>OX438955.1:12577730-15001631 GCA_949316185.1 Pyrausta nigrata | reverse complement strand
TATCACACTGACACCCGGGATATTTTAATGTACGAAAGTAATTACACTCACGACACAACTCTCAATGAACTAAAACCCTGTAGCATCGATGAAGTTAATAGCATTATAGAAAAACTTAGACACTAATACGAGTACTGGTCTGGATGGGATTTCTACTAAGGCAATAAAATGTATCAAAGGTCTCATAATCGAAAAATTAGTAGACTCAATAAACAAATGTTTTAGACTTGGAGTTTTCCCCGATTCGCTCAAGATTGCTAAAGTCACTCCCATATATAAAACAGGGTCTAAAACTGACCCAAGCAATTATAGACCGATATCGGTTCTTCCTGTTTTATCTAAGATATTTGAGAGGCTTTTATATGACCGACTTAATGATTACCTTAATAAGAAAAGTTTTTTGATTGACGAACAGTACGGCTTTCGCCCAAAATCTAGTACACTCCACAGCCGCCATTGACTTAATCACCAAAATAAAAATGCATATTGACAAAAAGAACATTACTTTAGGTGTATTTATTGACTTAAAGAAAGCGTTCGATACTGTAAGTCATCAAAAACTATTATTAAAACTAATCAATATAGGTATCACAGACACAGCTTTAAATATGTTTCAATCATACCTACATGATAGGCGGCAAATAGTGAAAATCGACCACTTTACAAGTTCATCCCAACATATATCTTACGGAATTCCTCAAGGATCAATACTGGGGCCATTATACTGTACAAGTATGTACCACACCTTCGCCGCAAAACCATACAAACGAAATTGTCGCGAATATGTAGATGGCGTTGGAGTAGGATTGGGAAATTGAAAGAAAAAGATAGAGTCAACTCTATTCGTCAAAACAGACAGTTTCGCTTACGTTCTCTACTATTATGTTTGACATAAAACTACAGAATATTTTAAATAGTAAAAACTGACAAACGCCATTGATAGGCGGAATTAGCGTGTTCCGCTTTTATGGTTTCGCGCGAAAGTGTGCTACATGGCGTAAAACGTAGTCAAAACAGCTCGCTTTTCGCGTATTTTTTAATTAAAGTTAGCATTTGAGTACTTTCCCAATTTTCCCGACGAATTGGAAATATTCCAGATACTTTCCCAGTAAATGGGAAAAAACCCAATGGTTGGAAATATTCCGGGAGTAAACCCAACGCTACTCACGCTTCATGAGATACAGCCTGGTGACAGACAGACGGAAAGTAGAGTCTTCGTAATAGGGTGCTGTTTTTACCCTTTGGATACGGAACCCTAACAAAGTTGGGTATGTTACAACACTAACCTCACAACTCATGAACTGGTGGAGCAATATTATGATCTTTGATTTGGTTGATTCGTCTCCTCACTTAGAATAGCAGAGTGGCTAAAATCCGTTACACGTTTTTTCAATAGTAAGGATGTTTTTAAATATTCACAGAATATTTAGATGTTCAGTTTGAAAATAAATACATATATCTTAAATTAAATAAAAATAATGGGGTCTCCCATAACAAAAGTGTTTATTTTTTGCCGTTTTTAAAATAAAAGAAAAGGTTATAAAGTTGTTTAGATAATGTGGTGCGGAACCCTTCGTGTGCCAGTCGGTCTCGAACTTGGCCAGTATTTTTGTAATTGGCATTAAACTCGCAGTGGCGTTAAGTAAGCTGTGTTAGGTTAGGTTTAAAGAACTTTATTCTCATAAGAATATAACAATTAACTTAAAATGAGATAGCAAAATTTAAATTATATAATAGTTTGTAATATTACTCGCCGGTACCCGCTTCAATCTGAAGCCTAAGCTTCCTTTTGAAGGAATTTAAGGTTTCACAATTGCGTACATCAATTGGTAATTCGTTGAACAGCTTTGCTCCCTCATATAAAATAGTCTTGCTTCCGTAGTGCGTCCTAGGTGTAATTAGATTGTTTTTTTTTGTTTCTTAGATTGTGTGTGTGCTTCCTTACCTCTAAGTCTGTATTAGATTTTATGCTACTTTATTATTTTAAAATAATTGCTTAAGTTATAAAAATATAAAAGGTTAAGCTGATTTCATCTTAACTGATGGTTTAATATTTGTAAAAATATTTCCATTGGATACATGCGGGTACATTCCCCAAGTATTGATGAAATCGAACGCCGGCTCACTGGCGTAGCAAGCACTTGCAAAAATTCGTCGACTGACTAACGTCCTCCGTAGCTTAGTTGGTAAGAGCACTCGCCCGAATAGCGAAGGGACGTGGGTTCGAGTCCCACCGGATGACACAGTCGATTAATTTTTGTAAGTGAAATTTGATTTAATTTTATGCTACAATTAATTATTTTATATATCAAGAGACATGTGTTATATTTATATAGTTGTTTTATGTTAAATTTTTTAGTTTTTTCGTACAACTGCTTTGTCTGGTGTGTGAAATGGGTAACGATATAATACTTTGATAATCTTGTTTTGAGACCTTTGTAACGAATTAAGATGAGTTGCCGCTGCTGATTCCCAGATTTCAATTAAGTACTCGAGGTGTGATTTTACCAAGGCATTATAAATAATTGGTTTCACTTTATTCGGAATGCAATGTGCTATCCTACGAAGTGCTCCAAGAACTGATATTAACTTAGATCTAACTTGCTCAATGTGCGGCATCCACGTTAATTTGTCATCAATGTATAACCCTAAGTACTTTTCTAAAAATGATCTCTTTATCTCGACATTATTTATTTTTAGTGGTTCAAAATCAGGAATAACTTTGTTTTTAGCAGCCAAAATCATAAATGATGTCTTCGATGTATTTATTGTGAGCAAATTACGCAACAACCATTCATTGAGCAAGTCCAGATCCTTTTGAGCATTAGTAATAATTTCGTGGATAGATTCGCCAAAGTAAAACAGGCATGTATCATCAGCGTACAGTGATAGATGACCAGTTAGTCTTATCCTGTTCATATTATTTATATAAATTAAGAACACTTTTATAATAATTTCAGTTCAATCAGTCGAAAATCTAAGAGAATATTTACTTATACAAACTTTCATCCCCTATTTCATCCCCTTAAGGGTGGAATTTATCAAAATTCTTTTATAGGGGATGCCTGCGTCATAGTAGCTTTATGCATGCAAAGTCTCAGCCCGATCGGTTTAAAATTGACAAAGTTTCATACAAACTTTTATCCCCTTTTTTATCCCCTTGGAGGCAAAGTTGATCAACATCCTTTCTTAGCAGATGCCTACGTCATAACATCTACCTGCATGCCAAATTTCAGTCCGATCCGTTCAGTGGTTTGGGCTGTGCATTGATAGATCACTATGTAAGTCAGTCACTCACCTTTGAGTTATATTTATTATATCGCACCTTTGGGAACAAAGGGTCACTTCTGCATGTTTTCCAACTTTTCAGGTGGAGCAAATAATTTTTTTTATGACGTATTACTAAATAACTCAATACTTTTTTAGAGTAATGACACGATTCTCACATTTTTACATTGATAAATTCTTGAGAGATACTAGTCACTATTGAAAAAAAACATTCAAAATGACAATTTTGAAAAACAAGCCATAAACTGAGGGAGGGTCCCAAAAGTGTCTTTTTGTTACAAATCACAAATTCTTCACTGTTACTTTGAAACAGAAGTGACGTTATGTTTACACCAAACAAATTTCAAAATTTGGTAACTTATGTGATTTTTATTTAGAAGTAACGTTAATATTTCAAGAAATATGTAAACAAATAAGTCTCAACTTAGCGTAGCGGCACTACGCTGTTACTAAAGCGAAAGGTCATACTTTAGCTTTCAAAACACTACTGACCGGTTGTGACGTTATATTTCAAGCGAACGGACCAATCCCGCAAAATAATGTAACGAATCAAAACGAAGTTTTTATGCGATTATCGCCATTTTTACTATGTGTGTAAAGTCAAATATCGCGGTTTTTCTGCATATTTAAGTCGTTTTTGCAAAAAGTTGCAGAAGTGGCCCTTTGTTCCCAAAGGTGCGATATATTATCTAGATTCAAAAACTTTTTAGCACTCGTTTTGGTTTTAACTACTAACTTACTATTATAATAATCATAAATTTGCGTGTTATAGCAAAAAACATGTTTATAAAATATTTATCCATCTTTTTGGATAAATACTCGAGTAAAAATGGATATTTATGAGTATTTATCCATTTTGAGTATTTATCCGGATAAAAACCTATCACTACACAATACTGATTTTCATCAGGGACCTTTTGGGGCACTGTGTACACACATACAAGGTAAAATAATAATAATAAAAAAACATTAATTCATCATAACAACATAATAACAACATACTTGATCGATCTCTATTGGTTCTGATTGTCCATTAGCTATTATCCATTACTTATTATATCTTTGGAGTACGTACGGGGTCCGGGAGACTTGAAGAAGTAGGAGAGTTGATCCATTGAAACTCAAACAATTCGAAACATATGAAAATTTAAATCCAAAATGGATCAATAGTACCATATAAAAGGAAATTATCAAACACGCAGTTTTGCAACCCATTGAGATAACATTAGCTACCACTAAATTTAAATTGATTTTGGAAGGAGGGGTCAAGTCTTCTGGACTCTCCCTACATAGCAGTTGCTTATGTTATTAAAACGAAATGAAACAGCTGTCAAACATAACTGCATATTAAACCCTCAACGCTCAAACAATATTTTGAAAAAAATCTCACCGGGAAAACGAGTGGGCAGAAAACTTTTATTACATCCCACCGGGGAGACCGCGTTCGTTGAGAGGTTAACAAATAATAAAATAGTAAAATTCACATATCCAAGAAAGCACTATTTTTAGTATCTCAGTGCCAAAAGCAGGAATCTTCAATCCAACGTCGTCTGAGAGTCGTATGTTTGATGTTGAGCTGCAAGTTACACACTGCTTATTTAGCGTATAAATTAAGCTAATACAGGGTTGCTTTTGATTTCAATTTTTTTAAATAAGATCTAGGGAAAAATATAAGGAAACGATTTTATCGCATTCATTATATTATATTTTTTGAAAAAGATGTATTTTAAGATATCCGAAAATAAAGTATAAAACATATTAACAGCAGATAAGAATAATTTTATGTAAAAAAACGTTATTAGGAACATTATGGATCCATCGATTATTTTACATTATAGTCCTTTCTGTAAAGGCAACTCTTTGCAATGTAATATGTATCTTTTTAAACTTCTGGTAGTATATATTTATTTAATTGGAGCAAACTTGTTACCAACTCTACTCAGGTGGGTAAGAAACAACGATAAGAGTCATGGTTCAATCTTTTTACTCGATCTCCTTATTCGTAACGCCACAATTCAAACCATTGAATTGAATAAATTGTATGAGAAATATAGAATTGAACAGTATTTGAGATTCGGTCAATTAACAGAGACAAAACTGGTGAACGAAAAAATGTGAACTAATTACTTACAAAAATTGAATTGGGCTGTAGTAACTATTGCACAGGCAACACCGGCAGCTTCAAAATTGAGTTGCAAGATTCCACCCCAAAAAACTTAGTTAGGTACTTAAACTTACATTGCAAGTTAAACATAAGCTTGTAAAAATGTTGAAAATGATAAGTTTAAGAATAAAAAGAGATTTAAAGTTCTGAATGTATCAAACTTTGACTTTGATGTTATTAAAATTGACGACCATATTCGTGTAGTCGTTCGCGTACCGGACTTCGGCGGATGCGGGTTCGAATCCCGCAAGGGGCAAATGTTTGTGTGATGAGCACGAGCATTTGTACCTAAGACATGGATGTTTATATGTATTTAAGTATTTCTATCCGTTATCCTAGTCACCATAGCACAAGCTCACGCTTAGTTTGGGGCTAGGTAATTGGTGTGTTTGTTGAAACAATTCTATTATTATTTATTTATTTATTTTTATCAAACAAAATCCCCATTTTTATTAAATTATTTTCTAACAGTCCTTAGACAAGATGCAAACTATCTACAGCAAATTTCGCTATCGCAAATAAGTTGTCAGAGTATGGATGCAAAAGTCACGTGATGTTATAATAGAATCTGTCAGTTACATGCTGTTGCTAAACAGCGAACTTCGCTTTAAAATAGTATGCATCTTGTCTAAGGGCCGTGGTATTTGACTTGACAGTTTAGTGAGTCACATTAATTAAGAAAGAAAGAAAGAAAATACATTTATTAATGAATGGACCTCACATAACAGGCGAAAACATACAACGTAACGGGCACGGTTATAAAACAAGGAACACAACAAAATTACAATTTATGTGGGTAAGGACTGTACTGTGCAGTTGTGCGTCTGTGATGTCCATATTACACCTGATTGATGTGGTTCCTATTACCCGATTCCTATACCTACCCTTTATTTTGTTTGGTTTTTCATCTCCAGTTCCAAAGTGATGTACAAAACGATCTGATAATAAATCACCGTACTGGAACGATATATCACTAGTAGGCTGAAGTTGGCTCATGTTCCACTAGTGATGTATTATTTGGTTCTCTAGAATTCAGTATGTTTTTTTTCATATAGTAGTTTAAATTTTTGATGGTGAAAAGCAATACGGATGTTATGGCATTGAAAAAATTACTTCAGTTGGCGAAATATGTTAAACTGAAATATTTACAATTAGGCACTGTTGGGCAATGTACAGTGGGTCACACATCAATTTACCCAAATCTGTGAAAATATCTTAAATTATTATGGAACTCTATGTAATCAACATATGGTTGAAGGTTGCAGAAAGGACTTGTCCTCTTTTTGTATGGAGGCTGGTTTTTTATTCCAAGATATCACCAACCACCAATAAACCTATATTTATCTTTAAGCTACAAAAATATGAAACACGTAACCATAGAAATCAGAATTTTAAACGCCTCCATTTTTGAGAAAAAATATGTTTTGTAACAGGCATCATCCATTGATCACCTACTTGTATTTCCTGGCTGTATGGCTATGTACCATTGCCTTTCCACTGGTGGATAAATACTACTAGGTACTACCACAGTTTATATAATAGGTACTACTGTCAATGGAATGTCAATTTTGCTGTCATTTTTTTTCATGCGTTATATGATATAGGCGAAGGTGCGGTTTCTGTACAGACAAAGAGAAAAAATAATTTAAATTTTTCTCTTAATCGGAGGCCTTCAAAAATATATTAATTATGCAGAAAGGCTAGTTTTTGTGAACTTTTTAATATAATATTTAGTTTGTTCTGGTTAGAAATATTGACAAATAAAAAACCATTAATGGACAAGTCCTTTGACAGATCAGGGTAGGTTGATGTGTGGCTCATTGTACTGTTTGATTTCATGGCTTTGGACTTAGGGCTTTCTTAACGCTAGCCGCTTAAAAATGCATATTTCTCAATCAAAATTGTGGAATTTATTTTGTTTAAATTAAGTTATAAAGTTGATAATAGTATATAAAGATTTTTCAAAGACAAGAAAAGGCTAACCAACCAAATTTAAACCACGAAAATCCATAAATTATTGTTTTTAGTGATAAGCATTCACTTTGCAATCTAAATATTAGACTAGCACTTAAAAAAATGACCACCAGAGGCGGGAAAATCCTTTATAAAGAACGCGAACAAAATACCAAGACATCGGATATCCAAGCTTATTACTTCGTCTAGATTCCAGACGATAAATGAACTATTGATGGGATTGGGCAGCTGCTAGCTAACAGGTCTCACCTAAGGGCCGCGGTGCGCAATCTGCTACGACATAAATCATACGCCAGACGCGATATTTCACGGCGCTTGCTTCTCTGCTCCACCGGGTCATTTGATATATTTCTGCTCCGAAGAGTATTATTTCGTCCGGCACTATTTTGTTGTTCTTTTCGTCTATTTGGGTACATAAAGTACCATTTTCTGAAATTATTTTTTTACCCAAAAAAACTTTAACACATTAATTATCATTTGCATGTATGCACAAGGTCATGAATGGAACAGAAAATATATTATCTTGAAATAAATCTTTCTGTTGCGATATTACCAAGTAATTAAGATTCTTTCTTAATTACTTGGTAATATCGCAGCAGAAAGATTAGATTAGTATTGAATAAAAAACCGGCCAAGTGCGAGTAGGACTCGAGCACGAAGGGTTCCGTACCATTAACTTACAACATCAGACAGTATAGGCAAAAATCTTTTTAAGTTTATACTGTTCTTTTGGAAAAATGTATGTATATTTATTTTATTTGTAATTTCAAAAGTGTTCATCACAGGATACCCGAAACAATTAAAATAAGAGTTTCCGCGCCTGTTTACGTGACTGATTTGAAGTTTATAGGTCCAAGACTTTAGAAATTACAGGGGGGGACATCGTGTAAACGACTTTGGCGGGCTATATCTCGCAAATCATAAAGCTGATAAAAAGTGTTGTATGGAAACCCTATCTTATTTTCATAGTCCTTTTCAACGATACCCCACACAAGGGGGTGCATTCAAAAAAATAATTCACCCCCCCCTTTACATGTATGGGGAGGTACCCTTAAAAAGGGGTAATTTTAATTTTTCGTGTTTTTAAAAATGAGATCTATATGTGAAGTATCCTCGAACCAAGTTACATGCAAATCAGTCCATAAACATAGAAGATTTCTGCTGTGACAGACTAGGACGGACGGACTGAACGATCTTATAAGGGTTCCTTGTCGGACTACGGAACCCTAAAAAAGAATTCAGAAAATCCTATGGTATTCAGGCATGAATTAGTAAATACACGATAGCTTATCAGGTCCTTAAAACCGAATAGAATAGAACAGCATTTTGAGTATTTTTTTTTACTTTTTGATTAATTGAAATTGCTAAAATTGCTAACCGCCACCCTCCTTGTCAAATATTCATAGCAATATTTCACCGATGCTTACAATTTTTTTTTTTTTTTTTAACAAACACACCAATTATCTAGCCCCAAACTAAGCTTGAGAGCTTGTGCTATGGTGACTAGGATAATGGACAGACATACTTATATTTATAAACATCCATGACTTAGGTACAAATGCTCGTGCTCATCACACAAACATTTGCCCCTTGCGGGATTCGAACCCGCGACCGCCTGGTTTAGAAGTCCAGGGCGCGAACCACTACACCAAGACGGTCGTCAAATTGTATCTAGAACATGAACGTGACAAACAAAAGCTATGTTTCTTTAAGTAGCTACATCAATTTTATCATTCAAAATTAATTATTTGTGTATATTACAAATTCTAAAATTTCTGGAATCCTTTCTGATATTTCCATATCAGACAGTTAAATATTTTTACCCTAATCAATTAAGTTTCTACTTATACCATGATTATGTCGTCGTCTGTCTTCGAGGGTGCCCTCTTTAGCATGCCGGCTGATCCATGTTCTGACTGTGTTCCGACTTATTCTTAGCTGTATGTTCTGCCAAATTGGCCATTATACGATTTGTTTGTAGATATTGACATAGGTTTTTATACAATTTCAGACTTACTAGGTATACTTGACATTTGACACGACGTTTTTTATTTTTTAAATTATAATACATTTTTCTTCGTAGTGAAAAGAGTTTGGATTATGGACTTATTTTAAATTCATATTAAGACTGGTTTATCTAAAACATGGCTAGTGCAGTGATAATAAAGGTTAAACTTGCATAGATCTCTGACCCGTTATGACGCATTTTTATTCATATTTAAAACGTACTATGTGCAACATGCATGACAGCGAAGAAAACCTTACTACATTTATGAATGCAAAGGGATAATCGGCAAAGTGGGTCATGATTCAATTTGCTCGACTGTACATTACATTCCTAAATGACGAATTCATACAATTTAGATATTTTTGGAAGCATCTTATATTTCTCAAAACATGCAGGTAACTTTAGTACTAAATGTAGGTACAATAACAGTGTAAACCTTACAAGTTATGGTTTAATGCTGTGAACTTTTTCTCTATTAATATTTTTTGCAGAAAAAATCTTATATTCATAGTCCTAAACGCGTCTGCTTTCTTCGATATAATGCTTATTAACTTTGTCGATACTTTCGCCCTCTAGATGTCTCAGAAAATAAGATATTTCAAACTTCAACCTTTAATATTATCAGACTTAACAAGTTTCACTAAAATGTAAATGGCAACTTTTGATTGAAATTCTATTGAATAAATAATTCATAGTCGATTTCAATTCACGCGATATCAGTTCAAATATTAAGTGCCAATTTTTATCTCATTCATCTTGTAAATAACGTCATAAATAGCGTCTTCATTCAAGTTGAATTTATTCTGTAAAGAATAATTACTTGGCCCACTGCTGTTGTAATACAGCTCGGGTAGATGTCGCTGACGTCACGCAATGACGTATTCAAAAGAGACCAAGAATTTCACACGGCTGGATAGACTGCACAGTCACTCAGTTGGTAAGGGCGTTGGCCCGGTTAGCCAAATTACGTGGGTTCAAATCCTACCTGTGTGCGAATTTTTGGTTACTTATTTAAACTTATATAAATAAGAAAATAACACTATGTTAAAAATATTAAAAAGTATTGTAAATAACTATCATAATTTTAGGTCTTTCAAGTTTATTGTAGGCCATTTAGAATTGTCTCCACTTCAAGACGCGGATATACTATGTCTATTCAAATGGTAATAGCTAGTGGTGAAATGGGGGATGAAAATTTGTATGGAAAATCCAACTATTGGCGAGGGCGAAGTCGCGGGGAACTGCTAGTAATTTTATAAGTTTAAACAGTAGGTACTTTTATTTATTCTCTGGTTGAAATAGGAATTATTGTTGCAATACAGCTCGGGTAGATGTTGCTGACGTCACGCAATGACGTATTCAAAGAGACCAGGAATTTCGCACGGGTGGATAGACTGCACGGTAGCTCAGTTGGTAAGGGCGTTGGCCTGGGTAACCAAAGGTTGTGGGTTCAAGGCATGAAATTTTTGGTTATTCATAATTATATAAAAATATAATAACACTTGTGAGTGTTTAAAAATCTTTAAAACAAGCTAGAACTATCATTGCCTAGAATTCTTGCTGTACGCAGGCCTCAACCATTATGGCATGACATGATACATCTTTAAAATCTTGCTATAATGATTTTATACTAGGTAAAAGGCATCGATAGTCATAATTTTGCCGCATACAAAAGCTACATTATGTATACAGTGTGTGTTACTAATCCAGGGAGTGCCATAACATAGCATAGCATAGTAGTAAACACCATAGAATTTATGTACACACATAACGTGTGATTAGTTCGTATCGCAACATTCCAATTTGACTAGTGGGTTATTCTGATTTATAGACAGTTGGGCAATCTATAAGCGCAACGAACGACATTTTTAGCTAACAGATGCGACACATTGACATGACGTGCCGATTGTTTGTCATTTCTCTTTGTTTTTTTTTATCTTCAGCATTGGCAATATGGATTTTTTACCAATATTTAATACTTAGTCGGTGTCGGTAGGTAACGATCAGTATTTGTATACGATACATATTGAACACCGCACATCTATATACTCTGGATTTCGCTTTGTGGGTTAGTTAGTTAGTTTGTTTTAATAATAGACAGACATTTGACCGCAATCAGACCTGATGACGATGTGGCCGAGGATGTGTCCTGTCTGCCCAAAAACAGCATATTCACTCTTAAAGGAATCCAGGTCATAGCGCTTAGGAAACACTTCAGCCGGTAACGAATTCCACTCTCTAGCCATACAAAAGAGGAACTTATTATGTCTATAAAGTAAAAACCGGCTAAGTGCGAGTCAGACTCGCGCGCGAAGGGTTCCGTACCATTAACTTAAAACATTAGACAGTATAGGCAAAAAAGTGTATATTTTTATTTTATTTATAATTTCAAAAGTATTCATCACAGGATACCCAAAACAATTTTAAATAACAGTTTTCGCACCTGTTTCTTTACGTGAGTGATTTGAAGCTTATAGGTAAAAAACTTTAGAAATTACAGGGGGGGGGACACCATGTAAACAACTTTGGCGGGCTATATTTCGCAAATGGTAAAGCTGATAAAAAAGTATTGTATGGAAACCCTACCTTATTTTCATAGTCCTTTTCAACGATACCACACACAAGGGGATGCACTCAAAAAATAATTCACCCCCCTTTACATGTATGTGGAGGTACCCCTAAAAAGGTGTAGTTTTAATTTTTTGTATTTTTAAAAATGAGATCTATATGTGAAGTATCCTTGAACCAAGTTACATGCAAATCAGTCCATAAACGTAGAAGATATTCTGCTGTGACAGACTAGGACGGACGGACTGAACGATCTTATAAGGGTTCCTTGTCGGACTACGGAACCCTAAAAAGGGAAGCGTGGAATCGATTCGTGCAATTCCGTCGGACACTCGCCGAAATGTAGCCTGTAGAACATTGAAAGGCACGCCACCTTACACCTATGTTTGAGGCTTGCTAAGCTGCTATTTATTTTAAAGAAAAATAAAGCACATTATTATTCTTACGCCATGTTTCTTGCCCATTAAAGTTTCACAGCTCACTAGTTTTATGAATTTATAAAACTAACATAAAACTACAGGTTTCAGCGTTTTCTTAACGACTGCATTTCTAAGACGCCATTTTGAATGTCGCTAGCTGTATTATGGTTGTGTTTGTCGAGGGAAGACCAAAATAAATGTTTTTAAGTAGAACTATGTGATCAACTTAAATTGTTTTGTTAATTTTACCAAAACGTACCTAAATAGGTACATAGTAGGTACGATGTACATTTTAATTACAAACCCACGGTCAAGTGGTAAAAGTTAAAGTATTTTTTTGATTTCAGTTAAAAATACATTTAAAAAACACTTTTCAGAAAGAACGTTGACCTGGATCATGTATTCATAAAGTCATAAAATTCATTTATTTATTTAGGCCCACAGGGGGCACTTATACACGTCCCAACATATTATTTTTTAAGCACTACCACTGCTTCGGGTCAAATTGTGGGCTAGTGCTGAGAAGAATTCGGTATTCTTAGCTACAATTTTATGGAAAGCAACTATCACCTGAGCTAGAGAATAGTACACAGGACGTAGCATGTTTTAACACTCTATAAAGCTAGCCTACCTTCTTATATCTAAGCTGTGGTATAAATAAAGCCGACGTAATAAATGCACATAGTATTAACAATACGACTATAAAGAGATGGGGCGTTAAGAATTAATGGGCTATAAGCTTATTTATCGTCTATGCGAGGCTATTACGCTATACTATAGCAAAAGATCGACGATTATTGTTGCCAAAACTTAAAAAATTCTACGAGAATATTGTTTCTTATTTATGATCTACGAAAACTATACGAAAATCTTATCGATTTGAGTTTGATAATAACGTAGCGTGCTTTAACTAACCAGTAAGTTCCAACTACAATAAATGTAGGTATAAATATCTATGGTGGTGTAATAAATATGAATCAATGATATGTGGTATTATATGAAGTTACTTACTGACTTTATCATATTCTACACATATAATTATGCACTGCACTATCTACTGCACCTAAATAACCAAAAAAAAACCGGCCAAGAGCGAGTCGGACTCACGCACAAAGCGTTCCGTAGGTTCCATTATCTAAGTACATATAACATTAGACACTATAGTATAATCTTCTTTTAGTTTAAAAAACGGCAAAAAATTGTTTGTTGCGCATAAGCAACATTTTATTTTTTAAGCTGGACACGTTCTCCCAATTTGCTTACTTAAAATAAAGATACATTGATATTTTTATAAAAATAACCTTTGCAATACGAAAACATTACTTCAGCTCTTTTCACAGCCACATCAGAAGGCTTTCATGGTGTCCTCGATACATAATCCAGGTGGTTAACGGGATACGCACTTAAATTCGAGATGACAGTTATGTGGGTGTAATACCGTGGCCAGATGTCATATTAGGGGTTAATGCTTATTTTATGGCGTTGATGACGCAAGTTAGATATTACACGAGTACTGGTAAGAGAAACCGATCAAAAAGCAAGTAAACATAAGAAATAGTTACACTCAATTAAACATTAAATATTGGACATATAAATAGTGAATGCCGGGTCCGGATTTGGACCATAATCCGGGATGTGGTAGATCAGGTAATTACAGTGGCGCGACTGCCATCTGACTTCCGTGAGCCTGTTAACAAGGGAACCTGACCAGTTTCGATCACAGATACAGATTGGATAAGAATGATAAAATGTAAAAAAAACCGGCCAAGTGCGTGTCAGACCACGCATAAAGTAGGGTTCCGTAGTCATTTATGGCACCGCGCTGTTTTGTCTGTTTACAGGGGGAAAGAAATTAAGTCTAAATTACATAATCACCAGCAGGATAATAGTTACACTGTTTTTTTGGAAAAAAGTATATATTTTGATTTTATTTATAATTTCAAAAGTATTCATCACAGGATACCCGAAACAATTTTAAATAAGAGTTTCCGCGGCTGTTTCTTTACTTGAGTGATTTGAAGTTTATAGGTCCAAGACTTTAGAAATGACAGGGGGGGGGGACACACCGTGTAAACGACTTTGGCGGGCTATATCTCGCAAATGGTAAAGCTGATAAAAAAGTGTTGTATGATTCACCCCCCCCTTTTACATGTATGGGGAGGTACCCTTAAAAAGGGGTAATTTAAATCTTTTGTATTTTTTAAAATGCGATCTATATGTGAAGTATCCGCGAACCAAGTTACATGCAAATCAGTCCATAAACGTCGAAGATATTCTGCTGTGACAGACTAGGACGGACTGAACGATCTTATAAGGGTTCCTTGTCGGACTACGGAACCTTAAAAAATCATCTTTGCATAGTTCGATTGGCACCCTGTTGGAAGGTAACCCTGTAAGTGCCGTTCGATCTATCCCGTGCAAGTGCCTATGCAGAATGTTGACTGCAACGTGACCTCACTTCAGCTTAATTATATGGAAAACGGTGATACAAGACGCGGAGTGTGTTGTCACAAGCGCAAGCAGTGACAATATTGGACTCATCTAGGTCTTAATATGGGGCCCATTTTTAACCGATTACAAAAAAGTACGAGGTTTTATGTTTTTTTTTGATGAGGAATATAACGCATAAAAGAATTCAACACAGAATCGATTACCCCCCATTAAAATTTAGATGAAAAGTCACAATTCCTTTATTTAATTAAGGACAGAAAATGACAATAAATATTAACAGTATCGGCGCATTAGGGGCCAGAACATGTCGTTTTATATTTTGGGCCATCCGAGTAATCCGAGTTTCACGTACGCCTCATTTGCCGTCAAGTTTTGTAATTAGTCGTTAAATATAAATAAAAAAAAAAGATTTTATTTTGTCACCTAAGTACCTTGAAGTGAACGCCTAAACATTTAAATAGTATACTTCTATTTAATAAAAAAAGATTTTTAATTGGTACCTCTTGTTTAAAAAACGATAAACTTGAATAAATACACAAAAAAAAACAAAAGGAAAAAAAATCGTCACTGAGCGAAATTATTATTGAAGATACCTTTTATCAACGGTTTTAGACATATTTAGTCAAGTTCCTCAGAGTACATTATTTTTTTACTTGATGACGTAAAGTTGCCACGGTCAACTCTATGTTGTAAAATAGCGGGGCCCGCCCCTGCCCTAGAGTCCGGCCCAGTTCTTTGAGTTTAATCATAACCGTAGCGCCCGGTTATGTTTGCGTTGCCAAATCTTGACCAGCGTCCTTGTGTTGAAGTCCGGCCCTGCCCTCTGGTATAAATGATAACCACAGTATCCGGGTCTGTTTGCGTTGCGAAATTGAGTCATGCTCGCAGTGTTTGTGCGAGCTGTGTGCATAGTTTTACGCTTTGCCTTGGAGGAGGCGGAAATAATACCGCTTTGAGAACAGCTACACAACTTGCCAACGCAGTTCGACGGAGAAATGTTATTAGAAGCTGAGTGAGATGCTACCGATCCGGGGATTTGATATAAAAGTGAGTGCGAGCGTAAACGTTTTTAGGGTTCCGTAGTCAATAAGGATCCATACTAATATTATAAATGCGAATGTGTCTGTCTGTCTGTCTTTCTGTCTTTCTGTCTGTTACCTCTTGACGCTTAAACTACTGAACCGATTGAGATGAAGTTTGGTATGGAGACAGTTCTAGACCCTGGAAAGGACATAGGCTACATTTTGTCGCGATATAAAAACATTAGGGGGTGAAATGGGGGATGAAAGTTTATATGGAAAATCGAACTCTTGCGGGCGAAGTAGCGGGGAACCACTAGTTCTTTATATTTTCGCCATGACCGTCAGTGTCGTGCGTACGTGAATTTAGTCAATTGAAAGGAAGAAAGAAATAAAATACATTTATTCGACATACACACACTCACACAAGGCTTACAAAGACAGGAATTACACAATTACTAAAATGATAAGTGCCTTTGCCTTCTCTGTGTTCTTTTACGAATTTTTATATTACACTGCATAGGATTGCTTCGTATCTTATGTGGCATCGGCTGGATTATTATTACATTTTTTTTTACTTTTCTTAATATGTTTGACCTAAACATTTATTTCTCTATATTAATAATTTCTCTAAAAACATATAAAAGCACCGTATTTCTCAGCTACCGAAAAGAGATCAGGCTTACGACAAACGGAACGGCATATTGTGTTTTCCGTGTCAGGGGGGTGTTAACTCCACCAACCTTCAGACTCCGAAACTGTTACTCTGTTATTTGAAAAACCCAGACAGAATCTTTATTCCGATCCGTAAAATAAGTTTGGAATTCGACTTCACTGAACATCTTGACCTATATGTTTCATCCTCTTTTTGAAATGTAAACAATTCTAAAAATAACTCAAAAACCGCCACTTCACATCAACAGTGGTATCAAGTGTTGGGAATGGCTTTCGAGGGTCGAAAGCAAGGGCGGATCCTCACGAGGGGTCGTTACAACCTCTTCGCATTTCGCGAGCCCTTAACGGCTAAGGGCGACTTCCTGCGTCAGGGAAATAAGGGCATGGGGATAAAATGGGCCGGTGTATCGTCGCGACGCACCTTGTAACGCTGTAGTAAGGTGACTATCGATAGTGACATCGGAAAATATTGATATTAGTCTGACAAGTTCGACAGCGACTCTCCTTGTGCCCTGCAAGATGTGCGGCGAGGAAGCACCAATTTTATTTTATTTAATTTAAGCTTCGGCATCAGTTTTTATGAACAAATAGCGGACTTAATACTAAAAGCATTCTTCACCAGTCAACCATAGGTCCAAACAAAGAAATACAATATATATAATGGCGGTATAAGATATCGTAAAAGAGAAAAAGATGGTACCGAGAAAACCAATGCAAAAGAAGCATAGCAATTAAGAAAAAAAAAACATAGCAATAGACATACACACAACATACGTCATCCTTCTAGCGTTATACCGGTTGGCTCAGGGTTCGCTGACCATGATCCAGGTTGTGGCAGATCAGGTAATTACTCGCCGGGTCCCTTCCGTGGGACCTGGAGGCCGAGGTTCAGTCCTCGGTCTACTGGCGAGTAGCAGCGCACGCCCAGAGTCAGAGCTGCCGGCCCCCACCCGACACTGTAGTGCGGTGGCGCCAGGCGGCCCACGAGGTGGCTCTGGAAGAGTGGCGGCGGCGACTTGTGGAGGGACTCGGAGACCATCCTACCGAGTCCCGTCGCCGGGCAGTGGAGGCCGTCCATCCCGTCCTGTCTAGATGGGTTGGACGGAAACACGGGTCGGTTACTTTCCGGCTGACGCAGATCCTCTCGGGGCATGGATGCTTCGGGAGGTATCTGTGTGTAGTCGCCGGAAAGGAGCCGACCTCGAGATGCCACCATTGTGACTGTGTCGAAGACACGGCACAGCACACAATGGTGGACTGCCCGGCGTGGGCGGAGCCGCGGGCGGAGTTGGCCGCGGCTCTCGGAGGTAGAGACCTCAGCTTACCGACCATCGTGTCTAAGATGGTCGGAAGCGAGGGGTCTTGGGAGGCGGTGGCCCATTTCTGCGACGTGGTGATGTCGCAGAAAGAGGCCGCCGAACGGGACCGGGAAAGAGACCCGGCCTCCCTCCGCCTTCGGCGCCCGCGGGGCGCGCGCTCGGGCCGCGGTGCCAGAACGAGCGGCGCCCTGACGGGAGGGTCTCGGGCAGACGGTGTGGGGACACCTCTGCCCAATCACCAGGGACCCTCCTGAGAGACGGTGCACTGTACGCCGAGTGCGCCGTCTGGAGGGGGGGTGCTCCCCCCTCTGTGGAGATTCGCCCTCTGAAGTAGAGGGTGGAAATTGCCGCTGGCAGGGTCGCGGGACTGTCGAGATACCGCGGCCCCTGCTGTCACAGCCAACACATGCGGCGGGCGTCGTCAGGTTTTAGTGGGTATACCCGAGTCCGGGGAGTCCCACACACGCCTCTTCGTTCCCCGACGGAGAGGTACGGTGCGTAAGGCATTTCCTGACGTAAAAAAAAAAAAAAAAAAAAAAAAAAAAAAAAAAGATCAGGTAATTACAGATCAGGTGATTATAGAGAAGCGACTTGTTACTCTTGTTACACACTTATTACAAGACTTGCACCCTTCCTGAAACAGGGGCTGGTACACAATTGGTATGTATTAAAAGTATTCTAGTATTATAAATTGTAACTTCTAATTTTGGTACGGACGCCTTGTCAGCTATCGACAGCCAATCTATCGATGTTTATGCAGGACTATTGAGGGAAAGAACTGGGGTCCTCCGTTTTCTACACCTGCAAAAGTTACAATATTAAAATTATGTTATAAAATACACCTTCATTGCATCCGCATCAGTAGTTATATGACAACAATATCTACGTTTTTCACATTAGAAAGAGTCGAATAAATCCTATGATAATTTCCTCTCTGGATGTAATCTTTCTTAGCGATAAGACCACTATTTATACATATTTCTATGTTAACTATATTGCTGTTACTTTATGGTGTGCAATAAAGAGTATCTATCTATCTAAATTAAGAAGTTTAAAATTAAATACCGTGGGCACATGTACCTGGAATTTGTCGGGTCGGGTCGGGCCGAGAGTGTTTGGGTTTTTGGGGACACAGCTCTGGAGTCAGGAAGTTGGTGGTGTTAACACCCGTGCCTCGGAAAGCACGTTAAGTCGTTGGTCCTGCGCCTGATCTCTCTACGGTCATGTTGGACTGCCGTCTCACCGAATTATGAGAGTGAAGGAACAGAGAGTGCACCTGTGTATTGCGCACAGACTTGTGCACTATAATATGTCCTGTGCAGTTGGCTAATCTCTGTTGAGATAGGCCGTCGTAGTCGAAATCGGCTAGGAGGACATCATCATTGTGATTGGTAAGAATAAACGCTGATGAATATGACACTAAATTATTAACAGAGGTCGGAATTAGGTATAGTTATTCATGTACTAACACTGATTTCATACATCGAAAGAATAAAGTGGATATGCCTCAAATCCCGAGATTAATTTTAAAAAGCAAAAAAAAAATCCTGTGATTTTTTAAATAAAAAGTTAGTTACTTTTACACAATTTAAACTACTGCACGCGCGACGTTGCTAAACTTACATCAGATGACAGTCAATGACATTGGATGTCCGAAGTTGCAAAATTCCAATACGCGCGATGTTGCCACATTGTAGTTCGCACAACTAAGCTTGTGAGAACAAAAGAATACAATAGCGGAAATGCGGAGCACTCCCTGCTTAACGGAATGTACTAGATTTTGTCTTTTTCTATTGCATTCAAACTATCTATTAGCATAAATCGGTTTACTCATTCACACAGCTCATTTGCTTACCTCTCGTCGAATGCGCTCACTTGTTTCCTATTGTCTATCTCTGAGGTTTTTATTAATATTTATTTGTAATATTGTTGGCCACACGGAATTGTCTATTACAAATCCCGGGAAGGTCCACATTAATATCAACATTTCGATGCAAGTACATAAATAACTCTATCTAATTCCGACCTCAAATCTGATATTTAAAAACATAGTGTAGAATTTACAGTTAGATTCGATGTGACTTACATGTTAGTGTCTGGCAAAAGCCTCTTAATAAATATAGAAGACAATTGCTATTATACTTATTTCTATTTATTTTTGTGTAAGTCACTTCCTATCTCAGGACCATCAATTGATCACTTTTTTTTCAACAAACACACCAATTACCTAGCCCTTAACTAAGCGTGAGCTTGTGCTATGGTGACTAGAATAACGGATAGACATACTTATATACATTTATAAACATCCATGACTTAGGTACACATGCTCGTGCTCATCACACAAACATTTACCCCTTGCGGGATTCGAACCCGCAACCGCCTGGTTTAGAAGTCCGTGGCGCGAACCACTACACCAAGACAGTCGTCAATCAGTGAATATGGGTCCACCTAACTTACACACAGGGGGCCGTTTCACAAAACCTTGTCTACGTGGTAATAATGTAACAACAATCGTCGTTATCCCTGTATGCATTTTGATACAAGTGCACCCAAAAAGGTCAGAGTAGAACTCAAGGAGATACACAAAAGGTATAAAGACAATTTTCATAACTATTATAGGTTTATAAGCACACGGATAGGATTTGAACCTACGAACTTTGGCCAACCGGGCCAACGCTCCTACCTTCCGAGCTACCGTGTAGTTAATCCACCCGTGCGAAATTCCTGGTCTACTTTTGAACACTTACGTAGTTAATTAATTTTTAAAAAATATTTCTAAGATCGATGACATTATATTCTTACCTCATGCCGTGAAATCCGTCATCGGAGCCGTTGATAGTGAGAACCGGCGCGCGCGCATACGCTTCGGCAACGCGTCGATTCTTTTCGAACACTATCACCTTTGCCCAGATCTCATCGTCGATCTGTGTTCATTTGTCCAGCACTTCTTGTATGTGTTCCTGTGTGTGGAAGATAAAAATGAAAATAACTATGTTGAAATGGCTTGCCTGTAAATTGAAGCAACTTAAGACCAGTAATCATACCAAGTTATAACAAAGTCGTCACTTCAGCCCACCCCGGGGCCTACCCGTGAATTAATTAATCCGTTGCAATCGCCATTGTCTCGCAACTATCGTGCGATCCGCACAAGTTTACACATTTCCGCAAAATATGGCGGCGAGGTATTCCTTCGGGTAAAGTTAAGGCTTGTTTGCAAGCGTCGAGTACTTGCTAAACTCCACTTATTGCAAAACGTTACTAATGTATATAGCAGTTCCCCGCGATTTCGCCTGCGCCAAGTCGGATTTTCCATACAAACTTTCATCCACAATTTAACCCCCCTGATGATTTCATATCGCGACAAAATTCATAGCTTATGACCTTCCCAGGGTTTCAAACTATCTCTGTACCAAATTTCATTTATATCGCTCTAGTAGTTTCGGAGCATATTGAATACAAACAAACAAATATTTCCTCTTCATAATATTAGTGTAGATTGTGTACATTGCACAAACTGGTTTTGTACGGAAAGCAAATCAATCTAAACACTACAGTATCTAAACTCTGTAGAGTCTTCTGACTGCACATTTTAATGCCAAAATTGGCACTATAACAACCGAATACGATACCACAATGTATACGTTAATATCTACTATACGGTCCGCGTCTAATTATAGTGAGCTGCATTAATTTCAAACTATGTACTTTGATGTTTATATTTTCTAGATACTTGATATGTCTTGGTAAGTTCTTTTTAAAAACAGGCGCTTTTAAACGTAGTTATTTAGCATCTCATTTATCTAAAGTGTGTACAGTGGACTCCGCATCATTACCCGGCTACCCAAATCTGTCGAAATATCTCAATTCTCAAATGATATGGAGCTCTATGTAATCAAAATAAGGTAGAAATATGGTTGCGGAAATTTGATGATGTTGATGTGGGACCTACTGTATTCACTCACAGTCAGACAAGTGAAAATCACAAATCGCAGGTCTTGCAATATTATTTTCTCGCTTGCAGCCCCATTACCGCCCCAAGCTCAAACCGCTCGCAGTCAAACCGCAGCCTATATTTCAAAGCTGGCTCGAAATAACTTTGTGCCTATTTTGCAAAATAAACCCCAAGGAATGTTGGAGAAGATTTTGGTAAACTGAACCGCTTAGTTGTTATGTTTACGTGCTTAGAAGACCACTTAGAGGATTGCTGAAATTATGCAACTGTTAATAATAATAATAAGTTTATTTCACAAAAATGATTACATTGACTTATGCAGTGACCGAAGCGCCCTTTTAAGCTTAAAAGCCTGTATCAGGGAGCAACGCTTCTTCCATTAATTAAGGTCGTTATCAGTTACAGTAGTTTAAAAAATAAGATAACAATAATAACACAAATTAGAATTAAAAGGCTATATTTCTGTTTATAGAAATTATATTTATATTTATGCGTGCTTGTGTGTTGTGTGGTGTGTGCGTATGTGTGTGCGTGTGTGTGTGTGTGTGTGTGTGTGTGTATGTGTGTATGTATGTTTGTTACTATTTGATAATAACAAGTAATGCCTCCAGATCATCATAGGTTTTGTTTTCTAAGTGCACCTGTAAGCATCTCTTACAATCTCTATATGTTTTGTTATATAAGTTAACATTTTTATTAATAATTTTATATAGATAGGCCGAGCGAGCTGTATATTGCCCAGAAGCAAAAACAGTATTGAATTTAGGGGTCTCTATCTTCTGTCTTCTTTTTGCAGCATTGCTGGCATCGAACTGTACTGTTTTGTGTTTCCTAAGAACTGTTTGTATAATGTAGAGTTTTCTAATTGACAGTATTTGCGTAATTTGGTAGAGTTTGTCAGTCCCAAACCTTCGCTTTTTGAAATACATAACTTTCATCAAGTTACGTTGAGCACGTTCTACCTCAAGAAATCTACTCTTGGCCGCACCACCCCAGACAGGCAAACAGTAGGCTAGGACAGACTGTACCAGGGATACATTATTATTTAAAAGACTCAAGTTTTTATCCCCCAGCTTGGTATCTGTCTTTGGTACTACATGTCTCAATATCTTGAATATCCAAGTAAGATTTCTTATTCTTTGAGTAACATGTTCAAGCTGAGGATACCAAGAGAGTCTTTGGTCCAACCACACTCCCAGATATTTTACTTGTGCTACACTGACATGACACTGATGAATCCTCACCACAAAATCCTGTCCGGGCTGGCCGTTATTATAGATGCTGAAGCATATGTAATTACTTTTAGCTGTGTTAACTGTTGAGACGGATCAAACGCTTTTTTCTCACCGGTTTTAACGATTAGAAAATTAATTAAAAAAAAGTGTTTATCTGTGTAAAGGTAACGTTCACCAACACATGTTTAATTTTTAAACAACTGCTCTGTTGTTATTTATTTTGTATGGGAATTGTGTCAAGCAAACCGTCAATGATGTTTACCGGCTGTTAAAAAGTTGGTGAACACGAGTCTAATTACGTAGTATCACGAAAAACACAAGTAGTGTCTTTCGTGACATTCAGACAGATAAACACAATTTTATGGTTCTCAGTTACCATAAATATATGTTTTGCCTGAATTATAGAGGCCATTTTCTAAACAGCCTTCTTCTGATCTTGACATCTTAACTCTCGTTTCTCGGCACGTTTTAGGTCAGTTTTAATGAAATCCTCATGAAAATCCCTGAACCCTAACCCTAAATTATTAGTTACTATAACTACAAATAGATTTTGAAACCAATTTTCAGACACATACTTGGCTAGCCTATTAAATACTTCACCATAACTACATTTCAAAATACTTTCTTTATCTTCCTTGTGGACGTGTGAACCAACAAAATGTAATATAATAATAAGACGTCTCGTCGCATTCAATTTGTTCACAATCCGTTCGCGATTGCTCTGTCATGCGTCTGATTGATGTTGTTTATAAAACGGCAAAGAATAAAATAGACCTTAACGCACTGGGTAGAAAAACGTAGCTTTTGTCGGGTGCCACCTTCAAAAGTTCTTGAAATTGGGTTCTAAAATTAATAATAAAATTTGAATAATAATTAAAAATAATAGTAAATATGATCATTGGTTTTTCATATTGATGACTGGTTTTTCATATTGTAAAAAAAACCTAACAGAAGCTATAAATTATTGTTTTTAAGTAATAAGCATTCACTTTGCAATCTAAATATAATATTGGACTTGAAAAAATGACCGCCAGAGGCGGGAATCGAACCCGCGTTCCTCGCATGCCGGGCGATTGCCTAACCTCTCGACCACCCTGGCGTTTTAAGAACGTTAAGAAGCTGTAAGATACGTTTGAGCTCAGTGCTTTGAGTGTAAAAACTTTTCGTTTAAAAATTATGAAAATTGGCATGGAACGACGTTAATATGATTTAGTGATTGACTTGCGACGCTTCTCGTATTAGAACTAGAAACTGAAAACAAGTAAACATAATTTAAAAAAAAACACCTGACTGCAGAAATTATAATATTTTTGAAATGGTCTTTTAACTGGCTTTCATTTGATACCCATATTGCGTTGGTTAGGAAAAAATCAATCCCCCCTTCCCCCTTTATTTAAATTTGCGGGCACCATTTTAAAAATGTATATAGCCTATATCACTTTCACAATTTCGAAAATTCAACGACACCTCATATATCAAAAACTGTCCAGTCGTTTGGACTGTAGGGCGTGCCAAACAATTATAATTCATTCGCAGTCGGGTAAAAAAACAGGCGAGTTTTCCCTGGACTATTAGAGAGTGTTCTTGGGCGACTGGCGTTTTAAATTTGGAATAGAATTAGACCGCCAAGCCAGCATCGTCGAGCAAGTATTATTTTTGATAGCTCTGACGAGTATTACCTATTTAGTTAAGTGAAAATGCATTCCGAGGCGCAAATTTAGCTCGACCGGGGCGTGTCCCAGGCAGGGTACAAGTCCGTCCGTACAGTGGGTTGCATCTATCTCAGCTTTTTCACAAGCCACGTTTTCCCCGACCAGTGCGTTGTATACTTGATTCATCTAGCTTAGCCGCGACAAGGAATGCCGGAAAGCAAAACAATAAAAGCGACTACCCTCAGCTGTTTGTATTGGTTCTATCGCGGAATCTTTCGTCTTTGTTTGTAAGATCCATCTTACTAGAGGATACTAGCCGAGAAATTAATTCCGTGAATTTTCTTTGGCTTTGCAGTAGATACGTTTGTTTTAGCTCACTGCTTGTTGAAATAACTTTATTTATTTGTATTAATATGAATCTGCAGTTTGGAAGCTATTTTAACCCCAGCGCATTTCAATTAACACAATATTTCCCTTTTAGTTGAATTTTTGCTACGGCTGCTAATCTTAACAGAGAGTAGCCAACTAGGTTCATCATCATGATCAGATGGCAAAGGCAGATCATTCAATTAATTATGGTAAAGTAAATTTAAATCTATATTATTCGAAATTATTATTCTATGTTCTATGTTGCTAATTAATTTAATATGAAATGTTTTAATTTTAATAAAAATGTATACTAACAATTTAATATTGATTTTTTGTATTTTTTTTTATTTCTTGGTATGTGTGTATGTCGCAGTAAGATAGATAAAGCCTTAACATAGTTATACAAAAGCGATTCATTACTATCTCAATAGAAATATAGTTATAAAATGGTTCAAGTTTAGTGATATACTTATATTACTAGATTAAGTTCAGTGTTATAAATATATTACTTGATTAAGCTTAGTGAAATAGAAATCTACCATATATAATTAAATGAAACGATTTTATATTGGTTTTATCTTTATTAAAAAATCAACTTTATGTATCCTGCAGTTAGTTTGTTGTACACAGCGCCCGAAAAGGTTCCTGCTGAAAATCAGTATCGCGAAGTGCTTCGTGCTGTCACGATTTATGCTGAGCAGTGACCTTTTTGGCGCACACTTGATCTTTAATGTATAAAAGCATCCAAACGATTTCCGTGCCATATAAATGTATTTCATTTCATTTCATTTAATCATCATCTTAGCCTTATCCCGGTTGTGAATTTGCAGGCAAAGGCCTAGCGTCTGTGGTCGCGATCTTGGCATGAAAGCTTGCGATCTGACTACTAAACCAAAGAGCAGTCGAGCAGTTTCTAACTCATTCATTCGACTTTGTCAATGCATTCGACTTTGTCAATCATGATATTTTACTTCAAAAACTAGAGTCAGTAGGAATAAGAGGACCTGCATGGCAATGGATATCGTCATACTTGGCTAATCGATGCCAACGCGTGGTCGTTAATCAAATAGTTAATGATCAACTTACGCCGTTTGGTTCAGATTATAAAAATACCTCACGTGGCATTCCCCAAGGCAGTGTACTGGGTCCGCTTTTATTCATAATATATATTACGACATTACAGAAGCTACCAACCATGAATGCGTTCTATTTGCTGACGATATATCTGTAATTGTGACTTCCGAGAAAAAATGTGATGATTCTATAAATAGACATGAAATGTAAATTAATAAAACTGTTGACAATATAATTAAATGGCTAGATGAAAATGACTTAACGCTTAATTTAAATAAATCAAATTTTATACAATTTAATAAATCCAAACATTATCAATATAATTTTAAACCTAATATCAATAAAATAAAATAAATAACTCATACCAAATTTCTAGGTCTTTTTGTCGACCAAGGCCTAAACTGGAAATTGCACATTGACAATATATGCAAAAGAATCAATAGTTTCGCTTACGCACTCTACAAGATTAGGAAAGTTACTAACATACTGGCCGTTATAACTACTTACCACGCTTATGTAGCTTCCTTACTGCGTTATGGGCTAATAATATGGGGTAACAGTGTCGATATAAACAAAGCATTTATAGCGCAAAAGAAGTGTGTTAGAGCCATATGTGGAATCCCGCCTGGTGAGTCTTGTCGACCAGCTTTCATTAGACTTGGCCTTTTACCACTACCTGCACTTTACGTTTTTGAAATGGGATGTTTTGTTAAGAAACACGAGGAACTTTTCATGAAAGCTAAAGATACAAACGCTAACCTAAAAAGAAATACCGACAGTCTGGTCTTAAGTACTATCCAAAAATCACAAAAGTTCCATAAAAGCTGTGTTTGTATGTCTATTAAAATATATAATAAAATTCCTAGTGACATTAAAAATAACACAATTAATATCTTCAAGGGTCAATTGTATAAATGGCTTATTGACCAGAAAATTTATGACCTCAAAGATCTACTTGACCGACCAGTTTATTAAATAGTTCAATTTTATAATAGTTTAATTTAATTTATAGAATTTAGAATAAATATTAAGATAAATTACTTAATACAACACAAAAACAAAAATTATAAAAAGGGTCCTTGTGGTAAGGTTCCTAGGATGCTGGCAGCATTACCGCGCTGGATAGCGATGCTTATACGCTGAGCAAGGTAGCTGCCAGCTCTTAGGTCACCACTGATGTCAACTAGCCTCTTGGAAATCTCTTTGAAAAAGAGATAGCGTTGGGACCCCACGAACCCAGTGTTTCGACTCCAAACGGTACAAAGTGGTACCAGGAGTCAATCTGCCTGTACTTGTTCTAAAATCAATTCTTGTTCTAATTTAGAATCACTTTTTATTGACATTGTAAATTTTTGCTTATTTTTACCTTATTGTATTTGCATGCTAACAATTTTGGCAAGACATGTGCACTGTATTTATTGTAACATCCATTTATACCATGTTCTTACGCAAATAAAAGAATTATGAATTAATTTATTACAAGACAAATACCCAGAAACGGCCTGACCTGGGATTCGAACGAAGCTCATGAACAGAAAGCCCATGTTCTTCCTCTCCCAAAAATATCTAACCCAAGTCAACTCAATCATTTTCGGCCTATTTCCATACTTCCTTTTCTCTCCAAGGTTTTGGAAGCCGCGGTTCATAAACAGCTATCCAGTTTCATATTGACAAATAACCTGATTAGTGGTTTCCAATCAAGATTTCGTCCTGGCCACAGCACGACAACTGCGCTTCTCAAAGTCGTTGAGGACATAAGGGAGGGTATGGAGAACTCTAAAATCACTATTCTAGTTCTCACCGACTTTTCCAACGCATTCAACACAGTTGACCACGACGTTCTCCTTGCCATGTTATCTCACTTGCGGGTCTCACCGGAGGCACTGGAATGGTTTTCTTCTTATCTTCGGGGTCGTCACCAAGCTGTGCGAGCCGACCAACAGTTTTCTGACTGGTCCAGTCTCGCGACTGGTGTTCCCCATGGTGGTATACTTTCTCCTCTTCTCTTTTCCATATTAATCAACTTCATCACCCCCCATCTCGGCTGTTCGCACCACCTGTATGCAGGCGACCTTCAACTCTACGCCCAAGCCGAGGTCACTGACATTGACTCAGCCATATCAGCTCTCAATGGTGATCTTGCCCATATTGCCGACTGGTCCCGGAAATTCGGTATATCCGTGAATCCATCTAAGTGTCAGGCCATCATCATTGGTAGCTCGCGGCAGTTAACTAGGATAGCATACAGTTGACTAAGCCTATCTTGTTTAATAATAGTGTAATACCATATAGCCAGAATGTCAAAAACCTAGGACTATACATTGACAGCACCCTCTGCTGGAATAAACACACTGACGAGGACAGCAGGAAAGTCAACGCCACATTACAAGCTCTCTATAAATTTAAACATTTCTTACCTCCTCAAACGAAATCCTTGCTTGTCCAGTCCCTCGTTCTCCCCCTTCTCGACTACGCTGACGTGTGTTGTACAAACATTTCCGAAGCTTATCTAAATAAACTTGATCGTCTGCTTAATAATGGCATCCGTTTCATCTTCGGCCTTCGGAAGTACGACCACATCTCTGCCTACCGTTCTAAGCTTAAATGGCTTCCCATCCATCATCGCAGATCCATAAGAATTCTCTGCACCCTTTTTAGTATCCTTCGAGACCCTCATTCAATTTATATGAAGCAACGCTTCCCCTATCAGGGATCCACCCCCTCGCGCAATCTTCGTTCTACCCACAATCTGACCCTTTTCACACCTCTTTTCAAAACCGGCTTTACGTCCGACTCCTTCACTACTTCTGCGATCCGTCTTTGGAATTCCCTCCCTTACAAGATCAAGATGTCCCCAAGCAAATTTGTGTTCAAGAGGTCTCTACGGAAATACTACCTTGACTCTCTTCAGGAGTGACCACCACTTTCGTCTGTCTCACTGCGTGTCCATTTCTACCGTAATAATGTTGTCGTGTTACTTTTCCTGACTAATTCTCGTATTGATTATATTATTATTTATGTATGTTTAATACTTAGCTTATGTATTTTTATCTTCCTATCTATGTATCTTAGTATGTATGTTTATTTATTCAGTAGTAATTTAGTTCTACCATAAAATAATTTCTCTACTCTACTTAATATCCCGCCACTTATTAACTCTCTGCATTCCCATGCGGTTGACTGGTAGAGAATGCCTTATGGCATTAAGTACGCCAATTGTACTTTCTTTTTTGGTGCAATAAAGTTTAAATAAATTAATAAATAAATTGAAAAAAAATGACCTGTCATTACGCGTGAATCTAAAGTAGTACATGAATAAACATAACATAAGTCATTTAGATGTGTATGGTACACATGACATGATCCAGTGTTAAACCAGCCTTATTCCTCAAAAATCTAAATGACTTATGTTCAACGACATCTAGCGGATTTTTAGTTCTGATTTTTGGCACTAGGAAAATCGCTCATTATGGAAGTCGCTTCTTTAGCGGAGGTCTCTTCACGAGTACTTGACATAGTCACACACAATAGATACCATTGTAGTGTTTGCGTACGCCAGCTGTGAGCTATACTTTTTCCCTAATTGTGTTATCTGGAACACACATAGCCTATGTGTAACGTAGGTCTATTTCTCGCAACGCGGTTTGTCGCTACACGGCGAGCTGCGAGCTAGAACGAACGTTGCATCGTGTAAACAACTTAATGCAATCCACACGGCTGCCTGTCACACCGTACCGTAATATGAGTATAATGTCCTCTGAATTTCGACTAAAGCGGCCAATCTCAACAGAGATTAGCTAACTGAGCGGGAGATATTATAGTGCACATGTGTATGCGCAATACACAAGTGCACTCTCTATTCCTTCACTCCCATAATTCGGTGAGACGGCAGTCCGACATGACCGCAGAGAGATCAAGCGCAGGACTTCAGCGTTTAACAGTCCGCTTACATACACTATACCGAACAATTACTATAGTGGCCTTTGGATATCAGAAGACTTGCTATGCAAATTATGTAGCGAGATGGACTGCACGGTAGCTCACTTGGTAAGAGCGTCGGCCCGGGGTCGTGGATTCAAATCCTACCCGTGTGAAAATTTTTGGTTTCTTACTTAAACTTATATAAGTAGCAAGAACCTAATTTAAAATAGTTATTTACGGTAGTGCTATCATGTGCTACATTTTTATTTAAATTATATTTAGAGCATCTGGGCCCTATTTCACAAAGCGTACAAATCTTGTAATACGAGTGTGTAACCATAGTGACCCCAATTTCTTCTTTGGGTTACTATGTGTTACCTGCACCGTTTACAAACTTGTATTACAAGTCTTGTACGCTTTCAGAAAATTTAAAAAAAATAACTTAAATTCATAAACGTTTCGCATCCGGTGTGACTTAAATCCAAAATTCGGAAATTGGGAAATAATTCGGAACCTATTGTCCTGGCGGCCATTCCGTGAACGACTCGCCCAAGGCAAAGTTTTCAATTTGTGCTATACTGTATTAGGTAAGTTTGGCTTTGGATTCACAAGTTACGATACGATCGTATAATTTAGACCCGAGTACACCAACTTATATACTGCCGGTAAACGTAAGTTGACGGTAAATTTGACACAATTTTGGACAATAATAATAATAAGCCTATTAGATCCCACTGCTGGGAAAAGGCCTCACCTCAACTATGAGGAGGAACGAGCCATACTTACATACTTATGAGCCGGGCTCAGTGCGGATTGGTGGAGGGGTGTATGTAAGGCAAGTGACAAACCTTACTGTCAGAAGTTATCAAGCCGCCCTAGGTCCTCTGACTAGGCTTAACGACTAATACCACAGATATTAGCCGGGACCAACTGCTTAACGTGCCTTCCGAAGCACGGAGATGCTTGTCATGGACGTCACTTAAATGGTCGGAATGGTCACCCATCCAATCACGACCGCGCCGTGGGTTGCTTAACTTTTGGTATCACTACCAAAGCGCTGCCGCCACTGCGCCACAAGCACCTCCTAATATTTTTTGACAAATTTTAATTGCTGTTTAAAGTTAAACATGTCTTGGTGAACTAGACCCTAGTTAGTGGACGGATCAACCAGGGTGATTAGGGGCTCATTTACACCGGATCCGTCATTGACGATTCGTCTAAAACACAGGATACGTCATGTCGGATGGACGTCCACATTGCCTACAGTATCGTGTTTTTTCACGATTCGTCAAAATATCCTAATTGAATTTGGTCAAAAATCCGTGTATTTTGACGAACGTGATTTTTAAAAACTAGATACTAGATTAAAGACGTATTCGTAATTTTTCACGATTCGTGATCCGTGTGAACATGGGAATTCAAAAAGCATTGCCGCCGTCAAAAAAAAAAACGATCTCAAATCCCGAATCGTCCTCGGGTGAATGAGCTCTTAATTGTTCTTTTGTAAGATAAATCACCTTCAAAGAATAACCCTAGGTCAAATTCTAATTCTATTTAGCCAACAGACATCAACCATCTCAAAAAATATATAATTAAGCGGTTTTCACACTGCCCCGCATCATGCAGCGCAGCGCGGCGCGTGAATTTCCTTGTTCTACGCGTTTAGTTCAAGTTGGCCGCTACCCTTCCTGCTTCCCCATACCGCGCCCCGCCCAGTACGGTTAGCAAAGTCAAGGGTCTGTAGGGCCTCTAAATCTATGATGTGTTGTAACAAATTTATTCCATATAACTAGATTTTATTTATATACAATGTACTTTCTATTTTTTTATTAGAAGAGGATTTCATTAGGAAACTAAAATATAGACGTGTGCATTTGTCTGATAAGAGCTTATCTTTATGAGTATGATGTTGTGGTACGTAATTCGTGTAAAAATTCGTGATCATCGTTCAACTTTTACTGGACTGAACGCGTAGTACGCTCGCTCAACGCGCGACACAGAGCATAGGTACAAATAACCTCACGCGTCACGCTGCGTGGTGCGGGACAGTGTAAAGACCGCCTTACAGGTCGAAATATGCAATGCAAATGTATTAATTAAAACCGGAACGGCGGCAAATTGAGATTTCGTTTGATGTTTGACAAATTATTGGATTGAAATAAGAAAAAAGCTAGGAAACTCTAAGAATTCAAACATAGGAGTGAGTTTAGGGAGTCCAATTTACGAACCTCTAAACCACTAGATAATTGTGAGGATTTTGTTTCATTATTACGGAAGTTGCTACTTCTTCATAGTCGTATACCTCATGACTGAGGGTCGTGATCATTATGTGGAATGAAACACACACAACGACTTTCTTGGCATTTCATGGAGTGGTTTGCCATTGCCTTCTCCATTTCACACACTAGCCAACTAGTGTGCAGGTTTCCTCACGATGTTTTCCTTCACCGTTAGGCAGCGATATCTTTGAAAAAGACTGTACTTAAGTTTTTATTAACTATCAGTGGTACAGGCCGAGATCAAACTTACGACCTCACGAATGAGAAGTGAAGTTTTCTCCGCTCGGCTATCGTGCCCTTTTTTTCTTGGCGGGTAGTTGCAATAAATTCTTTGCGACATTTCCAGTGCCAAATGTCAGTTACCGATGCGACGGCTCTCGGCTCGGACGGAGCTGTTGAAATATTTACGATTTTCAACATTTATGAATCATGTCTTCTCACGCTTGCGTTGTAGTAATATTGAATCATGTTCGACTTTTACTAGATTGGTTACGGTAGATTATGTGTGACTGAACGATATTCCTGTGCGTTATGATTTTTTTAAGCTGCAACAAAATTTAAAGTGTTGACACTTTGATGCCATTTGTGTGAACATAAAGAGGAGGAGAGAACACTGATTGAAAAATCGAAACTTCAAAATAGGTAAGTGTACTTGTTAGTTTTTATCAATAAGGTCACGTTTTTGGTTATGAAAACAAGAGACATATTTTCATCTGTCCTAAAAAAAACGACCTGAGCTATTCTCTAAGCTTGATGGTAGTCTGATATGATGATAGTGTTTCCCCTAGGAGTTAGTAGAAGTTTACGATTATAAAATAGTAAATAATCTAATTCACTTCTACTTTTATAATTAGTTATGTATATACCTATAATTATTTTTTATAACTTAGGCAATTATTTTGCAAGTTTTTACGAAATCAAATTGAATTTCGCTTACAAAAATTAATCGACTGTGTCATCCTGTGTCCCACCGGATTCCATTTGGTTATGTATATACCTATTGTTTGACGATTTTGGCTATCAAGTTTTTAACAGAAAAACGGTATGTTTTTGCCTTTTTACTCACTACTATTATACTATTATTATTTCCATCACTACTATTATATCGCGCCTTCTAAATCCATTGCCAATGCTTCACAATCGACGGCTAATTCTCTACAAACTCGTCGCGGCGCAATTAGCCCGACTTCCAAGTCTAATATCAAGGGGCTGATTCTAGTGATCGGGATTAGAATAGCGTGAAGTTTCCAACGGTAAAGTTCGGAGAACATTTATTATATCGGGGTCTTAGTTTTCAAGTGCTCAAGGATAACGAACAATATTGTCTATGGATATTGTATTGGGAAGTTTACGTTAAGTTTCTTAGTTCAACCATGCTTGTAGATGTTATTATATTTTTATAACTTAAGCAATTTTTTTGCAAGTTTTTACGAAGTTAAATCAAATTTCACTTACAAAAATTAATCGACTGTGTCATGTATCCGGGCGAGTGCTCTTACGACTGGTAAGAGCACTCGCCCGGATAGCGAAGGGACGTGGGTTCGAGTCCCACCAGATGACACAGTCGATAATTTTTGTAAGTGAAATTTGATTTAATCTTGTAGATGTTGTATAAAACTGACAGCTGCAAGTTTAAATAAGATACTGAAAATTCGCACACGGGTAGGATTTGAACCCACGATCTTTAGCTAACTGGACCAACGCTCTTACCAACTGAGCTACCGTGTAGTCCATCCACCCGTGTGAAATTCTTGGTATCTTTTGAATACGTCATTGCGTGACGTCAATTAAATCAATATTAAAAAGCTATTGACAGCTTCAAGTCCCCCTTTGTTTGACAACATTAATAATTATATATGTTTAGTCTGATGAGCAGGCTTCTGTACCTCAGAAAGAGCCGTCAAAATTGGAAAGTCTGTAAAACTAGTTTTGAATCAACTATATTTTTGTATTTTTTAAAATTAAAATTAAGAGGATAGAATAAGTAAATAGATAGTTTTTTAACCTTAATCGCACCAAAAAAAAAACAATTGGTGGACTTAATGCCTAAAAGCATTCCTTACCATTCAAATGCGTAGAAATGCAGAAAATCAATCAGCGGAAAGATAAATAAAAATAATATAAAACGAGGAAACACTGCAGGAATAAAAATACATACGAAGATAGACATTATATAACTTAGGTCTTCTTGATCACTTGGTAATATTCCTCTCTTGTACCTTATTGCTTACACATTCAAGAAACGTGCTACTCTATGTAAATAGATGCTAAAGTAAGTAATGCCCTCACTCCGTGAAGATAATCTTCAAAGGGCTAGACCGAAACTGTGGCAGGTATCAACTGATATTAGGGTTTCAACCGTCAGTACCGTTATATACAGACAGTATATGGACAGTAAGGATGCAACTATAGTAGCAGTTATACGGTTTTTGATTCAGTTAGATACGTCGAGAATTTTGAAGTAATACGTCAGACTTACGATTTTAAGCACTAACATTATTAATAAGCATTAGACATGACATAATGCATGGCACTTGTTTAAGTCATGGTCTACTCACTGGGACAATTCTAAACGGCTATCTGGTAAGTATTACGCGGACATTCAACAGACGATCCCACCTAAACCATGGTTTTTTAAACACCCATACTTACCAAAGAAAATTATCTCCATTATATGTAGACTCCGGATCGGACATGCGTGTACTCTAGTTCACTTGGCGAAGATGCGGATCAAAGACTCCTCCATATGTAAGTGTGGCTTAGATGAAGGATCTACCAACCATATCTTCTTTAACTGTCCCTCTATCGGTTCCTCTCTTTTCGATTTCCTGCCCAAAAAATTCCCGTTACAGTCACGATCCTCAGCATTGAGGGAACGACCAGAAAGAGAGACATGGCATGACATGACGGGTCTAAACATGAGCGTAGGTAATCAATACACATAATAATAGTGTGTAATCCAGCCGAAACGTTGAGCAGTGAGTATCAAGTGCTCATATTTTAAATTCTTGTTTGGAAGTTTTTATTTTGATGTGCAGACGAATGTGTTTCGCAGTTATCTCTAATTATCTTATTTTTTAAATAAAATTATATAATATCAAAAAAAAATTGAGAGATAATAACGTATCTTTCGCGCTGACTGGTTATTATTGCAGTGATGACTAAAGTCCGTTTTTATTGCTTGTCCAAATTCGTAAACAATCTTGACATTCCTTTTTAACGACATTATTTATTTAAAAATAAGATAGACACAAAAATTGCATCCTTGTATGGTAGTTTATCGTTTAATATATGCAGCTTTTTAGAGCTATTAGTAATATTTTTTTTCAACAGTTAGTTTTAAAAGTCATAAAAAGATCGTTTACAATGTTTGCCACGCAAAGAAAAACGGACTGTAGGTATTGCACTTTTCAGTTGATCGTCACGCAGATATTGTGCGTGTGTATTTTTGGATAAGTTAATCTATCCACACGTAAAATTTTTAACAGCAAATAGGAAAAATAATTAAATGTAAAAAAATAAAATGTTTGTTTTAATAGTTCGATTAAGTATCCGATTGGGTACCCCTTTGCAATGTTACCCTGTATATTATCTTTTCTATTCCACACAGAAAAGAAAATACTTAGTTACGTAAGGTTCAGCAAATATTCTGTTCAGACTTTCAAATACTCCCGTAGGGTACGGATCCATCTGATAAAGTTAGCTTAAATCACGTAAGAATCTATCCTTGCGATCCAGTCCTTTGCACACTAAACTCGTCAAACTATTACATAAACTATTTGTGTGCGGAACTCCAAAAACGTAGCGAAATTCAAACATGGGCCTAACATAAACTAAAGTGGTTCTTACTAATATTGTTATTATTTAAGGGCTTATACACAGTGCGAATTTTTAATCGTAGCAAAATTCAAACAAGCACTTACATAAACTAAAGTGGTTCTTACTAATATTGTTATTATGTAAGGGCTTATGCACAGTGCGACTTTTTAAACGTAGCAAAATTCAAACAAGCCCTTTGTCACGTGAAATCCTGTACTGTGAATGCCCTACGGGTTCCACGGACAAAAGAGGAACTTTGGAATTGTTTGTTTTATTTAAAATAATTAAATAACTGAATTTAAAATGACCAATTTCCTATGAACAGTGTTTACTACAATATTTTGATTTGTTTGTGTACCCTATTGATACTACGCCGCGCACACTTACACGCATACCTGCCTTATTTTTATTTGTTTAAAACGTACCGTGAGAACTCCGAAGATCGAGTCGACATCGAGACGTTCCCTATGACACATGTACTAAACTGACCAGAGCGCTTTCGCCGCGTGTGTATCCTGTGAAGCTCCTTACAGACATTTCGAGTGATTGTGGCCTGTGAAGTGATATCTGAACCCCTGAAAGCTGATGTGGCAAGTACCTAGCTATAAGTGCTCAGACCTGACTAATTTTCCACCTATCATTGTCGCCCTCCACGTGTAATCCACTGCCTAAACTCTCAAACATTCTGGTAGCAGAGCGTAGTTTTTTATTAGGACCCCTTATTAGTAACGTAATTTGTTTAATTAAGAGTTATTCATTTGCTACTTTCCTTTGTAATTTGAACAAAACGTCTCGTCATATACCTAACCTATTTACAGTAAATTCCTTAATAACATTCGAGTACAACCCCTTTTACATAAGTGTCGATTAAATCGATTAGCGCGTTAATTACCTACCCTTTGAGTGTAAGTGAGGTGCGCGAGCGTTTTGTTTCCCTATTGATCACGCCATTACCGCGTGACCGCGTGCAAGTTGTTTACGAGTTACGTTTGCATCTGTGCCGTCCCTTACTATTTGTTCCTTTACGCATCCTATTGGAATCTTTTGTGAGTTTAATTTACCTACCTTGTTTCTTGCGATTTAAAGTAATTAAAATGTCGGATACCGAAACCTGCAACGAGCCGTAAGGGCCGTACTTTACATGGATACAGCTGAATACCGTGAAGCTATTGGTGAACTTCGTTATATTAGTGACTGGGTTGATGATTTGTTACCTTTGCAACGACATCTAAATGTCACCTTTGTAATAGTACTTCGCATTACTTACGCGAGTGTCCCGATTTTATTCGCCTTCCTACACGTCAACGTGTTACTTTTGTAAAAGAAGCCCGACTGTGCTATCGATGCCTGGATAAACACTCCATATCCCAATGCACACGAAATTATCGCTGTCGCACGTGCCGCCGTTCCAGTCATCACACGTCACTGTGTTATGATGACTCCTCTCCTGTGAATTACGATCGCGAGCGCTCATACCGAGACGTCGCGGCATTAGCTTCTAACCAACCGCGGCAATCTCCACAAAGTCACTTAACGGACCGTGTGTCACCCCCACGTACTGAATGGCACCGTGTTCGTACCCCGCCACCTCGTGATTCCCGTAGAGCATCACCTCCCCGTTCGGGCGGGCAATCCCCACCTGCACCCAACGGTAACCGTACTTATAATGCCCCTCTAGATCAAAGAACCCAGGATGAACGTGCATTTCATCATAAGTACAATGAGGCCCCACAATTCTGACTAGATAACCCCCCTTCCATACCCGCCTTTACATCTTTACCTCGCAATTCTGTCGTTCTTTTACCTACGGCCTTAATTCATGTTAAAACCTCGTCTGGATATTATGTGGAAGCGCGTGCCTTATGTGACACTGGTGCTCAGGGCTGCCTTCTTACTACTGAGCTTGTTGTTGACCACATGAACTTACCTATCATTCCTTCTCCAGTTCCTGTTCGTGGAATAGGTAATGTTCAAGCAATTAATTCCCCGGGCATTGTATCCTTTTCATTTAAGCCAGTTAATTCTGTCTTTCCAGAAATCTCCACCAGTGCAATAGTTGTTGATGTGATTGCTGGTACCCTCCCAGAGGTAGACTTACCTAAAAGTGTAATTACCTGTACTAAGCACCTCCCTCTTGCTGACCCTTTATTTTACAAACCTGGTACTATAAGTGTACTTCTTGGAGCTGAAGTCATTGGTCGCCTTTTAAGGTCCGAGTTGTTTGTGTCCCCTGATGGCCTTACTGCTATCTCGACGTATTTGGTTATGTCCTGTGTGGTCCTGTTTATGGAGAATTTGGAACCCCCCATGACTGGAGTCTCGCTGTCCCAAATAGTTGAAAAATTCTGGAAAATCGAAGAGGCCCCCCAATCTCCAGTTGCGAACCCCTTGGATATAGAGTGTGAAACCTTTTTTAAAGCAACTACCACTCGTGAAAGCGATGGTCGATTTATGGTTAGACTCCCTTTTCTTCATGATCGTCCACCTCTCGGTGATTCTAAAACCAAACCATATGTCCCTTTCTTCATATGACTCGACCCGGAAACATTATTTTATTCCTCATCATGGAATTTTTAAGTCCGTTGGTGACAAAATACGTGTTGTGTTCGATGGTTGTAGTCCTACGTCCTCTAAAGTGTCCCTGAATCAATGTTTACATACAGGCCCTAAGCTTCAGCGAGATATTTCTCACATCCTCCTAAATTTCCGCAGGCACGAGGTAGTGTTTGTAACAGATATTCGTATGATGTTTCGTATGACTTGGGTACATCCTGATGATAGAAGGTACCAACTTGTGCTTTAGCGTGAGGATCCCTCTCAGCCACTTCTTGCCTATGAACTTAATACCAATACCTATGGTCTTCGTTCTAGTCCATTCATTGCAATTCGTGCCCTTCTTGAGCTCACTGAACAAGAGAGACTTACCTTCCCTCGAGCTGCTGAAGTCCTTGAGAGAGATATTTATGTCGACGATTGTCTTACTGGTGCTGATACTATTGCGTCTGCCCGGGCTTTGAAAACTGAGCTTATTGGAATAATGGCCTCTGGTGGTTATGAACTTCGTAAGTGGATTAGTAACAGGCCCGAGCTCCTAGATGATATGCCCCCGGATCATTTGCAACTTCCTCATTCATTCTCAGACCCAGATAATCCTCAGACTGTCGCTATTTTAGGTGTCCAATATAATCCTGTGAGTGACTCATTTACCTACAATTATACCTGTGATATCCGTGATACAGTTATTACAAAACGCAAAGTTTTATCTTTGATTGCCCGTATGTATGACCCTTGTGGCTGGATATCTCCCGTCGTATTTAAGGCTAAGGAATTTATCCAACGCTTATGGATGTCAGGCTTATTCTGGGATGATCCTTTAAATGAACCCCTGTCTTTAGAGTGGACTGCATTTGTTCAGGACCTAGCGAAGGTTAGTGAAGTGGCCATTCCGCGACATATTCTTCCCAGAGGTTCCTCCTCCTTATCCCTACATGGGTTCTGTGATGCTTCTGAATTGGGATATGCTGCCGCTGTTTATTCACGTGCGGAACTTCCGTCTGGTGTTTGCTTCGTCCATCTTGTTATGGCTAAATCTAAAGTTGCCCCGTTTAACAATTCCTAAGTTGGAATTGTTAGGAGCTACCCTCCTCTCTAAATTACTTCATCACGTCGCTCTTTGTCTGCAAAGGTCGTCTGTGTTGACTTCAATCCATAGTTGGACGGATAGTAAAATCGTGTTGTGTTGGTTAAAAACCACTCCTCACCTCCTTCAGACTTTTGAGGCTAATCGTGTCTCCCAGATTAATAATAGTCCTACATCTAGTGAATGGAGGCACGTCCCAGGCTACATGAACCCTAGTGACTGTGCATCGAGAGGTATGTCAGTCACTCGACTGATCGACCACTCCCTTTGGTTTTCACCTTTGTGGTTGACGCAGTCTCCTGACAACTGGCCCGGTGTTTCGGAACCTAACCCAAGTAGTGATCTCCCTGGACTACGTTGTTTAGTAGTCTCTGCCGATGTTCCTACCCCGGATCCCTCATTCTTATTAGAGCGGTACAGTTCTTTCAACAAGCTAATAAACGTGACTTGTTACCTAAGGCGGTTTTTATTTCCTAAATCTTACACGTCCTACCTGAACCCTGAGGAACGGAGAGATTCCCTTTTGTTTTTAGTGAAAATTGTTCAATTTACCTCCTTTTCTGATGAACTTGATCGCTTACGGCGTGGCGATCCTATCACTAACTCCCTGAGAAAATTGAATTTATTTCTGGATAACGGTGATCTAATTCTAGTTGGAGGTCGATTACGAAACTCCGATCTATCCTTTGATGCGCGCCATCCCCTTCTTCTACCTAAGAGTGGTAATTTCGTGAACATCCTTATTTCACATTACTATCGCGAGAATGCTCATGCAGGTGTTAATGCAATTCTTGCCATGTTAAATAGAGAGTTTTGGATCTTGTCTGCACGTAGAGCTATTCAGCATGTGATTTTTAAATGCCTTCCCTGTTATCGTCTCAAGGCGGCTGTATCTCAACCCTTCATGGGTGACCTACCTAAAGAACGCGTCACGGCTGCTAGATCGTTTGACGGTGTAGGTACCGATTTTGCAGGACCCTTTTTTTACCAAAGTCCAGGCCTACAGGAACAAAAGGTTAGTGAAAAGTTACCTGTGTGTATTTGTCTGCCTTTCCACTAAAGCCGTTCAACTTGAGGTTGTGTCAGACCTAACTACTGAAGCCTTCTTTGCGGCCTTTTCCCGATTCGTGTCGCGTCGTTGTGTACTTCGCTTAATCCGATCTGATAGCGGTCGAAATTACATTGGTGCTAACAATTACCTGAAGGAGTTAGAGTGTTTCCTGTCTCAAAACCAGGCGGCTATTGGTTCTGAGCTTTCAAAGCGGAACATATCCTGGGTTTTCGATCCTCCTGTTTGCCCTCATTGGGGAGGTCTTTTTGAAGCTGCGGTTAAATCGGCGAAATCGCACCTAAAACGAGTAGTAGGCGATACCCCCCTTACGTTTGAAGAGCTGACCACTGTTTTTGCTAAAATTGAAGCAGTTTTAAATTCACGCCCATTGTGCCCACTTTTTCCGGACCCAAATGATGTCGAAGTGTTAACTCCCGGCCATTTCTTAATTGGACAACCCTTAATTGCACTTCCGGAGTACCCTTATAAAGACGTAAAATTGCATCGCCTTACACGGTTTCAGCTAATCCAACAAATTGCCCAGCACTTTTGGTCTCGCTGGCATTTAGAATACTTAAATACATTACAAATTAGAAATAAATGGACCTCTCCTTGTGATCCTCCTAAGGTGGGTGAGCTGGTACTCATAAAAGATGACAACCTTCCCCCTTTGCAGTGGCGTCGTGGACGCATTACTAATTTATACCCTGGCCAAGACCAAGTTGTTCGTGTGGTAGATGTTAAAACTCCTACCGGTAGCCTAAAGAGATTTTTGACGAAATTAGTTCGTCTTCCTGTCCAGTGAACTTCCTTTCCTTTAGCTTCCTAACCTTCTCGTAAACACTTGACGTGTTTAGGGCGGGTGATATGTTTACTACAATATTTTGATTTGTTTGTGTACCCTATTGATACTACGCCGCGGACACTCACACGCATACATGCCTTATTTTTATTTGTTTAAAACGTACCGTGAGAACTCCGAAGATCGAGTCGACATCGAGACGTTACCTATGACACATGTACTAGACTGACCAGAGCGCTTTCGCCGCGTGTGTATCCTGTGAAGCCCCTTACAGACATTTCGAGTGATTGTGGCCTGTGAAGTGATACCTGAACCCCTGAAAGCTGATGTGGCTAGTACCAAGCTATAAGTGCTCAGACCTGACTAATTTTCTACCTATCATTGTCGCCCTCCACGTGTAATCCACTGCCTAAACTCTCAAACAAACAGCTTATGTACTAGCTTAAGGTTATGCTATTATACCTAAATCACAGAAAACTAGTTCATTGGAGGGGTCGAACATAAATGGGTTCTGATTAGACGTTTACATTTTACTTCAAAATCTAAAGAAATACTAGTAAAAATAGTATTTACCACCACTTTGCTTTGATAAAAAGAATACTAAAGGAGTACTAGTTGCCCTAATTAATGTAATGAAATTGACCGACCTGCATTCCCGGTGTTTAATAAATTCCTGCGGACAGGCCGAAGCTTAGCATTGGCTATAAGCGTGATGGAAGGTGTGCAGTAGCAGCTGATTACAGGTTAATGTTCCACGTGGAAGCTGGTCTCACATGTCCCCGTCAAAGCATGTGGAACTTAAACATGTGCTTAAGTTGCAAGTATTTATATAGAAACAATCTTATAAATCTGTACACTTTGAATGTTAATAATGTACAATCTGACAAATAATAATGGTAATCCCGTGCAGCTGAAATGAAAAAAAAAAGCATTAGGGACACGTTTGCAACACGCTTCTGTGGGACACGAGGCTTTGAAGAAATATGGTGCAAAGAGGGCACGTGCGTGAAAGCAGCATATTTTGCAACTTACCATGTCATCGCCGTCCAAATATTTAGCAACTCATTCAAAACAAATTGGCGACTCCACGCTGCTCCTCCCGCCCTGCCGTGCCATGTGGAAAGGTGGCACGGCAACTATAAAAATTAGGTTAAGTCAGCCTGAAACAAGAACGAAAATCATAGGGGCTGCTCGCAACGAGCATTGAAGACATTCAAGCCTTGAAACCTGAACTCACCATCGTTTCGAAATGGTCAACGTCTATAAGATCGTCGAGTTAAACTTGGCAAACCTGGCATTCTCCAATAAAAGAAAAAGAGGTGATGAGCTCGACACTCGACGTAAGAAAAAATAACCCACCTGACAGGTGTGTTCATTGTTCACAAAAAAAATACAAATTTCTACTAAAACTTTGAAACCTGAAAATACTAATCTTTACAAAACAATAAAATTACATTCCTTTTGTAAACGTCGAGACACGATATAACTATTAAACACCAATTTCAATTTATTCACAAAGTATTTAGTTCAGGAAACCAAAATTCATTGTTTAGTTTGGTAGAAAATAATTCACAACAACAATAAAATTCCTCTATTTTGGTAAATAAGGAATTGCAATGGCAGCCCCGTCTGGAACGGCGAGATGTCATTGGGCAAAGGCTCCGAGTGACCAGCTACAAAATAAGATCAAATTTAAGTCAGGAATACCAGACTTAAAGCCCTGTGGAATTCGCGCGAAATTCAAAAGACAAATGCGCAAGATTCGAAATGATTAAAATCCACAACGTTTACACCTTACAAATACTAAAGTGGTTCTTACAATATTGTTATTATGTAAGGGCATAACAGGGTGTCCGGGTTTCGACTAGCGATAATCTAAGGGCCTTTTATTTATCAAATTTTAAAGACATATCCAAAATTATTATTTTTGACAATTTTTTTATTACAATTTTTTTTTCAGAAATTTGCATTTTTGGGTTTAGTTTTGTAATAGGCTTAAAAAACTTTAAACTGTTTTAAATTTTTACAAGATTTATTTAAAAAAAAATCCCTTTATGAGGGTTAATAATTTTGAACTTTAGAATAGTTATTTACTGGATTGCTACCATGTACCTTTATATTTTCGAGTTTCCGATATTTCGGCGCTGTTGCAAGCGCCATGATCACGGAATAACTGAAGATCTTGCGAGTGGGATGTTATGGGCAATCATATCGGTCTACCATCCTTCGAAGTCTTTTATTGCAATCCCGTAATCCCGTTAATAACATTTCTCATGAAAGTTTAAAACAGTGTATAATTTTGAACTGATATTTATTTCACTTGATAGGCCATAGCGTTACCTTCCAAAAGAATCATTCACATAACTTTTTAGACCTCCAGATCCATAGAAATAGCATTTTTTTAAAATAATTGAAATGGCTGCCATTCCAAGAGGGGGGAGTTAGACCCCTAACATGGGGGTTTTTTGTCGATAACATTTGATGATCTAATAGCCCATAAATTAGTCCCAGTCGAAACCCGGACAGTACGACTTTTTGTAGCAATATGATCGCGACGCAGTAACGATGCCAGCCAGTCAGCTGGCTGGCAAGTGACACATTAGCGATGTAAACGCGATACAAATCGATGCAAACACGCGACAAGAGTAACGATGCACACGTAAAAACTACGTTTTGACGGTGACTGTATTGCTGCAAGACTGTATTGACTGCCTCGTAGGTCAAGTGGTCAGCACGCTGGGTACTACGAGGTTCCGGGTCGGGCCGAAAGTGTTGGGTTTCTGTCTTGAAATAACTTAGACACAGTCAAGAAGATGGTGGTGTTAACACCCCCGTGCCTCGGAAAGCACGTTAAGCCGTTGGTCCTGCGCCTGATCTCTCTACGGTCATGTCGAAATGCCGTCTCACTGAATTATGAGAGTGAAGAAAAGTTAACGCGATATTCAAACAGTCATACTAAGACTCAGCGTGGAGTCTGTCTGCCTTTCACAGGATGTAAGAGCGAGATGGGGTTAAGACTGTCTGAAGGGTTATCCAGACAATCTTATTAAGACCTAAGCCCCATCTCGCTCTTTCATTCTGTGAAAGGCAGACAGACTCCACGCTGAGTCTTAGTATGACTGTTTGAATATCGCGTTGGATGGGACAGACTTACAGACTAACTCCTATTACATTATGCTAAGTCTTAGTAAGACTTAATACTCTTATTATGACTGTCTGAATATCGCTTAATCTAATAACACCCTCAGTAAGACTGTCTGAATTCGCGTAGTGTAATAACCCCCTAAGGTATAGTGCGCATGCGGTGCCGAAACTTTCGTCCATTACGCGTTACGGGGCCCTCTGTACGCAAATGTTGGGCATTACTCGGCCGCGTGATGTATGTGATACCATCAAGTTTTGTGTTAACCCGTCGGTAGACACGCATTGAACCGTGACAAGGATAACCGCGCTTTGGTCTTTGAGATCCAACCGCAAAGAAAATTTTGTATAGAGCTCTAATTTTCTATTTAATGTAAAGAGAACTATTTTATTTGGTACAGCAACAATGTTTCCATACACCTGGTTTATTACCGAGTAGGAATTTTATGCAACATTTACTAAATTATTGTCATCTCATGTGATTGGGTTGATGTAAATGCATAATAATTACGGTTTAAGACATTTATTTCTCAAATTGATTATACATTTTCCTATTAAAAAATACAAGATAACATTTATAAATAAAAACTAGGACAAGTACACGACGCAAACGAATAATGTATGCATTATGTGGGTAGAAATTACGTTAAAAATAAAAATATGGCTTATTACAGTATCAAAATGTTTATTTTTTGTTCATTCAAAGCCTAGAAATATTACCTATTAAGAAACTGAAAATAACTAGCTCTTAATACTGTAGAAAAACTACGTTAAACTTTATTTATTGACGACAACCCGTCATGGAAGGGTTAAAATTATCTTTGAATTGCAACATGAGTGTATAAAACTTAAGTATTCTGCATTTTAAAATTAGGCGTAGTTCAGAGAGCTTATATTATCGTAAAAACTGCCCAATGCGTGACGAGTCTAGACTAGACACATTAAATTACAGTTGTTTTGACCGCCGTGGCTATCAAAGGGTTAATGTCGTCAGTAATACCTATTACCATGGACGAATATATTTTACTATTACTAACAAACGTGATTTGCATCAACTTCTGCACGATTAGGTAGGTATATATTTTTATTTAAACTTACCATTTACTACTATCTTTTGAATGAACTAAGGTCTATTACTTGGCGCAGTCTTGGAGAGGCCTACGTCCAGCAGTGGACTGCAATAGGCTGATATGATAACGGTCTATTATTCAGCATTAGTTTAGATTTGTTTGTTTAGTAAATCAATGATTTATCTGCAGGTTCCAGACTGCAAGTGGTTATTTATAATCTAGCTAAATACTTTATAGCACTTCCAAAAAATCATCATCATCATCATTAGCTAAGTTATCGTTTTTTGTATATCATTTAAAGTTATATCACACGTCTATATCTTTATTTTTACTAACACCTACAGTAATATTTTAGGGAAATGCATGGGAATCCCAGATTGGTTTGGTTGACCCTTATTTATCATAGGATAGCACTTTTCATGCAGATTTCTATCATTACTTTACTTCATCGTCAGCCATTTTTTTGAAAGCCCGAAAAATAAATAAATCATAATAAAAAGTGTGTTCTTTGTAAGATATTTTCCTTTCATTAATAATACATGACTCTTCTGCTAAATTAGTAAACAACATTTTTCAATAATGGGCATGACTGTTTAACTACACCATTCCGAGAACTGATTATTTTTACAGCTTTGAGTTTTTGCTTATGTTTGGTAACGCAATTCATAACTTTTTTGTATTTTACCTGATAAAAATAAGGCTTAATATCACATTCATATGTAATAAAATAATAAATGTTTGCATGCTATTGTTAATAGTTAAATAGGATGAACGTTATAATAAAAGTAAGATCTTTAGTGTAACCCTATTTATGAGCAAATAAATATATTCTGATTCTGATTCTGATTCTGATTCATTAATAAACTGATGAACCGTAAACAACAGTATATCACAGAGACAGAGTTCTTTTTACAGCATTTTTTTAATCTTACTTCTACAAAAATTGTTAAGCCACACTCTGGAGTGCTAACTTTCCAAGCCTGCGGCTCTTTTAAGCCTCTGGGAACTTTAAAACATTGCAGTAGGGTAAGTACTGGAATCGACTTTTTTATTTGGAATGGGTTTGCTCTTGACTCTAGACTAAACCAGTCATGGCGTGGACAGAGTCGACAGTGGAGCGAGCTCGCTAAGAAGGTTTTGGCACTCCTACTCACCGACGGATCACAGCCAGCTGCTTGGCGCCGGGCTCCGGTGGGAGAGTGGTAGCTACCAGGCTTTTACTTAGGGTGTTTTAGAGCCATGCAGATTTGCTGACGCACACGGATTCAGATATACATAGTCTGTGATGCCTAGAACCCGCGACTGCGCAGTAAGATGTCAAATTATAGATTAATCCCTTTTTACATAAAACTTATCAGACCTCTAACTAATAGGTGATTAGTTGTCCCTTTCTGACGAAACAATTGTCAAATATGACAAACAAAGACATACGAACTTAAGTGTCAAATCCGCTTTAATAGTCTTGTTGGACGGTTATGAATAAGACTATTAGTATGTATCTCAATCCCGCTTGCGTGAATCGATTCTAAAGACCTCTTTAGACTGGGTACTATTGACATTGTAGAGCTGCCCAGGAGAATTCCGTAGGTACGCTCCACAAGCTCACCAGCTGTACTGGCATCCTAAACTGCAGGCCTAACTCGCTCGATTGCAATAGTAATAGTATTCACCATCATTATGAGTCACAGGACATCCACTGCTGAAAATAGGCTTACCCTATAGATTTTCAAAGTTACCTACAACCTTTATAAGTCTGTCTATCTTGCCGGTAGCTATAGCTTTTAGGAAAGCAATAATAGCTTTCAAACTGACGTCTGTAAGATAATGATAACTTCCAAAATCATAAGAAAATATCAGTTAATATGGCATTGCTTAATAATTTCAATCGCGATCAAGATAGCTTTCAGGTTAGGTAATTGGACTGCTTGACACTTGAGGACTTGGACATTTGAGGATTTGAGCAACATAAGCCATACATGATAAAGATTATTTCTTTCAAGTGGCCTATACATACATAACTAGGTTGACTGCCTCGTTGGTCTAGTGGTCAGCACGCTGGGTACTATCCACGAGGTCTCGGGTTCGAATCCCGGGTCGGGCCGAGAGTGTTTGGGTTTTTCTGTCTTGAAATTACTCAGACACAGCTCCGGAGTCAGGAAGTTGGTGGTGTTAACACGCCCGTGCCTCGAAAAGCACGTTAAACCGTTGGTCCTGCGCCTGATCTCTCTACGGTCATGTCGGACTGCCGTCTCACCGAATTATGAGAGTGAAGGAACAGAGAGCGCACCTGTGTATTGCGCACACACTTGTGCACTATAATATGTCCTGCGCAGTTGGCTAATCTCTGTTGAGATAGGCCGCCGTTGTCGAAATCGGCTAGGAGGACATTATTATTATTACATACATAACAACCAGTCAAGTCTGACACACCTTGATTGCTCCTCGGAATATAGGTCTTTGTCATATATTGTTTCTGGAAATAGCGGCATACGGTCGGTTTATAGACCCTTTTCCACTTAAAACACAAAATCTTTTATTCTTGTTTAAACGACATAATCAATAAAGTAAGAAGGGTGTGGTGGGCGAGGTCGACCATAGATAATAGATGCGCACTTGGTGGTATTTATAGTGGAGGGTGAATGGAGGCGCCACTGTCGTTTACACACTCGTAGCATAGTTGACCAAATAACTAGTCTTGATACTTATTATTGACAGTGGCGCCTCCATTTGTGTATGTTTTTCCATTTGTTTATGTTTTAACAGAACAGTGCAGTTCTGACTAGTTTTTTGGTATACTCTAACCAAAGATTATATATTAGTTACTTCGTCATAGGTCACTGCTATCCATTGAGTGGATAGAATTCTATCTACTCAATGCTGCTATCATGTCTATTGCTTGGTTTTCTTTTTTTTCTTTATTATTATTGGTTGTAATGTCATAATATGCTTTTTATGTTAATGTACTCAAGAATTTATCCCAGGCATCCGCTGAAAATCAGTGTCGTAGTTTGCCTACGGCTACCACGACTAATGCTGAGTCGGATGCCTTTTCGGGAAATCATATTTTTATAATTTGTAAATTGTTTCTTGTTCACCGATCTCCGAATAAATGCTTTTTCTTTCTTTCTAAAAGATGAGTAGGTACATATTAGTATTTAAGTTCAAAGCAAAAAAAAACACATTTGCTTGTATCTGGTTAATTTATTCATACTGTACTTATTTATATTCTTTTATCCGCAGTAAATATAAAAAGTGCGATAAATCACACACAAGCAAAACCATTCTTATATGGACTTCTTTCGTTTGGATAAATTTTCTTTTCATGCAAATGAAACATACCGAATGTGGCGTCAAAAACCTCGTTATTCACCAATGTGCCACCAAACATGTAGCGTGTTTACTTATTCAAAAGCAGAGGCTGAATGCTAGGTTTGTGTAGCGGTGGTCAAACTATCGATATAATTTTAAACTAAAGGTTTAAGATTCAACAAGCAATTCTTGTATATATTTTATTTTTTTTTACTTACAAAAATCCACAGCTCTTAATTTTAAAATACATTGAAATATGCTTAATTTATAACAGCCAATAAAAGAATTGACATTATAAATAAATAAATTAAATAAATCGTTTCAACAAACACACCAATTACCTAGCCCCAAACTAAGCGTGAGCTTGTGCTATGGCAGGCCTGTGCATCTCCCCGCGTTAGTAGCAAAAACGTACCTACGCGCGGCGCCCCTACTTAGGGGCTAAAACAAGTTGCGTGTCGCTATCGGTCAGTGACACACTCGCGCGTTTTATTCACCGGCGGCCGCGCGGCTACGTTGCTGGCTGGACGAGAATGAATAAAGTACTAGAAAGAGGCGCTGGATGGCGTTAGAAGCTTCTCGTAGCAGTCAACCCTATCGCGTCGCGTGATATTACGTCACTGAATAGGTTTAGTGTATTATGAATCATATTCCAGAGCAATAAGTATAAAATTATCTTGCAATGGATTTTTGTAGATGTATACACGAAAATGTGCTTGACTCTGAGGCGAACTAAATTACGCCATATTGTTGACGACATTGAGTAGACATTTCTTTGAATACAATTGCTAAGTCATACTTCTGTACGAAGTACTAGTATTCTGTGGCTATGGTGACTAGGATAACGGATAGAAATACTTAAATACTTATAAACATCCATGACTTAGGGACAAATGCTCGTGCTCATCACACAAACATTTGCCCCTTGCGGGATTCGAACCGCCTGGTTTAGAAGTCCGGTGCGCGAACGACTACACCAAGACGGTCGTCAACATCACGACGTCATCATCGTCAACGACATTGTACTATACTACTAACATATTTATGTATTTGTGATCTCGGAAACCGCTTTAACGATTTTGCTGAAACTTGGTATGTATGTGTTATCGGGGGTAAAAATTGATCTGGATTAGTTTTATGTTTGGGAAAACGCGTGCTTTCAAGTTTTCGCGCGCAGAATATGGTTGCTTATTTCGTACCGGTAAGCATGACCATCGTGACTGGAGTGCATAGGACGTAGGAGTGATCACTAGACCAACGAGGCAGTCAGTCTTGTGGTCAGCACGGTGGGTACTATCCACGAGGTCCCGGGTTCGAATCCCGGGTCAGGCCGAGAGTGTTTGGGTTTTTCTGTCTTGAAATTACTCAGACACAGCTCCGGAGTCAGGAAGTTGGTGGTGTTAACACCCCCGTGCCTCGGAAAGCACGTTAAGCCGTTGGTCCTGCGCCTGATCTCTCTACGGTCATGTCGGACTGCCGTCTCACCGAATTATGAGAGTGAAGGAACAGAGAGTGCACCTGTGTATTGCGCACACACTTGTGCACTATAATATGTCCCGCGCAGTTGGCTAATCTCTGTTGAGATAGGCCGCCGTAGTCGAAATCGGCTAGGAGGACATCATCATCATCATCAGTACTATGTGTCTGGGGTGCAAATCTCGCTCGATGACGGAACATTTTTAACTTTTGTCTGACGAAAGTCATAGATATCGTTCGGAGGTGCAGTAAGCTGAAGTTGCAGTGGGCTGGTCATGTCTGTCGCAGAACCGACGGGCGTTGGTGTAGGAAGGTTCTCCAATAGAGACCACGTCTCGGGAAACGTAGTGTTGGACGCCCCCCTGCTAGGTGGTCCGACGACCTGAGAAAGGTGGCCGGTGGTGGCTGGATGCGAGAAGCGGAGGACCGTGAAAGATGGCGCCGTCTTGGCCTATGACCAGCAGTGGACTGATATGATGATTTAAGTTTATAGCTTTTTTTAGTTTTTTAAATAGGACTTACGAATTTATAAAGCTATTTATATTAAATAGTAGAAACTGAGTAAAGCTTGATAGCCCTTGTACTTACCTTTGATATACGTAGGAAAACATTTCTTAGCAAGTTTTTACGGAAGTTTTTTCGCACACAAAAATTCATAAACCGTCTTCTATTGGGACTTGAACCCACGACCACTCGCTTGCAACTAGAAGACGGCCGATGAGTTTTTGTGTGCGAAATTCGGTGCCACCAGATGAGGACCGGCAAGCCGATTTCTTAACTCTATCGCTTTCATATTGTAATTGTTATAGTTTTCAGGAAAGCAACAATAGCCTTGAAACTAAGGCCTACACAAAATAGCTATCTACATCATGGGAATAAGAAAATGTGAATTCACATGCCATTGCTATAGAATTGCAATCATAATGGCTATAGCTTTCTATCTAGGCGGTAGGCCTGCTGGTCATAAATACCTGTGCCGGCACCGTAAGGTTCCCTAGGGGTCGATTTACACTGGTTAGTCAGTCGGCTAATATTTTTTGCTGTTAAACCCTGAATTTTTTCATAGTAGTGGTATTTAGTATTATGATTAAAAGTCATTCAAATATTGATATAAATTATAATCATTTTATAATTCCAGCGATTTCTTTGGCAGATTTCACCGTCTCACTGGCGAAGCCAGCACTTACAAAAAACCGTCAAACGCAAACGTTCTCGGTAGCTCAGTTGGCAAAGCATTCGCCCGGATAGCGAAGGGTCGTGGGTTCGAGCCCCACCTGAAGGCAGTCAACAAAATTTTAAGTGCAATTAATTACTATCGATAAAATTTAAAATGTTTGTGCAATATTTACTATCGAAATGTATGCATCACTACCCGAGGCCGAATGCCCAGCACGAGAGCTGGGGATGCAAGTGTCAACGGTGCAGCGCCCCCTAGCGGCCGTGCCGCGAATCTTGCGACACTGTGTCTGAAAATATTTAAATTAGCCGGGACATAAAAGTGATGGAGGTGACAATAACTTTTCCTTGGTTCTTGTAAAACCATAAAATTTTAGATAGATTTAATTTTATTTGATTTGAGTTAATTTGACCACTACCGCAGTTGAGTGGCTTGCATGTCGGTTATCATGATGTCTCTATCTCTGACAGGTTCCGGGTTCGCTGGTCAAGTTGATTTAGACCCGAGTTCACCAATTCTTAAAGAGCGGGTAAACCTTGATGGACGGCTAATTTGACGGAATTCTCATACAACATATAATGCTAAACCGGCTGATTAAAAATGAAAAATGTGTTGGTGAACTTCAGGCTTAGCAAACCATAACATTCTATATATTGTCTCGGGTCTGGGGCTTGGAGTACCTACTACGGTTGTTTGACACAAAACAATTGCTTAAGCAACTTCCTGTAACTGATATCTTGCTAGAGATTGAGAATAAAGGTTTTTGTTCCTGAACACAAATGTATGTGCTTTGGTTATTAGGCCCAGGTTTTGAAAAAAATATATACCTCCGTGGAATAGGCCTTCTGGTTTCAATAGATTTCACACTAAATGGTCCAGGACCCAGAAACACTAAGTGCTCTTTGTAATCATATAAGTACCTTAAACCGTCAGACACTGATTTTTTTGAAGAAAAATAGTTTCTAGTAAGAGTAATTTCATTAATTTTATTTTTATTGAAGCAAGTAAGCATTATAATTGTCTTTCTTTCGTTAAGAATAAGCAATTTTCATAGTGTCTGTTAATGTTTAGCATGTTTTCTGATCACGCGTACTGATATGTATTTTTTTAACAACTTAGTGATCAATTATTGTTTTTTTTTTTTTTTAAGTGATAAGCATTCACTTTGCAATCTAAATATATTATTGCACTTGAAAAAATGACCGCCAGAGGCGGGAATCAAACCCGCGTTCCTCGCATGCCGGGCGATTGCCTAACCTCTCGGCCACCCTGGCGTTGGCAGAGCCTGTCGAAATTTTCAAGTGCTTCTTAACGTTGCTTTCATCAATGTTATTGGGATTACAGGCTCTGCCAACGCCAGGGTGGCCGAGAGGTTAGGCAATCGCCTGGCATGCGAGGAACGCGGGTTCGATTCCCGCCTCTGGCGGTCATTTTTTCAAGTGCAATAATAAACTTAGTGATCATAAAGGTGGTTTTTCCATTTCAATTATTTTTTTAATACATTTTCAATCTCGCTTATTTTTGACGTAAGTACTTCCACTACATGTTTGTACACGTAATATTGTAATTTAGTTTTTAGGGTTCCGTACCCAAAGGGCAAAAACGGGACCCTATTAATAAGCCTCCGCTGTCTGTCTGACTGTCTGTCACCAGGCTGTATTTCATGAACCGAAATAGCTAGCTAGACAGTTGAAATTTTTACAGATTATGTATTTCTGTTGCGTCTATAACAACCAATACTAAAAAAGAATAATAATAATATTTGAGGGAGACTTCCATACAACAAACGTGATTTTGCAGTTTTTGCTCTAGATTAATAACGGCAACCGGTACACGCTTGAAATTGTTGCAGAATACCAATAGGTATATAAACTTGAAAAATAAATAGTTAAATTAAAATAATAAAAACATTTAAGGGGGGCTCCCATATAACAAACGCAACGATTTCGACGAAATATTTGTATAATTTAGGTAAATAGCGCCATCTGTCAACATAAAACAAAGCTTAAATTTTGAGCTTTCAGAAAATCCCTCATTAAGGTCCGCTTTCGTTTCCAGATAGATTTTAACTCCATGCCATAGTCGCAGTAATGCGCATTTTTTCTCTTATTATTTCCAACATCTTTCGCCGACTTGTTGTTGCTCAGCATTTTAAATAGGCGGGCTAATTCAACACTGTGTTCAACACTCTCATTCTTATTCTTATGCAGTGTAAGCACAAAATTAATTGTAATCCTATAATTGCAGTTAGATTAAATGATGCAAAAAAAGGTTTACTAAATTCATACGAATTTCAAGGTCGTTATTTTATTCCTAGTCTGTTGAATTTCGACATGCAACGATGAAGGAATTAAGGATTAATCGGTATGCGGACTTTAGTTATTAGCTCAGGCCAACCCGTGATTCAAACTCAGGACCTTGTGGATTTAAGCCAGCGTGCTAGCCACTAGACCAATAAGGCAGTTTTTATGTCACTATTCATCATAAACATTTTGAGAATAAACCGTTCAAAATCAAAACAAACTTCTATAAAGTCGGTAAAATAAACAAGGCATCATTTAGGTAATATCTACTCATACCTAAAGCTACATCACGCATACCTAAAGATACCGCAGCAAACACAAACAAATAAATCGACAGAAAATGGCAGCGAAACACAAAACAAACGAAGTGAAGGAAATTACACCGAGACGGCAGAGGGTATGAAACATTTCGTTTCGGAGTCAATATCAAATCGAGGATCAATCTGCGATATGGCGATTGAATAAAACAGAAATCAAGCGGGGCACATCAAAAACAATGCGGCAGGAGCTTTCAACCTTTTTGGATTTACCCTCCAGAGAGTTACATTTAGATTTATTCACAAAACGAAGCGTGGACTACTAAAACGAACTCTACTGTTTCCAATCGTTTGTTATCATAACGCAGTTTCGTAGTAAGTAGAAAATGTTTACCTTGTGTTAGAAAATTTTCCACTAGTCCGCGCAAATGAGTTCGGACAGTGTCATAATGTTTTGACAGTGACTAAGTTTCTTGCACTGATTCTTCTCAGCACGAGTTTGACCTTTGACCACGAACTTTGACCGTTGTCAGCCTATAATTAGATTGGAATGTGTACACTGAAAAACAGGATCAACCAAACTAGTTTTGTTAGTTGCAGGTTTCGTTGCAGGGAAGTCAATTTTTGTTTATTATAAACAATCTTCTGGTAATAACAAACAAACATCATAAACAAACTTCGCAAGTTACTAGATTACGGCCTACTAGTAGCCAAATTTTGGTTACTGTTTACCAAAATTTGGCTACTAGTAGTTGTTTATTTTTTCAGTGTATAGTGCGCCATTAGTTGTTTCACTAACCGATGTTCTTACGATAAGGGAACACATCAAGAACCTGCACATTCAGGCGACAGAATGTGTAACCATGGTCAGGTTCCCCTGTCAACAGGGTCATGGAGGTAAGATGATAGTCGCTTCAGTGTAATTATCTGATCTGCCATATTCTGGATCATAGTCCAAAGCGGACCCTGGGGCCTCGCGTGCTAGGGTACAATCGGGATAACACTAGGATGATGATGACATGACATAAATGACCTCATGACTTTGAAATGTAGAGTCGCAGCACAGTTACTCATTTGAAAAACGAATACAGCTTTTGTTACGTAGGGAATAGAGGTCTCAATGTCAAAGTGGCGTAGTCTGACGTGAGGCCATATGTAAGTCTGGAAGCGCTAGTAGGGCCCCAAAAGTGGCCCTATGTTTAAGCTCCATATGGGCCAATGTTTATTCTTATTATTGAAGTTCAAAAGTGACTTTTGACATGACCTTCTCCATGAATTCATCTCTCTTAATCTATAGTCGTACTAGAAATATTTTATTGCACACCACACAAAGTAGACTCCATCATCATTTTTTTGCCCTGTTTCCAGTTTATCTGGGGTCGGTGTAGCATGTTTTTCTCTTCCATACTATCCTATCACTCGTCACTAAATCATCCACTCCTTTCACTATCATATCTTGTTTTATACAATCCATCCATTTCTTCCTAGGTCTACCCCTTCCTCTTCATCCATCAACATGCATACTCATCACTCTTAAATAAATATTCATAGGGAATGGAAAAACTGTTAAAAAAATAGCCATGCATCATGTTCTCTATTTATAGACCACCCTTAAATATTACGGCAAGTCTGTAGTCTGAATTCATTTTGGTATCGTTAATTTATTTATTGTCTAGACTTAGTATTAGTGCTCAAGTCACTGCCTGAGCTTTACATTAGGGTATTGGCTTCAAACCAACAACCTCTTGCCAAAACTCAGGACAATCATTCAAGCCTGAAGTTAGTATTATTAGCACAAAGTAGGTAGGTGACGACCGTCTTGGTGTAGTTGTGCGCGCCCCGGACTTCTAAACCAGGCGGTTGCGGGTTCGAATCCCGCAAGGAGCAAATTTTTGTGTGATGAGCACACGAGCATTTGTACCTTAGTCATGGATGTTTATAAATGTATATAAGTATGCTATCTATCCGTTATCCTAGTCCCCATAACACAAGCTCACGCTTAGTTTGGGGCTAGGTAATTGGTGTGTAAAAAAAAAGGTACAGTTTCTTGTAAGTAGGCACATCGTTAAAAGTACTTATTTTACTACAGAATCCAGTGTTTGAAGTACCTAAGTGTTTCTTAGTAAAAGGTATGGCAGAAAGGTCTTGGAACCCACGAGGTTCCGGGTTTGAATCCCGGCAGACCTACCGCATTACATGAACCTGAGGGTTTTGAATTTGAAAAAAAATTAAAAGTAATATCTTCTAAGATATCGCTTTTGACTACTACCAAAATCATGCACGATTATAAGTAAACTAGTACTTCCGACCGCGGCTTCGCCCGCATGAAGTTCGGTCAGTTCGCTCAGAAAGAATATTTTTCCCGTTTTCGCAATATCTTTCATTGATGCTCCGCATTGGAAGTAGCGTGTTGTATGTAATATAGCCTATCTAAGACAAAAATATTTTTTTTTATTAGAACTAGTGGTTGCCTATAGAGATAAGCGCTTTTAAACGAACAAACTTCAGCTTTATAGTGTAGATTTATTTGTAATTTCTTGAATGGTCTGCGACCATTTTATTTAAACTACACAACGGGATAAATAGCAACTATTTATTTATTTTATTTATTTATTTATTTGGCTTACTTACAGTCAACTTACACAACAAAGTTAATTACATTTCCAATACTTAGGGTAAGTGTAGTGACTACTTACAAGTAAACACAGCATGCAATATAACATTAATCTAAAAGAAGAAACAGAGGAGTAGGTACAAGCAAATTACAATGCATCTTATAGTCATATAGATATTTTTCATGAGCGATTGACAAGTTTTCGTCGCCTTTTAAGATCTGCATAAATACAAACAAATTTCGTTATATATAATTAGTGAACCCTCTTTTTTGTAAAAGTTTTCATGTATGGATGCAAAAAAAAAATGTTGTATGTTGCCTTACTTTTCGCATATTATGTCTTCTTATTGACACTTATTGTAAAAGTAAGCATTGGAAACTTTAAATGCTAGTGTATAAGCTAATTTGTTACCTTTTTAAATGTACTATAAGACAGCTGTTTGTTTCCTTAATAAATAAATAAGGTAATACAATAATATTCTCGTTCGAGCGACACTATTTACTTATAATATAATTAATGAGCTTTTTTCGGAAACTGTAGAAGGAGTCAAAGTTAATATCGACTATGTGGCTATAGCTATTAAGTAGCTTGCAGAGTCTCGGCAAAGGGGAGTTAGATCCAAGAACAGTTCTTCTGAATGGTGGTTTTAATGGTAATATCGGGTGACGAGGACATCTCGATGGAGCATTGAGACTAAAAGATTTCAGTATATCAAGACAGTTACCGTTTAGAATTTTGTGTAGGAAAAGTAAGTCTGTCAGCTCCCTATGATTATCTAAAGACAAAATCTTAAATTCCTTTAGTCTGTCAACATATGAAAAACTTCTCTTTGCCTTCCCAATTAGTCTCGCCAAATGCCATAAGAACCGCTTTTGTATCCGCTCCATGCGCAGATCGGGCACAGCATAGTGAGGTCGCCACACCACGGAACAGTAGTCGAGTGTACTACGAACCAGACCGATATATAACTTTTTTTTTGTTCTTATGCTGAATCCTTTAGTATTCCTAATGACAAAACCAAGAAGTCTAGATGCTTTTTTTATTACATTATCATAATAGGGTTGAAATGTCATTTTTCTGTCAAAGAATACCCCTAGATCCTTTATTACCTCTACTTCTTGAACGACGTGGTCGTATATTTTATATACATAGGGAATGACATCATGATTTCTAGTAAACTTTATGTGTTGGCATTTTTTAGGACTCAGTGCCATTCAGTTGGTTGTGCACCAGGAAATTAGGTTATTTAGATCCTCCTGTAACAGTGCGGAATCGTCTACTGATTGAATATATCTTAAAAATTTTAAGTCGTCTGCATACATAAAAATGTGAGAGTTTTCCAAATAGTCTGGTATATAATTTACAAAAAAGTTAAAAAGGATGGGGCCGAGATGTGAACCTTGAGGCACGCCTGAAGTTATAGAAAACTTGTCCGAGCAGAACCCATTGGCCACGACGTAAAAAGTCCGGTCCTCAAGGTAAGATGACAGCCATGATAAAAAGGAACCAGCAAACCCATAGCAAGATAGCTTATCAATAAGAATATCATGTGGCACCCTATCGAAAGCTTTGCTAAAATCTGTATATAATATGACGTATTATATACAGATTTTAGCAAATCTGCATTTTTCGATCCATGGCTTGGACAACGTTCCCCACAAAGCAAATTAAATTAGAGCATGTAGATCTAGATACAAAGAATCCATGTTGGTTATCCTTAATAAATAGTTTAAGATGGTTTTGAATCAGAGGACATAACAGAGCCTCAAATATTTTAGCAAATGTGGAAAGAATTGAGATGGGTCGATAGTTGCTTACCAAGCAATCATCATCTGCCTTATAAATGGGAACCACTTTCGCCTCTTTCCATTGACTGGGAAATTCTCCCGTGGATAATGATTTATTGAATATATGACATAATGGGACAACTAATAACTGAGCACAAGCCGCAATAAAGACTGGTGGAATGTCGTCTGGTCCAGCTCCCTTGGATCAATCAATCAGTTGTAATTTTTTCAACAGGGCTACTTCTGTAATTACCGGTACTGGAAAAGTCTGGCTGTTATTTTTAATAGCTTCTAATAACGCGTGATACTTTATCGTTTCGTTGCGATCGTTATCGTTATCTTTGGCATTATACGCTAATGACAAATTTTCTGCAAACATACTGCATATGGTAGTGCCGTTAGAGGTTGTCACTGTGCCGTTACTCATCGCCGCTGGGTAGGAACCTTTTCCTTTTCATTTACTGTTAACATAGGCCCAAAAATGTTTCGGATTGTTGATTAAACTTTTTTTTTAACTTGAGATGTAAGAATTGTATCTGTCAGTAGCCATTGCTTCACAGCGCTTACTTACCAAGTCCAGCTCTAATTTATCTCGCGAATTTCCATATAGTTTGTAACGCCATCGAATATTGTTTTTTCTTTTAGTCGACGAATAAGAGTACTATCAAACCAAGTGGGGAATCGACCTTTTTTCGTGTAAAGTTTGAATGGCACATGCTTTCTTATAACTTCCCACAAGACCTCGTAGAAAACCCTGGCCGTATCATTTACATCAACGGTATCTTTAAAAATTTCAAACCAGTCTATATTCGACAGATGACCTCGAATTCGTAGTACAACTTTTATAAAGCCGATTGCTTTATAAAAGTTGTACTTCAAAAAATTGGGATTGTGTGAAAGTTTTCTCTCCACATTTAATGAAATTACAATATCTAAGAGAGGGTGTTGCTTGTCAATTTTGCTGAGGGCACTGTCTGCTCTCGCGACCGAGCAAATTGGAATATCTGTCAAAACCAAGTCTAAAATCACATTTTTGTTGTTCATGATATTATTTAATTGTTCAAATTTATGTATATTCACAAAATCAACCAGGTTCCTGGCAAACCAGGTGCTCTATAATCACTATCATTTCGAACCAATTAATTTTCTTAAAATTAAAATCGCCTACAATGGCCATATTCAACTAACTTGTTGCAATTATCAATAAAGTGGTATAGTAACCCACGGCTTACCGGTGGTGGCAAATAAACGGCACACAAAGCTATCCTACGAACTGATCCTGATACTGCCAGATCAAGGCTGAGCCACAGATCCTCACACTGACTTTCCCAGGACATCATTCTTTTCGCCTTAAGTTTACTATTCACGGCGATTATTACGCCTCCCTCATCCTTTTTATTAAAATGAAATCCGGTGGTTTCCCGATCCCTTCTGTAAACTGTGTATCTATTATCAAAGAGTTCTTCCGAAAACATATTACAATTAAACCATGACTCTACTATAATTATGATATCGTAATTGTTACAACAAACCTCTTTATAAAAATTATGGGTTTTTGTTTTAAGCCCACGAGCGTTTTGATAATACAACTTTAGTGTATTGAATTTTATTTATGAATACTTTAAAAACAATATGCAAGATAAATAATAATAATAATAAAAAAAACACAATTATGGCTACTTATACTATCTTATCTAAGGACTTAGCATCTCTAATCCAGAGAAAGTCGGAGTCTGCTGATTTGCGAACAAAAATCCGTCCATTCCTGATCCACCACATCCACGAAGTCGTAGCCATTTTGTTTCGCTTTTGTCCTAGTCTCATAGTGAAGTTCCTTAAGAGCAGGTGTCAAATGTTCGGCAACGTAAATGGCATTTTGCTCTTTAAGCTAAACTTATCTTTGGGATTCCGTTTATTAAAGAGAGTGGTCTTGACAAGAAAGTTGTCACGTAGTCTCGGGGTAGTGAATTGAGCAACAATGCTTCTAGGACGAGAGCTGTTTTGGTAAATTTTGGCCACCCGGGTACAGTGGAGAATATCGTTGTCAGTTATTTCGCAGCCTATGGTTTTTCCCAACGTAGTAATCATGTTCATGAGATTTTCATGTTTCTTCTCAGGGACGCATTGTATCTCCACATTCTTTGAGCGCGCGTTCTTTTCTAAATGAGCAACTCGGACTTTAAGGTCGGATGTCGTATTTTTAAGGATGTCGTTTTCGTTTCTTAGCTCAATAATCATCTTGTTATCCGCCTCCTGTTCCTTTAGTATTCTCTCATATGAGTCATTCATAAATGACATCGATGTTTTTTTATCGGCTATTTCTCTTTCAATGGGTGCCAGCTTGGAGTTCAAAGCTGTTACAAGCATGTTGTTAAATTTAGTTACCAAAGTGTCAAAGCTTGACTTCATGGTTTCGCTCATTACGCACATCGTCACGAGTAACGCGTGCTTGAGTCTCAATGTCTACGGAAGAATTAGGTGCCACCCTTTTATTTCCTCTACTCCTCGTAACATTCCGAGCTGCTGGGGTGTTATCATTTTTTTTTCCCTTTTGGAACACCACTAAGGCAGTTAGGGCAAATCCACGATGCCGCACATTCGGAAGTAAATGAAATAAAATGAAATGAAATTGTTTAATTTGCTTTGAAAAGGGTGCACTGAAGATTGACAATATAATAAAATGATCGCCTATTCAGCCATTAACAAATAGCATGCAAATATAAATTAGGGTAAGTACATACTTAAAAATACCACAATGAAGATTTTATAACATAATACGAGGGTCAAACTGAAAGTTCTTAGAAAATCAAAAACTGATTACATTAGCCAGTTATTAGTTTTATTATATCTTTTCAAAATATTGTCCATTGACGTCAATACACCGCTGCATGCGATGGAACCACTGGGAAAAGCACTTTGCCCACTCGTCCTTAGGGGTCTCTTCAATGGCATCGCGATACGCAGCCACCGCTTCTTCAGCATTCATAAACCGCTTTCCTTTAAGTTTTTCTTTAATTTTTGGAAATAAATAAAAATCACAAGGCGCGAGGTCGGGGCTATACGGCGGGTGACCCAGTAATTCAACGTTTGATGTCGCCAAATAGTCGATCGTTCGCTTGGCGGTGTGCGACGAGGCGTTGTCGTGGTGAAGGAGGATCCTACTGCGAGGTCGTTTCTCTCGAACTTTTTCCAAGACAAGTGGCAAACAATTGGTAGTGTACCATTCTGCAGAAACTGTTTTTTGATCCTCTAACACAATTGTTGCGAAATGACCTATCCTTCCAAAGAACGAGGCCACCATTTTTTTTCCCGCACTTCGATCTCTCTTCACTTTAGTTGGCAACTCCTCGAAAGGAAACACCCACTGAGCAGATTGTCTTTTGGTTTCAGGATCATAACAGTAAATCCAGCTTTCGTCACCTGTTAGTATGTCGAACACAGCATTTGAGTCACCTCCGTTAAATCTTTCAATCATTTTACGGCACCAATCCACACGATGGAGTTTTTGAGCCTTAGTCAAATTATGAGGTATCCACCGGGCGCAAAGCTTCCTGACCGCTAAATGTTCGTGGAGGATTTCGTGCACTTGACTCATACCGATGCCTAAGCTTGTCCGAATCTGCTGATAGGTCACTCTTTTGTCAGTCTCTATCATACGCCGCACAACACAGATGTTATTTTCAGTCGTCGCCGTAGAAGGCCGTCCCTCACGTACATCATCAGTGAGATTAGTGCGACCACGTTTAAACTCATTAAACCAGTTGTAAACAGTCGCACGAGATGGGGCTTCATCGTGAAAGGCCAATCGTAGTCTATCATAACTTTCTTGTTGACTTAAATGACATCGAAAGTCATAAAAAATCATTGCACGAAAATTTTCTCGTGTTAAATTCATTTTGACGTGACACAGACAATTTTCAATTTGCCGCCAAGTCGTAAAACAAATGACAAATGAATGAAATATATACTCAGTAATATTGGCAAAGAGTTCTATTTTCAAATTTTAGAATATTTTTTTTATTATATTGTTTATAAGTGGCCAGTTCTAAGAACTTTCAGTTTGACCCTCGTATTACATTGATAACCTGAATATTGATGTTCGATTTATATGAATGAGTTAGGTATAGAAGTCTCTTTGTTGTTAAGGAATTGCAAGGAATAGAACGAACGAGCTACAAGCCACTAGTGTAATTGATTTTTAAATTGGTTAGTCGGAAGTATTTTTATAGTGTGGGGAATCTTATTATAAATTTCTACACACATGCAATAACAATTTTTTTCCATGCGAGCACTCCTTGGGATAAAGTCCAGGACCAATCTATTGCAGTTCCTGGTACTTCGTGGATATAGATCTTTGGCCTGGATAAAATGATTATGGTTTTGTTTAGTAAATTTAGCAATCTCAAATATATAAAGACACGGTAATGGCAAAATTCGTAATGATTTAAATAGCGGCTTACAGGATTCGCCCGGCGCCATGCCGCAGAGTGCCCTAATGCATTTCGTTTGCGCTATGAATGCTTTTTGCACGTCGGTGCTGTTTCCCCATATGATCAGCCCATATCGCAGCACCGATTCTACATATGCGAAGTTGGCTTTGAGGGCTGTTTCCTTAGATGCAATTTTTACTTATTTATATAAGACAAATGCAAATCTATTTATTTTATTACATACATTTTCCACATGTTGTTTCCAATTTAATTTATTGTCTATTTCCATACCTAGGAATCTGACACTAGTTGCATGTTTGAGTATTTGTCCTTGGTAATTTATATTTAGATTTATATTTACACTATTAAAATTTATGAAACATGTCTTATCGATATTGGTTTTTAGGTTATGTGAACTAAGCCAGTTTATAACTAACATAAGAGTTTTATTTATTTCATCTACGTGTTCTGGTAGTCCTTTGTTTTTATTCATAGTCACTATCACCGATATGTCATCTGCAAACAGTATACTTGTTGTTATGTTGAATGCAGTGTGGAAAGTTATTGACATAAACCAGAAACAGTAGCGGACCTAATATGCTACCTTGTGGTACTCCAAAGTTATTGACTCTATATTCTGATTTATGAGCCTGAACAGTCTTATTTGATTCATCAAGTTGAGTGATTTCTACTGATTGTATTCTGTCATTAAGGTACGTCATAACCCAGCTCAGGGCTTTGCCTCTAATACCACAGTTTTCTAATTTTGTGGTTAGTTCTTTATGCGATACAAAGTCAAATGCCTTTGACATATAAAAAAAGGACAGTAACATACAAATCGTCATTTAAACTTTGTAACGTATTATTAACCAAGTTAAAAGCTGCTAGCGCCGTTAATTATTTTTTTTGGAAACCATACTGATTATCAATTAACACTTTAAATTTCTCGAAAAATGACACAAACTTGTTGTGCATTACCTTTTCATAAACTTTCGACAGAATAGGTATCAGTGTGATTGGTCGATAGTTATTTAAATCAGTCTTATCGCCCTTTTTTTTAAACAATGGTTTGACGATAGAACACTTAAGTTTATCAGGAAAAATCCCAGTTTCCATTGATTGATTTATTAGAAATGCTAGAATTCCGCCCAACTGTTCATTGCATGCTTTTATCACTTTAGTGCATATATCGTCATAACCCTGTGAGTTGGTATTATTTAATGTCATAATAACTTTTTGTACATATTCTTTGTCAATAGGTGTAAGATAAATTGAATTTTTTAATTTCTTGTCATTTTTATTAGTGTTTATGTCCTTATTATTATTGAATTTTTTCAATGTGGTTACTTATATCAGATGAAATACCATGTGATTCGTTTTGTATTACCCTCCATGCTCCTTTGTAAATATTTTTGCTTTTTAGTACAAATTTAGTGTATGTATTTTTCTTTGCTTGAAATATGCACTTTTTTAACAATTTAGAGTAATTACAGTATGAACGTTTGTCATCTCGGTTCTTTTTTGTGTAGTACTTATATTGCAATGTTCTGTTTGTTGCGCAACTTTTTTTTATACCTCTAGATATCCATGAGAATTGTTCTTTTGGGTTGATTTTAGCCTTAAGAGTAGGAAAACAGAGATTGTAAAGTAAGCAAAACCAGTCGTAAAACTGATTAAAAGCTGTATTTGCGTCAGTTTCACCATATATATCAGAGAAAGACAAACTCTCCTAATAGCTTTGAATTTTTTTAATGTTTTCAGTAGAGTAACATTTCCTAAACATGAATATACTTTTAGGTAAGGGCCGTACCGGTTTAACATTAAAACTCAATAACTGTGCTGTGTTATGGTCTGATAAATACAAAGAGAGTAATGATCCAGTAGCACCCTTAATATTGCTAATAATATGGTCTAAGCATAATGCATTTCTAGTCGCTTTCGTTATATGTTGCTGCATACTATAGTTCTTTAGAATATCGGCTAAATGTCTGGTATAACCATTATTCTTCAAGATGTTAATATTGAAGTCCCCAACGATGACTATTTTTTGTTTACTATATTTTAGTGTATATATGTTTAGCATAAGTTCTAAATTATCGAGAAAGCGATCTAAGTGTCGCTTTTTCGTAGCAGATGAGGACCTATATACACAAACAAATAATTGTTATAAAAAATGTTATAAAACATAATGTATTGGAATAGTAATCGCGCAACATTCAAAATGAAAATTTACTGACAAATTATCGAAGAAGCTATTTTTTTTTATAGGGAATACCTCGTTTGACCAAGATGCATGTACCTCCTCTTTTTTTATTTCTTGAGTAGTGTTGTGCTAGTTCATAGCCATGAATATTTATATTTTTTCCTTCGCCGTTCTTTATAAATGTCGCCGAGAGGAGATAGTAATCGATTTATCGTCTAGTAAAAGGCAGGCGTGATGAAAGGCCTTCATACATTTTGTGCAATCTATGTAGTTGTAATCATCGCTGTCACAGTCACAGCAACCCCATAGAATAGTTGAATTATTGTTTGACATTGTTTATAATATGTCAAAAAAAAAAACGAAAAAAAAGAGAGAGAAAAAAATGGATACAAAAATTATTTTATACGGGGATTCGAACTCGAGGTTTGGTGCATGAGAGGCGAACGCTCAGCCGCCGAGCCAATTGCGAGCCGAAGGAAATATTTCTATATATTTAATATTATATTCTCAGAATAAATTTTATCTAATTCTTAGGACATTTTATAGCATGACAAGGCCAGCCTGCTTGATTGATACAAAGTAAATGCTGAAATTTCTCATAATGTATTAAAAGGTTAGTTCCCACTCGCGTATAGGGTTACCCTACATTATACACAGTTATGAAAATTATTTCCAGTACACGTCATTAAACGTCACGTTTATTAATCGCCGCTAGATGGCGTCCACTCTGATTAATATCTGTAATATTTCCGCATAATTATAGCTTTGCCAAAAGGCCACGGTCGCACGCAAGAGAGGTCAGCCAGGGCATGCAATAGTAGATTGTTATACAAGGGACGAAAGTGACTATTTCACTCGAAAAGTTTATGCTCAACAGCTTGAGAGTGGAATGGGTGCTTTCACCCGAGATAAACATACTATTTTTCATTTCGACTGTGAGGAAAGTATCGATAGAATGAATGAATGAATGAATGCATTTATTTGCTTAGAATATTGATAGACTATCAATAGTTGAGGCAAAAGCAATAGTATCGATAAAATATCGATAGTATCGATAGACCATCGATAGTTAAGACAAAAGCAATAGTATCGATAGACTATCGATAGTTGAGGCAAAAACAATAGTATCGATAAAATATCGATAAACTATCGATACGGTAGTATCGATAGACTATCAATAGTTGAGGCAAAAGCAAAAGTATCGATAAAATATCGATATTATCGATAGTCCACCGATAGTAATGATAGTATTGATAGACTATCGATAGTGTCAAAGTTCAATATTAAAATCACTATCGATAGTTGATACAGCTTTGACTATTGCAATAACTATCGATACTCTCGATAGTGGCCTTTTATTTAATAGAAGGAGGGAAAAGCTATTTCCCACCCGGCTATCTACACATGAAAGTTCAACTTTGCGAACAGGTGAGATGAAAAACATATTTCGTTATTGCTCCACAAATGAAACAGTTGTACAGATGTCTGACTATGGCTCAAACAGTCAATGTCTAAAACAAAGAGAAAATACAGGCGGTGCAAGAGAGAGAGAGAGAGTTTTACGAGTTTGCTATTCTGTGAACAAACTCTTCTAATTCTGGTTTACCAACAATAAGAGCAGCCTTTTATTCTCACTTTTTTATTGCGAAAAGTGCTTTTGAGGCTATGTGAGAATCTTACTAATACCCTCATGTATCCATCGGATACATTCCCCAAATATTGCTTAAACCGAACAGCGGCTCACTGGCGTAGCAAGCACTTACAAAAATTCGTCGACTGACTAACGTCCTCCGTAGCTCAGTTGGAAAGAGCATTCGCCTGGACAAAGAAAGGGTTGTGGGTTCCACCGGATGACACGGTCGATTAATTTTTGAGTGCGAAATATAATTTAATTTGTTAAATTTTTGCATGAACGTTGTTCGCTTGCTGATCTCCTCCGACTATGCCTATGTAAAGGCCGCGGCAGTGACGAAGTGGGGTAATCATTTATTGTTTACTAACTGCTGTGATATACATTTATTAATTGAGACACAGTGGCGTGGCTGTCGGCGTTCCGCGGGTAATGTCCTTTTTACGGGACCTGTGATTTTTGGATGCATTTGGGTTACTTTTAATAGTCAGATGCAACTTTTCTAGTCTAAAGAGCCAAAAAGAGCCCTAAGCAAGTACCGGGCCCAAGATTCGGTCTAGTAGACCGAATCTTGGGACTAACTAGTAGGAAACTAGAGTTTGGGAAAACTTTAATAAGGTTTCAAGAGGTCTGTATGCCGCAAAGCGGGTAAGACCGTGGTCTTGGTTGGAGGTGATGGAATTTTCTTGTCTAAAGAGGACTTTGGACCCTCGCGTGCTAGAGCACAACCGGGCTAACGCTAGGATGAGTCAACTTTTCTGGATCTAAACTATGCACATTTGCACATCGAATATACTAATTGCAAATCAAATTAACACAAGCGCACATAGAGAATATTACACTCTTAACAAATTAAGCCTTATTTTTATCTATTTAGCATCTCAAAACTTGCACAACATTTCAAAAAATATCCCTGGTTTTAGACAGCAAAGTGATTTTTTTTGCTATCTTGGTCTGCTTTGTGTATTCTGTAGTAGTCAAACAGTACAGGGTCCGAAAGGGCTAGAATAGATACAAACAGAGATACAGGAAAGCCTCTCTTCACCATATAACATAGTACTCGTTGGTCTAGTGGTCAGAACGCTGGGTACTATCCATGAGGTCCCGGGTTCGAATCCAGGGTCGGGCTAAGTGTTTGGGTTTTTCTGTTTTGAAACTACTCAGACACAGCTCCGGAGTTAGGAAGTTGGTGGTGTTAACACCCCCGTGCCTCGGAAAGCACGTTAAGACGTTGGTCCTGCGCCTGATCTCTCTACGATCATGTCGGACTGCCGTCTCACCGAATTATGAGAGTAAAGGAACAGAGAGTGCACCTATGTATTGCGCACACACTTGTGCACTATAATATGTCCTGCGCAGTTGGCTTATCTGTGTTGAGATAGGCCGCCGTAGTCGAAATCTGCTAGGAGGACATTATTATTACTATACATACCACAAATACTTATATGTATTTGTGGTACATACTTATACTATACTGAAGTAATTTGATGCTATGTTTAAAAAAAAGATGTTTGTGGTAACTATTTTTGCTGTGCAATCAGTATTTTTCACTATAATTACAATTTTTTGACTTGATAAATAAAGATTTTTAATGTACGTTTAAATACTACCTAAATATTTTGCCTATTATTTGAAAAAAAAAACCAATGTATTATTAATTTTTAAAACCTTTAGTTAAAGGAATACGAGTACATAGGTACCTACTTACTTCTTTAACTGGACACCGTAGAATATCTATCTATCTTTGTACTGTACACAACTGGCACACCTAGATCAAAACCTCCATAACGAGATGTAAACACGGGAATAGAATCGCAAATAATTATTACAGTACACGGATTCCTAACGTGCACTGCGTTCTAAGGAATGTACGCAACACGAATATTAATAATTCAAGTTATTTATTATGTAGGGGGACGGATATGGGATTTTTCTTTGGTAAAATTCAAATTAATGTAATGTAAATTCAATTTTGAATGAAGAGTTTCTGCGGGTAAAATATAGGGTTTAGGAATACGACGTTGACTTTAGGACTTTTACTATTATTATTCTGTACTTTAGGTATCTTTAAGGAAAGGTTAGAAAGCGCATAGCGCACAGTCTTTTTATACCATTGCTTAAATTGCAGGTACAATGTACGTAACATTTTAAGTAACATCTTGCGCAAGTCTGGATTATATAACCTAGACTTGTTCAAGGCATGTGTGGCGACATCACATACGTCTGCATCAAACCAGCAACCAGCGTCGGACTTTAGGAGCGTTCCGATCTACTACAGTCCTTTACATTTTTGCGTTTTAGTAGGTAATCGGTTAAGTGTTTATATTCGTGTACCGTCAATTTCTTGTATCATCGTGCCGAGTGAGATAGATATATTATGTGATCGTACTCTTTCTAAATTAATTCGTATTTGTATGTAGGTAACATAAGTTTTAATTATTTGTTTTCATGTTGTGTGTAATAGCAAGATAGCCTGTCTCGTTTTAGCAAATACCCTAGTTTTTTATATAAGTAGGTCATTTCTTAAAAAATGCATTGACTACTGTTTTGGACCTCTTTAAATTACCTATTTTCGCCACATACTTACTACGAAGCACCCTTTAACACATGTTATCTGAGCTGAAAACCCACTTGGGCAAGGTCGGACTAGCTAATACGGACTAGCGCAAAGCCTACCTTAGATTTTCGTTCGGGTATCACGTTTCCCTGACAGTACTTTTGCGATGAGACTAATACTATTAGTCAATCTGTGACTAAAACGTATATATTTGAAATCTTCATAAGGCTTTTTTCCTTTTTTATAGTCTTGGACGCGATGAAAAGGCTATAATTGGACACCACAACAAACTATATTCGAAATCAAATTGAATTTCGCTCACAAAAATTAATCGACTGTGTCATCCGGTAGGACTCGAACCCACGTCCCTTCGCTATCCGGGCAAGTGCTCTTACCAACTTAGCTACGGAGGACGTTAGTCAGCCGACGAATTTTTGTAAGTGCTTGCTACGCCAGTGAGCCGGCGTTCGATTTCATCAATACTTGGGGAATGTACCCGCATGTATCCGATGGAAATATTTTTACAAATATTTAACCATCAGTTTAGATGAAATCAGCTTAACTTATAATCATTTTTATAACTTAAGCAATTATTTTGCAAGTTTTTACGAAATCAAATTGAATTTCGCTCACAAAAATTAATCGACTGTGTCATCCGGTGGGACTCGAACCCACGTCCCTTCGCTAAACTATATTTGGACCTGTCGCTATTTTTGTAAAGCATTTAAATAAATACTGTAAGATTTTTGTTTCAATCAGAGTGGAATAACAATCCGTGCCAAAGTTGTGTTGACAGATAATAACGGAAGTAAACATTTGCCCACTGTCCAATTCGTTCAGGAAACAAAAAATGTAATCGCTCGCAACTGGATCATGGGCAAATACAACTGGAATTTTCATTGTATTCTGATTTTTTCTGTTAAAAAAGAATGGGCGGCGAATCACTTGTTGTGGTCGCACTATTGTGTTAGCATAGTAATAGCAATAAAACACGAAAGTCTTCTTCACAGTCGCATATCTCATGACGGTCGTGATCATTACCGTGATTATGTGGAATGAAACACACATCAACTTTCTTGGCAATTATTAATGGAGTGATTTGCCAACAAGGTTTCCTTACGATGTTTTCCTTCACCGTTAGGCAGCGATATGTGGCACAGAATAAGTACTAGTACTTCGTACAGAAGCACAGAATAAGTACTAGTACTTCGTACAGAAGTATGACTTAGCAATTGTATTCAAAGAAATGTCTACTCAATGTCGTCAACAATATGGCGTAATTTAGTTTGCCTCGGAGTCAAGCACATTTTCGTGTAGACACCTACAAAAGTCCATTGCAAGATAGTTTCATACTTATTGCTCTAGAATATGATTCATAATACACTAAACCTATTCAGTGACGTAATATCACGCGACGCGATAGGGTTGACTGCTACGAGAAGCTTCTAACACCATCTAGCGCCTCTTTCTAGTACTTTATAGGCATGGAAATGATTGCTACTTTTAATTAATTTTCATTTCATGAAATGATGATTTTTTTTCATATGAAATCACATGTGAAATTTCATTAGCAATGATTTTTTTTCGCAGTGTCATAATGTAACACTTTTTGCTATTTGCTACTTATAATGAAATATGAATTATTGTGAACGGTTGCTAATTTGCTACTAATATGAAATGTCATATTTAGGTTATCATGAAAAATCATGGAAAATTAATCTGAACTTTATGTTCATAAGTTTAAAGTTCTTAAAATGCCCACCCAGTATCGATCGTCACCTATGATCGCATAACTAGTGTGTTTGTCTTTTTCTAACACGCACCTAGGGCAAATCATTCCTACTCGCTCGCTCGCGCCTCGCTCTGCTACATGCAGTCATCAATGAATGAAATGAAATGAGCATGATCTATGATTTCGCAGAGTGCGATTTGTAGCAGTCTATATGAAAAAAATAGCAGGTGTGAAAAATGAAATTCATTTCATATGATTTTTCATCTGCTATTCATGAAATCTTCCATGTCTAGTACTTTATTCATTCTCGTCCAGCCAGCAACGTAGCCGCGCGGCCGCCGGTGAATAAAACGCGCGAGCGTGTCGCTGGCCGGTAGCGACTCGCAACTTGTTTTAGCCCCTAAGTAAGGGTCGCCGCGCGTAGGTATGTTTTTGCTACCTACGAGGGGAGATACACAGGCCTGACTGTAGTTAATTTTTTTACAAACTCAGTGGTACAGGCGGGGATCGAACTCACAATTCACGGATGAGAAGTGAAATTTTCTCCGCTCGGCTATCGCGCCATATACGGCAGCACACAATAGAAAAATATGAGTCTATGTAAACTCTAGACAGAAATTAAAATTAATGCCATAAACTGCGTTATTGGATGGTGTAAGGCAGTGAGCCTCAGCACCTAACAATAAATAAAATATTATTAGTAACAAACCAAAAGAAAACTACCCTAAGCTCTGTGTCCTAATTTAGTATTGTAGCGAAACTTATGAACAACGCACTTTCAGACGCACCGCGGCATACCACCCATATCGCGTTGATATTCCAACGATACGAACTAAGCGCTTCTTATCAACATTTATAATGCGCACAGCTAAGTTGTGGAACTCACTTACTACCCGCTTGTTTCCAACGGATTACAACCCAAAGACATTCAAAGTCAGAGTGAACAGGCTTCTTCTAGGTGAGCTCGCTCCACCGTCAACTCTGTCTGCGCCACGTCTGGCTTAGTCTAGAGTCAAGTATCATAAGCATTTGTACCAAAAGTAAATAAATCCTTGCATAACCACACACCGATGTATAAATGACATTTTATTTTAATTTTGAATAATGCCAACATTCCGCAGGTATACAAATCAGCAGCCTAAACTACTTTATGCAGATCAGCAGGAACAAATGGTTTGCGTAGGGTTGTCAATTTTCATTTTTATAATACTATTTTAATTCTGACTGAGCTCGGTTTGTTAACGAATTTAAAGGTGTATCTAGTCATACTATTAGCTATCCTCGCCAAGTTATTTAAAATGGTATTATGGAATGGACATCCAAGACGAAACGCAATATCAAAGACACGCTTTGATTTGAAAATAGGAAGTTTTTGACGCATTTCTCCAAGAATGCCCAAGTTGGTAAATGAAACCTGAAAGATTTTTTATGGGAAAGGACATTATATAATTTTCCTATTATTATTTTTGGCCTGGGTTTTAGCTCACATTTATTCATTGTCGTATGCCTCATGACTTAGGGTCGTGTCGGGATCATTGTGTGGAATGAAACACACACAACGACTTTCTTGGCAATGTTCAATGGAATGGTTTGCCATTGCCTTCTCCATTATCAGCTCACATAATTAAAAAAAAATACATGGTCATTAGTGGTAATGACCATGTATTTTTGGCCTGATCTGATCATGACCATCTAAAATCACTTTCTAATATGTGACATATTAGAAAGTAATTTAAGATGGTGATGCATGATCATACTATGTCAGTTTACTTGGATATTTTTAGCACTGAATAAATCATCACACAGTCCGATATATCGGACTGTGTGATAATTTATTCAGTGCTAACGTTACGTGATTTGCGACATACTAACATTACTTACTTACTCCTTTGGCGCAGCGACCCAAAGTGTGTCTTGGCCTCCGACACAAGATAACGCCATCTGATCCGGTCTTGCGCCACCTCTTGCCAGTCCGTAACTTGTAGCTTCTGCAGATCTGACAGGTATTTCCTTCCAGCGGTATTTGGGCCGGCCGACGGGGCGGCGGCCTCGAGGTATTACAAGATACGCTGCTTTGGCGCTACGATCCTCCCCCATTCTTTCGAGATGGCCCATCCAACGGAGTCTCTGGGCTTTGGCATCTCCCAATATGTTGGGTTCGACGACCAGCTCCTCGATAGCTTTTCTTCTTCCTTGAGGCTTAGAGTCCAAACTTCACTGCCATACACCAGGATCGGTCTTATGATAGCTTTGTATATCCGTATCTTGGTTCTTCTTCTAAGAAGCTTAGACACCACACAAGGACTTAGACCTTCACAAGGTGCTGGTGTCTAAGCTTCTTAGCAGAACGTTAACATTCAAATACATTTTTACTGTTCTACCCTGCAGTTGACAACCCTATCTCGGATGGTCGTAGGCGCGCACCTGTCGCGAAATTTACATAAACACGGAACCCCTCGCAGTGACCAACCGCTAATTGAACCCAGATCCACGGGAACGAACCCGATTTAGATCCGTGTTCACCAATTTTGAAACAGCCGGTGATCTTCGATTGACGGTTAACCGAATTCATCAACAAATGTTTAATTTTTATTCAGCCGGTTCAGCATTATTTGACATTTTTTGTATAGGAATTTAAGTCCACGCTACTCAAAATGTTTGATATTTAGCCAAATTTAACGAAACATTCGCGAGAGAGTAGTGCTTGGTTATAATAACTTAGTAAAGTTCTTGTTGTTTACTTTTCATATTATTGATTAATTGATATGTCTGTTTTCAGCAGTGTTTTTGTGCATGTCGTAGCAGCCTATAAGTAAGGCAACACTGTGAAATGTATTTAATTGGAAAATTGTGTACTAATGTGAGGTGTATGCTTTGTTGGTTGTCCTCAAGGCGGTCCTGCACGAAATTGAGAAAATTAACGTATTTCTTAATCACTTGTACGATGAGCTGAATTAGTCAATACATTAAAACTACTTATTTACGTTAGCCTAATCATTGCACAAGGTCCTGTTCTTGTTGAAATTTGAAACAAATTATTTATGATATGATAAACATGACTTATAGCTAATGATATCTAACAGCTTTCATTTTCTAAATCTTTGTGATTTTTACGCATGAAACAATAATTTGTACATGAAAATGATTGTATTAATATTCCGCAGGCCCATCTTTTTAATATACGCGAAAAAAATATAAATAAAAAAATATTAACACTGTTCAGTTTTTAACACAAATGTCTGATGGTTTTGCGCATCGCGCAGAAAAAAACTATTGTTCTATTCTGTTTGAAGATCGTTTAGACTCTCGACTTGCTTTGCGCTGCACTCCCTTAATAAATAAATAAATGGAAATTCCGTCAAATTAACCGTTAATCGAGGTGTACCAGCTGTTAAAACTTGGTGAACTCAGGTAGTATTCTTCATTCTTTCTAAACTCTTTTTTTTTTATTTTCCATAAGTCTTTGTGAGGTATCGTCGGTAGGTATAGAGATTAATAGACTTAGAGTCGATTTTACCCACGTCCGATAAGACTTATCCGTCTGAATAAGAATAAAACAACCGATTTTACATTTACATTTACTTAAACGATTGCTGACAAATAGGTGACGTTTTCAAATTAGGCGTTTTGTATTCCATTTGACGAATATTCCTTATCTGACGTTGGTAAAATCGACTCTTAGGCTAGCATGATAAAGCTAGTCGGGGATAATAAAACTAAAAGAGAGAGAGAGCAAATGGGAATTGAAAAGCATGGAAACTCCTACCTACAGCTTGTTTCTACACACCCTATAAATGACACACAAACACACTTCACTGCCTACTCAAATGACCAAAAATATAGCCATCACATGGTCACAAAGCCCGCAAATTGCTTTTTATGTTCAATTATGGCAGAAAATTTTAATTAAATCTCGCAAAACACGAATACCTATCTACGATCAATTAATTGACCACGAGTCGACCGAGTGATTTGTATCGACAAATTGGATTTAATTTAATTAAATTGAAAGGTGTGTCCAAATCGGTCAAAGAGTAGTTTTTCACAGAAGTGACAGAAAAGAGGTTTAAGTAGTTATGACCTTGTTTGTTTCTTTCTTAGGCTTTAAATAAAATGTAAATAAATCGCAAAGTAATCCGTAAAATTGTGTAATATAGTAATAATCTTATTTTCTGTTGCAAAGTAGGTGCATAGGATGAGAGCATTGCCCTTATTTTATTTTTATCGCCTGGGTACAAGTAGTTAGTTAGTAGAAATCCAAACTTCAATGTTATATTAATTCTAGCAACACTGATATGATAAAATGTACTTAACACCAACTTATTGAATGACGCTTGAAGAGTTTTGACTTACGTAAACACTCCTTATCAGAATTTAACTATATTTTTCTATAAAAGAACTAGTTTTAAAGTAAAAAAGGAGTATGTAATAAAATTATGCGAAACAACTTCAAAACAGCTGCATACAAGCCGACGCAAACTTTGGCGACCTTTAAAAGAGCTTTTTAGAAACTTACATTCGAGACTTGTAGAGTTCCTTTGATATGAAGCAAAGTGCCACAGCCTTAAATAAAACAAATATATCACTACTACACACACAATAATTTATTTTCTGCGTCGAACGATGCAAAAGAAAAACGCATAAGGCCTCAAACAAGCGTTTTCCCAAACATAAGACTAATCTAGATTGATTTTTCACCCCCGATAACCCTTATGCTTATTTTTAGAGCCATTTCCAAGATCACAAATATAGGCATAAATAAATTGACGAGAATTGCTTGCCACAGCCTAAAATAAAAAATAAATAAATCACCACGGTCATACATCAAGTTTTTTAAAAGTTTTATTGTAAAGATATGCACTAAACGCTAAAAAATGGTACAGTCGTCTAAGGGACCTGTACACCAGTGTTTTTATCAATCTGGGGAATTGATCAGATGAGAACAATCGTGGAGCGATGCATCCAAAGCACTACTGTGCCCACTCCACCGTACCATACCATGAACGAGTCATAAACGTATCGCGAACGAATACAAATAAATTCATATCAATTGACTTTCAACCTTAAAGTGGGTGAACATCGGTTCTATACGCGCTTTTTAAAGCACGGGGGTGCCAACAACTTCTTGACTTAGAGATGTTTCTGGGTTATTAAACACAGAAAAAGCCTGACTCCTTCGGTGTGACCCGGAATTCGACCTCGGGACCTGTTGTATAAAGTGCGTGTCTTTGTACAGAATTAAATGTGATGGATTCATTTTTAGATCTTAGATAGTAGCCAGCGTGGTGACCACTAGACCAACGGTAGCCAATAAAAACGTGTAAAGACAAAAAATCTATTGATACGGAACTCTACTGTTCTTAAAGATCCTTCCTTGGCGAGTACAGGGGCAGCGACACGCGTGTAAAATGTACGACTTGGTCGCGACACCCCGGAATACTAATGCTCAAGTATCCAGTCTGTACAGTGTACAGCTGTGGTGTTCGTATTCAAATGTTGGGTAAACTTGCCAATGTTAATCATATGAAATGTATTTCAATATCGAAGTTGCCTTTCAGATTATCCAGTCGATTTTTTCCAGCCACGTTTTTTCTCATTGCTGTTGCAGCATAGCTCTCATGCGGGAGGAGCCGGGTTCTATCCCACGTGCGTCATGTACCAATGACTTTTTCTAAGTTATGTACTTTAGTTATTTCACTGACGAATGCTCTTACGGTGAGGGAAAACATCGTGAGGAAACCTGCACATTCAGGTGACTGAATGTGTAACCATGATCAAAAACTGGCCAGGTTCCCTTGTTAACACGGTTACGGAGGTAAGATGGCAGTCGCTCCACTGTGATTACCTGATCTGCCAAATCCTGGATCATAGTCAGCGGACCCTGGGCCTTCGTGAGCGAGTGCACAACCAGGATAACGCTAGGATGATGATGCATTTGCAGCATATCTGATAAGTCCAATCTGGTGTGAGTGCCCTTTCAAAAAGGGAAGATACGCCAGTAGTACCTACATCTCATGTTAATGTAATGCCCACAATTTTGCTGTTAATAACTGTTGTTCAATGTAATAGTGAAGTTTCGTTCGCCTCTATGTTGAAGTCTGTTGAAATTAGACGAAATAGTGAGCATGAAGTATCTTGCCTACTTAACATAAGCGTTAGATCTTTGCATTTCCACAATCTGTATTGTACTTAAAGCAAAAAGCTCTGATCACAAAGGATTAGATTCGATTTCGAAAACGAATCAAAATGGCGGCTGGTCGTTAAGCCAGCTTCCATACAAAAAGTTCGAACCCCTCTCACATTAAGGCGGTGACATGTGGTATAGTAATTTGTATGGGAAATTCGCCATGTGCAGACGAAGTCGCCAGGATCGGCTAGTTTTAAACAATTAAATAAATGTTCGGCAGTGGATATAGCAAGAATTACAAAGGTAGTTTCATGTTCTTAAAACACTTGGGCAATGGAAAGTTTTTCGTAGAACTGCATAATAAAGCATCCACATTTCAGTCTTTGACACAGCAATACTGGATACCGTCCGAAGCAAATGAACCAAATAACGTGCGAACTCCTTGCAATACTTTTCAAGTGTTTCACAGGTCTGCTATAGCTTTAAATTTAATTCTTTTTTTATAGTTTATTTGCTTTTTAGAATCCCGTACCCAAAGGGTAAAAACGGGACTCTATTACTAAGCATTCGCTGTCTCTCTGTCTGACGGTCTGTCTGATTTTTTTGGTGTTTTCTGCTCTATAATAATAACCACAATAAGTAGACGCTTGAAATTTTCACAGAATATCAATATGTTCATAAACTTGCAATTTAATTATTTAAATAAATTAAAAATATACATTTTAAGGGGAGCTCCCGTACAAAAGTGATTTGTGTACCGTTTTAAAAGTAAAAAAGTTTATAAATACTGTCTAATGTAGTATAGGTATGGAACCCTTCGTGCGCGAGTCCAACTTGCACTTTTTTTGTTTTGAGGTGCTTGTGGCATAGTGACGGTAGCCCTTTGGTAGTGATAACAAAGTTAGGCAACCCACGGCGCAGTCGTGATTCAATGGGTGACCATTCCGACCATTTCACTTACGTCCATCTCAAATATCTTCGCGATTTGGGTCATGTTAATCAGTTGTTTCCAGCGAATATCGGTTGATGTTAGTCGTTACGCCTAGTCAGAGCCCCTAGGGCGGCTTGATAACATCTGACAGTAAGGTTGGGCACTTGCCTTACAGACACTCTACCAAAACGCACTAAGCCCGCGTGGCTCAACCTCCTCATAGTTTGAGGTAAGGCCTTTGCCCAGCAGTGGGATTTATATAGGCTTACTTCATTAATTTATCGTTTTCCTGTTTTAATTGTGGTTAGGTTTAAATTGTATCCAACACAATAATTTTCGATTCAATTAATACATCTACAACAATGACTATGGCTGGCTGGTCGGTTTCAATTGAAATTATTTATTGAGGCTTTAACTATCCAGGTGTATTGCTTCAACCGCCGTCATGATTCACGATTAATCAGATTGGAAGCAATATTCACTTTTGATGTTCATTGAATAATATAATAACGTCAATTATGATCCCGATAATAGTAACGTTCGGTTTTAAGTGCACAAGCGAAGGAGTTTCGGTAACTTCGACGAAGACATACAGCTTATCACTAAATTAAGTTTATAGTATGTGAAATCCTTTAGTTTGAATCTAGTAAAAAAGGTTTTCGAATGAGGTGGTGGTACATTTTCAATAGGCTACATCACTGACCTGAATAATACAAGTACGCTGGACTAAACATTCTCTAAGAAATGACAAATATTTTTTGTGCCGAATCAAAGCGCCCCCACCGAGTGTTTACTGAATTAAAATAGAGTAACTTGCATAAATGTTTATGTCAACTCTCATAGCAGTCCAGCGTACTTGTACTATAGATCAGTGGGGTACATGCAGCCATCAATCGTTGACGTACTTTTTAAGGACTATCAAAACGCTACTCTTCCGTATATTTTGTTTGGGAATACACAACGGTGGGTCACGCTTTTCTGGCCTCAACTCAGTTACTTTTTTACAGTTTTAATGTAATTAAAAATGCAATGTTACGGCTTTTTTATTCATAATGTCTAAAATATGCTAACTGTTTGAAATATGCTGTTAATTTCTAAAAGTAGATAAATTGGAATTATTTGTGGATAGTTGCATCAGCCTTATATTTTTAAAATTGATTGTTTTACGAGGACTGTTAATTAAAACAGTAAACTGGTTCTAACTTGTTAATTTACTGGACACAATTACCTGCTAAATAAGCAGTTTATCTTTTTCCACGTAAACATTTTTAAAGAAGCAATAAATAACTCCTTGCACCATTATTTTAAACTATCCGTACTTTCCATCTCGCACTCGAAACTCCAAAGGAGTTAATGATAAGAAACCTTCTTTTAAATTAACCCGGGGCCTTTTTAGAAAAAAGGTCAGCTACATAATTCAGGCAGTAAATCAGTAGGCAACACCGAATTCTTAATTACGCAAGTCAAAGGTTCCTAAAGAGAATCTTAAAATTTAATTTTTGCACTTACGACCTTTTGCCGCGTGGCGGAATCCGGAAAGGGATCAAGGCTTGTTTGGATTACATTTTTAAAGTTTAATTTTATATTCAGCTTAAGTAAAGTAATTTTATTTTTTATTTTACATAAAGGAATTAGTTTCTAAGTATGAGTGTAAGATAACTTCTGGAACAACTGAACCGATTTTGATAATTAGCCATAAAAGCTACATTATTCTTTACGTTACGTTTATGGACTGATTTGCATGTAACTTGGTTCGAGGATACTTCACATATACGAGTAGATCTCATTTTTTAAGGGTACCTCCCCATACATGTAAAGCGGAGGGTGTTTTTTTTTTAAGTGCACCCCCTTGTATGGGGTATTGTTGAAAAGGACTATGAAAATAAGGTAGGGTTTCCATACAACACTATTTTATCAACTTTACCATTTGTGAGATATAGCCCGCTAAAGTCGTTTACACGGTGTCCCCCCCCTGTAATTTCTAAAGCCTTGGACCTATAAACTTCAAATGACTCACGTAAAGAAATAGGCGCGGAAACTCTTATTTAAAATTGTTTCGGGTATCGTGTGATAATTACTTTTGAAATTATGAATAAAATAAAAATACATATATACTTTTTTGCCTATACTGTCTAATATTTTAAGTTAATGGTACAGAACCCTTCGCGCGCGAGTCCGACTCGCACTTGGCCGGTTTTTTTAAATGCGCCTATGACAAGCCAGGCAAGGTGGGTTGGCAAAATTAATTAATTTACAAATATTATATCAGGGAACATGGTTTCAGCTGGATGCCTGACTGGACGACTGCAGGGGCCATTCAGTTTCTGGCAAGTCACTGCCTGCCAATTTATTCAGCATGAGGCTATGATCTAAGCAGGTGACCCGTGGTTACTTCCTCCATAGTCCCAATTTACCGGTCCACCTAGCACTCAAACCCATAACCCAGAGTTGTTTTCGTTAATATCCTGCAACAGTTCTACACGAGCCGGGGACTGTCCTTGGGTGTAATTTTATAGTGCATACAGGGATACTATAGGTCCTTGTGGCGCAGTGGTGGCAGCGCTTTGGTAGTGATATCAAAGTTAGGCAACCTACGGCGCGGTCGTGATTGGATGGGTGACCATTCCGACCATTTAGGTGACGTCCATGACAAGCATCGCTGTGCTTCGGAAGGCACGTTAAGCAGTTGTTCCCGGCTCATATCTGTTGGTATTAGTCGTTAAGCCTAGTCAGAGGCCCTAGGGCGGCTTGATAACTTCTGACAGTAAGGTTTGTCACTTGCCTTACAGACACCCCTTCACCAATCCGCACTGAGCCCGCGTGGTGGAGTATGGATCGTACCTCCTGACAGGGATAATCGCTGGCTGGTGTCACAATGCCTTTAGATTAATGTTGTCTAACAGGCCTCTGCGTTTTGGCTTCGGCCCCATGTACGCCTACCAAAGGTCGGACCCTATGGTCCCGAGATAGGAAATAGACCAACATAATAATAATAACATGCTTATGTGCTAATTAGGAAAAAAATTCTTCTATGTATACTGTATCTGGTTGATTAAATGCTTTTGGTATTAAGAGTGCTAAGGCCTTTTTCACATAATAATAATAATAATTCCTCCTAGCCGAATTTGAATACAGCGGCCAATCTCAACACGTATTAGCCGACTGCGCGGGAGATATTATAGTGCACAAGTGTGTGCGCAATACACAGGTGCACTCTCTGTTCCTTCACTCTCATAATTCGGTGAGACGGCAGTCCGGCATGACCGTAGAGATATTAGGCGTTGGACCAACGGCTTAACTTGCTTTCCGAGGCACGGGGGTGTTAACACCACCAATTTCCTGACTCCGGAGCTGTGTCTGAGTTATTTCAAGACAGAAAAACCCAACACTTGTTGGCCCGACTCGGGATTCGAACCCGGGACCGCGTGGATAGTACCCAGCGTGCTGAACACTAGACCAACGAGGCAGTCAAGGCCTTTTTCACATAAAATACTGTTGATAGATAGATAACTCTTTATTGCACACCATAACAGAAAATACAGTAAGTACAACGTACACAGAAAAATGTACAATGTCTTATCGCTATAAGCGATCTCTTCCAGACAACCTATTAAATTTTGTTAGTGGCTGCCACTGAAAATCTCAGTCTACTTAGTTTTTTTCTGTCTACCCGGGTAATCGACTCAGACACCGTCCCCGCTCAAATCGAGTTAGGCTGGCGTCAACACTCCATAAGTGCTGTTAAAACTTTCTCTTCTAAATAGGAGTACTTTTTGGAGTGACATTTAGATATTTTATTTGTTTACCAGCGGTTGCCCGCCACATCGTTTGTGCTAATGTCGAATTTGCCGTATAAACTCTCACCCTACTTTTTACCTTATAAGTCAGCCTATTAGATCCCACTGCTGGGAAAAGACCTCACCTCAACTATGAGTAGGAGCGAGCCATACTTCACCACGCGGGCTCAGTGCGGATTGGTGGAGGGGTGTATGTAAGGCAAGTGACAAATCTTACTGTCAGAAGTTATCAAGCCGCCCTAGGGCCTCTGACTAGGCTTAACGACTAATACCACAGATATTAGCCGGGACCAACTGCTTAACGTGCCTTCCGAAGCACGGAGATGCTTGTCATGGACGTCACTTAAATGGTCGGAATGGTCACCCATCCAATCACGACCGCGCCGTGGGTTGCTTAACTTTTGGTATCACTACCAAAGCGCTGCCGCCACTGCGCCACAAGCACCTTACTTTACCTTAGCAGCTAAAAAATCCTGAAATACATTTTTATAATATAATTATTCTTTCTAATTATAATTTCTCGCTTAATAAGCTTTTTCTTGACTCTGCTATAGAGTAAATTTTTAAAAGTTCTTACTTGGAGCTCACCTACACTATGACAAAACATGGTACAAAATTTAAAGTTCCCAGTCCTAGTAGTTTGGGCTTTGCGTTTATATGCCAGTCAGTCATTAAGTAAGTTTTCATTTTTATATTATGTGTATAAACGAGCATGTTGCCTAGATACTTTCAAGAAAAGATTAAATAAACTGTTAAAAACTAGTCAGTCATCATGACCCATCCTCGGCTGTATAATCACTTACCATCAGGTAAGATTGCAGTCAAATGTCTTTCTATTAAGAAAAAAACAATGGATTATAGTTGTCTAATAGGCTCATATACGTACAGAATATTCATCATAATCATCAGCCTCAAGACGTCCACTAAACATAGGCTTCCCGCGTTCAACCACGTAAGTCATCATTGATTACTTAAAACCACCGAGCACATAACCTATAGATGTCCCCATAGAATTCCAAAGTGACGCACTGGATGCAAGTAGCTTGTACAGAATATTAAAATTTTTAAAGTCAATTCACGTGTAAGTCCAATGACGTAATGTGTCTCCTAGTGTCGCTGTGTAAGTATCATTTCTGTAAGGGATTGATCCTGATTGTACTTTTTTCTGACCGCCTAAATCGTACTTTTTTCTGTGAAAATCGTTGTTCTTACTGTATTTTCTGTTATGTTGTGCAATAAAGAGTTATCTATCTATCTATCTACAACATAAAAATACTAAATAATTGCATTACTTATAATGGGTTATTATGCTCATTTTCCCAAAGCTGGCATAGTAATGCATTACAAAGAAGACTTCCTACACTGAGTGAGTCAAAGTCGTAACTAACGTTATCGCTGGGCCACGGTACACCCTTGTCACATTGGGTCTCTTTAATATTTAAACGAATGGTAAATCTTACTTAATGTCTGTAGGGCGGTAATTTGATAACGCGTTTTATCCGCTTTGGGAAAGTCCGAGGTTCGATCAGGTTAATGCTTTAGCAAAACCTACCTTAAAAGGTTTTGATAGGAGCTTTTCCCTTATATCTTTGACTAGCAATTTCCAACGACTTCGGCTGCGCCAAAAGTCAGATTTACCAAACAAACATTGACTAACTTCCTAACTTCTCTGATGATTTTATATCGCTACAAAAAGTAGCCTATGCCCTTCCCAGGGTCTCACACTATCTCTGTACCAAATTTCTTTTAATTCGGTCCAGTAGTTTTGGAGCCTATTCAATACAAACAAACAATCAAGTCTTTGCTCTTTATAATATACTTATTAGTAATTAGTATCGATAATATAGTTCAAACTATTTGCATTCACTATGAAATCTGAAGATTACATATTGCACTTGAAAAAATCACCAGCTGTGACGGAAATCGAACCCACGCTTATCATATTTGAACATCGCCTAGATCACTCGGCCACTAAGCAACAGCTATCATTGTTTTATAATTAATAGAGTCAGGCGTTACTTTGCGGAAATCCATTATTAGATGGGAAAAAATAAAATACAATTATTTTGCTTTAAATTTCCGCTAAGACACGCTAGCGCAGGCAACAAAACCACACCAACCACAACCGCGTTGAGTACCAGTTCAGGCAAATGCAGAATGCACCGCCCTCCCTCCCTCAATACGCATGCATCACAGCTAACGCAGTTGTTAGTTACCAACACCAACGTGCAAAAAACCTCGACGCGTTTCGCTACTCCACGCGGCATCCTCATTCATCTTTTTTTTTCCCATCTAATCATTGATTTAATTAAATTCGTCCGTTTGAAAGATACGGCTATAGCCTTAAAAAATATTAGCCTAAAAAGATATTCCTGAAGTCTATGACCATTAAAATTCGCAATTGCAGGTGAGATTGCTATTAAATGCCATGCTAATGATACGAAAAAAACCTTATTAGGTTTTATTACAACAAATGAATTAAGAAATTGTCTGTTTATTTTATTTCTATCTTTTATTATATTTTTTTTGGTACTTTAACGTTTGTCTAAATAACACAACAGATCAGAACTAAATAAACTTAAAATTTAACATCTTTCTTTTTACATTTATTTTCTTCAGAATAATACGAGTACGTCTAGACTGAGATTCATTATAATATTTCTTAAGACCTTACTTTCACCTGCATGACTAAATCTATTTATTATAGAAATAGAAACATTTATTTGGCACAACAAAGTAAAGAAAAAACAAATAAACAACTGACGAAAATAATAACAAAATAAAATAAAAAATTATAAACTTATGAATTAAGGATAGTGTACCAAAAAGGTCCCCCCGCTCAGTATAAGTCGTGACAAAAACCGGTTTTGTCACGACACTGATTTTCAGCGGCAACCATGGAATTATGGATAGACTGTTTTAATTAGTCAATGTATCTTAATAATTGTGATATCTGCCCCCGATTTTCAATCTTCAAAATCCTTGCGATCCCTGGTATTATTAATATTTAGTATTATACGGCATTACTTAGGGATTTATTTCGCGACAGGGCCTGAAACCGATAATTTACATAAATTTCCATACATATTACATAAATTTATTAATTGTATACGCTTTGGTTGGCTAGTTTGTTAGATATTGTACTACAAATAATACAAGCTTATAAATAACTAGCAGTCTTGTGTTTTTTTAAGAAGAGCATGTGTCTCAACCTATGAGTCAGTACTGTAAACCAGCCTTCCTGCCTTAATTGTAATATACTAGCAGTTCCCCGCGACTTCGCCCGCGCCAAAAGTCGGATTTTGCATACAAATTTTCATCCTCCATTTCACCCCCTTGATGGTTTTATATCGCGACAGAAAGTAGCTTATGTCCTTCCCAATATCTCAAACTATCTCTGTGCCAAATTTCATTTGATTCAGTCCAGTAGTTTCGGAGCCTATTCGATGCAAATAAATAAACAAACAAACAAACAAATCTTTCCTCTTTATAATATATATATATATATATATATATATATATATATATATATATATATATATATAGTATAGACTACCCGACCAAGCCGGCTAGAGAAATGTCAAACTACTTTCGACGAGGAATACAACAAAAATACTGAAGGATAGCAAAAAGCAATGATGTTAAAATGAACTTAGGCAATTCATTTAAATTGTAACAATATTGCTTTTTATTTGCCTTCGGTAACTTCGTTGTATTCGTCGTCGTTTGTCGTTTGACAATTGTTTAGTTGGCTTGTTCGAGTAGTATATACCGTCTCTATTATGACTGCCTCGTTGGTTTAGTGGTTAGCACGCTGGGCACTATCTACGAGGTCCCGGGTTCGAATCCCGGGTCGGGCCGAAAAGTGTTGGGTTTTTCTGTCTTAAAACAGGTCCGGAGCTAGGAAGTCGGTGGTGATAACACCCTCGTGCCTCGGAAAGCACGTTGAGCCCTGCGCCTGATCTCTATATGGTCATGTCATGTTTGGGGGATTAAAATGTCCAAGTACCGATTTTCTGTCAATAGGGAACGAATTAGAATTTTAATAGTAGATTATTCACCAAGGGGATAAAGTGATGTCTTACGTCACGGGCGTCATCTTGAATCTCGCGCGTAACGAAGGATTTGAGAGTTAACTCCCGAGCATATATATACATAGCGAGGGAGTTAAAAGTAGAATCCTGAGTGGAGCAAGGGATTTAAGCTCGCCCAAGACGAAGACATCTTTATCCCCGAGGAGAATACTCTGCTTTTCACACTTCCTACGAGGCAATAAAAAATGTACTACACAAACCTTATTTGATTTATAAGTATACAGGGTGTGGCGTAAATAGTGGTCCAAAGCAAAGGTGTGGATACACTGTACACTGAAGCACCACATACCAGTATTTAAAAAAAAAATATGTACAGGGTTTTCAGAAAAAATTTTTTTTTTAATTTTTTTAGAAATCGTTACCTTGCCTTACAAATTTGGTTATAATTTCCAAAAATGACGGTTTTTTTTTATCCATTTTTTTTATTATTATTGCTGATCACTTGTACTTAGTACTCCATTCGTTTTTTTTTTACAAACTGATATTAATAAAAAAAAATAAGTTTCTTTCAAAATTCAATACTCACTGCTAGCAAATCGTTTGACTTTCAATGCTTTTGGTGCAAAAAAAATGTACCACACTGTCAGTGCCCATTGTTTAAAAAAAATGCCCATCTTTTGCAGATTCTAAAATGGTGCAACAATAAGTGTTACGACTTACAGGAAAAAAGTTGTTGCTTTTCGAAACAAAAAGGAGCCCAATTCAGAAAAACAATTTATTTGAAGTTCAAGGGTTTACAAGGGTTGTAATTTTTTTCTGTGTGGTCCAAAGCAAAGGTGTGGATACACTGTATACTGAAGCACCACATACCAGTATTTAAAAAAAAATTATGTACAGGGTTTTAAAAAAAAAAAAAATTTAAATTTTTTAGAAATCGTTACCTTGCCTTACAAATTTGGTTATAATTTCCAAAAATGACGGTTTTTTTTTATCCATTTTTTTTATTATTATTGCTGATCACTTGTACTTAGTACTCCATTCGTTTTTTTTTTTACAAACTGAATTTAATAAAAAAAACCCTGAAAACCCTGAAAACCCTGTACATATTTTTTTTTTAAATACTGGTATGTGGTGCTTCAGTGTACAGTGTATCCACACCTTTGCTTTGGACCACACAGAAAAAAATTACAACCCTTGTAAACCCTTGAACTTCAAATAAATTGTTTTTCTGAATTGGGCTCCTTTTTGTTTCGAAAAGCAATAACTTTTTTCCTGTAAGTCGTAACACTTATTGTTGCACCATTTTAGAATCTGCAAAAGATGGGCATTTTTTTTAAACAATGGGCACTGACAGTGTGGTACATTTTTTTTGCACCAAAAGCATTGAAAGTCAAACGATTTGCTAGCAGTGAGTATTGAATTTTGAAAGAAACTTAATTTTTTTTATTAAATTCAGTTTGTAAAAAAAAAAAACGAATGGAGTACTAAGTACAAGTGATCAGCAATAATAATAATAAAAATGGGTAAATGGTTATAATTTTTGGAAATTATAACCAAATTTGTAAGGCAAAGTAACGATTTCTAAAAAAAATTTTTTTTGAAAACCCTGTACATATTTTTTTTTTAAATACTGGTATGTGGTGCTTCAGTGTACAGTGTATCCACACCTTTGCTTTGGACCACTATTTACGCCACACCCTGTATATCCTTTGACTTTTCTGGCAGTAAATTATTATTATTAACAATATCAGCAGCTTGACATCTAATGGACTTCGGTGTTATAAACTTCGTCACTCGACAGTTTTCCGAAAACATTGTTTGCGATTCCTTAAAATACATAGGTTTTTTTTTCTTTATTTATTTCTTTTTTAGACGCGCGCGCTTTTTTTTCATTCTATTCGTGCTAAAATTCTTGGCTGCCAGGTTCAAATTTCAAATATGTTCTCTTTGGTGCGCGACGGGCTAGTGTGATCATGCCTACGAACTCTTATTCGAAATTCAAATCACATTGCCTCCCTAGGGGCGTAATGAAATTTCATACAACATTACGTCCCTGAGGATGCAATGACTCACTTTGAGTCAGGTTTACTTGATGTGTAATTGAACATTGCCGAGTCGGTAGTGTGAAAAAGTATTTTGGCTGTGGCGGTCTAAGGTAGGCACTGACATTGTAATAAAAAAAAAAAGGTAGACCTGTTATCTCCTACTGCGCAGCTGCGTGGCGATTCGAATTTGATGAGTCGAGCACACGTTCTTTTATGTGTCAAATGGCATATGAGTACGAAATTTGAATGCAAAATTGAACAAATTGCGCAATTTGAGGCAATCAATCTCCTCGCGCTGACTCATCTACCTCTTTTTAAATGCACTATCCTTGAAGGTAGGTATCAGTTCATTTGGAAGTTTGGGGATCCCTGAATCACAGCAGATTGCTATTACAGTTGTATACATATTTAATCTGTTGAAAGGTCTCAAGCAGGAAACATGTGATGATAATGTTTGAGTTCAAGCAAGTACTAAATCATCACTTCACGGAAATCATAGATATAAACTATGATTTATAGTTACCCCTCATACACAGCTTTATTCGCACTATCATGCGTGTCAGAGATGGCTATATATCTTCAAACATACAAAATTTGTACTTATTCATTTAACATACAAATATGTACTTATATATTTACTAACGTGTTTGGACGGCGTCTCCAAAACAAAAACTCAGCAAAAAGTAATGATATTTGAGATTGAGATTACAGTTGTATTCTTCAATCTGCTGAAAAGGTCAAACAGGAAACATGGTATACAATTAATAATAATAAATCATTCATCATTTCGGAAATAACATTAATTCTTAATGTAATACAGGTGCTTTTTCTTCTAACTGAACTAGGTTAATTAAACCTGTATCTCAGGCTAAAAGGAGCTTACACAAAATTGTATAGCCTTATAATAATTTAACAATAAATTGAAACAATAAAATAAAAGGTTAAATAAGTAAAAATAACTAACAAGGTAAGTATTAACTTCTATATAAGCATTCTGTCACACAAAAGAATTCGTTGGTATCGTCATGAGCGTAATGTTAACTAGGGCAAAATGAATGCTGTTGCTACAATATTATAATTTTTTAGTTCAGTGGCTAAACACTTTGCCTAGTCAGTAATAAATTAATGGTTATAAGGTCTAGGTGCAATGTTATTTATAAATATCTTACATCATATGGTATGGGTAGTTAATGTTTGAGATCAAGAAAGTTGAAAACCGTTGAAATTACTTACTTACGCTTAATACGCATCTCTAGGTAAACGCATCCGCATTATTTTGCTGGCATGAGTGACAAAGATGGCTATCGTCAAAAATACAAATCGTTTTACAGATTAGATTAGATCCTCTGGGACAGATTTATCTCTCAAAATAAAACGGGCGCCTAAATCCAAACACGGTCTAGTACAAATCCCACTACGGCTCAGCACAGCTATCTATCACCGTACGTGTTCGGCGATATCCTGTTTCAAACTAGAATTTGCTGGCACTGAGCTATTGGGTAACTAGGTAGTTTTTGGGCATTTTGCGAGATTTGTTTTCCAGTTCGAATACATTACAGTGTTCGGCGCGTGGAAAAAAACATACTGTTATATTTTGAAAATCAAGCATATAAAATTATGTTTTTTTAGCCGCTTTTGTTGTACTACAAAACTGTGGCTAACGGGTTGCCTCTCATGCGGGAGATATTTATTTATTTATTTATTAAGATTACCAACAACTGTTACATTATATCTTTGGTAGTAAGATAACAATTTTAGTATATGCTAAATGCACAGTCAATTATAGGTACCTTAGTTGTTTCACTAACCGATGCTCTTACGGTGAGGGAAATCATCGTGAGGAAATCTGCACATTCAGGCGACTAAATGTGTAACCATGATCCAAACCTGGTCAGGTTCCCTTGTTAACACGATCACGGAGGTAAGATGGCAGTCGCTCCACTGTAATTACCTGATCTGCCAAATCCGGGATCATGGTCAGCGGACCCTGGGCACTCGCGAGCAAGTGCACAACCGGGATAACGTTAGGAAGATTGTTGTACTACAAACGACTTGCTCATCACTCATAACCTGTATAGGGTGTCCCTGAAAGTATGGATCAAATTTAATAAGCACATAGTGATCATTAATTTCGGGCTCTTAGGCTCTATTCATAGTCAGAAAGTGAAACAGAAGGATCCATTTACTTAGCCATTGTATGCTTCTACTAATCTCGTACTAAATGTCTCTTTACTAGGCAAGAATTGACTACCAAGAAGCCCTCATATTGCTCTACTTTAAATATACTGTATTGCATTACCAAAGTAGTCAAAATAGTGGAATGTCATAATTAGGAGGAATATGTCTCACAGGAAACAGGAAAAAAGCCGGTATTCAGACAGGAATGTAATATACGCGCGACAAATCCAGGCGGACAATGTCGGACATTTGCCTAGATACATCACGTCACAAGCCACAAATGCCGTGGGCAGATTTGTGCGACACACGGGCTGGTGGAATGGCGAATTTTAATCAAAGAGCAGGATATAAAAAAAAAATACTCAAATGATTTTTACCCTTCCATAAATGGTAAAAAGGAAAATTTTATGTTCAATTTACAATCATGTTAGGTAAGAGACAAGTTTTAAACCTAAATCTAGCACAAGACTGTTTCTTAAATTCTATGCTCCAAATAGTAGAATACTTCTTTCTAAGACGCAAAATCAAGTCTACAAGCTTCTATTATTATCCAACTAAGCATTATCTTATTCATTGCTACGAAAATTCGTAGCATATGGCTTCGTCGTAAATTTGTATCACTACACAACTATCTCATCTGTGCTACGTACACTACAAGCTACGAGGCTTTACTTCGATTGTAGCGAAGACGTCAAAGGTGATTCAGTTGCGCCACGCATTCTGTTTTTTCCTATATTGAAATTTAATTAATAGAATCAGGCGTTACTTTGCGGAAATCCATTATCAGATGGGAAAAATAAAATACAATTATTTTGCTTTAAATTTCCGCTAAGAGACGCTAGCGCAGGCAACAAAACCACACCAACTGCAACCGCGTTGAGTACCAGTTCAGGCAAATGCAGAATGCACCGCCCTCCCTCCCTCAATACGCATGCACTACAGCTAATGCAGTTGTTAGTTACCAACACCAACGTGCAAAAAACCTCGACGCGTTGTGGCGTGGCGAAACCTCGACGGAGTGGCGAAACGCGTCGAGGTTTTTTGCACGTTGGTGTTGGTAACTAACAACTGCATTAGCTGTAGTGCATGCGTATTGAGGGAGGGAGGGCAGTGCATTCTGCATTCGCCTGAACTGGTACTCAACGCGGTTGCGGTTGGTGTGGTTTTGTTGCCTGCGCTAGCGTCTCTTAGCGGAAATTTAAAGCAAAATAAATTGTATGTTATTTTTCCCATCTTATATTGAAATCGTTTTTATTCAGCCAGCATCTTTGCCTAAAATGCTCGCGAACAAGCTCAAGGCTCTACGCGTCTGTATTCCCAGTGTCCTCTTCGACCTCTGCCGTTGACTTTGATTGATGCCCATGGACTTAGGACCGAGTGAAGTGCCCCCGGGATAGCTATGCGCGGCAGCCATGAATCCTGAATGAATATACTTTGCGTCAGGCCGTGATAAGCTAATTTAATCTGAGAACGCCTATCAGTTTCTGACAAAACCACAGACGTTGAGCTGAGGTTTTTCCTGGTATTGGTCACTTGGTTCAAGGCGAAACTAGCGACTAATACCGTCGTCCCGGTCGTGGCTTCGAATCCCAGGTCGAGCCGAAAGTGATAGGTTGTTCTGTCTTGAAATAACTCAGACACTGCTCCGGAGTCAGGAAGTTGGTGGTGTTAACACCTCCGTGCCTCGGAACGCACGTTAAGCCGTTATATAAAAGTAATACGTCATGTGCATCCCTTTAACTATTAAAAACCGGCCAAGTGCGAGACGGACTCGAGCACGAAGGGTTCCGTACCATTAACTTACAACATTAGACAGTATAGGCAAAAAAAAAATTAAATTTATACTGCTCTTTTGGAAAAAAGTATATATTTTTATTTTGTTTATAATTTCATAAGTATTCATCACAGGATACCCGAAACAATTTTAAATAAGAGTTTCCGCGCCTGTTTCTTTATGTGAGTTATTTGAAGTTTATAGGTCTAGGACTTTAGAAATTACAGGGGGGGGGGGGACACCGTGTGACTTTGGCGGGCTATATCTCGCAAATGGTAAAGCTGATAAAAGTGTTGTATGTAAACCCTACCTTATTTTTATAGTCCTTTTCAACGATACCCCACACACACCACACACGAGGGGGTGTACTCAAAAAAATAATTCACCCCCCCCCCTTTACATGTATGGGGAGGTACCCTTAAAAAGAGGTAATTTAAATTTTTTGTATTTTTAAAAATGAGATCTATATGTGAAGTATCCTCGAACCAAGTTACATGCAAATCAGTCCATAAACGTAGAAGATATTCTGCTGTGACAGACTAGGACGGACGGACTGAACGATCTTATAAGGATTCCTTGTAGGACTACGGAACTCTAAAAAGGTGAAAGTCCATGAGTTAGTTTATACTTATCGCTAAAAATAAATTATATAGATGTTGGTCTGAGTATTTATTCTTATTGCAGGGTCTTCTGAAAAAATTAAATGGGTATAAATAATGCCAACACAGAAGTTATTTCTATGCCTTCTGTAAATCTGTTTAATTCCTAAGGACTAAGGTGCATTAAGGCAAGGAAGCACCAATCGATTGTTATGACAATCCCTTTCCCCACTTCACTATCCGTCGCTGCTGCACATCTAGCATGTATCGCCCCCCGCACCTCTGGCGACCGCAGGAAGGTCGCGTGATCTTGTAGTCCGACAAAGTAGGCTCTTCTTGCCATTCTTTTTTTTCTGATTTTTATTCCTTTTTTCTTTCTTCTTTTCTTTTTTCCTTATATTAATAATTAATTTACTAAATTTCAAAAGAGTACCTTCAATTAACCCAAACATAGGGAGAACCGCCAGCATTCACTAGTGAATTACAATTTGGTATCTAAACAAGACTTGGGACACTCCCAAATTCTCAGAACGAACGAGCTACAATTATTCATATTATTTAACTCATTCCTAATTAATTCAGGAGTTCACTTGAGCAGACAAATGTATCAACAGACACTGCATTCCTATAATTGTAATCTGGTTTCACTGTCATGAAAAGATAATGTAATATAGTCAATACTAACATTAAAACATTATTTCGAAGACTAGTGGGAATGTCAAACTTTATTATTGCTATTAAGTACTGATATTTGTCATTGAAGCCAAGTTTAAAACTCTTGACTTCGCAGTAACTTTTTTGTATATAACACATAATGTGTTATGAAATAAATATACAAAAAATTTGGAAAAATTCTGTAATTTTGCAGCTCGTTCCACCGTCGACTCTGCTTATGCCACGTCTGTCTTAGTCTAGAGTCAAGAGCAAACCCATTTTAAATAAAAAAACAACAAGTTTATGTAGTGCAACTGTCATTATAACTAGTCACTGATTTCGGGGACCAATAGAGCCGGAGAGAGTTCATGGGCGCAAGACCAACGGCTTGACGTACTTTTTAAGCCAAGGGAGTTCTAACACGACCGACTTCCTGATTGCGAGCTGTCCCGGCACCGGTGTCGGAGCCTTCATGTAGTAACTAAGAAGCAAAATTTCTACCACTTCCTTAATAGGATCAACTTTGAAATCCCAAATTATTTTTTCACTTCCCCATACTATTTAGTCAATCGGCTAGGTACATTTGTATGGAAAGGTGATATTTTTTAGTCTGTTTTCGAGTTTCTTGTAATAGAGAAAAATGTTGCAAGGGAACTCATTTATCACCTCTTGAAGGCTCCGACATCGGTGACGGGACACACTGTATAAGGAATGTCAATTTTGACATTTCAAGGTGTCTATTCTTCTAAGTTGTTTAGTAAGTGCTACGAGAAAATTAAATAGGGCGAGTTGCAGTCGAGTACCGTCAGCGGAATCATTTTAATGTACTATTTAAATTCATTTATAACCTTCGTTAAGATTGTGAGAGCTACTTAAGATGTTGATGCTCTTAAGAGTACCTTTTTAAAATTAAAAAAAAAAAGTTTTCTGCTCTGTACAACATTGAAATACTAAATTTATATAAAATTCACATACTAAACTAACTGAGAGTACAGTGACATGTTTACTTTGACGACCGTCTCGATGTAGTAGTTCGCGAGTCGAACTACAAAACCAGCGGTTTAGGGTTCCAATCCCACAAGGGGCAAATGTTTGTGTGATGACCGCGAGCATTTGTTTATCTATGGTTAGCCTAGTCGTTATAGCACAAGTAAACGCTTAGTTTTGGAGTATGGTTGAAACCATAGTTATATTTACTGCCCAGCTCCAGAGCTTCGGTGGCGCATTGGCCCATCTTATATAGCGGGTTGCCTTTCATGCGGGGGTACCGTTTCGATCCCAAGTGCCGCCATGTACCAATGACTTTTTCTGAGTTATGTATATCAGTTGTTTTACTAATCGATGCTCGAGGGGAAAACATCGTGAGAAAACCTGCACATTTGACCCTTACTTAGGGGCTAAAACAAGTTGCGTGTCGCTACCGGCCAGCGACACGCTCGCGCGTTTTATCCACCGGCGGCCGCGCGGCTACGTTGCTGGCTGGACGAGAATGAATAGTACTAGAAGGAGGCGCTAGATGGCGTTAGAAGCTTCTCGTAGCAGTCAACCCTATCGCGTCGCGTGATATTACGTCACTGAAAAGGTTTAGTGTATTATGAATCATATTCCAGAGCAATAAGTATGAAATTATCTTGCAATGGATTTTTGTAGGTGTCTACACGAAAATGTGCTTGACTCTGAGGCGAACTAAATTACGCCATATTATTAACGACATTGAGTAGACATTTCTTTGAATACAATTGCTAAGTCATACTTCTGTACGAAGTACTAGTACTTATTCTGTGGCTAGGGTGATAATGGTTTGCTAGAGGAGCAAGGCAGTAAGCTAGATAGAAAGTGGTTACCTAATAGTAACCCAATATACTTGTTATCACTAATAAGAATTTTTACGTAAATTAAATAATAATTTTTAGACTGTTTCTTGTCTGAATGAGCCACCGTAGGCGTCTCATGTTTGCTAATATTGCTTAAGCGTAGATTTACAGTACTTATTTAATGCCAAACTATTTGAGAATTATTTATTAAGATTTTGATTTCAAAGTTCTGAGCTTAGTACAACCACTGACGTATTATCAAAGTGAGGATTATGTTGCTTAAGCAAATAGTCAGTCAATAAGATTTCACTAAGACTAGGTTAAACTAGTAGTAGCTTAAAATACATTTGTTATTAAAGCAGCTGGTAGCTTAAGAACAAAATGCTAGACTTAAAAATGTTAAAAATGCTAGTCAACAATAAATGTATATAAGTATGTCTATCCGTTATCCTAGTCACCATAGCACAAGCTCTTGCTTAGTTTGGGGCTAGGTAATTGGTGTGTTTGTTAAAAAAAACACACACACACTTTCAGAAAGGTATTTGAAAAGATCACATTCCATTTTTAAACTTTCATTGGAAATGTTGTGCATCATCGACAGTGATCGAAGTAGGTAGACAGCTATTACGGTTCAATGACCGCAAACATTGATATTAATATTGACATTCCCTGCGAATCTAACTGAAACTCTGGCTAGTAAGTAGTGGAAAAAAAGCGTATTTTTTATTAACCATCAGGGATCAAGTTTCCAGATGCAACAGATAATCAATTGTTATGCGACCGTCGGCGGTCTTATGATCCTCAAGGGGTTAAAAAAAGAAAGCTTGTCTTATTTATTTATTTAAGTACATCAACAGCACAATATACATAGTTTTTACTTAAGATAGGACATTGTTTTGTTCTTGTACATTTGCTAATTATATACATACATAGCACTTGCCATAAAAATGAATCAGTGAAAAGGGAGTGTCTTATGCATTGAAAGAGCTTGATGACTTACAAATATATTTACATCTAATGGTTAAACCTGGGATACCGGGAGTGTCCCTATTACAACAATATATAGCAAGTACAAAAAATAGCGCTGCCTTCTCCAATCTATGAACATCACACATCAACATAAGAGATAAAGCGTGCAAGTCTTTATTTTCATTACTCTGCATTTTTCGGTCATAAATTACCCAAGGAGAGCATTGTGGAAAGATTCACTTTCCTTACTCGTACTGAAAATAACGTGTGTAGCGTACACATAGCCGCACGTCAGACTACCCACTTTGAGCTTGAGACCGCCTTTATTCCCTACGTAATAAAAGCTATTTCCGTAGTTCAGATGGGTAACTTGACGTGCTGCCGACTGTACAAACTGTACACTGTTGATTAAAACCATTTGCGGTGTTCCCCGCCGAGAACATGAAATAAATAGTAGGCGTTTGTGCTTGAAATACTGAATCCGCAGAAAGATAGCAGGAGCGTACGTTATCAACACTTAGTTGTTACGCAGTACAGGAACAGCAGGAAAGTAGAAATTCGGTAGTATATTATATATAACTTTTAGAATATATATTAACTAATTGGTCTTTTGCCTCCTGCTAGTTGGACCGACGACCTGAGTAAGGTGGCCGGTAGTGGCTGGATGCGAGAAGCGGAGGACCGTGAAAGTTGGCGCCGTCTTTGAGAGGCCTATGTCCAGCTGTGGACTGCAATAGGCTGATATGAATTGTTCTTTTAATAAAATCAGATCGTCAAATGACGAGACCACAATTTATATTTCATAACTTTAATTATTAATGCAACCATAACTTTGAAATATGTATATGTGTTGGTAGGAAAGAGGAAGTTAATATTGTAACCAAATGTACTCAGTAACAGCGAATGGCTTAGTTTGGGCTCGCTATTTTGATATCAAGATGGCGAGACCAGATAATTTAGCTTATAACTTTACAAATATCATGATAGAAAATATTTCACCAAAGGTAGGAAATAGTAGAAATTAGGTAGTATATATAAGTATCAATGTTACCTGGGTTCCATGTTTTGACGGACACCTTCCAGGCTAGCTCGATAGCTTTAGTTATTTGTTGTTATCAGCAACGAAATTTAAGTACCCAATATAAGTATCCTATAAAAACTAACAACCCCTTTTCACCCCCTTAGAGCTAGAATTTTTAAAAACGTTTTTTACCGGAATGCGGGAAGAGGATTATGTTTTTTCCAGGACATGTATGCATTTAATTGTTAGGCTTGCCCTATAGCCTAAACGGTTGGACAGGATTTCGTCTATCAAAGAATATATTATACACTACGTTGAATTCGTCAGAATTGTAGTAGTGATAATACACTTTTAAAATGGCTCCCGCAAATAAAAACAAAAGGTATTGCAAAAATAGCAATATGGGTATCAAATGAAAGCCAATAAAAAGATCATTTAAAAAAATATAATAGCTTTTTTAGTCGAGTGTTTGTTTTTTTAATAATAATTTAATATGAAGGCTAGCTCGATTGCTTTAGTTTTTTAATTGAGATCGTTAAAGGAATCGTCATCATCATCATTATCAGCCGCAGGACGTCCACTGCTGAACATATACCGCCCCCATAGATTTCCAAAGTGATCTGTTACAAGCGGCCTGCATCCAGAGCGTTACTGCGACCTTCATTAGGTCGTCTGTCTATCTTGCTGGTGGACGCCCTTCGCCACGGTTTTTATCAAACGGTCTCCAATCAAGAACCTTTCTGCCCCAACGGCTATCAGTTCTTCGCGCAATGAGCACTGCCCACGTTAAAAGAATATATTAGCTTTAAAACCGACGTCTGAATTATACATCCTCAAACTATAGAATGCGCCTGAAAATTAACTCAGCAGTTTTTGAATCCTTGAGGAACATGCACATAAAAATTAAAATTAAATTTTTGTACCTTCTTCACTGACCTAAGCCTAAACTAAGGAAATGGGGCTATTTTTTTTAATCAATGTACAGTCAGGTTACTCACCTAAACTACGTAGGTACAGATCTTTTATTACGTAGGGAATAGAAGCGGTCTCAAGGTCAAAGTGGGGTATTCTGACATACGGCCGTAAATCTAATTTCCAGTTTTTTTAGTCCTGATTCCACCTACTGTTGAGTTACTGTATTGTATTCGTTTGAAATAAATAATTTACAAAATAATCCGCACCAACCGAGAGTACACTCGACGACGTTGATATATTATAACTTCAGATCCTGTCAGATTGTGGTTAGCATGTTATTTGACAATCAATGTTGAATATTAGGCTCGCAAGAAAATGTTACACAAAAAAGAAATGCCTAATTATTCTAAAAACAAAATACCCGACTGCAAAATGTATAATATTTTTGAAATGGTCTTTTTACCAGCTTTCATATGATACCCATATTGTTATACTTAGATCAGAGCAATGGATGTGATGTTGTCCAATATATATTTATATTATAATTTATAAGATAGTAAAAGGTAATTTTATTGCTTATAAAAATTCAAGTAAGCCATTTTTACCTAGACAGTTTTGATTTTCCTCTATTTAAATTTTAAAAATCATTTTTACCATCGCCATATCTATTTAACATGGCTGTCACATACCCATTTAACGTTCCAACTTAATTTATCGTTTATTATATTGTAAGACATTGAAAAGCTTCAGAAATATCCAGATTATCCCATTAAACCCAAATTTACTGGTGAAACGCGTCAATGATTGTCATTACAGGTCCAAGTTGGGTTCCGTGTACCCGGAATACCGGATATTTCCACAAAACAGGGAAAAAAGGTTAAGAAAGGCCATTATATTCCTTTGCTATCGAAAACTAACGGTTCGCTTGACTGGCGAAGTTAGCATTAACGAAAATTCGTCGACTTAATAACGTCCTCCGTACCTTAGTTGCAAGAGCATTCGCCCGGATAGCGGAGGGTCGTGGGTTCGAGTCACACCTGAGGCCTTACTCCGGTTGACGATATCCGTATTTTCGAATTTAGCCGTCCCTTTCACTCACGACAGAATGACAACGCGAACGAGCGTGATGGCTAGACTCGAAAATACGGATATCTTCAATAAGTGTCCTCTGACGACATGGTCGATTGTGTGCTCACAGAACAAGTCACATACACACGAAAAGCGCTATGATTGATACTCAGTTTGCGCAATGATATGTTAATTATGATTGTTTAATCATAACTGAAAACAAACCGACACTACCCTTCCAATTTTTTTATCTATCTATTTCGTAGACATTTCAGATATGTTAAGCGGCACTTAATAAAAACTGCTGATGAGGTTTTGAGGCTAATGTTATAGAGGGTATCCGGTTTTTTGTAAAAGGAAAATGTTCGTTTTCCTTGTTAGGTTTGGTTACGGGCTATGGCACTACGAATACGTGCTTTTTAGTATTTTCTTTCTGTGCGTATTTCTTGTTTTTTATAGTTAGCTCCTTTCAATAATAACCAGGACCCCTAGCCTAGACGTGCTGTCAATCAATCATGCTACAAAGAACTTTGTTATCAGCAACGAAATGTAAGTATCCAATATAAGTATCCTATAAAAACTAACACCCCCTTTTCATCCCCTTAGAGCTAGAATTTTTAAAAAACATTTTTTACCCGACTGCGGGAAGAGGATTATGTTTTTTCCAGGGCATGTATGCATGTAATTGTTAGGCACGCCCCATAGTCTAAACGGCTGGACAGTTTTTCGTCTATCAAAGAATATACAATACACTTCGTTGAATTCGTCAAAATTGTAGTAGTGATAATACACTTTTAAAATGGCTCCCGCAAATAAAAACAAAAGGTGGGGAGTATTGCAAAAATAGCAATATGGGTATCAAATGAAAGCCAGTAAAAAGATCATTTAAAAAAATATAATACCTTAGAATAGTTATTTACGGGATTGCTACCGTGTACCAACCAAGTGTAGTTTCGCGGTCGGATACTGTTAGTGTTGTGTGTCGAGAACAGACGCGAGAAAAACAGTGGTGAGTTTGCAAACAGTGGTACCGGAGGTGAACGCAATAAAAGACTTCGAAGGAGGGTAGACCGATATGTTTGCCCATAACATCCCACCCGCAAGATCTTCAGTTATTCCGTGATCACGGCGCTTGCAAAAGCGCCGAAATATCGGAAACTCGAAAATAAAAAGGTACATGGTAGCAATCCCGTAAATAACTATTCTAATGATAATGACCATGAAAGTTTAAAACAGTATAATATAAGACCTTTTTTAGTCGAGTGTTTTGTCTTTTTAATAATAATTAAATATAAAGCACTTGCAATATAATATTTATTTTCTTAAATTTTAACTGTTCCTGGGACGAAGTAATATTATTTTCTATTAAGAGAAAGGATATCAGCCCGGGGCTTATCCGGATTAACAGTCAAAATCATCGCAATATCTGTACAAAGTCTTGTTTATTCCATACCCATTCTGATCTTATACAGAGAAAATAAGGTATTTTCCTACTCTATCATTTGGTCATTATTTGGTTACCATCCTCTTTTTAGGACGAAAACTATTTTAAGCATAAAAATCAATGATAGTGCATTAAAAGACAGGTAGAAACGTAATCTTCAACAGCGCGGCGATTCGAATTTAATGCACCGAGCACACACACGTTTACGTGTGGAATGTCATTGAAATTGTTCTTTTACGTGTCAAATTTGAATACAAACAAAACATTTACCGCGCGCTAATAAATAATCTACCTCTTTATTTAAATGCACTATCGTTGATAAAAATGATGATACAGTAGGCTGCTGCACTCTTTTGAAATTAGAATAACCAAAAATAAAATAAGGAATTTCTAGGTCGTTATTTTTATTAAAGAGTAGTGTTACAATTGTGTATTAAATAGATTATCCATTATTAACTGAACAACCTGTATAAACGTTTTAAGTCAAAGCTAAAAGCCTTAAAGTAAGCTGCGATATTATCACGTAGTAACTCTTTCACTTTGAGAAACTAAAACAATCCAATTTGTGCTGAAGGCTCCGCTCTAGCACACTTGAAAGGAACCAGTTTACGAGCGAGTTTTACTAGACCACAGTCTGAAGTAAACAGCTAGCTTACTACAAACTGCGCATCACAAGACAAGCTGCCATATAAAGAAAGTTCATCAAAAGAAGGATATTCCTACTACAGATTATTACAATGCATTTTTTTATTTTTTTTCATTATTAAATTTTTTTTGAGTGTCAATATTAGAAGAGTTCAGTATGAAAAATAACAAAAGGCAAGGCAAGGCAAAAAGTCACGTTTGTATTGGTGCCTTCCTTATTTAAATTATTTATTTTTAAAGTAAATATGATACATTATATTTTGTGAATATTTCAAGCGTCTGCCTATTGCCATTATTAATATCGAGCAAAAAACACGTTTTTTTTGTATGGGAGCACCTCTTAAATATTCATTTTATTCTATTTTAGTTTTGTTTGCCGCTTTAACAAGCGGCAACAGAAAAACATCATCCGTGAAAATTTCAACTGTCTAGGTATCACTGTTCATGAAATACATCCCGGTGACAGGCAGACATCGGGGGCTTAGTAATAGGGTCCCGTTTTTACCCTTTGGGTACGGAACCCTAAAACATTAAATGGACTGTTCTATTTAAGCTGTGGCTAAGGCAGTAAAATCACCAACGTAATGAGGCGGCTAGTTAACTCACCTCGTCTTAAACTTGATTTGCTACACTTTACAAGACTTGACGAAATTATTTCAAAACTTTAAACTATTCTGTTATAAGTTTATACGCGAGATGTTTTATGATGAGAGAAATGCACGGGATGAAATAACAAAGAAACTTTAAGATATGTTATTTGCCTACGACCTATGCTTGTAGATATATGTTTAGTTCAATTCTGTATTACTAGATGGCGCTGTGCCAACAGTAGATCGCGATATGCACTTATTTTTCCGTACACTAAACGATACTGTGGTTTCATTATTAAAAACCCTTTAACAGATTCAGTGTATTCCAGAGTCGATAGGGTATCTTACTTAGGTGATTAACATTTATACAGGGTGTGTGAGGAACTTGCACAATAATAAAACAACTGTTTTATTATTTATGACTGTTTAAAGAAAGGAAAATTGACATGGTATTAAACTGAGTCTGACGGATATCTGACGCGAAGGAAAAGTGCAGTGCATTTAATATTGCAAGTGTAGGCATTAACTGACGTTAAAACTTCAATGTTATGAATTATATTTATAGCACCGGTTTACAAAGTGTTGCCATCTCTGAGTTCAAGGGTTCGATCCTTGGTCGGGTTTTCAAATTTTCTAATATTGTCTCGGGTCTGGGTGTTGTGATACCACCGTTGCTGCAGATTTCCATAATACAAGTGCTTAAGCTACTTACTTTGGACAACATTTATTGTTATTATCTGTTGTTCTAACCAGGTAGTGGATTATGTAACTTTGAATGAAATTATTTCAATCAAAGTTTATATCCAACGCGGTAACGCAGCCAGCATCCTCGCCTCCTTGTCTCAAGGACACGGGTTTATTTTTGATTAAGTAGGTTTTAAGTTTATTTATTTTTATTTCATGCATGTCTTTGTGTTTATTTTCTTTTATTGAATAAAGTTGATTTGTAAGTATATATCAAGACTCACACTGTGTATCATCTTATCATTAAAGCTTTTGTTATAAGTTACTTACGTGAGGATAATTTTTGGATCGTATTATGAAACAATCAAAGTTTTGTTGCTAAAGTTGGCCATTCACGGCTAGTTACACTAATTAGTTGGTCTAAGGTACGACCAAAATTTTACGCTTTCAATATCGGTAATAAAAATCTAGGCAATAAGTATAAGTACTAAAAAAGTAACTTAACGTTATTTTTTTTCCACAATTGCCCATATTTTACTAGTTCTAAGACCTTCTCGCCCATTTTACACACTAAATTAAAAAAACTAAAAGACCCCTTTGCGTGGGGAATTGCCTACGTTCTAGCAGCACTGAATGAAAGTCAGGTATCAGATTATTTTTATGTTAGTAAGTGGAGTCCTTTTTTGAACTCACCGTGAATGGCCAGCTTAACAGAGTAACTAACGTTGTCAAATGTGACATTTTCAACCGATTTCAATCCTGAATTGTTAGCAACAGAGTTATGTAATTAGCCCCCAGTTTATTATCCAAAATAACTGTCACTTGCAGTGTCAGTAGAAAGATATGCCATTTTAGGTTTTGATTATGTAAGGCGTAGTTTAACATAGAGTTGAGTGTTCTTTCTAAGCTAGGTACGAACACACTTCATAAGGTAAATATAAATTAGCCTATATAGATCCCACAAGGGCCTCACCTCAACTATGAGGAGGTACGAGCCATACTTCACCACGGGGGTAAATGCGAATTGGTGGAGCGGTGTCTGTAAGGCAAGTGACCAACGTTACTGTCAGATATTATCAAGCCGCCCTAGAGCCTCTAACTAGGCTTAACGACTAATTTCAACAGATATAAGCCGGGACCAACTGCTTAACTTGCCTTCCAATCACCACCGCGTCGTGGGTTGCCTAACTTTGGTATCTCTACCAAAGCAAGTACCACTGACTACGCCACAAGCACCTCATTTATTAATTAAGCTAACAATAGGCTTGTTTAATATACGTCTATTTAAAGCAAGCAGTTTGTAATTCGTAATTTAATAATTCTCAGTAGTAATAGTTAAATAACGCGAAATTATTATTTATTTTATACCTCGGAAGCTTCTAAAAAGATCAAGAGTCAGTGAACGCAAATTATGTCACTCTTTTTTGTTATACTTAGCTTAAACAAGGAAAGCGTTTTTGTTTTCACATCACAATTACCTCAGGCGATGAATCTCCATTATTATTTTCTGAAAAAAGAGGAATTTCAGGATTATTTTTGGTTACGCTAATTGTGTTACTCTATTTCTATTTCAACTCAAACATAAGAAACGTTTTTGTCTCCGCATCTTGTTGAAAATTTCTTGATTATTTTTGGCATAAATAACACATTTCGACATTGTGTTATTGTGTGCTTAACCCTAAAAATATACGCAGATGTTTAAAAGCAACCCATATACCCAAGCTCACAGTTCATGTATTTTTAACGGCTTTCAGTTTTGTTGGTGATTTAATCCGTTTGCATTTTTATTTATCTCTGAGTTCAGAATTTATAAGTGCCGATAAAATATGCTGAATTTAAAAATATATACCATTTTTAATTTGAACTCTCGAATATCCAATTGGTATCAGAACTTAAAATGCTTATTGCAGGATTGAGTTTTGCACTAATTTAAGTTCTGATAGCGTTAGATTAGTTACTACCGATAAGGTAAAAGTAGGTTTTACAAATATTAGATATTATTGTACTTGAAAAAATGGGAGCATCGGTGGCGCAGCGGCTAGCGAATGCATCTCATACGAGAGGTACCGGTTCGATCCCACGTGCCGCCATGTACCAATGACTTTTTCTGAGTAAGTAATAAGTTTTTATGCCATTGTTATTCGGTCTCAAATCGAATGCAGATGTATACATATTGATGCTCGTAACTGTACATTTGTCGTTTCACTAACCGATACTCTTACGGTGAGGGAAAACATCGTGAGGAAACCTGCGCATTCAGGCGACTGCATGTAACCATGATCCAAACTGGTCAGGTTTCCCTGGTAACTAGGTCAAGGAGGTCAGATGGCAATCGCTCCACTGTAATTACCTGATCTGCCACAACCTGGATCATGGTCAGTGGACCCTGGGCCCTCGCTTGCGAGAGCACAACCGGAATAACGCTAGAAGGATGATGATTGCACTTGAAAAAATGACCAATAGAGGCGGTAGTCGAACCCGCGTTCCTCGCATACCGGGCGATTGCTTAACCTCTCGGCCATCCTGGCGTTGACAGAGCCTGTCGAAATTTTCAAGTGCTTCTTAACTCTGTCATGCCACGTTGCAATAGTATCTAATATATAGATTGCAAAAGTGAATGCTTATCAATTAAAAACAATAATTTAGGTATTACAATTTTTTTATGGCATATACCTAAGTGACATGCCAATTACGTGCACTTCACAAGTGAAGTTGGGGCCATTTGGAAGTTCGCAAAACCTTTTTACTTCAACTGAATAGACGGACTTCATAAGGAAAGTCCACGAAAGGGGTCCTGTATAGAGCCAGTTCGTGGTTCTGCTTATCTGATGTGTGAGTACGGAAGTTTGACGAGGACCGCTACTATGTGTCGCAGTTATACTGATTACATAATACAACAAATTAACAAAAATTAAATTTAGCATGGCTATCGAAAAGATATCACTGCCGTCAAAATATTTCTAAATTGGATGGGAAAAATAAAATACAATTATTTTGCTTTAAATTTCCGCTAAGACACGCTAGCGCAGGCACCAAAACCACACCAACCGCAACCGCGTTGAGTACCAGTTCAGGCAAATGCAGAATGCACCGCCCTCTCTCCCTCAATCCGCATGCACTACAGCTAATGCAGTTGTTAGTTACCAACACCAACGTGCAAAAAACCTCGACGCGTTTCGCCACTCCACGCGGCATCCTCAGGAGATGTTGTCGCCTCGGCTGAGCACGGACGAAGTTGTCCGAAGTCGTATTTTAAGAATAATTGTATTTTATTTTTCCCATTTAATAATGGATTTCCGAAAAGTAACACCTGATTCTATTAATTATTTCTAATTTGGTTCTTATACACGCTGCTAGTTTGCATCCTTGCCATATTTACAGAGGTAACTATATTACGGACACTGAACTCAAATTATTAAAAAAATAGTGACCTAAAATTTTGATTTTTAATCTTGATTATTTAATTTTATTGACAATCTGTTACGCACACCAATAACGATCGTATCGACAATCTGTTACGCACACCAATACTCGTAACGATCGTAGCACATACACATCACTGTTGGCTGTTCATCGGCACAAAAGAGCCGCGGCGATTGCGCTCTCTTTCTAACATCATAAACGCCGACCCTTCTTCTTCTTCTTTTTTTTTCTTCTATTTTTTTCTTCTTTTTTTTCCCTTCTTTTATCTCTGTGAATATGGCAAGGATGCAAAGTAACACCGTGTATAAAATGCCAAAGTGAAGACTCCACATAAAATATAGGTCGGTAAAATAAATAAATTGTTTTTACAATCACACCGATTGCCTAGTCCCTAACTAAGCGTTAGCTTGTGATATAGCGACTGGGATAATGGTGGAGTGCAAATGCTCGTGCTTATCACACAAACATTTGCTGCTTCCGGTATTTGAACCCGCAACTGCTGGTGTTGTACTCCGGAGCGCGAACAACAACAGTACACAAGGAAGGACGGAGAGACCATCCTGGTGGTCAAACTAAAATATGATGAGAGATCGTATTTTTACCAGACCAAGATGGGTCGATTAACAAGGCTTGATAATAATAAATAAATAAATTGTTTTAACAAACACACCAATTACCTAGCCCCAAACTATATAACTATGGTGACTAGAATAACGGATATAAATACATAAATACCTACATATAAACATCCATGACTTAGGTACAAATGCTCGTGCTCATCATACAAACATTTGCCCCTTGCGGGATTCGAATCCGCAACCGCTTGGTTTAGAAGTCCGGTGCGCGAACGACTACACCAAGACGGTCGATAAAAGAAGATGATGATGGATAACCAAGTGCACATAAGATATTATAGTGCACAAGGTTTCCTACAGGTGCACTTTCTTAACCCGGTAAGACAGCAATATTACAAGCAAATTAAATCAATCGGGATTTAATTTGCCAGGTGCAGGATCAGCGGCTAAACATGGTTTCCAATGCACGGGAGTATAAAACGGCGGTGTTCTTAGGTTGTATATAGCGCACGCGAAAGAAGAACTTTTTGTCAATTTTTGTTCGAAAAGTAGTCCAATAGTAGGGCCTTCAGTGTGCTAAGGCTTTATCGCTCCCGTGCTCAGTTTATTTGGCATCGCCAGCCTGACCCGCTTTTTTTGTTTTATCTCAATGTTTTCCCGAACTTTTGAAGGGTACTTAGCAAAACATTTTGTTCCGTGTCAGCTATGAGTAATGGTGTTGCCATGCGACGAATTGCTGATATTTATTGCTTTGGGAAATGGGTCAAGGAAATGCAGGAATGTTGCAATTTTAGGCTATTTTCCATTGTCGTCGTTTTTCCACGGCAAATAATGAAGTCACTGTACATTTTGGCAATTGTATGATAAAGCACTTACCATAAAATATCTTTAAAAGACTCTTCTTGTAGACGGCAATGACTAGTTTCTTTTTAATTTAATTGTTAATGTATCCCAAGTCTACCAACAAAAAAAATAAAAAATCTTTTTGGATTTTAAGCGTACTTTTTGAGACTTTAAATCACGTATCATATCGGACTTAAGGTCTTTACTGATCAAAAGAATTCACTCAGAGTACATCCTTACTCAGTTTATAGTTGACCGATCAGTATGCTTCAATACACACGGTCTAAATCTCGTTTGCGTTCAAGTACCTTCTAGTACCTACTCTAGAGATCGGAATATTATGGGCAAAGCGAAACGATTTTAGTTGAGGATTATTTTGTGATAGGTACGAATTCATTTTCAAAAACCAATATCAAAAGATATGAGAATTGCTGTAATATAAGCAAAAAAAAATCTATGAAATTCACGAATTTATGGGTTTTTCAAAAACCAGTTTCAATGTTATGAAATAAAGAAAAACAATCTTATATACATATTGTATGAAGAATCCAGTCTTTTAGATTCAGTATTACATATTATGATTATAATACACTGAAAGAAAACTTACTACTTATTTCTTTAAAAAAAATTAAAAACTTTGGTCAACTTGATCTTTAATATTTTTGCTTACATTATTCTCGTAGTAACACCATTTAACTCTTTAGTGTTGCCATACATCAATGTCGGTTTCGAAGTGTACCTACAATACAGACAGGTTCGCTGTGACTAGTGGTGTAAAGGACTGTAGTTTAACTAAAAGTCTCTATAGTCTCTTCCTAGCGATCTTTTAGCCTTTTGTTCTTAGAGAAGGGCAAGATTTTAAGAGTTTGTATGACGTCTGTCAGTCAGGAAGTTGGTGGTGTTAACACCCCCGTGCCCCGGAAAGCACGTTCAGCCGTTGGTCTTGCGCCTGATCTCTCTACGGTCATGTCGGACTGCCGCCTCACCGAATTATGAGAGTGACACACTTGTGAATTATAATTAATTTTAACCTTAACAAAGAAGGTTAAAATAAATAAACTTAACAACATGTTGAACTTTTTAGTACCTAGTTTTTTGACGTATTTCAACATTTTGTAGTCAAATAACAGGAGCCATCATAAATAATATTTGATGATGATGCGGTGCTATGTCAAAAAATATGGATAGGCTTTAAGAACTGAAAGTTATCGCGTCTGAAATTAAAGATTCAGTTGCTTGATTTCACAAAGTTTTTTTTTGAAAATACCTAGTAACTTCATCTTAGCAACAAAACCAGAAATTTACGCTGCTTCCAAGTTGTGCATAACTATTTCGACTTGTAAAGACAAGTCTTAGAAGATAAGACTTGCAAACGTCTCAACATCTTCACATCACTAGCCATGATCGAATGTTCGATTCCCGTCAATTGGTACTGAAATATTCAACAAACGTAGCTCTTTTTCGATAAAATTCGAGCATTTAACTATGAGGAGCGGGTTAATAATGTATTGAATACAGGAGGAAAAATAGATATAGGTACTTTTGCATTATAGGAAGCAATCTGCATTTGTTATCAAAAGGAAGCTTTTGATAACAAATGCAGATATACATATTTACTTATGTTCAGCAGAAAACTTTGAAGGGATTTAGGCCTCATAAAATATTAAAAAATAACTTTAGTTAAATTATTTTTTCTGTTCATAGGAACAAACATTACTAACAGACTAAAAAGGCAACAAATAAAAAAACCGGCCAAGTGCAAGTCGGACTTGCGCACGAAGGGTTTCGTACCATTAACTTACAACATTAGACAGTATAGGCAAAAAAAAAACACTTATAGAAGCCACCCTTATTTTAAAAAAAATATTTTTTATCAAAATGAAATACAACATGATATTCTGTGAATATTTTAAGCGTCTACTAAACTACTTAAATATTATTATTATTTTAATTTAATTATTTATTTTTAAAGAGGATATACAATTTAATATTCTGTGAATATTTCAAGCGTCTACCTGTTGCCGTTATTGATAGCGAGCAAAAAACGCTAAAAAAATTACGTTTGTTGTATGAGAGCCCCCCGTAATGTTTATTTTATTTTGTTTTTAGTATTTGTTGTTATAGTGGCAACAGAAATACACCATCTGTGAATTTCAACTGTCTAGCTATAAAGGTTCATGAGATACAGCCTGGTGACAGACAGACAGCGGAGGCTTAGTAATAGGGTCCCGTTTTTACCCTTTGGGTACGGAACCCTAAAATAACAGTGCCAGGAGAAAATAGCACTATAAGATCGGTACCATCAATTAAAAAAATGTAGCTATAAAATAACGAGACTTTTGTAAGAAAAAGATTTATTTGTGAAATCATACACAAACTAATGTTAATAATAATATACAGAGCAAAACTTTTGGGTTTTTGTATATTTGTAATAAATTAATTAACTCAAAACTGGATCGAGTTCAATATACTGGGCGACATGAGCTATATTTTATTTTTAGGGTCCGTACCCGAAGGGTAAAAACGGGACCCTATTACTAAGCCTCCGCTGTCTGTCTGTCTGTTTGTCACCTGGTTGTATCTCATGAACCGTAATAGCTAGACAGTTGAAATTTTGACGGATGATGTATTTCTGTTGCCACTATAACAATAGAATAAAAATACACTTCTGGACACATCTATTGGCCCACCTTGTATTTTCAGTTTCGTTTGGTCCTAGCTAAAATTTTATATTAGGTCGAGCAAAAAGTTTTTATGCAGTTTTGAACCTGGCACATTCACAATTTCATTTTTTGAATTTCGAACACAGAATTTAAAGAAACAAAAGACAATTTGGAGCCTTTTTGTTGATATCAAACAATCAAATACTAAGAAAACTTGGTTTTATTGGTTTACTTGGATTTAATTCTTGAAAAAGTGATTGATATCTTTGGTTTTGCAACAATCATTACTTATTCTTAACATTAAGGTGAGGTTCTATCAATAATCTATGGATACTTCACCTGAAGTCGCCGCCCAAGCTGTGGCACTTATTCAGGCCGGACACAGCCAAAGAAACGTGAGTGCTCAACTTAATTTAAGTCGATCTGCGGTCCGAAATGTTTATCGGAGGTACCTAGAGACTGGCGGCTTTGTTCGTCGCCAAGGAAGCCTACGATCTCGGGTCACAACTGAAAGGCAGGATCGAGTCATCGTGACGACCAGCTTGAGAAATCGTCACCTTACCTCCATTGAGATACAAAACCAACTTCGTGACTTCCACGGAGTATCTGTGAGCGCTCGAACTGTTCGGAGAAGGTTAAAAGAACGCGATATGGTACCACACAAGCCAGCTAATGGGCCCAAACTAACGCGAGCCCACCGAACAGCTCGCCTTCATTTCGCACGCAGTCATTTAAATTGGACACAGCAAGATTGGAGCCGTGTACTCTTTTCTGATGTGTCTAAAATTGTGTTACATGGCAATGATGGAAGGAAGAAGGTCTACCGACGTAAGGGAGAGCGTTTCGCACAATGCTGCTTGGAAGAGAGTGTTGCTTATGGCGGTGGCTCATGGACTGTCTGGGGCGGTATATCCGTGAGCGGCAAAACTGAACTTGAGGTTGTTTCAGGACCACGGCTGCCAACATTAAATGCTGAAAGGTACATTCGTGAGTGCTTAGAACCTCACGTGATACTATACGCGGACTATGTAGGCCCAAATTTCCTTTTTATGCATGATAATGCAAGAGCCCATGCGGCCGGCATCGTCAGGGAATATCTTCGGGATGTGAACATCACAGTTATGGACTGGCCAGCCAGAAGCCCAGACATGAACCCCATTGAGCACATGTGAGACGAGCTAAAAAGACGTGTTAGGGCTCGTCAGCCAGTTGCCCAGACGGTGCAGGAGTTGAAAACTGCCATAGAAGAGGAATGGGAGATGATCCCTCAAAATTTCATAGAGCGGTTGACAAACTCTATGCCTAATAGTATGAGAGCTGTAGTAGATGCCCATGGAGGCAACACGCGTTATTAAATTAAACCTATATTTGATAAAACATGTTTTTTATTCAAAAATCAATTGCCTTTAACAAGGCGCATATCCGACTTGATAGGCGTAGCTCCATGTCGTATGGTATTCTGAATTCAAGTTTAAAACAATACGATCGAAAAAGATGGTAAAATGTATCAGGTTTAAAACTGCATCAACAGTTTTTGTTCAATCTAGCAATCATATTTCGGTAGGGGCCATTGAAACCTAAACTCTAAGGTGGGCCAATAGATGTGTCCAGAAGTGTAATATTTCAGGGGGGCACTCATACAACAAATGTGTTTTTTTTGCCTTTTATGCTTGATATTAATAATAGTAACAGGTAGACGCTTGAAATGTTCACAGAATAATAAAATGTATATTCACTTGAAAAATTAATAATTAAATAAAATTATATTTAAGGGGGGCTCCCATACACAATTTTTTTCGTATTTAAAACTAAATAAAGGTCAAAGTCTACTGTTGTATTATAGATATTGGTACGGAACCTTTCGTGCGCGAGTTCGACTCGCACTTGGCCGGTTTTTTAATTGCACTCGTGTGAAGCCGGGGGGGTTACATAGTAATTAATAATCATATTTTTTGCTCGACATCAAACAAAATTACAAAAACCACTAATTCATATTTCTTAATGAAAACGACAAAAAGTTGAATCAAGTAATTTGCATCAAAAGGAAGAGTTCCTTGGAAATGTTCGGGAAGTTGCAAAATTAATATTTAACGTTTTTACTGGCGACAAAGTTTTTTGTTTCATTATCTTTTGGAAGTTTTTGTTTACACTAATCCAATTACTCTGGTTCATAACTTTTCGTTTGTTTGGAATTATTATAATTTTGTTTACCTTAGTCGGACCGACGACCTGAGGAAGGTGGCCGGTGGTGGCTGGATGCGAGGACCGTGAAAATTGGCGCCGTCTTGGCGAGGCCTATGTCCAGCAGTGGACTGCAATAGGCTGATATGATGATGATATGATTACCTTAGTCATCAACCGAAATTCGTTAAAAAATACGCTAGACAAAAAATAGAAACGAAACTAGACGAAAGAAGACGAGAAAGAGAGATTCATACCTTTGCCACTTGAGTTGTTGTTTATCTGACGATTCTCGCAAAAGGTTTAAAAAAAATATTGGAGAAATTTAAGCTACTTTATATATATTTTTATTTTCATTGATTGTTTGTAAAATCAGCATTGTCTCATCACAAGCAAGGTATAATTAAAAATGGGTACTCAATAGGACGGGTTAAATAAAATACCACTTGCTTGTGGGCTTAATAAATTAATTTTATTGTTAGTTGGAGCATAAAAGATAGATTAATTGGCTTCGAGTTTTATTTTATAAAGGCTATTTAGGCCGCTTGTCTTGTTATTAAAACAATTTACGCGTTGAATTTATTTCGAGAAATAAAACAGTTTTAAAACATCTTAATAACGAACCGCATTAACTAATCAAAAGTAATGGTCTTCTACAAAATAAACTCAAGTAAAATAGAAAAACCTTTTCAAAACGTAAATACAGTTTTAAAGTTTGGATGACAATGCAGTGTTTTCATCTCACTGCGGCGATTAAAATAAAAGTCTGAAGGTTAGAACAAAAACCTACGAATACCCTTTAATAGTGAGTTTGTTGAAAACCTAAAAGATGTATTGATATTTTAACTTATTTACTGTGACGCGTAGGCGTGGATAATGAGGGATACGGCATGATATTAAAATGTAAAGACATGGAGTCCACTGTCTATACTGTCACTGATTACACTGTCTAGCTATTACGGTTCATGAGATGAGAGGCTTAGTAATAGGGTCCCGTTTTTACCCTTTGGTTACGGAACCCTAAAAAAATATGCCAAAAAAAATAATGCGAGTGATATTTACATTCGCTTTTTTTTCGTTTGAAAATTGAACTATGGAACGTCGGATACGTTTTATACATTTACCGTTCACCATGCTGGAATTATGAAAAAGAACTTAGAGAAACTAAAAGTTCATAGTTCATCAGAACCACAGAGAACATCGTTTATTACGTCTACTAGCGCAAGAAAGTTTCCTGAAGTAAATAAATTATGGAAGAACTTTATCAGTCTCCAAGAAAAATTGCTTCGTACATATTTCTGAGGCGTGTGTATTCAAATTTTGCTTTACATACGTATGGGCTATAAAAGTAGGTAAGAAAAAGTTGGCGTTTGGATCTAAAATGAGGAAAAAGTCTAACATAATCCCGGACGGGGCGCATATTCGTTTGTAAAAACCTTTAGTAGAGCATTTATCAATTAAATTGAAACTTAAGTAATTCTATGCTATTTAACTATTCCTCTTCCTCTTCAAGTCATTCCCTCAGTGCTGAGTATCGTGGCTTTGGCGGATGTGTTTCAGCAATTTTCTCCACCTACTGCGGTCTTCGGCTTATGGAGAGCCTGGGATAGCGGCATCTGTAGTTTTTCGGTCACCTGATCAGACCATCGTTTGGGGCTGCGTCCTATTACTTCACTATTGCTGAGCGTCAGATTAATAGCATTGACATAAAAGAAAACAATTGTTCCTCCTAAGGGACCAATTCTTACGTCCCAAATTGCGCGATTTATCCCAGAAAACGGCCATTGAATCAGGCGACTATTTGTTAGCTTTTGTGTTAGTTTTCAGCAATTACAGGACGCTATTATTTTTTAGAGCCATTTGATGGTGTTAGGCCTATAATTTGTAATGATTTGTATTTTCTCTTCAGACTTCAGGGCTGGAGGAATCGCTGTCAAAATGTCCTCTCTATTTATCAATTTGAAGTGAAAAGTCTTATTAAAAGACACTAGGAATTCCCAATTAATGATTGTCGTAGGATAAAACAAGAAAATATGTTATTTAAAAACTTTCTAGTGCTTAAAAATACTTAACTTGGACCATCTGAGTGTAAAAAATGGGCTTGACTCCAATGTGCCCTGTCTTAATATTATTTTAAGTTCAGTCTTTTTATTTCTGTCCTAAACAAACGAAAAGACAAAGACTTATGTAAATAATTTTAAAACGTCAGGTTAAACAGCAGTCAGTTGCTAAGCTACCTAAAATGAGGAAAAAGTTTAACTTAATCCATGACGGGGGCGCATATTCGTTTGGTAAAACTTTTAGTAGCGTATTTATTAATTCAATTGTAGAATACATTAACCATGACTTAAGTCAATCTCTGTTATTTAACTATTCCTCTTCCTCTTCAAGTCATTCCCTCAGTGCTGAGTATCGTGGCTTTGGCGGATGTGTTTCAGCAATTTTCTCCACCTACTGCGGTCTTCGGCTTATGGAGAGCCTGGGATATCGGCATCTGTAGTTTTTCGGTCACCTGGTCAGACCATCGTTTGGGGCTGCATCCTCTTTCTTCTATATTGCTGAACGTCAAATGAATAGCATCGACATGAAAGAAAACGATTGTTCCTCCTAAGGGACCAATTCTAACGTCTAAATTGCGCGATTTGTCCCAGAAAACGGCCATTGAATCAGGCGACTATTTGTTAGCTTTTGTGTTAGCTTTCAGCAATTACAGGACGCGATTATAAATTAAACCAATCGATGGCGTAAGGCCTATAATTTGTGACGATTTGTATTTTCTCTTCAGGCTTCAGAGCTGAAGGAATCGCTGTCAAAAGGTCCTTGCCATTTATCATTAAGTGAAAAGTCTTATTAAAAGACGCAATATCAACTGGGAATACCCAATTAATGATAGTCGTAGGATAAAATAAGAAGATATTTTATTTTAAGAGCTTTCTGGTGCTTAAAAAGACTTAACTTGGACCATCTGAGTGTAAAAAATGGGCTTATTTATAATGTGCCTTGTCTGAGACTAATTTCAAGTTCAGTCTTTTTATTGTGACAACAACAAAAAAGACAGACTTATATAAATAATTTAGAAACGTCAGATTAAAAAGCGGTCATTTGCTAAGGAAATAAAAAAAATCATAGATATTTGTTTCTTACGTTTACGCGAATTGTTGAACTCATTAAAATTAATTATTATTATTAAAATTAATTAGTCTCCCTGTGACCACGATCGCTGTAAAGTGTTCGAAACGTCAGGTTTAAAATAAAATGTAAATAAATCGCGAAGTAATCCGTAAAATTGTGTTTTAATGAAAAATCATAGATAATTGTTGGGATGTCGATCGAAGATACGAAGACAACTAAAGTTAGGTAGACAAAAACACGCAAAAAATTTGTCAGTATAATATAATGCAAGGAATCGCATTACTTAAGTTGAAACTGGTATTGTTGTTTACCAATTGCTTTGGCGCGTATTGGTAAAGTGGAGCAGTAACTGAATATTTTAACGGATCAGCGTACATATTATTTTCTAAATACCTACTGATATGTATTACGTATTTGATTGTCAGTAATGTCGGTAGACTAAATATATTAATATAATACTAACTGAATTTCGACTTAATATCAGCGCAGCGTATGGTAAAACCACAGCCGGTTTATGTTACGATGTGAATAGTTTATTATAAATTTTAAGTATTCATTGTCATTTCTTTAAATAAATTATTAAAAAACTTCGACGTTTCAAAATTATTGTGGTCGCTCTCTTTATGTTTGAACAGAACAATATCTTGTTTTACTTAATGACACATCATAAAAAAAATCTCTTAATGTTATGCTTGTCTTCGAGAGCAATCGACATTATTTCCAAAAACTATTGCCATAAACTTATTTGAAAAACAACCGTGCACATCTCGCAAAGTTTGCAACAATTTAAAACGTTTCAAGAAAAAATGTCCCAAGCAACTTTAACTTATAAGAAATCACGCGATCCAAGGCGACCTGGTACGGTCGAGAAAAATACCGGTCAAGTACGAGTTGAACTTGTACACGAATGATTCTGTACCATTTTCATCTTTCTATTAATCTTTACCATCATCATAAACTTAAGAGCTAGGTTCTTGTCGGTGGAGTAGGTACCTACTCGTCTCTTTTTTGCTTGTGTTTAGGTTTCCTGTTCTTGATTTTTTTCCGTCGTCCACGCCAACGTGCGGGGTATCATGCAATTTTTTGGTTTAGTGGTACGTCCCCCCAAAGGGTAAACTTTATTAGTTTAACAGTAGAACTTGGGTGTTGAATAATTTTGTACTAAATACAAAAACGAAATCTTTAAAATAAATCCTATAAAGTGAAGATGAAGTAGATAATGGTACGGAACGGGAACGGGAACCCTTCGTGCACGAGTCTGACTCACACTAGGCTGTTTTTTTTCTTTCGGTTGACATGGCGACTAAGAAAGAAATGCACAATCGAAGAAAGTTTAAAATCTTGAATTACAAAAATAGGTGGACGAACGAAAATTTAATTTAGGCTTAGTTTATCGATTCACGTTGGCACGCTTCGGGTACGGAACCCCAAAAAAGAGGAATGCAAGGTAATTTATGCGCCTCGAACACTAGGCGGTTCCGCCAGCGCTTCGGAACTTCAAAAAATGTTGTTTTATTTTAAGTTATTCTCTTGCCGCCTCACTAATATTAATTATAACACTGTCGAACCCTTAAATAAACATGAGAAGGGAAATTTTTATCTTTAAACGTCATACCACCTATCTGTCATCAATTCCAAATAGTTATTTCGAAGTCTGCACTCTGCTGCAAATCAGGTTACCCATGCAAATTACAAAAACAGCTTTTAATACGTGAGGAATAGAGGCGGTCTGAATGTCAAAGTGGGTGTGTACTACTGTGCACCTTATTCATTACATGGTAGAAAATCTCATAAACATGTTTTGGCCTTTCCTAAAATTCAATAGAGCCTGTTGTACTTTAGGTAGAGTGTTTGACTACTAGACCAAGTTTTTACTACAATGAACATAGCCAGACGAAGCAGAGCCCAGGAAAGATCGAGCTTACCCAGAAAAAGTCTGTCCGTTCTGACTTACAATAAGAAGAAAAATACACAACACAGATATAGGATCATAATGTTACAAAAAGAAGAAAATACACAACACAGATATAGGATCATAATGTTACAATAAGAAGAAAAATACACAACACAGATATAGGATCATAATGTTACAATAAGAAAAATACATAACACAGATATAGGCCACCAACATAATACCACAACTTCAGATAACGATTTAAGTATTGAAGAAATAACAGACAATACTCTCCACAGTCAACCCTCAACGTCAACTCAGCAACCTGCAACACTCGAACAAATTAGTAAATTACTGGATATAAAACTGGAAAGCATTAAAAGTTCTATACTCTTAGATATCAGAAGTACGATTCAAGTAGAGGTAAATAAAGTCATGACAGCATTTCGTCACGATGTAAAAAATGAAGTAGAAATTCTTAAAGCGAAACAAAACGCAACACAAGTAAAAATTCAGAAGCTTGACCACCAAATAGAAAAAATTCAACAGCAATTATGCGGCTTGGACAACTCTAAGAAGATAGTACTTTTTGGACTAAAAGAGGAACATCGAGAAACGAACTATGACTTATACAACCACGTATCACAAGTTTTCTACGAGATTCTTGAAGTAAACACATAGAAGAAATAAAACGTATTGGCAAGAAAGGAACAAATAGACCAATAGCGATAGAACTAATAAGCAAACGAATGGCAAAATATATAACAGAAAACAGTAGGAAATTCAAAAACACCGGTCTAGCTGTGGATATATACATGGAAGGACAAAGACTACAAGATAGAAATGCACTGAGAAAACAACTTCAACTTGCCAGAAAAGACGGCCACCACGCAGTGATAAAAAACAACAAATTAAACATAAACGGAAAAGAATCATCTATCGGAACTACTCTCTCTCAATAACAAAGCCCTATACGTGCTGCAAGTCCACCGGTACAACATGAAAATCGGGATCCACAACAACCGTCTACTTCAGAACAACCCAAGGGCATAGAAGGAAGCAAAGCCAATGGACAACAGCCCTTTCGTTAATGGGCTATCTCTCGTTTTCCAAAATATCCAAAGCATCGGAAATAAAATAGATCTCATTGAACACTTTCTTTTATCGGATTCCGACACCGATGTGCTTATACGAGTATTGTCAGAATTTTGGAGAAATAAAGACTTTTGTGATTTTATAAATACGGTATATTTAAAGGTTGGCTCTCTGAGGTTGTGGTATTATGTTGGTGGCCTATATCTGTGTTGTGTATTTTTCTTCTTATTGTAACATTATGATCCTGTATCTGAGTTGTGTATTTTTCTTCTTATTGTAACATTATGATCTTATATCTGTGTTGTGTTGCGGCGGTGTTGGTACGATGATAAAGGACAGTATAGATTATATTGAAAGAAAAGATATCGTTAAACTATCTGTTGAATTTATAATTGAATTTAGTGCAATAGAAATACCAAAACTAAATACTGTTATAATAGGTTTATATCGAGGTGATAGGAATATTGGGATATTTTATGAGCAAATAAATAAATTGCTATAGAAACTTTAATCAAAAGACCAAAATAATACATTTTAATAGGAGGAGATTTTAATATAGATGTCAAAAAGAAAACAAAAAAAGAACGCGAGTTTCTTACTTTCATGAAAAAATTTAATTTACTGCAACTGATTCAAGAATATACACGTGTAACGAAGAATACAACAAAATGCATTGATTTAATTTTTACTAATCACAAACCACTGATTCAAACTGATACCGTAAATGACTATGGACTGTCTGACCATAAAGCTACATGCGTTTAACTCAACTGAAAACCAGAATTAAATAAAAACAAAATTTACTACATGCAAAAAAGGCTATTTACAGAATTAAATATAGATCTGTTTAAAAAATCATTAAGTACAATAGACTGGGATTGCATTATAAATAGGAACAAAAATATTCATGACAACTACAACGATTTCTTAAAAGTGATAACAGATAATTTAAATAATTACATCCCATTAACAAAGATTAAAATTAAAAATATAACAAAAAAAGCTGGCTAACAACTGGTCTAAAAACTGATATAAAAAACACATGCGTGTTCTAAAATCAATTCTAAATGAAACTGAAAGTGACGTTCTAAGACAATACTTTAACTTATTTAATAGAATCCTAAAGCGCAGCATAAAAACATCTAAACGTTTGCTTTACTCAGAACAAATGAAAAGGTCAGACAATAAAGTAAAAACAATGTGGAATATAATAAATAATAAAACGGGTAAAAAGCAAACAACATAAAAACATAGAATTGGTAGAAAACAAAAATACAATAACATTCCCTAAAAAAATATCAAATATACTCAACTCCCATTTTGCTGCAGTAGGCGAAAATAATATAACCAATAAATTTACAAAAAATAATCAAAATAATCCGAAATTAAGTTCTCCTATTGCGTCTGTGTACCTTACTCCTGTAAATGAAAAAGAGATTTATAATATAATAAAACAAATAGAAAATAAACACAGTTGCGGCGTCGATGAAGTGCCACCTATACTCTTAAAACAATGTGCAACTGAATTAGTAGCCCCACTGACAACTCTAATAAACCAAAGCTTTGAAGACGGACACTTTCTGGACCAGCTTAAAATTGCTTTAATAAAACCACTCCTTAAAAAAGACGACCAAAAAGATCCTTCTAATTATAGGCCAATAGCATTGTTACCCACATTTTTGAAAGTATTCGAAAAAGCTACGTGCAACAGGCTTTACTCATTTTTAGAAAAGTATAATATTCTCGATGACTGTCAAAATGGCTTTAGAAAGTCCAGATTGACCACATTTGTAGTGTACAAATATATTCAAACGGCCCTACAGCACATCAACGATAAAAAAATAGCAATAGGCCTGCTTCTTGATATGAGTAAGGCATATGATCGTGTACCTTATGATAAATTACTTCAAAAAATATACAACTCAGGAATACGTGGACAAGCCTACAGGTGGTTTCAATCTTATTTACACAACAGAACGCAATTAGTACAGATTCAACACTATAACAGCACCACAAACGAGATAGAAAAAGCACAATCCGCGGTCAAACACCTAAGCGGATCGATCCCTCAAGGGAGTGTATTAGGCTGCGTGCTTTTTCTTCTCCTTCCAAAATATCTAAGTAAGGAAACCATACTTCCAGTTCTCTTTGCTGACGATATTTCTTTACTGATTAAAACGGAAAACAAAGATACAAACCATAAAGATATAATTATTGACACGCTAAATACTGTAGTTTCTTGGCTTGAAAATCATAATTTACAAATTAACTTCAAAAAAACTAAAATAATGCATTTCCGACCATACAAAACTAAACCTTTGGACTTAAACATTAACTTTCAAAATGAAAATTTACAGACAGTAGAAGAATTCAACTTATTAGGCTTAAATATAGATACCCATATTAACTGGAAATCACACATAGATAAAATTAAATCAAAATTAAATAGATTTACATACGCTCTCTTCGAAATAAACAAAAGTACAAACACGGAAGCTGCTCTTTCAGCTTATCACGCATATGCCTACTCCTGGCTTAAATATGGAATTATTATGTGGGGCGACAGCGTAAACGCAGATGTATTTCTATTACAAAAGAAATGCATTAGAATAATATGTCAAATTAAAATACACAAAGTTGCAGGCCGTATTTTATCAAACTTAATATTTTATCCATCATACATCAATATACATACTACATCAATATACATACTAGACATTTGTACATTTGTAGTTAAAAATATGCACCTATTTAAAAAAATTCAAGATACCCATAGTATAAATACACGTAACAAAAGTAACCTTTCTCTACCATATTCAAGAATTAAAATGCTTAATTGTAGCCCACACTATATGGCCATAAAAATTTATAATAAAATACCAATAAACATAAAAAATGAAACAAATATAAAACTCTTTATTAAGAAACTAAAGACTTACCTTATTTCTAAATGTCCTGTGTAAGAATTCTTTGCAAAATAGTATTTTGGTCTGAGCAGGTCTTTTGCAAAAATGAAGAAAGTAAAATGTAAACAAAAAAGTAATTTCTGTGCCTACTGTAAAGCTGTTCAATTAATACCTACTTTCTATTGTTAACTTTAGTTATTTATTCTCCTATATTACTTATAGGTACATAATTATGTATCATCATACCAAATTATAGGTAGGTAGGTACACTATAATAATACCTACCAAATATTTTTCTATTAACTAGTATATAAGTACTTAAATTGCAATACCCTGAAAGGGTAATTAAGTTTAAAGTTCTCTGTTATTATTTAAGACCAATGTTACACTTAATTTGCAATAAATAGATTTGATTTGATTTGATTTGACTTATAAGACGCTTGGTATAAATAAAGGCTTAGAAAAATAAAGAAACATTTATTAAATAGAATATCGCAAACACAGCAAAAATGACATTACGTAGGTACTCATTAAACAATACAATAAGAAAATGAAAAGGAATAGGTACCACTAGCTCTACACGTGCCTTATAGCCTTCGTGTGTCTGCGATGTCTAAATCAAGCGGACCTCTCTAAGCTTAAGCCTGGCCTTTAAAAGCCCTGGCGCTAATTTTCAATGGACCGCCAACGTTGTATTTTTTCACCACCATATCGTCCTACATTCCCGCGACTCCCCCTCCATTTCAAGACACTATTATTAGTCAAATAATATTTCATAAGCCACGAATAAAGCAATACGAGACAGCGAACAGCCGGAATGTTATCGCGGTGATGTGTCACGCGATACGCACATGTACGGAGCAGCTCATTCGTCACAGTGATATATCACTGTCCGCGTCACAGTGTATTGAGTACGTTTAGCGACTACAATTGGGCTTGGAGACGTTAACAGGTAACAAGGTTGCTGTTCGGAGACAATTTGTTAGAATATTCGGCTATAGACTAAAAATCTTTCGGTACCGTAGACATTCAGACAACTGAATGTGTAACTATGATCCAAAGCTGGTCGGGTTCCCCTGTTAAACAGTCACGGAGGTCTGATGCCAGTCGCTTCACTGCAATTACCTGATCTGCCCTAACCTGGATTATGGTCAGCGGACCCTGGGCCCTCGCGTGCGAGTGCACAACCGGGATAACGCTAGGATAATGATGATGAGACCTAGACATGGATAGGTGACTTATTATTAAAGGTCGCAGCATCGCGTTAGATGCCAGTTGCTTGGGCCACTTAAGAAATAGAAGAAAACCTATTTCCAGTCATACATTCCGGACGTACTGTGACTGCTTATGATGATAATGATGAAGCATTCTGAAGTAGTTCCTTGTTTGGTTATAGCTAGGTATGACTGAGATTATTCCGGCATTTCTCATGCACCATTTTTGTACGATTTAGCTCATTTTATCGCTTAAAGAAATCTTTTTCAGTTACTTTTCGGGTAGATTGTCCATCAGGAAAACTACATTTATTAGCGCATAAAAATAACTGTCTGTACATTGCAAATCTACGTAGTTTCATGGGATTGAAAAGAATAAAGGGAACCAATTCATTGCATTATGCAAAGTGATTGTACAAACAGCAGTTACCTTTTTAGCGACAGACGCTAAAACAGAGGCAATGTTGTTAGGCAACTTGTACCGCTGTAATCGTAAATTACAACAAACTTACAATTCTCGATCCCCGAACGCCAACACGTAGAAACTTGTATGCTTATAGTGCTGGGAAAGTTATCTGAAGTCCGAAAATACGTAGTACAAGTTCCAAAAGACTAAGGTAATTGAATAGGAAAAATATTATTATTTTAATAATAATGTGTATTTATTTCAAGCCAAGTGATTTATACAAAGTTGTTAAAAAAGGAAAATACTTAAAACTACGTTAATGGCACCTAACTCTCAAGTACAAAAATTAAAAATCCTTTTTTATGCACGTGGATCCAATGCCTAAAAATTTTGCTTTAAATAGCGCAGGCGCGCTGGCGTAGCTAAGCGGAAACCACATCAACCGTTACCGCGTTGAGAAAAAGTATAGGCAAATGCAGGATGCACCGCCCGCCCTCCCTTAGTACACATGCAGTTGTTATTACCTAACACCAACGTGCAAAAAACCTCGATGCGTTTCGCCACTTCACGAGACATCCTCAGGAGATGAGGAAGTATGTGACTACAAATCGATAAATGAATTGTATTTATTTACTTAGTCGAGATAATGTCTGAAGTATCAATGCTATCGAAAATAATACTTGTAGCATCCTTTGAAATATAATTTTGTAAATTACAGTTTATTTATTTACATAACAGAAATGACCCACATTGCACCCTCTTAGGTTAAGATTCTGGTGTTTACACCGTATATACAACATATTTCTTTAGCGTATCTCTGGAGATCTTTAAAAATAAATCTTTATAAACTTTCTTATACGAATCGCAATAGCTGTTCATTTGAATGAGGAAAGTGTATTTATATTTTTAAAGCTTTATGTCAGCACTGGGTGCAATTCACATATTAAGTTTGCTTTAGTGAGGGATTTTCTGACAGCTCAAAATTTTAGTTTTATTTCATACTAGTGGTTCCCCGCGGTTTTCCCATATAAACTTTCATCCCCCATTTCACCCCCTTAATGTTTTTATATCGCGACGAAATGTAGCCTATGTCCTTTCTAGGGTCTCGAACTGTCTCCACACCAAATTTGATCTCAATTTGTTCAGTGGTTTAAGCGCCAAAAGATAACAGACAGACGGACACACTTTCGCATTTATAATAATAGTATGGATTGATAGATGGCGCTGTTATAAAAATGTTGCGTCGAAATCATTGAGCATAAAACAAAAACAAATTATTGTAATATTATGTGTACAGACATGTAGTGGAAGTTACTTACTTTAAAAATTAGCAAGTTTCAAATTGCAGTTAAAAACAAAATTTAATAGAAAAAAACTCTTGATGATCACTAAATTGTTAAAAACGACCTCTTTGTACACGTGAATCAAAAACATGCCAAACATAAAGATTATAACGTATTAAACAGCTTTTTCTCAAATAAAAATCTACCTGACTTAGATTGTTCAACGCCATCTGGCGGATTTTAAAGTACTGATTTTTGACACAAATCCCTTATTCTGTTACGTATTTTAATAGTAAGACTATCGATAGTTTTGCAAGCGCATCCCTAGGAGTATGCAAGTTGGCAGTAGCATTTCTGCGAAATATGAAGCAGGGCGGAGCGCGTTGAGACAGCCATTACAATGTTTGCTGCTTGTAGCTAACTCCTGAACTGGAATGTTAGCTAATTTGTGCTAATACGGATTCAGAGCCTTTATTTAATTAGGCTCGGTTCTACTACTGGTATGTATTGTTAAAGTTACCATCAAGTTTTTTATTTATCCGTAAACAAACGTCAAACATTTTTGGTAGTTGTCAAAAAACTGTCAAAGGCATATTTTTTGTCAACTGATAGGTAAAGATGATGCAACGCAATTTCAAGGGTAAATTTTTAATTATACCAGAAACAAGATGGCCATAAATCGCCCCTTAAATTCGTTTTAGGTTTGATTGTAGAAAAATATGAAGAGACTTGAAAACATCGCTTTAAAATAAAACATAAATAATAAATAGGGCTCTCAAAAAGTGTGACGTATACAGACATGTATTAACTATGTTATCTTGCTTTAAAAAAAAAATGAGGTACAATTTTCACTTCGGACATTTCAAAGCCTTCAAAAAGTGTTGACTCATAGGAATTATCCTTTTAACTGGTCTGAAGTACGAAAGATCTCATCGTATCTTATTTACCAGTAAATATTTACCGTTCCCTTTGAAAGTGGGCTATAAATTCGGTTTGAGGGCGGATTATTCTCGAAGTATTGGCTTCGGGCTAGTCCTGGCCCGTCATGATAGCTTTTATCCTCAAATTTGGGGCCACGAAAACAGCGGCGGGGTCGCTAATAGTATAATTAAATGCTGGTTAGTATAATTAAGTTTACATACATGGAAATAAAAAAAAACGACTACGTATGTCGAAAGGCACTTGTTTTATCTCAAATGCCTTAGAGTTAGGGTTGCGTTAAGACCTCCGTATGACGCCTAGCATTTATATTAATTAGCAGTAAAACGAACAAAGCCAGGTTATATTTTCTATTCCGCATACGAATGCTATGAAAATACACTTATCCAACTTGAAGAATCGGTCGACGCAATGAAGCTAAAATAGCAGTCTAGGGTAAAAGCTAATATAAGTATAATTGCTTAAAACCATAAACACAAGCTATCGTCTAAGCACCTAAACCCTCGAATCTACAATAGTTATTATTATGTAATTCAAGCTACTTATTTCTTTAAAAGTTTTTACGAAAGTAAATATTGCACTTAAAAATTCATGCTCTCCCAACCGAATTCTTTTAATAAACAATTATGCTCTCCATCATACTTATTATTGGAATACACATACAATTTTAAATTTTCGTGGCCCCCAACTGAAAAATGGGCACAAATATTTGCTTATATCTTCCCCATTTTGCCGCCAACGCAAAAGTGACAGGAGACGCCAGGATTTCAAGGGATATTAAAAATAAAAAATGACCAAGGGTGACGCTAACAACATAGTAGGGTCCCGCTTTGAACATCTTCTTTTGTTTGATCTTTTGGTTTCGTCCTTGGTTTTGCTTTTATTTTATACGCTTGGGAGAGGACGTGCTTGTGTTTTTTTTTAGAAGTTGAGATAAAAAAGTATGTCATTCTGGTTTCATACCTACGTGTTTTGGAGGTTAGATATTTTTTAACAATTCCCCAAAGCTTCTTTCAATTTGATTGGTTACATATACGTATTACCCTTATATGAATCAAAGTGGTCAGCACGCTGGGTACTATCCACGAGGTCCCGGGTTCGAATCCCGGGTCGGGCCGAGAGTGTTTGGGTTTTTCTGTCTTGAAATTACTCAGACACAGCTCCGGAGTCAGGAAGTTGGTGGTGTTAACACCCCCGTGCCTCGGAAAGCACGTTAAGCCGTTGGTCCTGCGCCTGATCTCTCTACGGTCATGTCGGTCTGCCGTCTCACCGAATTATGAAAGTGAAGGAACAGAGAGTGCACCTGTGTATTGCGCACACACTTGTGCACTATAATATGTCCCGCGCAGTTGGCTAATCTCTGTTGAGATAGGCCGCCGTAGTCGAAATCGGCTAGGAGGACATCATATGAATCGATTAAGTACCAGATTGTCGTCTTCAAGATAACATAACACATGTGGTTCTTTCACATCTTTTAAACATATCTAATAGTAGGGCATATTTCACAACCTTTGCACTGAAACGCCTGATTTTAGTTTCGTTTCATGACTCATAATAATGGAGGACAGTCCCATAATAAAATTCTCTCTTTGCTGTTTACAATACTTTTTAACCCAAAATCCCCACCATATCTAAAAGAGCGTTTCCAATTTCTGCAGCCGGCACGAGGTCACGACTTGCGGGCATCCAGAAAACTCCACCTCCAAATCCCCTCTCATTCCTCTAAATGTTATTCAGATTCGTTCACTGTTCAATCTGTGCGCTTGTGGAACTCTCTACCCTTAGCTATCAGACAATCCGAGTCTCTTTTCATATTCAAAAATCGACTTAAGGAACATTTTCTTTCACTGTAAATTAATTACACTGCCGTTGGTTGAGTACTTGTCATATTGGTATAATAATACGTATATTATGTATGATTTCTATGTAGGTATATTGATATTTTTATGTATATATAGTATGTGTAGTATATTATAGTGATAGTATATAATATGTGTATGTATGTCTGTTTCGTACCTATTATTTTATAATATGTCTTTTGCACCAATCACCCCCTTCCTGTGATTAAGTATTTCCTATACCCAAAGGTTGTCTGGAAGAGATCGCTCTTAGCGATAAGACCGCCTAATTTGTACATCTTTCTGTGTAAATTGTATTGTTGTTACTTTTATGGTGTGCAATAAAGAGTTATCTATCTATCTATCTATCTAATATACTCTAATATATCTAGTGAATCTTTAATATCACAAACTTGGACTAAAGAAAAACTACAGACCGTTTTGGTGTAGGTAGTGGTACGCTCCGGACTACAAGACCAGAAGTTGCGGGTTCCAATCCCGCTAGGGGCAAATGTTTGTGTGATAATTACTGTTTTTAAGTGATAAGCATTCACTATGCAATCTAAATATATTATTGCACTTGAAAAAAACGACCACCAGAGGCGGGAATCGAACCCGCGTTCCTCGCATACCGGGCGATTGCCGGGCGAACGTGGGTTCGATTCCCGCCTCTGGTGGTCGTTTTTTTCAAGTGCAATAATATATTTAGATTGCATAGTGAATGCTTATCACTTAAAAACAGTAATTATCTTATTTGCAAGCTTCATCTTTCGATTGTTAAATACTTGTAATAGTATTTCTTTCGAGTGTTGAGGGTATAATCCCAATAACATTGATGAAAGCAACGCGGCATTACAGCGTTAAGAAGCACTTGAAAATTTCGACAGGCTCTGCCAACGCCAGGGTGGCCGAGAGGTTAGGCAATCGCCCGGTATGCGAGGAGCGCGAGTTCGATTCCCGCCTCTGGTGGTCGTTTTTTTCAAGTGCAATAATATATTTAGATTGTTTGTGTGATGATCACAAGCATTTGTACCTAAATCATCGATGTTTTATAAACGTATTGTATAAGTAGGTACGTATGAGGTGCTTGTGGCGCAGTGGCGGCAGCGCTTTGGTAGTGATACCAAAAGTTAAGCAACCCACGGCGCGGTCGTGATTGGATGGGTGACCATTCCGACCATTTAAGTGACGTCCATGACAAGCATCTCCGTGCTTCGGAAGGCACGTTAAGCAGTTGGTCCCGGCTAATATCTGTGGTATTAGTCGTTAAGCCTAGTCAGAGGCCCTAGGGCGGCTTGATAACTTTTGACAGTAAGGTTTGTCACTTGCCTTACATACACCCCTCCACCAATCCGCACTGAGCCCGCGTGGTAAAGTATGGCTCGTTCCTCCTCATAGTTGAGGTGAGGCCTTTTCCCAGCAGTGGGATCTAATAGGCTGACTTATTTATAAGTAGGTACGTTAGTCGACATAGCACAAGCTCGCGCTTAGTTTGGGATTAGGTAATTGGTGGGATTGTTGTAACAATTTATGAGTACCTGGGCGACCGATCTTTGCTCGCTTACTGCATAATAATAATAATCATTTATTTCACGCAACTACAATTTCACACAAAAATTTGGCCCATATAATAAATATCCTAAAAACTAACATACATACAATATAATATATTTTTGTAGAAACTATGACGATATGTATGAAGACACACGCGTCAGCCTCTTGAAACACTGCGCGCAGTGTCAGCTGTCGAAACGCTACTCCCTGCGGCCAAAAGTCCTCCTTCATAAAGGTGGCAAGATGGTAGGTCGGTACTCTCACCACAAACGAATTAAAATTCACTTTGTGGCGGGGTTCCAACCGTTCGACCCGTAGAGTGAAGTTTGACTTTTTTCGTACATAGTCTACGACCTCCTCGACCTTCGTAGACCAGTGCAGGCAGGACACATACCGCTGCGTGGAGCGTATTTCGGGACCCAGCGGATGTTCACGTTCGGTCGGTGCGGTGCCACGATGGTTGCGGCTGGCAGGCTTCTTTCTCCTTCTTTCAACTTTGATGAAGCCCTGCTCGTCGCACCGATTAAATCAATCTGCGACAAAAAATCTTTGTAATTCTTAAGCCGTATTTAAAAAAAGTAGAAAAATTATTTACTTGAATTTTAAAAAAAAAAGTCACCAAGCGTGATTTGAACCCCAGACACAAAGTACTTACAGTCTTATGTCTTATGCACTCGGCCACGATGCTCATGCTTACCGGTGCGAAATTAGCAACCATATTCAGAGTCGAGCAATGCGAAAGAATAATGTGGGATCAGAGCTATAGTAACCATCCAAGTAAGGTAATGCTTCTAAGGTTTATTCTATTGCGCGGTTAAGTTAGATCTCTGCGAGCCCCCAAAACTTAGGAATTTCCTCAAATTCCCGAACGATTTTCAGTGCTAATCTTTTGTGATGCCGTTGTAAAAATACAATAACTCGCCCGACAACAGCTCGTTTATCATCAGTCTGACGGCGCGTCAACATCGCCGGCAGTATTAATAGTGGTTTAACTTTTAATTTGACGCTGGTTTTAGAACCGCCCCCGAAAATTGTCGAAAAAATTATGAACTGGCAGAGTGATGGGGACAAGAAACTTGTGTTTGCTATTTTGTCGCTGGTTAATTTGTTGAAAAGCACAATATGATAAATTATTGTTTTTAAGTGATAAGCATTCGCTTTGCAATCTAAAGATAAGATTAGTAGATATTAAACATTTTATTAGAAGATAAAAGAGCTGGCTCGTTTCTCGCTCAGAGGATAAGCATTGCTATCCAACGCGGAAACGCAGCCAGCATTCTCGCCTCCTTGCCTCAAGGACACGGTTTTGTTTTTGATTAAGTCATTTGTTTTTTTATTTTTAAGTTTTAGGTTAGTTTACTAGTGTATTTAGTTTAATTGATCGTAATAACATAATATATGTGAATAAAATAGTTAATCTGAAAAAAACTTTTAAAATATATTTGAAAATGTCTAAGAATTTTAATTTAAAAATATTAAATCACTGTACTAAATATCCTTGACTTCTTTGAAATAAAGTACAAGTCAGCCGCGTAGATATTGCACTTGAAAAAATCTTTCCCCTGGTGGTCATTTCTTCAAATACAATATTTAATCTTTCGAAAGGCATAGCTTTTTAAATAAATTTAATCACTTTTAATAGTACGGCGAAATGAGTAGAATAAACCTTAGAATTCTTCCAAACAAAAACAAGACACATTTATAGACAAAAAGTTAGACAATTCAAGAGATTAAATCCATATGCATTATTTATAAGATTGCATCTTGATTATTATTTTATTTTTCTTTCTATACTAATATTAAAAAGAGGAAAGATTTGTTTGTTTGTTTATTTGCATCGAATAGGCTCCGAAACTACTGGACCGAATCAAATGAAATTTGACACAGAGATAGTTTGAGACACTGGGAAGGACATAGGCTACTTTTTGTCGCGATATAAAATGGAGGATGAAAATTTTGTATGGAAAATCCGACTTTTGGCGCGGGCGAAGCCGCGACTTCGCCCGGAACTGCTAGTTTTAGCTTACAGACGGAAAAAGATACAAGTCTGAAATTAACTAAAAATAATATTTATTAACTTGCAGCTATTTTCAGACTATGTTCTATTTAGAGCGAAAATTTTTTAGTAGGTACCTATAACGTAAATGAGCAAGGGTTTATTTTGTTCAAAATACAAACTAAACATTACAGTCAAGACAAAAAAAATGGCAAATTTTTACCAGCTTTTCGTTTATTAGACAAATAAACTTAGGTACAACAGCACATGAAGTTAAACACTGCGGTATCTTATGCTGTCGTATTATGAGCAGTTTTGCAATAAAAATATTGAGTCTGATTGCTGACCACTGAACACTAAAGATAAATTATTTTGTTACAGTACCAACTCTTGTCCTTCAAAGTAGTTTTCCACGTAAAATGACATCAACGTTGAGGTAAACTTTACTTTTGCACTGTCATTATGTTTATAGCCAGCGTTAATTAAAACAGGTTTGTAATAAAACTTTTGCGTGGGGCGGCCATGTTAGAAATATTTTATTCATTACCTTTTTAATTGGGACCTTCGTTACTTCGCCGCTTGGGGGCGCTAGTGCAAATGAGATCGTATAATTATTTATTTAGCGACAATAGATTAAGGTAGAGGAAATGCTTTGTTGACGTCATTGAGAGTTAGGTAAACTAACGTTAATACTCACTGTTGAAAGCAACCTTTTATATCTAGACATGGATTGAAGCGAGTTCTGTTGGAAAATATTCTAACTGTATTATTTCTTTTGCAGGTATGTTGTAGAGAACAAGTTTTGTGTTGTAAGTAGTGTTTTTTTTTTAAAATAACTTCTACTGATATTAAATCGATTGGGCTACAAAAAAACCCGGCAATTGCGAAACGGATTTGCGCTTTGAGTTAGATTGTAGGCTTGCAGGCACACCACGTCTCACTCCGCAGTTAAGTGTCAAGCTATAAGTACGGTGGACCCCGCATCAATTTACCTAAATCTGTCCAAATATCTCAAATGATATGGAACTCGTATGTGATCAAAATTAGGTTGAAATATGGTTATGGAAATTTGAGAGCTCAGGGTAGGTTAATGTGGAGCCATCTTTCGACCTAAAGAATTCGTAAATAATCTGCTTCTACTTGTCATCGTAGTAAGTTAATTTAAAGTCAACGAATTGCGACCAAATTCGAGATGCGGTCATAATCTACATAGTTTTTATAAGCAAGTGACTCTTGGCTCACATTTTAAGAGCCACCGCATAAATTTCACCTGCCCAAAAAATCTGCTTACACGCATCACCATAAATTGAAGAACATAAGCATAGGTTTAATGGAAAAGCCAGCATGTTATTTACAGAAAACTATAATAAAGTTTTTTGATTAAATAAACTGATATACTTAATGTCCAATAACTTACAAGCACCTTCAAAACTTGTTGGTGCATTTTTTTTGAAGCGGTTGTTTTTTATAAAAAAAAATTTTAACATTTCAGTGATACACAGCCGCGCGTCAGTCTACAGCTCTACCCCTCTTTGACCTTGAGACCGCCTGTATTCCCTACGTAATAAAAACTGTTTTCGTAGTTCGTCTGTCGCCGTAGTTCAAATGGGTTACCTGACGTGCTGCCGACCATACACTAATTGCCCGTACTTCCTAACACAAAAATGCAAACGCAATTTACGAACTCCTATTTGAAAAGAAGTTCCATACTACTTTCATCAGCAGCTCAGCACCATAAAATTATGAACTTCCTGATGTAAACGCTTGAATAACTAAAGATTCTGCAGCAAAAACGGTGATTAAATTTCTAAAATCTTAAAAGTCACCTCGATTTCAGAATCTCATCATCAGACCCTGGCTTAGTGACAATGGGACTAGCTCAGAAGTGTGTTCTTTTATTTGAAAAAAAAAAAAAACTTTAGTGATTCGGTCCACGACTGACGGAGAAATTGGGGAACATACATAAAAAAAAAACATAAATACAGTCGAACGTAGAGGCAGAATCTCCTCCTTTTTAGAAATGGGTTAAAAACGACAAGGGCAAGGTCAAACACAGAATAATGATATACAAGATTGAGTCCATGGGTATCCATGGTCTCTTGCGTTGGCTAAAATCCTACATTTCAAACAGGACTCAACTTGTCGCCTTAACAGGTTGTCGCTCTAAGCCTCTAAAGATGTTGGGCCTCTAAAGATTGTAAATCCCCTAAAAGCTTGATCGCACTCTACAAGCCCCTAATTCTCAGCCAGCTGGAGTATGCCTCCCTGATTTGGTCACCTCAATATAACATCCATGTTGATAGGCTAAAATCCATCCAAAGACGCTGTAGGTTAAACCAAGGGCGTCCGACATACGAGGATAGCCTCCATCATTTCAAACTTAAAAGTCTCGAGTCTCGGCGGAAAATAGTTGACTTAACTTGTTTCTAAAAAAATACTGAACGGGTACCTGACCACCACCCTTCTAACTGAAATTTCTCTTCGCGTTCCCAAAAAGTTCCCCAGACATGATCGTCACTGCCTATGACGTGTGCCTGACATATTCGGATCATCATTGCATAAATGGAAAACTGACCTCCATAAAATTATCAATTAGTTTATAATGATTGAAAAGCATGTTTAGTATGAATATATGTTACTGTATATGTATATATTTATTATTCTTATATTTGTAATTGTCGGTACTTATGTAAAGATGTACGAAATATTATAAAGTTATATTCACTCTAACTACTTTAGTTTTAATTTTGCTAATGTCATGCAATTGTAATAATTTGGCTACCTCTGTTTTTTGTCTTATTCTATTGTTAGATACTTTATCATGCTGTGTGCACATGTTTTGGAGTTTCAGTGTATTAATGCCAGCATACCTAGATACTACATTGTGTAACTGTCTGTAATTCTGTTTTTTGTACTCAATAAATAAATAAAAGAACACCAGAATATAGGTGTAACCTAACTGAAGGATCCTCTGCCCGAAGGATGTTGGGAATAAATGCTTTTATTAATAAGAACAAAACGCCAGAAGCCCATTAGCCCCCTATCAGTCAGAAGCTAACTAATGTGAGCCTAATGTTCCTTAATTGTATAGTCAGCAGCACGTCATGCTACCCATTTTAACGACAAAACAGGTTTTATTATGTAGGGAATAGAGGCGGTCTCAAAGTCTGACGTGAAAATTATTGCAAATGTGTACTCTGTGTGGTGAGCAATTAAATAAACAGTATCTTAGCTTAGTGGACCGACAGCACTACAGGGCTCGATTTCAATGTGCCCTGTCTAAGATTTAATGTAAATTCAGTCTCTTTCTTCTCTGCCAAACAAACAAAAAGAGACAGACTATATTAATTTTGAAATGGCAGACTAAACAGCTGTCAGTCGCTAAGGCTTATTCTGTAGAATAAGACAAATTAATAGGGAGTTTGCATAAGTTTATGGGTATAAATATTGTGTCCCTTGTCTATTCGTGTTTGTATCTCGTCAACATTTTGAATAAACCACTTGTGGAAACTTGTTAGGCTTCAGCACTAAACATTACCTGTAAACTAGATATAAGATTAACAGCTGTTTGTTTCCCTAATAAAGATAAATAAATAAATATCATTCAATGACACACATTGGAATCAAGTCCACTAACTTTATTGTCGCTTCCAGAATTTTATATCTACGTTCGTATGGTGGACAGCTTAATGAACTTTTTAAATTAAAAAAGGGGCCTGAATAACATATTATGATTGTCCACGCGTGTTTCCTGTAGAAGCGGTAATTAAATTATATTTCCGGTTTGTCCTGCGGGCTAGCGGCGACTTTTCGCTGCTTTTCCTTATAATTTTATTAGGGTATTGCACTGTGAAAAAGGAGTCAGTAGCACCGTGAATTAATTTATTTGTTACCTAATAGGTACTTCTATTCTAAACTCAAGGAAACTTGAAAAAGTATACGAAATAAATTAATATTCAATGCCTATAGGTCAAAGCTTTTTAGTTTTGCTATTGAAAAAAATACAACCGTAATAAAAGTTACCATTTAGTTTTAATACTGTAGTGTAAGGTATTATGGTATGTACACACAGTCCTACACACAATAAAGAAAAAAGTGAGTAATGAAGACTACACGAAAAATGTGCACAATTTACCCAATGTAAGATCTTACATCAGCTCCGGATGATTTTAATTATGTTTCCTCCTATACGTTAAGTTAATAAACTAAAACCACATAAAGAAGATTGGCATAGATCGACCCAATAGATAGAGACATTGTACTAAATGAGACACATGAAATATAAATATTACTTTATTAGCGGACTTTTGTATGATTTTATGGTAATTTAAAAAGCGATAAGCTATTTTTACGATAAATTTTGGTGGTCATTTTTCAAGTGCAAAAATATATTTAGACTGCAAAGTGAATGCTTATCACTTGAAAAAAAAAAAATTACTCGTATTAGCAAGCTTCATTTTTCGATTGATAAATACTTGCAATACTATTTCTTTCTAGTGTTGAGTTGAGTTGCAATACTATTTCTTTCTGGTGTAATCCCAATAACATTAATGAAAGCCACGTGGCATTACAGCGTTAAGAAGCACTTGAAAATTTCGACAGGCTCTGCCAACGTTAGGCAATCGCCCGGTATGCGAGGAACGCGGGTTCGATTTCCACCTCTGGTGGTCATTTTTTCAAGTGCAAAAATATATTTAGATTGCCAAGTGAATGCTTATCACTTAAAAACAATAATTGAACGACGTGAACTTTGACGTGTCAGTCAAACATGAAGTATATGTTTTATATCAAACGACAATGTTGACCGGATCATACATTGTTTTAATGTCAGTTTGACATAGCGCACCAAATAAAATGTCGTTCAATGTCAGTTATATTATTTTTTCTCTATACAGTTTTAGGCTTTTCACCAAAGACTAAAATATTCCAGCATTTGGGGCTGAGCATCAAAGAACTTTGCCGTTCTTCTTTCAATTTAAATCGACAGTGATGATTATGATGTGAAAAGCACTCACTGTCAGTCTAACTTCAAAAGTCTTGAAACAAATAATTATCCATACAAACGCCTTGTTACCGGCAATGTTTATAATCCACTAATTAGGCGGATTGAAGGCAGTATCAACTAATTAGATAATACCTCGTTATGGAAGAGAATTGCTTTTTTATTTTTTTCACTCGAGACGCCGTCATAAACAAAGCTTAGCTGCAAACAGACGCCTGTAAAAATGTTGCTTTAAATGTTAATCTCTAATAAAATAACCTAATAGAGAAGCGCTTTTCTAATTGGCTAGCTAATAGCTTAGTCCTGTCTTAAACCCGGTACTAAGTTTTTGGAATAACGGGGTATAAGTTTAACTATGCTGTTGTTCCGTCTTCGTATTTTATCGTAACTTTATTGTAATCTAATTAAACGCAATATATCGGTGTTCTGTATGGTTGGTCCATGCAGTAACAAAACGCAACCCTAAAACGGTTGCTATGCGCTCACTGCTCGAGAGTTGATTTTTGATTTTGACACTTGAGTTGAGGGCAGTTGCAATTAGCACGCCGAGCTGACCGCGCGCGAACCCCTAACCTCTGAAATCGCCACCGCGTGCTCGTAAACCATCATCAGCTACTATCTTGAGAAGGACTTGAAGTGATGTGCTAGAACCAGCTGGTTTGCCCAATCGAAGGTGCCGGTCATCGATCTTCTTAAAGGTACGTGAGTGCATTATATTTTGTTTCCGCGTGCCTATCGTATCTGAACATCGATATCTTGTTGGCGGATTTTTTAATCTGATCCAGGTGTAGCAGGAAGCCATCAATCGTATTTTTCTTGTGTGTGATGCGTTTGCTACAGCTGTGTTGTTTAACATCTAAGCTGATACCAAATTGTAATCTCATTAGAGTCTGTTTTTCATTCCTTGGTGAATATTGTTAATAATCTTTTCATCTCACCTGTTCGGAAAGTTGAACTTTCATGTGTAGATAGCCGGGTGGTAAATAGATTTTCCCCCCTACTTTATACTCCACTCCTACTATTGTAGCTGTATCAGCTATCGATAGTGATTTTAGTATTGAACTTTATTAGTATTGAACTCGGTAGACTATCGATAGTTGAGGAAAAAGCAATAGTATCGATAAAATATCGATAGACTATCGATAATTGAGGCAAAAGCAATAGCATCGATAGGTTATCGATACTATTGTTTTTTATTTATTTATTTGAAATGGGTTTGCTCTTGACTCTAGACTATGCCAGACGTGGCACAGACAGAGTCGATGATGGAGCGAGCTCACCCAGAAGAAGCCTGTTCACTCTGAGTTTGAAGGACTTTGGGTTGTAATCCGTTGGAAACACTGAAGCGGGTAGTGAGTTCCACAACTTAGCTGTGCGCATTATAAATGTTAATAAGAAGCGCTTAGTTCGTATCGTTGGAATATCAACGCGATATGGGTGATATCCCGCGGTGCGTCTAAAAGTGCGGTGGTAGAACGGGGCCGGTGGAATGAGTTCATGGAGCTCTTGAGCACACTCTCCGAAATATAGCCTGTAAAAGACCGACAAGCAGGCAACTTTGCGGCGATGAGCCAGGCTGTGGAGTCTGGCGCATAGATCTTCGTCACCGATAAGCCTCCTTGCTCTGCGCTCCACCGCGTCAAGTGCAGCTAGTTGGTACTTAGCTGATCCATCCCAGAGGTGACTGCAATACTCCATGCAGGATCGGACTTGCGCTTTATAAAGTGACAAAAGCTGTCCTGGCGTAAAGTATCGCTTCACTCTGTTCAGGATACCCAGTATTTTTTGCCGCAGTTCGAGCTTTGTGCTCAATGCTGGCACCAAAATTTAGACTAGCTGTCAATTCCATGCCCAAAAGCTCAAGATGGTCGGTAACAGCAACAGACGCACCCCGAAAAGTTGGAGACTGGAGGAAAGGGCTTCTCTTGGTGGTAAATAGGCACGCTTGTGTTTTTTTGGCGTTGAAGCTGACAAGATTGTGTTCACCCCATTGGGAGACATGACTTAAAGTCAAGTTTGTTTGCTCCACCATGGCATCCCTGAAGAGTTGAATTTCGTCCCCACTGGTCCCTGCGCCGGATAAGTATCTCTCTGTAACCGTGTTGTCATCCGCGTAGCCAACGATACCTGGTTGGAGCAGGTCGTTAATGTGCAGCAGGAAAAGAGTTGCAGAGAGAACCGACCCCTGAGTAACTCCGGCATTAATAGCCCAAAGGTCAGAGGAGCAGCCGTCTATGACTACTCTGATCGACCGCTCACTCAGGAAGTCTGAAAGCCAGCTACAGAAGTCAGCAGAGATGCCGAGAGCAGGAAGCTTGTTGAGCAAGCTAGCGTGCCAGACCCTGTCAAAGGCCTTAGAGATATCAAGCGAAATAGCTAATGCTTCGCCATGGTTCTCGATGGCTTCACCCCAACAGTGCGTGACGTAGACCAGATCACCAGTAGACCTTTTCGGGCGAAAACCATATTGACGGTCACTAAGAAGATCATTGTCTTCGAGGTAGGTCAGCAACTTATTGTTTATGACCCTCTCCATAACTTTACATAATATGGAGGTGATGGCAATCGGTCGATAGTTGGCAGGGTCAGCGCGATCACCCTTTTTGTGTACTGGTTGCACATTTGCTAGCTTCCAGGCTCCCGTAACTTTTTTAGCCCTTAAAGAGAGGCGAAACAAACGTGTCAGCACAGGAGACAGCTCAGGTGCACAATGCTTCAGCACTCTCGCTGCCGTCAGGCCCGTATGCCGTCAGGCCCGCTAGCCTTGTTCGTGTCTAGACTGCTCAATACTCTTCGGACCTCTTTAATATGCACAGTGATCTCGGACATCGAGGAATCACAGCGAGGTACAGTAGGTGGTTGTTTTGAGCCAGAGTCTAATCTTGAATTGCCAGCAAAGAGAGAGGCAAATAGATTTGCCTTCTCTAATGCTGAGTGGGCTAACGACCCATCAGGTTTAAGCATCGGTGGAAAAGAAGGACGACAGAAATTCGATTCGACCGCCTTGGACAGGGACCAGAACTGTATGCTACCCGGAGGGTGTGACGAGAGTTTAGCCCCTATGCGTCCAACATGGTCAAATTGCGCCTTACGCTGGACCTGCTTGGCAAGTTTGGCAGCAGAATTAAAGGCACTCTTTGCCGTGCGGACCTTTCGCGCTCCAGCCTTGCGGTCGCGGACGGTTACCCAGGCTTGATATGCAGACTGCTTAATGGCCTCAGCTTGGGCACACTTTGCGTTGTACCAGGGCCGGGTTTTAAAACCGAGCGAGATGTCGGAGAATGGAATGAAATACTCCATTCCCTGTCGTATAACGTCTACAACCGCGTCAGCACTGCGCGATGGGTCACCCGAAGAGAAGCACACTTCCCGCCATGGGTAAGACGCAAAAAAGTGTCGCATCTCATCCCAGTCTGCAGACACATATCTCCAAACTCTCCTCGTTCCTCTTGGGCTATTATCCGGAGGAGAAGAGAGAGATACGGATTTTGCTAGACAGTGGTCAGACGATCCCAAAGGGCTGAAACTGAAACAGAGTGACTGTCCAGATCTGTTGTCAGCAGGAGGTCCAGGCAATTAGGTGTATGGTCGGCAACATCTGGTACCCGCGTTGCTTCTTTCACCAGCTGGGTTAGATCTAGCGATATCGCAAATTTGCGCGCCTCTAATCCGGCATGGTCAGTTTTCAGGTATGGGAACAACCATTCCTTATGATGGGCATTAAAGTCCCCAAGAAAAATAAGCTTCGCAGTTGGGTAACGTTGTTGAGCTAGATCTGTCGTCTCTGCAAGGTAATCAAAGAGCTGAGTCGTCTCCCGGTTCCCGCTGTGCGATCGGTAAACACCGACGTAAAGAGATTTCTCCATGCCAGAATCCAACAGAATCCAAATAACGGAATAACCCTTATTTTCAAAGCAACGGAGACGACGACAACAGATGTCATTGCGGACGTACACACAGACCCCTGCTTGCTTCATGAACTTATGCTCAAGTGAGTAGCCAGGGTAGGTGAGGTACGCCACGTCTGACGGTGTTGCTATCTTTGTTTCCGTTAGAAAGAACAAGTGAGGCTTCTCGGTCTCGAGGTGATGGTGGACCGGATCGAGATTAGAGTGCAACCCTCTGATGTTAGTAAGGTGCACTTTGAGAGGGAGGACGTGCAGCCGTTGTTTAAGTTAGTTCTTTTTTGCTTTATTCATTTTGAAGTGAGTGAGGTGGGTAAAAAGAATTGGTTGTCGAGGCACTGTGCATTATTCCAACTGGATCTCTAAAGATCTACCACCCTAAAGGGGGACTAGCCTGGAGACTGCGGGGACGCCCGAACCCCCCGAATGTGGCCACCGGGTCCTCCCTTCCAGTCGCCAGCTGGCACGATGGAACACATCGGGATTTTTCGCGAGTTGGCGGGGCAGCCTTTCACACGTGGCTGGCGTGCTACTTGGGCCCCCTACTGACTCACGGTCGGCCAACGGCTGGCACCGTTCTTCGGATCTCGCTACCCTCCAGAACCAGCCTCCCGGTATAGTATTTCTCAGAGACCAAGACCGGTTTTACACAGCACTACTGACAACCTCGCTCTCTCCAAAGGCTCTGGCACTCCCACTCACCGACGGAACACAGCAAGCTGCTTGGCGCCGGGCTCCGGTGGGAGGGTGGTAGCTACCAGGCGGCACCAAACGGTGCCTACCACCGCTGATAGGATCGTTTAGCCGCCAACACAAACTAAGGTGTGTGATGGCGTTGCCCGGGGTGGACCACTAGGAGGTAGATCCTTTACCACCCCAAAATTTTATCGATACTATTGCTTGTTCCTTAACTATCGATAGTCTATCGATGCTATCGATACTATCGGTATTTTATCGATACTATTCCTTTTGCCTCAGCTATCGATAGTCTATCGATACCCTTGATTTCCTTACAGTCGAAACGAAAAATAGTATAACAATCTACTATTTCAACACACTTGCTCGTAAAGTGAGCCTTATTACATCATTCTTATGGCCATAAACCAAACTATAACACACGCGTACCTAATAACATTACGCACGAGTGCGTAATAGAATTATCCCTAAAAAGTAAGGTTAGTACCCAACTGCAAATTATGTGTAAGTAAACATAGAATTTTCAATTTATAATAATATACTACTAATACTACAATTTATTTGGGTAATACAATTTTTCGCGACAACAAAGAGGTTTTATGCCGCCGAAAATCATTTACATTTTTGGAATAAATAATTGTTTCCCTAATTGAAAAAAATACGGCTTAGGCTGCAATGCAACCCACAGCCTCGTGTATAAAGATCACTTTTACTTACTTGTTTCATAATATACTATTTCGACTTAAAAAACATCGAGCGCGTAGCCTATAAAGACGTAAGTGCGATTTTTCTTCGAAACTTATTAGTGCTCGGTACTGATACGAAAAGTGACAATTTAAGCGTTAGTATATTTTTAATCGATATTATGAACTAGGAGATATTTTGGTTTTGATCATGATTAAATATTTTTAAACAACTCGTTTAGGTTAAAATATGTATAGAAAAGTGAATTGATTTGACAAAATTTGTTGAGGAAAAAACGAAGGCATTTAGTGCCAAGGGATTTTAACGGATTTTTTCCTAAACAAAACACATGACATTTCGTCTCTATAGGTATACCTAACAAAACACATGACATTTCGTCTCTATAGGTATACCTATAGAGACGAAATGTTTAGGAAAAAATCCGTTAAAATCCCTTGGCACTAAATGCCTTCGTTTTTTCCTAAACAAATTTTGTCAAATCAATTCACTTTTCTAAAGATATTTTAACCTAAACGAGTTGTTTAAAAATATTTAATCATGATCAAAACCAAAATATCTCCTAGTTCATAATATCGATTAAAAATATACTAACGCTTAAATTGTCACTTTTCGTATCAGTACCGAGCACTAATAAGTTTCGAAGAAAAATCGCACTTACGTCTTTAAAAATAATACCAGTGATATAAAAAGTTGTAAACGTTAAATGATAAATTACTATAGTAGGTTATTATTTTTAAGTCTTTCTTATTTTCTGAATGAATAATTTCGTTAAAAAGGTATGACAGCATCCTGGGAACCTTACCACAAGAACCCTTTTTATAATTTCTGTTTTTCTTGTTTTAAATAATTTATCTTTTTTTTTATTAATAAGTTGTATAAACATTACTATTATAGTTAAGTTACCAGTTAAAATAATAATTAAAATTGTAACTGTATGTTGACAAGATTGTATACAATATTCGCCAATGAAAAACAGACTGTAGGGACTCTATAATGTAAACAAACAAATAAACCTATAACATCAAAACAACAGATACCCAAATACAATAAAAACAAACAAATAGCTGTGTTAGTCAGACACTTATTGGTTTTATCAAATAAAGCTGGGACCGAACTCAATAAGGTTTGTATGAGTTCCGGAATGAAATGATTTCCATATGTAACTGATATTTTAGGTTCATGAGTAAACAGAAATTTCAATGTTTTGTATATGTTACGGCTAATAGCCGAAGTGCGGCTACGCCTAGTTTTAGCCGGCTACAACTAGGTGCAGCCCGCCACATGCGGTTAAACTTAGGTGTATCCTACTTATCTTCGGTTACAACTAGGTTTAGCCTTCATTATAGCGGCTAGAACTATGTACAGCCACACACTGGTGGTTAAACTTAGGTGTATCCTATTTGTCATCGGCTAGAACAAGGTTTTCAGTTCAGTTAAGGATTTTGGTTTTATTTTGAGACTAGCGGTCCCCCGCGACTTCGCTCGCGTAAATTTAGGATTTCCTGTGGGCATTGATAGGAGCGGAGTATTTTTTAAAACTGTGATATATTTTAAGATAAGAATCAAAACGCGTGTGAATAATAAGATCATGTTAATTATAACGGTCCCCCGCGACTTCGTGAGTGCTTTTTGATTTAACTGCTTCCCCGTTGATTTCTAAGTAGGTATCATGCATTTTATAGCTCATACAAAGCGTTCCCTGAGAAATAAGCTATCTAACACAAAATATTTTTTTCGGCTATTAGCCGTAACATATAAACATACAAAGGACTGGCTAAACCTCATTCTTCCTCAAACGTTTTACTTGAAAACAGAATTAACGCGGCCCTCATAAGACATGGAATACAGTCACAGATTGTATAGGGTAAAACCGGGATAGATGCCACACTTTTATTTCTCCCTGTACAATTATTTCATTCTTTTATTTGTAAAACTCGCAAGTACTTTGGTATTTTATCTAAGAGTTTATGAAAAGAAATTAACCTAAATAAATAAATGAAAGGAAAAAATATTACCTTTGACATTTCCAGAGTATTAGCAATTATTGCGCACCTCTAAATTTGAGACATCTACCCCATATAGGGGATAGTTGCCAAGTCCAACGTTAAGGATTGACGACCCGCTGAGAAATACGCTATCTATCCCGGAAAAACGTTGATCACACCTAGCCGTCCCATGCAATCGCACAGAAAATTGAGACACGATCCATTTGGTGGTAGTTGGAAAGTCTCTCGAAATTTAAATAAAATGACACGCTATGTATTTGCGAAACTAGAGTAACTACAACCGGGGCATCTATACCACTGGGGCGTCAATCCCGGTTTTACCCTAATTACTACGTACAGTTTTAGTCAGAACAGAACCCATATTAGAGGTGAAGTAGACCATCGTTACATAAAAACACAGCCTGTATGTTTTTGTAAAGGACCAATCACATCTACAAATTGATAACTTTTTTGCCAGATTTCGCTGTCTGCTGAAGCAAGTTAATTTAAAAATAGGTTGTTTTTTGCTTGGATACTTTGGTTGTATGTAAGAAAAACCTGTAATATAGTTATAAATTCTTTAAATGTTACTTTCAGTTAATTTATTTTTAAAATTCATCATACCTATGTTTTCTTTTATTGTGCAATAAAAATGTCTACCTATCTATCTATCTATACCTAGAGATATAATTATACCGGAACAAAACGAAAGCGATTCATTGCTTTTCCTCTAGGAATAGTATAATTATATTTGTCTTAATACTAAATGACCGGTTTTCCATGTAAATGTTATCCTCAATTTCACCCCCTTTGAGTTTTTATATCGCAACAAATATGTAGTATTCTAAATTCTTCCCGGGGCCTCAAAATATCTCTCATCTCAATCCGTTCAGCATGAAGAGGTAACATACACACTTTCGCATTTATAATTTGGATTTTATTTCTACGTATTTCTCCCTTTCAAGTCGTTTGTCTAAACGTCGTCTTTTCGCTTAGGCAGAAGTGGAAAAGCGCTTAACTCAAAAAATCCATTTTAATATCTTCAACAATGGTAGTACTTACTTTGTGTCGACAACCAAAGAACGGGTCGGATACTTCCAGAAACCATAAATTCAGTTGGAACGTACCCCTCCATTTAGTCGTCTGAATGCACAGATTTGGGTTATTTCATGAGCTGTAACGGAGAATGCTTTTGTGAACCATTTAACTTAATCATATTTTTTTTAAAAAGTCACAACAATCACACGAAATCCCTAGTGCCGAAACTAAGCTTGAGCATGTGCTATGGCGACTATGATAAAGGTTAGACATACTTATTTATAATACATCTATGACTTTCTTAGGTATAAAAGCTCGTCCTCTTCACATAAACATCTGCCCCTTGCGGGCTTTGAACCAAACTCCGCTGGTTTTGCAGTCCGGAGCGCGAAACACTATACCAAGACGGTAGTCTCTGTCTGTTGGTACTGAATTGGTTGCATTTATGTCAAAATCATAGTACATCAGATCACTGATACGCGTTCCGTGTCATTCTTAGAGTTCCGTACCTCAGAAGGAAAAAATTGTTAAGCTTGTAATTGTATTGGACTAGCTCTGTAAACCTGCAAGTGTTTTAATTTAAATAAACAATAAACAACAGTAAACAAATGGAAAGCATTGGACCACTCTGTTCTCCGTTCGACTGATAAAATCCTTTTCTCTGTAATGCGTGGGTGGAGGCATCAATTTGAAATAACATCAAATACAACCTGTTTACTAGAAGATTGGACCTGGCTGGAATTTGAAATGTGCTTAATTAATTATTAAATCTAACTCAACATACCTAGAGTTTTCACAAACATTTCTTTAAGTTTATAAAGATTGTTTATAATGCTTTTTTGCGCACCACACCAATGTGTTGCATTGACGTCAATGATGCCTGGGGGCTAATTACGTAACTCTGTTGCTTACAATTCAGGATTAAAATCGCTTGAAAATGTCACATTTGACAACTTCAGTTACTCTGTTAAGCTGGCCATTCACGGTCATTTCAAAAAATGACTCCGCTCACTAACATAAAAATAATCTGAAAACTTACTTTCATTCAGTGCTGCTAGAACGTGGGCAATTCCCCACGCAAAGGGGCCTTTTAGTTTTTTTTTTTTGTGGTTGAAATGGGCAAAAAGGTCTTAAAACCGATAAAATATGGGCAGTTGTGGAAAAAAATTATAACGATAAGTAACTTTTTTACTACTTATGCTTATAGCCTAGATCTTTATTGCCGATATTGAAAACGTAAAATTTTGGTCGTAGCTCAGACCGATTAATTAGTGTAACTGGCCGTGAATGCCCAACTTTAGCAACAAAACTTTGATTGAAATAATTTCATTCAAAGTTACATAATCCACTACCAGGTACCGGGTTGTACTTATGTTGAAGCTGTAAGAAATTACGTAATACAGTAGGCCTAAATTTTAAATACACACGCGACATGCTGCAACTTAGGCCAAACGGTCGTCATTCGAAATCGTTCTCCAACCGATTTTACCTACGTGTGCCGTTTACTTTGTCCGCAACACATGTCTTGGATGTCCACGATTCATATCTCGGGAGAGCCTCAGGCCAAGCTAGTCACTTTGTTTGTTGACGTTTGGCCAAGTCTGTTACGAAGTCGTTCAATTTGAAGTCTTTGAATAGAAAAATCTTAATTTTTAAAAGAAGTAGAACGCCAATGCTCTATTGTCATTTAAGTCTGATATTGTAATTTTGCGTAGTAAGTAACTATGTTTTGATGAAACTGAACTTGGCAGCAAAAGGCTAAGATGACGAATTGTTAGCACGAATCCAAGTTTCAATTGTTTAGACGGACAACTCCTTAAAAACGATATTATAAAATTTTAACAATTGTTTAAATTATGAAAATTAAGAGGCCCGGAGGTGCTTGCGGCGCAGTGGCGGCAGCGCTTTGGTAGTGATACCAAAGTTAAGCAACCCACGGCGCGGTCTTGATTGGATGGGTGACCATTCCGATCATTTAAGTGACGTCCATGACAAGCATCTCCGTGCTTCGGAAGGCACGTTACGCAGTTGGTCCCGGCTAATATCTATTGGTATTAGTCGTTAGGCTTAGTCAGAGGCCCTAGCGCGTCTTGAAAACATCTGGCAGTAAGGTTTGTCATTTGCCTTACAGACACAGTGGTGGAGTATTGCTCGTACCTCCACATAGTTGAGGTGAGGCCTTTTCCCAGCAGTGGGATATATATAGGCTGACTTTACTTAGATCCCACTGCAGGGAACAAGCCTCCCTATCCTTATCCACTCTTCACGATTTTGGGCAACAGCTGGCCGCATTTATTATTCTGTTTAGCTGTTATTCTTTTTTTGCACTACTTTACTACGCTTCATGCTCGTATTCAACGTAAACATAAACTAAAGACGTTTTAGTTTCGGCAAATGACTATTTTAACGATATACCTTAGTCTAGACTCCAAACTATTACCGGTTATGTCTTGAGCTGAATCAGCCCCATTTTATCACGCCGTTATAGAGGACATAAAATAAATATTCCTCTTAAAAAGGTAATTCCAGGGGCTTGGTCGAGCTAATTTCGTAGTTATGCAAAGCACTGAATTCTCCTGGTACTTGGAGTTTTGTTAAATATAGCAATTTCTCGCATACCGAGCGCGTAGTCGTTTAGCTTGTTTTATAGGAAATAAGCTTTTTTGAAAGAGCTATGAACAAAAATTTAGTTTTAAAACACTTACAAATGATACTATATATCCTGACAATTACTTATAAAATGAATATTCATAACTCAACATAAGATCACACGGTATTCTTTCAAGACTTTCGCTATTCCTGGTCTCAAGATACTTACTGTCATTACCACCGGTCTAACGATACCACAGATTATATAATAGTTACTACTTACGGTACGTCTCGATCTCATAACATTCACTTTGCGTCACAATACTTACTATTTATTTATTTAAAAACCTTATTGCACAAATAGAAGTGTACAAAAGGTGGACTTAACGCTAAAACTATAGAGATGTACTCTTGTGGTCTCTTTTACCTACTGACGTCAGACGCCACGCTGCGTTCAAACGGCGACCGCAACGTTGACGCTGTCGTCAGACGCCACGTATAGCGTAAAATATGACAGTAGTGGAAGTAGACTAAACTCGATCGTATGAGTCCTAATCGTACGATCCTTACCTATTTCTAGCAAAAACTTGAATATCTTAAATCCATTGGTTTATGTCCTACAATTCCCAATCTAGAACTTGATCAACTTACGTCTAAACTAACCCGTTTGTACCACAACAAATACCGTCAGAAAAAGCACTCTAAGGAAACCGAAACGCAATTCCTCACATCAATGACTTTACTTTCTGCGTGATACATTAATTTGAACCCGGGTACGGTCGGCAAATGGTGCGTGAAGCGCTCTATCTTCACTAAAAGCCATGACACATGTTTTGCTGACCGTCCGCTCTAATGGGTTTCTGTTCCCATGGGCTATGTAAGTTTGGGCAATGTGCAGTTGACTGCAAAGAAGTCAATAATTGGGGAAACACGCTGAAATATCCACATGAATTCGGAAATGTACCTCTAAACTTTCTATTGTGAGGGTTTTGCGGAATCAGTACCTACCTCCTAGGTATAAGTACGAAATCTCAGTCCTGTCACAGTGGCATTGTACGATTATTATTATGTACACACATCAAAAAAAGTTTACGATCACTTTGAAAAATCGAAATCTTTTTTGTTACGGTAGATTATATACTCTTGTCTTCTTCTTTTAAGATTCTTTATTTAAAAATATACAATAAGAATACAAAACAATAAAACAGTTCAATTGTTTTTCCATATAAAAAGGTTTTTAGTCATAGCTTACGCTCACTCAGAAATCTGATTTAGTCAATTTTGACGGATTTAAAATACTTTTTCGCAAAAAGTTGTAATTGAAATAATGCCAAGAGGATTATCAGAAGTTTTACGAGCAAGAATAGTAACTTTGAGGGAAGAAGGATACAGCACAAGAGATATAGCACGCAGTCTTTTATTTCTTAATTTCAAACAGGGTTTTTCTATTTAAAGAAAACACACAACACATATTTCTTGATAAAGTTAAATTTAAAGAATTATATCAGTTTAATGCTAGTGATCACAAACTTTTTTTGATGTGTGTATGTTTAAGTACCTACGTATTAATTGTGTATGTATTGTAACTGTAGGTATTATGTAACTAAGTTAGTATGTATCTTCAGAAGTCTGTTTTACTCAATTTGGATGCTTTTATTTAATGCTCTCCTAAATACTCATCTCTTTCTTTTCTTGCACTGCCTGTATCTTCTCTATTTAGACTGGTAGAGAATGCTACAGTTTTAATATTTTTACACTTTGGAAATTAATGATTTCGTTTTCACCCTGTCTATGGGACATTTCTATTTAACTGATGTGTCAAAATTGTATTTCTTTCTCATTTAAAAACTAAAATAAACTGCATAACTGTAATATTTACATAAATAATATACATATAGGCATGTAATGATATTGAGATTTGATAAATAGGCCCTAGCCGAATGGCAATCGTTCTGGAGCGGACTTCGCTATCGCCAATGAAATGTCAAAATATGTGTGCAAAAGGCGCGTGATGTTTCGATGGCTTATGTAAGTTTATTACATTTTATTAAGCGATGACGAACTTCGCTAGACAATAAATTGCCACTTGGCTACGAATCCTGGAGCTTACACTGTTGTGTTGAAATAAATATACACTTTTAAATCTTAAAATGCATAAAGTTTAATGGAGCGAACGTTTTTTACTATTTCTCCCGACACTTTCTGTGTTGTTTGTTAATAGTAATGACGCTTGCATAAAAGAAACCCGCTTTCACCCGTGTTCAAGGTTTTTGTGCATTTAGCACTTTGCCGTAGTGCTCGCACAGAATCCGGCATGATCCGGATTAATCCGCTTTTGCCCAGCATAAACTGGTTTTGACTGGTCTAGGGCTGGCAATTAGAGTTATGAAATTATTTCTTACGAGGCATACCTTTGAAAAATAATACATTTGAATTTAAAAACAAACATATGAAAAAAGCTTGTAAAAAGTACCTAACTATTAAAGACACAATAAGATTGTGAATAGAATTCAAGACACATTATGAAACATAATGAGCCATCTTTCAAGAAATAAACATCACTAATGCACCGATCGAAAGGAACTTTTTTTTTTCAAGTAATGCCAAAAAATTCTAACAATTCGGCAACCCTGCAATGGATCCTCCATCATTGATGAGTGCGGGATATTTGTTGTTTGTTTTTTTTATTTAGCAACCGATAATGAAATGGCGCTCAATTTATTATTTGTTGGTATATCAACAAAACGTTAGAATGGACGTAGAGTATTTAAAACAAGATTTTTAGATATAAAACCCGGCAAAGTTTAACCTCTAAATGGCATACATCAAATTATGATACAATACTTTTCCTACCTTATCTATATGTATTTATTTTTTGTAATGCTGATAGATCATTTACTTTTATCGTCTCAAATCTCAATTGGTTTAATTGTTAGATAATTAAAAAGTCTTTTGACAAACATAACAATAGTGTGCAATCATAGTAAACTATCACTTCCAAAAACACCAAACCCCTAAAATCTTTCAGAGCGCTGTGAAACCAAACAAATAAATAAGTCACCTTGCACAAAAATGTTCCCTTTCCCGAAAAAGGGGAGATTTTTCCCAATTTCTTTCCGTATCAATCAACACTCTCGCTTGCCTCCACAAATGTATCTGGACACTTGTAATCTTGACTAAAAGCAGTTTCCACCAAGGAAGCAGGATACTGGCTTCAGGCCTATCCTTCGGCCAACGTGGGAACCCTTTTGGACTCAGAAACTCTACGAGTCGCGATAGGTCTGCGTGTTGGTGCTGAGGTTTGCCTTCCACACAGATGTCCTTGTGGTTCTGATGTCGGCTCGTTGGGACATCACGGACTCTCCTGTATTAAAAGTGCAGGCCGCTTTTCGCGTCATGCCAGCATCAACGACATCATCCGTCGATCTCTTGTCTCTATCAACGTGCCGGCTTTACTCGAGCCGAACGGTATCGCGCGTGATGATGGCAAGAGACCAGACGGGATGTCACTTGTTCCTTGGCGGATGGGTCGGGCTCTTGTGTGGGACGCTACCTGTGTCGACACACTTGCAGCCTCTCATCTACCCGGGACAAGCCGTGATGCTGGTTTGACTGCGAGAGGTGCCGAAAACTTTAAAAAGAACAAGTACAGGCAGATCGACTCCCGGTACCACTTTGTACCGTTTGGAGCCGAAACACTGGGTTCGTGGGGTCCCAAAGCTATCTCTTTTTTCAAAGAGATTTTCAAGAGGCTAGTTGACATCAGTGGTGACCTAAGAGCTGGCAGCTACCTTGCTCAGCGTATAAGCATCGCTATCCAGCGCGGTAATGCTGCCAGCATCCTAGGAACCTTACCACAAGGACCCTTTTTATAATTTTTGTTTTTGTGTTGTATTAAGTAATTTATCTTAATTTTTATTAATAAGTTTTATATATAGTTAATTACGCTTTAATAAATTATATCTTGACTGGCATGTGGGGTGTAGAACAATTTATTCACTATAGTCGGCAGTAAGAATAAAATATTAATTTAGAACGAAATACAACAAAAAATAAACGTACACATTGCACATTAAAAAAGCCTTACAAAAAATACTCATCTTCAACAGAAATTACGTAAAAGTCAAGTGTATTTTGACCACCGTCTTGGTCTAGTGGTTCGCGCTCCGGACTATAAAACCAGCGGCTGTGGGTTAAAATCCCGCAAGGGGCAAATGTTAATGTGATGAGCACGAGCATTTGTACCTAAGTCATGGATGTTTATAAACGTATTTATGTATGTCTATCCGTTATCCTAGGCACCATAGCACAAGCTCAAGCTTAGTTTGGGGCTAGGTAATTGGTGTGTTTGTCAAAACGATTTTAAAATTATTAAAATCGATTAATATAGGTACGAGTATTATTAAGGAAAGGGGACTGTCAAAAAATGTTAAGTCAGTTTTTGTAGTGTCTTAAATTATTGTAATTTGTTGGAAAGTCGAATACAAAATCAATTCGGTATCATTGTCAAAATCATCACGTCAGTACACTGTCGTGCAACGGCAAACAGCAATCAAGTATGCTTATTATCTGTTTAATTGCAAATTCGACGCCGCATAATGGTGGTACAATTGCGAGCAAAATATTTCGACATTTTAAGCCTGAATTTACTTTACATGATGATGTCTAAGTAAAGTATTGGTTTTTATTAAGTACCTAAGATGTATGTATGTGAATATGATGTAATACACAATCAACTTATTTGAGTCGTGATACACTTTTCTGATAATTCCCTTGAAATTGTCAAAACTGCTAATACTTCTCTAACTATATGACAACCGTCTTGGTGTAGTGTTTCGTACCCCGGACTACAAAAACCCAGCGGTTGCGGGTTCGAATCCCGCAAGGGGCAAATGTTTGTGTGATGAGCACGAGCATTTGTACCTAAGCCATGGATGTTTATAAATGTATATAAGTAAGCTTATCCGTTATCCTAGTCGCCATAGCACAAGCTCAAGCTTAGTTTGGGGCTAGGTTATTGGTGTGTTCGTTGAAACAATTTTATTTTTTACATGCATGTCGCAAGGTTTTAAAAATGTATCGTTTTATATTATGTATTATGTACCTACTACATAATTTAAAAGTTTAAGTCGCACAAAACTGTAATGAGTCTCGAGAAAATACAGGGTGAGTTTTGTATCAGTATCCTTTGAATATAATTTTTGTCTTTGAAGCATACAACAAACCAAAACAAGTCAAAAAGTCCGAAAAATCACAAGGTCATAATATGCACCAATGCCTACGCGCCGCATTCATCACATTCATAAGTAGGTACAGGTAACCACGCTATTTAATAAACGGATTGGTATTTTTAACTTGACCTGTTTTTTTTTTTCGAAAATTAGCATTTATAAATGATACCTAACGTCTGAAAAAAATTGGATACTGATACAAAAATCACCCTGTATATGTATAATATACGTACCAAATTCATTTCTGAATATTAGCGGGACTGAAACTACGCTTAGTTGGATTAAACTAAGGATGTCTTGATAGGTATTTGGTACCGTTAACCTTAACTACGATTAGCGCTACTCAGTAAAATGCCAGCGGAATCAAATCTCAATTAGGAACAATGCTAAATTCACTAGTGAAGTACACTTGCATACAAAATGCTTGTAATTCTGTGGGTAACTATACTACTTTGACTTATTTAAGAGCACCCTAGCTACGTCTTGTTACCAGGTTTAATTGAGAAGTACAGTCAGTAACATTTATTTATATGCTTATATTTATTTTATTTTATTTATTTTGGTTTCAGAGTTGCAAAGTACAGGACTCATAGGGTCATTGGTGAAAACGGAATGCATCTGAATGTTTTTTTCCTTAATTAATGTTGTCGACTTTAAATGTGGAAGAGTTAAACTATGTATTTTATCTCTATTGAGAGCTCATGTGTGAGGGTTTTGATGAGAAGTTTTCATATCTAGATAATTCATTAACTGGTGCACCAAATACGTACAAAATTGTAATATAACTATGGAAGTGAGTGGTTCGGAAGCGTGGCGGGTGACAACAGAATGACATCGCGTGTCAATACACCATTCCCCTTTTTTTTCAAAAAACACTCAATTCCTATTATTATTAACATTAATTAAATTTAATATCTCACATGTGCCATCTTATAACCCACTTTTGACTTGCAATAAAAAATTGAAACTGAAAACTGAAAACTTACTTTACCCACGTAAGTGCACCATAAACCAGAATAAATTCTGCCCACACCGAGTAACCAGTATAATAATGTTTAACAATAGTGCGGCACTGTACCTCACTAAGTCAAGTCTAACACAGCACATAAACTTACCAGTAAGTATCTCTGGTTTGTCAGAAATCATGAATATTGCAGCCGCCTCATATACTCGTAAAATGTCTAGCGATTTTTTCCGTCTGCGTAGCCAGTTTTATTAATGGATATTTCGAGACGTTGTAATGCAAAATAAACAAAAAAGGTTTAATGTAAGAGAAATAGCTTTTACTATTACTCGTAAATCCTAGTATATAGTTATGAGATGATACGAATTAGTTTAAAGAGGTTATCATTTTTCAATTGATATGTTGTTTCATGAACAATCGTTTCTAATATATTATATTGGCTTTTATCTTTTCTTCGGATTGGAAAACTTTCATCTTCTTATTTTCATACAGCTAATATCAGATTTTAAACGTTTTATTACAATACAATACTGCACTCGTGCCGTGACCACGGCCGCTGCGATTCAGCTTAACGTCGAGCAGTATCAAATACTCATAATTTAAATACCTGTTTAGACCCGTCATGTCTTATACTTATATTGTCGAGCTTAATAAGCATTTTAACTATCTTATCGCAGCTTCAGACGTTTATTCTCAGCATTTACCAAAATTTTCTGTGTCTTGTCTTGAAGTGCTTAAAAATGAGAAGCTCTTGGAGGTTCGTTATTGCTCGTATGATTGTCTAAAACTATGTCTTGTCTAGCCTAAAGGTGGGCCTAAAATATTAAAATATGTTTTGGCCTCGTTTGGGCTCACTTCTACTTCTGAGTTATTTTTAACATTATTAAATTATTTCCAATATGAGTTGAACTACTGTATGCTGCATGTTGACTGTGACTTACCAGTGCTAGCGTGTAGCTTGTAACAATCAAATGAATGGCGTGAACATCTGTGCATTGCAAGCGTACACGAGAAATGTGGCGAAACGCCTATTGTACGTATTAATAATTTTATCCGTGTTAACAAGGAGCTTACACGTTACAGCAGCAATGCTAGTTACTCTCGCGAACTTGTTTTAGGAATAGAATATTCCATTGTGCTAAGATATTATCTTGTTTTATTTCTGTAATTTTTTTGATAATATTGCAGTTTGTAAAAGTTGCTACAGCGAGTTTTTTTTAATTTGAAATGGGGTTGCTTTTGACTCTAGACTACGCCAGACGTAGCGTAGATACAGTCGACGGTGAAGCGAGTTCACCCAGAGGGTTCTGGCACTCCCACTCACTAACGAAACACAGCAAGCTGCCTGGCGCCGGGCTCCGGTGAAAGGGTTGTAGCTACTAGGCGACACCTAACAAAGAATGATCATCTTTGATATTGTATACTGTTATTTCACTTTGTTTTTAAGTACAACCTAAATAGGCGCTCTGTTTAGTAAATCAGTATTGTTATTACATTTCCGCCTCGACTTAGCACGGGGACATTCAAGATAAACAAAAACAAATATGCCTATATATATTTTTTTTCAAGTGCAAAAATATATACTAGTCAAAACAAAATAAGGGCCACTTATTTATTTCGACATCTGGAGCGATTTTAATAATTTCCAACTGATCCTAAGAACCTACCTTTTTTGTGTTGTTACCTTAAGTGTTAACGAACATCGTGAGAGTTTACAGCTTGCATTTTTTTTAAAGTGGGTGACAGTTTTTCATTTTTTTTGTAACCACTTGAATTTACCCAACTTTTTAAACAAAGTTTTAGGTCATTACAACTGTGAATTCGTGCGCAAGCAGTTAAATTTTGCTAAGTTTGAGTGTGAATAAACATTTTCAAAGAGCAATGCCGAGAAATCGTACACATATGGACGTGCAAGCCGCAACTAGAGCCATAACATTGATACAAGAAGGGCATTCGCAGCGTTCTGTAGCTCTGCAGCTGGGATTTTCACGCAGAGCCATCCAGAATGCTTGGAATCGATTCCAAGAGACTGGAAGTGTAACCAGAAGACGGGGATCCGGAAGAATTCGAGCAACCACAACACAAGAAGATCGCTACATACGCTTAACTGCGCGCAGAGAGCGATTCGTCACCGCTCGCTCCATACAAAATTGCTTGCGCCAAGCGACGGGTACTCGTGTTAGCTACCAAACGATTAGGAATCGGTTACACGACGACCAACAATTCTCTAGGAGACGTGTAGTGCGAATTCCGTTGACAAGTGCGCATCGTGCGAACCGTTTATCTTTCGCAAGACAACACCAGGACTGGGTGACAAATGATTGGAGCACAGTATTGTTCACCGATGAGTAAATTTTTTTTGTGACGATCGCCGTATCAGAGTTTGGAGACGAGAGGGTGAGCGATTTTCGGATGCCTGCATCTATGAAAGTGACAGATTTAGGGGTCCCAATGTAATGGTGTGGGGCGGAATCTCGATGTCCGATCGAACCGAGCTCGCAGCTCTCAATGAAGGTACGGTAACGGCTCAACGATACATTGAACAGGTCATAAGACCTCATGTGGTGCCATTTGCACAAAGAATTGGTGCAGAATTTAAATTAATGCGCGACAATGCTCGCGCTCATACAGCAAGAGCCACCCGAGAAGCCCTAGAAAAAGCTGGTATACAGGTTTTAGCGTGGCCCGCCAACAGTCCGGACCTTAACCCAATCGAGCACATGTGTGATTTATTAAAACGAAGTGTCCGGAACACAAACCAACCTATGCATAACGAAGGAGAGCTCATTAATGTGCTGAAAACAAGCTGGGAACAAATTGCACAAGAAAAAGCCACTTGGTAGAGAGTATGCCCTCTAGGCTTTGAGAATGCATTTACAAAAGAGGAGGACATACACGGTACTAAAAAAGTGAAAAAATGAGAAAAAATAAAATTGTTTCAAATTTTAAAAAAAATTTTCATGTAGTGTATTTTTAGCCAAACTTCCTTTTTTTCACAAAAATCTAACATTTGAAAATTTTCAAATTTATCTTCGTTAATTTTAATGTTAAAACATTAAAAATCAATAAATTAAGTCAAATAATTTATCAACCCCTAAATATAATACATTTATTGGAAAACTAAAAAAACGTGGTGGCCCCTATTTTGTTTTGACTAGTATATATTTAGATAGCATAGTGAATGCTTATCACTTAATTTTTAATGACTGAAAAAATATTTAACTTAATTAGTGAAATATATTTTCTTTCCGGTACCTAGTTTTTGAGTTTATTTGATACAAACATATAAAAATCCAAATCTTTCCACTTTGTAGTATTAGTATAGACTATGAACTTTGTTCGCATTGCAATTTGAACCATGCACAATTTAATGCGTTGCTGCAAAATTCTAAATAAATTTCATATTGAAATCTATCTATATAATATTAAAAAATGTTTATATTTATAATGTGCACAGTTTTAATTTGAATGTTCGTATTCAAAGATTATTATTATTAGAGGTGAATTAATAAATTATTATTATTAGAGGTGAGGTGAATTATTATAAGATTATTATTAGAGGTGCTTGTGGCGCAGTGGCGGCAGCGCTTTGGTAGTGATACCAAAAGTTAAGCAACCCACGGCGCGGTCGTGATTGGATGGGTGACCATTCCGACCATTTAAGTGACGTCCATGACAAGCATCTCCGTGCTTCGGAAGGCACGTTAAGCAGTTGGTCCCGGCTAATATCTGTGGTATTAGTCGTTAAGCCTAGTCAGAGGCCCTAGGGCGGCTTCATAACTTCTGACAGCAAGGTTTGTCACTTGCCTTACATACACCCCTCCACCAATCCGCACTGAGCCCGCGTGGTGAAGTATGGCTCGTTCCTCCTCATAGTTGAGGTGAGGCCTTTTCCCAGCAGTGGGATCTAATAGGCTGACTTATATATTCAAAGATTAGTAAAATAACAAATTACTTTTAAACAAATATTACTGATCGATCATTACAGTGATATTCTTTACCTATTTTTTTTTAGTTTCGTCTTAGGTAAAATATGCATCCAATCTCTAGTTAGTCCTTCAACCTTTAATATGCCGTCACTAAATATTTTCGTCACTTGTTCCTGAATAACATTGCAAAAAAAAAAATAACTTCCATCCTATTCTTTCCCATAAATTTATAGTACACGCTTTAGTGCCATCGCTTTTTATCCTAATTTACTTTTATTTACCCAAACGTGACATAGGGACATGCCGTTAAAGTTTCACAGAACCATTTCGTTACTGGGGCTATTTACATAAACAATGCATGGCAACCCTGGCTCCTGAATAGGCGTTTAATTCTCATTCTCACTGCAGCCAAACCTTGACTACAAAACGAAAGGAAATTCAACCTTACTCTGCTAAAACTAAGATTGAAAATCCATCAGTAAGTGCAAAGATACCGTTACAGAAATAGTTGGCATTTTTATAAAGAACCAACTCTCATTTTCAGTTTACGATACGATTTTGTCTTTGTATAACACGTAAACTCTATGACATAAGGTTGAAAGTCAAATGGCTGACTTCACCAGGTAGGGTTGTCAAATTTTGTGAAAGACGATTATAGTGTGGCTAAGATGGCGCGATGCGCTTTAGGTACAGTATATTTTGGAGTAATTTGCATATTAACTGTGTACATAAATGGAGGCTTTGAACAGAGGCTATATTGGGTCTAAACAAAGACTTGCATATGCATAAAACTTACCTAAAACCCGGAGATATAGAGGACCGGGCAAGCAATTTTAGTTTATTAAAGTCATAAAAAATGTCGCCCGAGATTCAAAGCAAATAAAACTACGACACTCTGAATTTTAATAATATGTGTCCTATTTCAATTGCATTTTTTAAAATTTTGTCCTAAAAACTATCCACAAATATTAAGTACTATGGCTTTTTTTTTTATTTAGAGGCAGACATTTGACCACAATCTCACCTGTAAGCAACGATACGGCCCGAGAAGATGTCATCCCCTAGAAAAACATTAAACCCTGTTTTTACTTAACACAATTAACATTTACTAATTTATTACTTCAGAGATTATGTTTCCAGACACAATAGAAACTTAATTGTTATCAGACCGCCGCCGGTAGTTTTCCAATCCTCAGAGAGTTATTATTTAAAAAATACTTAGATATGGTTTTGACCTTTCAAACAAAATAATTAAAAGTCAATTATATGGAAAAAAATTAAGACAGATTAGTTTAGCACGATACTTCGTAGCGTGCTACAAGACTACGAGATCTTCGTAGTCGCGTGGCGTGCTTGATGGTCGTAGCTTGCTACAACAGATTATTGCAACTTATAGTTGATTGAATGAAAGTTTTGTCACTTTGACGACGAATGACGACCGTCTTGGTGTAGTCGTTCGCGCACCGGACTTCTAAACCAGGCGGTTGCAGGTTCTAATCCCGCAAGGGGCAAATGTTTCTGTGATGAGCACGAGCATTTGTACCTAAGTCATGGATGTTTATATGTATTTATGTATTTCTATCCGTTATCCTAGTCACCATAGCACAAGCTCACGCTTAGTTTGGGGCTAGGTAATTGGTGTGTTTGTTGAAACAATTTATTATTATTATTTACTTTTAAGTGCTACTGGGCTCAATTCCAATGGGCCCTGTCTAAGATTAAATTTAGGTCTAGTCTCTCTCTTTCTCTGCTAAACAAACGAAAAGAGATAGACTACAATAATTTAGAAACTATAGTCTAACTATATATAACTTTAGTCGTCATCGAATTACATCCCTACTTAATTGTCTACGGATTCTTTAATTTCCTTAGCAACTGACAGCTGTTTAATCTGACTTTTCTAAATTAATATAGTCTGTATCTTTTCGTTTGTTTGACAGAGAAAGAGGAAGACTGAACCTTAATTGATTCTTAAATAGGGCGATTTGGAATTGAGCCCACTGTTGAAATCTGTGATCATAATTTTACTGAATTAGTAACTTATATAAAAAAAGTTGTTAAATAGAAATATCAGATTTTTCTATTTAACCTTTGCGATTTGTTAGTAAATGTTTATTACTATAAATAGATTTTATATTATACTTAAGCTCAAAACACAGCGTTTTTCACACATCGCAAAAGTGTTATCTGAAATTGTATTAATTAAAAACCTTTTGGCTGTAGCCGACAACAACTTAATTACAGATATAACTGTAGAAATTACAAAACAGTTTGCACACAAGGATTCAGCTTTTAAAGACTAATAATGGCGGCTAATTTACTGTGTTTCGTACTAGAACTATGTCGCAATTAAGATACGGCAATAATTAAAACTACTTTGTTGGGAGCTTTGTACCGTGATGTGTTTGTTGTCTGCATTTATTAAGTTTTTAATTGTACAGTCTACAGATTATTTTAGTTCTAACCAAAAGAAAAAAGCTGTCTACATCCCTTTTCGTTTTGTAGTTTGACAACAAATAGGACCACAATAAATAGAAGTTAATCAGCCTGTCCAGAGCTCAATAATTGTATTGGAGATCATTCAAGATCATTCAAGTTTTCGCGAGTTAGTGTCGAATAATGCCAAAGTAACGCGACTCACATAAGTTTCAAAAGGTTAAGTTGGGAATCCAGACTACATAGTTTGATAGACACGTTCTTTAGTGTAAAACTCAAAAACCTAAGTTCACCAATGCTTAAACAGCCTGTAAACAACGATTGACGGTTAATTTGACAGGATTCCCATTCAAAATATGTCAAATAATGCTAAACCAGCTAAATTAAAAATTAAACATGTGTTGGTGAACTCCAGGCTAAGTAGTTAATTTGCAACGTACTGAACAAATGGTCAATGATTATTTGTTTAAGACAATTAACGTCAATAATGAGACGCTAAAAAAAGTATTTTGAAGTAATTAACCGTGATTTAAGAGCAAATAGCAGTGTTTTTAAAAAAAGTAAAAATTAAATTGCATTTCACACGTTTAGACGTTTTAAGCAATATTAAAAAAATACAAATTATTAAGCAAAATTTTAATTTACATTTTTTTTAAATTTCAATGACAGCAAAATAAATGGTATCACCATAATCAACTCGATTTAAATAATCCGAACTAATAAGTATTTATTTCAGCATCTATAGCCCTCAGTTCTCTGTGCACAAGTACCTCGAAAGCCTAACTTGACAACTTGGCTCGGTCCCACATAGTAACGGCTGGAATTTTTAATATCTCTTGCCTTATGTTGCAAAATATTAAAAGCCACAAAGTTATGCCCACCAGAATGTTATGAGGATTTGTTCTTCCGTAACTGTGATGTATTCTAGGAAGTGATATAAAAGGTAAAAATAAAGAATGAAGATTGGCCTTTGACGCCAGAAGAAGCTACTCTAAGCGATTTTCTGCAATCTTTTGGGGTAGTGAAGGATCTACTTCTTAGTGGTCGACACAGGGCAACGACACCACTAACTCCACTGATGCGGCTGAACAATCCAATAATAATATCAATCCAATAGGAGTGTTGTTAATAGTGCATAGTGAATGCTTATCACTTAAAAACAATAATTTAGGAGTGTTGTTGTCCGCTAATAAGCGGTGGTAGCATTTGTTAGGTGGCACCTGGTAGCTACCACCCTCCCACCGGAGCTCGACCCCAAGCAGCTTGCTGTGTTAGTAGCTTCCATCGGTAACTGGGAGTGCCAGAACCTTCTGCGTGAGCTCGCTCCACCGTCGACTTTGTCTACGCCAAATCGGGCTTAGGTTAGAGTCAAGAGCAAAACCCTTTCAGAAACAAAACTCTCGTCAACCGGCTATTTGGAGTTCACGCAGGTTCTTCTCCACTTCTCTACTATATACCATCTTTAACTCCGAGGAAGATGGTGGTGTTACACCCCTATATCTCGACAAGCACGTTAAACCGTTGGTCCTGCACCAGATCTCTCTCCACTACTCTCCAGTCATCCATGACAGATAGCCTGTTCACTGAAATATGAGAGTAAAGGAACAGAGATTGTACTTGTCAATTACGCACACCCTTGTGCACTTCAGCGTACCTGGTTAATATTGCTACATATTCTCAGCCGCGGAACGTTTACTGCTGAACATAGACCTCTCCAATGGGTTACCAATGGTAACTATAAAGCTATCTTTCTCCAAACTTCAACCTATACTATTTTTATGTTAGCCGCTCGAAAAATACTGGGCTTTTCAAGTGAAATCCTCCAAAGAATTATTCACCAAACACCTTTTTCACCTTCGACTCCCAGACCCTTAGGTCACAAGCAGATGAGTTTACAATGGTCCTCACCCCATGTCAAGTGCACGCGTCAGCAAAGCAGCCTGCCAAAAACCTCAAATTTTGCTCAACTGATATCGAACTCTATTGCGCTAGTCTTAAAGACGATAATTTGGACAAGAAAATTAATTTTCAGGTAGGTGGGCTTGCTTTGGACTCTACATAAACGGACACTCGTCAAATCGTATTTTTCACAGGGTCACACTTCAGACCGAAAAGGTCTCGGCCTAGTTAGTTTTATAATTCAGTCTGGTCGGAATCATTTTCATTTAGATTTAGTTGACATAAATAAAACTTGACACAGCGCGTAGGCACAATGCCTGGGGGTTTTCTTGAATTTATTTCAATTTTTGAGACAAATCGGAAACAGAAATGAATGAAAACCGTAACACTGTAAAATCTAATTAAATGAAAACTGACTGACCGACTGACATATCAAGGCACAGCCCAAACTTAGAAATATTTTTTTTTTTGAAATAAGGGGGCAAGTTTGTGTGAATATATAAATTGTTAAGAATTTAGCTTTTTAGTAAAAATAAAGAATGACGTATTTTAGGATTATTGAGAATTCAACTTCTAAGAGGGTGTGAAAGTTTTTTGATGGGAAATTCGATTTCGCTTAATTCGCTGGCATTGGCTAGTACAGAACTAAGCGGTATTTTTCAATCAAATGTTTAGTCTAGGTTTGTTTTTATAAACTTTTTATAAACTAAACTTAAAATGACTACTTTACTGCAAATATTTATTAAATGGTGCGTGTTTTGATTTAAATAAGCTTAAATCTGCAAACAGCTAAACTAGAACTAAATGATATTTAACTAAAGGGTATACAAGGATTATGTGCTTAAACCTAATTTTATATTCACATATGATATGAACTATTCATCTTAAATTCTGTTATATTAAAAAAGACTGATAATAAATTTGATCGTTGAGCAAATTTACACTGTCTAGACGCATTTTGGTAAAAAGATATACCAAGAAGATAGGGCTAGTTTGCTTTTGCGATCACGTAGGAACATTTTGTCATTAAATAAAAGCTACAAGCGGTACCACGTGACATTCCTCGTGCAAATAATTGTATTTTACGTACAACATTTCTGGACTAATTATTTTAATTGTATGGCACCAAAGTGTCGTACAAATAGCGCCTGATCACTCTACGTTCACATCGGACTGCCGTCTCACCGAATTATGAGAGTGAAGGAACAGTGAGTGCACCTGTGTATTGTGCACAAACTTGTGCACTATAATTTCTTAGACGACCTCCGTGGTCGAGTAATGTACACACCGGTTTTCATGGTGTCGCCAGCTCTGAGGTCCCGGGCTCGATTCCCGGTCAGGTCAATGTAGAAAAATATGTTTCTATATTGTCTTGGGTCTGAGTGTTTGTGGTACCTTCGTTGTTTCTGATTCCCATAACACAAATGCTTTAGCTACTTACTTTGGGATCAGAACAATGTATGTGATGTTGTCCACATTTATTATTTATTATTATTAAGGGAGTGCAGCGCGAAGCACGTCGAGTAAGTCTAAACGATCTTCAAACAGAATCGAACTTATTAATATTAGTAATTAGATACATAATTGCTTTAAAGTTTTAGACTTGATGATTTAATTAGAACAAAAGTTTTATTCTGCGCAATGCGCAAAACCATCAGAAATTTGTGTTAAAAACTAAAAAGTGTTCATATTTTCTTATTTATATTTTTTTCGTGTATATTAAAAAAATGGGGACCTGCGGAATATCAATACAATCATTTTCATGTACAAATTATTGTTTCATGCGTAAAAATCACCAAGTTTTCGAAAAAAAAAAATGCTCTTAGATATCAATAGCTACAAGTCATGTTTATTATATCATAAAGAATTTGTTTTAAATTTCAACAAATCCAGGACCTGGTGCAATGATTAGGCTAACATAAATAAGTTGTTTTAGTGTATTTAACTAATTCAGCTCATCGTACAAGTGATTTAGAAATACGTTAATTTTCTCAATTTCGTGCAGGACCGCCTTAATATCTCTTACGCAGTTGGCTAATCTCTGTTGAGATCGGCCGCTGTAGTCGATATTCAGCCAGGAGGACGTTATCGTGCAAATATGTACTCCGTTAAGGTCCCATCATGGTAGGTACGTTTTATTGTACCATCAAAATCAGTAAATGTAACAAATAAGACACAAAGTTACAGTCGGCATTAAAATTTGAGTAAGAATGTAAATTTAGAGTTGAGCTTGCCAAATAAATACCTGTATTTTGCCGCCCGTTTATAGAGGAAAAACAGCTTGATTGAAAAATATTAGCCCACATTTTTCAAGTTGTAGCCTCTAAATAATATATTCATCCAACAAAGTCCAAACAAAACATTGCAAACGCGAAATTGTATTTCTCCCTGATTTCTGGTGCGCAAAAGGTGAAAATGAGGGCAACCAGAATTAGCCAAAAGTTGGCCCTTCAAAGGCAATGATTAGTCTTTTGTCTCGCCTTGCCCTTTCATCTCGATCGCAAATCACTCTAGTGATAAGCTCTCGAGTTATGGTTTGTTACGTAGAAGATTGTTATGATTTGTGATTGTTCTTAGTTTGTTTTCTGATGATAAACAGGGTCTTATTAGCGTTAGTTTGAAAACATTGTGTATTGTGAATTTGTTTGTAAAGAATTTTATAGTTTAACTACCACTTTGCTGCGACTTCACCCGCGCCAAAAGTCGGATTTTACATACAAACTCTTTCATCCCCATTTCACCCCCTGATGATGCCCAAAAAAATCCAAGAATCCACATCAAAATTTTGCTTTAAGAAGGCTTTGAGAACTATGTACAAGGAAGAACTCTCTGGTCTGTCTGATTGATATTATGTTCTGTGTAATATTATTACATATGTGTATTATGTGTATGTTTATGTGTCAATATGTATTTTATATATACTATTATTTATGTATGGGCCTAAGGGTCAATATTACTTACTTACTTCGCTGGCTCAGCGACCCGAAGTGGATCTTGGCCTCCGACATTAAAGTGCGTCATTCTTCCCTATTCTGAGCCAAATCTGACCAGTCGGGCACTTGTAGCTCTTTCTTTATTTTTGACTTTGACTTTGACTATGTAGTATGTAGGTATATCTATTATTTTGTTCCTTTATAAAGCTACTTAAAACTAAGTTTTCTCGTCGCTAACAGTCTCCCCCGCAGTGCGAAGCACTCCATCTCTTGGTTGCGACGGTGCAGTAGGGACCAAAACTATGACTCGACGTGTCGGTCTTCTTAGGACTCCTCCCGGTGTTCGTACGTCGAGGATTCGCGTTCTTCCATCTGGTCCTGGGTAGACTTGTTGCACTTCTCCTCGAGGCCATGTGTTCCTTGGCATCGAGGCGTTGACGATGAGGACTATATCTCCGACATGTGGGTCCTCTGTGTCTCTTCCAGTGATCTTCCTTGGCATGAGAGTAGGTAAGTATTCTTTTAACCATCTTTTCCAAAAGTGATCTGCGAGCCGTTGTGCTGTTCTCCAGTTCGCTTTCCCGATGAGGTCACGGTCTTCAAACTCCCCCGGAGCTGCCATCCCACATGATCTTCCAAGGAGGAAGTGGTTCGGCGTGAGGCTTTCTTCATCATTGGAATCCGCACTGGTTTCTGTGAGAGGACGCGAGTTGATGATGTGCTCTACTTCAGTAAGCAAGGTGTGGAGGACCTCTTCAGGCGGCGTTTTGGTTTCCAGGACCGCCATTAACGAAGTCTTCACTGAGCGAACCATTCGCTCCCAGGCGCCTCCCATATTCGGGCATTCTGGTGGGATGAACTTTCACTTGATCCCTTCTTGACATGCTGCCTCTTCTAACTCTCGGTGTGCTCCGACGAAATTGGTGCCGTTGTCGCTAAGGATCACTTTCGGCGTTCCTCTTCGTGCTGCCATTCTTCGGAGTGCCATTATCATGGAGCTGGTGCTTAACGAGTTAGCTAGTTCTAAATGTACCGCTCGCGTAGTTAAGCAGGTGAAGAGGGCTTCCCATCGTTTTTCTGTTCTTCTGCCGATGGTCACGTTCATTGGGCCGAAATAGTCCACCGCCGTACAGGTGAACGGTGGTTGATGGTGCTGCAGTCGCTCAGCAGGTAAGTCGCCTGTAGGTGGAATCTGCGGTGTTCCTTTGCGTACCTTGCACCATTGACACCGGAAAATGATCCCTCTGGCTGTGGTGCGTAGACCCAAAATCCAATATCTCTGCCTTACTTCATTGATGACCGTTGCAGTGTTGCCGTGGTAAAACTTCCTGTGGTAGAATTCTATTATCAAGCGGCAAATGTGATTTTTCCCGTCCAGCACCACTGGATTAACTCTTTGATCTTCAGTAATCTTCCTTGTTCGTGTTCTTAGCTTCATTATACCGCGGTTGTTTAAGTACACGTCTATCTTCTTTAGCCGACTTGATTTTTCTACTGGCTTTCCTTCTTCTAAGCAGGCTATTTCTTTGCTGAAACTCTCGCGTTGGCTCCTTTTGATGAGTTCTTCTTCAGCTTTCCGGAGGTGTTCGCTTTTCAGCTGCAGGTAACTTCTTGCTTCCTTTGTTTTGTAAGGCTAGGGAACACTTTTCTTCTTCTTCGTGGCGCGTTTGTAGGGCTTCCAGTCGTCGAGTCTAGCAGCGTTCACTTGTTGTTTATTTTTGACCCGTGTCTTCAGTGCATCGATGAACTGGAACACGCGTGCTGTGCTGCGTAGTAGCCTTGTCCAACTAGAGAACCTTTCCGGAGCTGGAGTGAATGGTGTAGTTGTTACTAAAGCGGCCACAGTATGAGTGTTCTTCTCTTCCCCAGTGTTGGTTTCTGCGGCTTCGAAGCGCCTGGTCGGCCAATCTTCTTTTCTTTGATACAAGAAGGCGGGACCCTTGAACCATCTAGCGTTCTCGTCGAATTCATAGGGTGTACCTCTTGTTGCGTCATCCGCGGGATTTTCCATGGTCGGGACCCATCTCCAGTCTTGCGGTCTCGTTTTCTCTTCAATCTCTGCAAGACGATGAGCTACAAATGTCTTGAACTTTCTTGGGTCCGGCTTTAACCACTGAAGGACGGTGCTAGAGTCTGTCCAGACCTTCTCTTCTATTTTCAGGTCAAGTTCATCTTCTATTGATGCAGCCAATCTGCTTCCTAATAGTGCTGCCTGAAGTTCCAATCGCGGGATAGACACTGGCTTGTTCGGTGAGACTCTGGCTTTTCCGGCGATTAATGTGATAAAGACTTCTCCGTTAGGTCTCACCGTCCTCCAATATACGGCTGCAGCGTATGCTTCTTCACTGGCGTCGCTGAAGGTATGGAGGATCGCGCTTCCATCTTGATACCGTTCCGGCAGTGGGCACCTTTTATCTTCAATTGAATCCTCTGTGAGTCACTCTTCTTCATGCCTTTCCCTCCGACCATTTCAATAGTGATTTCTTCCGTTCTTCCTTCTGCTCCAATCTTCTTAGCGACTGTAGAGTCGAGTAGCGAGACAGTGGATCCTTCATCCAGTAAAGCTAGTACGCGGACTCTTCCTTTCGGCCCGTACAAGTCTACTGGGACCATCTTCAAGTAGGCCTTCCCTCCGTTAGTCGCGTTGACCGAGGATACTATTTCTTCTGCGTCGCTTTCTTCGACGAGAGCGTTGCAATTATTTTTCGCCGGGGGTTTGTTGGAGTGAAGAGTGGTGTGGTGCCATCTAGAGCACTTCTTGCATACGGGTGCTCTGCAGGTGTGCGTGCCTGAAGCGTAGACACTTGAAGCAAATCTTCGCTTTCTTCACAATTTCCCATCTGTTGTCAATGCTGGCATCCTTAAACCTCTTGCATTCGTATAGCCAGTGTTCTTCTTCACATTCAGGACATTTCTTACCCTTTGGCTTCGTGTCACCGCCCGCATCTTCATTTTCTCGTACATTATAGACGGTTCTTCTGAATGTGCTTCTTCCCGATTTCGATCCCCAGGCCAGTCCAGGGGGAGCATACTCACTGTTCATATCAGCTTCTATCTCCATGAAGTCGTACATTAGCTTGCATGTGCTGGTATCGTAATTCTTCTTCTTCGTTTTCCAGCTGGATCAGTTCTAGTTCGGCTCTGGAGAGTTCCAACTCTTGCTGGGTGATTCTCATCTTTAGCTACAATTCTGCCCTTCGTCTGGCGGAGCGTATTGAGCGCGTATCTTGGCTCATCCTTGATGGCTGCGGTACCTGCTTATACCCTTCGAAGGCAGGCGGCGCGAACTGTCTTTCGTGACCAGTTGCAGTAGCAGTAGTGCCCGCAGGAGAAGTGGTTGCGGCGGCGGGCGCGGCGGTTGTTCCCAAAGCAGCCGCGGCTCGTCTCCTTTCTGCTTCTGCGATGCGGGCTCTCAGCTTTTCGTGCGGGTTCACAGTGTCTGCTGGTATTTCATAATCCATCGTACTGGAGAAGGCCGGTTCCCTCCGTTCTGCTGGCACGGCGGGGTCCCCCAAAGAGCGTGTGGGAGATCCGACCCGGGTGCAAGCTGTTGCCGTGGCGTCCTCTGTGACGTAGCGTTGGGGAGAGGTTCTTTCGGGCGTCAGCGTTGACGAAGTCTCCGTATCCGTCGGCGTGTTCACACTCCAGTCCATGGTAGACCCTGTTGCGGCCTCTCGTTGCTTTTCCGATCTCGTGACAGGCATCTTCTTTCTTCCGATATCTGGCTTCTCAAAGGACCACTGAAAATGGTAGGCGTGTTGTCGGGGTGCGGCAGGTTGGTTAATCCGGTGCGGTCCCCGGTAGTGGACTGTATTTGGGTGGGTGGTGTGCTGGCCGGTCTGAAGCTGCCTAACTGGATGTACTGGGCACTAATTGTAGGGTCCTGATTGAAACACTATTGCACTATGCACTTGCAGACTTTATTCACTCACTATTGCACTTACAAAGCTGTTATTTACTACTATGGCACTTATTGTCACTACTATTGCACTGGTATTCACTGTTCACTGTTCACTTTCTTCTCTTCAGAAGTATTCTGAGAGCTTTTCAGAACTAAAACTTCAGAACTAAAACTTGAGATCTAAAACTTGCCATCCGGAAAAACCTTTTCCATATTTATATGGTTCCGGGATTCTCTCTCCCTCCCTCGGATCATGCTATCTCCTTCTAATGCGAGGAAATCAGTTTTTCGTTAGTTTTCCTGGGTGGCAGTTAATATTCTTACAGAAACTTATTTTTCTAAGTTGAGTCATTATTTTAGCTATCTAATAGCACTAAAATCATTACAATATTCTAATTAGTTTAGAAGTTATAGCTAAAAAACTGAAACGGCTTTCTTTACGGTATTGCCGCTTGCAAGGGACCTTTCGTGCGGGAAAGGGACAAAACATATCTGCCTTTCACGTTCTAGAATTTTCTTTCTGGGATTTCCAGCACTTTCATCCCCTCCCTATCCGTATCTCAAATTTTCCACCATTTGCAAGAAGATGTGTGAAGGAAATAGCTATATATGTGTAAATGGACTAGAAGATAGGTTTTCTCCCGATATTTTCCTAACTTTCTGACTTAGAAAACTTCTTCTATGTACAAAGCATGAAACATTTTAAACCTAAACATTTCACATTATTAAATACTCGTACATGCCTTCCTAACTAAGTTAACAAAATCATAATTTTCTTTTTATAAAGCTACTTAAAACTAAGTTTTCTCGTCGCTAACACGCAGCTTATTTAAAAAAATATTGCTGCATTTTTATTTTCTGTATGCATCTCAGACCCGTGTCCGCAAGGAAATCAGCACGACTTAAAAACGCCATATGTACTTGTACATTAGATAGCAAGTTCCAACTTTTCCATTAGATAAATCTCATCAAAACTTTTCGTATGTATCATATAAGGCGTCATTGAAACATGAGTGATGATCTTATTAGAATGTAGATTACTACCTAGCAATTCACTTCACGCAACTTCAATCCATCATATAATGTAAGTACAATATAATTTTTCTCGTTTGCCATTTTCGTTTTGCCTGATATCATCCATGTAGAAAGTTGATTGATTCAACTTTTGGCTTTTCGATTACTTTGCAATATAATTTACAGGTATTAATAATAATAATTTCTTCCGAATTACAGTGACTTCAGTGGCCAATCTCAACAGAGATAAGCCTACTGCGCGGGTGATATCATAGTGCACAAGTGTAAGTGACTGCCTCGTTGGTCTAGTAGTCAGCATGCTGGTACTATCCACAAGGTCCCGGGTTCGGTCGGGCCGAAAAGTGTTAGATTTTCCTGTCTTAAAATTACATGTATTACTAACCGGATGACAATAAACATAATAATTGATCATAAGTTCCAAGCCTCTACCAAATGATTGCTTTCTTTCTCCTTTGACGACCGTCTTGGTGTAGTCGTTCGGGCACCGGACTTCTAAACCAGGCGGTTGCGGGTTCGAATCCCGTAAGGGGCAAATGTTTGTGTGATGAGCACGAGCATTTGTACCTAAGTCATGGATGTTTATATGTATTTAAGTATTTTTGACCGTTATCCTAGTCACCGTAGCACAAGCTCACGCTTAGTTTAGGGCTAGGTAATTGGTGTATTTGTTGAAACAATTTATTTATTTAGGAATCAAAAGGGATGGACTTAGAACTTTTGAAATGCAAACGAAGTTTAGCGATGTTTGTGTCTGATTTTAGTTTAGATTTAATAAATTTGGTTTATAAAGTTCATTTGATGATTCTTATTCCTAACGTTTGTCTTAAAAATTAAAAAAAAAAAAGTTTAACAGTTTTTTTACAAATATTAACGTTTATTCAGTGGCTTTTATTAGTTGCCCATTATGAATGGTTCGTAATGAACACAGATATAATATGTAATGAACATTTCTGCCTGGAATCGTGGACCAAACCCCAGGGTATGGTAATTTAATTGTCTTGGATTTAAAGTTAGTATCCGTCATCCTACGCCTTAACATCGATATATCCCCAACAATCCTGTCCATAATATCAATTACCATTTCGGGTCCGTATTCACAAGTTTGCTAACAACTGTTTGCATAGATTAGCCGTCGTTAGCATACAACTGTCGCCTGCAGGTGTTCGTGTTTGTATAATTTGACACTTGTTATGCTAGCATAGCTGGTATGTAGCATGTTATCGATAATGTTTATTCCCAAAGACAACAAAAATACATAAAACATAGTGAATTTGCAAAATTTGGAGTCTGAGTATCACTTTTTAGGGTTCGGTACCTTAATGGGAAAAATGAATCTCTTAGTGTCGACGACCGTCTTGGTGTAGTCGTTCGCGCACTGGACTTCTAAACCAGGCGGTTGCGGGTTCGAATCCCACGAGGGGCAAATGTTTGTGTGATGAGAACGAGCATTTGTACCTAAGTCATGGATGTTTATATGTATTTAAGTATTTCTATCCGTTATCCTAGTCACCATAGAATACCTCGTGAGGTCCTGTGGTGGGCTCTTAAGATGAAAGAAGTGCCTGGAAAATACCTGCGTTTGATCAAGGCAATGTACCACAGATGCAGTACCCAAGTCCGGTCCGCTGTCGGCACGACCACGAGTTTCAATGTGGCTGTAGGCTTGCATCAAGGATCAGCGCTAAGCCCCTACCTCTTTCTTATGATATTGGATGCCCTGACATCGGACATACAGAAAGAGGCCCCTTGGTGCATGTTGTTTGCCGACGACATTGTGCTCGTTGCCGAAGACTCTCTTGAGGTCCAGAGCAGACTGGAGGAATGGCGACAAAGACTGGAGAACGTTGGCCTTAAAGTCAGCAGAACCAAAACCGAGTATCTGTTCTGTGACTTTGGCGGTCTCTCCAGTCCTTTACCTATAACCCTTGCAGGAATGCCCTTACCAGTCTGTTCCGACTTTCGGTACCTCGGGTCTATCGTGCAAAATGACGGCGATATTGACAGCGACATTAAACATCGAATCAACGCAGGTTGGATGAAATGGAGGCAGGTCACAGCAACAACATGCGATCCACGGATGCCCTTAAGGTTGAAGGGCAAAATTTACAAGACTATCATAAGACCTGCCTTACTGTACGGATCGGAATGCTGGGCCGTTAAGAAGATGGATGAAAAATGATTGCATGTAGCGGAGATGAGAATGTTGCGATGGATGTGTGGAGTGACAAGAATGGACAAAGTAAGAAATGAATATATAAGGGGAAGTTTGCAAGTGGCGCCTGTGACAGAAAAGATGACGGGAAACCGTTTATCTTGGTATGGACACGTGATGAGAAGAGAGGAGAATCATATGACAAAAAGAGTGATGAGTATGAATGTTAGTGGATGGAAGGGAAGAGGCCGACCTAGAAAGAGATGGATGGACTGTATAAAGCATGATATGATTGTGAAAGGAGTGGATGAGTCAATGACGAGTGATAGGATTGTATGGAAGAGAAAAACATACTGCGCCGACCCCAAATATAATGGGAACAGGGCAAGCGAATGATGATGATCCTAATCACCATAGCACAAGCTCACGCTTGGTTTGGGGCTAGGTAATTGGTGTGTTTGTTGAAACAATTTATTTATTTATTATTTATTTATTGTCCGTCTGTCGGTCTAGACCTTTTTCTCAGGAACGCGTGCAATCAAGTTGTAATTAACATCAAATACTTACATATCTCTGCGATTCTTTGAAGCTGTGAAAAATCTAAGTAATATAATGCAAATATATATTCTCCACAATCCGAAGGTATTTTCTATCATTTCTCCGGGGAATCCGAAAATTCTCATAGGCTTAGGCATAGACAAGGTTACTTCCTATAGGCCTAAAAATCATGAACTTGGCTAAAAGGAAGAACTTTCAGTACAAATAAAAGGAAAAGTCCGACAACCGCAAAGTAGTCAAATGGTAGAAAAAATACTTTATTTATACGGAACCCTTAGTGCCCTAAGATGTATTGTTTATAATGTCAGCTGGTTGTATAGTATAATTAAATATATTTTTGCACTTGAAAAAATGACCACCAGAGGCGGGATTCGAACCCGCGTTCCTCGCATACCGGGCGATTGCCCAACCTCTCGGCCACCTCTCGGTTTGAAACTCGAGGTGACCATTTGAACTTGTTATACTACGGTTGTGTATATGTAGTGCCTTAAAGATTATACATAACACATGTTAAATTGCCTAAAACTCATATTTTCTATTGAACCAAGAAGCACTTTGTGTTTCTCCAAGATTTCAGAAACGGCATCTAAGAGAATGAACACAAAATATCCCAAGGATGAGTCAGTCAGGACAGTGAGTGATGCTGTCAACCGGAAGTCCGGGTTGGACTTGATGCGGCTTAGCAGATGACGAGGGTAGCTGATGCACCTGAGGCCGTCCACTGATGTACTGGTGCAAGATGTGGCATAGTTTAAGAGCTTAAATAAAGACAGCTTCATATGAGCTGGTAAATGACTCTTTCAAATCGTACTCAACTGAGGGTCATTATCATTATGTGGAATTAAAAAACAGAACGGTTTTCTTGGATTTTTATTATTACCCAACTGCGCCAGAAGGGTTATGTTTTTCGAGAGTATGTATGTATAATTGTTTGGCACGTCCTATACCCTAAACAGCTAGACAGTTTTAGGCGTATGTGGTGTCGATGAATTCGTCAGAATTGTAGTAGTGCCTTGCTTTATATATTTTTAAAATCTCCCCCAATGGAAAACAAAGGTTGGGGTATATTTTTACTTCAACAATATGGGTACCAAATGAAAGCCATTGAAAAGAATATTAAAAAAAAAAACAAAATACACCCATAAGTCTGGTGGTTGTTTTGTTTTTTCAATAATTATGTTTGCTTGTTTTATGGAGCCATATGCAATTGCCTTCTCCATTTCACACACTAGCCAACACTTCTTCAACTACTAGTGTGCGTGTTTAAGTTACGATATTTTCCTTCACCGAGCAATACTTTGAAAATTACTGTCCACAAGTTTTGCACAATCTCAGTGGTACAAACTAGGCATCGAAGTCACAGATGAGTCTTAGCTGAGTTATAAAATTTTCTCCTCTAAACTATCACTGCTGTTGATTATAACTGCATTATCTAACAAAAGTCAAAAGTCCATAAGTCACAATCAAACATTAATTATTAGCTTTTTACCCGACTGCGGAAGGAGGTTTATGTTTTTCGAGAGTATATTTATGTAAGTATATATGTATAATTGTTTGGCACGCCCTACAGCCCAAACGGTTCGACAGTTTTTGATATATGAGGTGTCGTTGAATTTGTCAAAATTGTGAGAGTGATATCGGCTATATAAATTTTAAAAATGGCGCCCGCAAATGGAAATATAATGGGAGGAGGGGGATTGATTTTTCCTTACCATAACAATATGGGTATTAAATGAAAACCAGTAAAGAGACCATTTCTAAAATATTATATTTTTTGCAGTCTGGTGTTTTGTTTTGAATAATAAAACAAAAATAATAAACGGTAATGTGAAAGGGTGCTTCGTAGTAAGTATGTGGCGAAGATAGGTAAGTTAAAGAGGTCCAAAACAGTAATGAATGAATTTATTAAGAAATGACCTACTTATATACAAAACTAGGGCATTTGCTAAAACGAGACAGGCTATCTTGCTATTACACACAACATGAAAACAAATAATTAAAACTTACGTTACCTACATACGAATTAATTTAGAAAGAGTACGATCACATAATATATCTATCTCACTCGACATGATGATACAAGAAATTGTCGGTAGACGAATATAAACACTTAACCGATTACCTACTAAAAGGCAAAAATGTAAACGGCCGTAGTGGATCGGAACACTCCTACAGTCCGACGCTGATGCTGGTTTGATGCAGACGTATGTGATGTCGCCACATAGCACCCCCTCAAGCGAAGCGTACGACTGGTTTCACTATTCTTCCTGATCGTGTCCGTGTTGTAGTTGCAGTGATCTTCGGAGTTTTCGTAGTGTTTGTGTTGTTGTGATAGGCATTTTCCTCGTTCAGTGTGTATGCAGGTTTGAGCCGGTCGATTGATACGTTGACTTCACGCTCGGGAAGTTGTATGCGGAATACTTTGTCGTCGCGTCGTAGTACTGGATAGGGCACTTCGTATGGAGCTTGCAGTGATCTACGGCCGGAGTCAATTCGCAGGAACACACTTTCACATGATTGAAGATCTTTGTGCACGAATGTTTTAGTGTTATTCCGATGAGGTCCTGACGACTTGAACTCGTTGATTGTTTGACGTAGTTGATCGACGAAAGTGTAGTCCATTGGGTGTTGTGACGTCATCGGGGTGTTATTGAAAAAATCTCCCGGTAATCTCAGACTAGTACCGTAGGTTAACTGTGCGGCACTTACTCCCGTGTCGTTTCTCGTAGCAGCTCGTAGTCCTAGTAGAACGGTAGGCAAGGCGTCTAGCCATTTCGTGTTACGGCTTTGTAGGCTCGCTGTAAGGGCTGTCTTGAGTGTTCTGTGCCAGCGTTCTACGATCCCATTGCATTGAGGGTGATACGCAGTTGTTCTTGTTTTTTCGATGCCAAGTAGTTTGGTTAGACACGTGAATAAATGGCTTTCAAACTGTCGTCCTTGGTCACTCGTCAGCGTAGTAGGACAGCCAAACCGAGCGATCCACCCTTCATAAACATGTTTTGCGATAGTTTCGGCGGTCATATCGTGCAGAGGTATAGCTTCAGGCCAACGAGTTTTCCGGTCTATCATGGTAAGTAGGTATCTGTGGCCGTGTTGTGAAGGCGGTAGTGGTCCGACAATATCAACATGTAGGTGTTGAAACCTTTCAGCAGATTGAAATGTTGTGAAACTGCTGCTAGTGTGTCTATGAATCTTAGTCTGCTGACATGGTATGCACGCTCTCGTCCAATTACTGATATCGGCGTTCATCGATGGCCAGAAATACTTTTCGGTTAGCATCTTTCGTGTCGTGCGGCTGCCTGGATGACTTAGGTCGTGTACGGCGTTGAATGCTATACGACGAAAGTTTTGAGGTAGGTACGGTCTGATGTTTGCAGTTGATGTTTCACAGTATATTTTGCAGTTGGTGTTTGGCAGTTGAATTTTCTTGAATTTCAGGTTGTTTTGATTCATGAGTTCTTGTAGATTTTCGTCTCTTTCTTGTGCCGAAGCAAGTTGAGTATAGTTCAGGGTACTCGGGCAAACTATTTCTTCGATGCGCGAGAGCGAGTCGGCAACAATATTCTCACTCCCGCTAATGTGACGTATGTCGCTTGTGAACTCACTGATAAATAATAGCTGGCGAGTGCGACGTGGAGTTTCAGTGTCCGATGTTTTCTTGCGCAGGGCGTACGTGATAGGCTTGTGATCGGTGTATATTATAAGTTGTCTTCCCTCGAACATTTTCCGGAAATGTTTAACTGCCATATAGATTGATAGTAGTTCACGGTCGTATGTTGAGTATCGCTGTTGTGTTTCGGAGAATTTCTTGGAGAAGTAACCGAGTGGTTGCCACTTGTCGTTTTGATATTGTTGTAGCACGGCTCCGGCGCAGTTACTAGATGCGTCGCACATTAGGGCAATCGGTGCGTCAAGTGAAGGGTGCGCGAGTAAAGCTGCGTTTTGTAGGCTAACTTTACAAGCTTCAAATGCTTCTATAGCGTCTGTAGTCCAGACGATCTTCGTTTTATCTTTGCGCTTGCTGTCGTGTAGGTATGCGTTGAGTGGCGCTTGGATTGACGCAGCTTGTAGTAGTGCATCTCTGAAGAAATTTACAGCACCGAGGAATCGTCGTAATTCTTCAACTGTGTTCGGTCGTGGATATGATGTGATTGCGCTGACCCTATCTTGGGGTGGTTTTATGCCGTGTTCTGATACTGTGTATCCGAAAAACTTGACTTCTGTTACTCCCAGCGTACACTTAGACGGATTGATAGTAATTCCGTAGTCGTTTAGTTTGCTCAGCACTGTGCGTAGATGATGAATGTGGGATTCCTGGTCTTCAGAGCTTATAAGGACATCGTCCACGAATGGATAGACGTAATCAAGTCCTTGCAGCACTTGGTGTATAAACCGTTGAAAGGTTTGTCCGGCGTTTTTCAATCCTGGGCACATTCTCGGGAACTCGAAGAGGCCGAAAGGCGTGATTATTGCTGTTTTCTCTATGTGGTCGCTGAATACAGGCAATTGTTGGTATGCTCGGTTCAAATCAATGGTGGAGAAGATCTTCTTTCCGTTTAGTTGATAGGTAAAGTCTTTCAGGCGTGGCACAGGGTAACGATCAGGTTTTGTGATTGCATTTAGCCTTCTGTAGTCTCCACAAACTCTGAGATCGCCGTTCTTTTTGGGTACTACATGCAGTGCGCTTGCCCAAGGGCTTTTGCTAGGTCTACATAGGCCCTGCTCCATCATGACTTCGAATTCTTTTTTTACTGCAGCGTAGCGGTGAGGTGGTATTGGTCTTGCTTTGCAGTATAATGGCGGGCCACTCGTTTCGATATAATGTTCAACGCTGTGTTTTGGTGTTTCTTTCATTGAAGATAATCGAGTTATGTCAGGAAACTCGGCCAATATGTCGTGGTATTTGTTGTTGGAGTCAATGCTTCGAATTGTTGATGTAGGGTAGGTTGAAATTGATGTCGACACAGATAGATTCGTAACTTTGTCGGTCAGGCTTCTACCCGCGATGTCGACGAGTATCTTGTGATGTTTCAGGAAATCAGCACCAATTATCGGTTTACTGACTGCAGCGATAATGAAGTTCCAACGAAAAGGTCGACGTAGGCCCAAGTCTAGCTCCAATGACTTCTCTCCATAAGTTGGTATAGTTGTATTGTTGGCAGCGTACAATGTGAACTTAGTAGGTTTCAATTGTTGGCCAATTTTCTTCGGAATTACGGAGATGTTCGCACCAGTGTCGATGAGGAATATGAGTTTGGTTCTCTTGTCGGTAACAAAAAGACGGTGTGAGTGGTCCAATGCGCTGGTTCCCGTCTCTGCCAACGCTGCTTCTAGTTTTCCGGTGCGGTTTTCTTCAAAAATGTGCAATTATCTGCACATTTTTTTGCGTTTTGACCAAACTTGCGGTGATAGTAGCAGTACGGTGAGTTTCTGGGTGTGAGGCTTCGATTGGCTGTTTGGTTGCGGTTATTGGATCGGGATGCTTGTCTCCTATGATTCCAGTTGCGATAAGGTGAGCGTCCACGTTGATTATTGTTGTTCGTTACAAGTTGGGTTATTGCTTCTGTTAGCTTGTCAATCTTTTCTTCCAGTGAACGCGCGTATTTTGAAGAAGATGAGTGTTGATGGTCGATTGCGAATGCCTCTGGTTGTGGTGAAGAAGATTGTTTAGGGCGTAGATTAATAGCTGATATCTCACGCTGTGATTGTTGATCCATCATTTTATCAGCCATTAGTGCAACTTCGCTGATACTGCTTTTTTCGCTGATAGCTATAATCGAGCTGATATAGGCTGGCAGTTGATTAAGCCACATTCCTCGCAGTGTGACGGTAGACAGGTGGTCACCGGCTAGGTTCTGCATTCTTCGTAAAAGCTGTGATGGCTTCAAATCTCCGAGTTCCATACCTGCTATGACGCGTTGAACGTTTTTTTGTTCTGAGTCTTCATACACTTGCAGTAGGCGTTGCTTGATAGCCATGTATTTGTTTTCCTCTGGTGGCCGCAGTAAAATATCATATATTTCGTCGACGTCTTGACGTTCCAATTGGCCTAACACAAGCTCGTACATTGCTTGATCGCCTTTCTTCTGCGACTTCATAATTGCTTCAAAGTGCGCAAACCATCCTCTAAGCTTGTCTCGCCATATAGGAGGTATACGAAGTCCGACCGAAACTCCCGATAGCTCTGGCTGTTCTTGCATTACGGAGATAACTGTAGGTGCCACGGCGGGTGAAGTATCTTGCGACGTTCTTGCTCCTTCGTTGATGTTCATTTTAATGTTTTTTAGCTGGACCTGAATTGATGTTCAACTCAGACGGGGTCACCACTGTGAAAGGGTGCTTCGTAGTAAGTATGTGGCGAAGATAGGTAAGTTAAAGAGGTCCAAAACAGTAATGTATGAATTTATTAAGAAATGACCTACTTATATACAAAACTAGGGCATTTGCTAAAACGAGACAGGCTATCTTGCTATTACACACAACATGAAAACAAATAATTAAAACTTACGTTACCTACATACGAATTAATTTAGAAAGAGTACGATCACATAATATATCTATCTCACTCGACATGATGATACAAGAAATTGTCGGTAGACGAATATAAACACTTAACCGATTACCTACTAAAAGGCAAAAATGTAAACGGCCGTAGTGGATCGGAACACTCCTACAGTCCGACGCTGATGCTGGTTTGATGCAGACGTATGTGATGTCGCCACAGGTAATTTAAAAAACCCGACTGTCTTTCTGTGTAATTGGAAATTAAAAAACCCTTAAACAAGAAAGTGGTCATACCCGGGTTAAATTGGTACCCATATTAAAAATTGTAGCAGTCGGGACCCATGTTAGAAAGTCAGCCGTCTCGTCAGTAGATTAGAGTAATCTGCAATGTAATATAGAGGTAGGTATGTGCTTTAAATTCACTAAGCCTCCATTTCTAGAATGGGTCCCGACTGCTACAATTTTTAATATGTGTACCAATTTAACCCGGGTATGACCACTTTCTTGTTTTAGGGTTTTTTTAATTTTCAGTTACCCAGAAACGCAGTCGGGTTTTTTAGTTTTTTAAATTACCGGTTTTTTTAATATCTATAAAAAAGAATTACAACTGTAGCCGTCCCCAGTGGCGCTTTAAAGTTGTAAAGACTTTATTGCCGCTGTAGCCTCTTACTCTAACATTTTTTTATTGACTTTTATACCCTTGTAGATACGGAGTATTTATTTTTTGTAGTTTCATATTATAATTTGAATACAATTTTTTGAGGCGATGTTTTTTCTCTAATCAAACATAAAACAACTATGAGGCGATTTTTGGACATCTCCTTTTAATAATAAATTAATGATTGCTTTAAATTGCAATGCAGTGATAACATAGTAACACACTTAACAATTACCCAGCCCCAACTTTAGCGTGAGCTTGTGCTATGGTGACTAGGATAACGGACAGACATACAAAAATACGTTAATATAAACATCCATGACTCAGGTACAAATGCTCGTGCTCACCACTTTGAACCCGCAACCTGTGGTTTGGCGAACCACTACACCAAGTGTGATGAGTTGAGGATCATTACGCTATGTATTAGTAACATTACTAAGACTCGAATTAATTAATGAGCTTTTTTATGAGTTTCGACGACAAAGCGGCCTCAGGTAGTGGCTCTTCCAGTAATAGTATAATAATATTATGAAGCGAATCAAATCTTTGTGTTGGTTTGAGAAACACAACGAACCTTAGTAAGCTGTGAACCAACTGGACTTGGCAAAAGCCGTCAAACGTTGGATCTCTTTGTAGCTATTTTGCATTCCTTCACTCTCATAATTCGGTGAGACGGCAGTCCGACATGACCGTAGAGAGATCAGGCGCAGGACCAACGGCTTAACGTGCTTTCCGAGGCACGGGGGTGTTAAACACTACCAACTTCCTGACTCCGGACCTGTGTCTGAGTAATTTCAAGACAGAAAAACTCAAACACTCCCGGCTCGACCCGGGATTTGAACCCGGGACCTCGTGGATAGTACCCAGCGTGCTGACCACTAGACCAACGAGGCAGTCAACTAGGTAATATCACGTATCTGTCATTAATTTCAAATTAGCCTTTTCAAATGTATACAAGTGTTGTAGCAGTGGCAAATAAATTATTAGCAAGGGGGATTTTTTTACAAATAATGCATGTAAGATTTCGATTTTCCGATTTGGTCAATAGCTTATGCAACTTAGTGGCTGCTGACGATCAAACCCGATTTTTTACACAATCAATCTTTCTCTTCCCATATAAACTTGCAAAAAGACACATTCACACGATTACTTTTCATATAGATACTGTATCTTTCTATTTTTTCATTCGAAATGGGTTTGCTCTTGACTCTAGACTAAGCCAGACGTGACGTAGACTGAATCAACGGCGGAGTGAGCTCACCTTTTCTATTTTATTTGTAAGCAAAAATATTATGAGACTATTTTACACTACAATATCTATGCTTATTAGTTGTTTTTATATCATTTTTATCTACATAGTTTCCTTTTATTTGCTTTCCCCGACTGAAACCATTCAGCACTACGAAATGAAGGAACAAATTTTATTTTTATCTCAGATTTACATCTTTGCAATTCTACACTTTCCAGCAATGAAAATCCATTGTATTATCAGACGAAGTCGTAAAATGGCATTATCATTCACTATGAGGAGATGTAATAGTCTTTTGTGTCCGGTTTTATCACCAGGAAAATGGTTTATGCGTTTGTTTAGTTACAATTTGATCGTGAACACATGGCATCGTTTTTGCGCTAACATTTTTTTAAATTCATTAGGATAAACAAACAGTGACATATTGCAGCTTCTTAGGGTGTATAATTATAGCGTAGCCTTAATCTATTTGACACCACACCGTTTCCCACAGATTAATTTAGAATAGATATAATTTGAGACATTGTGAAGCGTAAAACATACAATTTTCTTGGAAAGAAATTAAAAAAAAAATGCTTATTGTGTGATGTCACACAAAGTGCAGTAGTGACAACTTTTTATAATGCACTAGGTCGTCACTGCCATGTCAATTGAGTGAAACGTCTCGTTATGTCTGTACAAGTCTTTATAGGGGTGAGCGAACATTGTAGTATACGTGGACTTTTATGAAAAAAAAAAAAACATGTGTGAACTGGACTCATGCACTGAGAGTTTCGTATAAGCTTGTTATGAGTGTCTCCTGTTTTGGGATGTTTTATTGACGTAGGTTTGCTAAAACTGATATCTTAACTTCTCATCTGTAAGGTTGTGAGTTCGATCGCTGTCTGTACCACTGAGTTTGTATACAAACTTAAGTACAGTCTTTTTCAAAGATATCGTTGAAGGAAAATATCGTAAGAAAACCTGCATAGTTGGCTAGTGTGTGAAATGGAGAAGCCAATGGCAAACCACTCCATTGAAAATTGCCAAAAAAGTCGTTGTGTGTTTCATTTCACATAATGATCACGACCCTCAGTCATGAGGTATACGACTATGAAGAAGGAGATGCTAAAATATGATTTCTTGCCTATTATATTAATTTTAATTAGAATAAGGCCTGTCACAACGTCAAGGAAATGGCCGAGGAAATGAACCAGACCTCTCTTTTTACTAAGTTTTATTTACATACTGACAATTCCTTTGTACATTGAGAACTATGAATTTGAAACCAATAGAATGCCAAAAAAGTAGTTTTACTGATCGCCAAAACAGTCTGACTGACGGAGAATACGATATGGCGCTTAGTCTATTTTTTGTAACATAACGTAACCTCTTCTGAGTCCGATTTCTAAGAGAAATTGTAACATGTTTTTGGCTCAAATTTATTTATGGCGATTTTCATTGCAACCCAACAAGTTCGCGAACTTGTTCGTCATGTCTTCACCCCGTGTGTTCTATAAATAATAATAACCTATCAACACGGCACTCTTCCATAAAGCTTACGCACTTAGCGTTTACGATGTTTCGTGTCGCGAAGCGGTCTTGTGACAATGTTCTTATTTTCTTTGCACATATGAAATGCACAGAAATAAAAACATTTCTCACTTACGTGCTAAAGTTTATGGTGTAACATACTTTGTCTTTGCGAAGGCGCCAAACGCCGAAAATGCTTAAGGTGTCAGATACGAAGTTTTCGACAATATAGACAAAACTGGACAAGTGCGAATCGGTTAAAACCCGATATTTTTCCATAAACACCATATAACATAACATGCATAGCCAATCTTCGCGGCAAATTCACCCTGTTTGTAGGTATGGAAGCCTGAAAATTGTTAGACCCGTATTCACCAATTATTAATCACACATAGATTGACGGTTTATTTGACACAATGCTATTCTTATTATTTTGATACTATGCACACATTAAAACAACACACACACACACACATTCATTTAAGCACTAAGCACCATAACACATGTTTTATTATAAAGGGGAAATCTAGTCTTCACGACACAGGGTATAGTAAAATAAAATAATAATTTGTTTCAACAAACACACCAATTACCGGGTTTGATACCCAATTTCAACATCATAATATATTAAAATTGTTGTCATTTCGACTGTTGATCAAATGAACTGTCGATATTATGAAGTGTCGATCTTTAGAATTGTTGGTCTTGTAAGTTGTAGTTATTGGGGCGTTGATTATTTAAATTGGGTATCAAACCCCCAATTACCTAGCCCCATACTAAGCGTGAGCTTGTTCTATGGTGACTAGGATAACGGATAGACATACATATGTATATACGTTTATACATCCATGACTTAGGTACAAATGCCAGTGCTCTCATACAAACATTTGCCCCTTGCGAGATTCGAACCCGCAACCTCTGGTTTTGTAGTCCGAAGCACGGACCACTACACCAAGACGGTCGTCTAGTGTAGTAGGTCGTATAGTGTGGAGACTAGCACCACTGTCTTGTCTTAGTGATTTTTAAAGCAATTTTATAGTTTTTCTTTACTGTATTCAACAGTGTATTTGCCTGTATTTAACTGTCAAGTACTGACTCAAATTTCTTAAATGGCCATACAAAATATGTTAAATAATATGATAACGGTTGTTTATAAGTCAGCCTATTAGATCCCACTGCTGGGAAAAGGCCTCACCTCAACTATGAGGAGGAACGAGCCATACTTCACCACGCGGGCTCAGTGCGGATTGATGGAGGGGTGTATGTAAGGCAAGTGACAAACCTTACTGTCAGAAGTTATCAAGCCGCCCTAGGGCCTCTGACTAGGCTTAACGACTAATACCACAGATATTAGCCGGGACCAACTGCTTAACGTGCCTTCCGAAGCACGGAGATGCTTGTCATGGACGTCACTTAAATGGTCGGAATGGTCACTCATCCAATCACGACCGCGCCGTGGGTTGCTTAACTTTTGGTATCACTACCAAAGCGCTGCCGCCACTGCGCCACAAGCACCTCAAACGTGTTTAAATAACTTAAATAACGGTTGTTTAAATGTTGAAAATGTGTTGGTGAACTCGTCGTTTAAGCAGTTATGATTTCGTATAGATGCTTTCCCATTAATATGAACTCATAATTGTTACATTAATTGAATCAATATTAGACGTCTAATTTAAATGTTTGTCTCCATTATGTCATGTTACACAACTGTCATTAATTTCAAGTTTTATCAAGCGATCGATAGTGTTCTATTTTTATAACATGTTATGCTGTACGGCCTACTTGGGTGGTAGCTTTTTAAATTCTTGTTACTTCTGTATTTTTAGCTTTGTTTGAAATAATATCATTATATCAGCCTATTGCAATCCTGGACGTAGGCCATTCCAAGACTGCGCCAAATTTCACGGTCTTCTGCTTCTCGCATTCAGCCAAGTCGGCCACTACCTTCCTCAGGTCATCGGCCATCTAGCAGGGGGGCGTCCAACACTACGTTTCCCGAGACGTGGTCTCCATTCGAGATCCTTCCTACTTCAACGCCTGTCGGTTTGCGACAGACATGACCAGCCCACTGCCACTTCAGCTTACTGCACCTTTGAACGATATCTATGACTTTCGTCTTTTGATGGTTATCTGACGATACAGTACCAAAACATCGGACCGCAAATTATTCAAAGTCCGTCCACATATTTGTCCACCTGTTTTCAATGAACCCATCAACTGCCGAATGTTCCTGATGAGCTTAATGTGGGGGGAGGGGGAGGGGCGCATTCTCGCTATGATTACGGAACGTAATGACGGAATCTCCGCTGTAAGTAGCGAAAATATAACAGCCACCACAATTAATTTCCGTTCAGTATCCTGTACTTTAAAAAAAAACCGTATTCCTGATATAATAATAATTATAGTACATAAATCAAAAATAACACAGTGAGTGGTTAACAATTTCAACTATTCAATAACTTTACGAAAACAGGTTAGCCTGCACATTATTAAATGACGGCAGAAGATTTAAATATTAAACTTTTCCGAAGGAATGATAAGCATGCGTTGTTGATAAAATGATTAATAATCGTTGACACTCAAGTGATTTTACAATAGACATCGGTGCTTCTCAATTATTTTGTAATACCAAATAATTATAATTTTAAATCAAAAATCTGCTAAACATCTTTGTGACATCTTTGCTTTGGGGATAATTTTTTCCTTGCAGGTCTTTTACAGCCTTTTCCAATTTACTCTTTTTATTTTCAGTCTTCTGTTTTGGGCTTTACTTCTTTACTTTTTATCTTCAATTCTTGTTTCTTTATAATGTATTCTTGGTTTTTAATTGTGTATAGCAGCTTTTCAGGTGACGGTTTCTTTAATGAGAGCTCGTGAATGTTAAATACCTTTTTTGCATTATTGTTGGCAATATGATTATTGGTGATATTCGTTCTACAATGATTGTAAGAGTTCTTAAACGATATAATGATTATATAATGATTTATGCAACTTGCTCAGAACTGTAAAACTTTACTTAAGTGTGATCTCACCAACTGCATTTTAAGCCCAACTAGGTTTCCAAGCTAAAGTTAATGTTTTTAGTGTAAAATTATGAATACTAATAATTTTATCATACATTATTTATATTATGTGTGTTGTCGTATCTCTTCGTGCTTTGGCCCATGGGTCTGCCGCATGGACCCTTAGGATTGTTGTGGTTTACATATTTGGACGTGCTCATATTAAGCTTTATGTCCCAAAATGTAACTTAGAGAAGATTATAAAATTCAAACCTTAATGGTGGATAGCTACTGTTTTTAGGCATGTCACGAACCCTTTTTAATTGCGCGGAATATTTCAAAATGGCGGTTGCACGGTGGTATGTGATTACTGGAATTATTTTGGTCTAATGGACTTCATAGCCGGGGCTGTTTCACCTTTTAATAAAGTGAAATGAAGCACTGATCATCTGTCTATGTTGTTTTGCAGACAATGTTGTGTTTTTGACACTTTTTCGGTATTTCATTTTAAATGGTCTATGTCATTGACACACAGATGGATAAATTGTTGTCAAAGTAGTTCAGAAACTTAGAAACCTATGAGTTTATAAGTTTAAATGAGAAATCAAAAATTTGCGATGGAGCAGCATTTGAACCTATGACCTTTGGCTTAAAACTTATAAAATAAAAATGACACTGAGTGTTAAAAATCTTCTAAAAAAGCAATTCAACCTATGTGTGTTGTACGTTTCCTCTAAAGATGAGATTTTATTTACAGTGTTTTTTAGGGTTCCGTAGTCCGACAAGGAACCCTTATAAGATCGTTCAGTCCGTCCGTCCTAGTCTGTCACAGCAGAATATCTTCTACGTTTATGAACTGATTTGCATGTAACTTGGTTCGAGAATACTTCACATATAGATCTTATTTTTAAAAATACAAAAAATTAAAATTACTTCTTTTTAAGGGTACCTCCCCATACATGTAAAAGTGGGGGTGAATTATTTTTTTGAGTGTACCCCCTTATGTGGAATATCGTTGAAAAGGACTATGAAAATAAGGTAGGGTTTCCATACACCACTTTTATCAGCTTTACCATTTGCGAGATATAGCCCGCCAAAGTCGTTTACACGATGTTTACACCCTGTAATTTTTAAAGTCTTGGACCTATAAACTTCAAATCACTCACGTAAAGAAACAGGCGCGGAAACTCTTATTTAAAATTGTTTTAGGTATCCTGTGATTAATACTTTTGAAATAATACTTTTGAATATATACTTTTTTGCCTATACTGTCTAATGTTGTAAGCTAATGGTACGGAACCCTTCGCGCGCGAGTCCGACTCGCACTTGACCGGTTTTTTTTTGTATATTATAAGACCTTGAATATAATGGAGTAAGTTATGAAATTCTCTCCTTATGAAATTAGGTAATTTATTGAATGTCTTATCAAGTAGAGGTTAGTTCATATAAATAAATATTGACAGATTTTCTATAAAGCAAGGAAAAAAAAGTTATAAAACTATTCATAAAGCGTCCTAAGTCCCTTTTTCTTACAAAGTACCTTTAACCCACAAAAATGTATACCCCAAAGTTTGGCAAAATAAATCCCTATTATGGCGAATCTACGTGTTGGCTCTGCTTCCCATAGCGCGCTGAACTATGTGTAATATTTTAACACAGCAGCCGCGATGGGTCCATAAGGTGAGCGTTCACAGATCTTTGTTGGCATTAGACGGACATAAGTCAGTACGTAATTCCTTGCCGGATTATTACCGAGGCGTGCTTTTGCTACGTATTTCGGTCGTTACTCGTGTGTAGTTATAAAACGTCTCCTGATTTACATTACATTGTTCTTTATGGTACATTTATTCAGAAGAATTTCAATCGTTTTGGGAACCACCCACACGCCATTCTGATCCATACATTGGCATTGTGTATTCGCCGAGTTAACCTTTTATTATTTTTGTCATAAGAAGCATTGTTTCATGTCATCAAACGTAGTAGCAAGTGGTCAAATCCATCACACAACATATAACTCGCAAACCATCAAAAAGTTTAATAGTGCGATTATTGAAGTCTACATATAGATATTTTTTTTTGTAATACATGTTCGAATTTGAGTGGCAGCTTAAAAGATTGTTACCAAAACTCTGGACTTTCCGGAAACATCCGGTTCGTCCGACGAGTCCCAGCACTAATGGACGCGTACCTGAAACGTCCCATTCCGCGGTGAACGCCAAAGCCTACGTGGATGGCTGAAAAATGAAATTTGCACGAACGATGAAGTGCGGAGAAGGCAATTTCCTACCACGCCCTTGTAATAGCCGCTTTGATACCGGATGCAAGAAGCAGTTTGTAGTGGAGCTGATTTTACAATAATAGGTACAAAGCATTACATAATAATCTTTTTAGAGAATATTAAAGTAAGATAGCCTATAAAGATCCCACTGCTGGGCAAAGGCCTCACCTCAACTATGAGGGGGTACGAGCTACTCCACCACGCGAATAGGTTAATAGATTCTCTTATTTTATTTCACTTTTTTTAAAATATGAAATAAAATGATTAAGTGTATTTGCTTAAATATGGTACATACATGATATTAAATAGTTAGATCTAACATAGAATCACATGTTTTACAAACCGGGTGGCATGCAAAAACTTACATTGTTGTTTCAAAAATTGAGTATCATAATTCTTGTTTATTTAATTAGTATTATAAGCAATTTATTATAAACATATCATATTATACTAAAATTGTATGTGTCAATCATCTATCAATATCATAAATCAATCAATCAATAGATTTGCTCTTGACTCTAGACTAAGCCAGATGTGGCGTAAACAGAGTTGACGGTGGAGCGAGCTCATCTTGAAGGTTCTGCTTGGAAGGTTGGAGGTGCCACTCACCGAAGGAACTCAGCATGCTGCCTGGCGCTGGTGGAAAGGATATTTTCGGATATCACTGCAGTTCCTTGAATGTCTTTGTTAAAGATTAGAATGACAGGAAAATACAATTTTTTAAAAGCCTACAATTATCAGAACGAAAGCCTGCATAGTTATTTGGATGCTGTTTATTTTAGTGAAAGATACTTTATCGTAAAAGTTTTAGTTTTTATTGCAAGTCACAAGTGGCTTATAATATTATCACATTTATGTTATTTTTAAAGTACAAGTGATGCCCTGCAAGGGCGGCGAGTAAGAGGCAGTAGGTGATGAATACATCGAAATCTAATACTTCAATAGGAAATGCCACGTTATAATAATAATAAGTCAGCCTATTAGATCCCACTGCTGGGAAAAGGCCTCACCTCAACTATGAGGAGGAACGAGCCATACTTCACCACGCGGGCTCAGTGCGGATTGGTGGAGGGGTGTATGTAAGGCAAGTGACAAACCTTACTGTCAGAAGTTATCAAGCCGCCCTAGGGCCTCTGACTAGGCTTAACGACTAATACCACAGATATTAGCCGGGACCAACTGCTCAACGTGCCTTCCGAAGCACGGAGATGCTTGTCATGGACGTCACTTAAATGGTCGGAATGGTCACCCATCCAATCACGACCGCGCAGTGGGTTGCTTAACTTTTGGTATCACTACCAAAGCGCTGCCGCCACTGCGCCACAAGCACCTCATGCCACCAATGCCACGTTAAAATATCTTAATTCTGCGTTTATCTCAGCGGTTGCAGTTTCGAAGTTGAACAGAAAATTGTTCCGACCTTACCCTCGGCTTAATTCGAAACTTGCTTCAAAAACGTTTTTACGTGAACATTTTAATATCGCTTTGGCTTAATATTTACTCTGTCACAAGATAAGGTTTGTTTTCGTTAAGCCGCTGTGAAATGGGTTTTGAATTTAAAATTTTAGGGTCTATTTCTATGCTGTGTTTAAACTGCAGAGAGCTTTCTTAAAATGTCTGGGTTTGTTTAAATAAATAAAGCGAAGTAGTTTTACTTTGTGGGGAGTTTTGGATACATTTTTAAAAGATAGTAAAAATGTTTCAATTTTCTTTTACAGCAGTGTTTATTTTTAGTTTAAATAGTCTTAAAAGGGGCGCAAATTACGTGTTCTAATCTGCAACAATAACAATTTTTACTGCGTAGAGTTTACATAAAAAAGATTTATATATATTTAGTATAATTCAACCAACAACCAAACAAACTTTTTGGAAAAATTGCACCTAAGTTAAATTCTGTTTTGGCAAATAGTAAAGCTGGCTCGTTCCTCGCTCAAAGGATAAGTATAGCTATCCAACGCGGTAACACAGCCAGCATCCTCGCCTCCTTGCCTCAAGGACACGGGTTTATTTTTGATTAAGTAGGTTTTAAGTAAATTAATTTTTATCTCATGCATGTCTTCGTGTTTATTTTCTTTTATATATAACTGCCAAACTAATAAAGTTACCAACAAATATGTAAATATTATTTAGGAATCTTTCTAAACAACTCACATTTAATGGAGCAGTTGGAGAAATGATAACGAACAATCTGTGGATTACTAAATGATTCCAGATGCCTATGGAGCCGAATGGGAACAAATATTAAGAATTTTTCTATAATAATAATTTCTTGGAGTAACTTGGGAATTAATGTATGAGCTTTTAACCTTAACCTAACAATAGAATGGAGTTCTTGCCACCCTCTGCTGGCCCTTTTTATTTTCAACATCTAATATTATAAATACGAAAGTGTGTCTGTCAGTCTGTTACCTCTTGACGCTTAAAAACCGATTGAGATGAAAGGATGATGCAATTTTTGGTACCCACCTCCAATAGCAATGTGTGATACGTCGTTAGACAGCTCTTAGTAATCTGAATAAAAGTTAATATGGCGCCAAGTTCCGATCGTTAGTCCGTTCAGAGCTGTATGGTATTAAAGTCTCAGAAAACGAACTAGCTCCTACTTTTTGCAACTAACACCTAAAGCAATGCAAGATTTGTCGTTGGATAGCTCTTAGTATCCTGATTAAAGGTTACTATGGTGCCAATTTCCCATCGTTAGTCCGTTTAGACCTATACGCTATTAAAGTCTCAGAATAAGAACTAGCACCAACTTTTGGTAACCACCACCAATAGCAATGTGTGATACGTCGTTGGATAGCTCTTAGTAACCTAAATAAAAGTTACTATTGCGCCGAATCCCGATCTTTAGTCCGTTCTGAGCTACATGGTATTAAAGTCTCAGAATAAGAACAGTACCTACTCATAGTAGCCATCACCAATATTTGATACGTCGTTGGATGACTATTAGTTACCTAAATAAACGTTACTACAGGGCACCAAGTTTCGATCGTTTATCCGGTAATAGCTACACAGTACCTACTAAAATCTGAGAATTAGTAATAGCAACTACATACTTTTAGTACCTACTTCCAATAGCAATGTGTGTTACGTATTTGGATACAAGTTACAATGGCATGCTAGACTATGGCATGTCAGCGGGGATGGGTGGATACTGCGGGGAATGGGGTATCAAGTGGTACCTAGACTGAGTGTGATATCCGAAAAGAGGACGTTGGAAGGTGACTTGACCATTAGGACAGTCATATCTCAAATATAGAGAGCAAGGAGGCATGACAGGCATTTCTCTTCTTCTAGGACACCGTTATCTCGCAGAAAAACTTAAAAACACTATGAGGCTCTTGCTTTATGCCCTGCTCTAATAATACTAACACATGTTAGTAGATATTAATATTTCATAAAGCCTACTTCATTTATTTAATTCATTGTTTAATAATTTTGTAATTAAATCTCATATTAAGCTGCGTCCGTCATGTATTTTTTTATTTATTACTAAAAATTGTTATATTATTAATAAACAACACTAAACATACTTACATTAATGTATATGATTTATAATGAAAATCTACATTACTAGACTTTATTTTGTTAACTTATTTTAGGCTGGTAATCAAATCGGACAATAAATCAAGACAAGCGCCATACTAATTCTTGTTATACAAGATAATACCTTTCTAATGATATATCACACATCGTTATTGGAGCGGGTACCAGGTTTCATAGAAACCCTTGCGTCCTCCTTTGGTATGGAGACAGTTCGAGACCCTGGAAAGGACATAGGCTTCATTTTGTCGCGATATAAAAACATTAAGGGGTGAAATGGGGGAAGAAAGTTTAAATGGAAAATCCAACTCTTGCGGGCGAAGTCGCGGGGAACCACTAGTAATTTATAATCTTTACTGTCTCACTGCTATCAATTCGCTAGCATGCCAACTTACCGCACGGTGAAAACAAAAAAGTAGGTGTATGGAAATCTAAAATGTGTCAAGCACAGAATTAAAATCTGTAGAGGCCATCGAGGCCCAGCTAATGGCCTCGTCACAAGGGCCTCTTTGCATCGCTGTGCCGATAAAACCTCTTGTCTCGTCAGCGTGGGCTCTACACAGGTTAAGAGCTGTGGTTACGGTTAAAAATTTGAATACACCTATCGACACAAAAAAGATTTAATACAACAATACTTTTTTTTAAAGGTACACTTGATATTACTACTGCAATTTTTTTTTTTTTAATTTAATAGGCAGACATTTGGCCGCAATCTCACCTGATGGTAAGCGACGATGCGGCCGACGATGGGACATGTCTGTCTAGAAGCAGCCTATTCACTCTTTAAATATGTCTGAAATCGGTATAAAATAAACATAATATAATTTAATTATAATTAATATTGTATTATAATTATAATATTTAAGTACCTACCTACTACTGACAACATGATTAATTGTTACTCGAGTTAATAAATAGTAAAGTAAAGTAAGTAAATGTATTAAGTACAATTTATTTACCAAAACCGAAATTTCTCACTAGATAGATTGATAGCAGTCGCTGCACTAAGCTATGCTTGTATCGCAGGGACTAAGCTTTACTTAACTATAAATAATTCTAGGTATTTGATACTCTGCTTTAGGGCCCATTTAAATACTTGATAAATCATATTTTAAAACTATTTTAGCATTGCAATAAATTATATTAAAATAGTGTATAAAACTGGGGTGAATATAATACCATAATAATACGAAATACAAAATATTTTAAATAAAAAATCAACTTTGCCTGTGTGTGTGTGTGTGTGTGTGTGTGTGTTTGTGTGTGGTTGTGTGTATGTGTGTGTGTTTGTGTGTGTATTTGTGTGTGTGCGTGTTTGTGTGTAAAGCCTAAGATATAATCTCTAGGAGGCTTTCTGTCTGAAGGTAGTTAAGGTAATTATAAGATTGGATCGCTTGTTTAGCTTTGCGCGTTGTGAAAGTTTTAATTTTCACTCTTTGGCAGACAATATTGTATGTGTACGCCAGGAGAAAATAAGGATGGCGACTTGAAAATGTGGTGCGAATGGCGGGCAAATAAATTAATTCATTCATAATTCTGATAAATTATTATTCTTAAAACTATTTTTACGCGTAGAGAGTTTGGTCATTATACAAAGTCAGGTCATATGTTCTGAAACACAATAAAACTTTTGAATTTAGAATGCTGGCCACAATAAAGTTTATTGAATTCGAATTTCAAATTCTTCATGAAAATAAAAATGTGTACTTTTTAGAATTTTTCTCATTTTTAAATATGAAGTGGACACCTAAAGAAGACCGTGTCGCGGTTATTGCGTTGCATCGTTGCGGTTACGCGCCTAATCAGATTTTCGACTTACTGAAAAATTTGAATATAACCAAAAGATTCGTTTGTCGTACCATAAAACAATACAATGAAGACTCTAGTGTAGATGACAGGTCAAGAAGTGGTCGCACTCGCTCTGTTAGGACTTCAACAGTGATAAAAGCTGTGAAGGTGCAAAGAAATCCCATACGTAAGCAGAAGTTGTTGGCCCTTTAGATGGGGTTAAGCAGGACCACGGTGAAAAGGGTGTTAAATGAAGACTTAGGGCATAAACGAGACGCTGGTACTTTAGCGCAGGAGATTAGACAAATATTAGCCGGTTAGCCAAAGGTCGTGGGTTCAAATCCTGCCCGTGTGCGAATTTTTGGTATCTTATTTAAACTTATAGAAATATATCTGACAATGTTATGCTGGATTACATATGTAGCCCACGCGTCCATTCTAGTGTTAACCCGTACGAGCCCAGAGGTCGTCACTGAATCACTCGGCTGTATTCATCAATTTATAATTAAACCGCGGCAATAACGGAGGGGCAATAAATTTGATCATAAAGGCCCTGTGTTAATATTTGAGAAAGCAGAGTCGCGGCTCTGTCTTATTTTGTTGTGTACCCAAGGCGTTGTTGAGGTATTATTACAAGCTTATATTTAGCTTGCAATGTAACTATGTATGTTTGTTCGGGTGGAATCTTGCAACTCAATTTTGAAGCAGATATCTTCAACCGATTGAGCTGAAATTTTGTATACACATTTAGTTTGAATGACAATGCATGGTAAGATGCATGCCGTCATTCTGAATTCAACATGGCGGAGCACCCAAGATGGCAGACTCGTTATTTTCGATGCACTTCTACAATATTAGTATCAAATGAAAGGGCTTGCTGAGAGTAACTCAAAAAGTAAAGTGACGTTACTAAAAAAATCAAAATGGCCGACTTGTAAATACAATCCTCCAATATGGGTATCAAATGAAAGGGCTTGCTGAAAATAACTCGATAAATAAGGTGACGTCATTCCAAATCCAATATGGCGGACTTCTAAGATGGCAGGCTAAGTTTTCTTTGCTTTCTTACAATGTAAGTATCAATTGAACGGGCTTGCTGAGAATAACTCGATAAAGGTGACGTCTCTTTAAATCTAATATGGCGGACTTTTAAAGATAACGGACAAACATAGTCATGTTTTAAAGCTTTCCTACAATATGGGTATCAAATGAAAGGGCTTGCTGATAACATATCCATAAATAAGATGACGTCACTCCAAATCCAATATGGCGGACTATGATTTTATGCTTTCTTAACATATGGGTATCAAATGAAAGAGCTTACTGAGAATATTTCGATATAGAAGGTGACGTCACTCTTAATCCAATATGGCGGACTTCTAAGCCTAGCGGCCTTAGTTTTTTATGCTTTTCTACAATATGGGCATCAAATCAAAGTGCTTGCTGAGAATAATTGGATAAATAAGTGACTTCACTGTAAATCCAATATAGCGGTCTTCGAACGATGGCGGACTAAGTTTTGTTTACTTTCCTCCAATATGGGTATCAAATGAAATGGCTTGCTAAGAATTACTCGATTCATAAGGTAACGTCACTCCAAATCATATATGGCGGACTCCTAGAGATGGCGGACTAAGTTTTTGATGCTTTCCTATAATATGGGTATCTCGAAGCGCTAGTAGGGCCCAAAAGATAAGGAGACATGTTCTGCCCCATATGGGCCATAATTGATTGATATTTTGACGTTCATAAGTGGCATTTTGTGTCCTAAATTGAATAAAGAATTTTTGACTTTGACTTTGACTTTGACTTAACGGTGAAGGAAAACACCATGTGAAAAAACCTGCACACTAGTGTCTAGTGTGTGAGATGGAAAAGGCAATGGCAAACCATTCCATTAAATATTGCCTAGAAGTCGTTGTGTGTGTTTCATTCCACATAATGATCACGACCCTCAGTCATGAGGTATACGACTGTTTCTTGGAGTCCTCGATTTTAATTATTAAGGTTGAATTTCTTGAGTCTGAAGCATCGGTAGGTAAACTTTGACGAGTTTAATTTTAGTGAGATATGCGTCAAAAGCATTGGTTTGCCTGTCTAGGAGAAGGATAACTTCAAATCAAACTGGAATTGTGTTTACGCTGCGTAAGGCTTAGCTTGAAGTTACAATAATTAGGTTGAAGCTTACTTATGCCTTACGCGGCGCATTTCTTCTAACACCCAAGACAAGGTGTTGTACCTAGTCGGGTGATAAGTTATGTCACAAATACTTATTGCAGCTCAATTTTAAAGCAAATGTCTTCAACCGATTGAGCTGAAATTTTGTATACAGGTTGTTTAGATGACATTGCATGGTAAACTGTGTAAGTCGTCTAAGATTTTTGTGTATTGATTGTACTGAGGTTTTGGAGACCTTGAAAGTAAAAAATAAAGTCGAATTGTTGTTGTTCATAGCATCAATTGATTAACTTTGATTTGTGTAATTTCGCGAGAGGCGTCAACAGCATTAGTTTACAACTTGCAAGTGGCATACAAACATTAATCCTAAATTGTTCAAAAATAAAAGCAAGCATTAGGATACTCTCCCTTCGCGCCTTCGGATTTTAAATTGCACTGTTTATTGGGCATACTAGTACCACAGCGAAATACCACGGCGAGTGGAGGTTAAAATAATTGGTGTTCCTATTTGCTGTATTTTTGAAGGGATTTCAATACTTCAGGGTAATCATTATTGCTCTTTAACTCTTTGGTTACATTAAATTCGTAGCCAAGCTATTTTACTCGTCGCCTAGCCATTAAATTAGCCGCCATCCGTTATTTGTTGTTCTTTACTTACCTATGTCTTAAGTAAGCGAGCTTAAAACTTTCGCCACCTTTAAGTCACCGTCGTTATTCAATTTAAAAAAAAAACCTTTTTGAGGCTTAACTAATTTAATTTTTGTTAAACTGATACCTAGGTTTGTTAGATATTAGTTGCACATAGTTAGTTACCCTTTCAATTTTTAGTCGATCGAAAAATAATAAGCCCATCGAATTTAACCGTCAAACGCCCTTGCCTCAATGATGCGTTGAATGAGATAAACAGTGAGATATGCCTACAGACTAAGAAATCTGTCCAGCGATGACGTAAAAGTAAAAAATAAATTACAAGTAAAAAACCCTATTTAAAAACAAGCTTTTATGTCAATGCGCTAAAAAGTATAAAATAAATTTTCCTTAAAACTTTTACGATCAAATAATAACATCATTATACAATTTATATTATACTAGCTGTTGCCCGCGACTTCGTACGCGTGGACTCCATGATACAAAATATTTTATACTCCGTCATCTAGCTATCATGATCTCTTAGTCTACCATGTCGTAAGGAGATGAGAGGAATTAAAAATCAAGGTCAATGGGCACTTTCTTTTTGATAGGTACTATCACCTCGCCATCCTGCTCTGGTAAGATAATTTCGCATGGCAGTGACACTGACTCCAAAACTAAGTGGAAAGGATTGTTTTTTACTTTTAAGTTTACTTTATTGAAGGCAGTTCTATTCGTTTGTAATGTTTGTGGTTTGTGTGTAAGTTTAGGTTTTAGTGTCCAGAAAAAGTCAGACTCATACTTCCCTACCACAATAGATAGATGTGGTTTAGCATCTATTATTTGTGTTCCTGTGGTGTCCCTAGACTACTCAAGGGTCGGTTTGTAAGTAACAACAATCGGAAAGTAAGTAGGTAAGACTATTAAGATTTAGACAAACTGTCTGTGGTGAAAGTATCCACGAACTACTTAGAGTTAAGGTCAGCACCATCAAATTATGACTCCTAAATGTGAACGCTTAAATACCTAAATAAATGCTGTAGCATATATGGTATACATGCCTATAAAATCTGAAAGATTCTCTCGATTTCTCCAGGTTTACGTCACCAGATCGTAACTTGGAGACAGTAGGATTACATTGGGAGTTTGAAAATCAGTCTAAAATAATGTAGCATATCAATTTTACTAACATAGTTTATAAGCAAATTGTTATCACACCAATATGGATTTATGGTCCAAAATAAAAGATTTTTAATTCAATTTGATTGCTCCATACCTGCAATTTGTTTAAGTCAATAGAAAATGCTCATCACGCTGAACAATGTTCTCTTCGGCGCTCTATTCATATCTCTTAAAGTTGAGCTGAGCTGCTAGGGTTCTATATCAGTTGCTCAAGAAGTTCAATTTGTGTACGTCAATAGAAAATGCTCATCACGCTTAACAATGTTCCCTAAGGCGTGTAACACCCCAACCCTTGCAAATTAAAGTAAAAAAATTTTTTTTTATACAAGCTCAATATAAAGTTTAAATGTCAGTATGGATACGAATTCTAGTTCTAATTTATAAGAACATTTGTTTTGTCTCAAATATTTTTCGAGAAATTATGAATAGCTTCATAGTTTGGTTCGCGTTTCATAATAAAAAAAAACATGTGGCGCAAAAACAATGCGACCCTTTCAAGTGTTAAGCTTGGGTCAGACGACATCAGTGATTGTCAACATTTGGATAGTATAATGATTAGGTCTATTATTTGCAATTTATTCATGTTTATAGTAACATACAAAAAAATCGTCATTTCAGACAAAATCTAACCAGGAAATTAAATAAACAGGGATAAGTATTTAAGGTCCTTTTATATAAATAGTATTGAAATATTAAAACCATTAATTCTGATTTCAAGATAATTATCATTATGTTAAGTAAATCTTTATCATTTAATTAGGTTTTCATCGACAGTATTATTTTGATTAAAATTTGTGCATTAAATCTATTTATTAAAAACATGCACAGAACAAAAATGTTGCGCATCTCAGAGATGTTCCGAGTATTGGTTTGTTATTGTTTAAAGTAGTGGGGGTTCAGGAGAAGAAACAAAACCGATTGACACGGTGATTGCAGGGCAGACCTAGGAGAGAAATTTGGGAATTCGGTTCGATACATTCCTGAATACGCGTTACTATTTTCGGAGTCCTAGGACAAGTTTTCGGGAGTGTTAGTAGATTTCGTGTTAAGTGTAGGTGGGTGATAACCAGGTGAGGTCCGGCTGAATTTCGAGCTCAAAGACACGTCTTACGGGTCATGCGATAATGCAGGTTTGGCTGATTATATTGGTGAGTGATTTTTAACTAAGTAATTAAAATATCTGTTGAAACAGTTTTAACATAATATTAATGTAGGTAATTGTGATATAAATTTTTGTTGTCAACGATTTGGTGCTATTAGTGTCGGATAGTTTAATTTGGGTTCGATCCCTAAATTGTTATCAGACTTGATGTGTCTGGATGTGCTGGTGGCATATTTGTATGAAGTTATAAGTACATTCACCGTAAAGAGAACTGGGTTCATTTTCTAGTTGTATTAAACAAATTCATTCCACAAATACGATAGTGTTTTAGTAGGTAATTTGCAGTGTAAGTAAAATGTTTTGGGTTCGAGTCCTAGAACATTGAATTGAATTATTAAATAATGGTTGTATGAGTATACTTTATGTTACAAATATAAGAGAGTATATTATAGTGTGAGTGAAATGATTTGGGTTCGATTCCCAGGACATTGAATTAAAAAGAAGTTGTTCAGAAGTAGATGATTTTAGAAGGGTTTCGTATGTAAGTGTGTAAATAGATTGGTTTTATATTTTACTAAACTAATATTTCAAAAGATTTCTTGACATTTTATATTGTCACTGGAATATGGAAAGGTTTACGATCATAACACCCTTATTGTGGTCCCAACCATAATTACGAAATTATCTTTTATTTAGAAATATTAACAACGAAAGTTTTTGATCATATTAATTATTTTCCATATCCTGGAGAGACAATCTTTGTTGACTATTTATTGATTTTATTGTTTTGTATTATGTTTGATTTTGTTGTTTTGTGTTATGTTTTGATTTTAGATATTCGTTATTTTATTATTTTGAAATTTTAACAATCACCTTGTCAATCGTTATTTAAATCATTTATCGAAACTGCTATTATTTTAATTTTATTTTAAATATGATTTTAAAATTTTAATGCTCAATTTTGATGATATCTACTCTGACATACTGATAATTGTCTGATTTAATTTAATTCTAATAATCGGATAATTTTAAATCATTACCTATTTTTTATTTAGCCATTGTATCTTCTCATGAGATTTATATTGACATACTGATAAACATCTGATTGAATTTGAATTATTTAATCAAAAACTTTGAACTTATAAAATTACTGTTTTCTCATTCCTATCAAATTATTACCAATTACATGGATACTTAACCATTCTATTTTAATGAGATCTATGCTGATGATCTGATAATCATTTTTGAATTTAATTTTACCTAAATAAATATTTTTTAAACTCATGAAACTATAATGCCAATAAATTATAACCAAATACTCTTCTATCTTCAATCCAAACTATGTTATCTGTGAAATCCAACTGATCAGTTTGAAATCTACATACCTATAAACCCTATTTATGCCATGACAAAATGATTTTATTTAACATACAAACCTAACCTAATTTTGAACCAATTTACTTGACTTGATTTGATTTATTTTGAACTTTAATCTCTATAATCTATACATTTAACCTCTGAATCTTGACCAAATGATTGTATTTTATTCTATTTGAATCGAAATTTATACCAACCACTAAGCTTTTATTCAAATGATCTTATTTGACCTACTCTTACTTTGATCTCACTTCATTGACTTTGTTTCTGGATGTTTCCAGCTGATATTTATTACAATACTCAAACCTTAGAAAAAGTTTAGGTAGGTAGTGTATTATAACTACTTCTTAGTTTTAATACTGTTAGGGGTTAGGTAGGGCCAAACAGTAGTTACCTTCCCAATCCCAATGTCTTTCTTATTCCTATCCCCTGAGAATTGGTCCTTTAAATATGTTAGGAGTTAGGTCAGATTGTGGACTATTTTCAGTTATCCATCCTTAGTGTTAATCCTTTCTATAATACTTTATTTCTCAGATCTGAGCAAAGATTTTAATATAAATTTTATACGCTGTTTTGTTTACAGCATTAATTGACTCAATACATTTAAATTTCTTTTATTAATTAGATTTTTATGAAGGAGGTTCCCAAAGGTCATTAAACACTTAATTTTGGTATCTTAAATAATATGGGCTAATGTGAGCATATCAATGGTTTCATAGGACAAATTACAAATGGTTAGGTTTTCGTCCTATAAAGTAGCCATTGGTATCTTTGGATTAGCTCTGTATTATTAACGGATGATAGAAACACAGGAATGTTTCCTTAGAGATCTTTGGTTGTCTTTTCATGAAGTCAAGTAGAGTAATAAATTAAGGATATTTATATTGGATATCTTAAGTTCAGATCTTCCTATATGCGCTCCTTCTCACGTTTTAAATAACGTGTTTCTGTAGGGCCATTCTGAGAGGTGACAGACGATTATTGGTTTACCGATGGTAAAACATGGTCACCATTTCCCGTTTGAGCGTATGGCTGGGGCTCTGCGGGCTCGCAATCGCGGGTTCTATTTTCCTTTTCCCTATGATGCGCACACGCCCAGAAAACTTCTCGAGAAACTAACCTATAAGTAAACATCCACGTACCTCTAAAAGAATTTGGTTTACTACATAATTACACAACGTACGGTCCTACCATTTAACTAGACGATCACACTGCCAAACATCACTGCCATTTGTTATTTAGATCTATATGATCTGTTAAAGTAATAGTAAATCATAGAATTTACATAAGTTAGTACGTATTAAGGTTTTGTAGGTTTTTTGTACGACCTAAGGTTAGTTACAGGCGCTCTATTTATATCTCTTATAGTTGAGCCGAGCTGCTAGGGTTCTATATCAGTTGCTTCAGACCTTCAATTTGTGTACGTCAATAGATAGTGCGCATCACGCTGAACAATGTTCCCTAAGGCGCTCTATTCGTATCTCTTATAGTTGAGCTGAGATGCTAGGGTGCTATTTCAGTTGCTCAAGACCTTCAATTTGTGGACGTCAATAGAAAATGCTCATCACGCTAACTAACTTTTCTTAAGGCGCTGCTTTCATATCTCTCTTAGTTTAAGTGTACTGCTAAGGTTCCACGTCAGGTACTTCGATCTTCAAAATAAATTATAGCCTAGTATTTGCCCAGACTCAATAGCTACATAATAAAAAAGTTTCATTCAAATCCGTTAGTAAAAATAGTAGTTTCGGAGATTAGCGTGTACAAACAGACAAACAGACAAAAAAATTAAAAGTTGTAGATTCCTATTCTGTTACTATTTTAACATCACCCTTAATTAGTTTTTGGTAAAAATACTCAATGTACAGACGCATCGGTTTTACAGTTTTATTATAGTATAGATAAAAGCTTGTCGCGAGATTTTACCTGTGTAGATAAACAAGTAAATTATATACACAACTTGATATGATTGACTAAATTTTGTTAAAATCAAACTACTAAATACGCTAAGTGAGTACTTAAATCTCGCGACAAGCTTTCATATAATATAAATTGTGTAATGATGTTATTATTTGATCGTAAAAGTTTTAAAGGAAAATTCATTTTATACTTTTTAGCGCATTGACATAAAAGCTTGTTTTTAAAAAGGGTTTTTTACTTGTAATTTATTGAAGTAGAAGTTAAGGAGCGGAAGGAAATCAATAGAAATAGTCAACCTGAGGCTTCACGTACATATTATTTTATATTAACTTAATAGGGGCCATGACCCACGGAGCACCTCAAGCTAATAGGATCTTTTTATTGGAATAGGTTTGCTCTTGATTGTAGACGTATCGTAGACAGAGTAGACGGTGGGGTGTGCTCACCCAGAAGGTTCTGGCACTCCCACTCACCGACGGAACACAGAAAGCTAGCGCCGGGCTCCAGTGGGAGGATGATAGCTACCAGGCGGCATCTAACGGAGCCTACCACCGCTGATAGGATCGTTCAGCCGTTTCCGGGGGTGGACCACTCTTAAGTGTTTCTTATAAGACTTACTGAATAAATTTCACTATGTCTTTAGGTCTGAAGAGGCTATAGTCTTTTGAGACTGAGACTCCATGTAGGTATTATTTACCTTCTACCTTTACATATTTAAAAAATTGCGAAACTTTTAATCCTTGAAAATAATAAAGGAGTGAGCAGAGGGACGATATTTCGTATGAAAAAATTGTTAGTTGCTTTTAATCATAACATCAAAACATACCTCATATATGGAGTAAAGAGTACTCTGATTGTAATATAAATTGAATAAATTGTTCCAACAAACACACCAATTACCTAGCCTCATACTAAGCGTGAGCTTGTGCTATGGTGACTAGGATAACGGATAGACATGTATACTTAAATATGTATACTTTTATAAACATCCATGACTTAGGTACAAATGCTCGTGCTCATCACACAAACATTTGCCCCTTGCGGGATTCGAACCCGCAACCGCCTGGTTACGAAGTCCGTGGCGCGAACCACTACACCAAGACGGTCGTCTATGTAATATGTTACATTTATTTCAATAACAAAGAAACTACTTAATGCTCGGCTCCAATAATATAAGAAAAATGGTTTACAGATTGTCAATAATAAATAATATAATAATAATAATAAATAATTTATTCATAATACGAAGGTAAAAAGAAACAGCAAAAGAACTTAAGTTTAAAATACAAAAGTACAGAATATATCATTTTAGTCTGAACTAGGTTAAACCTGTGCTTCTGACTAGAAAGATCATACAATATTATATTAGTGCTAAACAAACATTAACCTTATATCTAAATACTTATCTTAATAACAAATAAAATGCATAGCGACCACTATTTAATAAAATATAACCTACGTAATTATTACGAGCAAATCTTCTGTCTCATCATAGGACAAGCTTCGCAGATGACTTACTAATTCTATTTTACAATTATAGTAATTAAGTTTATATATGCCTAACTTACGATTTAATCTATTATAATAAGTAATAATAATACTAATAGGTCTACCATTGACAAATTATTACTGATATATTAAATATTATGTTAGATCTTTACATATTTTATCCTCGAATAAACCGCGTGACCGGGTTTCGTCTAGCGGTAATTGAAGGACCTTTAATTTATCAAAGCTTAGAGACGAATAATGAAAACTTTTTTTCAATTACACATTTGGGTTTAGTTTTGTAATAGGTTTAAAAACTATTTAATTATTTTAAAATTTTTAGTAAGATTAATTATAACTTATTTTTTTCTCTATGACAGTAAAACATTTTGGATTGATCTTTATTACGATAGCGTTACCTTCCAAATAATCATTTTCATATTTTTTAGGACCTCCAGATCCAAAGAATGGGGGGGTTTTTCGTCAATAACATTTGATGACCTAAAGTCAGCCTATTAGATCCCACTGCTGGGAAAAGGCCTCACCTCAACTATGAGGAGGTACGAGCCATACTCCACCACGCGGGCTCAGTGCGGATTGGTGGAGGGGTGTATGTAAGGCAAGTGGCAAACCTTACTGTCAGAAGTTATCAAGCCGCCCTAGGGCCTCTGACTAAGCTTAACGACTAATACCACAGATATTAGCCGGGACCAACTGCTTAACGTGCCTTCCGAAGCACGGAGATGCTTGTCATGGACGTCACTTAAATGGTCGGAGTGGTCACCCATCCAATCACGACCGAGCCGTGGGTTGCTTAACTTTGGTATCACTACCAAAGCGCTGCCGCCACTGCGCCACAAGCACCTCAAGTGGTTTGATGATCTAATAATCCATAAATTATTGCCAGTTGAAACCCGGAAACACTGTATAATCTATACTAATATTAGAAAGATTTGTTTGTTTGTTTATTTGCATCGAATAGGCTCCGAAATTACTGGACCGAATCAAATGAAATTTGGCACAAAGATAGTTTGAGACACTGGGAAGGACATAGGCTATCAATAGCTTTTTGTCGCAATATAAAATCATCAGGGGGGTGAAATGGGGGATGAAAATAAGTATGGAAAATCCGACTTTTGGCGTGGGTGAAGTCGCGGGAAACTGCTAGTACGGTATAAAAGGTAGCAAGATTTTTTGTCATGAAGCATTCTATGTCTTGTAGAGCAGCAGTGATGTGGAAAATGTCCGTCCGCCTGCTCTTAGTGGTAGAAACTATGAGATATAACGCTCAGAAGTGGCTTTATCATTGCGCATCACTGGGTTGCCCTACAACACATAGAAACAAAACTTACCGTTTTCATAATCGTAACGAAAAACATTGCTACATATTCAACCAAGTCGCTGACGCGTGTTATTCGTCATTGTTATTGAAATGTATTTATATTTTATATGTATGTTAGTCTTTAAGTAATAGTCTGTAAATAAATACTTATTATATGGGCCAAAATTTTAGTGTAAAAATTTGATGCCTGAAATTATTATTATTATATTATTCTAACTAAACGTGGACGTAAAGTCTAAAAGCACGTTTACTGAACAGAAAGCAAGGCGTCAAATACTTACTCATATTTAACCTGTCAAAACCCATAAGACCGCGGGCGGGTTAATAACAATTAATTTTCTATTGTGTCTGGAAACATAATATGTGAAGGTGAAATAGTCAAAAGCAAATCGCTCTCAAAATGACATTGACATGCATCAACCGATGCAGCTGCTAGTTTATTCATGTTACGTCTTTGTACCGTAAATATATCCATGCACATCTAAGCTATGCTTACACACTTTGCATATTGCATGAATTGGCTCTAAGTGAATTTCGGTTGTCAGCTAGTAGCTTCGATTTTGCATTTAATATTGTATGCGAAAATGAAACGTAAATTATAGTACATAAGACCTAATACGGTGTTATTACAAAAAATAGACCAGGTTTAAAATAGGTCTAAATATTAGCCGACAACAGAGGAATGAATGACCCATTCGTGACATAACCTAATAGAGAAACGCTTTTCTAATTGGCTAGCTAATAGTTTAGTCCTGGCTTAAGCCCGGTACTATGTTTTTGCAATAACGGGGATTATGTTTTGAAGAATGTTTCAGGATTAATTAAGATTAAAAAATCTTGAAAAAACTTTTACTTTGTCTTAACAAAATAGAACTTTAAAAAATAATGTGGCATGAAAAACATTATCAAATTAAAAATATCAGAAAAATAGGAATCAAAATGACCAAAATTTTAAACATCCGGTAAACCTAAAATAACGGCTTATTTGACACCACTCCCATAAAATATATTATGTCAAATAATATTAAATCAGCTGTTAAAAAAAATAACAATTGTGTTGGCGAACTCGACCTTAAGCTTAGGGTTATTAGTATTTTCTTCAATGATTTGTTACTATCACATTTTTTATTATTATAATTGATGAGTTTTTCCATAATCGACGTTAACTCGATCGAAATAAAACCCCCCCGGTCCCTTTGACATCATTATTCCAGTATCCAACAACTTAGTAGGTACTCGTACAGTGGGCCCCATATAAACTTACCCAAATCACTGTGAACTCTTTGTGATCAGCATAAGGTTGAAATATGGTTGTAAAAATTTGACAGATCAGGGTACGTTGATGTATGGTCCTGTAATACATACATACTTAAGTGCCACGAGCTCGTTTCCTAAACTATTTTGCATAATTACAGACAGCGAAGGTCACTTTAGGACGATTTACAAGCCAAACTATTTTAAAGGGACGATCACTTTCAGTTTGATATTAAACAATCGAAACTGTATTCAAGGTAATACGAAATTAAGTAGATATTACATCTACTTACATTAACATAGCTTATGAGTGCAATAATTATTATTAAAGTTATTTGGTTGTCGTTCCGAATGAAGAAAAAAAATATTATCAAAAGTGATGACCTTCTTTAAAAACAGTAATTTCCATATGATACACATAAATCTATCTATACAAATCTACCTTTACATGCAGCTTAGATTTTTGGTTTTAAAGCACAAATTCACTTACAATTTTCATCGAAAAAATTATTGATGAAAATTTATTATACCTACCTTAGACATTAAAACTTGTAAACTTTAATACTTATAGAGCTGTGGATTTTGCTGTAATAAATAAATAAACTATCGCGACAAATTCAGCCCATAGATATTGCCTGACAAAAATATGCCGTCCAGAAAATATTTACATGTAAATCGTCCTTTAGACTTAATAACACTAAAAGTACAGCTTGTAATTACATACGTAATTACTATAAGAACGTCGTCTTTTGTGTAGGTAATTAAATAATAAAAAGGTTTTCGTGTCACCTAAAAACTACTACAAATAAAAAAAAAACTTACTTCACGCTCAACCTTTAACAATCAAAAACCTTTTTGCGGCTGAGAGTTGTAGCCGCGTTTTTTCTGCAATTAGCGCATAATCATCATATCAGCCTATTGCAGTCCACTGCTGGACATATGCCTCTCCTAGACTGCGCCAACTTTTACAGTCCTCCGCTTCTCGCATGCCACCACCGGCAACCTTTCTCAGGTCATCGGTCCATCTAGCAGGGGGGCGTCCAACACTACGTTTCCCGAGACGTGGTTTCCATTCGAGAACCTTCCTACTCCAACGCCCGTCGGTTTTGCGACAGACATGATCAGCCCACTGCCGCTTCAGCTTATTGCACCCTGAAGGATATCTATGACTTTTGTCTTAGCACATAATATGTTTGCCAAATAAAAAACTTTCTTTCATACCTTCTACGGATGACGTTAGTAACACCACGAATTATTGCAAGTGCTTGCTACGCCAGTGAGCTGGCGTTTGATTTCATCAAAACTTTTGGAAACGTACCACAAGTTTTTTTTTTAAATTATTTTAACTACAACATTGCTAGAGGATAAAAGAAGAACAAGACATGATGGCTGAGATATAAGATACTAAAGGTATCGGGATTTCATTAAATCCTTCTAATAATGGCGAAGAAACAATTACTTCCGTCCACACCGCCGTTCTCAAGTAAAATAGTTCTTAACAGGACCGTGTAAGACAGAAGAGGTAGCGATTTATTTATTTTATCGTTCAAAGGTATATTGGAAATCGGAAAAACATTATAATGTAGTTAAGTCTGGCCTTAGACCTCGCCTGCGGGGTACAAGAGTGTGCAGGGGTAGACGAGAACAGTAATTTAATTTTGTAAAAATATAAATTAATAAATAAATATTTTCAACAAACACACCAATTACCTAGCCCAAAACTAAGCGTGATCTAGTGTTATGGCGTTTGGTCCTTTCGTTTGTTCCTATTTAAAGGGTTTATTTTTGATCAGTGTGTGTGTTGGTCGTGTAGTATAATAGATAGAGAAATATGTGTCCTCCTAGCCAAATTTCGACTTTTTTTTCTCAGGAAAACCCATTTAAGAGCCATAATCGGAGTCGGGGGACCCCGGTCGTGTGTGGGACTCCCAGCGTCCTAAGAAGGACGCGGCTCCGCCCTAGGAAGGGCGGGGACTACCCACCAAAAACCTGCGGCTTCCCTTCCCTGCCTAGGAGGCGACATGGGAGTCCGGCCATAGCCTTTACATCCATGAACGCCTCCGGCAGCTCTCCCGCCTACACGGCGGGCCCTGCGTACCCCCCTTGCGGGGGGATGGAGGAAATAGCCGGGGAACCGGCACTATTTCCTCCCGACGGTAGCCAAATTTCGACTACGGCGGCCTATCTCAACAGATATTAGCCAACTGCGCGGGACATATCAAAGTGCACAAGTGTGTGCGCAATACACAGGTGCACTTTTTATTCCTTTTACTTTCATAATTTGGCGAGACGACAGACCGTAGAGAAATCAGGCGCAGGACCAGCGGCTTAACGTGCTTTCCGAGGCACGGGAGTGTTAACACCACCAACTTCCTGACTCCGGAGCTGTGTCTGAGTTTTTTCAAGACAGAAAACCCCAAGACAGAAAAACCCAACTCTCGGTCCGACCCGGGAATCGAACCCAGGACTTCATGATAGTACCCAGCGTGCTGACCACTAGACCAACGAGGCAGTTTAAAGAAATAATATGCGAGGGACGATGCAGCCGAGTGTGTTATGTCTGACTAGAACGACCTATTCACTTAATATTCAAGCTGTGCGTGCGGCTTGATTATATTTGACAGTTCACAGAAAAAGGGAGAAAAACATAACCAAAGCTCCTCAGCTATAAACGCTGATTCTTCGTAACTCACGCCGCACTGTAGTTGTCAAATAAATTTTTGCGTAAGCCCCAATAACAGTTTGCCATCCGAGGGTAGTTCTAATTAATTCCCCGCCCGCTTCCGTGAGAAATTACGTCATTTCCCGTGACGTCAGACCTGCGCTTGACATCTTTAGTTTGCGGCCGGATGTGGGTGCACTGGATTGTGTCATCTAAGACAATGTTAAAAGCATAAATAACAAGTAAAAAACCCTTTTTAAAAACAAGCTTTTATGTCAATGCGCTAAAAAGTATAAAATAATTTTTCTTTTAAAACTTTTACGATCAAATAATAACATCATTACACAATTTATATTATATAAAAGCTTGTCGCGAGATTTAATTTCTCGCTTGGCGTATTTAGTAGTTTGATTTTAAGAAAATTTTGACAATCATATCAAGTTATGTATATAATTTACTTGTTTATTTACACAGGTAAAATCTCGCGACAAGCTTTTATATGCCAAAGGTAAAATTGAGTTGCAAGATTCCACCCGAACAAACATACATAGTTACATTGCAAGCTAAATAAAATCTTTTAAAAAGGGGTAATTATGACTTTATAATTTATATTATGTTCTTACGGATAGCCTTTTGTGAGATAGTTTACAAAACCAATCATGTTTACCAGCTGTCAAAAAATTGGCGTCGGGTCATATAAGACCATCTGATGATACACCTGAATATTTTTAAAGCACTTTTTTTATTCGAAATGGGTTTGCTCTTGACTATAGACTAAGCCAGCACTAAAGCAATCACAAATTAATAAAACAAATAGCACTTCATTTTAATAAGAAGATCGTTAGTAGGACACAGTAATGCGGTCTTAAACAAAAATATTGAATATGACAAAATTCAGGTAATTACGCATGCGAACACAGAAATCAACCTTAAAAATAATGATGTGCCAACTGATGTTGAACTCTACCACGTCATATTTAAGGACGATAAACTAGTGGGTTCGATGGCATTATGATGTAGGTTGAAGATTGTACAAAACATGACAAATGACGCCCGGTACTTTGATAAATGACTCAAAACGGATGTTATTTATTAATTACGTCCAATATAATCTAGTATATTGTTACATTATAAAAAAGATTTGTGAAAAAGGTAAGTTCACTGATTCCGTAGTAAAACAGCTAGGTACAGTGGGCTCCACATCAACTTACCTAAGTCTAACAAAATATCTTAAATGATATGGAACTCTATGTCATCAACATAAGGTTGAAATATCGTTGCGGAAATTTTGATGTGGGGCCGTCTATACCTATGAAAATTTTTAGAAGAGTGAGTAACCTGTAAGGATATATTTTTTCAAGGGTTTTCAAAATTGACCCAAATTAACTAAGGCCTTTGATAGAGGTACTTAATAAAAATGAGTTAATGAACAAAAATACAATATTATATTTGGTTTCTGAGCAAAACCATGTGAAAAATTCGTTTCAGAATAAGACAAATCACTTAAAATGTTTTTCACGACGAGTAAAAAGAGTCTAACATTCGAAGCCAACAAAGCGTGGCCTTTCTGAAGATAAATTATTCTTTGACAAAAACAACTTTTTATCCCGAACTTTTAAACCAGAGTTTTTATTACACTTCACTTAATTTTTTGGCTACTTAGTACCTAACGCAGTCTGAGAGACAATTGAAGAACATGTATTTGAAAATGAGCGACGTTTTCGATTTCGCTGGAAACTGTCGCAGCCGAAATGATTATCGATTACAAAGTACAGTAAAAGTAAAGGTAGCCCACATATATACCATGGCTGGGCAATGGATTCACCTTAACTATGAAGAGGTACGAGCCATCCTCCACCACGCGGGCTCAGTGCGGATTGGTGAAGGGCTGTCTGTGAGGCATCTGACAGTAAACATTACTGTCAGATGTTATCTAGCCGCCCTAGGGCCTCTGTCTAGGCTTAACGACTAATTTCAACAGATATTAGCCAGGACCTACTGATTAACTTGCCTTCCGAAGCACAAAGATGGTTGTCACGAATCACGATCGCGCCGTAGGTTGCTTAACTTTGACATCACTACCAAAGTGTTGCCGCCACTGCGCCATAAGCACCTCAAACCACCCAAAACAAATATGAATATTATAAGTCGTTTTTAGCGCTAAATCTTCCCTTTATCTGAACATATTCAAACGTCCCCCATACTCGTATTAATAAAAGTAAAGTGCACCACAAAGATAATGTCCAAAAACGTACGTAATGTAATAGTGTCATACATTCAGCCACTTCCCCGAAATATGCGAAGCAGCCATCAAGACATATTACTGCTATAAGTTACCTCTTTCCATCCCTCTTTTGCCCACACAGACTTTCTTTAAAAAGATGACATAAGCACAGATGTTTATGTTCGTTGAATAAGTGCTTGTAAACGTATTTACCTATGCGGTTAGAGTTTTATTCTTTATGTCAATATAGTTTTAGGAATGAAAAGGATCTTGACCAAAACTCAATAGAAACTCGGCCCACTTTGCGTCAGCATGCGTCTTTACAAAATGTTCGGATAAAATTTAGAAATGTTTGAAAGAATACACACAAACAATATTTTTGAAAAATAATTATGGGTTGACTACGCGGAATTCAATGGCAGTTTAGGCATTTGAGGTTATGTTTTGTGATTACATAATGAATTGTGTGATTAATTTAAGAATTTTGTGATTAAGTGTTACTTTTAAACCCCTATTAGTTAAATTATTTCAAAAATACCAGTGCAATTATAATTCAGAACAAGATTTTTGAAATATAAACTACAAAGACGCAATCTGGGCCCGGCTTTGGTCAATATCCCTTATCAGAAAACGGTTTTTTTGGAATATACATCTTATTATAACATACTTGAAATTCGGAGCGGTTACTATGTCATTGGAACTTAATATTTATAGACTTAGTAAAAAGTCCAAAACACAGCCAATTAGGTATTAGAAGCGTGCGTTAAAATATACCAATTACCTATTTTGGTGAAATTATCTAATAATGTTAGGGCAGTTTGACTTATCGTTAAGTTTATTACTTTTATTTTACTTGGACGTAGCAGCCTCCGATTTTCGATTTCTTATTTATAGCGAGCACTGTTTCAAAAAACTTTTCTGACAAAAAAAATGGATAGCTTCCATAACTGAATGAATAAAATTCTAATAAATCTTGTAAAGCGAATGCGAATGAAAAGAGAAACAAAACAAAAGTAATTAGCTGATTAGACATTTGAACCTTATCATCACTTATTTGCTTTCGAGAAGATTCGGTCGGTCGGTCACAGTAGAGAAACATTTAGAAATTGATTGACGATTTTCCAACCGGCAAGATGACCTTGTAAAGGTCAAAGGATTGTCCTGGATAGAGTATTAATTAGGTTGCCAACAACCGGTCACTTCAGACATTGATGAGGGAGACTTGTATTTAGCATTGACCGTTCTGATATGTTGACACCGATTTTCTGCAACATATTGAATGTTTTAGTGTCAAAATAATGAAATTAATGTCCTCCTAGCCGAATTTCGACTACGGCGGCCTATCTCAACCGAGATTAGCCAACTGCGCGGGACATATTATAGTGCACGAGGGTGTGCGCAATACACAGGTGCACTCTCTATTCCTTCACTCTCATAATTCGGTAAGGCACGGGGATGTTAACACCACCAACTTTCTGACTCCGGAACTGTGTCTGAGTTTTTTTAAGACAGAAACACCAAACACTCTCGGCCCGACCCGGGATTCGAACCCAGGGCCTCGTGGATAGTACCCAGAGTGCCGACCACTAGACCAACAAGGTAGTCAATAATGATGAAGTTAACAAAGTATACGAAGTGTCGCTTCTACAAAATACTCTCTGCACTAGCATACGTAGAGTAATTAGGGACAATTATGATTTTAATAGGCAGCGTAAAAGTTAACGCTTGCGACTGCCAGGGGGCGTCTGTGAGCCGTTGATAATCTATTTTCATTACTGTACTTTACATATTCAAATGTATATAAGGTCGCCCGGAGATCCAAATTTTAGAAGGGATAATAGAGTATGTGTAGAAGTTATATGCTCATAACATTTGTAGAGTGAAGGGTGAGTATCTACTGAAGAAGTTTATATATATAGGTCTAACTTTGAGGGAATTTATTTATTTAATTTTTAGGGTTTCGTACCTCAAAAGGATAAAAGGAACTCGGGATCCCTTTATTGTCCATCTGTCCGTCTGTCTGTCAAGATGCTTTATCTCAGGTACACGTAAAAGTTTTAAGTTATATCAAGTGCATTCCCTTGAAGCTGTAAAAAATCAAGCTTCTTCCTAGTTGACGCAACTCAACGATACGGTCACTTGAGCCTTATTTTCTTCGAAGGGGAATCAAAACTTGTCGGGTACTCCCTATAGACTTATGATCATTTGGCAAGACAATACTGAAACATTAAGGTATTTGTATAAACAGAAACACAGATCTTACGGATGCCACAAATATATGATGTGATTAAAATAACTTAGTAAGACAACAACAGTGTATTTTTGTGCGTTGTTGGTTGCATTTTGGATGGGAAAAATAAAATTATTTTGCTTTAAATTTCCGCTAAGAAACGCTAGCACGGGCACCAAAACCACACCAACCGCAACCGCATTGAGTATAAGTTCAGGCAAATGCAGAATGCACCGCCCTCCCTCCCTCAATACGCATGCACTACAGCTAATACAGTTGTTAGTCACCAACACCAACGTGCAAAAAACCTCGACGCCACTCCAGGCGGCATCCTCAGGAGATGTTGTCGGCTCGGCTGAGCACAGACGACTGCAACATCTCCAGACAAACAGCCGAGGCGACAATATCTCCTGAGGATACCGCGTGGAGTGGCGAAACGCGTCGAGTTTTTTTGCACGTTGGTGTAACGCACTACAACAACTGCATTAGCTGTAGTGCATGCGTATTGAGGGAAGGGGGTGGTGCATTCTGCATTTGCCTGAACTAATACTCAACGCGGTTGCGGTTGGTGTGGTTTTGGTGCCTGCGCTAGCGTCTCTTAGCGGAAATTTAAAGCAAAATAATTTTATTTTATTTTTCCTATCTAATAATGGATTTCCGCAAAGTAAAGCCTGATTCCATTAATTATATTAAAGGTTGCATTTTGTTTATCTCTTGAACTTAAAAAACAGTATTGCTATCCAACGCAGTAACGCAGCCAGCATCCTCGTCTCCTAGCCTCAAGGACACGGGTTTATTTTTGAATAAGTAGGTTTTAAGTTTGTATATTTTATTTCATGCATATCTTTGATTGTTATTTTCTTTTATTAAAATTGATATTCACTCAGTTCTTCCACATATTAACATCTATGAAAAAGAACGCATGTTTTCCTTAAACCAACTTTTGAATAACTGATCAAGTAGTATTCTTTGTAACTTAAACTTGTCAAGACAGTAATTTCTATTATAATAACCAATTCTTCTTCTTCAAGACAGCTTTTTTGTAAAAATATTTTTTCTAGGCTTACGAAAATAAATGTGTGTGTGTGTCACAAAAGCTTGTCACAACGCCTAACAGTGTGCCCATTCTGTCACACCCTCTGGATTATTGTATCTGACGGGCTGATCTCTGGATTCAACATGGATTTACGTCAACTCGTATTTTTATTGACACAATTTGTGAGACGTATTGCTCACAGGTTTTTATTTAGATCGCCACACACATGAATGGGCGAGCCATCGTTCTATCGTATAGGTTATATTGGGACGTTTGAAATTATTAGTTTTTTAAACAATTCTAAGCAGGTATTTGACCGTAGTCACACTGATCACACACAATAATAATTGGTGCGAGGTATAGACACTGTCTAGGGTGGTTAATACCTGCCTAGTAAAATCTTATTCACTCTTTTTTTTCAAATTCAAAATTCAAAAATATTTATTAATAAAAACACATATGACAAAATATTATACAGCGGTCCCCTTACTAGGCTTTAAAGCCTGTATCACGGGCGGCATTCAAAAGTTAGCAATTACCAAGTTCAATATACAGGGCGCTTATTTCAATCCGAGCAATATTTAGTAAAACTACTTAAGATCACTTACAAAACACGCCTTAATAGCCAATTCATACGAGAAAAATAAAATAAAACTATAAACGATATTTTTTTGCAAAACCCTTACTGTACTGTGGCGTAAGATACTGCGATACGTTTGCACTGTACTACGAGTAGCAGGCGCCACGAGCGATAGGTACCTACTCAGCTAGTATCTCCTTGCTGACTTTTATCTGACGTCTGCGTTGTTTCTAAATGTGTAAATAGCTATTTGTAAAACAACTGATCTCACGTACTGCGATTAGTTGATACCAAATTTCCCTTCCTACTTTTAATGGGCTTAGGACCGACAAACATACCTAAAATTTATTTGAACCTTATGACACCTATGAATTCAATACACTGAGTTTGGACAATCAATTAGAAATTGGTCCCTGAGCTTAATATATTAACAAACACAAACACAAACCCAAACCCTTTTAAAATTGAATATGATAATGACGTGAAAGTCATCTGTATCTTATTGAGCACGATTATTACTGGATACGGGAGATCAATCAGGAATCGAACCCCGAACTTTCAATACCTCTATACATTGCTAACCTAACCTTTTTAAAATTAATTGGTTATTACTGTTTATTGATGCAAAGTAAAGTCTGTAACTTATTAAACACGATTCGAGTGATCAACCGGGAATCGAACCCGGAACTTTTTGTACTAAGCTAAGCTAACTTTTTAAAATTGAATACCTAGTTTTAGTTGTATTGATGAATGAGACAAAAGTCGTCTTGTAACATCGCTTTAGTGAATTCGGACAATAAATCGGGAACCGAACCCTGAGCTTTCGATATGTATGTTAATTTTCGCTAGGCCTTAACCTTTTCAAAATTAAATACCTAAAAGTACATTATTAAATGTCGTAAACCTTAAGTATTTTTGGCGTAGTTAAAAATGTGGAATCAACTTATTTACAACGATTTATCTTACTTAATACCTACCTAGTTTTGTGTACACTTTTATTTGCACTAATCTCAATAAATGTTCAAAGTGGCCGCCAGACTGAGCAATACACAGACTTGCACGACGTCTGCTATTCCTTTTCAAACTATTCAACACTAATTGATTTTGTTTGACTGTTTGGAACGCACTCACTATTCTTTGTCTCAGGTCCTCAACACTTGATTCTTCCGTATACAATAAACTTTTCACATCACCCCACAAATAAAAGTCTAAAGGCGTTAAGTCTGGGGACCGTGGTAGCCAAGGGACAGGTCCACCACGCCCGATCCACTGACTTCCGAATACACGATTCAGGTAGTCACGCACTTGAAGACCGTAATGAGGCGGTGCTTCGTCGTGTTGGTAGAAAAGGTTATGAACTTATGATGGAGAGACAATAGTATGTCTTCTAACATCTCTTCAACGACGTTTTTCAGCAGTCCCTGGTATGTAACACTGGTGAAGCGGCCTTCGATGAAGTAAGGTCCCAACAGGTGATTCCCTACTATCCCAGCCCACACATTGAGACTAAAGCGATGTTGAAATGAGTCTCTCTTGGTGACGTGTGGGTTGTGGTCACGGTGGGTCCACCAGTGCTCATTGCTCATCAACTAGCTCAAATTTAGAATAGTTTTGCGTCATTTTGAAAAAAACACACGGACGAGTTCGTTACAACTGATTTGGCCGAAGTAAGTGTGACAAAGACGCCAATAGTGGCGGCTCCCGTTCACAGGCGCCGCCCGGGCGCCCGGCGGCGCCGGCGCGCGCCCTAATCCTTTGTAGGTATTGTAGTGAACGCATCAAAACATTCGTTCGGCGAGTGTTGGGGTACGATTCCGGAATCGAAAGGGGACTATAATTTAATTATTAAATTATCACGATTTTCATATCGTGATAATTTAATAATTAATTTTTTTTTTCGAAGTCTGTTTTTTTAGTGATTCGTGATCAGTATAAGGTACATAATCACTTCTGAAAATACCGCTCGGATTGAAATCAGCATCCTGTATATAGATATGATATATATGATAACATGCAAAAAATAAAAATTATAAAAGTAAGCAGGTCCTGACATCAAAGGTTATATGCGTGCGAGTGTGTGTATATGTGTGCGTGCTCTTGTCTTAAAGAGACCCCGATCGTTAGGAAAGAATACAATGTGTAATTTTACACTTGATCAAACAAAATATGCTGATATAAGACAAATATTTATCTATAAAAAACTGAAAAAAAAACAATAAGTACTGTTTTTTTTTTAAATAAAATTCTCATAGTCCGATTTCAAGTTTTTTTTTCTCTGTGTTTTATTCAAAGTAGTCTTGTGTGAAAGCTAGAAAGACTAAGTAGCAATAAAAGTAAATATAAACTTACGATATCAAACATAAACTCGATAATTATAATTTTATCTATTCTAACTAAAAAAAATACACGTTTTGGTAACTTCATTTTAATATACTTTTTTTCCAGTCTCTAGCAGTTCGCATCAGAAAAGTGTCAGCTAAAACGCTTTGTACGAGCGCAGGTGAAATGTCTACTACGTAGAGATGATACGCTAACCTGCGCCTGGAACCCCGATAATGGAAAGGGGTACTACCCACGAGGTCCCGAGTTCGAATCCCGGGTCGGGCCGAGAGTGTTTGGGTTTTTCTTGAAATTACTCAGACTCAGCTCCGAAGTCAGGAAGTTGGTGGTGTTAACACCCCCGTGCCTCCGAAAGCACGTTAAGCCGCTGGTCCTGCGCCTGATCTCTCTACGGTCATGTCGGACTGCCGTCTCACCGAATTATGAGAGTGAAGGAACAGAGAGTGCACCTGTGTACTGCGCACACACGTGTGCACTATAATATGTCCTGCGCAGTTGGCTAATCTCTGTTGAGATAGGCCGCCGTAGTCGAAATCGGCTAAGAGGACATTAATTAATTAAACAGCCCAATCTTTTTCCGTTCTTGTACCACTGTACAATTTTTGCTTAGTCGCATTTGCTAGTACGACACCACTATACCGTTCTTTTTTATTATTTTTTCTATGCATTACATGGTAACTGTCGATCAAAATGCACTGAAAAAAAGGATCAACCAAAATAGTTTTGTTAGTTGAAGATTTCGTTGTAGGGAAGTCATTTTTTGTTAAATAGAAACTATCTTCTTGTTATCAGTTACAAAACTAGTTTGTTACTGATAACCAGAAGTTCGCAAGTCACTAGATTACGGCCTACTAGTAGCCAAATATTTGGTGCTGTTAACCAATCATTTTTTCAGTGTGATTTTATAAAGTTTTTTTGCAGAAACTGAAAAACACAGCAGAAGCTGAAGTTTATTAGCCTGTTTTCTTTAGACGTAATCGTGAAGTATTCAATAACATGATACAACAAATAATACATGATATTTAAAATCTTACAAACTACATGATATTTAAAATCTTAAAAATCGTCGAACACATACATAAAATCATAAAAACAGTAGAACCTCCTCGTTTTTGTAAATAATCGTCTATATAAATGTGCTAACTGTAGTTGAAGGCGGCATCATCTGTAAAACATTTTGATTCAGTATTTATTCGCTCCATTAATGTCCTAGAGTCGGACCTATAAGCACACATAGACCATTATTCCGCGGGTTCTTTCCCCCATTTTTTGTAGAACAAACGGAAAGATTTATACTCTCGTAATTCACCAAAAATTCACCCGAAGCTGTGTTAAGGTGAACCGCCGTAATTTATGTACAGAATAATTTGCATACGGACGGCTTAGAGTGACGTTTGTAAGAAAAAGCGCTGGAAAGTCACTTGGGAAGGTAAAACTTGTGAAGCTACGGCATTTTTAATAGGTAACAGAGAGAAAAAAATCATGTTTTAATCCGACGGTATAAGTGCACAGAATAATAACCTAATCAACGGAAGAGGTTATGGCCTCGAAAGCAAAATAAGCTGAGTAGTGACTAGTGGTAGTAAGCCAAAAATGTAAATTATTAATATTTTTTTTACCTCAATATATTTCACCATCCACTAATAATAAGTACTGAAACTTACATACGTTCGTAAATGCATGCACACATTTACTTACTTATGTGAACTTTTAGGCCTTAAAATCATGTATGTATTCTGGCAAGTAAGCTTAATGATTTCTGATTTCTGCAATGATTACCTTCTATCAATGCATTTAATTTATTATGATAAAATAGTACTATATAATAATGTAATTCCAGTTAAAATTAAAGATAGAGTTACAAAAGTTCCATTGAAAAATGTTAGGAGACCGAATAAAAAATCGCATTCTTTTTGAGCTATCTCACTCTCTGCACTTACTAAACACTAATTAATGAAATATTCAACTATGTTTATGATCTTATGGTATTAAAATCAACGGTAATTGAAGCTCTAAGTTATATTGCATCATATTGCAAAAGTGGTGCATTGGTGGTTAAGAGAGTTTTACAAGTTTCAAAAGCCTTTATATATTTTTCATTTAATTCTATCTTTGCGTTTTTCTTTAAGCAACTAGTCATTGGTTTTGTGATTTTAGCAAAGTCTTTTATAAACTTTCTGTAATAACCTATAAGCCCTAAAAATGATTTTATTTCTTTTGTTGTCTTTGATATGGGATATTTTAAAATAGCATCAATTTTATCTTCATTTGGTTTTAATCCTTCCGGAGTAATTGTATGTAGAGTAAGAATTTTGAAGTAAAAATCATATTCAGTCAGATTGTCATTTTTATTTAAAAGTCCGCTTTGCCCTTCATCATCCCTCATTCCGAGCTCTGCCTGGCGATTTGCGTTTACTATCTACTAATACAAGCCCGAAAAATTATAGACTCAGAATAATTAATATTGTATTTGCTACGAACGTACTCTTAAATGATCAAGTTACATAAATAATAATAATTAGAGTAAATAGTATGCGAACGTATATTCGGCAGCATGTCGGCTTACCTATGTGATCTACAAAAACTGATTTTATTACATAGGCAATAGAGGCGGTCTCAACGTCAAAGTGGGGTAGTCTGACGTGCGGCCATGTGAACGTTAAAATACACTATTCAACCTTTAGATAAAGTCACGACCAGACGGAGTCCCAACGTTTCATTCAGAAATCTATTTATATTGGATAGTGAAAATAGATTACGTCTTCGCACGAGTTTGCGTTTGACATTCAAGATCAATTGAATACAGTTTTCATCTAAAGGTTACTTAGTTTTCAATATAACTGTCTATTGACTTCAACGGCTTCCCTAACAAGGATTGAAAAAGGTTTACACGTAGTTATTTTTCTAAGAGCCCCAGGCCTAAGTTTAGGTCATTGGAGCACAATAGTGTCGACTTTGCTATTTTGTCTGTTTCTTAATTATGCTCAAAATCTTCTGTTTGAATTGTCTCATTTCACAATTTATATCCGATGCACATTCTGCGCTGTTTCATAGGAACAAAAGAACTTCCAGAGATACAAGGCCTTCACCATAAGACATGGTACAACTTAAGGTGTCATGATAACTGGATGGTGATGAGCATTCATAATATCCAATCTACGCAAACGAAGTTACTGGCAACAGCTAGCTCGTATAAGACATTAGAAACCGTTGCTATTTTAGTTTAGTTTTGTAGAAAATTATCTTGTTCTATCAAATAAGTTTCACCACAAAAATGTCTTTGGCTTTCTTGGGCAAGACAAGATGCAATTTTTCAGCAGCGAACTTCGCTATCGCCAACGAAATGTCAAAATATGTATGTATGCAAAAGTCACGTGATGTTTCGATGGCTTATGTGAGTTTCATACATTTTGTTAGCGATAACGAACTTCGCTTTGAAATAAATTGCATCTTGTCTAGAGGCCCTAATCACTAATATTTCCTTAGTATTAAAAATCACACAACTTAAAAACATACCGACTATTAAATATCATAGAATGAAAATCCGAGCAAGTAAATCTAAAAGTCCTTTCACGTCAAAAATTGTGCCAAAACAAGTGCCCTAATATTTTCGACTCGAAAAGCAAGAATGTGAGGTCGAATATCTCTTGCACGCTGTTAGGCTTGTCCCATATTTTTGCCTAAAGCCCAATAAGCGGGCTACGGCAAGTTTGCTGGCGTCTTCTAATTAATTTCTACTCCGTGCCGCTAAAGTGATACACTTGCTGTGGTCCAAGATTTATAGAAAGTGGCATTTTGTGAAATTATTTTAAATATTTTTCCCTATCTTTCTGCTGTTACTGGCTCGTTGGTCTAGTGGGGTTACCTTAAAACTAAAATTTTCTAGTGCGAATTTCATTTTGCCGAAATCATATTTTCATATGACCGAAAACACGATTAGATAGATAGATAACTCTTTATTGCACACCATAAAAGTAACAACAATACAATTTACATAGAAAGATGTACAAATAAGGCGGTCTTATCGCTAAGAGCGATCTCTTCCAGACAACCTTTGGGTATAGGAAATACTTAATCACAGGAAGGGGGTGATTGGTGCAAAATACATATTATAAAATAATAGGTACGAAACAGACATACATACACATATTTACGATTGTGATTTTTTAAAGTCCGATTTGCATTTGTAATTATTTTCGAATTCCATATGTTTTGAATTACAACTCATCGTTTAAACAAAGCTATTATTGCCAGATGATTCAGTTTCCAGAAAAATGTTTCCAATATTACAAACAAACAAGCAATAAAAAACGGTAATTTAAAAGACTAAAAAAACCCGACTGCGTTTCTGTGTAGTTGGAAATTAAAAAATCCTTAAACAAGAAAGAGGTCATACCCGGGTTAAATTGGTACCCATATTAAAAATTTAAGCAGTCGGGACCCATTCTAGAAATGGAGGCTTAGTGAATTTAGAGCACATACCTACCTCTATACTACATTGCATATTACTCCAATATACTGACAAGACGGCCGTCTTTCTAACATGGGTCCCGACTGCCACAATTTTTAATATGGGTACCAATTTTACCCGGCCAATTTTACCCGGGTATGACCTCTTTCTTGTTTAAGGATTTTTTAATTTCCAATTACACAGAAACGCAGTCGGGTTTTTTAGTTTTTTAAATTACCGTTTTTTATTTTATTATTTTTAGTTTTATTGCTTAAACAAAACACCAGACTGCAAAAAGTATTATATTTTTAAAATGGTCTCTTTATCAGCTTTCATTTGATACCCATATTGCTATGCTAAGGAAAAAATCAATCAATAAAGGGGGAGGGGCCCTTTATTTCCATTTGCGGTCGCCATTTTCAAAACTTACATAGCCTATGTCATTCTCACAGTTTTGATAAATTAAACGACACCTCATATGTCAAAAACTGTGTAGCCGTTTGGGCTGTAGGGCGTGCCAAACAATTATACATACATACATACATACTCTCGAAAAACATAACCCTCCTTCCGCAGTCGGGTAAAAATACATTCAGCATGCCAGCAGGCATGCACTGTGCAAGCAAGCTCGTAGCATCCAAGCAGGCGTAGCATGCAAGCAGACATACATTAGTTACGACAAAAAAGATTATATTTCACTTACAAAATAATGCCTGTTGGCGACAAACCTCCTTTTATAATTTTGTAAATACTTCTTTTTTAATACTCTATTTTTGATACTTTTTTGCTTTGTTTTTGTTTATTTTTAGACGTTTGCCATTTTTATTTATCAGTATGTTGTTATAAGACAGTGTGTAGTGAGTGTGTGCAATTACAGTAAAGTTTTATTGTTAAATGCTTTCATCTTTCTGGCACCTGCTCCTAAGTTTTTCCTCGTGTATAATGTCTATTATGACAGATACAGTTTTCAAAGTCAAACCAAAACTTTAACGGCTTGTCACTTTTCCCTTAGCCCACCCCCTGCATGGCACTTTACACGACGATAGTGTAGCTCTACGAGCTCCGAATCGAGATTAATCCTAACAAAAGTGTGTCATCTCAACAGCCGTGACGCTTTCTCACGTCTCTGTTCTGATGTTAGATGTCTGTAGTATCGTGATGTAGGCATGTACTAAAGTTAAGCTATGGAAGGATTGAGATCAAACCTGCAAGAGTTCGAATTCGATAAAGTAATGATTTATTTTTTAATATGATCACTCAGAAATAAACATATATTTACATACTACCGGATGCCCGCGACTTCGTCCGTGCAAATGTCAAATTTTCAATAAAAACTTTCGACCCCCTGAGAAGTAGAATTTTCAAAAACCCTAAAAATGTGTCTTTCTTAATTTTTCCAAAAATCCTTACTGAATGCACTCATAGATCTCATCAAAAACCTATGTGCCAATTTTGAAGTCTTTAAACCCAGCGGTTTGGGCTGTGCGTTGATATTATGTCCGTCAGTCATTAAGTCAGTTTTCATGTTTATATATTTACTCGTAGATTTACAGATACGAGTAATAGAAAAGTAATTTCAGACCGTTTTCATGCAAATGTCTTATATTTCCAACTTAAGCTCAAAAACAATAACACCAATTACACTCATTCTATCACACGACGTTTAGTTAGTGACACCAAAAATTATCCAATGAATCGCAACACAACTTTGTTACAATAATTGGAATAGGGTCGTAATAAAATATTTTTGCCCAGTTTGAGTGCCGCAATTTTTGACACTGACTGTACTGGCAAACGAAGCACAAAAGCAACGGTAGAGATGTCTTTCTCGTTTCTTTAAAAAAGTAAAATTGAAGCAAAGTAATGCTTGCCAAGTATGTAATTTCATTTTGATATTATAAATAATTAAGGAAGAAATTACGACCTAAAACTTTTATCAACTCGTAAGTACAAATATAATTAAGTCTTCTAATTTACTGGTACATATTACCTAGGCATAATAATTATGTCTAGACAAAACAAGTACGTATTCCCCAAAATTTTCGGCAACGTAATTCGGTGAGCTGTACCCACGTTTCGTATTAGTGTTCTGGCTTGAGGCAGACAACCCTCGGAATAAATTGTGACCGAAAATAATTAACAAACTAACCTAAACAACAGTAATTTACGCTCTGTAGAGGCGATAATTTCGATTAGGCTGCTGAGGAGAACAAAGTAGTAAGCGACAGTGGAGTTATGTCTAGTTACATTTTTAAACTATTTATTTTTAACATAAGACGGCCGTCTTGATGAAGAATGACGACCGTCTTGGTGTAGTGGTTCACGCTCTGGACTACAAAATCAGAGGTTGCGGGTTCGAGCTCCGCAAAGGACAAATGTTTGTGTGATGAGCACGAGCATTTGTATAAACTTATATAAGTATGCCTATCCGTTATCCTAGTCGCCATAGCACAAGCTCACGCTTAGTTTGGGGCTAGGTGTTTGAGAGTTTAGGCAGTGGATTACACGTGGAGGGCGACAATGATAGGTGGAAAATTAGTCAGGTCTGAGCACTTATAGCTAGGTACTTGCCGCATCAGCTTTCAGGGGTTCAGGTATCACTTCACAGGCCACAATCACTCGAAATGTTTGTAAGGAGCTTCACAGGATACACACGCGGCGAAAGCGCTCTGGTCGGTCTAGTACATGTGTCATAGGGAACGTCTCGATGTCGACTCGATCTTCGGGGTTCTCACGGTATGTTTTAAACAAATAAAAATAAGGCAGGTATGCGTGTGAGTGTGCGCGGCGTAGTATCAATAGGGTACACAAACAAATCAAAATATTGTAGTAAACATATCGCCCGCACTAAACACGTCAAGTGTTTACGAGAAGGTTAGGAAGCTAAGGGAAAGGAAGTTCACTGGACAGGAAGACGAACTAATTTCGTCAAAGATCTCTTTAGGCTACCGGTAGGAGTTCTACCACACGAACAACTTGGTCTTGGCCAGGGTATAAATTAATAATGCGTCCACGACGCCACTGCAAAGGGGGAAGGTTGTCGTCTTTTATGAGTACTAGCTCACCCACTTTAGGAGGATCACAAGGAGAGGTCCATTTATTTCTAATTTGTAATGTATTTAAGTATTCTAAATGCCAACGAGACCAAAAGTGCTGGGTAATTTGTTGGATTAGCTGAAACCGTGTAAGGCGATGCAATTTTACGTCTTTATAAGGGTACTCCGAAAGTGCAGTTAAGGGTTGTCCAATTAAAAAATGGCCGGGAGTTAACACTTCGACATCATTAGGGTCTGGAGAAAGTGGGCACAATGGGCGTGAATTTAAAACTGCTTCAATTTTAGCAAAAATAGTGGTCAGCTCTTCAAACGTAAGGGGAGTATCGCCTACTACTCGTTTTAGGTGCGATTTCGCCGATTTAACCGCAGCTTCAAAAAGAGCTCCCCAATGAGGGCAAACAGGAGGATCAAAAACCCAGGTTATGTTCCGCTTTGAAAGCTCAGAACCAATAGCCGCCTGGTTTTGAGACAGGAAACACTCTAACTCTTTCAGGTAATTGTTGGCACCGATGTAATTTCGACCGCAATCGGATCGGATTAGGCGAGGTACACCACGACGCGACACGAATCGGGAAAAGGCCGCAATAAAAGCTTCAGTAGTTAGGTCTGACACAACCTCAAGGTTAACGGCTTTAGTAGAAAGGCAGACAAATACACACAGGTAACTCTTCACTTACCTTTTGTTCCTATAGGCCTGGACTTTGGTAAAAAAGGGTCTTGCAAAATCGGTACCTACACCGTCAAACGGTCTAGCAGCCGTGACGCGGTCTTTAGGTAGGTCACCCATAAAGGGTTGAGATACGGCCGCCTTGAAACGATAACAGGGAAGGCATTTAAAAATCACATGCTGAATAGCTCTGCGTGCAGACAAGATCCAAAACTCTCTATTTAACATGGCAAGAATTGCATTAACACCTGCATGAGCATTCTCGTGATGGTAATGTGAAATAAGGATGTTCACGAAATTACCATTCTTAGGTAGAAGAAGGGGATGGCGCGCATCAAAGGATAGATCGGAGTTTCGTAATCGGCCTCCAACTCGAATTAGGTCTCCGTCATCCAGAAATAAATTAAATTTTCTCAGGGAGTTTGTGATAGGATCGCCACGCCGTAAGCGATCAAGTTCATCAGAAAAGGAGGTAAATTGAACAATTTTCACTAAAAACAAAAGGGAATCTCTCCGTTCCTCAGGGCTAAGGTAGGACGAGTACGATTTAGGAAATAAAAACCGCCTTAGGTAACAAGTCACGTTTATTAGCTTGTTGAAAGAACTATACCGCTCTAATAAGAATGAGGGATCCGGGGTAGGAACATCGGCAGAGACTACTACACAACGTAGTCCAGGGAGATCACTACTTGGGTTAGGTTCCGAAATACCGGGCCAGTTGTCAGGAGACTGCGTCAACCACAAAGGTGAAAACCAAAGGGAGTGGTCGATCAGTCGGGTGACTGACATGCCTCTCGATGCACAGTCACTAGGGTTTATGTAGCCTGGGACGTGCCTCCATTCACTAGATGTAGGACTATTATTAATCTGGGAGACACGATTAGCCTCAAAAGTCTGAATGAGGTGAGGAGTGTTTTTTAACAAACACAACACGAATTTTGTCACTAACAGACTTAAAAATTCCATGATGAGGGATAAAATAATGTTCCCGGGTCGAGTCATATGAAGAAAAGGACATATGGTTTAGGTCAAGGTACTCGCGCATAAAGGAAATATATTTCTCTCGAAAATTAGGATTGGCTTGCAAACGCTTCTCAAGATTATGGAATCGCCTTAAGGCATTGGTTTTAGAATCACCGAGAGGTGGACGATCATGAAGAAAAGGGAGTCTAACCATAAATCGACTATCGCTTTCACGAGTGGTAGTTGCTTTAAAAAAGGTTTCACACTCTATATCCAAGGGGTTCGCAACTGGAGATTGGGGGGCCTCTTCGATTTTCCAGAATTTTTCAACTATTTGGGACAGCGAGACTCCAGTCATGGGGGGTTCTAAATCAGTAAATCCTCCATAAACAGGACCACACAGGACATAACCAAATATCGTCGAGATAGCAGTAAGGCCATCAGGGGACACAAGCAACTCGGACCTTAAAAGGCGACCAATGACGTCAGCTCCAAGAAGTACACTTATAGTACCAGGTTTGTAAAATAAAGGGTCAGCAAGAGGACGGTGCTTAGTACAGGTAATTACACTTTTAGGTAAGTCTACCTCTGGGAGGGTACCAGCAATCACATCAACAACTATTGCACTGGTGGAGATTTCTGGAAAGGCAGAATTAACTGGCTTAAATGAAAAGGATACAATGCCCGGAGAATTAATTGCTTGAACATTATGTATTCCACGAACAGGAACTGGAGAAGGAATGATAGGTAAGTTCATGTGGTCAACAACAAGCTCAGTAGTAAGAAGGCAGCCACCACCACTGAGCACCAGTGTCACATAAGGCACGCGCTTTCACATAATATCCAGACGAGGCTTTAACATGAATTAAGGCCGTAGGTAAGAGAACGACAGAATTGCGAGGTAAAGGCGGGTATGGAAGGGGGGTAGGGCCTCATTGTACTTATGATAAAATGCACGTTCATCCTGGGTGCTTTGACCTAGAGGGGCATTATAAGTACGGTTACCGCTGGGTGCAGGTGGCGATCGCCCGCCCGAACGGGGAGGTGATGCTCTACGGGAATCACGAGGTGGTGGGGTACGAACACGGTGCCATTCAGTACGTGGGGGTGACACACGGTCCGTTAAGTGACTTTGTAGAAATTGCCGCGGTTGGTTAGAAGCTAAGGCGGCGACGTCTTGGTATGAGCGCTCGCGATCGTAATTCACAGGAGAGGAGTCATCATAACACAGTAACGTGTGATGACTGGAACGACGGCACGTGCGACAGCGATAATCTCGCGTGCATTGGGATATGGAGTGTTTATCCAGGCATCGATAGCACAGTCGGGCTTCTTTTACAAAAGTTACACGTTGTCGTGTAGGAAGGCGAATAAAATCGGGACATTCGCGTAAGTAATGCGAAGTACTATTACAAAGGTGACATTTAGATGTCGTCGCAAAGGTAACAAAGGCTCTCGCAGGAGGTGGGGAACGCGTGTTAGGTTTAGACAAACAAGGGGAGCTCACAGTAGGGGGGGGGGGGGTAGTAGTGTATGACCAATGTTTAACAGGAAGTTCCAATCTCTCTAAGCATCGATAAGTCGAAAGCAGGGGGTTCAGGAACGACACACGTAACCCGGAAAGTTTAGGCGTTATACTAGGGAGCATCATTATTTGAGCTATGTGGGTATCCGCTAAAACACGAAGGTTATGGTACCTACGTTTTAGGAGGTCACGGGCCACGGGGTAATTGCCCGCCTCAATCTTGAGGTGTTGTATCAATCGACGAGGTTCATCCGATAAGGCTCCCACTAAATAGTGTAGCTTCAAAGTCGGGGTAACGGTAGGCTGGTTGTCCACTACGCTATCAAACTGGTCTATAAAACTGATCCAACTATCGGGACGGCCATCAAACTTAGGTATAGGTAGGTCAGGTAACTTACTAGCCGGGTTATCAATAGCCAGGGATTTATTCTCCTTGAAGAGGGTGCTAGTACGGGACGTCTCAAATTGGTGAGGTCGTATTTCGTCTTACTTAATTTTTAAGTCGTCTACTTTGTCCCTTACTACGCGCATCTCGTTCTTAACTTGCACATATTCTTGTTCAAAAATCGCAGGATCGAGATTACCTAACAGCTTGGAACAAGCGGCAGAAAACTTATCGCACATAAGTGGCAGGTCGGAAAGACGCGCTCGCATACGATTGGAGGGAAAGGTCTCAAAAACTCGGTGGGAATCATCAACCCAGTCACTAATATAACGGAGTTCACCTATAGCTTCACGGTATTCAGCTGTATCCGTGTAAAGTACGGCCCTTACGGTCTCGTTGCCGGTTTCGGTATCCAACATTTTATTTACTTTAAATCGCAAGAAACAAGGTAGGTAAATTAAACTCACAAAAGATTTCAATACGATGCGTAAAGGAACAAATAGTAAGGGACGGCGCAGATGCACCGGTTATATCAAACGTAACTCGTAAACAACTCGCACGCGGTCACGCGGTAATGGCGTGATCAATAGGGAAACAAAGCGCTCGCGCAGTTCACTTGCACTCAAAGGGTAGGTAATTAACGCGCTAATCGATTTAATCGACACTTATGTAAAAGGGGTTGTACTCGAATGTTATTAAGGAATTTACTGTAAATAGGTTAGGTATATGACGAGACGTTTTGTTCAAATTACAAAGGAAAGTAGCAAATAAATAACTCTCAATTAAACAAATTACGTTACTAATAAGGGGTCCTAATAAAAAACTATGCTCTGCTACCAGAATGTTTGAGAGTTTAGGCAGTGCATTACACGTGGAGGGCGACAATGATTGGTGAAAAATTAGTCAGGTCTGAGCACTTATAGCTAGGTACTTGCCGCATCAGCTTTCAGGGGTTCAGGTATCACTTCACAGGCCACAATCACTCGAAATGTTTGTAAGGAGCTTCACAGGATACACACGCGGCGAAAGCGCTCTGGTCGGTCTAGTACATGTGTCATAGGGAACGTCTCGATGTCGACTCGATCTTCTGGGTTCTCACGGTACGTTTTAAACAAATAAAAATAAGGCAGGTATGCGTGTGAGTGTGCGCGGCGTAGTATCAATAGGGTACACAAACAAATCAAAATATTGTAGTAAACACTAGGTAATCGGTGTGTTTGTTGGAACAACTTATTTATTTATTTACGTCTTAGTGGTCCATCTCGGGCAACTACATCACTAACTCCAGTTTGTGATGTGGGCTGAACGATCCTAACAGTGGTGGCAGGCTCCGTTAGGTGCCGCCTGGTATAGCTACCACCCTTCCACTGGAGCCCGGCGCCATGCAGCTTGCTGTGCCATCGGTGAGTAGGAGTGCCAGAACCTTCTGGGTAAGCTCAGTACACCGTCGACTCTGTCTACGCCACGTCTGCTTTTGTCCAGAGTCAAGAGCAAACCCATACCAAATAATGAAAATCTGACAAGACATTTAAGGGTTTTTGACGAATATTAGACATTAATGGAAGAAAGACATCGTCAACATTGTCTTAACCGAAATACCTTTAGAACTAGATACAGTCTAGTCCACAATAATTAAGATATTCTGTTCAACACTACCTGCAACTTTACAACCGAGTCAGTTTGCCTGCCAATTACTGAATTATTACCTACCATAATAGACCTAGCCTCGATGGCTTCGAATGGCTTTCAAACTGATGTCTCATTGCTTTCCAAACGTCAATTTTGAAAGCTTTCTAGTTACGCGGTAAGCTATGATAAACTGTAACTAAAACTATAATAGATAAAACGTTACCTACAAACCCCGAAAACTTTGACGGGTTTCTTGGTAACAGGTAGAAGGAAGTTTTTTTATCTTTCCTTTTATAGTTGAGTGCCTCTTGAATTGCAAAAAAATAATATGTGGAAAGAGCAAAACAACGACTACCATTGCAATTTTATACATATATATATATAGGTTTGTCACTTCCTTATGTTTTTGGTCAGAATCGGTCTCGCTAACGTGCCGTTAAGAGTGCTGATTAAATTACACCATTGCAGTCACACGGACAATGGTGACGCGTCACAAACCTGGCAATAAGCCCTCCTGGGGAACTCACGACTTCACGGTTGAGTAGTGTTAATGCTATCCCCAAAGTTCCAAGCGCCAATAATAAAAAAATAAAAACAATCCATCTATTAATTGACAATTTGCACAAAGGCGCTTAACACCTTAGTTTCCTGTGCTCGAAGGGTCTACCCTACTCAGTGGCCGGCTTTCTCTCGCTCTATTACGGCGATGTTTAATTTAAATTTAAATAATGAATGCGATAGTTGTGCCGGCCAAATTGGATATACGAATTTCACAGTAATTGCTAGAATTATAATGTTTTCGACCGATATTGTTTTGTAGGGAAACAAACGAATTTTGCGATATTATTCGGCCAGTATTTTACCTTTTTTAAATTTTTTAATGTTTTCTTACTCAAGTTTTATGCTAATTATTTGTTTGTTGTTTAAAGAGTCGATGAAAGAAAATAAAACTTAACTATTTGAATTCATTAATTCTCGAAACATCGAACTACTTTTTTTGTACTATTTTATTTTACTATCGGGACACAAGGTGTATGCGGGGTCTCTCCTATATTGTCAACATACCTACCACCAATACTCACCAAACTTTTTGAATCTACGTTCCTCTTTCTTACGAAGTGTACGGCTAGAGAGCTGGCTGAAGTGTTCCATAAACATTATGATTTAGATATTTTTAAAGAAAGAGTGATTAGGCTGTTACTAGACAGACATGACTCATGGTCTAAGCGACCATGCGGCCGAGGACCATCTGAGGTCTACCTATTAATAAAAAAGTAGGTATCTATATAGCGCAAGCAAATCTGGGGCCGGTACACTCACCGATAGCGTTGGGTTTACTCCCCGGAATATTTCCAACTGTTGGGTTTATTTCCATTTTCGGGCAAAATATGCGGAATATTGCCGATTCGTCGGGAAAATAGGGAAAATACTCAAAAGTGCACTTAAATTAATAATATGCGAGAATTTAGCTATTTTGGCAATGGTTTTACGCCAGTATCACACCTTCACATAAAACTATAACAGCGGTACCACGCTAGTTTTGTCTGTTTTACAGTGTTATTACACCAAATGTAAACTGCATGTTCTAATGCTTAGATTTATCTGAGTCTCTCTTTCTTTGAGATTCGACGATCCTGTAGAATGCTTCATACTAGACATGGGTAGTTCCTGAATAAAGGACACAATTGAAGTACTTCACCTATCTAGTTCATATGTATCATTCACTTACAATAGTCAAAAGAAGTTCATTTAGTTCAGTAACTCAGTGATATGAGAGTAAAACGTACGGATATATTTGTTAATACTGCAAGAGCGAGACAGTTGCACGGCCCGGCTCGTGTGACCTCGGTATTTGAAACAGTGCAAGCGGAAATATTCTTTAATAAATATTCAATAGGATTTTGTTTCCAATTTGTGCTCAAAAATTTTTTTAACGTTAATTTTTAGTCATTAGAGTTGTCTGTAGTACACGACACATTTAAACTAAATGAAGTAGTGAGTAATTTTGATAGTAGATCTGCTGGACTAAATGAACTTATTGAACTAGATGAGTGATACATATCTTCAACTCCCACTGAACTATATCACTCATTTCACTTCAGTGAACGATTTTGCGCATGTCTACTTCCTACTACTGTTCCCACGGATGTCGCAAATGGGTGCAGAAATGTAGACGTTTGAGAAGGATTGGAGAAATCTCGACATAAAGAAACAGGGTCATAGTAAAATCTCTGCATTAGAAACGGCAGTTTGGTTTCTGCTAAGTTTGAAGATTTGATACAAGTGATAATAAAGTTGAATCTTCGTTATTTAGAACAAGAAATTCAGAAAAATAAAAGTGTAGGTTTGATTTCTTCCCGAGTCCCGAGTGTGGTAAGTGAGCTACCCGCGGGAGAGTAAAGGAAAGGCGCCTCTTTTTTTATATTTTTTTGCTTTTTAACTCGAAAACTGCTTATTTTATTTTAAGACACATTTATTTAGATTTTTTCCTGTAGGTGTCAAAGTTAACAAGATATAACAAAGTATCTGATGTGATAACAAGTTCAAAAACTTAATTCCAACTGCGGACAAATCGCGCAATACAAATTTAATGTCATCTATGTTTTTGAACTTACAATTTACTCCTTTTTGATCTGATAACAATGAATTCACATTTACTTAAAGATTAGCCACTTGGCGGAATCGGTCGTTTTCATTGAACTTCCTTCTCCTTAGAAGAAACTTAGGTATTTGATCAAAATGGAGTAATTGTGAGTTCAAAAACATAGATGTGGACACCTGTGTTAATTTTTCTGAATTTCTTGTTTTTAATAACGAAGGTTTAACTTTATTATCACTTATCTCAAATCTTCAAACTTAGCAGAAGCCAAACTGCCGTTTCTAAGTAGAGATTTTACTATGATCCTGTTTCTTTATGTCGAGATTTCTCCAATCCTTCTCAAACGTATACATTTCTGCACCCCTTCGCGACATCGTAGGCACAGTAGTAGGAAATATACAACAGGATCGTCGAATCTCAAAGAAAGAGAGACTTAGAAAAATCTAAGCATTAGAACATGCAGTTTACGTTTGGTGTAAGAAAACAGGCAAAACTAGCGTAATCCCGCTGTTATGGTTTTATGTGAAGGTGTGCTACAGGCGAAAAACCATTGTCAAAATAGCTTAATTCTCGCATTTTATTAATTTAAGTCCACTTTTGAGTATTTTCCCTATTTTCTCGCCGAATTGGAATGTTTCCCGTTCTTTCCCATACTTTCCCGTATTTTTCTTTTCTATCCCAATTTTTTCTATCCCTTGCCCATCGCTACTCACCGACCATATTTCAGATGGTACTGCCAAAACTTAGCTTCCATTACAAAGTTGATATTTCACCGATTTCACAAACAGCGATGAAGGTCAAATCGTAGACTAAGCCTATACGTATATCGTATATTAAAACACCTATTTTATAAATGGGCGCTAAACGAAATAAATTTAGGAATCTCTGCTTTAGAGGTACGGAACCCAAAATAGCACACAAAATTCGGCCCGGAGTCGATTTTACCAACGTCAAATAAGACTTTCCGACGGAATAAGCATGAAACGACCGATTTTAAAATTACATTTACTTAAATCATTGCTGATAGGTGACGTTTTCAAATTAGGCGTTTTGTATTCTATTCGACGAATATTCCTTATCTGACGTTGGTAAAACTCGACTCTAAGTCAGATTAATATTCGTTTTCTGTCATGTCAAGTGTTTCTCTCACATTTTCTCCCTTACACTGTGTTCAAATTCAAACCCTGTATAAAAATAAAACGGCTAATTTTAAAATAATGACAGATAAGCGTAATATAATAATGGATTCATACATTTTTAATTGCCTGTCTTATATTTGGACAACAAGACGTTTGAAGAACTAAGTTTTATTATTTTGAAGTTCAGTTGTTTCGCATAGGTATTTCAGGTTGTAAGAAGTAGGTAAGTACCTTTCTTATTTTTCTATTTTACACTAGAATGCTGTAGGTACACATTACAAAAAAAAGGTGCTCAGTTTAAGGGTCAATGATTACAACGCATTATATATACTCGTATAACTAATATGAATACCGCCATCTATCAACGTAAATTAAAACTAAAATTTTTAGCTGTCAGAAAATCCCTTATTTTATACGTATGCAGAATGGATTGTTTTCAGTCGGTCAAACTATGCGAAGTTGCTTCAGTTTGACCTCCTCTACGCCTGATCGTTCACCCCGCAGTCATTATTTGTTCTGAACTCAGTTTTTGTCGTTGTTTTCACAGAATACGAAGTTAATGATAAATAACTGCGAATACTGGGATGTTTTTCTTGGGGAATTATATTTTTTGTTATGACTCGTGCTGTACACAAAAAATGAGAATTTCCAAGTATTAATAAATAAATAAACATTGAACAACCTTACATTAAACTTTCACCTTGTTTTCAGACATAATAGAAAATTTATTGCTATCAATCCGCCCGCGGTTCTTCTGTGGTTTGACAGGTTACACTATCTGATCCCAAAGTAACTAGCTAAAGCACAAAGACCAAAAACAAAAAATATTAATTTCTATATTGACCTGACCGGGGATCGAACCCGGAACCACAAAGATGATGACACCTTAAAACCGATGTGTGAGCCACTCGAACACCGAGTATTATTTACTTAGTTATAATCTTTATATAGAAGCGCGTCGGTGCGCAGTTGCTAGCGAGTTGCCTCTCATGCGGGAGGTGCCGGTTCGATCCCACGTGCCGCCATGTACCAATGTCTTTTTCTGAGTTATGTACATTAGTTGTTTCACTAACCGATGCTCTTATAGAGAGGGAAAACATCGTGAGAAAACCTGCACATTCAGGCGACTGAATGTGTAACCATGATCCTAAACTGGTCAGGTTCCCCTGGTAACAGGGTCACGGAGGTCAGATGGCAGTCGCTCAATTGTAATCACCTGATCTGCCACAACCTGGATCATGGTCAGCGGACCCTGGGCCCTCGCATAAGAGAGCACAACCGGGATACCGCTAGGAGGAGGATGATGAATCTTTATATAGAAGTTTTTTTTCTCATTGCACACAATGTAAAGACATGGCAAGTCGCTTGTATGAAATATCTTACTAGTGACTTTAAATGGGTGCGCTATATATATTTTCCAAAATTTTCTTTAAAGGACTGAAAAAATATTTGCACATACGAGTATTCCAAAACCAGTAAGTTAAACCTACCTTTTTCCTAAATTCTTTTCCCGGTTCCTTTCCAATCGTTAGCTTACGAGCTGACAACAATATCCAACAAAATTGCCCAGTCAAGCCTTTTCCCTCATTGGGTTTAAAGAATCTTTATTTCCATTAAGACAAATACATGTCACTTACATGGAAACTTAAAACTAAGTACTTAATATAATTTTATAAGACGAGCATGTCGTGTCGCTGCTACGATAAGTAGGTATCCGTTAGTTTGAGCCAAATCAGTAACTCAAACATACCTTCAGCAGTACTCTCGTCAACTGCCATAAACCCGAATCTCTAATCCGATCCTTAATTGGACCTAACACAAATATATTGTAGTGTTCGAATTAGTAGGACCGAATCCAATAGACAGTACTAACATTTGTCCTGTACTGAGGCAGTCCCCATTTGTGGTGCCAAGCAAATTCAGGTCGTGTTGTCATGACCTAAGGCCTATTGTCATGCCGTCTCGAGTGGGTACTTGAGGAAGCGATTGTCTAAGTTGGTCTGAATAATAGCTAATATTTGACGTCGCAAAATCAATTTCCGAGAGGTTCGTAGGAGTATAATTTAAGTGGAAGTTAATTGGTAGATTGGGACCAAATGGAGTTCGTAAGAAGTTTAATTAAGTTGGTTTATTGCTTACGTTTAGTGACAGCCCAGTTGTAGATTTTCTGATCTATTATTTCTTACAATTTTGAAGTCAGTTCTTTAGTGGATTTAGTTTAAAGTTTATTTATACGAAAACAGACTAAACTTCCAACCATAAAGAGGCATATTATATCCGTTGAAAAATATCTGTTATACATTGTATATTATACATATATAAATATATATTTTGATCTATATGACCTACTAAATTTTCTTAGGGTTCCGTACCCGAAGGAACCCAATTACTAAGCCTCCGCTGTCTATCTGTCTGTCACCAGGCTGCATCTCATGAACCGTGATAGCTAGACAGTTCAGTACAGGCTCCCATACAACAAACGTGTTTTTTTAGGTGTTTTTGGTCGCTTTTATTAATAACGGCAACATGTAGATACTTAAAATATTCACAGAATATTAAGTTGTATATTTACTTTGAAAATAAATAATTTAATTAAAATAATAATAATATTTGAGGGAGGCTCCCATACAACAAACATGATTTTTTCGCTATTTTAGCTCGATATCTAGTATAATGGCAACACGTAGACGCTTAAAATATTCACACAATAATATGTTGTATTTCGCTTCTAAAATAAATAATTTAATTATTAAAAAAATATATATTTAAGGGGGGCTCCCATACGAACGTGTTTTTTTTTCCTATACTGTCTAATAACACAGAATAAATACTTAATAGTATTGTAAGTTAATGGTACGGAACGCGAGTCTGACTCGCACTTGGCTAGTTTTATAGACCAAATGCAACTTTAATTGTCTATAATAATAATAATATTTTTGCCAACTCCGATAATTTTGACGAAACTTGTAACATCCAGCGAACTATCTAGTGTTTGTTTTCTCTTATTATAACACGGGTAGGGCTGTTAAAACTTGTTTCGGAAAACAATAATAAAATATGAAATATTTGGGAATAACAAAACTTAGAAATCACTTTGCCTAATTGCGTGAATAATGTTGCGTGCATAATGCGATTTAAGATTTACAATATATTTGACAGGTCCGCTAGATACTCTGTAGTAAACAACACCTTGCCTTGACTGCCTCGTTGGTCTAGTGGTCAACACAGGGTTCGAATCCCGGGTCGGGTAATTTCAAGACAGAAAAACCCAAACACTCTCTGTGTTTGGGTTTTCTGTCTTGAAATTACTCGAACACAGCCCCGGAGTCAGGAAGTTGGTGGTGTTAACACCCCCGTGCCTCGGAAAGCACGTTAAGCCGTTGGTCCTGCGCCTGAACTCTCTACGGTCATGTCCGACTGCCGTCTCACCAAATTATGAGAGTGAAGGAACAGAGAGTGCACCTGTGTATTGCACACACACTTTTGCACTATAATATGTCCGCCGTAGTCGCAATCGGCTAGGAGGACATCATCATCAGTACACAACACCCACAGTTGAAATGTGCAAAAAACGTTATAAAATGTAGGCGCTAGTTTGGAATAATAAGAAAAAAACCAGTTCCACTATATTATCAACATTGAGTAATCCTCTTACTTACAAAATAAAGTGCACTAAGATTAAATGTATGACCACCGTTTGGATAACAATGTTATAGATAAACTTTATTGTTAACTTATTAGTTATTATTAGTACACTTGTTCTTGACATTAGGATAACGAACAGATTTCTTAAATAGCTTAATATCTTTTGGTAATATCAGCGTATTTAGTTTACATATAGAGTTGCTCAGTGGCGGCAGCGCTTTGGTAGTGATACCAAAAGTTAAGCAACCCACGGCGCGGTCGGGAGTGACCATTCCGACCATTTAAGTGACGTCCATAACAGCATCTCCGTGCTTCGGAAGGCACGTTAAGCAGTTGGTCCCGGCTAATATCTCTGTGGTATTAGTCATTAAGCCTAGTCAGAGGCCCTAGGCTTGATAACTTCTGACAGTAAGGTTTGTCACTTGCCTTACATGTGTATGTACACTCTCCCACCAATCCGCACTGAGCCCGCGTGGTGGAGTATGGCTCGTTCCTTCTCTAGTTGAGGTGAGGCTTTTACCCAGCAGTGGGATCTAATAGGCTGACTTATAATTATAATACTTATAATAGTTTACATAAGCGCAATTTTCCTGAAAGTATGAATAATAACTCGTTAAAACTAGGAAATTAGTTAGGACCATAAAAGATATCTAATTATTTTGTTTTCCATTTAATAAAAGCAATGTAAGTGTATTGAAAGCACGCTGTTTGATGTTTATAATAAATGAGTAATTTTGTATTCGTACTCGTGTTGAACAAAGAACAAAGGGAATTTTTTTATGGAAGAAGCATAGCAGTTTTTCTTAAAAAACGTAAAAAATACAACATTTCAGTGTATGACAGTAAATGTGTAAATAATAAGGAAAAAAAGTTATTCATCCTTAAAATTAAAAAAATATATTATTTTTAGTATAAAATAATATTTGTGAGTCTACAATTCATGTTAAAATAAATGATAATTATGACTAAAAATCGCGTCAATCTATACTGAAGAGAAGGAAACACGGAGTGTTAGTTTGAAAGAGACAGAATAAGGTAATAACTTTGAGCGTGTTTGGTGGCCACAACATGGTCCAGATTATTATTTACTTATATATAATATATGCTTATATATAATAGACTCAAAAATATTTATATAAAATAATCTATTTTTCTACTTATGTCTTTTACGCTCTTTCAATTGATGTATGATAAAAAGTACAAGGGTGGGAACACTTTTTTCCAATGTTCTTTATTTTTGAACATACAATGAGTGTGTGTTGAAGAATAAAGAACTTCACGTCTATTTCTGTACCTGCTAAGTAGAAACAATCTCTGAATTTCCGAGAGTGATATGTGTTTAAAAAAAGGTTTAAACACCGTGCTCTAGTACAACGATAGACGAACATAAATATACCTACCTTAACTTTCCTTAGTTACTTGTAAAAAATATATATCGACGTATTGCCAACCCTATTCGCAACAAGGCAGATTATGAGTTGTACCGTATTTTTATCGCCCGCCCCTTGTAAACAATTCCAATCTGTCGTAATGCGGTAATAAATGACCGACAGCAGAGACAACTTTACTCGTTTATTTCTACTTATTATCTGTATGTTTCCGAACCAATTAGGGTTGTCAGGATATTTTTGGACGTGGTAGTACGGATTTGAGTCTTATGAGCCCGTTATAGGAAAAAATAATTCTTTTATTGCTTATTAAGAAAACAAAACTAAACTTTGTCGTTTTGTGAAACTTTTTTATGTACCTAAAGCTCTATAAAAACTGCTAAATCTAGCGTAATTATAAACTTTTCACGTAACACGTTTCAAACTACAACACACTTATCAATCAAACAGTAAAGTAGGTACAGAGGCCACACATCACCTTACCCAAATCTGTCAAAATTTCTGAAATGATATGGAACTCTATGTAATTAACTTAAGGTTGAATTAAGGTTGCGGAAATTTGACAGATCAGGGTAAAGACCGTTTTTCTTTGCGTGTCAAACATTGTAAACCATCTTTTTATGACTTTTAAAACTAATACTGGTGAAAAAAATATTTACTTGAAGCTATACAAAGCTGCACATTTTAAATGATAAACTATTAGGATGTAATTCTTGTGTCTATCTTATTTTTAAATGAATTATTTCGCTAAGAAAAAATGTCAAGATTTAATCAAATTTCGCTCACAAAAATTAATCGACTGTGTCATTCGGTGGGACACAGTCGATTCATTTTTGTGAGCGAAATTTTATTTTATTTTGTAAAAACTTGCAAAATAATTGCTTAAGGTATAAAAATAATTACAATGTCAAGATTGTTTACAATGTTGGACAAGCAATGAAAACCGGACTTTAGATTGATGTGTGGCCCACTGTACATAATTTAAAAGTATGTATCAGTAAGTATCTTATAAATTCATATTAATTAGCTGTACGATTTTTATTGATGTACACGTAAATTATTGATTTTATTATAGTGCCGTTGATTTGCTGAATGAAATAATATAGACATCTACCCCGTTATAACAAAAACTTAGAACCGGGTTTAAGCCAGGACTAAGCTATTAGCTAGCCAATTAGAAAAGCTCTTCTCTATTAGATTATGTCACGAATGTGTCATTCATTCGTCTGTTGTCAGCTAATATTTCGACCTGGTTAAACCTGGTCTTTTTTTTGTAATAACACCGCTATTGTTTTAATAAGATTTCTAAATCTGGCAAAACCTATTTTACTGGTTGTCATTATTAAGGTTTCAACTGAAACTGAATACCTAACTTATTCAGTTTCAAACAAAATACAGTGTTAATTTTGGTCAACGTTTTTGTTATGTATATTTAAGTCTCATAATGTAAAGAAAATGTATTTATATGTCACATTAAAAATATAAGTATTGTATTGCATCACTTGTCTCCTGTGACATGTTATTCTATTGACTTTAAAACAAACAACAACAGACGAATATTTCACTTTAAAACACTTTTGTTGCTCAGAGTGTTCGGATAAAGTTTCATAGAGTTGCATTTTGGGATATACAATATTTTATAGTTCTTAGATGTTTGTGAATGTAGTATGATGTATAAGTATGCAGAAATGTTTTCAACTGTCATTTGATATCATTCGTAGTATATATTCTAAGGTTTGAAGTACAAAAAATACATACATATAGAAATAGGAATCACTGGCGTTTTAGTATTGGTTCTCAAAAATAGAAGTGCAGTTTTGACGCGGAGACAAGAAGTAACTGCATTTTTATTAAGTTAGCCTTTTAATGGTATTCATAATATAGTGAATAATAATACTAATTTAATATTGTGCTATTTGAATATTTTTTCATTTTCAATCGATACAATGTATGAATGTATACACAGCTGCAGGTCAGACTACCCCACTTTGACCACGAAACCGTCTATATTCCCTACGTAATAAAAAAGCTGTTTTCATAGTTCAAATGGATCCATACGAATCTAAAAACAATTTACCTGCTACCAAATTCTGTAAGTACCATATTTTTATTAAATAAATACTTATAGTACCTACAGAATTTGGAATTTAAACCTTATATAAACAAGATGTAATTTCTAACTTTCCAACATGTGGTTTTATAAATTAAGGAAATCCTGTTATTGGCCTTATTGTATATCAAATGTTATTTTGTTTAATATTATTGTAATCGCTGTTGGGTTTCTTAATAAAATTAAATAAGAAAACCTAAGAATTGTGTGCAATGTTTATTTTTTTTTAATTTTAAATACCTATTCCGTAGGCCTGTGCTAAAATCAAAACCGGAACCGTAAATCGGAATAGACAGAAAGAGTAGCATAAATTCGGAATAGACAGCAAGAGTAGCGTAAAAGCGTAAATCCGCAGCTATTCATTTTCTCTTTTAAATTTTTACAGCTTTCATAGCGTGATAAGTATAACCCTTCCTTCACTAACAATACACTGGGACTTAATGACCTATAAACCCCCAGTGATTCGGCACCTAATGTGTTTTTAATGGCATACGCTTTGCTATTGAACTGTCATTTAGTATAGCTAACAGAATTTACGGGAGCAACCGCTATTTAAGGATGAGAACATACCGATGAATGTCAAGTTAGGTAGAGGTAAGCAATGACGTTCAGAAAACTTTCACGCCATCTTATTTTTGAACAACTCTCGCGGTGTTATTACAAAAAAATTAGACCAGGTTTAAAATAGGTCTAAATATTAGCCGACAAGAGAGGAATGAATGACACATGCGTGACATAACCTAATAGAGAAACGCTTTTCTAATTGGCTAGCTAATAGCTTAGTCAGGACTAAACCCGGTACTAAGTTTTCGTAATAACACCGTCGGAATTGACGGTCAAATGCGTGCTTGAAACTGTCATATCTAAATACCTTTAATGGAGGAATTCGTGTACATTTATTTGTGATCTCGCAAACGGCTCTAACGATTTCGCTGAAATTTTGCAGTGAAAAATCGATCTAGTCTTATCTTATGTTTAGGAAAACGCGTGTTTTCGAGTTTTCATGCATTTTTCTTTCGCATTGTTTGACGCAAAATGTGGTCGCTAATTTCGTACTAGTAAGCCTGAGCGTCGTGGCCGAGGGCATAAGATGTAGGACTGATAGTACTATGTATCTGGGGTCCAAATCTTGCTCGGTGACGAAATTTTTTTTGCTGTATGTTTTTTTTTCTATTATCAGGGTAATTTTGTTAGGCCTACCAACGGAAATATCTTTTATGGGACTCCAGGCGTCACAAAGTTAATTATAGTAAATGTAGCCTTAGCTTAACAGTACTTTCGCTCGTCGTTCCTTTGTAAATATTTACCCAAAAATCACAAAGCCCGAATATTTTGCGATCAAAGATAATTACGCGCAGCTGCTATGACACTTAATTATCATACTTTAATTGGGAATCAGCAGTCTACAGTCCACTCCAGAAAAACTTTTTTGTGAGCTGTATAATTAATATGTTCGTTAGTGTCTATTTTTTAATAAAATACTAATGAGGTCGCTTTAAAAGAAGAACGGCAAAGTTCTTTGATGCTCAGCCCCAAATGCTGGCATGTTTTAGTTCTTGGTAAAAAGCCTAAGAAGAAATATATAAAATAAATGCATTGAGTGACATTAACAATATTGTATGATCCTGTCAACATTGACATTTGATATAAAACATAAACTTCATGTTTGTTTGACTGACACGTCAAAGTTCACGTCGTGCGTTTTGTTTTTGTATCCTTGAAAACGTTTTGTTATTAAACATTTGTACATTTTGAAATATTTTAATTTTTGATTCCCAGCTTTGTAAATTACCATAAAATCATACAAAACCCGTCAATAAAGTAATATATATTTCATATGTCTCACTAAGTACGGTTTCTCTATCTATTGGGTCGACTCATGCCAATCTTCTTTCAGTTATTTCGAATATTTGAGCAAAATAATTTACTGACTCGAATGGAACGTATAATATTTCGCCGATAAAATGCAAACTCAGTGGCTTAAATATTTAAATACAACGGTTATTTTTGAGGCGGCTCCTGCTGGAATTCCACAGTAACTGACACGGGGCTTACTTCGGTTGACGATATTTGTACTTTCGAATGTAGCCGTCCCTTTCACTCACGACAGAATGACAACGCGAACGAGCGTGATGGCTAGACTCGAAAATACGGACGTCGTCAACAGGAGTAGTACCTCTGACACGGGGTTTAACCAAATTGCTCGTTTCGGATACTTTTGGCAGAGCATCAAGCGGGCTTGTCAATCAAATGCCGCAAATTGCCGGGGCTCCTATAAAACGGATGGAGGAGCTCGATAATTTTTGGCGCAAGCTATTTACGAGTGCTGGGAGGTAACTCCTCTTAAATTTGCTAAGGTCCACTTGCGCCAGTCCGAATTAGCTGATTTGGACAGGAACAAGTGGATCTTTGAGATTAGCTTATCCAGACTTATGCAAGTAGGCTTTTAACTCATATAATAGGCCTTGAACAAGTCCAGAATAGCTAATCTGGACGTGCGCAAGCGAGCCTAATGACAGTTTCAGAAATGTAATTAGGGGTCGTACAAGTATGCTTACTCAAAGATCAGACATTTTCTTAATTAACCTACATCATCCCACAGCTGGGCAAAGGTCTCCCCCAACACCTTCCATTGATCCCTGTCAGCTGCCAATGACACCCAATTAGTCGCAAAGCTGTCCAGTCTACACCAGCTAGTCGTTATACCACCTCTTTTTCGTCTACTTCTTCATCGGAATCCGTCTGGTGGTATCCAACGCGTGACGACTTGAGTCCATCTGTCCGGGTGCATCCTGCAAACATGCCCAAAAAGATCAGACATAACTAAAAAAAACATATTGAACGACATCTCATACATTGCTTAATCCCAAAGTTAGTATCTAAAGCACTTGTGTTATGGAAATCTGGCAACGATGGCACCAAAATATTCAGACCCGAGATATTGTATCAAAAATATTGTTTACCATATTGAACTGACCGAGGGTCGAACCCGGAACCTCATAGACGCCATGAAAACTAGCGTCACTCGACCTCTATCAAACCATATAATGCATCAATAAACTGTTGTAGGTTCGACGTTAAATATCCCTCAAGTTAATCTTAGGATTAATTTAAAGGTGACTAATATTAAAAGAATGGCAGATCTACAATATGGCGTATGTTAATTCGTTCATTTACCTAACCTTCTGCATATGTGTTTGGGGAAATGCCGCTAATACTCATATGATCCAACTCGAAAGAGCCCAGAGAGCAGTACTAAAGGTTGCCCTAGGCCTCCCCTACCGATTTCCAACAGACCAGTTATATCGTCAGGCAAAAGTGTTCCCTATACGTAAGCTATTCACTTTACTCACTTTAATTAGATTCCACAACAATATAGTTCCGCACGCCCCGTTAGAAAAAAGAAGAGTGCTCAGGTACAACATTCCCATAACTCGGTCCACACTATCAAAGCGACACTTTTTACACATGGCACCATGATTATACAATAAACTACTCTTATTAAATAAAGACATTACACAATTTACTTCCGGTCACTAAAACAACATATTATAAAATGGCTCGACCAATACACATACGACAGCTTAGAAAAGCTGATCTACTCAATCACTGGCTACACCTAGAACTGCCACAATACCCACAACAAACCCACCCACACACACACACGCACACAAACACACACACACACACACACACACACACATACACACGCGCGCATGCACACAAACCACTTTTTTTTTTCAGTACTTTAATAATATATAAATTTTTATTATGATAGAACACTTGTAAACTAAGAATAAGTTATTGAGGAGGAGCCTGTCTCTCGTAACACAGGGAAACCTTATACGAGAGCAGTTCAAACACTGTGTTAAATTTAAGTGTTTTTAAATAAATAATATTTTCATTTTCATTGTTTTTTTCATTTAAAGGTGGTAGCATTAACTCATCATCATTGTCGTCAGCCAAATGAATAAATGAATGATTTAATGAATGACTATTTATTTGCATTAAAACATGGTAAGTATATATCAGGTCTTAATATTAGTAAAGGTGAACAATCATGTTTCATCGATGTAACGAAAGGCAAACATTTCGTCGTCATGCAATATTAACTAATAAGCAACAATACAGTAACGAAAATATTTATGTCCAGCATTGAGATTGGTTGGAGTTTTAAATTAAGATATTAAATAAAATTGAAATATTAATAATTACGTAAATGCCATACAATAACAGGTATGATGTCAAGCTGTCAGAAATAAACAGAAATATATAACTTGTCAGGTATTAGGTGATAACAATTCATTTAAGTAAAATACTTGATTTTGTGTTTGATACCTACTTTAAGCATGATTGAAACTATCCTCTAATTGCCATAAAGTAATACTAGCTACCTATCCTCACAAATGGGCTTCTTTGTGGTGAAGTAATGGCAATGCGTCAGCGTCATTAGTTCATTACGTTCGTGGTCACGCCCATGACATAGATATATAGTGAATAGTGACAAGCGTCTAGCGGATAGATGAGTGTAACAACCAACTGATTTGATGTGACACGACAATCATGTAATTAATAGAGCGTATGAAAAAAGAGGTGCTTGTGGCGCAGTGGCGGCAGCGCTTTGGTAGTGATACCAAAAGTTAAGCAACCCACGGCGCGGTCGTGATTGGATGGGTGACCATTCCGACCATTTAAGTGACATCCATGACAAGCATCTCCGTGCTTCGGAAGGCACGTTAAGCAGTTGGTCCCGGCTAATATCTGTGGTATTAGTCGTTAAGCCTAGTCAGAGGCCCTAGGGCGGCTTGATAACTTCTGACAGTAAGGTTTGTCACTTGCCTTACATACACCCCTCCACCAATCCGCACTGAGCCCGCGTGGTGAAGTATGGCTCGTTCCTCCTCATAGTTGAGGTGAGGCTTTTTCCCAGCAGTGGGATCTAATAGGCTGACTTATTATTATGGAAAACTGTCTGATAATCACTAATAAACCAGCCAAGTGCAAGTCGTACTCGTGCACGAAGGGTTGCGTACCTATACAACATTAGACACTTAAAAAACTTTTAAAACTATAAAAATATCACGTTTGTTGTATGGGAGCCCCCCTTGAATATAATTTTTATTCTGTTTTTAGTATTTGTTGTTATAGCGACAATAGAAATACATCATATATGAAAATTTCAACTGTCTAGCTATTACGGTTCATAAGATACAGCCTGGTGACAGACAGACATACAGACAGACAGACAGCAGAGGCTTAGTAATAGGGTCCCGTTTTTACCCTTCAGTTCATGAGATACAGCCTGGTGACAGACAGACAGACGGACAGCGGAGGCTTAGTAATAGGGTCCCGTTTTTACCCTTCGGGTACAAAACCATAAAAAAGACATGCCTGGAAGGTTTACAATCTACGATCTTGTAAAACAGCTACGACATGCTACAAGAATTCGTAGCATTGCTACGACTTTGAGTTTCGTAGTAACGCTACGAGTTGGCGTACTGTACCGTAACCATGAGTTTACGGCTGTTTTACTCGCTAGCGACGACGTAAAAAAAGTGTATGGCAAATTGCACAGCGCCTCTTGGAGAACTATTCTATTTTCTATACACTTTTTTTACGTCGTCGCTAGCGAGTAAAACTACAGTAAACTCATGGTAACGGTACTGATGTTAAACGAGGTTACAACGAAAATTCAATGAAGTAGTCCTTAAGATTTTCAGTAGACCACGTAACTCGGTTGTTTTCAAATAGGAATGATTATAGTTTTCAGGAAAGCTGTAATAGCTTTTAAACAAACTTTCGGAAAGCAATGTCATCTATCTAAGGAAAGAAAAAAAATAAATTCATGTGTATATGCTTTGGAATCTCAGTCGCAATCGCAATAGCTTTCATGTTAGACAGTAGGCCTGCAGCCCTGACAGAATTTTGCAAACAAAATATCAATTTGTATTAGGCACTGACATCTATAATACAAGTACGCTGGACTAAACATTATGTAAGAAATTACAGACAATTTTTGTGCCGAATTAAAGCGCCCCTACTGAGTGTCCAGGAAACTAAAACAGAGTAACTCGCATATGTTCATGTCAACTCTCATTAGTTCCGTGGACGGTCACCACACGCTCACTACAGCCGTCAGCGCCAAAATGGCTTCATTTTTAGGTTGACAGTATGCAGTCTAGCGTACTTGTATTATAGAGGTCAGTGATATTAGGCAATTCAAGCCATGTCAATGCCTATGAAGAATCCTAAAGTCTGATTGTCACGTTACGTAAATGACGTTTAATATTGCCGCCCGCCATCGCCTGGTGCCATAAGCAGGCCCGAATACGATAATGGTGGCTGTTCACCCGAGATACGCCTTAGCCGGCCGAGTGGCGAAATACTCGCTCACTGTGACGCTGCCACTATTTTAGCAATCGGCTTTAAGGATACGCTTGATTTATACAACGTGTGCAATTTGATAGGTGAAGTGCGACAGTGTGGAGATATCTTTACCTTTTGATAGACAAAGCAATCGATCAATAAGTAAGTAGCTTAAGCTCTTGTGTTATGGAAAACTCAAACAACCGTGGTATCACAACACCTTTGGGTATAAAAAAATATACCGTGACAGTATAAAAAAATCAAATTTCTATATTGACCCGACCGTGCATCTAACTTGCGACCTCAGAGATGGCCGCACCTTAAAAACCGGTGTGCGAGCCACTCGGCTATGGAGGTCGTCATAGCCTGAGGGAAAAAACTCACCAAGTCGTGTATTTGATGCCCGCGGCACGCACTTAGTTCCAATGATTTCATGAATTTCGAATTTAAATTTTCAAAAAAAAAAACTGTTGCCTGCCTGAGACTTTTAGAGATAATGGTGTAATAAAGAAAAAAGAAAAACTGTCTATTGTTTTTTCAAATCAAGAGTTAATTCTGTGATTGCCTGTCACTGACCCTCTTTTTAATTATCCTGTAATTTTCTCCGGGCGTAATATCCCAAAAATAAAAGTTATTTGTTTATTTTTTTCTGTCGTTAACGGGAAACAAATTGCCCTGACGACAACGAGGGATGTTTTATTTTGTCACTAGTGGTTCCCCGCTACTTCGCCCGCAAGAGTTGGATTTTCCATATAAACTTTCATCCCCCATTTCACCCCCTTAATGTTTTTATATCGCGACGAAATGTATGTCCTTTCCAGGGTTCCAAGTTCAGTCTTTCTCTTTCTCTGTCAAACAACCGAAAAGAGACGGACTATAATAATTTAAAAACGTCAGACTTAACAGCTGTTTTTTCGCTAAGGAAATCACCTAATCCATAGACAATGTAGTAGAGATGTCTTTCGATAACGAATAAAGTTTGACGAAAACACGCAAGAACTTGTAAAAATACTTGAGAAATTACATCACTTCATTTGACGTTTCTAAATTAACAAACGAAAAGAGAAATCTCTTTTCGTTTGTTTAGCAGAGAAAGAGAGTAATTAAACTTATCTTAGACAGGGCACATTGGAATCGAGTCTATTGTGGTATATGCAATCGTAATAGGGGTACTCGTAAGTGTAGTAAAATAAATGTAGAAGTCAATTTTTTGGTCACTTTACATTTTTCCTAAGTGACGAAGGCCATATTATTATATTTTTTAAATTGCACCTGTGCAAATCCCCTAATGAAAATGACCAGGGTTATTTGAAAAACATTAATAACCTCGTGGGCCCATTCTGTTGCTTAAATTAATCTAGTAATAATTTCTATGAGACCAACATCGAAATTAAGACACGATTTACATTTTTATTATTTACACGAATTTAATAGAATCTGATTATTTATTTTGTTACTAACTAACGAAAGTTAGGATGTTCTTACGCCCTTTCCACTTTGGGCGGAATAACCTTCATAATGAAGCATTCTGTTATCCTGTTAAGGGAGACTCTTAATATGTCTAACATTAAGAGGCTTAGCAAGACCGATATCAAGTCTGTAAGTCGATGTCTGTATTATCGACGTGAGCCAGAAAAACACACAGGAAGGCCTAAAAACACGAATAAATTCTTAAATAGTAGAACATCATCAAAGGACGTCCTGCGGTTGATTGATGCTTTTGGTAGATGCTTTTTCTGAAAAAAAAACAATAGATAAAATTTTACAGAGTTTATTTTGCCAGAGTCTCGTACAACGACCGTAGTACCGTCTTCTTTTGAAATTTGTATTTTGCACACTGTCCTTTCTTCCGACACGGCTATTCACCTAGGAGGAACGGAAGACCTGTTTAGTACGTATTATTATACACTCGGGCAGATTATTCCAGCTCCCAGACCACTCGTCAGCCATCATTATGGTAATTTTATCGGAAATTTTCGCCTTAAACGCTAAGCGTGTGACTGGGGACACACGGCTACGAAGGATGAAGAACTTGGTACAATAATCGTAACGTAAATAAAAATAGAAATGATAATATACTATAGTCCGTGCCATTTAACGGTGCATCAAAAGTCATTGACCCGTCACCCCTGCAGACCGTCACCCGTGTACCACTGCACGCCAGTATGCGAAGCGCGGCGACCCTAACTATAAGCCGTAGCGATACGAATCTGTCTAACAAATAAACCTCGGTACGGATCGACCTTGAACCCAAAAATTAAAAGTCGTAATAATCGCTAGTTAGAAAGACAAATGATACGTGTCACAAGGTTTTAGCTGTCAAGGCGAACGACCTTTTATGCACGTTTATCTGGCACGTACTATACTCAACCAAGCCAAGACAACTGTAAAACAACTTACGACGACGAATACAACTAAATTACAAAATTTTCAAGTGCAAAAATATTTTTACTCTTATAATTATGTAAGGAAACATTAGGTCAGTTTTCCACCAAAGTGGAGAGGAGAGAAATGAATGTTTTCATACATTTTAGTCTCACCGCTTACCTGAGGCGTTACGTGTAGGGTACAGGGGTGCGGGGAGCACAGTAATTTGATTTGATGATTTGAATTTTGAAAATAATGCATATTTCCAATATAAAAAAATCAAATCACCCAACCAATTCACAAGAGCCCGCCGCTCATACTGCTCAAAACCCCCGTTCTCCCGCACCCCTGTACCCCGCAGATGAAATCTCAATAAAGCGGTCAGATTATAGGTGTCTCGCTCAGCCACGCTCCGCTTGAATGTCAAGTACTCCGCCAAGCTCATCTCACCTCTGCATTGATTGATAGTGGCATACAAACATTACAAACCGAATTCAACACAAACTTCTTATTTCCCATTTTTGAATAAATAGATAGACAGATAACTCTTTATACTACGCTCACTACAAAAGTAACGACACTACGATTTACACAAAAATATGTACAAATTAGGCGGTCTTGTCGCTAAGAGCGTACATAGACAACCTTTAGGTATAGGAAATACTTAATCACAGGAAGAGGGTGATTGGTACCAAGAGACATAAAAAAGTTCTTCAAGTAAAATTATAAATGATAAGTACGAAACAGTTAATTATCATCATCATCATCATCAGCCGTAGGACGTCCACTGCTGAACTTAGGCCTCCCCCACGGTTTTCCACAGCGACCTGTTGCCAGTGGTCTGCGATCTTTACAAGGTCGTCTGTCCATCATGCCGGTGGACGTCTCACGCTTCGCCTCTAATCAAAGGGTCTCCACTCTAGAATCTTTCTGCCCCAACGTCCATCAGTTCTTCGTGCTATGTGCTCTGTCCATTGCCACTTGAGCTTACTGATTTGCAGGGCTATGTCCAGTTTATACATAACATAATTATATTGAATACTGAATTATTTATAGTAATCTGTTAGCTGTACTAGTCAGCTGTATTCTCCCCCTTTTGGAATATTAATCTGTTCGATAGTCCTCTTACGGTATATTGAAGAGCTCATTAATCGAGACATCTTCGGAATCGCTGACCGTGGTAGCCTCTCGTGGTGGATGAATTGTGTGGCCATGAAATGAGCGATTTCATCGATAGTCAAAAATAGGCGATCGAAAGTTTTAACACGTCTAGTTTTTCCTTGTTAGCTGGCACAAATTTTATTGACATTGCTAAAGTTACCGTTAAAATTACGATGTTCATTTAACTACTTAAAGCAGTATGCAAAATTCTCAATAATTTTAACTTTTTACTCAAGTTTTCAAGGAGTTGCCATCTCTGAGATCCCGGTTTGATCCTCGATCGATTCAGTTAAGAAATTTACATTTTCTATATCTCGGGTCTGGGTGTTGTCATACCACCGTTGTTTCAGATTGCCATAACACAAGTGCTTTAGCTACTTACTTTTGAATCTGAGCAATGTATGTGATGTTGTCCAACATTCATTTATTTATGGCATACCAAACACAGTAGACATTTACAACATTTTCACAAAAAGTCATACAATTTACATTGTTTCCTAGTCACCATAGCACAAGCTCACGCTTAGGTTTTTTTAAAGAAAAACACTTTATAAAAGGTTTTCTCACTGTATTCTAGTTAGAAACCCTCGTAATACACCCTAACCGAAAATTAAGTTTGACCTAGAAAACAAAATTCTGTTAGACTTTAGGCACGATAAAGTGTAAAGTATAACGCCTAGCATTAGGCCTTTACAACAACAGCAACAGTCCTTACGTGTTCCTTTCATCAGTTTACTTAGGTGTACATGACATTAAGGCGTGTAAGTTTATTTATTATTCACGGCGAGAGTGCTTGGATGTTGTGTAGGTAATCATGGCTTCAAAACAAAAGAATTTACTCGTATATTGACTTAATCTTGGTTCAAGGTTGAATTTGGTACGTGTTTCAATTTGATGAGTTGTTAAAATGATGTGTTCTTACTTACAAAAGTCGTGAATTATTATGAATACAAAGTATTGAGAAATATACAAAAAAAATCTTTTCTCTTTTCCTTTTTACTATGTTTGAGATCTAAGGTATGTAGAAGTGATTTTGGCTTTCTGTACAGCTGTTTAATTTTGTAGTAGTATAATTTAAAAAATATTGAAACTGTTTTCACCGCCGACCCAATTTAATCTTGGACTGTCTCTACCCGAAGGTTGTCTGGAAGAAATTGCTTTCAGCAATAAGACCGCTTAAATTGTACCATTCTCTAAGGACATTTATGTAAATTGATACTGTGTGTGGTGTGCAATAAAGAGTATCTATCTATCTGTTTACCGGTGACTAGCAGTACTTATTTATTTAAGCTTTTTTGCACAACTGAATTTTTGTACAAGATACGGACTTAATGCCAAGTGGCATTCTCTACCAGTCATACCTTTGGACTAAGCAGAGATGAATAAGAACTTACCTTCGGTAGAAACTTTAACTCAAACTAAAAGATATTTTTAAACACGTTTAAGTTATAAAATCGTGGATTTCATGGCCCATTTGTAAAATCATCAGCCCAAATTCACTGATGTTGCAGTGTTGGCAAAATAAACTGCACAAAGAGAATTTACTCCATGTATAGTCGGCAGCACGTCAGGTGACCCATTTAGGATACGAAAACAGCTTTTAATACGTAGGGAATAGCGCCGATCTTAAGGTCAAGATAGGTGGTCTGACGAATATTTAGTAAAATCAGAAAATAAACTATTGCCAATTCCACTGAGCTACTTTAATGAGCCAAGATCTGAATTTAATATATGACACAAATTATTATGTTAATATTTAATTATTAATATGTACTCGTATTGTAGGAATGATTTTAATTTGTAAGTAAACTAAAGAAAAACCTTTTGACAATCGATGCTTTTGTACTTTGAGAACTGGCAAGTGCTTCACAATGTGCTTATCAGAAAGAAGAACCCTTATTTTGAATATTGCAGTTGATCAAAAGGTAAGAAAGATAAAATGTTTAAATGTAGCAAAAATTCAGATTACAGAAAAAATATATTCTACAATTCCGGCACTAAGCTTACTAACGTGACGTTAACAAAAAAGATCTATACTTAAAAAAATAATTTGGATCCAGTTTCTATTTAATTGTCAATATTTGGTACTGATGTGTTTTATTTGAAATTGATATTTAATTTTGTTGACGTGGAATTTTATTATTATTTTTAGCTACTGCTTATTTGAATATATTATTGCACTTGAAAAAATGACCGCCAGAGGCAATAATATATTCAGATTGCAAAGTGAATGCTTATCACTTAAAAACAATAATTAACTGCTTATTTATTAGCCATTTTATTAAAACCATACAAAACACGGATCCCAAGCATTGTTTTGGCGATGATTTTATCACATATCGATTTCAGATTAGCCATAATAAAAACATTGTAAAAAGCCGCTCCCGAGAATAATTGGAGGGAAAAAAACAAAATTAGAGCAAAAGTCAGAAAGAACTGCCACCCTTCGTTTAATATTCGTCTCATTAGGTATAATTCACTACGAGTAGGCATTTTGCCGTTGGAATTTCTACCATATTTTAGCGCGCAAGCGGTCGTTTAGTTTACGATTACATTCAAGAGGCAGGAGCTAGCGATTTGAAATGGGGGATGAAAGTTTGTATGGAAAATCTAACTTTTGGCGCGGCCGAAGTCGTGGGGAACTGGTATTTTTTTTATAAAGGACAAAGTTATATGCACATACACATTGTAAGACAGGATACGAGTGAGAATAACACAAAATATCAAAAAAGTTGCCGGTTTCCTTTTGCACCAGCCAGCCACCCAGTGGCTTTTTTTTAAAATCAAAATAGGGTTACATGAAGGCAACTGTACCATAAGATTTATTATTTTATTATTCAGAGGACGGTAGTTTGGACGCATTTATTCATGCGAATAGTTCCACTACGTATGCACTACGTTTGGAATAGGTCGCTTGACGCTCTGCTCAACAACCCGCTCGTCGCTTGTCCCCTCCACCACGCCTCCCAGCCCGCCAGCCGCCTGTGTTTGAGAAGATAATTTTCTTCTTAATTAACCCTCTGTTGAATAGCGTATTTAATTGGTCCATTGGAACGTGTGAGATGTGATGCCCTGGCAAGGGTGGAAACGTGCCCGTTTTTTATTTGATATAGGGTTGAAAAAGGGTTGGAGTGGAATTTGCATGAGAACGAATCACGGAGATATGTTTGGTGTTTTGATGGGGGAAGGATTTGATTAGAATTTTTTTTAGAGTTGGGTGTTAGATGGAAGTTTTGTATTCCGTGGTAACTATATGTAAACTAGGTAAAGATATAAGAAAATCGGCCAAGTGCGAATCGGACTCGAGCACGAAGAGTTCCGTTACACTAATTTCACATGATGTAAAATAGCAAATCTAAAAAAAAAAAAAAAACTATTACTTTGTCGGCGTAGTTGGCGTAGAGAGCGTCTGTGGCGCAGTGGCTAGCGGGTTGCCTCTCATGCGGGAGGCACCGGTTCGATCCCACATGCCGCCATGTACCAATGACTTTTTCTTAGTTATGTACATTAGTTGTTTCACTAACCGACGCTCTTACGGTGAGGGAAAACATAGTGAATAAACCTGCACATTTAGGCGACTGCATGTGTAACCATGACCCAACACTGGTCAGATTCCCCTGGTAAACAGGGTGACGAAGGTCAGATGGCAGTCGCTTTACTGTAATTACCTGATCTGCCACATCCTGGATCATGGTCAGCGGACCCTGAGCCCTCGCGTGCGAGTGCACAACCGAGATAACGTAGTTGGTAAATATACAACTAAAATAATACAGCTTTCTAGTGCTTACGGCCTGTTTGCAAAATCTCCGACAGACAGACATCTATAAATGTATAATGTATATATCTTACATTCGCGGGGCTAAAATTAGCAGATGTTTGCTTGTATTTTTTAAAAGAAACTGTTCTTTATAAGCGTTTCTAAACCACTATTTTGTCTGCCAAAAAGCCTAAGTGAATATTAAATTATTACTAACGAAATTTTAAGTAGATACCGACACATGCTAATTTTCTTTAAGGAGATTAGCTTTGAAGCCTATAAGAAGGTTATATTAAAGTCAAAGGAGTTTGAAGTGTCTGACAATTGGTGAATATTTTAATTTCATTAGTCAGGCCTTATTAAAAAGGGCTGGAGTTGTTCAAAACTTAAACTCAGTGTTATCTTAAGCTAAGTTAACGTAAAAGTTTTCATAAAAAAAGTAAAACATCAAATTTACTAGTAGTTTAAGTTTAGTTTAAAAAGTTTTGAGTTGTTCAAAACTTTACAGTAGTATTCAGTAGGTTGGGTAAATAACTTCCTTCGCGAAAAAAGGTAGTGAAAGAAGGCAATGGAAAACCATTCAGTATTAAAAGTGTGTTTAAGTTATGCAAATTTCATAGTACACAAATATAGTTCCTGCAACTCTTAAATTCCATATTACTTTAATAATTAAGGTAATTTTGTACCTTTCTTGTTTATTTATTTATTTAAATTTTGTGATTTCTGAAATCGGGTGAAAAATCGATCTGGATAAGTCTTACGTTTGGAAGTTGTTGTTCGTGTTTTCAAATTTTCATGTGTTTTTCTTTCGCATTGGTCGACCAGACGAGAATAAAGTCGCTAATTCCGTACCGGAAAGCATGAGCGTCGTGGCGGAGTGCGTAAGACGTTCGAATCTCGCTCGGTTACGGAAAACTTTTCCGTTTTGTTTTTTTATTTATTAAATTTTAAAGCTTTTTAATTTTTTAAACAAGACTTACGATAAAGCTTTTTTTTATTAATTAGCAGAAACTACGGAAAGCTCAGTCGCCCAGGAATTAACAAGTAAAACATCAAATTCAAAAACTTTTCGCTACTATTTAGTAACAAAAGTTTTGTGTTTTAGTTATGCATTTTTATGATACACAAATATTTTGAAGTTGCTGCAACTCTTTACTTAGACATTATTTTAACTCCTAGGGAATTTCTCTTATTAGGAGATAGATTTGACTTTCCCTTTTTCCAGCATTGCTGCGACAGACATGTTATATAATAATTCCATTTCGATTTGTATTTTCTTATTGACATGTTATTATTATTATATTAATGTAATTTATTTAATGAAAGAAAAGAAAGAAAGCAAGAAAAAGCATTTATTCGGAGATCGGTGAACAAGAAACAATTTACAAATTATAAAAATATGATCTACCGAAAAGGCATCCGCCTCAGCATTAGTCGTGGTAGCCGTAGGCAAACCACGACACTGATTTTCAGCGGATTGACTGATTGTGTGAATATTTTATGTGTGGTTCTATGTTACTTGAAATAAATAACTATATTATAGAAGTGGAATCAAGTTCCCTTTGTAACAAATTCAATAATAATTTGAAATGATCCTTGTCAAATGTCCTCTTTTGATTACATGATTAGGAACTCATCGTTAGAGTATAATTTGCAACTTTGTGTTGTAGAGAGTTGTGTAACTTATAAAACAAAGATCTATAGAGTATAGATCTTTCTTTGAGAAGTATGATTTTATTTATAACTGCAACTGTTTACAAGACAGCTAAATATTTGAGTAAATTAAAAAATAATAATATCTACTTAAAATTAATACTCATCAAATCAGCCTATTGCAGTCCACAGCTGGACAAAGGCCTCTCCAAGATGGCGCCAACTTTCACAGTCCTCCGCTTATCGCATCCAGCCACCACCGGCCACCTTCCTCAGGTCATCGGTCCATCTAGCAGGGTGGCGTCCAACACTACGTTTCCCGAGATGTGGTCTCCATTCGAGAACCTTCCTACTCCAACGCCCGTCGGTTCTGCGACAGACATGACCAGCCCACTGCCACTTCAGCTTACTGCATCTCTCAACGATATGTTTGACCTCGTTTTTTGGCGGATGATCTCGTTTCGGATTTTATCCCTTAGCGAGATCCCCAGCATAGACCGTTCCATAGCTCGCTGAGCGACATGCAGCATGCATGAAATTTATACTAATAAGAGTAAATTAGTAAGCTACTACTTACATAAATCATTCAGATTTTTTTTATCTGAATTTTCAAATCGTTTAATCGAATAGTTTAAAATAAGGTTATATAATAGGAGTATTTTTCTTTGTTACTATTTGTTTATGTAAAGGTAAATAAGTGAGTGGATAATTTTATTTTTGACTAGCAACTTTATACAAAAATAAAAAATGCTGTCTATTGGTAATACAATTTTTTAAATCGGCTAATAATTAAAGTTTTCACGGAACAATTTGTTACGATTTGCACATGTATCATAAAAACTAGTAAGTATTAGGTTAGCACTAAATCTAAATGCAACTATAAAACTAGTGTATATATGGTAAATTATGTTTCGGGACTAGCCTCACAAAAGACCTAATATTTTTTCCGTATCTTTAAAACTCTTATTGTCAAACTATGTAACTAAGTACATAAAAAAACGTCCCGTATCTGTCCAAAATTTATAACCAAAATAAATCCCCTGCCTCCGTTCACAATTAAGGCGGCCATATTTCACATTTTGATAAAAGCGTTCATCGTCTTTATTAAGACAATTAGCCAAATTGCCAGAAGTCCTCCGGCTAAGCGTCTCTTAGGTGCCACTTAAATGGAAAATGGTGCAAATATATTAGATTACTCTCGTACATCTAGACATCAAAGGGTGACTGAGACGAAATCAAGTGTAACAATGGAAGACTTGTACGGCTAGCTTAGTAAGAAAGTACTTACAGAAATGTAGTTAGTTGTAAAAGTCTAACGTATGAGGTGTAAAAAATACGTTTTTTTTTGCTTAGCGGTGAGTAACGCTAGTTCCCGACCAAATAAATAAAGAAATTTTTTCAACAAACACACCAATTACCTAGCCCCAAACTAAGCGTGAGCTTGTGCTATGGCGACTAGAATAACAGATATACATGCTTATATATGCTCATATACATCCATGACTTAGGTACAAATCCTTGTGCTCATCACACTAACATTTGCCCCTTGCGGGATCCGAACCCCCAACCTCTGATTTTGTAGTACAAAACACGAACTACTACCCCTAGAGGTCGTCAAACCGACCAAGAATTAGCCATATTCAAAAGTTTTATTGTATTGAAGATTTATTAATTTAGGACGTTACTAAGAATGCTTGTAGTGTAGTAGCGGCAGCGCTTTGTTAGTGATAATAAATTAAGCAACCCGCGGACCTATCGTGATTGGATGGGTGACCATTCCGACCATTTAAGTGACGTCTATCACAAGCATCTCCGTGCTTTAAGTAGTTCACCCTGGCTAATGTCGCTTGATATTAGTCGTTAAGCCTAGTCAGAGGCCCTAGGGCGGCTTGATAACATCTGACAGTAAGGTTGGTCACTTGCTGTACAAACACCTCTTTACCAATCCGCACTGAGCCCGCGTGGTGGAGTATGGTTCTACTATGAATAGGCTAACTTTACTTTAGAACATCACAAACACAGAACCCAACATGAGGCTGCACAAAAATAGCATGCGTGTTCAGTTCAACCTTCAAGGTCCTTGAAATACACTGATTAAATGCGTTGTACCCAAAATATACCCAAGGGTTGAGCAATTAAGAAATTCTACGACAGCATGCTTTCACTGCAAGGTTACTAATGAACCTGGGTTTCGTTTGGATCTAAATAATTTTTCAGAATTACACTTAACCATGACTAACGCCCAACCAGAGAATGCAAAGTTAATGTAATTACAGAAGTTACTTGCTGTACCGCAGTTTAGTTAGGAATAGTGTAGGTAGCGTGTCGATAGATTAGAAACGATAATAGTGAGATTAGTTTTCGTAAAACTTAACAGGTGAGAATAAGGACATATACACGCTGAAATTTTTATTGGATGTTTTCCCGCAGTAAAATTAGTGCAGTTAATGCTGTATTGCTTAGTGCGTAGAAGTTCTTTTGCTTTAAACATTGATTTCGTGCGGCAAGCAGTACCCAAATACGTGAATTCTCGTAAAAGAAACTATCTTTTCTCACGTTTTCGAGTTGATGATTATTTTTTTGATTGCCTCGAGACCAAAAATATTTTTAGTTTAAAAAAAAATCTCGCATGATTCGATAGTAGATACTACTAAAGGTAAATCGTTCTGCTGCGGGAAAACAACCACTAAAATTTCAGCGTGTATAGCATTTTTTTAAAGTCCGGTAAATATAGCAACACGGCTTATTCAAGTATGTAAATATTGAATTCTAACATACTTGAACAAGCTTTCGATAAATGCTTAGAAACACATGAGTATTCTTTAAAAAAACATTAATCGCTTATCACATCACTCAGTTAAAAACAATAAGCTCTTATACCCATAAAAATAAAGTATCTTTACAATTTGTTGTTAAGTAAGTGTAAAGTTTTAATAAATGTTGGTTGTTCTGAATTACCTCATTGTTCTGAATCTGGAATAGGTAGCCAAAGCTATTGTATTGGGGGATTAAGAAACGAAGACGGTAAATTTGATTTAATTTCGTAAAAACTTGCAAAATAATTGCTTAAGTTATGTTTGAGAGTTTAGGCAGTGGATTACACGTGGAGGGCGACAATGATAGGTGGAAAATTAGTCTGGTCTGAGCTCTTATAGCTAGGTACTTGCCACATCAGCTTTCCGTGTTTAGGTATCACTTCACAGGCCACAATCACTCGAAATGTCTGTAAGGAGCTTCACGGGATACACACGCGGCGAAAGCGCTCTGGTCGGTCTAGTACATGTGTCATAGGTAACGTCTCGATGTCGACTCGGGCTCCGGGGTTCTCACGGTACGTTTTAAACAAATAAAAACAAGGCAGGTACGCGTGCGAGTGCGCGCGGCGCAGTATCAATAGGGTACACAAACAAATCAAAATATTGTAGTAAACAAGTTATAAAAATATAACGAAGACGGTACCAAAATACCCAAGCCAATATAGAAAAAAGAATTCAGGACATCACAGATGATAGACGTTACTGTTGTTTACACGAAGCGATCACGTAGGCCATCAAGTAAACCAATATTAAGGTGCCTTTTTAAGATATTCGGGGAACCAGACGCAGGTTGACGTATTATCCCTACGTTGTAGACATTCCACTTGGTTCACCGACACTTATCTGATGTGAACAGCTAAGAACTGAACTCGCTGCCTACTAATATGTTTCCTTAAGATTAGGACCTGTATATCTTTAAGGCATGATTGAATAAATATTATTGCACTTGAAAAAATGACCACCAGAGGCGGGAATCGAACCCGCGTTCCTCGCATACCGGGCGATTGCCTAACATCAGCCACCCTGGCGTTGGCAGAGCCTGTCGAAATTTTCAAGTGTTTCTTAAAAACAATAATTTATGATTGGGTACGTTTTTACTGGACAGATATGAACCACTCTAGACCATGTCAGGCCTGTGTTTCTTCCCGCGTAGGTAGCAAAAACGTACCTACGCGCGGCGACCCCTAGGTAAGGGCCTAAACAAGTTGGGTGTCGCTAGCCGGCAGCGACACGCTCCCGCATTTTATTTACCGGCGGTGCGCGACACTAGGTTGCTGGTTGGACGAGCGTGAATAAAGTCCTAGAAAGATGCGCTAGATGGCGTAAGTAGCTTCTTGTGGCAGTTAACCCTATCGCGTTGTTTTAGTGGTTTAGTTTAGTTAGGTTTAGTGTATTATGAATCATATTCCAAAGTTATAAGAATGAAATTATCTTGCAATGTATTTTTGTAGGTGTCTACACGAAAATGTGCTCGAGTCTGAGGCGAACTGAATTTCACCATATCGTTGACAACATTGAGTAGATATTTCTTTGAATTTCATTCCAAAGTCATACTTCTGTACGAAGTACTAGTACTTCTTCTGTGACCATGTCTACCCATCGCACCAATCATGTGTGATTAGTGTGACCATTATAAAATACCTGTTTAGAAAATAATTTAAAAAAACTTCGATCAAACACATCACTAGCTACAAAGTGAACGGCGACAAACGAAACCCACTGGATTAAACCGGTTTAACCTCGACCACATTGTACGGAACATTTGGCAATTTTCTCTGGCGACCCACGGTTTTGATTTCTAAAAGAACTCTTTGAAAAACTTACAAAAGAGTTTAATTTTGTCGCGGTCTTAATTAAAGTCGTTGTAAAAATTAGAATTAGGACGAATGTTGGAATTAAAGATTAGAAAATATATATAAATACTATTGACTTTATTTTTGTTATGCACATAACAATCGATCGACCATGGTGGGACTTGAACCCACGACCCTTCGTTATCGGGGTGAATGCTCTTCAAACTGAGCTACGAAGGATGTTAGTCAGTCGACGAACTTATGTAAGTGCTTGCTGCGCCAGTGAGCGGCCGTCACATACTCGTATATTGTTATTCACATATTTTTAATGAATACAAAAAGTAAAAAAAACTCATATTCAAACCAGTCTATATTTTCAAAGGATATTTAAATGCAAGCGTAGACGAAAAAAAGCCTAGTATTGTACAATGAAGTTTACAGAAAAGATTACAAAAATGTTAAAAAGCGGCGAACGCTTTGATTTGGAGTTGCCCACAAAAGTTCCTAAGAAAGCTGAGTTTACAAAAACCCTTTTGTTTGCACTTGAGGGTTCTGTGAAACTTTCTCATTTTTCTTTTGACGGAGGCATGACATAATAGTTTCGAAAGATTTGGGGAAGAAAGTTGAATAGAATCAACTTTTAGGGGTAATTTTTCAGCCGTTGCAAGGTTATTGTTGTTTTGATAACGATTTGATGGCTTATTTTGAAAAGATTCGATCCTTAAAAAGATCCATATACAATGTTTTTCTTTTCATACCCTGTAACTGACTAGTTTTTTAGGGTTCCGTAGTTCGACAAGGAACCGTTATTAGATCGTTCAGTCCGTCCGTCCTAGTCTGCACAGCAGAGTATCTCCTACGTTTATGGACTGATTTGCATGTAACTTGGTTCGAGGATACACATAGATCTCATTTTTTTAAAATTCAAAAATTAAAATTACCTTATTTTTAGGATACCTCCCCGTACATGTAAAGGGGGGGTGAATTATTTTTTTGAGTGCACCCCCTTGTGTGGAGTATCATTGAAAAGGACTGTGAAAATAAGGTAGGGTTTCCATACAACACTTTTTTATCCGCTTTACCGTTTGCGAGATATAGCCCGCCAAAATCGTTTACACGGTGTCTCCTCCCCATGTAATTTCTAAAGTCTTGGACCTATATAAACTTCAAATCACTCACGTAAAGAAACAGGCGCGGAAACTCTCATTCAAAATTGTTTCGGGTATCCTATGATGAATACTTTTGAAATTATAATTAAAATAAAAATATATACTTTTTTGCCTATACTGTCTAATGTTTTAACCTTTTAAGCTCATTAGGTACGGAACCCTTCGCGCGCGAGTCCGACTCGCACTTGGCCGGTTTTTTTTGTCTAAATGCTACAACTTTTTCAACGGAACACCTATGTTTCGGTCAAAAAAATTCTTTATCGTATTGGCCCTTAAGTAAATAACAGTTTGGAACCCAGTTTGATACCCCTTTTTTGACTGCATCATATTGGTTCCGTTGAAAAAGATGATACATTTAGGTAGAAGAACAAATCTTAAGATATCGGTTATCAGAAATAGCACGTTGTATAGTAGGTCAGCCATCGGTCGGTCTTGGATGATTTAACTATCTACGCTGAAAAAAATATTGGTTAACAGTAACCAAAATTTGGATACTAGTAGGCTGTAATCTAGTGACTTGCGAACTTTTGGTTATCAGTAACAAACTAGTTTTGTTCCTGATAACCAGAAGATTGTTTATATTTAACAAAAATTTACTTCCCTACAACGAAACCTTAACTAACGAAACAAGTTTGGTTGATCCTTTTTTTCAGTGTATGACTGTCTCACCAAACTATGAGAGAGAAAGATTACAAGAAGTTTAAAGAAGGTGCGTGCACCTGTGTACTGCGCACACGCTTTTACACTATAATACCTCCTGCGTGCCTGTTTGACCTCTGTTGAGGCCGCGGCCGCCGAAGCCGAAACCGCTTGGAGAATAGTATTCGAGTACCAATATAGTAAATGCAATATTAAGACCCGATTTCATCAATTATTTGGTTTGTAATCGATAGTTAATTTACCCATCTAAAATGTGTTCAAAATTTATTATTATTTTTATAACTTAAGGAATTATTTTGCAAGTTTTTACGAAATTGAAATTAATTTCGCTCACAAAAGTTAATCGACTGTGTCATCCAGTGTTCAAAATTATTAGAAAGACTGTCTAAGTGTGGATAATTATACATGGAAAATTCAGTTGTAAAAGTTTAAGGTAGCAAAAGATGTGTGTTATGGCACGTTTTTTTGGAGAATTTTTCATCGCTTTTTTTAATTTATTCCACTTCATTGTAAACTAAGAAAAATTTCTTCATTTCCAGAAAACGCCTTCGCCGTAGAATTTCCGGGTTTCATAACTTCAAGTCACTCAGGGGATAGCTCTCACCCAAGTTTTTACATTTGAATTTTAGATAGGATCTCTGTTTATTTTCCCGCAGAATTAGGATCGCCTGCAAAGTGATTCGAAATGGTTTGAATGTTGAGTTTTGGAAATTGATTATAACTTTTATGTCGATGCATTTAATTGGAGTGAGTTATGACGATCAAAACCCATTGGTTGTATGGTTATCTACGCAATTGCTATTGCTAATTGTATTGCTGACATTTTCTTAACAATTATATGATCACTGGTCTCTTTCTAAAATTGTCTTACGAATTATATGATCACTGGCCCCTTTCAAAAACTAATTTTAAGTTCATACCGTCTCTATCTTTGCCAAAGAATAGAAAAGAGACAGACGAAAATAGTGTATAAACTAAACAGCTTTCACTTGCTGAGAAATTACAGAATACATATCAAGTCCTAAAAGCCTTTAGGCTATACGTACAATTTTATACCAAAAGTAGTCTATAAGATTGTATGATCCCTGGTTTTTCCCGCTAAAAAACTAAGAAAAAGTTAAAATTTGGGTCGAGTTTACCAATCACGATTAAACTTTAAACAGCCCTTATTATATTATATGACATATTTTGGAATTGTGTCAAATCCGTCAAATTAGGTCGAACATCTGATTTAAAATTGGTGAACCCGGTTCTAAGACGTTAAAATGGTTATACTTATAATAAGTTACCAATTAATTATGATTGTGCTCATACTATTATATTGTAATAGCATGGCATGTTGTTTAATTATTTAAATAATAAAGAACTTTGAAAAACAAACAGAACAAACAAAATGGCGCCAATGGTAACGATCCATACGAAAGCACATACCGGAGCCGATTTACAAAGTTCCAAAGGTGCTAAAAAATACCAAATTTTCAAAGAAAAAAACGGTTGCCGAAAATGCTTCGACGAATATTCTGACAAAGCAAAAGTGTATTTTTTATTGCCAAAATATCACAGAGTACATTCTCTCGCCTTCACACGAACTTGTTTCGTGTTATCTTTACTGGATTTCCGTGCAATTTACCGCACTCATACACCGAGTGACAGGATACAGCACTCGTTATACTGTGATATGACACTGGTATTTTTAATTTGATTTTTTACTTCATTCCTTTTTACGGTTGTGCATCGCACAGATAAACTTACTATGTTGTTTTTTTGTTGTTAATTGATTACATGTTTGAAATGACGTTATTGGTTATCATCAGAGTAAAAATACTCACTAAAAATATGATCATCGAAATATCAAGCCACGTTTCAGACGTTTAGTATCTTACTACTCATACTGCTTAAACAATATTGCTATGCTTTCGCTTATGATACTTCAGGTAAATTAGTTCAAATTATTTGATATTTTTATCATTACCCATACTGAGTGAGTGAGTGGGAGTGCCAGCACCTTCTGGGTGAGCTCGCTCCACCGTTGACTGTGTCTTCGTCACCTCTGTTTTAGTCTAAAGTTAAGAGCAAACCCATTCCTATTAAAAAAATGAAAATAAATTAATAAATACTGCTTGTTTAAGATTTATGATATTTTAACAACGAGATAGCTGCCTTAATTAATACTAACTCATCTAATCTGACGCAAAATCATATCACGCTGACGATCACTGCGACGCGTCTCTGTCAATATATCACAGTGATTTACCGTCACTCAGTCATGCGATACTCGCGCACCACTACTCTTGTTACCGAAACTACGTAACAGCAAATCTCGGAGTTTTTTGTTCACATGTCAGAAGCAGTTTGCATATACATGCAAAAAATAATTGTGTACAATCAGCGAGTTTTGGGTTGGTTTGATTTGTCCCTATTTTTTGTGAAGACTAAAATCTGTATATTTTTGTTTCGATTTACGCAAAATATTATGTGTAAAATAAACGCGGTGGATTGTTGAAAGAAAAGAAAGAAAGAAAAAAAATTTATTCGGCGATCGAAGTTTAATAAATTATAAATAAATTGTTTTTTTTTTAATAAGAACCTAGTTAGTTTTTGTGTGATTATCATTAGCTACAAATTAAAGGCGTATGGTATGTTACATTATTTAAAACCAAATATTTAAAAGCTACATAGATATCATCAAAAAAATATGCCGAAATGATGTAACTATTTTGACGACCGTCTTGGTGTAATGGTTCGCGACCCGGACTTCTGAACTAGGCGGTTGCGCGTTCGAATACCGCAATGTTTGTGTGATGAGCACGAGCATTTGTACCTAAGTCATGGATGTTTATAAATGTATATAAGTATGTCTATCCGTTATCCTAGTCACCATAGCACAAGCTCACGCTTAGTTTGGGGCTAGGTAATTGGTGTGTTTGTTGAAACAATTTATTTATTTATTTTAATGTATTTTGAGTTGCCGGTTGAAGTGTATCCTAAACACTATGATCTAGGCTCCTTTAAGAAAAGAGTAAATAGTCTGTTACTAGTCAGGCATGAACCATCCACGGCCTCATAATCGTTTACCATTAGATGAGATTGCGATCAAATGTCTGCCTATGAATGAATTAAATAAAACAATTAATTGTTATTTGTTATAATAATAAATAAAATAATGTCCTCCTAGCCAAATTTCGACTACGGCGGCCTATCTCAACAGACATTAGCCAACTGCGCGGGACATATTATAGTGCACAAGTGTGTGCGCAATACACAGGTGCACTCTCTGTTCCTTCACCCTCATAATTCGGTGAGACAGAAGTCCGACATGACCGTAGAGAGATCAGGCGCTGGACCAACGGCTTAACGTGCTTTCCGAGACACGGGGGTGTTAACACCACCAACTTCCTGACTCCGGAGCTGTGTCTGAGTGATTTCAAGACAGAAAAATCCAAAGACTCTCGGCCCGGATTCGAACTCGGGACCTCGTGGATAGTCCCATATTATATTTATTGCATTAAAAATTAGGGGCGACTTTGCAACAATTAGTAGTCTTATGTACAGTGGACCCCAAATTAACCTACACTAATTTGTTAAATATTCGCAACCATATTTCAACTTTCTTTTGATCACATAGAGTTCCCTATCATTTGAGACATTTTGACAGATTTGGGAAAGTTCATGCGAGCCCACTGTACTAACTATGAGTACTATACAAGTTGTACTTCATTATTTCCATGACCTGGTAACTTTTAGGTAGGTACTTACGTTCTACGAGTTTTCTGAGTGTTTTATTCGCGTATCCTTAAAACGCGTAGTTTATAACATAAATGTGCGATTTATAGATTTATTAAGAAGGCTTTCGTTAAACCAGCCTCAACTTTGGAATTTGAGGCGTATAAAAATTGCCAGTTTCAAAAAATGATTTCATACACAAAATAGGCATTGTGCCTTAAGCTCCACGTAACTATACCTTAACCTTTTCTTTCACATCTAACAAAAACTTGAATAATACCTGTCACTTACTCAGGAAATCTTATTTCGTTTGGAAATAAAGAAAGCGCCGAGTCGCGAAGTCTTCATACAATGGGCTGAGCCCGATTTGCGTAATAAAACAGTGAATGCAGGCAAATCCGTACGACAAGTAAAGCCTATTTGAAGCTGTTATATGGTTGTAATATAGCTCTGACGCGGAATCAAATTACAAGTCGGATGTCACTAGTACAGGTGACATCAATAGGAGTGCTTTGGCGAAAATGAAGTCATGAAAATCCTTGTTCTTAGGGCCCTATTTCAGTGGGAAACCATGGTGAAGCCACTGGTCTTGCGTTACCAACAAAATGGGCTATATAGAGAGTACGAGTATCTAGCCTGGTGGCCAGTGGTTGCGCATTCAATTTAGACGAAATCAAGAAGTGACGGCAACATGGTGTCTTATTGAAGTGGGCCCCTGAAGGTCTTATCTCAGTAGAATTTCACGAGAACGAAACCTTTTTAATTCGTAAATTGGTTGCGCAAATAACCTGACACCAGTCGGCCTAAATTCTAATAATGGCAACAGATATCGTTCAGATATAACTACAGCCTAATTTAAAAGCTCTCGCAATAAGAACTCCATGCAATAACATATTCTCATTATTTTGAAAGATATTATTATTTTCTAGACTTCATTATGAAAGCTATTTATTGATAACCTTAATATTAACAAAGGATGTAATCGAATCATGTATATAATTTGGAAATATATTGACTAATATGTAACTAATTTATTTACCCTAAGCTTTGCACTACTATTTCTCATCAAATATTAAGGGGAAAGACTAAGCGGCATTTCTCCATACAAACTTAGTCCTCTGTTTTCTCCCTGGATAAATGCTAAAGGCTAAATATTTGTTTACCATAAAATCTAAAATTTTTCGTTTCTTTCTCATATTCGAATTAACAAAGGAAATATGAGCCTTCAAAAATTAAGAAAATTGCCTAATTTCAACCTCAACTTTCAGACGCTCGCCGAAAAAATCTACGCAAATTAACACTAAAACATAGGAAGCATAGTTCCACCTTTTAAGAAATCATTTCAGACGAAAATATATCATTTGTCAAATTTTTGACGAGGTAATAGGGGACTGTTTTTGACGGATTTATGGTCGAGACAGCAACATTTTATTCAAATACCACGTGACCGCGTTTCCTCTTAAACCCCTGTAGTATGTAAGTATTGCATCATAATAAGCGAACAGCATTCGTAAGCACGAATAAGGAAGCAATGCAGTAACGAAAGAAGAACTCAGCAAAGATAAATATGACAGGAATAAATTTAGAAACATAATATTCGACATTTGGGAGAATCGCCAATCTGATACAACTGGTCTGCAGCAGATGTAATATCGCACTAACATTACGTCTGGTTTTCCTTATAACACTCTTCATTTTGTGTGGAAGTTTTAAAAGCTACGTGTCAGACTTCCCCACTTTGACCTTGAGACCACCTCTATTCCCTACGCAATAAAAGCTGTTCAATAAGGCTGCTTTCCCACTAAAGATGTGCGAAGCGAGGATGTGTTTGTTGAGAATCAACAAAATCGTCAGTAATAGCCTACACGAATTGTCAATTTCTAAGAATGATTCTAAAAAATATTTAAAGACTATGAAATAATAAATAAATAAATGAATCAAAATAATAAATATAAAAATAACAAATATACTCAATGAATAAAACTTAGTAAAAAGAACACGATATAAAAGTTAAAAAGTCGATCACTACATTTAGATATGGTAACAAACACACGGTCCAACTATTTATGACGAAACCAAGAAACAGAGTATTGATCAGATCAATAGATGGCAATCCAATTTGTTTACATACACCAAGCGGCACAAAAACTGGGCCATCAAGTAATTTTCATACAAACATACTCACTTCATAGGGTCACAAATTATTAATGTACTTGTACAACTGAAATCATGTTGGAGTCAATAGATGGGGTAAATGTTCAGTTCTAAGTAAAGCTATCCAATTAGCTACAGAACCTTATGCATGTCTTCAAAAATGCAATGGAATAACTCACTTTCTACCTTTCATATAACGTTGTATGGAACGCGCAGAGTTACTCTTTATTGTTTTTAGGGTAATAGAGTAATTTTTGCAGGCGATTAAAAAACGTTGTTGAAAGATGAACATTTATCCAATCGATTGACTTAAACATTATTACCGTAAGATAAGAACTTTTCCATTAGTGAATCTGTGTAATAAGCATGTTTGTATGAAAATTACTCGATGGCCCGATTTCTCTGCCGCTGAGTTTATTTAAATCACGGGACACACAGTATTGATCACTAACTCATATCGTATCTCTGCTACAAATGAATATTGGCATAAGCTATAGTTACATAATGCAAGTGTATACAGTATGTCAACGTTGTTCAAATACTGAAAGGACGGAAGTTCTATAGCTAGCCAAACTTGAAAACGATTGCGATCGCAAATCCAAAGCAATGGTAGATAAATTTTCATGTTATTATTAGTTTGATACGTATCGTGTATTTCTTGATGTTAGTTTGAAGCTTGTCTTGCTTTTTTGAAAAATATAAAATTGCATGATTGCATTGCAAGCTTTATAAAATGTAAATCTAATGTTGGCTGTGTGATTCGTATATTTAAGAAACATGTAAAACTGTATTTTTGAGAGCTGTGGATTTTGTTGTAATAATAAAATAAAATTGTAATTTAAATATAATTGAACTAGGTGGTTTGGACTGTTAGTAGAATTGATTAAGTATTTTTTTATTTCGTTGGTTCGAGTCCCACCAGAAGGCAGTCCATAAATTTCTGTGTGTGAACTTTTGTAAAACCTTGCAAAGAAATTACTTAATTAAATCAATTACTGATTTAGTGTTTACTTACTGATTCACTGTGTACTATGATAGTGAATTGTACCCCCATCGAAACAGACCCTTGTCAAAGTTCTAGTTAACATGTAAATATGACCCCTGACATGACAAACTTACAGGAAGGCCCCTGTCAGTGTAAGGAAATCCAAATATTGGGATAGGGCCCAAAGTATGAAAACATTATTTTCGTTTCCACCTCCACAGTATCCAGCGGATAAATAGTGAGCGAATTACATATTGTTTCTTAAAATAATCTGGGTCATATTTTGATCCGAGCCAAAATCAATCAAAGAGTTATAATGATTTTTTTAAATATAAGTATTAAACATTGAACGTAAAAGTGCGCTCATTGCATAAGTTTTTTTAAACGTATAATGTTTTTCTCGGTAAGTGAATTTGTATTTTTCTTGGTGAGAAATAAAATTCTTAAACCAGTTTTTATAGCATCGGCCTTCCTTTCGTCATAACACTAGCTTGGCATACGTATAACAAGGCACAACACGTCCACTCTCGCTCACAGCTTTCGTTTTCTAGACCAAGTCTACATATTTCTGACGTGGTATCTCATGAAGCGAGTGAGTGCCCAAACCAGTGTATATTTTATACAGTGTGTCCCGTCACCGATGTTGGAGCCTTTAAGAGGTGATAGATGAGTTCCCCTGCAACATTTTTCTCTATTACAAGAACCTCGAAAACAGGCCAAAAAATATCACCTTTCCATACAAATGTAGCCGATTTACTAAATAGTATGGTGAAGTGAAGAAAAATTGAGATTTCAAAGTTGATCCTATTAGGAAAGTGGTAGCAATCTTGCTTCTTAGTCACCACATAACGGCTCCGACACCGGTGCTGGGACACATTGTATACAGTCCGGGTTTCGACCAGCGAAAATTTAAGTGCCTTTAACTTATCAAATTTAAGAGACATAAACCTACTGACATTTGTTTTTAAAAAAAAACATTTTTGGGTTAAGTTTGTAATAAGTTTAAAAAAACTATTGAACCGTTTTAAATTTTTAGCAAGATTTCTTAACTTAATTTATGACAGTAATCATTTTTTATTTTATTTGATAGGCGGTAGCCGTTCCTTCTATTTGAATCATTTTCATAACTTTTTGTACCTCTAAATCCAAAGAAATAATATTTAAAAAATTTAAAACGGCTGCTGTTTCAAGAGAAGGGGACTAAGAACCCAATATTGTTTTTTAGGGTTCCGTAGTCCGACAAGGAACCCTTATAAGATCGTTCAGTCCGTCCGTCCTATTCTGTCACAGCAGAATATCTTCTACGTTTATTGACTGATTTGCATGTAACTTGGTTCGAGGATACTTCACATATAGATCTCATTTTTAAAAACACCAAAAATTTAAAATTACACCCCCATGTGTGGGGTATCGTTGAAAAGGACTATGAAAACAAGGTAGGGTTTCCATACAACACTTTTTTATCAGCTTTACCATTTGCGAGATATAGCCCGCAAAAGTCGTTCACACGGTGTTCCCCCCCGCCCTGTAATTTCTAAAGACCTATAAATAAACTAAAATAAACCTTAGACCTATAAATTTCAAATCACTCACGTAAAGAAACAGGCGCGGAAACTCTTATTTAAAATTGTTTCGGGTATCCTGTGATGAATACTTTTGAAATTATAAATAAAATAAAAATATATACTTTTTTGCATATACTGTCTAATGCTGTAAGCTAATGGTACCCCTAAGGGTTCCCCTTCGCGCACGAGTCCGACTCGCACTTGGCCGGTTTTTTTAGATAACATTTGAATTAACAGCCCATAAATTATAGCTAGTCAAAACCCGGACACACTGTTTATATTTTTATGATCGTTTTCCGTTCACTACAGATTTTTTTAAATTTAAAATGCTCTTACATTCTTGAGATTTGTGAAACGTTTATTAATTTTCAATGTCAATTAATTGATACCCAAATATAATTGCGTTTCAATAAAGTAATTGTTTATGTTTTGAGTTTACAAATTTTAGAGTAAAAAAGGTCATTTGAATTTATTATTTATATTATTGGGTAGGATTTTGGCCAAGTTATCTTTTAACGCAATTTGCTGAACTCATTCTAGGACATTCTATGCGCTACTGGTATGTTTTGATCAAAGTTTTTTTTACCAAACTACCTAGCCCCAAACTCAAAGGTTGAAACTTGATAATTATTGCATAAGCCATATTTGGATATTCCTTGAATAATAACGTGAGTCATAATACAAACAGATTCGTAGTTTGTTTTCATTTGTTAAGTAATTCTTCGATATAAAGATTTGTTTACGTTTGTTAATAATATGCGATTTTAAAAGTTTCACGTTTACATTTATTCTTGTAAGGTTTAACTAACAAAGCAGCCACTTACCTTAATAACTAACAAAGAACATTTTATCACAAAAAATAACAAGCTTTTAAAGAAACTCAAAGCTAATGTGAGCAACGTAAAAATAAGCAAACAAACCCGTAGACGAAAGACTTATAAAGGACCAAAATGAAGTGGCCAACTCAATTTTGTTACTTATGAATAAATATATTCCTCGTAAAACCACGAATTATTTGTGAAAACTTCTCGCTGTGAAATGTTAATAAACATTTCTAGCTTGAAAATAGTAAAAGTGAAGTATTCAGCGGATGAATGTTTCCATCTACACGTTTAATATTTGCGCAAGTTAAGGTGGACCTACACTGCTGGGTCATAATATTTACACATTTTTTAAAACCTTGCAATAAAAAGTATTTTCGTTCCTACAAAATTCATATAAGTAAACATACATCGTGTGTACCTGCTGAGTATTTTAGTATATATTGATTCTAAAGTTAGGTGTGTTTTTAATGAATGCCTATCACTTACAACCATAACACTTTTACCAATTTACATTACGTCAAGGACGATTCCAATTATGTTTTTACAACTGAACTTTGTATACTTGAATGTGTGTTTGTGTAAAAAGCCAGAAAATGTTTCCAATGTCCGTGGATTATAAAATTAAAATGATCGTTGAAAACAGTATAATTTAATTTAATTTGATTTTTAATTTTTTTGTTGCCAAAAGATTTTTTTTACGCAATATTATTCGTCGTAGTGTGACTATCACCTAAAATATTTTGTTAAGGCTTTATTTTCCTGGCTCTATTTTGCACTCATGAAATACGAGAGCGAAACTAGTAAGAATTTAAACGGTTTCATTATAAGTTGTGACATAAAAACGTGTTTAAATAGATGACTACTTTTGTTAATGTGTTTTTATGCAAATATGATTGTAGTTTATTTTTTAAGACAATTTTATTTGTCTAATCCAAGTCATTTGTTGTGCTGTGATTATAAAAAGTTTTATTTTTATTTTATTTTCTTCTTGTATTTCCTAAGTTAAATCTACTTAGATATATCATCGTGAACAAACTAGAAACCTACCGCCTAATTCAAAAGCTATTCATAACGATTGCAATTCCAAAGCTAAAAACTTTTACTTTCCTGAGAGCTACTACGAGTACTTACTATTGCTTTTTGTCAGCAATCGGGTCAGGCCTGCGGGACATATCACAAATAGATGTTATCTATAGGTTTATAAAATCCTCCCACCCTCCTCTTGCATTGCATCGTACCGTAAGAACAACATAATCTTTTGACAAAAGAAAACCTTTTAGAAAAGATGTCGCCACTCCCGAAAATGTTTATAAATATATCAACCCCGAGATTTACACGAGCTTTTCTGTTAAATGAACCGCCTCCATATTCATAGGGCCGGAGGCTTTACTGTGCAAGAGTCCATCCAAATTTTTTATTCTGCCATCTCCTTTGCTCACGCTGAAAGTGAGTGGGATAGCGAGAGTGGAAAAAGGGGGGGATTGACTTTAAGAGTAGGGTGGGTGATTCTCGAATGTCTTGCTGGGATTGCGCAATTATTTAATGGTCCGTCACGGGATGGCCCGGTTTTTGCCTTAACCACTAGCGCCATTGTTTTGGCTAAGCAGGCAGGGTTCGCTGCCATGATGAGGGAACCGTGAAATATCGATAGATGTCGTGAATTGAGAAGCACAGGAAAAGCGTAACGTGGTAGCAGTTTTAAGATAAGCATATTACTTTAAAGTCCCTTTTTATATGGGTGTCAACCATTGTAAACAAACATTTTATGACTTTTTAAATTAATACTGTTGAAAAAAAAAAACTATTAGCTCTAAAAATTATCAGCAGCAGGTCGTTACATCTGAACCCACAGACATTGTATTTATTTTTAAAAAAAGTAGACCTGTCATCTCGTGCTGCGTGGCGATTCGGATTCGGTACTCTGAGCACACGTTCTATTACGTGTCAAATGTCATATTTAAATGCAAAATTGAACAAACTGCTCAATTTGAGGCAACTAATTTTCGCGCGCTAATGACACATCTATCTCTTTTTAAATGCACTATCATTTAGACAACCCTATAGATTTCCAAAGTGACCTGTTACCAGCGGCCCGCATCCAGTGCGAATCTCCGTCCTTTAAGAGATAGTCTGTCTGTTTTTTTATTGTAATAAATCATCATCATACGGAACCTGATTAGATAAAACCTTATTCACTTTTTAAACATTTGCGAAAGATATGATCCCTTTTTTAATTAAAAAGGTCGTGTTTACTATCATTAACATTATTTTAATTACTCTACTTGTATGTAGTCTGTACTTACGAGTAAAAACTTAACAAACCATTTTACCAAAAACGGTAAACGAGTACAATACTAGCGAGATCCAAAGTGTGTCAAATAAAACAGCGCTTAAATCCACAATTATGCATATTCCAACCATACATTCTGTCCCGAATGCAGTGATGTTTTCACTAGTAACTTAAATAGACTGTGGCTAGTTTATTTTGTGAAATGCGTGAAATAAATAGAAAGTACAGTTAATTTTGAAAGGTATTTTAGTTGGGGCTTGCATTGTGCTTTGGGGAAATGTCGTATTTTGTACATTTGGCGCAGCTTTTAGTAAGGATTTTATGACTACGTGGTTTGCCTACATTTTACCAATGTTATTCTTTTGGTATCTTTAAATAGTTTTCAATGTTCGATTGCATAGCAGTGTTTTCTTTTCGCAAAAAAGTTTCATATGTTTTCAACTTTCTTATCATGAATCAAAATTAATTACAGCAATTCGTTTACGCTTTTGACAATCATATAAAATGCTTAAAATATTGTCAAAGTACCCCTAAAACCAAGAAATAGACATGGAAGAATTACAAACGGACGGGATTTATTTTTCGAAAAAATATTATTAGCAAAGATTTAATCTTGTTCAACCACAAATACACACGATCTATTCCCGTGACGTTGAAAAGCCTCTATCTGATCGAGTACGAATGAGGATGAAACCGTGATTCCTGATACGTCAATCAGATTAGCTTGTATTATCATGAGGCGTTAGCCGCAATGCCAGCCTTATGCCCGAAATTAATGACCCATCTGAGGTCGAAGATACGTTCATGTTACGAAAATTTTACGCATGCGACCTTATTCGGCAGCGCTGGCAGCAGAGAAAAAGAAAAAAAAAACCTAGTATCAAAGATAGTCCATATTATGAAAACTATACGCATGCGACCTTATCGGCAGCTCTGGCAGCAGAGAAAAAGAAAAAAGAAGAATCTAGTTGGTCGTGCGGGCGTGGTGTGTGCTAATAAGCGATTTTCCTAGTGTCAAAAATCAGTACCTAAAAATCCGCTAGATGGCGTTGAACGACATAAGTCGGGTAGTTTTTTATGGGAACTTATTTTTTGAACTGTTATTTAAATATTCGAGATGTTACGAGGGTCAAACTGAAAGTTCTTAGAAAATCAAAAACTGATTACATTAGCCAGTTATTAGTTTTATTATATCTTTTCAAAATATTGTCCATTGACGTCAATACACCGCTGCATGCGATGGATCCACTGGGAAAAGCACTTTGCCCACTCGTCCTTAGGGGTCTCTTCAATGGCATCGCGATACGCAGCCACCGCTTCTTCAGCATTCATAAACCGCTTTCTTTTAAGTTTTTCTTTAATTTTTGGAAATAAATAAAAATCACAAGGCGCGAGGTCGGGGCTATACGGCGGGTGACCCAGTAATTCAACGTTTGATGTCGCCAAATAGTCGATCGTTCGCTTGGCGGTGTGCGACGAGGCGTTGTCGTGGTGAAGGAGGATCCTACTGCGAGGTCGTTTCTCTCGAACTTTTTCCAAGACAAGTGGCAAACAATTGGTAGTGTACCATTCTGCAGAAACTGTTTTTTGATCCTCTAACACAATTGTTGCGAAATGACCTATCCTTCCAAAGAACGAGGCCACCATTTTTTTTCCCGCACTTCGATCTCTCTTCACTTTAGTTGGCAACTCCTCGAAAGGAAACACCCACTGAGCAGATTGTCTTTTGGTTTCAGGATTATAACAGTAAATCCAGCTTTCGTCACCTGTTAGTATGTCGAACACAGCATTTGAGTCACCTCCGTTAAATCTTTCAATCATTTTACGGCACCAATCCACACGATGGAGTTTTTGAGCCTTAGTCAAATTATGAGGTATCCACCGGGCGCAAAGCTTCCTGACCGCTAAATGTTCGTGGAGGATTTTGTGCACTTGACTCATACCGATGCCTAAGCTTGTCCGAATCTGCTGATAGGTCACTCTTTTGTCAGTCTCTATCATACGCCGCACAACACAGATGTTATTTTCAGTCGTCGCCGTAGAAGGCCGTCCCTCACGTACATCATCAGTGAGATTAGTGCGACCACGTTTAAACTCATTAAACCAGTTGTAAACAGTCGCACGAGATGGGGCTTCATCGTGAAAGGCCAATCGTAGTCTATCATAACTTTCTTGTTGACTTAAATGACATCGAAAGTCATAAAAAATCATTGCACGAAAATTTTCTCGTGTTAAATTCATTTTGACGTGACACAGACAATTTTCAATTTGCCGCCAAGTCGTAAAACAAATGACAAATGAATGAAATATATACTCAGTAATATTGGCAAAGAGTTCTATTTTCAAATTTTAGAATATTTTTTTTATAATATTGTTTATAAGTGGCCAGTTCTAAGAACTTTCAGTTTGACCCTCGTATTATGATCAGTTGGAAAACATATTGAGCAGTCATTTTATTTAATGGCGGTTGATTAATTATTGCGACAGTAAGACATGGACAGTAATAAAAAAACAATTGGTCGGTTATTCTATCACACGATTTCAATTCTAAAAATAATTGAGCAGTCCAATAACTGATTGAGCGGCTCGCTATGATCTGCCGGATAGTTCGGCAGATTATAGCGAGCGGCGCATTATCAAGAACCTGCTGCAGAAGCTAAAGAATGCGCAATATTTGAAAATCCACCACAAAATTTTGATGAGTTTAAAGAGCAATTTTTCAATAAATGGGAAGTTATATTGCCGCAAAATAAAGAAGAGTGGACTCAAGGAACATGTACTTGCCCAAACTTTTATAAAACGTATATGTGTAAACATATAATCGGCCTGTCCATACGCTTGAAGTACGCCGTGCCTCCAGTTGAAGCTAAAAACATTCCACTCGGACAAAAAAGGAAGAGAGGCAGATAGTCGGAAGCCAAACCTGCTCTTATTATACAATAAGTTTATTTTAGCTTCTGCTATGCAAATTCTATGTCATTGACTTATGTAGGTTTGAATCACGAATAAAAGTTCCTATGTTTATTAAACAATTTGTTTTATTTCATTCCTTCAGTCAATGCAAATGTAGGTAATTTAATTTTCATTCCTATTTAAGAACTGTTTTTTAATTTTTATTTTACTAGCTCATTGCTTATAGAATTGCTTAGAATGCGATTTTTTATCGACGAGTTCCGATTTATTACTGCGCACACGTAACCACTCATTCAGTATTTTTTACCGCCCATTTAATTATTTTCCTGCTCAATTATATGTATATTCACTGATCCATTTCGATATTTTTATTACCCATTTTTGTTTACTTTACCGCTTAGTTTTAATTGCTAACCTAGTTATTAAACGTCCCATTTTTAATTTTTTACTTAACAAAACTGCTATTTACAACTGCCTCTTAAAATCAGTGCCGTTTTTTATCTATAAAAAAAGACTGGTTTTAGCGTTGATCATGTTAAAATGTTTGTGTTTAGCATGTTTTAAATTCACGCGTACTGACAGGTATTTTTTTTACATTGTACTGACCATCGAGACGTTTTATCCAGTTAAGTTTATTTCTAACTTCATTTTGAAACTAGCTAATCTTTGACGTAAGTGGGTACTGAAAGTACCTTACAAGTAACATGTCTGTACACGTAATATTACAATATTTTGTTTCTGTTTTAAGCTCAGTGATTTCGACGCAAAATTTATACGAGTACAATTTAGATGAATAGCGCCATCTATCAACATAAAATATTACTAACATTATGAGCTGTCAGAAAATCACAATTTAAAAGTAGGTATATTTCTTAAAAATAAATAATTACCAAAATTGGATTTCTCCGTAAAAAGTTATGCGTGATCATACAGTCATTATAAAAAATGCAGGTCAACTTGAGATTCTCTTCCTTTTGAAGTCGAAAAAAAAATGTTTAACCTTATTATGTAGTGGTTTGCGCCACAGACTGCTAAGCCAGGCGGTTGCGGGTTCGAATCCCGCAAGGGGCAAATGTTTGTGTGATGAGCACGAGCATTTGTACCTAATTCATGAATGTTTTTAAATGTATATATGTATGTCTATCCGTTATCCTAGTCACCATAGCACAAGCTCACGCTTAGTTGGGGGCTAGGTAATTGGTGTGTTTGTTGAAATATTTTTTTTTTATTATTGTTAACATGATCTCTTTACATCTTATTTTTGTAACTCATGACAGAAAATTGCAATCATAGGATTTACGTCCATATTTTTTATTGTATACTAATAATAATAAATAATAATAATAAATTTATTTATTTCAGATATCATCTATCCATAGATATGGTTAGTTACAATGTACTTAATGTCTATGTTAGTAATTAATAGAAATAAATTTTAAAAATAAAAATTAATAATAGTTGTTTGCTTAAATTATAAAGAACTATTGAGTAATGCCAATTTACTGCCTTTGTTTATGTCTCTTCAGTCAGAGTATGGACTTATTCCAATGCTATTCAATTAATTGGTTTACTTTAGATTAAATCCTACAAGACAGAAATGTTACTTTTATATTTATGTGTTCTACAAAATCAAACCTTATCTTATGCAATAAATTGCCTTAGTACTCCTTCAGCTTCTACTCTGAGACCATTCAAATATATCCGTAATAAGGGTATTCGCATCGTAAGCAGAAAATCAGGAAACCCGGCTTCCGCAATCCGTCAATCAGAGTGGTGGGGATTATCATAAGGCGTTAGCCAATCGATGACCTACATACAAACACATCCGTGTACAGAGGAACTAAAAATACAGACGAATACAGGGTTACTTTTTACGTGTTACAAAATTAGTCTTCCTAGCTTGTCTGATGCTGGACAACGTAATTCTTCTTGATGAGTGAGGGTCGTGATCCCTATCTATGGGGGATGAAACACACACAACGACTTCTTGGCAATTTTAAATGGAGTGGTTTGCCACTGCCTACTGTATTTCACCCACTAGCAAAATAGTGTGCAGGTTTCCCCACGATGTTTTCCTTCACCGAATCCACCTTCACTGAAAAAAATGATTGGTTAACAGTAATCAAAATTTGGCTACTATTAGGCCGTAATCGAGTGACTTGCGTCTTAGTTTTGTTACTAATAACCAGAAGATTGTTTTTATTTAACAAAAATTGACTTCCCTACAACGAAACCTTCAACTTACAAAATTAGTTTGGTTGATCCTTTTTATCAGTGTTCAGATAGAATCTTTAAAAAAGTACTCAAGCTTTTATACAAACTCAGTGGTACAGGCGGGCATCGAACTCTTGACGTCACGGATTTGCTTACCACGCTAGGCACTAATAACTTCGGAAAGGCTGTACCTACTTAAAAGAAAGCACGACAACCTACCTATGAGTGAAAATCATTACTCATCCGTGATCAGATCGGGATCCTAAGTCTGAAGAAGTAAGATTTTATAAGTTTGGCTACTTTGTTTGTAAGAATTATTCGCTAAATGACATAGGTACGAATAATGACCCAATTATGTAAGCAAACTTGTGTATTATACATACTAATAATGATTACTAAGATGTTGTTTGCCAATACAAAAAAATATATTATACATACAACAATTCCTACACAATTTGTCTTTAAGACCTCTTTGGTAATATCATAGGCGATACCTTATTGTTTTTTAAACAACAAAATATTACAATATTGTTTACTTACATTCATTATTTACATTTAAGCAAAACTTCCAGAAACCCGTTATTTAAAATACTTATTTCAAAATTCATGAAAATTCACGGGGAATCGCACGGAAAAATGTACAAAGGCCAAACTGGCATTTATGACGAAAATGCTTTCTGAATGTCGTCCGAAAGATAATATCACAATAGGATAATGTTATCACGATAAATACCATAAAAGACTCCTTCTCCTTTTTACGCCAAACATCAATTTTGCAATATAAAATGCTACTTAATATGTACTTATAATGACTTTTATAAATAAACACAAGTACGTCTATTTTCTACAATCCTAAAAACTTAACTTTAAATGTTTAGTTGAGTGTATAAAGCTTCTTGCTTCTCTTGCGGGAGGAACCGGGTTCGACTCCACGCGCCGCCATGTACCAATGACATTTTCTGAGTTATGTACATTAGTTGTTTAACAATAACCGATGCTCTTACGGTGAGGGAAAACATCGTGAGGAAAACTGCACATTTAAGTGACTGAATGTGTAATGATCCAAAAATAATCAGGCTCCCCTGCTAACAGGGTCACGGAGGTCAATTGGCAGTCCCTCCACTGTAAATTACCTTATCTTCCATACCCTGGATCATGGTAAGAGGAACCTAGACCGTCGGGTGCGAGTGCACAACCAGGATATTGCTAGGATAATGAGTTGGGTATATGAAGCTTTAAAAATTCAACATATTTTAAAGTATATTTTGAAATTATTTTACAAATATGTTTTTTACCTTTTTACTTAACTATACAGTAAGAACAAGAATTTGTAGAATACATTTAACAATTTTTGTTTGTGAATAAAAGTCTACTCAATCAAATGATACCTCGTCATGTAATTCGATAACGAGATTTCAATCCTGAACCTCAATCTGATTAATACAGCTCAGTAATCTGATGTAATTTTTTATAAATTATGCAGCACCGTTTCCTGAATACGCGTATACTGGAAATCCCACTTGATATGAATTGGTGGAATATTGAACTTATTAAGCTTGAATATATTTGATTTATTTTCAGCCCATCTCCCTAGCAAAAAGTAAAGTAAGCGTATAAAGATACCACTGCTGGGAAAAGGCCTCACCTCAATTATGAGGAGGTAAGAGCCATACTCCACGTGCGGATTGGTGGTGGGGTGTCTGTAAGGAAAGTGACAAACCTTACTGTCTGATGTTATCAAGCCGCCCTAGGGCCTCTGACCAGGGTTAACGACTGATATCAACAGATATTAGCCGGGACCAAGTGCTCAACGTGCCTTCCGAAGCACGTAGATGCTTGTCATGGACTTCACTTAAATGTTCGGGATGGTCACCAATCCAATCACGACCGCGCCGTGGCTTGCTTAACTTTGGTATCACTGACACAGCGCTGCCACCATTGCGCCACAAGCACCTCAGCTTCAAGCAGGCAAGCAAATTCAACTTATTAATCAGCCCATCTCCCTATTTTTTAAATATATTTTTATCTGCAATCCATCGACGTTACCTACCTTCGTTCCAAGTCCAGTTCAACAATGTAGTTCCGTTTGAGTCTTTTTGAGTGATCGACTGTAAGTAGTTTAACCGCTAGGGTGCTAGGATAAGTTGTCATAGCTTATAGCACTTTGAGAACAGCTTAATCACATCAGCGACTGAAGTTTATTTCTCCATCTCCATCATCATCCTCCTAGCGTTATCCCGGTTTGTGCACTCGCACACGAGGGCCCAGGGTCCGCTGACCATGATCCAGGATGTGGCAGATCAAGTAATTACAGTGGAGCGACTGCCATCTGACCTCCGTGACCTTATCAAGAAAACCTGACCAGTTTTGGATCATGGTTACATATGCAGTCGCCTGAATGTGCAGGTTTCCTCACGATGTTTTCCCTCACCGTAAGAGCATCGGTTAGTGAAACAACTAATGTACATAACTCAGAAAAAGTCTTTGGTACATATGGCGACATGTGGGATCGAACCGGCACCTCCCGCATGAGAAGCAACCCGCTAGCCACCGCGCTACCGACGCTCTAAATCAATTAAAAAAACAGCGTAATCACATCAGCGACTGAAGTTTATTTCTCCATCTCCCTAATTATGCTAATTATTATTAAACGAAATATGTACTCGAGTGTACTGCGTATCTCATCCACGTTTCATTGAGTTCAGTGGAAGTTCCCATTACGTTCTTATATACACTTTACACGCCTCAATTTAGGGATATCGAGGACTGTCAATGAGTACATATTCACAGAATAGACAGTAGGATTTTTTGCCTATAAGCGTTTTGTGTTTAAAAGTTCATTTTTATTTTACTGTGTATTATAAAGTATTGTTTTTAAGTGATAAGCAATTACTAGGCAATCTAAATATATTTTTGCACTTAAAAAACCCGCGTTCCTCGCATACCGGACGATTGCCTAACCTCTCGGCCACCCTGGCGTTGGCAGAGCCTGTCGAAATTTTCAAGTGCTTCTTAACGCTGTAATGCCGCGTTGCTTTCATCAATGTTATAAGATTAAAACCCTCAACACTCGAAAGAAATACTATTGCAAGTATTTAACAATAGAATGATGAAGCTTGCAAATACGATAAAGTATTGTTTTTAAGTTATAAGCATTCACTATGCAATCTAAATATATTTTTGCACTTGAAAAAATGACCACCAGAGGCGGGAATCGAACCCGCGTTCCTCGCATACCAGGCGATTACCTAACCTCTCGGCCATCCTGGTGTTGGCAATGCCGCGTTGCTTTCATCAATGTTATTGGGATAATACCCTCAACACTCGAAAGAAATACTATTGCAAGTATTTAACAATCGAAAGAAGATTACAGCGTTAAGAAGCACTTGAAAATTTCGACAGGCTCTGCCAACGCCAGGGTGGCCGAGAGGTTAGGTAATCGCCCGGTATGCGAGGAACGCGGGTTCGATTCCCGCCTCTGGTGGTCATTTTTCCAAGTGCAAAAATATATTTAGATTGCATAGTGAATGCTTATTACTTAAAAACAATACTTTATCGTATTTGCAAGCTTCATCTTTCGATTGTTAAATACTTGCAATAGTATTTCTTTCGAGTGTTGAGGGTATTATCCCAATAACATTGATGAAAGCAACGCGGCATTACAGCGTTAAGAAGCACATGAAAATTTCGACAGGCTCTACCAACGCCAGGGTGGCCGAGAGGTTAGGCAATCGCCCGGTATGCGAGGAACGCGGGTTCGATTCCCGCCTCTGGTGGTCATTTTTTCAAGTGCAAAAATATATTTACTGTGTATTATTTAAAAAAAATATTACATAATTAAATTTATTATGTAATTCGTACTACTATATTTCATATTATCGTTAGCCTAGTCCTAAGTCCACACCATGTTTGTTTTATTGCAACACCTTTTTGTAAAAACCGAATTGAGGTACCTACACGAATCCTTTGAGATTAGCCAAGGCCTAAGGATAAAATAAGTGTCTTAATCGACAAAAAATGATAAAAGTGCTGCTTTTAACATGCGACACATCGACCGAAGACAGTCCAGTGAAATAAATGTAATGTATGTAATGGTCAATCTTTACCTTTTAACGTAAACAGGCACGTTAACAGTTGGTCTCGACTGATAACGGTTGATATTAGTCGTCAAGCCTGACTAGGCTCAGAGGCCCTAGGGCGGCTTGATATATGACAGTAAGGTTGGTCACTTGCATTACAGACACCCCTCCACCAATCTGTACTGAGTCTGCGTGGTGGCGTAAGGCTCACACGTCCTCGTAGTTCAGGTGAGGCCTTTGCCCAGCAGTAGGATGAAATAGGCTAACTTTACTTTAAATGTTCAGTCACAATACTAAAGTGTGTCGTAGGTACCAAAGTGGCTGTACCTTCTACATTAACGTCTAATCTATGCCTAACCCGCAGTGAAGGAAAACCATTTCCCGCCATTGAAATGGAGTGAAGAAAGCGTAGAGGCGATATAGCGCCTATATCGAAAACAAATGAGCTCGTCTCGCTGCGCGTGCAAAGAAAATTTTGATAGGAATGAACGTTCATTTGCATTCGCAAAGCCCTGTCGTGGTTTTTGGGATGGAAAATCTAGTATCTCCCTCTTTTTGGCTCCACAGAGTGTGTTTTTAGACAACCTTCTCTTAATGTTAAAGTTTTTGAGTGTAAAGATCATATGCAGCTCGTATGTAGCGTATCGTATATATTATTTCAAACTTAATCAATTGCAATTCGCTTCAGTTAGAGCAAGCCCTCCAAGATTTTGTTTCAAAAACTTTTGCATCGCAGATGCTTTTGGTTTGTTCTCTTCGCTTACTAATGCTTACAACAGAAACAATTATTTATTTAAGCTTTATTGCACGAGTAAAACTGTACAACAGGCGGACTTAATACCGAGTGGCATTCTCTACCACTCATAACCTCGGTCAAACAATTTACGTAGCGTTTGAAAAAATACAACCCCTATAATTAAACCTTCACAATGAGCACAATCCTAATTATTTCCTCCTGCTCCATTACACAAACCTTCAATACCAACACAAGGTGATAGCGACGACAGAGTCTTCAAACTGCCTGGTCCCATCTGCCTGTGATGGTAGTTCGCTTTTAATTAATTCTGACGGACTTAAGCCACAGCTTGCGCAAGAGCAGCCATCCCGAAAGATAATGCTGAATGTACTAGCAGAGTTAAGACCCAAGATCTGTCAGTGAACGACCAATGTAACTGGCACATACACTAATATCATAGGCGATACCTTATTGTTTTTTAAACAACAAAATATTACAATATTGTTTACTTACATTCATTATTTACATTTAAGCAAAACTTCCAGAAACCCTTTATTTAAAATACTTATTTCAAAATATGATATTCATGAAAATTCACGGGGAATCGCACGGAAAAATGTACGAAGGCCAAACTGGCATTTATGACGAAAATGCTTTCTAAATGTCGTCCGAAAGATAATATCACGATCGGATAATGTTATCACGATAAATACCATAAAAGACTCCTTCTCCTTTTTACGCCAAACATCAATTTTGCAATATAAAATGCTACTTAATATGTACTTATAATGACTTTTATAAATAAACACAGGAACGTCTATTTTCTACAATCCTAAAAACTTAAATTTTCATAAAATGTGCGGTACATTTACGACATTCGTTTTAGACTTTAGACTTGTATGAAAAACGGATTTTTGGGATTTCGAAGTAGGTTTAAAAATAAAAGTTGTAAACTCGCTTTTAAGTTCCTAAAATTTTATACAAGTCCTGCGTATGAAATCATTTATTTATTCAAGCATGTAATATAAACACATACTTACATATACCTATTTTTACAACAATTTGACTGCGTACATGTTTGAAATGGCTTTCTACTCATCATTAATGCCGCAGAAACTAGGTTTCTGCAGCGCTGATCTTCCGTAGAGGCTAGAAAAAAAGGTGGAACACTGCTATATACAGAAAACATTATGGTATTGCTTTGAATTTTTTTAAATGTTTAGTTGAGTGTATAAAGCGTCTTGCTTCTCTTGCGGGAGGAACCGGGTTCGATTCCACGCGCCGCCATGTACCAATGACATTTTCTGAGTTATGTACATTAGTTGTTTCACAATAACCGATGCTCTTACGGTGAGGGAAAACATCGTGAGGAAAACTGCACATTTAAGTGACTGAATGTGTAACCATGATCCAAAAATAATCAGGCTCCCCTGCTAACAGGGTCACGGAGGTCAATTGGCAGTCCCTCCACTGTAAATTACCTTATCTTCCATACCCTGGATCATGGTAAGAGGAACCTAGACCGTCGGGTGCGAGTGCACAACCAGGATATTGCTAGGATAATGAGTTGGGTATATGAAGCTTTAAAAATTCAACATATTTTAAAGTATATTTTGAAATTATTTTACAAATATGTTTTTTACCTTTTTACTTAACTATACAGTAAGAACAAGAATTTGTAGAATACATTTAACAATTTTTGTTTGTGAATAAAAGTCTACTCAATCAAATGATACCTCGTCATGTAATTCGATAACGAGATTTCAATCCTGAACCTCAATCTGATTAATACAGCTCAGTAATCTGATGTAATTTTTTATAAATTATGCAGCACCGTTTCCTGAATACGCGTATACTGGAAATCCCACTTGATATGAATTGGTGGAATATTGAACTTATTAAGCTTGAATATATTTGATTTATTTTCAGCCCATCTCCCTAGCAAAAAGTAAAGTAAGCGTATAAAGATACCACTGCTGGGAAAAGGCCTCACCTCAATTATGAGGAGGTAAGAGCCATACTCCACGTGCGGATTGGTGGTGGGGTGTCTGTAAGGAAAGTGACAAACCTTACTGTCTGATGTTATCAAGCCGCCCTAGGGCCTCTGACCAGGGTTAACGACTGATATCAACAGATATTAGCCGGGACCAAGTGCTCAACGTGCCTTCCGAAGCACGTAGATGCTTGTCATGGACTTCACTTAAATGTTCGGGATGGTCACCAATCCAATCACGACCGCGCCGTGGCTTGCTTAACTTTGGTATCACTGACACAGCGCTGCCACCATTGCGCCACAAGCACCTCAGCTTCAAGCAGGCAAGCAAATTCAACTTATTAATCAGCCCATCTCCCTATTTTTTAAATATATTTTTATCTGCAATCCATCGACGTTACCTACCTTCGTTCCAAGTCCAGTTCAACAATGTAGTTCCGTTTGAGTCTTTTTGAGTGATCGACTGTAAGTAGTTTAACCGCTAGGGTGCTAGGATAAGTTGTCATAGCTTATAGCACTTTGAGAACAGCTTAATCACATCAGCGACTGAAGTTTATTTCTCCATCTCCATCATCATCCTCCTAGCGTTATCCCGGTTTGTGCACTCGCACACGAGGGCCCAGGGTCCGCTGACCATGATCCAGGATGTGGCAGATCAAGTAATTACAGTGGAGCGACTGCCATCTGACCTCCGTGACCTTATCAAGAAAACCTGACCAGTTTTGGATCATGGTTACATATGCAGTCGCCTGAATGTGCAGGTTTCCTCACGATGTTTTCCCTCACCGTAAGAGCATCGGTTAGTGAAACAACTAATGTACATAACTCAGAAAAAGTCTTTGGTACATATGGCGACATGTGGGATCGAACCGGCACCTCCCGCATGAGAAGCAACCCGCTAGCCACCGCGCTACCGACGCTCTAAATCAATTAAAAAAACAGCGTAATCACATCAGCGACTGAAGTTTATTTCTCCATCTCCCTAATTATGCTAATTATTATTAAACGAAATATGTACTCGAGTGTACTGCGTATCTCATCCACGTTTCATTGAGTTCAGTGGAAGTTCCCATTACGTTCTTATATACACTTTACACGCCTCAATTTAGGGATATCGAGGACTGTCAATGAGTACATATTCACAGAATAGACAGTAGGATTTTTTGCCTATAAGCGTTTTGTGTTTAAAAGTTCATTTTTATTTTACTGTGTATTATAAAGTATTGTTTTTAAGTGATAAGCAATTACTAGGCAATCTAAATATATTTTTGCACTTAAAAAACCCGCGTTCCTCGCATACCGGACGATTGCCTAACCTCTCGGCCACCCTGGCGTTGGCAGAGCCTGTCGAAATTTTCAAGTGCTTCTTAACGCTGTAATGCCGCGTTGCTTTCATCAATGTTATAAGATTAAAACCCTCAACACTCGAAAGAAATACTATTGCAAGTATTTAACAATAGAATGATGAAGCTTGCAAATACGATAAAGTATTGTTTTTAAGTTATAAGCATTCACTATGCAATCTAAATATATTTTTGCACTTGAAAAAATGACCACCAGAGGCGGGAATCGAACCCGCGTTCCTCGCATACCAGGCGATTACCTAACCTCTCGGCCATCCTGGTGTTGGCAATGCCGCGTTGCTTTCATCAATGTTATTGGGATAATACCCTCAACACTCGAAAGAAATACTATTGCAAGTATTTAACAATCGAAAGAAGATTACAGCGTTAAGAAGCACTTGAAAATTTCGACAGGCTCTGCCAACGCCAGGGTGGCCGAGAGGTTAGGTAATCGCCCGGTATGCGAGGAACGCGGGTTCGATTCCCGCCTCTGGTGGTCATTTTTCCAAGTGCAAAAATATATTTAGATTGCATAGTGAATGCTTATTACTTAAAAACAATACTTTATCGTATTTGCAAGCTTCATCTTTCGATTGTTAAATACTTGCAATAGTATTTCTTTCGAGTGTTGAGGGTATTATCCCAATAACATTGATGAAAGCAACGCGGCATTACAGCGTTAAGAAGCACATGAAAATTTCGACAGGCTCTACCAACGCCAGGGTGGCCGAGAGGTTAGGCAATCGCCCGGTATGCGAGGAACGCGGGTTCGATTCCCGCCTCTGGTGGTCATTTTTTCAAGTGCAAAAATATATTTACTGTGTATTATTTAAAAAAAATATTACATAATTAAATTTATTATGTAATTCGTACTACTATATTTCATATTATCGTTAGCCTAGTCCTAAGTCCACACCATGTTTGTTTTATTGCAACACCTTTTTGTAAAAACCGAATTGAGGTACCTACACGAATCCTTTGAGATTAGCCAAGGCCTAAGGATAAAATAAGTGTCTTAATCGACAAAAAATGATAAAAGTGCTGCTTTTAACATGCGACACATCGACCGAAGACAGTCCAGTGAAATAAATGTAATGTATGTAATGGTCAATCTTTACCTTTTAACGTAAACAGGCACGTTAACAGTTGGTCTCGACTGATAACGGTTGATATTAGTCGTCAAGCCTGACTAGGCTCAGAGGCCCTAGGGCGGCTTGATATATGACAGTAAGGTTGGTCACTTGCATTACAGACACCCCTCCACCAATCTGTACTGAGTCTGCGTGGTGGCGTAAGGCTCACACGTCCTCGTAGTTCAGGTGAGGCCTTTGCCCAGCAGTAGGATGAAATAGGCTAACTTTACTTTAAATGTTCAGTCACAATACTAAAGTGTGTCGTAGGTACCAAAGTGGCTGTACCTTCTACATTAACGTCTAATCTATGCCTAACCCGCAGTGAAGGAAAACCATTTCCCGCCATTGAAATGGAGTGAAGAAAGCGTAGAGGCGATATAGCGCCTATATCGAAAACAAATGAGCTCGTCTCGCTGCGCGTGCAAAGAAAATTTTGATAGGAATGAACGTTCATTTGCATTCGCAAAGCCCTGTCGTGGTTTTTGGGATGGAAAATCTAGTATCTCCCTCTTTTTGGCTCCACAGAGTGTGTTTTTAGACAACCTTCTCTTAATGTTAAAGTTTTTGAGTGTAAAGATCATATGCAGCTCGTATGTAGCGTATCGTATATATTATTTCAAACTTAATCAATTGCAATTCGCTTCAGTTAGAGCAAGCCCTCCAAGATTTTGTTTCAAAAACTTTTGCATCGCAGATGCTTTTGGTTTGTTCTCTTCGCTTACTAATGCTTACAACAGAAACAATTATTTATTTAAGCTTTATTGCACGAGTAAAACTGTACAACAGGCGGACTTAATACCGAGTGGCATTCTCTACCACTCATAACCTCGGTCAAACAATTTACGTAGCGTTTGAAAAAATACAACCCCTATAATTAAACCTTCACAATGAGCACAATCCTAATTATTTCCTCCTGCTCCATTACACAAACCTTCAATACCAACACAAGGTGATAGCGACGACAGAGTCTTCAAACTGCCTGGTCCCATCTGCCTGTGATGGTAGTTCGCTTTTAATTAATTCTGACGGACTTAAGCCACAGCTTGCGCAAGAGCAGCCATCCCGAAAGATAATGCTGAATGTACTAGCAGAGTTAAGACCCAAGATCTGTCAGTGAACGACCAATGTAACTGGCACATACACTAATATCATAGGCGATACCTTATTGTTTTTTAAACAACAAAATATTACAATATTGTTTACTTACATTCATTATTTACATTTAAGCAAAACTTCCAGAAACCCTTTATTTAAAATACTTATTTCAAAATATGATATTCATGAAAATTCACGGGGAATCGCACGGAAAAATGTACGAAGGCCAAACTGGCATTTATGACGAAAATGCTTTCTAAATGTCGTCCGAAAGATAATATCACGATCGGATAATGTTATCACGATAAATACCATAAAAGACTCCTTCTCCTTTTTACGCCAAACATCAATTTTGCAATATAAAATGCTACTTAATATGTACTTATAATGACTTTTATAAATAAACACAGGAACGTCTATTTTCTACAATCCTAAAAACTTAAATTTTCATAAAATGTGCGGTACATTTACGACATTCGTTTTAGACTTTAGACTTGTATGAAAAACGGATTTTTGGGATTTCGAAGTAGGTTTAAAAATAAAAGTTGTAAACTCGCTTTTAAGTTCCTAAAATTTTATACAAGTCCTGCGTATGAAATCATTTATTTATTCAAGCATGTAATATAAACACATACTTACATATACCTATTTTTACAACAATTTGACTGCGTACATGTTTGAAATGGCTTTCTACTCATCATTAATGCCGCAGAAACTAGGTTTCTGCAGCGCTGATCTTCCGTAGAGGCTAGAAAAAAAGGTGGAACACTGCTATATACAGAAAACATTATGGTATTGCTTTGAATTTTTTTAAATGTTTAGTTGAGTGTATAAAGCGTCTTGCTTCTCTTGCGGGAGGAACCGGGTTCGATTCCACGCGCCGCCATGTACCAATGACATTTTCTGAGTTATGTACATTAGTTGTTTCACAATAACCGATGCTCTTACGGTGAGGGAAAACATCGTGAGGAAAACTGCACATTTAAGTGACTGAATGTGTAACCATGATCCAAAAATAATCAGGCTCCCCTGCTAACAGGGTCACGGAGGTCAATTGGCAGTCCCTCCACTGTAAATTACCTTATCTTCCATACCCTGGATCATGGTAAGAGGAACCTAGACCGTCGGGTGCGAGTGCACAACCAGGATATTGCTAGGATAATGAGTTGGGTATATGAAGCTTTAAAAATTCAACATATTTTAAAGTATATTTTGAAATTATTTTACAAATATGTTTTTTACCTTTTTACTTAACTATACAGTAAGAACAAGAATTTGTAGAATACATTTAACAATTTTTGTTTGTGAATAAAAGTCTACTCAATCAAATGATACCTCGTCATGTAATTCGATAACGAGATTTCAATCCTGAACCTCAATCTGATTAATACAGCTCAGTAATCTGATGTAATTTTTTATAAATTATGCAGCACCGTTTCCTGAATACGCGTATACTGGAAATCCCACTTGATATGAATTGGTGGAATATTGAACTTATTAAGCTTGAATATATTTGATTTATTTTCAGCCCATCTCCCTAGCAAAAAGTAAAGTAAGCGTATAAAGATACCACTGCTGGGAAAAGGCCTCACCTCAATTATGAGGAGGTAAGAGCCATACTCCACGTGCGGATTGGTGGTGGGGTGTCTGTAAGGAAAGTGACAAACCTTACTGTCTGATGTTATCAAGCCGCCCTAGGGCCTCTGACCAGGGTTAACGACTGATATCAACAGATATTAGCCGGGACCAAGTGCTCAACGTGCCTTCCGAAGCACGTAGATGCTTGTCATGGACGTCACTTAAATGTTCGGAATGGTCACCAATCCAATCACGACCGCGCCGTGGCTTGCTTAACTTTGGTATCACTGACACAGCGCTGCCACCATTGCGCCACAAGCACCTCAGCTTCAAGCAGGCAAGCAAATTCAACTTATTAATCAGCCCATCTCCCTATTTTTTAAATATATTTTTATCTGCAATCCATCGACGTTACCTACCTTCGTTCCAAGTCCAGTTCAACAATGTAGTTCCGTTTGAGTCTTTTTGAGTGATCGACTGTAAGTAGTTTCACCGCTAGGGTGCTAGGATAAGTTGTCATAGCTTATAGCACTTTGAGAACAGCTTAATCACATCAGCGACTGAAGTTTATTTCTCCATCTCCATCATCATCCTCCTAGCGCTATCCCGGTTTGTGCACTCGCACACGAGGGCCCAGGGTCCGCTGACCATGATCCAGGATGTGGCAGATCAGGTTATTACAGTGGAGCGACTGCCATCTGACCTCCGTGACCCTATCAAGAAAACCTGACCAGTTTTGGATCATGGTTACATATGCAGTCGCCTGAATGTGCAGGTTTCCTCACGATGTTTTCCCTCACCGTAAGAGCATCGGTTAGTGAAACAACTAATGTACATAACTCAGAAAAAGTCTTTGGTACATATGGCGACATGTGGGATCGAACCGGCACCTCCCGCATGAGAAGCAACCCGCTAGCCACCGCGCTACCGACGCTCTAAATCAATTAAAAAAACAGCGTAATCACATCAGCGACTGAAGTTTATTTCTCCATCTCCCTAATTATGCTAATTATTATTAAACGAAATATGTACTCGAGTGTACTGCGTATCTCATCCACGTTTCATTGAGTTCAGTGGAAGTTCCCATTACGTTCTTATATACACTTTACACGCCTCAATTTAGGGATATCGAGGACTGTCAATGAGTACATATTCACAGAATAGACAGTAGGATTTTTTGCCTATAAGCGTTTTGTGTTTAAAAGTTTCATTTTTATTTTACTGTGTATTAGAAAGTATTGTTTTTAAGTAATAAGCAATTACTATGCAATCTAAATATATTTTTGCACTTAAAAAACCCGCGTTCCTCGCATACCGGACGATTGCCTAACCTCTCGGCCACCCTGGCGTTGGCAGAGCCTGTCGAAATTTTCAAGTGCTTCTTAACGCTGTAATGCCGCGTTGCTTTCATCAATGTTATAAGATTAAAACCCTCAACACTCGAAAGAAATACTATTGCAAGTATTTAACAATAGAATGATGAAGCTTGCAAATACGATAAAGTATTGTTTTTAAGTGATAAGCATTCACTATGCAATCTAAATATATTTTTGCACTTGAAAAAATGACCACCAGAGGCGGGAATCGAACCCGCGTTCCTCGCATACCAGGCGATTACCTAACCTCTCGGCCATCCTGGTGTTGGCAATGCCGCGTTGCTTTCATCAATGTTATTGGGATAATACCCTCAACACTCGAAAGAAATACTATTGCAAGTATTTAACAATCGAAAGAAGATTACAGCGTTAAGAAGCACTTGAAAATTTCGACAGGCTCTGCCAACGCCAGGGTGGCCGAGAGGTTAGGTAATCGCCCGGTATGCGAGGAACGCGGGTTCGATTCCCGCCTCTGGTGGTCATTTTTCCAAGTGCAAAAATATATTTAGATTGCATAGTGAATGCTTATCACTTAAAAACAATACTTTATCGTATTTGCAAGCTTCATCTTTCGATTGTTAAATACTTGCAATAGTATTTCTTTCGAGTGTTGAGGGTATTATCCCAATAACATTGATGAAAGCAACGCGGCATTACAGCGTTAAGAAGCACATGAAAATTTCGACAGGCTCTGCCAACGCCAGGGTGGCCGAGAGGTTAGGCAATCGCCCGGTATGCGAGGAACGCGGGTTCGATTCCCGCCTCTGGTGGTCATTTTTTCAAGTGCAAAAATATATTTACTGTGTATTATTTTAAAAAAATATTACATAATTTCATTTATTATGTAATTCGTACTACTATATTTCATATTATCGTTAGCCTAGTCCTAAGTCCACACCATGTTTGTTTTCTTGCAACACCTTTTTGTAAAAACCGAATTGAGGTACCTACACGAATCCTTTGAGATTAGCCAAGGCCTAAGGATAAAATAAGTGTCTTAATCGACAAAAAATGATAAAAGTGCTGCTTTTAACATGCGACACATCGACCGAAGACAGTCCAGTGAAATAAATGTAATGTATGTAATGGTCAATCTTTACCTTTTAAGTAACGTCTATCACAAGCATCTCCGTGCCTCAGAAGGCACGTTAACAGTTGGTCTCGACTGATAACGGTTGATATTAGTCGTTAAGCCTGACTAGGCTCAGAGGCCCTAGGACGGCTTGATATATGACAGTAAGGTTGGTCACTTGCATTACAGACACCCCTCCACCAATCTGTACTGAGTCTGCGTGGTGGCGTAAGGCTCACACGTCCTCGTAGTTCAGGTGAGGCCTTTGCCCAGCAGTAGGAAGTAATAGGCTAACTTTACTTTAAATGTTCAGTCACAATACTAAAGTGTGTCGTAGGTACCAAAGTGGCTGTACCTTCTACATTAACGTCTAATCTATGCCTAACCCGCAGTGAAGGAAAACCATTTCCCTTAATCCTTATAAATTTTTTCAAGTGCAAAAATATATTTACTGTGTATTATTTTAAAAAAATATTACATAATTTCATTTATTATGTAATTCGTACTACTATATTTCATATTATCGTTAGCCTAGTCCTAAGTCCACACCATGTTTGTTTTCTTGCAACACCTTTTTGTAAAAACCGAATTGAGGTACCTACACGAATCCTTTGAGATTAGCCAAGGCCTAAGGATAAAATAAGTGTCTTAATCGACAAAAAATGATAAAAGTGCTGCTTTTAACATGCGACACATCGACCGAAGACAGTCCAGTGAAATAAATGTAATGTATGTAATGGTCAATCTTTACCTTTTAAGTAACGTCTATCACAAGCATCTCCGTGCCTCAGAAGGCACGTTAACAGTTGGTCTCGACTGATAACGGTTGATACTAGTCGTCAAGCCTGATTAGGCTCAGAGGCCCTAGGGCGGCTTGATATATGACAGTAAGGTTGGTCACTTGCATTACAGACACCCCTCCACCAATCTGTACTGAGTCTGCGTGGTGGCGTAAGGCTCACACGTCCTCGTAGTTCAGGTGAGGCCTTTGCCCAGCAGTGGGATGTAATAGGCTAACTTTACTTTAAATGTTCAGTCACAATCCTAAAGTGTGTCGTAGGTACCAAAGTGGCTGTACCTTCTACATTAACGTCTAATCTATGCCTAACCCGCAGTGAAGGAAAACCATTTCCCGCCATTGAAATGGAGTGAAGAAAGCGTAGAGGCGATATAGCGCCTATATCGAAAACAAATGAGCTCGTCTCGCTGCGCGTGCAAAGAAAATTTTGATAGGAATGAACGTTCATTTGCATTCGCAAAGCCCTGTCGTGGTTTTTGGGATGGAAAATCTAGTATCTCCCTCTTTTTGGCTCCACAGAGTGTGTTTTTAGACAACCTTCTCTTAATGTTAAAGTTTTTGAGTTTAAAGATCATATGCAGCTCGTATATAGCGTATCGTATATATTATTTCAAACTTAATCAATTGCAATTCGCTTCAGTTAGAGCAAGCCCTCCAAGATTTTGTTTCAAAAACTTTTGCATCGCAGATGCTTTTGGTTTGTTCTCTTCGCTTACTAATGCTTACAACAGAAACAATTATTTATTTAAGCTTTATTGCACGAGTAAAACTGTACAACAAGCGGACTTAATACCGAGTGGCATTCTCTACCACTCATAACCTCGGTCAAACAATTTACGTAGCGTTTGAAAAAATACAACCCCTATAATTAAACCTTCACAATGAGCACAATCCTAATTATTTCCTCCTGCTCCATAACACAAACCTTCAATACCAACACAAGGTGATAGCGACGACAGAGTCTTCTAACTGCCTGGTCCCATCTGCCTGTGATGGTAGTTCGCTTTTAATTAATTCTGACGGACTTAAGCCACAGCTTGCGCAAGAGCAGCCATCCCGAAAGATAATGCTGAATGTACTAGCAGAGTTAAGATCCAAGATCTGTCAGTGAACGACCAATGTAACTGGCACATACACTAATTCAGCGTTCAACATTGACAATCAGTAAAAGCGACAATACTAAGATTTAGCCTGGAGTTCACCAACACATCATGCTTCATTTTTATTTAGCCGGTTTATCATTATTTGTCATATTTTGTTTGGAAATTCTGTCAAATTAAACGTCAATTGAGGTTAAGCAGCTGTTTAAAAATAACTAGAGCTTTATTTCCGTATTTTATTTCACTCAACTTCAATATCATTTCAGTTTTCAACATTCTGTTTCTGACGAATTCGCCAATGAGTAGAAATACATTTTTTAACATTATAACAATATTTAATAGCTGTGTTTCTATAAAGAAAAAAAATTGACGTGTTGGGACAGAAAAGTTCTGAAAAGGAGGTCCTTCGATACGTTCACTTGTCCTTCGATAAAGAACTTAACTAGCAAAATCGATATACTGGACAACTTTGTCAAGATCGCAAGATGCCCTTTTCCCTCTCACTTAATCACTTCAAGGTACAAACTTTAGCTTATGTTGAGGCTGTTCTTGTCAACCTACCCTCAAACTTAGCAATGATGTCGGGATATTTAATTATACGCAGCCTGCCCTAATTGGTGGACGAGAGGAAATACTTGAGGTTTCTTGTTTAAACTTGTCTTTTAATGAAAAAAATGCAATTTAAAACGCCTGTGAATAAGATGCAAGATTGCAAGATTTACTAGAGAGTCGTTTAATTTTGATTTCATTTAAATGCTGCAAACACCACAATTGAAAATGTCGCACAATTTATAAGGATTCCATCAACTGTACTGGGAGAGAGTGCATTAGTGTGTTGCATTCGCGCACTATAACATAGCCTGCTTAATTGACATATCTCAGATTGCAAGTAGCCTTGGATGAATTGACTAGTCTAAGACCGTAGCCCTAAACTCATACTACATGACTGATGGCTGACCATCAGTCATGTAGTATGAGTTTAGGGCTATGTGGCTATGTGCTATGTGGTTTTATTTTCAGATATGACCCTGAGGTCATATCTGAAAATAAAACCACATAGCAACACTCCTGACTATTTTAATGCAGTAGTTTGCCTTAATTGAATCAAATTTCACTTACAAAAATTGGCCGGGCGAGTGCTCTTACCAACTAAGCTACGGAGGACGTTAGTCAGTCGACGAATTATTGCAAGTGCTTGCTACGCCCAGTGAGCCGGCGTTCGATTTCATCAATACTTAGGGAATGTACCCGCATGTATCCGATGAAAATATTTTTACAAATATTTAACCGTCAGTTAAGATGAAATGAGCTTAACTTATTATATTTTTATAACTTAAGCAATTATTTTGCAAGTTTTTACGAAATTAAATCAAATTTCACTTACAAAAATTAATCGACTGTGTCATCCGGTGGGACTCGAACCCACGTTCCTTCGTTATCCGGGCGAGTGCTCTTACCAACTAAGCTACTTGCCTTTTTCATTTTACACATTAACCAACAACCACCTACCATTATGCAGGGTTCGTCAACATTTTTAGACATATTTTTCTTTGTACGAAATGATAGTTGTGTAACAGGTAGTCTTATTGAAAATTGCGCAGTTATCGCGCGATGAACGTGCGATTGATTGCTAATCGTAAAAAATACAGTTACTATCGCTGACAATTCGTTCGCGTACCTACCTAATAAAATTAAGGCAAGTCAAAGAGACACAATGTATGCTTTTTTATTTATTTCTCAATTTACAGATGGTATATTACAGTGCAGAACACCTAGGCACATCAGGTTACACATAAATAATTCGCAGACAAATATTACTTTTATAAACGACGTGCCTGCATTCGTGGCAAGGGACCTGCACAAGCTGCCCCCAGTCATTTTCGACCACGTCGATGTCACCAGGCTTCTGAAGGACATAAAAACCTGCCTACGCAGCGCCGCTGCCATGCCACCTCGGCAGTCTAATACACCAGGGAAACATAAGAAGTTGACACCAACACCGTTTCAACCGAAGGACCGGTGCGACGAGCAAGGCTTCACGAAAGTGGAAATAAAGAAGAGGAAGCCCGCCAGCCGTAACCATTGTGGCACCGCACCGACTGGATCCGAACACCCACTGCGTCCCAAAATACGCTCGACGCAGCTGTAATGTGCCTCGATGTCACTGGTCGATGAAGGTAGAGGAGGTCGTCGACTATGTTCGAAGAAAGTCCAACTTCACCCTGAGGGTCGAACGGTGTGAATCTAGCCACAAGTGAATTTTAATTCGTTTGTGGTAAGAGTACCGACCCATCATCTGGCGACCTTCATAAAGGAGGACTTCTGGCCGCAGGGAGTTGTGTTTTGGAGATTCCGGGGACGACTGCTAGCCGACACCGCGCGCGTCGTATCTAGTCGCTCGTGTAGTTAGTTAAATTGTGTTTTATTAGGTTTTTATATATTTCATATGTCTGTAAGGTATTTATCCTATGGGCCTGTATTACTTTGTAGTCTGTAACCTGAAATAAATAAATATTATTATTATTGTAAACATTAATTAAGAATACAACAAATTGGCAAAAGTTTTAACCAGCTGGCATTCAATTTCAAATAAAAATCATGTCGAAATTCAATTTAATTATTATGTCAAATGTCACACAAGGATATTAAGAAACTGTACAGGATTGTCATAGTCATAAAATTACACATAATTTATAAATTGAGACATACAATTTGAATAAAAAAATATTATTTAAATATATCACGACATGTCTTACAAATGTCATCAACATGTACGTCAATACAGGTTTGCAATGCAAGCATTTAATGTATGGATTGTTCGGTAGGGCCATCACTGTCACTTATTTGCAATGGCTTCATTTTTGCTGATGTGAAATACGAATTTGCGATTTTGGAGCAATTTTTATTCGATTTACGCCATCACTTAGCTTTTGCAAGATAGGTGATAAACCTGCAGCTTTCCTATCTCCCTAGACTTGTCTGTCTGACTGTCGTATACAAAAAATTCAACTATTGTATTCCTTTCAGGGGATGATTCTGCTGCACAAATACCTGCAATAACTTTTACTATGGGATATATCGAAATTGAAAAAAAATCTCTTTAATTCAGGGGGTTTGCAGGTAACTACTTTTCAGAATTGCAACCCCCAAACACAAAACAGCGGAAAATACCACTGATCAGCTGTTACTGTCTATATGGAAAAAAACATTAATATTTTTAAAATTTCCATCCAGATTTGTTCTATTGTAAAAGTTGTAGTATAGTAGCAGCAGAATCACGCCCTAAAAGTTACAGTAAATAAATAAAGGCCTTATATACCAAATTATACTATTCATTCACAACCGGTTCGTCAAACAAAGAAAGCTGTTCAACCCAATTCTGTAAACGAAAACTATGTACATGACAAGTTATTTCGGATACAGCCTGCAGATACGGAACGAGCGAACTTGAAACACATTAAAGGGTTTCGGAACCCTGATTTGTAACTTCGGAAGGACGGGATTAGGAATTAATTGTGTTTTAAGGCCGAAGAGTTAGCGGATGTTTATTGAAACCAAACCATTCAAAGTTCATTAGGAATCCAGACGGTTATATAATAGATATTTCATGTTTTATGACAGATACATTAAGAGACGAGTTCACCGATTTTTAAACATAGATTCACGGTTTATTGGACACAAATCCCATACCAAACCAAAATTTCGCACGCAGGTAGGATTTGAACCTACGATCTTTGGCTAACCGGGCCAAGGCTCTTACCAACTGAGCTACTGTGCAGTTCGTTCAACCGTGTGAAATTCCTGGTCTCTTTTTGTCTTACGTCATTGCGTGACGGCAGCGACATCTACCCAAGCTGCATTGCAACAGCAGCGGCAAGCAAATAAGAAAAACACTGTGAGTGTTAAAAAATATTAAAACCTAATAATGTGTTCTTAATATCTACCCAAAAGTTTTAACTGTGTAAGAGCGATGGTGTACGCGAGAAATTATCATCATGCTGGTTGTGTACACGCACGCAGGGCCCGCTGACTATGATCCAGGAATTGGCAGATCAGGTAATTACAGTGGAGCGACTGCCACCTGACCACCGTGACCCTGTTATGAGAACCTAACCGGTTTTGGATTATGGTTACACATTCAGTAGCCTGAATGTGCAGGGTTCCTCACGATGTTTTCCCTCACTGTAAAATATATCTAAAGAAAGAACTCATCCGAAGTTACAGAGTGGAACCCTAGCTTGAGCTACTGAATTTGTCCACAACAAAGATGAATAATGTATTTGGAAGTTGTGCCTATGAAACAAAACATATTGAGGGCACTTGCTGCCTACCGCCTCACTAGATTGCTTTCAAATTGTACTAGTTAAGCTTTCCTAAAAGCCATAATAACTTTCATCATCAACATTTATACAGCGATTACAGCTTTTAAAAAATGTAAATGTCAATAATCCTATGTTATTTCTTTGTAATGGCAATCGTTGTTGCGATTGCTTTCAAATTAGGCAGTAGTCCTGCTGTTGGATAGTGGTAGCAATGTAATTTCGTTTAAAATTGAAAACATATTCGTTATGTATTTCATTTAACATAATGACAACTCACACCCCTTAGTCATGCATGAGGGAGCTATGATTACACAATAATCACTTTTTTATAAAGATGATAAATAATAAATAAATTGTTTCAACAAATACACCAATTACCCAGCCCCAAACTAAGCGTGAGCTTGTGCTATGGTGACTAGGATAACGGATAGAAATACTTAAATACATATAAACATCCATGACTTAGGTACAAATGCTCGTGCTCATCACACAAACATTTGCCCCTTGCGGGATTCGAACCCGCAACCGCCTGGTTTAGAAGTCCGGTGCGCGAACGACTACACCAAGACGGTCGTCATGATATTGAGAGGCAGTTCCCCTCTAGACGTACTTATAGTATAAAACATTAACAAGCTGGGCTCAAATACTGCCCGTGTGCGAATTTTTGGTTTCTTACTTAAACTTATACAAGTAATAATAAAAAAATAACACTGTGAGTGTTAAAAATATCATAAAGCTACACATTACACTAAAAAAATCCCAACCAATTCAAACATAGTTTTAAACGCCCCATTACACAGTCTTGTTAGCCAGCACCATAATGGGCCATTTCACTTCGCATCTTCCTTTCCTTAACGTTCTTTCGAACTTTCTAGATTGTCTACTATTTTTAAAACTGAACCGATTGTAAAGTGCGATCTAGCCCCTGTACCGTGGTGCTTGGCAGGTTAACTGTCTTACATTCTAGTCTTATACTCGTATGTGAGCAGAGTTCCGTAAACTAAACTAAATCCTATTACTAAATCTCAACTGTCGTTTGTGTGTTCGGTCATCTGTCGTTATTTGGATTATAATAATAATAATAGCCTTTTATTCAAATGATTTTTTTTTTTAATTTCTTTACCATGTACAAAACATTACAATATATGTTAGTAAAATCACGTACTTAAACCACTAAAATTTGTTATGACATGACCCGAGTCGACGATATAAGTAGGTACAATTTCCAACGATATAACTTAAACACACCCAACTAGGTATTATACAAAACGTACTACAACTAGGAAATGAGTAAGCGCATATTATGTTTATAGAAGAGAATCCAAATAAAAACCCCTTGATTAACCCCTTGAGAATCATAAGACCGCCGGCGTTCCCACAACAATTCATTTTCTGTTGTGTCTGAAAACGTGAGCTCTGAATAGTTTAAGGGTTTTTTAAATTTCTTTAAATATATTATTTAAGTTTTTCTTCATCTTCATCCAACTGTCGACATTTCTCTCTATCGTTTGCTGCTCTTGTCCATGCGATGCCTGCTATAGATTTAATGTCATCAAACCATCTCTTAAATGGTCGAACTCGTTTCCTTTTTCTGTGACTTTAAAACAATTTATTACTATTTTTGACCATTTGTCACTTCCTCTGATTGTATGGCCTGTCCATTTCCATTCGAGCCTTTTTATTATTGTTAAGTCATTTCTTGTTTCTGTGCGTTTCTTATTTGTTGCTAGTTTTATTCTGTCTGATAATCTTTTGCCGATCATACTTCTCAGAGGTTTATAGCTATTTGCCAGGTTATTTGGGTACTTATTATGAAATACTAAATACGTAAGCCGCGTTGCACCACAAACAAGAGTGAAAAATATGAGATTTTAAAAGTTTGTCTAAAATTCCTTGTACAGGAGGTGCAAAAAGTAAGATCGATAGAAATACCTAACAATAAAAATACCATCATTTGCAAGTTGACTAGTAACTATGAAACCAACAATTCGCACACAGGCAGGATTTGAACCTACGGCCTTTAGCTAACCGGGACAACGCTCTTACCAACTGAGCTACTGTGCAATTCATCCGTCACGCAATGACGTAAGACAAGAGCGACCAAGAATTTCACACGGTTGGATGAAATACACAGTAGCTCAGTTGGAAAGAGCGTTGGCCCGGTTAGCCAAAGGTCTTAGGTTCAAATCCTACCTGAGTGCGAATTTTTGGTTTCTTATTTAAACTTATATAAATAAATATATTATTGCACTTGAAAAAAAAAAAACGACCACCAGAGGCGGGAATCGAACCCGCGTTCGTCGCATAATCTTTCGATTGTTAAATACTTGCAATAGTATTTCTTTCGAGTGTTGAGGGTACAATCCCAATAACATTGATGAAAGCAACGCGGCATTACAGCGTTAAGAAGCACTTAAAAATTTCGACAGGCTCTGGCAATCGCCCGGTATGCGAGGAACGCGGGTTCGATTCCCGCCTCTGGTGGTCGTTTTTTTTTTTTCAAGTGCAATAATATATTTAGATTGCATAGTGAATGCTTATCACTTAAAAAACAATAATTATCTTATATAAATAAGAAAAACAATGTGAGTGTTAAAAAAAATTAAAAACTATTAGTAACTAAGAATCCTGCCTCCCTATCATGACACCTTCGATAAGGGTTTATCATGGAAGTCGATATAATTCACACATGAGTATTTTATTACTTGCAAGTGCTTTTAATATGAATCAATAAACTCTATTGAGTTTGAGCCTTGACAATTTAAATAACCGAAAGACGCATGTTTGTTAGGAAATATGTCAATTTTGTCGACGTTTTAATTTATCGTGAGTCGTATGATAGCCTTGCTGGTTCATCTCGATCTAAAATGGTAACCCTCGTACTAATAATATTATACTGCTGCTATTACACTTGAATAAATATGAGTCAGCTAATTTGGAATTCATGACAAATAGGAGACATGATAAGACATAGTAGCAACCATTTCAAATTACTCGTAGCTGTCTCACATTCACGTGTTATTATAACGGTAATAGTTGTACTGATTAGATAGATAGATATTCTTTATTATTATTAAATTAACTTAAAGTACAATTTAGGCGGTCTTATCGCTGGGAGCGATCTCTTCCAGAAAACCTGATTATTAGTAAGGAAGTAAGTGACCTATGAAAACACTGCCGCCTTCATAATTCTCAACCGCTACTGAGTATTTTTGACAATATTCGTAAATCCATTTTGACCATACCTTGGATTCGAACCTTTAGCAGTCAAAATGCTTAATTTTGGCGATAACCGTACCGCTTGAAGCACAAAAGTAGCCTCGGCAAGAGCATACCAGTAATAAAAAAGTAGATAAACTTCGTTTTTCGTTGACGTCTCTTTTACGTGCCTAATTCTCCAGTTCCTTTACACAACATGAATTATAACTTAAGTTTCATCCTCAGAACTCCGCTAATTTATATAAAATTAAAAAACAATTAGCAAAGAAAACAGAACCTAAAGCTGGACAACTTGAGATCATAATTAAGTTTCCTTTTTTACACTTCAGGACTTTTGTCTTAACTTCAATCAAATAATTTAAGGTTGATGAAAATCTAAAAATACACTTGACAAAACATGTGTATTTTAAATTGCTTTCAGCAATAAGACCGCCTAAATTGTACCATTCTCTATGAACATTTATGTAAATTGATACTGTGTGTGGTGTGCAATAAAGAGTATATATCTATCTATCTATGTGTAATAGTGGGACAAAGATGTTGGGACTACAAGTGTAATCCCAAATATGCAAATAGCATTTCTCAAAAACAATATTTTTTTATTGCTAAGCTTAATAAGAATAGTAATTGGAAAGTAAGCATTTAATAATGGAAACAGTCGCCCTGTACCTATGCCTGTATTATTATTATTTTTTTTCGGACTGTATATATGTATTAGTTTATTATCTATAAACATAAATCATAGATAACATTTTTTTATTACCTCAAAAAAAAAGTTTTATTGCATTATAATTTGTACAAAACGTTGATATCCCAATAAAACTTAATTACTTACGCATTTACTCCCAAATGATTCGTACAACCGTATCAATAACACTATTGTTGACTTTCACCAGATTCAATAATAGAATTCAGTGTGTTTCTCTTTGTTTTGTCTATTTCGACTGTTTGAGAGTCTAGGCAGTGGATTACACGTGGAGGGCGACAATGATAGGTGGAAAATTAGTCAGGTCTGAGCACTTATAGCTAGGTACTTGCCGGTCAGGGTTCAGGTATCACTTCACAGGCCACAATCACTCGTAATGTCTGTAAGGAGCTTCACAGGATACACACGCGGCGAAAGCGCTCTGGTCGGTCTAGTACATGTGTCATAGGGAACGTCTCGATGTCGACTCGATCTCCGGGGTTCTCACGGTACGTTTTAAACATAAAAATAAGGCAGGTATGCGTGTGAGTGTGCGCGACGTAGTATCAATAGGGTACACAAACAAATCAAAATATTGTAGTAAACATCGACTTTAGTAAACATTACTATTTACTAGCTAGGGTCACCAATATCAAAGGGATCAGCCGATTCGGACTGAAAGCTAAATGTTTACTTGTATTAAATATTGAGATTTAAGACATTCACTTTTGAGATAGGGCTGTGTATTTTTTGTAGCATATAAAAGTAAGGATTTACCTATTCGTCACAATAAAAAAGAGATTTTGGCAGCATTATTAATAGTACTACCTTTTCATTCCTTTTTTAACATCACCAGTTTGTACTCGTCTATAAAAATAGTTGTTTAAAAAACCGAAATATATAATCCTTCGGAAATTAAAATTTAATTGAAAAATCATCGAAAATTTAAACAGTTGCAATCGGAACAACAACAATAACTCATAAATTTTTTTTTTTTTTTTTGCTTATACGTTTAACATAAGTAAATATTAAATAGCATTGTTTAACCGCAGCAAAATTTAATTCTTTTACTACATAAAATGTGATAGTTAATTTATGATTCGCAAATCAATGTTGCAAAATATTTAACGATTTCACACCCGACGAGGTAACACAAAATTATTTAATGGGGCAATTGTTACTTTAATGGTTGATTCACATGATTGAGTAAAGTTAGTAACTTAAATGTGTATCAAACGTAAAAAAACTTGACTTCTACAGCAAAAACGGTATACGTGCTCATAAATCTTAAGAGGCAATTTCTTATCACCAGATCCTGACTTGGTAACAATGGGACCGCCTCAGGAGCCTATGCTCTTCCATTTCAAATCATAAATTTAATAATCGGCCCACTGTTAACGGAAAATCGGTGAACATACATACAACATAAAATTCCCTATTTTTTGTAGTTGGTTAAAACTGGTCAAAGATCAAACGTCAACGAACTATAAAAATAATAATTTCGAGAATTGACAAAATAGCAAAAGAATATAGAACCACGGTTAATTTAAATAAGTTGTCTTATTAGATTCATTGTCATATCTAGACATATTTAAAGTCATATAATCCTATTTGTGATACTAATAATAACTAATAATGAATATTTCGGAGCAAAAAGAATAAGCATAGTTTTTAGGGCTCCGTACCCAGACTGTCTGTCACCTGTATCTCATGAACCGTGATAGCTAGACAGTTGAAATTTTCACAGATGATGTATTTCTGTTGAAGTATATACTAAATATCTATACATAACATACGTATGTTTTCAAAAAAACGTAGGACATAGATGCTATTAATATCTGACGGGCTCGAGTATGTCCATGCAACTGTTTTTTTTTTACATTTTTGAAAATTTATAGCCGCTCCCCCCACCGATGAAAGTGTATATATTATATGAATTTTTTTTCTTCTTATCATCTAAGCTTCGCAATCAAATACGTCTCTTCGACGCTCGAGTAAATCCCGATTTAGCATCCTGGGCTCCCCTACTACTATATACTAAAAACAGAATAAAATAAATATTTAAGGGGGGCTCCCATACAATAAACATGAATTTTTCGCCATATTTTGCTCGATATTTAAAATGGCAACAAGTAGACGCTTAAAATATTCACAGAATAATATGTTGTATTTCACTTTAAAAATAAAATTAAAAATTAATATTTCAGGGGGGCTCCCATACAAACGTGTTTTTTTGCCTAGATTAGGCATATATCTAATATTATAAGTTAATGGTATGGAACCCATCGTGTGCGAATCCGTCTCGCACTTGGCCAGTTTTTTTAACATCGATAACAAAGCCTCATTATTTTTGTCCTACAGCAGACGGATTATTAGAAATAACAACAGAAAAATGTATTACATTTTATGAATTTTAAAAATCCTCGTAGCCGCATTGTCCAAAGTGGCACCACTTATTTGAAAATTAATTAAACACTAAATGAATTCATTTTGCGCTGATTTCATTTGCGGTATCCCAACGTTGGGATGGTTGATATTAAAATTCATTCACTCGTCTGACCGAACCTGAAATCCTGAATGTAACATGTGTTTCAGGCCAGATGTTGCTTGAGCGAAATTATGTGAGTCGTATGAAATGCAGACGCAACACAGGAGCCCTACTACACTGGCGTGCAAAGTTAGTAGGTACTACAATTTTTAAATTGCAATAACTTTAAAAATGCGCTAGGGATTTTTTGAAGAAAATTTTCATAGTTGATAATTAATTTTCTTAGAATTAATTCTAAGAATAGATAGCCTTCTTTTAAAAAATCTCGCCAAATAGCATTACTTATAAACAAAATATCAGTCATTTTCGAAGGCCGTAAATCTGTTATAAAAATAAACTTTTCGTGCCTTGTTTAGTTTTCCTAAATATCGAGAAAGTGGTGTAGTTTTTCCTCAATTTAGTTAATCCACCGATTTTTCCGGCTTGTCAGGTGTACGTCGACCTTTACTTTGTCATTTTCGCGTGTTCAGCGAGATTCGATTTGGTAAGTGACAGCTGGCCTCAGCTAGTCCCGACGACACGTGCCATTGGTAAATATAATATAAAAAAAATTGCTATTTACTATATTTTGGTCCACGGATTTCAGTCTAAAAATAGGTGAGCGTAGTTTATTAGGTATTCTAGATATTTTGTTGGTTGGAATGTGGTTTGAAATGATGAGGTAAGCTGCTCTGTGACAATGCCTGTTGGAGTTGGAGATTAATGTTAAAAAAGTCTTTAATAAAAAAACATACTAAAGTTTTTTTTTAAATAAACGTCGTCATAATGCTTTGAACATTGTCAGCATTTTTTTTTGAGTTTTTTGTAACACGATTCGTCTTTTTTCACGATTCGTTCTTTTTTTTGACGGCGGCAATGCTTTTTGAATGCCCATGTTAACACGGATCACGAATCGTGAAAAATGACGATACGTCTTCAATCTAGTATCGTGTTTTTAAAAATCACGAATCGTCAAAATACACGGATTTTTGACCAAATTCAATTAGGATATTTTGACGAATCGTGAAAAAACACAATTCCGTATGCAATGTGAACGTCCATCCGTCATGACGTATCCTGTATTTTGACGAATCGTCAATGACGGTTCCCGTGTGAATGAGCACTAAACTATGGTTACATGGTCAAGTTTTTGACGCTTAAGCTTGATCGGTTTATGTTCAAAGAAATAGGCCAAGTTGCATCATCTTAATTTAACCAAAGCTAAAAATGTTACTGGTGTTTTACGCATAGAATTTGACAGATTTTACATTTTTGACGTTAAATTTGAGTTTACAATTGTTAAAGTAAGATGGTGTAACCCAGTCTTTACCCCGCTGTACAGGGTAAATCAGTCCCAATTTTTTTCTTCCCATAATTTAACATCCCGTATAAAAACATAAAATTTTCTGTAGACCGATATTAACTAAATGGTTTAAGGTCCCATTGACATAAAACTATTAACGTAGTTCGCAAAACTACGAGAAAAACGGACGGAAGCATTAGCAGTCGACCGTTTATTACAACTTTTGATGTCGGCTCGATCTTCATTTATTTTTATTCGTCAATGGATTAATATTAAGGTGTGTTTCCACTACACTGAACCATACCATGACCGTGCTGGCAAAATGGCTGGTTTCAAAGTATATAAGCGCGGTGTTCGTTTTGACAGCGCTAGAGTGGTGCATCGACAAACACATTTTGAACTTTAACTTTTCACGCTAAAGTTGAAAATCGAATGTGTTCTTCTTATACAGTCCTAGCACGGTCAGGATATGGTATGGTGTAATGGACACAGACCTTGGGGCTAATTACGTAACTCTGTTGCTAATAATAATTCAGGACTGAAATCGCTTGAAAATGACACATTTGACAACTTCAGTTACTCTGTTAAGCTGGTCATTTACGGTCAGTTACGGTCACTTAGAACCGGTAAAATATGGGCAATTGTGGAAAATAATAATAACGTTGAGTTACTTTTTAAGTACTTATGCCTGTAGCCCAGATTTTTATTACCGATATTGAAAACGTAAAATTTTGGTCGTACCTCGAAATTCAGTAGCTGGGATTGGTATTTTTGGACTAGACGGTGAACAGATCGAAAGAACAGCGGGTCACGACCAAAGCTCCCCACTCAGCTTAGGTCACGACCTAAGCTGAGTGGGGAGCGGGTCACGACCCGCTGTTCTTGTTCTCCCTTTTTTATATATGGACATCACAGGCGCACTAATTAATTATACTGCCCGACTGGTAATCCTACTTGTAATAGTATGTTTTTAGGGTTCCGTATCCGATAGGTAAAAACGGGACCCTATTACTAAGCCTCCGCTGTCTGTCTGTCTGTCTGTCACCAGTTAAAAATTTCACAGATGATGTATTTCTGTTGCCGCTATAACAACAAGTACTAAAACTAGAGTAAATTTATATTAAAGGGGGGCTCCCATACAAAAACGTGATTTTTTTACCGTTTTTTGCTCGCTATTAATAACGGCAACAGGTGGACGTTTATAATATTAATATAATATTAAGTTGTATATTCACTGAAATAAATAGTTAAAATACAATAATAATTCGTATATCATAATCGTGAATTTTGCTATTTTTTGTTCGATATTTATAATGGCAACAAGCAGACGCTTAAATTTTTCAATAAAAATATTATGTTATAATTTAATTTAAAAATAAATTATTAAATCAAAATTAAAAAAACAAATTTAAGGGGGGCTCCCATACAAACGTGTTTTATTTGCCTATACTGTCTAATGTTGTAAGATAATGGTACGGAACCTTTCATGCGCGAGTCCGACTCTCACTTGGCCGGTTTTTTCTGTGTAACCGTGCCTTAATAATTTTCGTGTGTTATGTGGTATCAATTTATTAATATATATTAACACACGTATGTATTTTTATCGTACTGGAGTCGTCATTCAAACACATTAAAACACAATTTTACGGATTACTTCGCGATTTATTTACATTTTATAATATAATAATAAGTCAGCCTATTAGATCCCACTGCTGGGAAAAGGCCTCACCTCAACTATGAGGAGGAACGAGCCATACTTCACCACGCGGGCTCAGTGCGGATTGGTGGAGGGGTGTATGTAAGGCAAGTGACAAACCTTACTGTCAGAAGTTATCAAGCCGCCCTAGGGCCTCTGACTAGGCTTAACGACTAATACCACAGATATTAGCCGGGACCAACTGCTTAACGTGCCTTCCGAAGCACGGAGATGCTTGTCATGGACGTCACTTAAATGGTCGGAATGGTCACCCATCCAATCACGACGATATAATATTTTATTTATATTATGTAATGGAGTCGGTTACATTTAGTTACTTAAATCTTAGATGATTTACCTATACAGTACCAAGTCCCGAGTTTACCAATTTTTATACAACCGGTATACTTCGATTGACGGTTAATTTGACAGAATTCCTATACAAAATATGTCAAATAATGCTAAACCGGCTGATTAAAAATTAAACACGTGTTGGTGAACTTTAAGACAAGTGTTATCGATAAAATATGAAATCAATATGATTTCAAAAATAAAAACTCCTAAAATGCTCTATTTTATTCATTGAGTTATAGAATTTTGCGTATTTACTTTACTTCTATAGTAACTGTAACCAGTCGCTATCTCTCGAACGCCCAAAATAGCCTATTCACTTAAGCGCTTATGTCCACGCTTACTTACGTAAGTCTAAATATTACTTTACCAAGGCAGCGTGGCAAGAAATAGCTGGTGGCAGTCCTAATATCGGCAGACAATCTTTTACAGCTTAGAAAAATGTTTCCAATCTAGGAAGTGAGTGCCAGTGCCACAGTACGGCTGCTGCCACAGTGTAAAAAGATGAGTATATCCAGTAGTTTTATTTTTAACAAAAGGTTTGCAGTTCAAGGTCACCGATTTATTTTTATTGCATACCACACGCGGTAGATACTTTACGACAGAAAATCTAGAACTAAGAAAACAAATTTAGAAAAAAATAACCCTGATTCCTGATTTAGACACAAATGTTTTTGTGGACGCGAATTGTTATTGCTAGCGTCAATAAGATGATTGGCGACTACATACCTAAGTTTTGCTTGGTATTAAACCCTTTTTCGAAAACCTTTTATGAGTGACATATTGTACACAAGTATCTTCATGCTTCGAAAGACATGATAAACTGTTGCTCCTGCTGGCTAATTTCGTTTGTTAAGAAAAGGGTTATTACATAATTAGTGACTATAGCTTGCTCTACAGAAAATTTCACGAAAATCGATAGTATGTTTCTCGCTTGTAGACTACACAAAAAGTTAACTGTCTGTTACGTAACTATACTGTGGTATAGACAACCATCAAAGGAAGATATTTCTGTTCCAGTAAGGAGTTATGTTCGTACTGGATAAATGCCAATTCTTTGATTGTTGCCGGTAGTTCGCATCATTGGTTTTATTTAGGTCGGAACTTAACAACTAAAATGAACGTTAAAATTCAATTCTACTAACATTTAGCTTTCAGTTAAGTAGATAAGTACTGACTGACATTTAAACAATATATTTTTTCTATGTGCGAATGTGTGTGTGTGTGTTTGTCTTGTTACACTATGCCCGAAGGTTCCCGCTGAAAATCAGTGTCGTGACTTATACTGAGCGGGGACCTTTTTGGTACACTATCCTAAATTCATAAGTTTTTTATTTTATTTTTGTTATTAATTTCGTCAGTTCTTTATTTGTTTATTTTTCTTTACTTTGTCTGTTGTGCCAAATAAATGTTTCTATTCTATTATATGATCCGGTCAACATTGACGTTTGATTTATAACATATTATACTTCATGTTTGACTGACACGTCAAATTTCATGTCGTTCGTTTTGTGAATTCTTGAAGACGTTTGGTTGATAATAATATGTACATTTTGAAAAAATTATAAATTTTAATTCCCTGCTTTTTAAATTCCCATAAAATTATACAAAAGCCCGCTAAAAAGTGATATATATTTTTTGGGTCTCACTTAGAACGGTGTCTCTATCTATTGGGTCGATTTATGCCAATCTTCTTTCCAATCCACGCTTAAAATAACTATATCATTTCAAAATCGTACCCACGACACTAATGCGTTTTTTAGATGTCCCAATTTCTACAGATCTACTATTATGTTCATAAACTACCTACATTCAAAGAGGAAAAAGGATAAATTTTAAATTAACTAACGATTGGGGCTAAAGCCGGTTACCAAAATGAACCAGTTAACCGATTAACTCCCCTACTACCTGATCGTCAATATACCTCGAGGGCACTTCAATTATAATCTGATCACGCCTAGAAGTTTAGAGGAGGAAGAATTGCTTGCCTGTCACGGCCGTAAAGGGTTTACACTTGACGATTTCTCTATAAAAAAATAAAATATTGCACTCAAAAATTTATCGACCGTCATCAAGTGGAACGCGAACCTACGACTTTTCACTATCTGGGCGAAAGGTCTCCAACTAAACCACGACGAAAGATACGTGACACTTTTTTATAAAGGTTGAGCCAACTTAGTTAGGGTTGAGCTGTAGGCTACTAACGGGGTCACAGGTGGCGGATAGTGAACGGCCACCAGATATGGTGGTTAGCTGCGAATATGTAGAATAAGCAGTCCCAGACCACACAGCGGCAGGATACCAGAATGTAGTGGGGAGTTCAGTGGGATGAACTTCTCTACAAAAAGCTACAATATTCATTGACGATCCTGTGCCATGGCGAGTCAACGCCGCCATCAAATAAGCGTTCCCCTGGTGTTGTGCAGCAGCAATATCAGTACTGGCAAAAGGCCGAAGATATAGTACCAAGAAGGGCTTTTGACTGGATATTAAGATGCGGGATAAACCGGTTCTTAAACTGCGGTGTGGAAGGCAAGAGGGAAACCACCACACTATCTTTCCTAATTTGGAGTTTTAAAAAACTCCACCGACAAGAGCCTAGCTCTTAAATTTGATGATGATGATGATGATGAGCCAACTTAGTTTCAACACAGAATAGCAGTTCAGAGTTGAGTTGATCCTTCATTTAAGGATGCCCCACCTCAAAAAAACCTGTTCCTTTATAATTACCTACATCTGTCTGTTGGTTTATTAACTGTAAAAAATCAAAACCTAAAGTCAACACAATGAAAAGATATTATGGCCCTTATACCGTATATTTCGTAGAAGATCGCGAACATATCAAAGCTGTAATAATTCAAAAGTTGTTCGGAATTTTCCAAAACCTAAGCTTCGGCACTCACATCTTTGTAGTAATAGTCTTGTGTTTCAGTGATTGTAAACTTCCGTGTATGTATGTGTGTTTGCTGAATAAATATATTTTCTTTCTTAATTTTTAGCTAAGCACGACGAATAGAAAAAACCCCAAAATCAGAAACAACACAAACACGTTTAAATGAAACTCTGTATTAGCTAAGTGAACCTTTATCCCTAAAATCCCTTTGCACTACAAAGTCATCGACATCCGTTTCCGCCGGCTTTCTCTCTGCACTATGATTGCTCACATCCGTCCATCGAAGTGTACTATTTATCTCTATTAATTCGTAATTAAATTGATTTGTTACATAAGTACCATCTGGGTCAGTTGCGCCTTACCACTTTGCAGAAAAAAACGCTTGGCGGGCCTCGTATGATTTCAAATTTCGAATCAACTTCAAAAAATGTGATGTCAGTATGTATATGCAGAGTTTGAATTTAATATATAAATTAATAATTATTAAATAATTAAATAAATACATTGTTTCAAAAACACACGTATTACCAAGACCCAAACTACGCGCGAGCTTAAGCAATGGCGACTAGGATAACGGCTAGACATAATACTTAGACATTTATAAACATCCATGGTTTATGTAAAAAATGCTCGTGCTTATCACACAATTAAGGGCCCTTGCGGAACTTTAACCCACAACCTCTGGTTTTGTAGTCCGGAGCGCGAACCACTACACCAAGACGGTGGTCAAAATCCCTTGAATCTCTCCGTAAATTACGTTGTGCTGAATCGATTACGACAGCACGTCGAGGTTGACACTGTGGTACACACGGCCGCACGTATGACTACCACTTTGACCTTGAGACCGCCTCTATTCCCTACGTAATAAAAGCTGTTTTTGTAGTTTACATGGGTAACCTGTAGGCATGGAAGATTTCAAACATAGCAGGTGAAGTATCATATGAAATGAATTTTGTTGTTCACACCTGCAATTGTTTTCATATTTACTGTTTTATTATATGTATAGATGTATTGTCGAGTGTCGTGTGCCTTGGGACACAACGCCATTATCGAAACTGTATCCGTGGCATTAATACACTCATAGCACTCTGCGAAATCATAGATCATGCTATCATTTCATTCATTGATGACTGCATGTAGCAGAGCGAGTCTGGCGAGCGAAATCCTTGTGCGCGAGCGAGCGAGTAGGAACGATTTGCCCTAGGTGCGTGTTAGAAAAAGACAAACACACTAGTTATGCGATCATAGGTGACGATCGATACTGGGCGGGAATTTTAAGAACTTTAAATTTATGATATGAACATAAAGTTTAGATTCGTTTGTCATGATTTTTCATGACAACCTAAATATGAAGAACTAAATATGACATTTCATATAGTAGCAAATTAGCAACCGTTCACAATAAATTTCATTATAAGTAGAAAATAGCAAAAAGTGTTACATTATGACACTGCGAAAAAAAAATTGCCAATGGAACACACATTCACATGTGATTTCATATGAAAAAATCATCATTTCATGAAATGAAAATGAATTAAAAGTAGCAATCATTTCCATGTCTAGAAACCTGACGTGCTGCCCACTGTGTAATCTGAGGCCGAGAACTAAAATGTAAGTATAGTTTGATGTGCCTACCCCTGTATAAAAAGTGTGTTTTACTGGGTTTAATTACGACATTGTTTCACGTGCCTTCAGTTAATCGGTTCGTGTAAATTCCCCGAGGAGAAGGAATGAATTAATTAATAGTTAGTAATTAGTACTAAAGGTTTTCGGTTACTCGCCCTTTTAGCGAAATTTCAAAGGGATTTTCACAAGCAATTTGTTTTGGTTCGAAGGGTAAAATTGTATAAGAGTAATAATTGGCATACCAAAACGTGTGTTAGAACTTAGTTTAAAATTTAGTTCCTAAAATAATTGAGATGGCGTTAGTAGTCAGTTGCATCGTGCGAACGACTTATTTTTTAGTTAATGGCCCTCGGGTCCACAAAGTCGTTTAAATCTTGGATTTGGGAGTATATTGGAATATTCATCATCATCATAGTAGCTTTTTGGTTATCCAGTCTTGACCTCTTCCCTCTTCTTCCACTTCTGGCAATCTTCCACTTCTGGCAGACTATTCCAGTCGAGGCATGTGTGTCGTCGGATATCATCTTTACTTTGTATATCGTGTGCTTAATTAATTTGTATGAAAATAAAAAAGGAAATAATTAACAAAATGTAACTACATTTTGAATGTGTTATTTAGGATTGCCATCAAAGTATACGCCCGTATATATTTTTTTAATTTTTTTTTATTAACCTACATCATCCCACTGCTGGGCAAAGGTCTCCCCCAACACCTTCCATTGATCCCTATTAGCTGCCAATGACACCCAATCAGTCGCAAAGCTGTCCAAGTCGTCACACCACCTCTTTTTGGGTCTACTTCTTCGTCGGAACCCGTCTGAAGGTATCCAACGCGTGACGACTTGGGCCCATCTGTCTGGGTGCATCCTGCAAACATGCCCCGCTCATTCCCACATTTAGCTTTGCTGTCTTCGTATATTATATGACAGAATAATTCATACCCGCTGTATGAGACCATAGCCTTACTCCGAATGACAATGTCCACATTTTTCGACTGTTGCTGTCCTTGTCAATCATGCCAGCATGTTAGCGCGAACGAGCGTGATGACTCAACTACGAAAATTAAAACAATAATGTCTAGTAGAACTCGTACAACAGTAGTCTTAACCTAATTTAGCTTTGCATGGTAAAACAAAAATGAATTGATTGGTCAAAAATGGTAAATAAATTAATTGTTTCAACATACACACTATTTACCTAGCTCAAAACTAAGCATGAGCTTGTGCTATGTTAATGGATAGACATACTTATATAAGTTTATAAACATACATGACTTGGTACAAATGCTCGTGCTCATCACACAAAAATTTGTCCCTTTGCGGCATTAAAATATCGATTACTTCATTTACGAACTGAACCAATTAAATATTTTCTCAGTTCGTAAAGCTTTGGTGTGGTATCGGTTTACCCGCATCGCTGCACTTAGAACGTCTGCAGAAGCAACGAAAATCTCAACTTCTTATTTAAAAACATTCAACACAGAATACTTGCATCAAAAATTCAAGCGTCGTGTTTTCAAGATTTTACTACAAGACTTATTATGTCATTGACGTTTCTTATGGCTTCCATACACGAGACGATTTATTGTTACGATGCATGTGATATTTAAAGCTCTGTAGGACGTTGGTAAGGCGATGACCGAATTTTCCGTCCTCGTCACTCATACCAGTATGACAGTTCGTGCGAAAGGAACAGCTAGAGCAAGTAAGTTATTATGCTATATAATAATTACTATGCGCTACTGCTAATGCTTGGTTAGTCGCTGAGTATTGATCCTCAAAAAATAACGCCAGTGTCGACACGAATTAAAGAAGAAAAATTATAATTTTAGTCTTTAAATTATGTATAGGTCGAACGATTTTTTAATTTTAAATTTGTACTTTTAAACACACTCCCTTGCCATCTTCACAATTTATCTATATCCTGTGCAATGAGTCTATTTAAATAAGTGCACACGTACACTTATCTGCTGTAAGTGTGAAAGAGTTGGTTATCCGCAGACCTATCAATGCTGCGGTGACAGCCTCGTTGGTCTAGTGGTCAGCACGCTGGGTACTACCCTCGAGGTCCCGGGTTCGAATCCCGGGTTGGACCGAAAAGTGTTGGGTTTTTCTGTCTTGAAATAACACAGACACAGCTCCGGAGTCAGGAAGTTTGTGGTGTTATCACCCCCGTGCCTCAGAAAGCACGTTAAGCCGTTGGTCCTGCGCCTGATCTCTCTACGGTCATGTCGGACTGCCGTCTCAACGAATTATGAGAGTAAAGGAATAGAGAGTGCACCTGTGTATTGCGCACATACTTGTGCACTTTATTATCACCCGCACAGTCGGCTAATCTCTGCTGACAATGGCCCCTGTAGTCGAAATTCGGCTAGGAGGACATTAATGCTGCGGTATAAGCGCAAGGTTTTCATATCTTGGAAAAAACGCATATGTAGCAGGACGTCCAAATATCTTTCAATTAGACATGTAAAAGACTTAATAACTTTTGATAATTAGTAAATAAGCTGAAGGTTTCCAAATTTCGACACACTTAACAATACTAATATTATAAAGAGGAAAGATTCACCGATTCAAAAGAAATTTGGTACAGATAGTTTGAGACTCCCCGCGGAGGTAGCAAAAACGTACCTACGCGCGGCGCACCTACGTAGGTGCTAAAACAAGTTGCGTGTCGCTACCGGCCAGAGCCACGCTCGCGCGTTTTATTCACCGGCGGCCGCGTGGCTACGTTGCTGGCTGGACGGGAATGAATAAAGTACTAGAAAGAGGCGCTAGATGGCGTTAGAAGCTTCTCGTAGCAGTCAACCCTATCGCGTCGCGTGATATTACGTCACTGAATAGGTTTAGTGTATTATGAATCATATTTCAGAGCAATAAGTATGAAATTATCTTGCAATGGATTTTTGTAGGTGACTACACGAAAATGTGCTTGACTCTGAAGCGAACTAAATTACGCCATATTGTTGACGACATTGAGTAGACATTTCTTTGAATACAATTGCTAAGTCATACTTCTGTACGAAGTACTAGTATTCTGTGGTCAGGGGTAAAAAATATCGTAACAACGGATCGCTCCATGTATATAAGCCAGTACATCTTTGATGCAGTTCCAAGAAAATGCTCGATCGTTCCTTCAAGAATCTGATAAGTTTGAATTTCAGCTCTCATAACTTTATACTGATTGATAACCATAATGCTGGTTCATCAGTAAATTGAGTTGAGCTATTCCCATCGAGCGATTGGTTCGGTGCTAATCTGAGGATTCAATTGAATGAGTGAACATTCCATTCAGTTCAATTGAACGAACGTCCAAAGCGAATTTAGTGATGCCACTCGATAAGTATGCTATCGATAGTCTGTAGAATTAAATATTTTAATTAAAGAGCTAAATTGTTTTAGTGATGCCTACCTAGTTACCTTGCAAACACAAATCGTTATTCTCCATCTTCGATTGTCATTTTTTATCACCATGCTTAATTATACCCTGTACTATAATATAGATATATTAAGGTATATCTATAATATCTCCTGCGCAGTCGGCTTATCTCTGTTGAAATTGGCCAATGTAAACGAAATTCGGGTTGGAGGATATTATTACACTAAGGTGAAAAGGTTTATGTGTTTTGGGCTAACAATGCGAATAAAATAGAAGGTATTGTATTAATAATAAACAATATAATTTAATTTTTTCAAGACCAACTACCTAGGATCCTTTTAATCTTATATTGTGCAGTGTACGCTTTTCGGCTGAGACTACGATCAGTAGCTTTTAATAGCATATACTGTCACAACTCTCCAGTATAGTAAATAATGAGCTTTCCATGACGATCTTCCAATTAATAGCCAATCAAAAACAATCGCTACTAATAGTGATAGTCATTCTTTTAAGTTTACAATGTCTTTAGTGGAAAGGGTGAAGGCGCAGGATTCTACTTTGTGCGTGCATACTCTCAACTTACCAATATCTGATTGAAATCACAGTTTATCGTCGATACATAAGCTATCTATACTTCGGCACCATTAGTTCAGGAAGCGTGTCCGCCAAATTTGAAACTTGTTAATGGGTATTTAGCACAGGATGGACTTGATTTAATGAGCCGATTCAATGTTTGTGACGTGAATCCTGTTGGAAATGGGGAAGGGGGGGATATTGACGCCGATAGTATTTAACATTCGGGCTTGATTCAACATAGGGTGAAAAAACACAACCTTAATTATATTTTTATAACTTAAGCAATTATTTTGCAAGTTTTTACGAAATTAAATCAAATTTCACTTACTAAAATTAATCGACTGTGTCATCAACAATTATTGTTACTATACAATACTGTGACAATACTGTTGATGAAATCGAACGCCGGCTCACTGGCGTAGCAAGCACTTGCAAAAATTTGTCGACTGACTAACGTCCTCCGTAGCTTAGTTGGTAAGAGCACTCGCCCGGATAGCGAAGGGACGTGGGTTCGAGTCCCACCGGATGACACAGTCGATTAATTTTTGTAACTAAAATTTAATTTAATTTCGTAAAAACTTGCAAAATCATTGCTTAAGTTATAAAAATATAATAAGTTAAGCTGATTTTATCTTAACTGATGGTTAAATATTTGTAAAAATATTTCCATTGGATACATGCGGGTACATTCCCCAAGTATTGGTGAAATCGAACGCCGGCTTACTGGCGTAGCAAGCACTTGCAAAAATTCGTCGACTGACTAACGTCCTCCGTAGCTTAGTTAGTAAGAGCACTCGCCCGGATAGCAAAGGGACGTGGGTTCGAGTCCCACCGGATGACACAGTCGATTAATTTTTGTAAGTGAAATTTGATTTCTTTTCGTACGCAACCTAAATATGCGCAGCAGGGTTACTGTCTATCCTAAAAGCTATTACGATAACGATTGAAATTCCAAATTAATTGATATAAAATGGCAATTATCATTCATTCGAAATCTATCATTGCTTTCAAGTTTGAGAGTTCAAATCGAATGCTAAAACGATTGCGATTTGAAGGCAATTTATATAAGCTGGGTAATTAATTAAATTGCGACATGAAAAGTTTTTCCGTAAAACACTTGAGAACATTTGATAAAATACATTTTAAATATAAGTTATGATTATGCGACACTTCAATTGCTGTAATGAGAACAAACCCGCCTTTAAAAGAACACCCAGAGCGCAAGATAAAGTTCTTACATTTTGAAGAAGTATTAATAATGTTTAAAATACTGGAAGTCAGATTTGAATTTCACTTATTAAACTAATAACATCTTCAACAGAAAAGTAACTTGTGTAAAGTAGACCGTGTGAGAACTTATTTTCAGCAGTGAATGTCCTACGGCTGATAATGATGAAAGTTTTTCTGTAGTCTGTATTTCAATATGTGGTGATGAATATCACAAGTTAAATCGTGTAAAGTTTCTGTCATTTTATGAAATTCTAAATTCAAAGTTACTGCTGCAACTTGCTTATACTGTACACAAAAAAACTTATACATCTATTATTTTTACTACAAACTTGGAAGGAGGTAATGCAAACTTTACTTTTGCATTCTTTGTTACACTTGTTTTACTTATTCTATTAAAGTCAATACTTTATGACGCCTCTGTCAGGCCTGCGTATCTTCCCGCGTAGGTAGCAAAAACGTACCTACGCGCGGCGACCCCTTGGTAAGGGACTAAACAAGTTGGGTGTCGCTAGCCGGCAGCGACACGCTCCCGCGTTTTATTCACCGGCGGTGCGCGATACTAAGTTGCTGGTTAGACAAGCGTGAATAAAGTCCTAGAAAGATGCGCTGGATGGCGTAAGTAGCTTCTTGTGGCAGTCAACCCTATCGCGTTGCGTGATAGTACGTCACTGAATAGGTTTAGTGTATTATGAATCATATTCCAGAGTTATAAGAATAAAATTATCTTGCAATGTATTTCTGTAGGTGTCTACACGAAAATGTGCTTGAGTCAAAGGCGAACTGAATTACACAATATCGTTAACAACATTGAGTAGATGTTTCACTGCAAAGTCATACTTCTGTACGAAGTACTAGTACTTATTCTGTGCCTCTGTTATATAGTAGTCTGCATGCGATGATGTCGGATTGCCGGCTCACCAACTATAAGGTTAAAAAAACAGAGAGTGCACCTGTGTATTGCGCACACACTTGTGCACTATAATATCTACCACGCGCAGTTGGTTAATCTCTCTAGATTGGCCTAAATTTGGCTAGGAGGACTTTATAAGTCAGCACGCTGCTTCTATCCACGAGGTATTTGAATTTGAGTCAGGCAGAAATTTTGCTGGGTTTTTCTGTCTTGAAATAACTCTGAAAGAAAGTTTCTTTAGCGCCAAGGTTTTAATTTTCCGCATTTCCCTTCAATTGATTTCTCCAATGTCCTTTAAGAAGTTAAGGAAATAACCTAGTAACAACGTTCATTAAGCGAAGCGAAATCATCAAGTTAATTATATAAAACGTTGGAATTAATACAAATCGTGCTACCAAATCACCCCCAAAGGTCGCGACACTTTATATAAACTGATTAGAATTTTTTCCACGTCTCCCTTTCACCCTTTTCGCAGACTCCTTTAATTAATCTCTATTATACGAACCCTTATTCAGTAGATGTTTTTAACGAATTCTTAATTAGACTTATTTTTTTGGCGGGGAAACCAATTTTGAACGGGTTGATTGAATGTGACCCAATTTTGGAGAAAGAAAGAAAGATTATGGTCCTGTGTGTGTCATATTTAGAGCAATATACGTGAATACACAGAATTTTGGCACAGCTTTAGCATTTTTTAGCTGTTTAGGAAAGGTATAGGTAGTATAAATGCTTCTATCGACCTCTACCATAATACAATATAAATTATTGTATGTAAAACAAGGACAGAAGATATTATGAATATACGAGTATTCTGTTTCCTATGACTGTTTGTGCCAAAATAAAAGATCAAAGCATCTATTTGAAATCGTCCTTGATTGTATTTTTTTTATTATTTTATGAAATGCTGAAACGCCACTTTTTCAGTTTTTTTTTCAGATTTAATGTCGTAAATTTTAAATTGGACAAGGGATATTTTTAATGTGGAGACCGCTTTATAGGCTTCAAAATAATTTGTGATTAATCGTACACCTTCTCAATAAAAAAACCCCTGTTAACTGGAGATCGCTCTCTAGGCTTCAAATTAATTTGTTATCAATTTTTCACATTCTCAATAAATAAAAAATCACTCTGTCAAACGGCGCCGCGCAGAATGTGCGGCAAAATCCGTTCCGATACGAGTCGAAGTCGCGGGCAGAAGTTAGTAATTTATATTCCAATCCGAGACGTTAGGTGCATGTTTGTGTTCCGCAATTTATGCATTGCGCAATACGCGGCACGGGAATAAATATTTTTATAGGAGGAATTCTCCGGAGTTATGGTATCCCGGGGTGGGGGGTGCCGGCCTTATCCATAGACCGTTTGGGTTTGACGCCGGACGCACGCGTCTTGCGCTCAATTCGGTGCGGGTTTACGAGTAGAAATCCCAGTTGAATCGAAGTGGCACTCTGGTATTTTGGTGATGTGCGTGTTGTGTGGTGACTGAATGGAATGCGAGTGATGGGTTCTGCCGAATCGTTCGATGGTGAGTTTTCATTTTTCTTTATTTTTTGACGACCGCCTTAGTGTAGTGATTCGTGTCCCGGACTTCTAAACCAGGCGGTTGCGGGTTCGAATCCCGCAAGGGGCAAATGTTTGTGTGATGAGCACGAGCATTTGTACCTAAGTCATGGATGTTTATATGTATTTAAGTATTTCTATCCGTTATCCTAGTCACCATAGCACAAGCTCACGCTTAGTTTGGGGCTAGGTAATTGGTGTGTTTGTTAAAACAATTCATTTATTCATTCATTCATTCAGTATATTTTTGATTTTAAGTGATAAGCATTGGTTCTCAATGATAAGCAACCACTATGCAGTCTTAAGATTACGTCATGTATTGAAACAAGATATACCAGAGTTCACTAATTTTTATACAGCCATTAAAACCTCAATTGACGGTTACTTGACAGAATTCCTTTTCTATACAAAATATGCCAAATATGCTAAACCGGCTGATTATTAATTAACCATAGTACACAACATACCAATGCCGTGAACTTAAGGCTTAAAAGCACACTAGGTTAGATACTACGCCTTACAAAATAAAAACTTAAATATGAAACAATTTTCAATTGACACTTCAAGTGACATTTATCCACTAGCTTTCGTCCGTGTCTCCGCCTGCGTGTATATCGATCAGTTCTTTTAGAAATAATATTTTTTTGCCATTTTTACAACATTTCATTGATGATCTGCGCCTGTTGGGCGAAGCGAGATGTAATAACCTATAATCTTCTTCGATAAATGGACTGTCTAACACAAAAATATTTTTCCAAATAAAACCTGTAGTTTCAGAGATTAGCTCGTTCAACAAAACACAAACATTTATAATATTAGTAACAGCTTTGTAATATTAGTAAGAACAGATAACTGGTTAGCAACAGATCATAATTTATAATATTGTAGTTTTAGCGACAATGTGCACTCATAATTGAATTTAAATTTCCCAAAAAGTGGACTTAAATATTTATTTATTTAAACTGTATTGTACAATTTAAATTTTGTACAACAGGCGGACTTAATGCCAAGTAGTCCAGTCTTATACATTTGGGCTAAGCAGGAATGAATACTGGGCGGTGCGAAAAATTAATAATAATTAAAAACCAATTTATTACAATTATTAGCATAAAATTAAAACGAATATTACTATATTCTTAACTAAATGCATAAAAATAAATATATTATGGACATACCTATTAAAAATACATAGATAGATACTCTTTATTGCACACCAGACACACTAGAAATTTACATATATGCTCATAGTGAATGGTACAATTTAGGCGGTCTTATTGATAAAACCAATTTCTTCCAGACAACCTTCGGCTAGAGGATAGTTTAAAAATTGAATTGGCGGTGAGAGCTATCTGATAGTTACAACGTTGGTCACGATGAAAGATTTCTATTTCAACATATAACTGCAATTTTTAGAACACTCCTGTTTTTGCATCGGGTGTTAATAAGAATCAGTACCTAAGTATAAACTTAATCATTGAGACTGAAAGTTGTTTTTAAACTCAAGATTAGTACCTACACACTTACTTAACTGATTTTATTCATTCCCGACGCAAATAGAAGACTGTTCTAAGTTTTACCGTTATGTGTCTGTTTGTCTATGACTCCGTAGCTCGTAAATGGGTAAACCGATTTTTTTAATATGAAAGCGGATTTTATAGTTAAGTAATGTTTCATCAAAATCGGTTAAGCCGTTTTTAGATCGTGCAATTAGATGAGACACTATTTATTTCAATTATCAATGAACTGCTGAAATTAAAATCAAAACAAATTTTTAGCAATAAAAATAAACAATTAACTACTTCTGACAAGCTATAGTCAAGCTGTGTATGTGATCCTTATGTAGATAACTGAATAAATAATTTTGTAATTTAGTATGTCTGTATATTATAATTCTGCGTCGTAACTATTCAAGGTCACAGCTAATTTAACATGTATTACAAAATAGTAGTGCATACAAATAAAAAATATATAAAAGGCATATTTTCAAGAGCTCTACCGAAATCGCAATGAAAGGCGGTGAAGAAATATGAAGAATACAAGAAAACAACTTAAACAAAAAACTAACTGAATACAACTACATACTAAGATTGTAACAGAACCATAAACGAAATACTTCATAAATAACAAACAACTTGTCGAGATTTATAAGATAATTAAATATTAACTGAGTAAATATGGGTTTGTAACTTGGGAAACCACCTGGCGATCCCAACTTTTAATGGAAATAACTTTTATGGGTTTTACGAGAACGTTGAATGTTTTGAGAAAGGCCTTTTTATTGTTTTCATTGGATATAATTATGTTTTATGATGTATATATACGTTTAGCTTTTTCCACGACCACGTCTACATGAATATCGTATTTTACATACATAATAATCAGCTTAGAATGATGAATAAAAATTATTATAAACTATGCTATAATATGCTATATTAACTAAATATACTCTAACTACATACAAATCTACTCTAATATACATGTACATTTAACTAAGTATACTCGTATATACATCATTGTAGCTGAATGTTGGAAAAAAATATATTTCGCATAACCTCGAAAAGTATTATGTTATTTTGTAGTCAAAGTCAAAATTTAATTTAATAATATCCCAAAGATATCCTGTAGTTTATTCAAAATTCACCTAAACAATATTTATACTATAAAGAATGATCATTTAATTTATTGAGTAAAACAAAATTAAACTCTTTCCTTTCAGATTAAGTAGTCCTCGTCTTAAAAGTTAATAAAATAAAAATGTATGTATATTAAAATTGTAACAGCAAACGCTACAAGCGATTGCCTGCTCCAATGAGTCAATTATACGTTTCCCAATGCAAATATTTGAAAAGTATTTTTGCTGGACCCAGTGGACCGATATTGCCAAGGTATACGCTTTGTTATTTTGTTATAAAGCTGTTAACTTGTTTTTGGCAATTTACTCGAATTGGTTTTCAAATTAAAAGTCAAGATACTTTTTTTGAGTTATAATAAACAAATTGTAAGAACTTCAGTAATCTATTAAAATGCAAATTCAGTTCTTTTCGTATTAAAAACGTAGTAAAATATTGGTCAAATAAAATCTTACAAAAGATACACTCTTCATTCTACTTTACAAGGCATGAGACACATACACACTGAGTGTGAAAAAAGTTGATTAACTCGCTCAACAACAACAAAGCTTGCAACATGTTTTTTTTTGTATTCTTGTTATGAATAATAACAAACAATCGTTATTATTTTATTCTGTTTAGAGAACAAATAGTATCTAGACAAACCTAACATTAGCTTTAAGATAAGAGAACACAAAGCAAAATAATGCCATAATTTAATTAAATAAAAGCAACAAATTTTGCAATTAGTTGTGTGTTACGCAACGTGCACAAGTTTTATGAAGATCCACATTTGGATTATATTGCCGTTACTGGTCTTTCATTTTATACCATTATCTGAATTTTGGTGCAATTTTATTTTATTTTTATATTGATTTCTACTAGCCCAGTTATAGCGCTAAGGTATTTTTTTGGTCTTTTTATTATGAAAAAACCGGCCAAGTACGAGTCGGACTCGCGTGCGAAGGGTTCCGTACCATTAACTTAAAACATTAGACAGTATAAGACAGACATTCAAAAGTATTCATCACAGGATACCCGAAACAATTTTAAATAAAAGTTTCCGCGCTTGTTTCTTTACGCGAGTGATTTGAAGTTTATAGGTCCAAGACTTTAGAAATTACAGGGGGACACACCGTAAAAACGACTTTGGCGAACTATATCTCGCAAATGGTAAAGCTGATAAAAAAGTGTTGTATGGAAACCCTACTGTATTTTCATAGTCCTTTTCAACGATACCCCACACAAGAGGGTGCACTCAAAAAATAATTCACTCCCCCCTTTACATATATGGGGAGGTACCCTTAAAAAGGGGTAATTTTATTTTTTTGTATTTTTAAAAATGAGATCTATATGTGAAGTATCATCGAACCAAGTTACATGCAAATCAGTCCATAAACGTAGAAGATATTCTGCTGTGACAGGCTAGGATGGACAGACTGAACGATCTTATAAGGGTTCCTTGTCGGACTACGGAACCCTAAAAAATAAATAAACATTACATAATGCATGGATTAATTAGAAAGAGATCCTAAGCTTAGGGAGTCTAGTTAGTGGTTAAGATTGAGGATTGGACAACGGGTTCGATTTTAGGTAAAGAAAGATGAATAGTTTACGTGCCATTTTGAGGTACTAGGTGCTTTAAAAATGTAGACCTTTAGTTTTAAGTTAGATAACCAAACGATTCCGGATTGTCTTCTCACATGGATTTCACACAAATATTTCTTACAATTTTATCTAGTGGATTGAACTCTGCCAAGCATGTTATCTGTCTGTCCGCACATTTGCAGCTAACCGTCTTTTATACATAAATGATCTTGGAAAATTCCGCGCTTTCTGCTCTTGAAGAATACATTTTACTACAAAGCGACTTTGAATTGAGGTGTATTTTTTTTAAATCTTATTTGATGTGAATTTTATATAAAAAAATAAATAACTGATGTCTAAAAGGTGTTATAAATTGAAAGAAGAAAAAATAGAAGCATTTTCTGGCATTTTATAAGCCCTTGGTATTGTATTTGTTTGCGTAGTATTTTTTGTCCTATATATTTTTATAATTATTGAATCTTCTTTTTTGTATTTCATACATTTGAAGAACACAAAAGTTATTCCTTAAACAAAATTTCCTCCCTTAACAGATAAAAGTTACTAAAAGTTTTTTAAGGGATAAATAAATCATCACCATTTATTAATTTATTTAAACTTTTTGCACACATTTTATTGTACAAATGGCGGACGTAACGCTAAAAGCATTCTCTACCAGTCAACCATCATATAAGCCAATTGCAGTCCAATGCTGGACATGCCTCTACAAGACTGCGCCAACTTTCACGGTCCTCCGCTTCTCGCATCCAGATAGATAAATAAATAAATAAAATATAATACTTATAAGTTCCTTTTTAGCACGAGGAGATTCTAATAATGCTAAGGTGCCATAAAGCTCCGTCATTAAATTTAACGTGATTACCGACGGATAGCATTAATTGCCTCTTATTAGTAATATAATCTCCTTAAAAACACTTAAGGCTTCGCCAAACCACAGAATAAGTACTAGTACTCCGTACAGAAGTTTGACTTTGAATGAAATTTAAAGAAATATCTACTCAATGTCGTCAACGATATGGTGCAATTAAGTTCGCCTCAAAGTCAAGCACATGCTCGTTTAGACACCTACAGAAATTGCAAGATAATTTCATTCTTATAACTCTGGAATATGAATCATAATACACTAAACCTATTCAGTGACGTACGATCATGCGACGCGATAGGGTTGACTGCTACAAGAAGCTACTTACGCTATCTAGCGCACCTTTCTAGCACTTTATTCATGCTCGTCCAGCCAGCAACGTAATTCGCACATAGTGCCGTGCGCCGCTGGTAAATAAAACGCGGGGGCGTTTCGTTGCTCGCTCGCGACACCCAACTTGATTAAGCACCTACCAAGGGGTCGCCGCGCGTAAGTATGTTTTGCTACCTACGCGGGGAGTTACACAGGCCTGGCCAAACAGAAAGCGTTCTAAGCGCCGCGGTATACCGCTAAAGCGCTGCGTTCTGAAACGTTGAGTTGTGTTGTACTGTGTCGGTATAGTCTTAATAATCTAATAGGTTCAATTTGACAGCTCAAAGTTATCACAAAACGAAGCAGTGTATGCGGAGGCGGCAGTGAACACATAAAACAATAAAAATGATTGCTATTGATTTTAAAATAAGAAAAGATAGATAGCACTGACTTAAAAATATGTATTGCGACAAATTTTCGTTTATATTTTCTACATAAAGTGTAAAATGAATCAAAATTTTATAATGCTGACAGACGTCTTAAAATTCTATTTCTTTTTTCGTTTTAGTGTTGTCACCTTTTAACTCGTTACGGAGGTACAGATTTATCGTTTCATCGGTTGGTATTGAACAAATGACATTTACAGTATGCAATTTTGAGTTTGTAGACTTAATTCTTTGAAATAAATAGTCAATAAAACGTAAAATGTTTTGCAATAGTTAACAATGTTGTGAACCGATCATAAATCGATTTGATTTCAGAATCATTAATTCTTTCTACCGATTCGTAAGCACCCGACCCTATATGTCAACTGTCAAAATGAACCTATTAAATTATTCAGATTATAGTATATCGTCTTTCACACGTGACCTTGGCGGAACAGTATACCCGAACTGGTAGACTTATGTTCACTCGCCATAAAAGAAAAGAAGAAGAAGAAGTATATCGTCATACAAGCCTACACGGCGCTCTGACGCGTGCTAGGTTTGACGGTACACTACTATCACGGTACAACACAACTCAACGCCATAGAACGCAGCGCCTCTTAGCGCCTTGACGAGCGCCAGAGCCCTTCGACAAGATGAAATCTCTCTACAGCCAACGAAACTTCGCTATCGCCAACGAAATTTAAAAATATGTATGCAAAAGTCACTCGATGTTTCGATGACTTCTATCAGTTTAATTCATTTTGTTAGCAATAGCGAACTTCGCTTTAGAAATGATTGCATCTTGTTTAGGGGCCCAGGAACACGCTCTGTTTGAAGAAGCGTTAAAGGCTCGTAACATTTTAAGGCTTTGGTTCAAAATTGTAAGTGAAAATGCTCCTTTACATTTTTCTTACGTCAAATTCGCACGGTTCCCTTAATCACGTGCCTCAGTTACCCTATTATCTACTTTACCTCATTAGGGTAAGGTCCTTTTTCGTTGTATCTGGAGGCGGTTCGGGATAACAATACGAAATTAATTCGGTTTCTTTGAAGCATTTTCAGGAATACTTGACCTTAAGAGTTTTAGTATCAGGCAAACCGCGCTTTTACCGCTTAATAAGATGAATTCACGATGATCGCTATTCTGCTTGAAGTAAGGATGGAAACAACTAAATATCGTTGATATAAAAAAAAAATTGAAAGTCGATTTCTGTACTGCTGACTTTTATAATTGGCAATACTCGTGTATTTTAATACTCAAAACTTATTTCAAACTTCCAATAGTTTACCCTGTATACACTAGAGCAATCTGACTGCCTCGTTGGTCTAGTGGTCAGCACGCTGAGTACTATCCACGAGGTCCCGGGGTCGAATACCGGGTTGGGCCGAGAGTGTTTGGGTTTTTCTGTCTTGAAATTACTTAGACACAGCTCCAGAGTCAGGAAGTTGGTGATGTTAACACCGCCCGGGCCTCGGAAAGCACGTTAAGCCGTTGGTCCTGCGCCTGATCTCTCTACGGTCATGTCGGACTGCCGTCTCACCGAATTATGAGTGTGAAGGAACAGAGAGTACACCTGTGTATTGCGCAGACACTTGTGCACTGTAATATGTCCTGCGCAGTTGGCTAATCTCTGTTTAGATAGGCTGCCGTAGTCGAAATCGGCTAGGAGGACCTTATTATTATTAGTAGAGCAATCGCTAGAAACCGGCTTTGTGAGCCGCGCGCAAATATGTGTACGGTGAGCGGACGACTAGCTACCTACTACCGCGGCTTATTAATGAATTGTTAGCCGATTTAATGGACAAACTCACAGAGAAAAATATTAAATATGTATTGAAAAAATATTTCCTTGATAGGGTTTTGTAACGCATTTCCATTGTATAATGGATGGATGGACAAACATACCAACTTGATGTAAACCTTTAATAGCTCAATCATAAACCTTCGTGGTTTTTAGGTTAGGTTTGAATTGAATTGAATAAATAAATAAATAAAAAACTTAAGGTTAGAAGGACGAAAAAATTACCAAGTTAGATAAATGACCAAACTAAATTAAAATAATATGCAAATACGTTACTTTTTGTATTTCTGAGCAGTATCTACTCGGTTGCCAAGTTTGGTAAATAGTAAATACAAACAAAACAAAAATGTATTCCCATGGTTTTCATCTTTCATCTTTCACCAGCAAATATATTAAATAATATTAAGCATTTTCTATGGAAAGAAATTCCTTTAATGTATTCATGCTCCAGAATAACACCAAAAGCCTAATAAATAATACCAAATTATATCAACGATGTCCTGAAGTTTTTGGTGAAATAGGCTAGAACTATCACGATCGAATTTTTATCATAAAAATGACCTTTAACATGAAGTTTTTGAAAAATTTTTGAGAGCGCAGCGCTTTAAAACAAGGTCAAAAACTTCAGGACAGCTCCTTTTTTTTCATACGCACCTGAAAGAGTCGTTTAGATAATTTTATCCTGAAGTTTTTGGTATTCTCCTTCCTGACTGAGCTTTTCATACACTTGCAAGGCATCACGCATATTTAGCCTTGTATAATGTTTGAACTATTTGGTGTAAATCGTACTTTCTACCTTACTCTGCATTTAACTGAACAGGTTTAATGGAATTTTCACACACATTGAGAATTTCTTTTCTTATGGTGTGGAATTCCCAAGCCAAGTGATTAATCGTCAAAGTTTATAAATGATGCTGTTCACCGCGAAGTAAGTAATGCGGTTGGGTATTTTCTGTACCTACGTAGTAAAAAAATCGTTACAAATGTATGCGTTAGCTGCGACAGTTTCTTACAATTATTTTTAGTAAAAATTAGGATTGACAAATACTTTTAGAAATATGAAACCAACGTTCACCGCATTGACGATCTGAAAAGTTGCTACACGTCTTTTAAGATTACAAACATAATTAATATACTTCATGAGCAGGTGTTGCACTAGAAATTAACAAGACTAAAAATTTTGATTTTTATTTAAATAGTCTGCCCACATGCGCAAGTCCGGATTAGCTAGTCTGGACTAGCGGAAGGCCTATGATCTGAGTTGAAAGCCACACAGCCAGTTGTGCAAGTAGCCACCCGTAAACCAGTGCTTATAATATAATATACATATATATATATTATAATATACATAATTATATTTATTTGATACCTGAAAATCAATTTAGTCCCGCTATCCAGCGAGGTAACGCTGCCAGCATACTGGGAACCTTACCACAAAGACCCTTTTTATAATTTATAATTTTAATTTTGTACATAATCATGTTTTATAATATCTGTAAGTTGCCTGTAAATATTTATTACCTTGAATAAACGACATTTCTTCTGTAAATACAGTGAAGAATTTACGTAATTAATAATTTACGTAAATACGTAAAAAAAATTGTCTCTCTAGCGTATCCATCAAAATACGAGTATTGTTCCTTTTTTGGTACACTCTCACAGAGTTCATGAAAAGTGTCTATTCTGCCACCAAAAAGGGTGATAAAATTCTCAACTGTGGTGATTAATACTCAAAGTTTATAAGCGCCTCCGCTCGCCACGGATGTAATTATTTCGGCAACAATCTTCTAGAGATTCAACGTGCCATATTTGGGCGCAAACTTGTGATATTGTGATTTTATTATAATCAACTCAGACGTTTGTTCTGTTTTATTACATTTAAGTCGGAATATAAATATTTTCGTTTTGATATTTAATTAATTTACAGTGAGGAATGTTCTCCCTTTTATGAAATACCAAAACTTTAATTGGATTCCGGATTTCATATTATTAATTAAAGGAAATCTTGATTTCAAAAACAATCTTCTTTGTAAAGTTATTATGGTTAAATAAGCGTCTTGAAGTAATGGTTGTGAGGTGATTTCATTCGGTATATGTTTTATAAAAATTAAAAAAGTGATTTGAGTATTTCGTAGTTAACTATTAAAAATTTAAACTATTGACGTCATAAGCATGCCTATGACGACTTTCTCGCACATTTACAGAATTGTCATTGCTAGCAAATGTTTTGCTCGATTGAAAAATCTTACACATGCAAATAGTGATGTCTGTTTCCGATGCGTTTAGTATGAAAGATAAATTATACCTATTCCGTATTTTCGTAAAATAAGCCATGATCTTTCAATTTTAGGTGGTATATGTAACTGTATAGTGATTTTGGGCATTAAATCTTTAAATGGTTTTGAAATTACTACAGGTTGTTTTTTACTAATTATAAGTCAGCCTATTAGATCCCACTGCTGAAGGCCTCACCTCAACTATGAGGAGGAACGAGCCATACTTCACCACGCGGGCTCAGTGTGGATTGGTGGAGGGGTATATGTAAGGCAAGTGACAAACCTTACTGTCAGAAGTTATCAAGCCGCCCTAGGGCCTCTGACTAGGCTTAACGACTAATACCACAGATATTAGCCGGGACCAACTGCTTAACGTGACTTCCGAAGCACGGAGATGCTTGTCATGGACGTCACTTAAATGGTCGGAATGGTCACCCATCCAATCACGACCGCGCCGTGGGTTGCTTAACTTTTGGTATCACTACCAAAGCGCTGCCGCCACTGCGCCACAGGCACCTCTTGTTACTATACATACCAAAATGTACAATTTAAGTTTACCTGCATGTCTACCAATTGCAATACAGGCCCCTTAAAGATCTCCAACCATGGTAGCAAACTATCAAAAGTGTTTCAAACTATTCAACGCCTAAATATCTTCTAGCAACGTAATTTTTGTCACGCTTTTCTACGCAATGTGATTAATAACTAAAGTTTATAAATCCCGCTCATCACTTACGTAATAATATAAGCGACTATCTCGAGATTATAACGTGCCATATTGGGAACGCTCCGGCGAAACTTGGGTGATTATATTCTAATTAAGTCTCCTCTTTGTACCTCGTAAGGTACGAGTAGTAATGACACACCTTGCAAATTATGGAAGCTTGCGCGAAATGAAAAAAGGTTTTGCGTGCCAAAGGTGAAAGTCCTGTCTCTGTGTTCTATGTGTGTGAAGTGTTAATTAAAAAAAAAACACCTGCTGGCAGGGAAATACTAAGAAACATATTTACTAACATCACTAAATATTTTCTACTTAATTTACTGCCATATTGTTTTTAACTTTCACGTTTAACAACATTAAATATAACAGGTTTGCTAGTATGTCATTTTTTGAGTTAATCGTGATAAACTATTCCATTTAATCTTACTATATAATATTTTTGTGACTTCGGCATTCGGTTTAAAGGTGATAAACTGAAAATTAAGTATTCACTTATATATTTTAATCTCTTCTTTGAAGATATTTTATTCATATATTACCTAACGTATGAATAAGCATTCTTTCTAGTCTATCATATAACCTTTAAAATGATATTAGATAAACAAATGAAAAAAAAGCAATTCATTTCCCTGAAAACAAAAAGTGTATTGAAAGCGTTTTTTCATTGCCGCTACAAAAAAAGATACCATATCGCAACATAAATCTTTTTACGATATCTAAAAACCCTTTTGAAACATTCCTCTTAAGCTTTTTTAGATCTGTATCTTGAGGCAAGAAGGAAAGGTATAATAATTAACCTTCAAGATTATATTCACAGTTATACACCGGCTGGGATCTGTTTAATTAACAATTTTAATTAAAAACTAGAATAACCAACAGTCAGGTCAGGTTCAATTAAAAGGGAAGTTTCAAGTGTTGTATAACAAAAATAGCTTTATTTATAGATTAATTTTTGTAAGCGAAATTCAATTTGATTTAGTAGAAACTTGCAAAATCATTGCTTAAGTTATAAAAATATTTATAAGTTAAGCTGATTTCATCTTAACTGATGGTTAAATATTTGTAAAAATATTTCCATCGGATACATTTCCATAGGGTACATTCCCCAAGTATCGAACGCCGGCTCACTGGCGTAGCAAGCACTTGCAAAAATTCGTCGGCTGACTAACGTCCTCCGTAGCTTAGTTGGTAAGAGCACTCACCCGGATAGCGAAGGGACGTGGGTTCGAGTCCCACCGGATGACACAGTCGATTAATTTTTGTAAGCGAAATTCAATTTGATTTCGTAAAAACTTGCAAAATAATTGCTTAAGTTATAAAAATATTTATAAGTTAAGCTGATTTCATCTTAACTGATGGTTAAATATTTGTAAAAATATTTTCATCGGATACATGCGGGTACATTCCCCAAGTATTGATGAAATCGAACGCCGGCTCACTGGCGTAGCAAGCACTTGCAAAAATTCGTCGGCTGACTAACGTCCTCCGTAGCTTAGTTGGTAAGAGCACTCACCCGGATAGCGAAGGGGCGTGGGTTCGAGTCCCACCGGATGACACAGTCGATTAATTTTTGTAAGCGAAATTCAATTTGATTTCGTAAAAACTTGCAAAATAATTGCTTAAGTTATAAAAATATTTATAACAAAAATAGCCTTAAGAAGTCTAGTTCGTAAGGATTAGGAGTGAAAAGTTTTTTAATTAGCATTATTATAACTAATTTAACTACTTTTCTATTGTCTTCGACTTTGTCAATGTTTAATTCGACTCAGATAATTTCGTAATGGTAATTAAGTAGCTCCAGTTTTACTTTGATAAAAAAGTATTTTATTTCAAGCAACTTTACTGAAATAGTATTAAAATATTTGATCAAAGCTAACATATGGCTTTGATAAAATACTTTGTGGTAGTGTGACAAACGTAAATTAGATACTTTTTTATTTTATTTTTGTACTTTAACTGATTACTAACGTAATAAGCTTCGACAACAAAAACCGCACCGACAAATATACATTGATTTATTATCTAAAAAACACAATAATCCAATGCAGTTATACAACTGGTGATATTAATTGTATAGTTTGTTTAACGTTAGGTATTTACGGAAGTTTGGATTTTATTATATCAGAAGTAGTATATATTATAATACGCTAATCAATCCATACTAATATTATAAATGCGAAAGTGTGTCTGTCTGTTAGCTCTTGACGCTTAAACCACTGAACCGATTGAGATGAAATTTGGTATGTAGACAGTTCGTGACTCTAGAAAGGACATAGGTTACATTTTGTCGTGATATAAAAACTTTAAGGGGGTGAAATGGGGGATGAAAGTTTATATGGAAAATCCAACTCTTGCGGGCGAAGTCGCGGGGAACCATTAGTAGTATATAAATATGCCAACAAACTGTTTTTTATATCGCAATTTCATCTCGCTAACATAAAAAAAACATGTTTTGTATAATTACTGCAAATCGTACCCAACCGTAAGTCGTATAAACTTAACTAATAATTTAGCTCCTTTAAGTTTTTACAAACATCTTTTACTGCAATCAAAACGAAACTACAAAGCTGCCGTCTACGAAACATAGTGACACCACAGATTTAAATAAAAGATTTCCACCAAAACTCCGGCAATCGAATCTACGACTCGTCGGAAACATTGTAACTAGAATAGCTCGGGCAAAAACACCGATGAAGCGTCGATTTCGTCACAGTTTTGTTTCTTTCGTTTCTCGTTCCCAAATGGGCACATTTGTAAAGTACTGGCAAACATTTGAAGAATAAAAACATGGTTACAAATACAGAGTGAACACTAAAAAAACTTTAATATTTTTTCTTTAATTTATAATCCCAACTCACTATCGTATCTCAAAGGATCTTTTTGCGTTGGATCCATATCCCCACGTACCAAAAAGACCGGCTCCGTGCTGGGATTACAAGATACAAATAATAATAAAAAATAATTATTTGACCAAATCAGTAATCATGTGTTAGTGTGTCTTTGAAATAATTGATATGCTTAACTAAAATTGGCCAAAAGCGTGTCGGGCCACGACCAAGTGTAGGATTCAGTACCTATTTGCATCACTCATATTCTATAGAACAATTAGAAAGTTATTGGTGCAGTCAGTTTTGCGCTGTTTATGCTTTAACGGTGAGGGAAAACATCGCGAGGAAACCTGCACATTCAGGCGACTGAATTTGTAACCATGATCCAAACTGGTCAAGTTACCCTATTAACAGGGTCGCGAAGGTCAGATTGCAGTCGCTCCACAATTACCTGATCTGCCACATCCTGGATCATAGTCTAATGTGGACCCTGGGTCTTAGCGTGCGAGTGCACAACCGGGATAATGCTAGGAGCATGACGATGATTATGATGTAGTAAGTTTTCTATGGAGCTCGCAATTTTAAAATTACCGGCTAAATTTCATGAATCGACTATTAATAATTGGTAACTAATAATAAATAAATAATAAATTGTTTCAACAAACACACCAATTACCTAGCCCCAAACTTAGCGTGAGCTTGTGATATGGTGACTAAGATAACGGATAGACATACTTATAAACTTCTATGACTTATATACAAATGCTCGTGCTCATCACACAAACATTTGCCCCTCTTGCGGGATTCGAACCCGCAACCGCCTGGATTAGAAGTCAGTGCGCGAACCACTACACCAAGACGGTCGTCAATGAAGCCTACTTAGCCGTGAAAGGTTTACTTTTAAATCCATTATTAATATGTGCCACTTTCACACATCAAACAGTGGCTTTGTAGGAAATTACAAAACCTATATTTCTCATAACCATTAAAAACTAGTTTCTGTTGTCGTCAAAATATGCCTCTGGAATATTTGGCTTACAAAGGTATCATTTTTGAACTGCGGTATTTCAATCTATCGCATAGTTACCTACCCTACTATTTTTGTCATCAAAAATATTTTATTTATGAAGAATTTAATAGTAGGCACCTAATACCTGAGTGGTTGCATAATGTTTCAAAACATAAGTTTAAATAAGAAACCAAAAATTCGCACACGGGTAGGATTTGAACCCACGACCTTTGGCTAACCGGGCCAATGCTCTTACCAACTGAGCTACCGTGCAGTCCATCCATTCGTGTGTAATTTTTAGTTTTTTTTGAAAACGTCATTGCGTGACGTCAGCGACACTACTTGAGCTGTATTGCAACAGTCTGCAGCGTTTTAATTAAAAAATGTCACACAAAATATTTCATTTATGAAGAATTTAATAGTAGGTACCTCATACCAAACTAAAAGATTGCATTATGTTTAAAAAATAACACTCCGACAATCTATAGAAAACTTTTTACTGATGTCCATTCACAGTTTTCACTTTTAAAAAGTATGAAACTAAATGCAGTCTGCAGCGTTTTAATTAAAAAAAGTGGAACGCGTCCCGATCAACATTACGGCACAAGCCGAGTCCCAAGGCAGAGATAAATAAAGGAATGCGGAGTGTCACCTGTATTGCACAGATATAGTTCTGCTAGAAATGACTTAAGGCGGTCCTGCACGAAATTGAGAAAATTAACGTATTTCTTAATCATTTGTACGATGAGCTGAATTAGTTAAATACATTAAAACAACTTATTTACGTTAGCCTAATCATTGCACAAGGTCCTGGTCTTGTTGAAATCTGAAACAAATTCTTTATGATATAATAAACATGACTTGTAGCTAATGTTATCTGAGAGCATATTTTTTTCGAAAACTTGGTAATTATTACGCATGAAACAATAATATGTACATGAAAATGATTATATTGATATTCCGCAGGTCCCCATCTTATTAATATATACGAATAAAATATAAATAAGAAAATATGAACCATTTTTCAGTTTTTTATACAAATGTCTGATGGTTTTGCGCATTGCGCAGAATAAAACTATTGTTCTATTTAAATCATCAAGTCTAAAACTTTAAGGCAAATGGATCTAATGACTAATATTCATAAGTTCGATTCTGTTTGAAGATCGTTTAAACTTACTCGACTTGCTTCGCGCTGCACCCCCTTAAGTGAGATATGTAGTACCATTTACTTACCTAATAGATGTTGGAACTTAACTTGCTAAGCAGCCTTTTTTATAAGCAGTCTATCTTCTTTGATTTATCAACCTGATAGGAACCTTTAAGAGTGAAATAAATTAATTTATTTTGTTTTAAGAATAACAATAATCAAAAAATATCAAACCTCGTCATCTATCAGTTAAATATCAATCATACGCTTTTTTATTCAACTTATAACGGGTAATTGTTTCGGAGGTACTTTTTTTATTTATAATAACTATATCATATAATTATTATATTACTTTTCTAGTTTTAAAATAGTACCTCCAAACGAATCACCGGTTATATTGTATTTAATTTCTACAGCTAACTTCTTTCAGGTTAGAAAGGATGCAAATATGTGTCTTGTGTATTGTACGATGCTCAGTGATTCGTTTAACGTTTTTCAGTTTAGGTCAGGATCAGGTCTTTTCATTAAACACGTATATTAACATGAAATTATACGTTTATTTAAAATATGGCAGAGAGTGGTATATCGGATTAGGAGGTATTTTAACGAGAGAGAGCGCAAAGCCGAAGGAATTGTTCGATGTGAAGCTCGTCGCATTTACGTCCAATACGGTGCGGGCTGACGTCACACGCTCTTCAACTTCACTCTGTCGGTGCTTTGTTCGATGCACAAGAGATGGCGTTGGTAGCGCTAACATGTATTTTATACCAAAAGTTCTAGGATATAGGATTTGAAGGGCGTGGACTCAAATTCTACCCGTGTGCGAATTTCAGGTTTCTTATTTAAACTTATTGAAATAAAATGACACTGTAAGGCCCAATTGCTTACGTCCGGATTAGCTAATCGGGATCTTTTCTAGGCTCATTATTTGATTTGAAAGCCCACTTGCGGCAAGTCCACCTAAATTGTACCATTCTCTTTGAACATTTATGTAAATTGATACTATGTGTGGTGTGCAATAAAAAGTATCTATCTAGATAGATAGATAGATATCTATCGAGATTAGCTAATCCAGACTAGTGCAAATGGGCTTTTAAACCAGGTAATAGGCCTTCGAAACCCCCGGAATAGCTAATATGGACGTGCGCAAGTGGAACTATGTGTTAAAAGTTAATAAAACTAATGCAACTATTTGATACAAAATATATTTAATAGTCATATCCCCGACTATAACTCTACGTGCGCAGCATTATGTCAAGCGCTCCTTTATTGAATACTACACACGATTTTTTATTCCGAGCAAAACCCAAAATAGTCTTTATTGTTTACAAAAATAAATATGGGCTCTCGAATTTGTAAAATTAATTTAATAGCTCGGAGCGAGGAGCATTTTTAACGTAAACAATGGGTGTGATGGAACGGCATCCATTTTATTTTATGTTCATGAGTTTTATTTTTAAGGGAGTTCTGGTTCGTTGCAGTTTGTTAAACTGTAAAGAATACAAAATATTTTCAAAATCTTTTTGTTTTTAACTAGGTATTATATTAAAATAGTAAAAGGCAAGTAAGATAAAAAGCAGGAAAAAAAACAAGCCTAGCCGTTTCAGTTGCACTTTAGTGCAAAACGTATATAATTCTAAAATTTATTCTTTGCCTACTCGGTAAGACATCCGTATTTTGATTCTAGCCATCGTGCTTGCACTCGCTGTCAGGATAGCATGTGTGACAAGGACAGCTAGAGTTAAAAACACGGACATGGCTTAAAAAGTAGTTATTCTGTCTAGCTCAAGTCGTTTCGTTTCAGTCTAGGACTTCCAATTGGACCACTCAAACGGAACTGCGTTGTAAAGTTCGACTTTATGGCTCTTGTATTTGCAAGCTCGATATAACTCGCTTTTAAGTCTAGTGGATTTTTAAAAGGATTTTATATAAAGGGGTTTGAAATCTTAATTTTGAATAAATAAAAATTTCCCTAACTTTAGGTATCGAAGTCTACTTTTCTCCATCGTAGGATTAATATTTGCTAAGATCTAAGAAAATGACAAATGACGGCAATTTGGGTCATTTATTTTATTTGTAATTATTTTTGTGTATAACTTTTTTGTTTTTATTTTTACATATTCATATTTATTATAATTAATACTTATAAGTTTGTACATTGGTAAATATTTTGGATGTTTGAAATAAGACGACTAAATAATTTTAATGGATTGTTTATCATATCTTAACAGATAGTTAACAAATAAAAAATTATAAATAAAACTGATGAAAAAGAAACATAACTCGTTCACGTTGTTGATCTACAAAAATGCAATAAAAACTCGCAGTTGTGGGTATAAAATGTTAGCACTCAAAATATTTGTATAACCCCAAACACCACACAAAAGGCATTTTTTACAGAAACACTGCATTTCCCGACCCCTTTCCAACAAATGCAGGCAGTTTGCCGCGTTTCTGTCCGCTATGTCGATAAATCTGTTTTTATCGGGTCGATAAATTTTGTCGACCTCTCCCCGTCTCTAGGGGTTAACGACTCTATTTTTAATTTTCCAAATTTATCTAACGACGGAACGTAAATGTATGAGTACCTAGTAATCGGAACAAACAGATATATCAGACAGTGGAACGGGGGAAATGGAATTAGATTTTGCAATGGAACTCAAATTGGTGCTTTCAATTTTGCGCGATATTGTTGTTAAGTAACATTTTAAATTACACAGCTAAACCGATTGTCAAAATAGTTAAATGAACAAAAGCTGTTCAATGGTACAACGCTACGAAGTGAGAGATCTCGTAGCAAATGCAGCTGAATTAGTGTAAATTTCTTTCACGAAAAGTGGAAAATGTAATTCAAATAACGTAAGGAATTTCAAAAAACCTTGTATATTTTATTTAATTCAAAATGAAACTATTGTTATTAATAAATACTATTACTAAGGTTTTATTTAGAATATTGAATAGTAATAATAAAATATGTTTAGTGCATAATTGAGATACAAAGGTAAAGACTGGCTGTCTTTTTCTTCAGAAAAACTATGAATGTGACTGAATGCCCATCTAAGTCAAAAATAACTTTTCTTACAGTATTTTTTTTAATAGAAACTTATTCTGTAAGTATATCTTAAATATTAATATTATACAAAATCAAAGTCAAAAATTATTTATTCAATTTAGGATACAAAATGCCACATATGACCGTCAATAATTAATATCAATGAATATTGGCCCATGTGAGCCCAGAATATGTCTCCTTTTCTTTTGGGCCCTTCGCATCTGGCAAGTGCTGAGAAGAAACACTTACTCTACTCTAGCTGCCACAAAGAATGATACAAATCAAAATAATCATCTCTCTCGTCATTAAGATAGTCTTGAATTTTATAATACTCCATCGACATCACCTATTTTATAAAAAATATTAATAATGAACCAAGATTATGAATCAATTCAAAAAACAACTTGACGCTCATCTAAGCACGCTCAATTTAATACGAAAAATTGGATACAGGCAGCTATGTTCAGTTGTCTCAACTGCCTGAAACTAATTTTAAGAGGAAACCTAAAGTTAATATTTCTAACGGAATAGAGGAACAAACACGAGCTGTCAAACGAAACCGAAATAGGATGACATTTGTATGTGTTGAATTGTTCATGAATGTGTGTCAGTGATGTATGTTATGTCTCTTGTTACATTAGTATCGATATCGATAAAATTAATTTGTAACATAATTAGTAGGTTGAATAAATTAATAAAACAAAAATAGGATGGGATGGGATTTTTCATGGCTGAAACTATGCTTCTGGAGTGAAGACATTTAAGAAAAACTCAGACGATACAGTTGTTTCAAAAATAATAAATGAAATGAAAAATCTTGTTGTTTGAATAGTTTATTTAAAAACAAACTTATAGAAATGCAACTTAGTGCATTTATATTAGACATAAAGCTACTTTTTCCTTGGCGTCAAATCTAGTTGGAGTGAGGTCGATGGTGTGGACTGTTGCAAAAGCGGTAACGATGATTCACATGTGAATGCCTCTGGTATAATATCTTTGTAAACATAGGACGAAACTGTGCGTCTAGGCTTTATCTTGACCTGTGAAAAAGATATATAGAACATATGATCTAGTCCCAAACTAAGCAAACCATATAATACGTAGACATAATCATAAGTAGACATTGTTATCCAATGAAACATTAGCAGAAGAATAGTATTATTCTTAGTCAAAGTCAAAGTCAAAGTCAAAAATAATTTATTCAATTTAGGACAGAAAATGCCACTTATGAACGTCAAAATTTTTAAAATCAGTATAATATTGGCCCTTAGGGGGCCCGAACATGTCTCCTTATCTTCTGGGCCCTACCAGTGCTTCGAGACAAAACACAGACAATCAGGCAAGTGCTGAGAAGAAGCACCGGAACAAACTCAGTCACCACTAGCTGCCATAAAAAAGTAAAAAAAAAATACAATAAAATGGTAGGTACATCAGTTTGGGGCAGGCTGGATTGTCCATACATTGTCGTCATCAAGATAGTCTTGAATTTTATAATACCCTTTAGACATGAGGGTAGTTTTGACATGCGACTTAAACCTATTAATAGGTAGTTCGACAATATTGTGTGGTATATTGTTAAAAAATTTAATACCATTTCCCAAAAATGAATTAATTGTTTTGGCCAATCTAAAGTCTGGAACGACAAGTTTGTTTTTGTTTCTTGTATTATAAGGATGAATATCACTTTTTTTCGTGAAAAGATCTAAATTTTTGCGTACGTACATGATATTATCAAAAATGTATTGAGAGGCCACAGTAAGTATATTAATTTCCCTAAAGAGTTCTCTTAGGGATTCGCGCGGACTCAGTTTGTTAATGGCACGAATGGCTCTTTTCTGTAAGATAAAGATAGTATTGATGTCCGCAGCAGAACCCCACAAGAGAAGACCATAAGACATAATACTGTGAAAGTAACTAAAATAAACAAGCCTTGCCGTTTCAACATCAGTAAGATGTCTTATTTTTCTAACCGCAAAGGCAGCTGAAGCAAGTCTCCCAGCCAGAGTGTCAACATGTCGTCCCCATTGCAACCTCGAATCCAATGTAATGCCCAGAAACACAGTGGACTTAGATAGATCTAGTTTCTCACCATTTAGTAAAATTTCTGTGTTACCTTGCTTCACGTTGGGCATGGTGAATTTAACACATTTGGTTTTTCTTGTATTGAGAAGCAAGTTGTTGCTTGTAAACCAATTTAACACCTTAGAGAGAGCCCTGCCTACATCGTCAAATATTTCTTCGCCTCTTTTTGATTTGAAGATTAAAGAAGTATCATCAGCAAACAGAACAATCTCACAGGGACTTTGGAATAGAAAGGAAGGTCATTAATATAGATAAGAAATAGCAACGGTCCCAAAATTGAGCCCTGGGGCACTCCCATTTGAAGAGGGGCACCAGAGGAGTTAGTACCATTAACATTAACTGTTTGTAATCTGCCTGAGAGGTAAGATTTTAACAATTTTAATGCAATATTTGACACACCGTAATGCTCTAGCTTAATAATTAGTGTTTTGTGATCAACACAATCAAACGCCTTCGATAAATCACAGAATACACCTATCGCATCATGTTTATCTTCATAAGCATCTAAAATGTGTTTGACAAGTGCCACCCCAGCATCAGTTGTATTTTTACCTTTAGAGAAACCAAACTGTTTTTTGTGGAGTAAATTGTTAAGTTTAAAATGGGAGAGCAGTTGGTTAAATATGAGTTTTTCAAAAATTTTGCTAAATGCAGGTAGTATGGAAATCGGCCTAAAGTTACTCGGGTCACTTTTCTCTCCTGACTTAAATAAAGGTATAATCTTACTATATTTCATTAAAGTGGGAAATTTACCTTGATCAATACATTCATTAAATATATGTGCTAAGTGATATGCTACGAGAGGTAAAATGGGTTTTATTATGTCAGTTGATATGCCCCATATATCCTCAGTTTTTTTCTGTTTTAGTTCTTTAAAAGTTTTAACTACCATTATAGGATCAATATGAATAAAATCAAATGAGCAGTTACACCTGTCAACACTAGATTCCAGTAGTGATTTTGCATGTAGAGGACATGAATTAAGTTGTTTAGTTGTTTTAATAGGTACATTACAGAAGTAATCTTCAAAGGCGCCTGCCACTTCATTATCAGATTTAATATTCTTATCATTAATTTTAAGTGTAAATGTATGATCACGTGGTTTAGTTTTACAAGTTTCTTTGTTTATAATATTCCAGGTCTCTTTAATTTTATTACTCGATCTGTTTATTTTATCTCGTATGAAATTAGATTTAGCTACCATACAGACCTTTTTAAATAATTTTGAGTATTTTTTAACATATTCAACAAACGGTGGATCATTATTCCTGTTGACTTTTTGATTATATAATTCAAACATTTTTCTCCTACTGATATACAGGGTGTGGCGTAAATAGTGGTCCAAAGCAAAGGTGTGGATACACTGTACACTGAAGCACCACATACCAGTATTTAAAAAAAAATTATGTACAGGGTTTTCAAAAAAAAATTTTTTTTTAATTTTTTTAGAAATCATTACCTTGCCTTACAAATTTGGTTATAATTTCCAAAAATGACGGTTTTTTGTTATACATTTTTTTTATTATTATTGCTGATCACTTGTACTTAGTACTCCATTCGTTTTTTTTTACAAACTGAATTTAATTAAAAAAATTAAGTTTCTTTCAAAATTCAATACTCACTGCTAGCAAATCGTTTGACTTTCAATGCTTTTGGTGCAAAAAAAATGTACCACACTGTCAGTGCCCATTGTTTAAAAAAAATGCCCATCTTTTGCAGATTCTAAAATGGTGCAACAATAAGTGTTACGACTTACAGGAAAAAAGTTATTGCTTTTCGAAACAAAAAGGAGCCCAATTCAGAAAAACAATTTATTTGAAGTTCAAGGGTTAACAAGGGTTGTAATTTTTTTCTGTGTGGTCCAAAGCAAAGGTGTGGATACACTGTACACTGAAGCACCACATACCAGTATTTAAAAAAAAATTATGTACAGGGTTTTCAGGGTTTTCAGGGTTTTTTTTATTAAATTCAGTTTGTAAAAAAAAACGAATGGAGTACTAAGTACAAGTGATCAGCAATAATAATAAAAAAAATGGATAAAAAAAACCGTCATTTTTGGAAATTATAACCAAATTTGTAAGGCAAGGTAACGATTTCTAAAAAATTTAAAAAAAATTTTTTTTTTTGAAAACCCTGTACATAATTTTTTTTAATACTCGTATGTGGTGCTTGAGTGTACAGTGTATCCACACCTTTGCTTTGGACCACACAGAAAAAAATTACAACCCTTGTAAAACCTTGAACTTCAAATAAATTGTTTTTCTGAATTGGGCTACTTTTTGTTTCGAAAAGCAATAACTTTTTTCCTGTAAGTCGTAACACTTATTGTTGCACCATTTTAGAATCTGCAAATGATGGGCATTTTTTTTAAACAATGGGCACTGACAGTGTGGTACATTTTTTTGCACCAAAAGCATTGAAAGTCAAACGATTTGCTAGTAGTGAGTATTGAATTTTGAAAGAAACTTAATTTTTTTTATTAAATTCAGTTTGTAAAAAAAAAACGAATGGAGTACTAAGTACAAGTGATCAGAAATAATAATAAAAAAAATAGATAAAAAAAAACCGTCATTTTTGGAAATTATAACCAAATTTGTAAGGCAAGGTAACGATTTCTAAAAAAATAAAAAAAAATTTTTTTTTTTGAAAACCCTGTACATAATATTTTTTTAAATACTGGTATGTGGTGCTTCAGTGTACAGTGTATCCACACCTTTGCTTTGGACCACTATTTACGCCACACCCTGTATATACCTGATGTAGCCCAGTCACTGAATTTCGGAAAATTGTTGGCAAATTCATTTTTGACTACTTCAAACAATTTTTCATATGAGTGGTCAACATTGACGTTAACAAAAGGTAAAATCGGGATTTTGTAACGTATGCAAGCTTTAAATTTTTCTTTGCGAGAATCAGTGACAGGTCTATATTGAATTACACTTTTAGATTGAACAAAATGTTGTTTAAACGTAACTAACTGTCCGCAATGATCAGATTTCACAAAAATTACTATAGATCTTTTTATCACTACAGAGTTACAGAAAATTTTGTCCAAGCAAGTAGCTGTTGTAGCAGTAATTCTAGTTGGTTCAGCAAATACAGGCAATAAATTAAAGGAATTAAAAAGACTTAAAATCCTTACTCGATAGGTATGTTCTTCATCTATAGTATCGACATTGAAATCTCCACATACAACTACTTCCTTTTTTTTATTAAATAATTTTCTGAGTACTTCTTCCATTATGGACTCAAATAATTTAAAATTACCAGTTGGGGGTCTATAAACACAAACAATAATGTGGCCGTCCAGCTCTGCACAAGATATCTCAATAGTTCGTTCTACAGAGAGAGAAACAATATCTTTGCGCTCCTTGCATTTTAGATTGTTATTGATTAATATTAGTGACCCGCCGTGAATGGCCGCCTCCATCGAGAACGAACTAATAAGACTATAATTATCTAAAGATAACATTACTTCATGATTTCTGAGCCAGTGCTCGGTAACACAGAGAACATGAATATTCATTTGATTTAAAAATAATTCTAATTCCAAGTCCTTTCCAGATAAGCCTTGGATATTCTGATGTACTATATTAAACTGATTAGTTATTTTTATGTCTGCTAGATTTGTTAAGCAAGAGTAATCCTCTATTGTCTGAGTATGTAATTTAAATTATTGCTAATTGGAACTGATTCCAATGATTGAATATTCATGTCAACATTCTGCTCAATAAAAGCAGATTTGGTAGCCAAGTTCTTGGCTAAATAATCAAAATAAAATGATAGCGACATTGCTATCTGTCTTTTAAGATAATTATTGATAGAACAATTATCTCTTGTTAAGTAAACATTATGTTTAAAATAACTATTTATGTCAATTAAGTGGAATTTTTCCGTATTATAAAATGTCAAATTATGAAGTCGCAAGTTAATTTTATATCTCAATTGATTTTCTTCATCTGGCAATCCCCTACTATAGGGAAATGTAAACAAAACAATTTTTATTACATTTAATATTTGCAAGCTGTCAAAATATGTCATTAGTTTTTTGCTGTTTACATTTCCTCTATTTCCTATGAAAATGATTAACATCGTATTTTCTTTAAATTCAAAGGTAAGTATTTTGTCAATTATTTGTGAATAGGTAGCTCCAGGCATACAATAGTTAATCACGCTTTGTCCCGAATAGTTTGACAATAGGTGGCCCATGTTTTTTCCAATCTGGTCACTAAACATAACTATGTTACTTTTAGATTTTTTGAAAGTATTTTGAGAACTATTGGGATGAGTGCATGATAGGTTAAGAGGGCACTTGGTACTTGTTGATTCACTAATGAGTTGAGATGACTCATACCCAGGCATATCATTAATTGGGCTGTTTGAAATTGGGCCTAAGTAATTGCAACAATCTCCAGATGCTATGATGTGATGATGTGTTCACCACACTCTTTTTTAGTACAATTATAGGTCTCGGTCATTATTTTCAATGATTGTCTAAGTTCCCTTAATTCACTTTCTAATTTTTTAATATCAGTTTCATATTAACATACATTATTTTCTAGCATTAAAGAATACATGTCTAGCTCGTCACCAAGTTGCCTTCTCTCATTTATGTATTTTACTTTAGTAAATAAACAACTTTGTTTCTTAATTAATTTTTTTGTCCGTTTAATGTAACGTATTTTTGAACTTATTTTTACTGCACCTAGCAATCCTTTTAGGAGGTGAATCGCTGGTTAAGTCAATAGTCAAAATTGGCTGATTACTAGGTGCAGCCGATGTCAGGCTGGGCGCACTACCAACCAACCTGTTAAATAAATCCGTGTTATGGCTGTTTATGTGGTCCTGTTTTTCCATCTCCAGTTGGTTGATATGCTCATGAGCCTCACCAAGGTCTTGCTGAAGAGTAGATATACGCTTGAGATTTTGCTCATACTCCTCACAGCAATCACCAAACCCATCTATCATGGATTGCAATTGGTCACGTTCGTTTTTAAGTAGGTTATAGTTGGTGTGCAGCTCAGCCATCTCTTTCCTGAGTTTGGTGTTTCTATCAAACTCACCTAACATTTCTCTCTCATTGTCATCTCTTTCCCTATACAGTCGTTCAATCAACTCCTTGGCCGCCTGTAGTTCACTCAAAGCCAGTTTGAGTTTATTAGACTCCTCCTGGCGAGCACAAGCCTTGCGAGTAAGCATCTTAATGTTCAAAAGAATCAAAACCGAACGTAAGCCAAAGTGTTGTTCGACCAACTAGAGGTTATTGCAAATGTAAACAATATAACCTCAACGCGATTAAAACAAGTTCGAAGCACATAAATATTAGAAAAGGTATAAAAATAGGCGTATGTACGTGGTATAAGCCGTATTTACGCAGTATTTATTTTACGCAGTACTTATTTTGCTCCTCGTGTCTTGAAATATTTTAAAACTTAAATTTTTGTTTGGAACCAAGTTTGGACGATTTATAAATTTTAGGCATGAATTTATTTATCCAAGTTATTCGAAAATTTGACAGATACATTTATTACTAATGTTAGTAACTATTCTAACAGGTAAAAACTGCATGGATCAGCTAAGTATCTTAAATAGTAATTACATTCCCAGCTGATTCATATCGAAACTTAGATATTTAAACAACAGTAATACATATTATTTGTTTATTACGTGATAGACAGTGGAAACGAAATATCGATAACTTGATACAGCCCTACTGTAAAACGAAAATTATTTCTTTACACAAAATATTCGTAAATTCTGCATTATGTGTGTTGGATATTTGCTTCTTACATTAATAAATGTTTTAAGAAGAGAATTACCACACTAAGCACTTAAAATTCGAAACGCATTGGCAAAAATAAACCTAAAATAGGTGGTGTCCATTTGGAACAATTTACCTGTGAAATGAACATTTCTCGGGGTTATTTCGCTGTGTCGTACAACAATTATTTACTGAACAAGTCACCATGTTTCACCAAGAAATATTTCAAAAAATATCCACGATTTTATGTAATATTAGAAAAAATAAAATAGCTGAAATTCTCAGCGTGCCGATAAGTGCCGACAAACTGTTTGACAGTTTCAAAACTAGGGTTAGTAACAGAGAAAGAAAAACAATTTTATTGTTACAACTATGAATGTCGTTACACGAACGTATTGAGACTGTAACAAGTACAGTGTTCTGATTCGACTGAGCCCGCCTTCTTGCGAATGATTGAGTGAAGATCATCAGTTCTATGCTTTGCAAACATCGCGGATGCGCTACCGTAACGAAGAAGTCCAAGCAGTGCCCTAAACCCGTTTTATAGGTGCTACACACGCAGCATTATCCTGCACCTGATATGAAATTGTCCGAGGGTATTGTATCCACTTTTGTCGGTTCTCTTCGCCCAAGATTCATCTCCAACCACTGTTATTAAAGGGATTCCGTCGTTTTCCTTCCACGCCAACAATAATTAGCCTCTTCTCTTGCTGTGATCGTTTCGTGTAAAGCACATGATGTTTGTGCAGGTTGACCATTTGTGTCGGGCATATGAAACATAAGTATTCATGAATCCTGCATTTTATACGAAAATGATGTTTTTTGAGTTGATGTTTTTTTAGTATTTACTTCATTTTCTTTAAAAGATAGTGGATTTCAACTTGTTATTGTGGAACAATTAGATAATGTCTTGTTGAAAGGTGTTGTCATTGTTGTCAATCAATCTTCATATTATATGAACAAAATTTAAAAAAATAAATGATTCTTTATTTTCATAAACATTAAGCTTTCGCAAAATCATTCTTGTAGTTAAAATAGACTGTCGTGCCGTGTCTTAATAGTATGTTTTGAAGATAATTGTATATTATACTAACAAGTGGTTCGCAGTTGGCGCAATAAAAACATTATTATGTAACAATTTGTTTAATTGGTTAAAGAACCTGGCATGTGTGTGTTTCTCCTGTAGAAAGTAAAAGTAGGTATTTTTCTTATGAGATTTAGTGATCTGCATCTGCAGATCGTCTACAGTATGCTTAAAAACCATACAATAGATATATAATTTATTAGACGTCTTGGTGTATATTACAACAAGCCTTCACTCACCTTATCTTGTAAATATGTATATAAAAATGAAAACTGACTTAATGACTAACTGACATATAAACCCACAGCCCAAACTGCTGGGTCCAGAGACTCCAAATCAAAGGTTCCATAAGAGGTCTAGGGGTGCACTAATGTTTATTAAAAATTCATCCCTTAACGGGGTAAACAAGGAGGGGCAAGTTTGTATAAAACTCGCTCAATTATGGAGCTATGTATGTGCACAGTAATTCTAGGAGTCAGCAACAGAACATCTATCAGCTTTTTTCTTCTATATAACACCACTGAGGAGCAGTAGAAGTTCAAGTGAAGAAAGCTAATGATATAAAATATTAAGATTTAAGACTAATTATCAAGACAATATATAACTTAATACATCGATGCCGATTAGGCCAACAATGGCGTATCGATATAATTATCGACTATAAAGCATAACTATACGTATACGTATTTGTTACGACATTCCCCACCCCCCAAACCTCTCCTCTTAAAGCAAGAAAGGGACAAATGCAGCTCAAACCAAAATTCGCTTTATAAAACTGACCAAAACAGCACTTCGTAGTCCCCTGTTTTCTCGACGAAAACTTGACCAATGATCATATTGTTTTCAAAAATAATTAATAAAAGGATGGGACTATGCTCCTATGTTTTATTTTTTGTGTTAATGTACGTAGATTTTTTTTGGCGAGTGTCTAAAGTTTGAGGTTGAAATTTGGCAATTTTCTTAATGTTTGAAGGCTCATATTTCCTGTGTTAATTCGAATATTGGAAAAAGCGAAACATAGGAGCATAGCCGTAGTAAATGCAGATATTATAGCAAAAAAAGTTTTTAACCTAAGTCTTTATCCAGGGAGGAAACAGGGGACTACGTTTGTATGGAGAAATGGTGCTATTCTTTCGTCTTAAGATTAACCAAATTCTCCGTTGATCTTCTAAACGTGCGGCAGCACCACAAAAACGACAATCTTCAAGGAAACCAATGATTCTACGAGGAACTAACCCAATAATTTTCGTGGTCATCGATCACTGACTCAGAGGGGCTACTCCTGTTTCCGACGTCCGTATTTTCGAACCTAGCCATCACGCTCGTTCCCATTGCCATTCGGTCGTGAGTGAAAGGGACAACTACATTCGAAAATACGGACTTCGTCAACCAGAGTAAGGCTTCTGTATTCTTTGATGAAAGTTACGGATCGGCCATTAATTTTCTCAGCCAATCGGTTGACTTCAAAGAACATTTTAAACAGATGTAAGCCGCGAAACGAAGCTGTTTAATTTTTCGATTAACACTATTGATGTAAAAGAAAAAAAAGAAATTGTATTCTAACACGATTGATATAAAAGAAAGAAAAAAGTAATTTTATTTTTAACCGACTTCAAAGAAAAGCAGGAGCCTGTCAATTCATTTAAGTCTTTTTATACGCTCCGATTTCCCGAAGACGCCTAAACAGATTTAAAAAAATCTCTTTTTGTTTTCAAGGGTTTATTTCTCAGGTGATCAGGAATCGAGCAGTTTTTGAAAAATAGACAAAAAATCTATTATTGTCCTCCTAGCCGAATTCGGCTACGGCGGCCTATCTTAACAGAGATTAGCCAACTGCGCAGGACATATTATAGTGCACAAGTGTGTGCGCAATACACAGGTGCACTCTCTGTTCCTTCACTCTCATAATTCGGTGAGACGGCAGTCCGACATGACCGTAGAGAGATCATGCGCAGGACCAACGGCTTATTGTGCTTTCCGAGGCACGGGGGTGTTAACACCACCAACTTCCTGACTCCGGAGCTGTGTCTGAGTAATTTCAGCGTGCTGACCACTAGACCAACGAGGCAGTATATTATTGTATTACATACATGGATGATAAATATCCACTTACTCCGAAACCTTGCTGTCCCTTTGGAGTAGTGCGTCAAGTTTAAATACCCTTAATCATTATAAAACAAAACACATTATATACTTTCCAAAAAAAAAAATAGTTTTTTAACCAAAGAAACAACCGCCTTCAAAAAAAACGATCGAAGGAAGTCGGTGCTGAATTAAGTGTACTCATACGTGTGATCTATGTACATGTATCTACATCCTTACACTTTTCATTCACTTGGCGATAGGAGCTTAGGAGCGTCGGTGGCGCAGTGGCTAGCGGGTTGCCCCTCATGCGGAAGGTGCCGGTTCGATCCCACGTGCCGCCACGTACCAATGACTTATTCTGAATTATGTACATTAGTTGTTTTACTAACCGATGCTCTTACGCTGAGGGAAAACATCGTGAGGAAGCACATTCAGGCGACTGCATGTGTCAGTGTCATGTGTGGTCAGGTTCTCCTGGTAACAGGGTCACGCAGGTCAGATGGCTTTCGCTTCACCGTAATTACCTGATCTGCCACAACCTGGATCATGGTCAGCGGACCCTGGGTCCTCGCGTGCGAGAGCACAACCGGGATAACGCTAGGAAGATGGTGACCGAGTTCACGTGCTATTTGTTGTCACGCGTTTGTGTCTAAGAATCGACTCCTATAAGGTGTACGTAATGTTATTTACTTACCTTCACATTACCTTGCCGAAAACAAATCGATGCTTAATTTGATAAAACACTTGCCCGTTCAATTAATTATATAAAAGGTAAGCGTTTTGGTTCATTCTCCTTTTATAAAAGAATTAACCACCGTTTCTTTTACGTTCGTTTTATGACTTAATCACTAACGAAACATTGTTTCCATTATACCTTACACCGGATTCTTGAGAGCTTGTGGAATTTTAATATAAATGATTGTATACATTTGGACGTAGATAATATAATATCTGCTATAGCAAATAGTGCAATGAACGAAAAAAAATTCTTAAGTTTTAACTATAACATTTAAATAACACACACATCATATTTTATAACGATCAATTGTTTTAAATAAGTTATCATACTCTTTATTAATACGTAAAAAAATACTACATTATAAAACACTTAAAAATATATACACAAATACCTACAAACTTAAATTATACACATTAAGACAGATATTCTATTTATTTACCACTATAAGTTAAAATATAATATCTGACTTAGATCACCCTCTTGCGAAAAAGTACCCAAAAGGCTGGCCACATTGCCCCTTTGAATGGCCAGGCTAATACGCTGGCCGAGATAGAGTCCAGCCTTTGGATCGTGAGATGATGATTAACTTATACGTAGGTACCTACTTAATTACTCATTCTGTTGACAGCCAGTGCTTTTACTATGTATGTCAACCACGTGTCATTCATTTGAAATAAACTGTTTATCTATACTAATATTATAAAGAGGAAAGATTTGTTTGTTTGTTTGTTTATTTGCAACGAATAGGCTCCGAAACTACTGAACCGATTTGAAAAATTCTTTCACCATTAGAATCCTGCATTATCTGCGATGAACATAGGCTATATTACATTATCAAAAAAGTTAGGGTTCCGTATGAAAACTTCGATTATGTAACCAAAGGTGTAAAAGAAAAATCATTAAATTGCGAACGCTGCGAAAACTATTGACAATAGAGCAAAGTAATGTTCTACAGTTTTGTTGAGGACATCATTATCTACAATAAAGTCCGCGATAACATATGTTTAACTATAACAGTTAAGTCACAATAACTCCTTTTTTAGGTAAAAATATGAAATTTTTGCGGCGGCAAAAAGAAAGCCACAGTTTCAGTATGTCGGTATTAATCCTTATCCAAATAAATCACGTCATATTCAAGGCAATATCAGTACCTGTAAATTACTTTTTGAATTATTCAAATCGGACATACCATTAAAAAATATCACGAGTAATATAATATTGTATTGAAGTTAGGACGGCAGCAAAGTTGGCTTTTTGCTATATCGTCAATAGATTTATTTTTTTATTTAAAAACTTTATTGCACTTAGAACAGTGTACACAAGGTGGACTCAATGCTAAAAGTATTCTCCCCCAGTCATACCTATAAGTCATGCAGAAAAATTGTAATATCAGAATTACCTATTCATGGTCCGATTTTGAAAAAAACCTTTGTGTAAGGTACATCGTATCTAGCAAGGCTATAAGATAGGGAATTTAAAAAAATCACGTTATGTCTTTCAGGAATGGAGTAAAATCAATAGGTCTAATAATGAAGTCCTCGGAGACTGCTATTATTTCTATACTAATATTATAAAGAGGTTAAGGTCGGTTGCACCATATCTCACATTATAACTAAAAAAACGGAGGAATTATTTTTTTTGTTTAAACATCAAAATCACAGGAACTGCTGAGCCGATTTGAAAAAAATATTTTGTGTTAGATAGCTTATTTCTCGGGGAACGCTTTGTATGAGCTATAAATGCATGATATCTACCTAGAAATCAACGGGGAAGCAGGTAAATCAAAAAGCACGGACAAAGTCGCGGGGGACTGTTATAATTAATATGTTAATATTATTTATTTTCGCTTAAGCATACTGTCAGGTACTATACTCAGAGGGGGACGCCTGTGTATGCTGCTTTCCTGGATCTGTCCAAGGCATTTGACCTGGTTAATTATAAGTTATTATGGTCGAAACTATCTGACATAGCGTTACCACCTGAACTAATTGCCACTTTTCAGTACTGGTATGGTAATCAAATTAACCAGGTCAGGTGGTCTGGAGCGTTGTCTGACGAATATGTCCTTGAATGTGGGGTAAGACAGGGTGGTTTGTCGTCTCCCGCTCTCTTCAGCCTTTATGTTAATGACCTTATCGTGGAGCTCAGCAACAGCAGGGTCTACATGGTCTCATGGTCAACAGCATTAGTTACGCAGACGACATGGTGTTGCTATGCCCCACGGCGAATGGTCTGTGTAAATTACTGTCAGTGTGTGAGAAGTATGTTTCCAAACATGGACTTCTCTATAATGTTAAAAAAGTGAGCTAATGGTTTTTCGTTCAGGTACTAGGAAGTCGATTCCTGCACCTCCAGTAAAACTCCTAAATACTGAACTGAGGAGAGTTAGTCAATTTAAATACCTGGGACATGTTGTTACTGAAAATCTATCTGATGACTGTGACATAGAACGTGAGAGGAGGGCGTTAGCGGTCCGATGTAACATGCTCGCTCGCAGGTTTGCCAGGTGTACAAGAGACGTCAAAATTACTCTTTTTAAGGCATTCTGCCAGACATTTTACACCTGCAGCCTGTGGTGTACTTACACGCAGAGGACCTATAACGCTCTCTGTGTCCAGTACAATAATGCCTTCAGGATGCTGATGGGGCTACCTAGGTTCTGCAGTGCGTCGTCGATGTTCGCTGAAGCTCATGTGGATGACTTCTACGCTATCATTCGGAAGCGGACGTCGTCGATGCTTGCTAGGATACGGCGGAGCCCCAACAGCATTCTGATGGTTACCAGAGATAGGCCATCATGTTCCATCTTTAAACACTGGATACAAATACATGTGCAGGGATTCAGAAATCGGTTTTTTGACTGAGCACTTAGTAGTTTTATTTTGTATGTGATAGTTTTAAGTTTTTATTTTTAAGTAATACTAACAATAATTTTAAGTTATATGTTACTAACAAATATCTGTAGCTATGGATCTTTTATTTGGTCTGAAATAAACGTTTTATTATTATATTATTATTATTCACACGCGTTTTGATTCTTATCTTAAAAGATATCACAGTTTAAAAAAATACTTCGCTCCTAAAAATGGCCCACAGGAAATCCTAAATTTACGCGAACGAAGTCGCGGGGGACCGCTAGTTATAAATATTTAGACAAAACCGGGTGGACCACTATCTATAAGTACTTGCATTAAATAAATTATTATTCAGCCGATGAAAGCTGTACTTAAAGCTCACTTTGACTTTTAACAGTGGCGTCAGCAATAGCCGTAAGTTTTCATTAGTGAAGTTATTTCTTTATAAATAAACGGAATGTAGCGTTGGGACACAAAGGTTCTAAAGTGGAGACCCTTTGGTCAAAGGCGATGCGTGGGACGTCCAACGGCAAGATGGACAATTCCACCACCTCCCATAGCCATACCAACCTCGCGGTTATAAAGGCCGAATCGCGTGAGATGCGCGCGGAATTTGCGTCTGCTAGGCACTTGCACTCCGCCGCACGCAATGCTGCACTCTCTACAAGTTTTTTCTCTTCTCTATTCCTTGTCCCTTGTGTCACTCTCCCCCTTCTTGGGGCATGACTCGCTCGGCGCCATTCCTCCGTTTGTGCCAACCGTGCGCAAACTCCCGCAGCCGTCTAAAGCTGAGACAATATGTAAATATGAATTTCTATATTGACCCGATACGGGATCGAACACGGGACCTTCAAAACCATTGTGCGAGCCACGACTACGGAGGACATCAAAACCTGACAAAATTCGAAACAAATTATCAGATCTTACTTAAAATTGTTGCCTACGTACTATAATAGCTTTAATAAAAAACCCTTTTTACATTACTAGGAAAGCATTATGCAGTTTTTTTTAAAGAATACTGCAAATTCGTAGATACACACTAAAGTTTCGTTTAAAAGTTCGAAACGAAAAACAGCCAATTAGATTCCGGATTTATAGAGTCAATAAAAGATTAACCTCATTTGGTGGAAATAGCCCAAGCCCCTAATTGGGTTCAACGAGAATGTGCGGAAACCGATAAAATGTACGTTGCTCGAATCTATAACTAGTGAGGAGTGGTAAAATTTTGCTAGCCATAAATCATTCTAAACGACGCTACTCTAATAAGACCCGAGTCTTTTAACTTTTAAACGGCCGGTTAACGTAAGTTGTCGGTTAATTCTATTCAATATATGTCAAAAACATCATAACCGCCGTTTAAAAATTAGAAAGAAAGAAAATAAATTTATTAACATCTCATTACACACGAAGATAACTGTACATAAAAGGCACGAATAGCAGACAAAGTACATAATAAAATTACAATTTAGGCAACACCAGTCGGACTGTGCAGTTGTGCGCTTAGCTTAGCTTAGGTCATGACCCGCTAGGGGCCATGACGCTGGTTTTCAGTGGGCCCTAGCCGAGTAAGGTCACGGACAGAAAAAAAAATATTATTCCTACTAAAATAGGTGTAAGGTAGTAAATAAAACAGATGATTTTATAAATGTTAAAATTATATTAAACATGTGTTGATGCTAGACCCTTAGACTAGAACTCACCAACATTAAAACAGCCGGTAAACATCGATTTTCGGTTTATTTGTCAGAATTCCTATACAAAGTATGTCAAATAATGCGAAATCGGCTAACTAAAAATTGAACATGTGTTACGGGTCTTATGTGATAATTCCCGTTTTCTGACATGTTTCGTCAATCATACAGAAATTTCGAACAGGAAGTATCGCAATTAGTGTTTGGGATAGAGTGATTCATAATTTAATATGACCTGGTAAATTAAATGCATAACCTCAACTTAGATGACAGAGGCTATTCATTCCGTTTTCGATCAACTGATGGCATATTTCTACAAAGATCTTGCTGCTAATAAAATTGCTAATAGTCAATGTAAAATTAGCACTTTTCTGTTGAAAAAATCCTTCCGTTTACAAGTAGGTACTTCAACTACGACAGTGCTATTAGATTTTCTTTAAAATGCTTCAATCGGCACTACAGCCATTTTTCATTTGGTATAGGCTATCGTAAATTACCCTAAGCTGGAGACTCATGGCTGTCCTTACCCTGGCTTCGAGCCAGATGGGGTCAGCGACCACTACTCCTGGATCAGCTGTTTCGATATGAATTTTGTATGATTTGTGTGGTTATATTAAACATCACATCGTGCTCTTAAGTTAGCACTGTAATAATCGACTTCTTTGCCTTTATGTGCTTTAAATTTATAAAAAATCAAAGGTAACAAGTATGTTGTTGTGATGTTATACATAAGAACAAATCTACACTTTTTTATCAGAATATCTCTTTTCTACTCCAATATTCACTTTTTATGATCGATTTCTTTGCGACTTCTATAGTTTTAGCTGTTTTCTTCTTTTGAAATACTGACAACAGATCAACTTAGACCCTAGTTCACCAATTGAGGGTTAATTTGACAGAATTCCCATACAAAATATGTCGAATGATGCCTAACCGGTTAATAAAAATTTAACACGTGTTGGTGAACTCCAGACTTAGAAAAAAAGGCTGATTTGTCAAATTGTCACAGAATCAATTTACAACTGGGATCTATTTTTTTGATAACTAGGAACTAACTCACGTTGCTAAATATCTAACGCAAGCAGATCTCCTTTATCCTCATTGCAACCCACGACCATCTTAAGTAGACCCCTTTCACCTCACTGTATTGTCCTGTAATATTTACCATGTTAATTGAGGCTTATAATGATCTCAATAACCTTTTATGGTACCTGCCTACCCATGCTGCATGGTCTGAGCTTCAGCTTACCAGATTTGTTTTAGTATTCTGTGGTTTGCGCTTATGCCTTGTCATCACGGGCATAGGCATTCGATAAAATCTAGCCGTTCGTCACGCTGGAATTCTAAGCCAGATAGTCCATCTCCATTCTTCCTCTGGCATCAAGCCAATATACTAGGTTCAACGACCGATGTTATACGACTGTGGGCTGCGGAATCAGCTGTTTCTACATGAGTTTTGTCTGGTTGCTGATGTGTAATGTCCAGTTTTCATGTCTCAATGCCAAAAAGTTTGGAGTTACACAGTTAGCTGTTAATAAGCTTTAGATGGAGCTAGGAGTGCCGACGTTTACAATTCAAACGAATCTTGAAATTACTGATGTTGTAAACTGTCTGGTTTTGTCTAGACTCCATGCAGAAGTCAATAAAAAAAAACTGATCCGGTTTATTTTGTATGTTTCGACTTATTTATCTGTTGACGATGAAACGAAAAGTTTTGATCCCTATACTGAGGTCTTACTCCGGTTGACGATGTCCGTATTTTTGAATGTAGCCGTCCCTTTCACTCACGACAAAATGACAACGCGAACGAGCGTGATGGCTAGACTCGAAAATACGAAAATCGTCAACAGGAGTAGGGCATCAGTCCCGAAGTATCGTTATATAGACCATCTTGGTGTAGTAGTTGCGCTCCGGACTACAAAAACAGAGGTTGCGGGTTCGAATCGCGCAAGGCGCAAATATTTGTGTAATAAGCACGAGCATTTGTACCTGTATCATGGATGTTTATAAAACCTATATGTCTTTCCATTATCCTAGTTGCCATAGCACAAGCTCATGCTTAGGGCTAGCTAGGTTATTGATGTGTTTGTTGTAACAATTTATTTTATATACCTACTTTCCCCATTACCAATAACGTTTTTGGCATTGCTATAACAAATTATTTGTAATGTTTGTCACCACTATGTCGTGTTACCTATCTGTCATTAATTCCAAACTAGCTGCTTGTATTTAATAATAACGTCCTCCTAGCCGAATTTTGACTCAGGCGGCCTATCTCAAGAGAGCCAACTGCGCGGGACTCAGATTAGCCAACTGCGCGGGACATATTATAGTGCACAAGCACAGAATACTAGTACTTCGTACAGAAGTATGACTTAGCAATTGTATTCAAAGAAATGTCTACTCAATGTCGTCAACAATATGGCGTAATTTAGTTCGCCTCAGAGTCAAGCACATTTTCGTGTAGACACCTACAAAAATTCATTGCAAGATAATTTCATACTTATTGCTCTGGAATATGATTCATAATACACTAAACCTATTCAGTGACGTAATATCACGCGACGCGATAGGGTTGACTGCTACGAGAAGCTTCTAACGCCATCTAGCGCCTCTTTCTAGTACTTTATTCATTCTCGTCCTGCCAGCAACGTAGCCGCGCGGCCGCCGGTGAATAAAACGCGCGAGCGTGGCTCTGGCCGGTAGCGACACGCAACTTGTTTTAGCACCTACGTCGGTGCGCCGCGCGTAGGTTTGTTTTTGCTACCTCCGCGGGGAGATACCTGTGTATTGCGCTGACACTTGTGCCAGGCCTGTGCCTGGCACAAGTGTCAGCGCAATACACAGGTGCACTCTCTATTCCTTCACTCTCATAATTCGGTGAGCCGGCAGTCCGACATGACCATAGAGAGATCAGGCGCAGGACTAACGTGCAACGGCTTAACATGCTTTCCGAGGCACGGGGGTGTTAACACCACCAACTTCCTGACTCCGGAGCTAACCCAAACACTCTCGGCCCGACCCGGAGTTCGAACCCGGGACCTCGTGGTTAGTACCCAGCGTGCCGACCACTAGACCAACGAGGCAGAACGACGAGGCTGTTTATATTTAATCAAGTACCTATTATAGCAATGTCTAATTCATTATTAGTCAGGCGGCTTATACTTAGTCACTTTGGGGTACAAAACGTAAAATACATTTTAATCTTATACGATACGAACTAAGCACTTCTTAGCAACATTTTAAGTTGTGGAACTCACTACCCGCTTCAGTGTTTCCAACGGATTACAACCCAAAGACCTTCAAAGTCAGAGTGAACAGGTTTCTTCTGATGAGCTCGCTCTACCATCGACTCTGTCTGCGCCACGTCTGGCTTAGTTTAGAGCCAAGAGCAAACCCATTTCGAAAAAAAAACGTACACTTCTTTATAATTCCTTTCCGTTAAACAACTTTTGTAACAAAATTTTACAAGCAACTGAACATTATCCGAGCTCTCACTGTCAATTTCACAAAATCCGGCATCCAAGAACAGATTTATAAATAAAGTTTAATCCAACAACATAACATCGTGGTAGCATTCAAAGAGATCTTTCCGCCATTAGCTCTTTTGGCTACTTGAAATTCAAACAAAGTAATTGTTTTGAGTGTTCGAATCACTTTGTTGGTAAACAAAAGGGTAAGATTGAAAGTCAAGATGTTAATTTCCAAAACAATTTGTTGGATTTGTTATCTGATCAGATCTGTTATTAGAGAGCTGAGGCATTTTTAAATTTCATTCCATATAGAAAACCATTTTTTGGGATACAGTTCCTAGGTGCATTACGTCTTTATCAATGAAAACTTGTATTTTTATTTTATTTAAAACCTAACGTTTCGAACACTTTACAGCGTTCATGGTCACTGGGAGACTAAGGCATTATTTGTCATTATAAATAAATAATAAATAAATTGTTTCAACAAACACACACACCTTAGCCCCAATCTAAGCTTGAAAGCTTGTGCTATGGTGACTAGGATAACGGATACACATACTTATATACATTTATAAACATCCATGACTTAGGTACAAATGCTCGTGCTCGTCACAAACATTTGCCCTTGCAGGATTCGAATCCGCAACCGCCTGGTTTAGAAGTCCGGGGCGCGAACCACTACACCAAGACGGTGGTCTCAAATAAAGTTTTGAGCAATTAATTAATTCGCTTGTGTTTTAATGAGTGCGACTATTTGCGTAAACGTAAGAAACAAATAATAACAATATTAATTTTCTCATCACAAACTTATACATAAACACTTAAATACAGTAAACCAAGCAAAGGAGAATTTCAAAGCTTTTGTGAGACTGATGCCTATGCTAGGTACCAAAATACCTGTGTTACAGGTCATCAGGCCCCCACCACGTCGTATCGCCTAAAGGGTTGTACCTTTAGGTTAACGGTGATAAATATGTCATGATATACCAGAAAAAATAGTTTAATGCACACAACGAGAAAAACGAAATAAATACTTATACAGGGTGTCCCAAAAGTCGACCTCAAGCCGAAATCGCATGATCATATGCGGTCGCGGTCATAACAGTTATCAGAAAATATAAAAAAATATGTCAAATTTGAAATATTCAAAATTTAAGTCTTAAGGAACGCTTTGAGTTCACTACAATCACTTTTAGTACAGTCAAAGAAATTATCAAAACTGACTTTCCTTGAATTTTTGTGCCCAATCTAAGAAATAATATAATAAATTTTGTACCATTTTAGAATTCCTATTAAATGCGCTAGCTTTTTAGGTTACTTGCCAGACTTGCGTGGTATAATTTTATTTCCAGGACCGTCAGTTAAAGTAGGACGAAAAACTGATTTTCAAAACGTGGTTCTGCAAAACATGACATGTTCTTTCAAGCTGGAGCAGTTAGCTCAGATTTTAAGGTTACAAATTACAGAAGCACTATTAAGGATGAAATAAGTTAAAAAAAATGGCAAAAAGTAAAGATATGTAGCAACAGGAAAGTAAAGTGTTACAGGGTGTACATTTTCCCGAATATTTTTTTTTGCTATAATTTTAAAAATACATGTCATTTCTTTTCTGATAACTGTTATGACCTCACCTATCATGCGATTTCGGCTTGACGTCAACTTTTGGGACAACCTGTATACAACTACTTACTAAACTAAACAAATAGTTCTTTATTTCTCTTTAATAACAACTGCTTTATTTTTGCTTGCTACAAACTAAATTAATATAATCCCTGTAATTTTATATTTACTTTTATATGTAGCAAGCAAAATATAAAAGTAAATATAAAATTACAGGGATGGGATCATAAGATATTAGTAATTGCAAATAACACACATTAATGAAAACACGATTGTTTTAAATCAGATACCAAACAGTACCATCCAAAACACTGAGTTATCTAAGCCAAAGATTTATGTGCCCACTAATTCAGCCCGAGTATCTCGACTGTACGTGATCCAATTTGGCATTAATTTGTTTCACCGCCAGAGGGCAGTGGTCGGAATCGTTGAAAAAAACTCTCTTTGATAGTTAACCTAAAAACCGGGCAAATACGCTTTTAACTGCTTCAGTCTCTAGGATCACAATTTTTTTGTGTAGTTAGCAACACTTTTGATTGGGGAGTGATGAGTATTTTTTAATTACGTGATGAAAATGGTTTCAGTTCTATTATCACACCTTTAGTTTCGTTTCATTGCTTGGTTTTGAGTTATTATTATAGGTTTAAGCCGGTATTTTTCTTTTGTAAAGGACTGCTTTTTGAAAAGGAAAACTATTTTAATATTTTTAACCGTCTCAATTTTAAAACTACTAAGAAAATTTTTGGCAAGCATACTCGTACTTTTATGGATGTTATAAAATAGCGTTTTAGAAATCATTAATTTAATAAGTTTTTATGGCATTTTGTTTATTTAAATGTATTGGAAACACTCACCTTGGAAACAAAGTAGAATAATATATTTTCTCAAATTCGTTCTTTACCAAAAAAAAATAGAATTTTACGCCTGTATTTTTGTAGAACTTAAGCCACGGCGGTGCGAACGTAAATGAGTATGGAAATTAATTTAATTTACGGGCCGAACAATTGTTTTAATTGTGAAAGTTCCTTTGGATAATTGTGTTCAACCTAGACATCTTCATTTTGTTGTTATTCAACAGTGTGATCGAACCCACCAGGTATTTTATAGTTTAGGCAATTTCTTTGCAAGTTTTTAAAATATTGCAGTAAAAAAAACTTAATACAGTCGGTGAACTTTTTTAGTGCAATTTCACTTTCACATGTGATCTATGTACACACGGGATCTATAATCCATGACCCATCTACCTCTTTTTAAATCCACTATCATTGGTTCTTGTTAGTGGAAACCGCCATTCTTGTCTTTTTTGTGCTTATGTTTTGGTTTCCTGGTACATACGTTCATTTTCCTTAATCTTCCTCTTCCTTTTTTACCTGGATCACAATAGTCCGAATAAAAAAAAATGTAATTTGATTTTATCTTAAGCAGCAACTACTGTGTCAACTGTACTGTTCTGTGTGTATGTGTGTGTCTACTGTAGGCTAGACACGTAGGGAGTCAATATCATAAATTATTTCCAATGTAACCTGCGAGCCTACCGCCTAACTTCAAAACAGTAGCGCTTACGATAATAATGACTTCACATGACATATGAATTGACACTACAGTGATTGAGAAAAAAATGAAAATGTTCTTTATTCGTTACAAATTATCACATGATTAACACACTGTCACGTACTTTAGTGGCAGTGGCAGTTAGGCAGTGTTAATCGCCTATTTCATTGTTTTGAAAACTTTTATTGAGTTCCTCGCGTCTAGTCTCGAAGTTTGAAAGCTATTCTTGCTATCCGAAAACTAAAGCTATTGCAGTTTGAAAGAAATCGAGTTAGGCGGACGGTTGTAAGTGGCCTGCCTACAGGTCGATCCTGCGACCTACTTCCTGCGACTTACTCGTATTATCAATCACTTTCAGCGTTTAATAAAAAACCTGGCAAGTGCGAGTATAACTCATGTGCTAAGGGTTCTGTACAAACAAAGGTTTTTTCTACGATGTACCCAAAAAATTTTGTTTTATTTTTGCTAAAAGACCTTCATTCTTGCATTTTTTTTTGTTTCTATGTCTATTTATTTTATGGGAGGTCTATAGGTTAAGATTTCTGCGATTTTTTTTAAAATGTAGCTCAAATGGCCGTATCTTAAGATTGCGTTGGCTTAAAATCTTGATATTCTTTGTAGCTTCAAGGGATCACACATATTAATTAAGTATTTTATACTTATTTAAACTTAGCACGTTCACGCGATTCTGAAAAATAGGAACTCGATAAATAGACGCACAGACAGAAGACGACCAACAAAGTAAACCTAAAATGGTTCCTTTTTTTTCGATGTACGGAACCCTAAAAAACGTTTTATATTAAAAAGGTACACGTTTTTATTGTGTTGGTATTGTGTTGGTGTTCCTTTGCTTATAAAACTTGTACCTATTGTGTTGGTGTGCCAATCCTAGAGCTAGCGGCGCCTCAAAGAAATCCACCTCGAAAAACCAACTAACCTAAATACTCCCCAATAGTGTTACATCTTGGGAATCTGAGCCCCAACCACGTGCGGGCCGAGATTCGGGTCTTACCCCGGATTACAACTTTGAATCGGTTCATCAAACCGGGGTTCCCGCAAAAATAGAAATCAAAGGCGATTGCGAAATCTCGAGCGATCAAAGACGGACTGTCGGGCTCGGAAAGACGTGGCGTTATGGCCAATGGTCGAAAAGGATAGCTATTTTATTGCACGTAGCGCTTGAGGATCTACTCTGAATGATGAAGTCTGTATTTTAGACTCTTTCGTCTTTTTGCTCATGCCAGCAACACAGCGGTTTTTATCAACAAATTCTGGCATAGTAGTTTTTAGGGTTACGTATACAAAGCGTAAAAATGGGACTCTATTACTTAGACTCCACTGTCCGACCAGGCCAGTCACCAGGCTGTACCCACCTGAAGCAGTGGTAGGGCCTAAAATATATGTTGGGACGTGTATAAGTGCCCCCTGTGGCCCCCCGTGGTGCCCCTACATACATAAATCAATGACTTTATGTACCTCTCTTATGAACCGTGATAGCTAGACAGTTGACATTACCACAGATAACGTATTGCTTCTTCTTCTTGTCGAGTCGACACTGGTGTTACATTTTTGAGGACTCAACGTATTGCTGTTGCCGCTACAATACAAATACTAGAAACAGAACAGAAACTGAACACAATAAACGGGTTTTTTTCCGTTTTATTTGACTAAAACAACAAAGGTCTAATATGGTAATTAATGTTGTGTACTACACTTCTGGACACATCTATTGGCCCACCTTAGAGTTTAGGTTTCGATGGCCCCTACCGAAATATGATTGCTAGATTGAACAAAAACTGTTGATGCAGTTTTAAACCTGATACATTTTACCATCTTTTTCGATCGTATTGTTTTAAATTTGAATTCAGAATACCATACGACATGGAGCTACGCCTAACAATTCAGATATGCGCCTTGTTAAAGGGTATTAATTTTTGAATAAAAAACATGTTTTATCAAATAAAGGTTTAATTTAATAACGCGTGTTGCTTCCATGGGCATCTACCACAGCTCTAATACGATGAGGCATAGAGTTTATCAAACGCTCTATGAAATTTTGAGGGATCATCTCCCATTCCTCTTCTATGGCAGTTTTCAACTCCTGCATCGTCTGGGCAACTGGCTGACGAGCCCTAACACGTCTTTTTAGCTCGTCCCACATGTGCTCAATGGGGTTCATTTCTGGGCTTCTGGCTGGCCAGTCCATAACTGTGATATTCACATCCCGAAGATATTCCCTGACGATGCCGGCCGCATGGGCTCTTGCATTATCATGCATAAAAAGGAAATTTGGGCCCACATGGTCCGCGGTTGGTATCACGTGAGTTTCTAAGCACTCACAAATGTACCTTTCAGCATTTTATGTTGGCAGCCGTGGTCCTGTAACAACCTCAAGTTGAGTTTTGCCGCTCGCGGATATACCGCCCCAGACAATCCATGAGCCACCGCCATAAGCAACCCTCTCTTCAAAGCAACATTGTGCGAAATGCTCTCCCTTACGTCGGTAGACCTTCTTCCTTCCATCATTGCCATGTAACACAATTTTAGACTTATCAAAAAAGAGTACACGGCTCCAATCTTGCTGTGTCCAATTTAAATGGAATGGAACTGCGTGTGAAATGAAGGCGCGCTGTTCGGTAGGCTCGCGTTAGTTTGGGCCCATTAGCTGGCTTGTGTGGTACCATATCGCGTTCTTTTAACTTTCTCCGAAGAGTTCGAGCGCTCACAGATACTCCGTATAAGTCGCGAAGTTGGTTTTTATATCTCAATGGAGGTGATGATTTCTCAAGCTGGTCGTCACGATGAATCGATCCTGCCTTTCAGTTGTGACCCGAGATCGTGGCCTTCCTTGGCGACGAACAAAGCCACCAGTCTCTAGGTACCTCCGATAAACATTTCGGACCGCAGATCGACTTAAATTAAGTTGAGCACTCACGTTTCTTTGGCTGTGTCCGGCCTGAATAAGTGCCACAGCTTGGGCGGCGACTTCAGGTGAAGTATCCATAGATTATTGATAGAACCTCACCTTAATGTTAAGAATAAGTAATGTTTGTTGCAAAACCAAAGATATCAATCACTTTTTCAAGAATTAAATCCAAGTAAACCAATAAACCAAGTTTTCTTAGTATTCGATTGTTTGATATCAACAAACAGGCTCCAAATTGTCTTTTGTTTCTTTAAATTCTGTGTTCGAAATTAAAAAAAAGACTATTGAATGAAATTGTGAATGTGCCAGGTTCAAAACTGCATAAAAACTTTTTGCTCGACTTAATATAAAATTTTAGCTAGGATCAAACGAAACTGAAAATACAAGGTGGGCCAATAGATGTGTCCAGAAGTGTAAATAAAAGTACGGAATCCTTCTTATGCGAGTCTGACTTCCACTTGGCCGGTTATTTATTATTTTCAGTGTACTTTGTATCGGCTTTTGCATAATTTACTGCAAATTAAGTAATTCATATTTGAATAGAAAGAATCCCATTTTGGTAGTCTCCTATAGGCACGTCAGTATTTAAATAATTCAACATAAGCCTGTTTGATCAAACATATATTTTTTTCTCGATTCAGCAAGATTCGTCTAGAGGTATTTGCCAGTCAGCATTACAAGAATTATTGAGCGAGCGCTCGTTTTCTACATTATATCACGTATCCCAGTAAATTCCCTGGCTGACTGTTCATTCTTCGCTTTTGTAGTCCTGATTTTTGTGTTTTACCGATTCTTTGAGTATATTTCAAGGGCTGTATTGTTATCGCGTTGCTGTGAAACCTTTTGAACGATTTTCAGCAGATAAGCTTGGATTATCGAGCAAGAGCCTAGATTTTACTGGTTTCACTGAAGATCTTTTCTACCTTATATGATGAGTCATTGAAATAAGTAATTTTCACGCAGATACTCACACCTAATTGTTGAAGATATACAAGAAATTCAAACACTTACTAAAAATCAATTTGCTATCCCATTCATAGGGAAATTTAATCCTAGTTTTACAGCTTTAGATATTTTTTTACATTTGAACGTATTTAAAATTTAGGAGTGACTATTCCATAAATCATTAAATAAGGTTTTTTTAAGTATTGTTAATCTTTAAAATTGCTTTGCAAAATATACTTGAACCATTCACAATGGTGCGTGTATCTAGGCCCATAAAAATGTGTTTACTTTTCATATAGATTCCTTATACTCGTACACGGTGTCCATTAAAGGAAGCATCCTTCAACTACAGATCAGGAACTTCATGGTCTAATCTACGCAAATACTTTATTTCCAGTGAGTCCTACAATTTTCGACAAAGCAGATTTAAAAAAAACCCGAACAATGTTTTATTCAAATCTCTTAAATATTCAACACACCAAAATCAATATTCTCATTTTTCCCAAAAATCATAGAAACTGAAATTCTAAATCTCAACCATCCACCCTCCCAACTGGAGGCCGGTGCCAAGCAGCTTGCTGTGTTCTGTCGGTGAGTGATAGTGCCAGAAAAGTCATCAAAGTCATTTATTTATGCCCACAGGAGGCACTTATATACGTCCCAACATATTTTGTTTATGTATTATATTTATTTCTACTTCAGATCACAATGATTCTATCGCTCTTTTAGAAGCTAAAACAAAAAAAATTAGCTTCCAAAAGTTTGTGTGATGAGCACGAGCATTTGTACCTAAGTCATGGATGTTTATAAATGTATATAAGTATGTCTATCCGTTATCCTAGTCACCATAGCACAAGCTCACGCTTAGTTTGGGGCTAGGCCATTGGTGTGTTTGTTGAAACAATTTATTTTTGTTATTATTATTTAATAATAGAACATTATTTTAATTCCTGCTTAGTGTTTTCAGCGTTTAGAATAGCTTGGAATTTAGTAGGTATTAGTAATTTTAAATGACAAGTGTAAATACAACGGCGCAGAAATCAGTCGTCAAAAATATCGATATCAAAATGACCTATAGGCACCTCACTAAGATTAACTGCACAGACTGGTTTTTTGTTTGCTAACAAAAATAAAGGTTATAATATAATTTCTTATGTTATGGATAATGGTACGGAACCCTTCGTGCGCGAGTCCGACTCGCATTTGGCCGGTTTTTTGTAAGTACTCATCTAACGCTACCGATTTCACACTTTCTCAATTCTTTTCCATCCATTTTTTGCAGATTAACTTAATTCAGTTTTGTTGAAATACTTTTTGTTAAAAAATCTACCTACATCAATTACGCGCTATCACCAAAAAAACTTGACATTGACATTCATTGCAGTATATAAGCTAACCAATATGACGTATTTATTATAATAAATAATCTTAATCAAAATCTTATCTTGAACTACGCGATTTAGTGCGGAGTTAATGCATTTTATTTTCTCTAAATATTGGCACTAAGTACGTTTATAATTTTCCATGTGTGAAATGTGGACAGACTGCTCTAAGCAGTTTCCACGTAAGTTACATGTATGCAAATATGACTCCTAAAACAAAAGGTTCTAGGTTCCAACTCGCTTACAATATGGAAGCATACAGACAATTCAACGGCGCGATGACTGTGTCAAACCAATTTAATAAAGGTCGGTATTCGTTTTTGGATTATAACCTGGAAGCCAAGATGTCTAAATGTTTGAATCTAATGCTGGAAGATGGCTTCTTCTATAATCAATCCTTTATGTTTAAAATGTAACTCATAATCATGTAATTTAAGAGATATACAAGTGACGTTTTGCAAGCGTGTCAACAGCTTACACAGTGGCTCTCTCACGGTTGTTGGCTCGTAGTTCAAACAGTTTTCAAGCAAGAGCTTTGAAATATTCAGAGTCTATGACTCATATTGAACTGAATGTCTTAAGATATAACCCATAAATATGTCATTGGTAAATGTGGAGATACAGATATGTAAGCTGAAGACACGGGTCTCCAGCTAGCACAAAGTTTAATGCTCGTAGTTCCTACAGTTCTTAATTATGATAATCAGTTGTTTGGAGTTTTCTGGCACTCATTGTGCTTAACTTTCTAGGTATAAATAAAAATCCCTGGTCTCACCGGTTTGGCAGCAAGGTATGTGCCAGCTAGGGAAACGTGTCGCCGGGTAGCACACATAAAATGTATGTTTATATGAAAGTCGTATTGACTCCTAAATTTCGAACTGGATTGTTTGATGACTTCAATAGGGAACAAAAATTTGGCATATCACTAATCCTCATAGCAAACTGAGGTAGCGGGAGACATACACATTTTTTTTTTACCTACCACTGCTTCGGGACAAATTTTGGGTCAGAACCTTCTTGGTGAGCTCTCTTCACCGTCGACTCTGTCTTCGCACTTCTGGCATAGTCTAGATAGAGTCTTGACTTGGTTACGGACTATTTGATTAGCTCTTAAGAAAACCAAATAAAATACACCAAATACACAAATAAATACCAAAAAAAGAAACTCAAATATATTAAAATCCCACTAATATTATAAATGCGAAAGTTTGTGAGTGTGTGAGTGTGTATGTTTGTTACTTCTTCACGCAAAAACTAATGAAAGGATATGGATGAAATTTGTCACAAAGATAGATTATAGTCTGGAATAACATATAGGCTACTTTTTATTCCGGAAAAGTTTTTATCCAGTTCCTGTAGGATACAGAAATAATAGTTTACGCGGGCGAAGTCGCGGGCAACAGCTAGTATGCCATAAAAATTGACATATAGCAGAGTGGTGTGACTAATACGTGTACCTAGTTAAAAGATAACCCTTTATTTACCAGACATCCTGTATATTTCACCTGAACCATCCTTTAAACGCGCGATAGACCAAAACTGTATTGCGTTACAAACAACCCCCTATGGATTAGTCGCGATCGTTATACCTAACGATAAGGTACGGGGTTCGGGTATCATCCCCATGGGACCCATGAACGGTCTACTGTAAATAGTTATGGCGCAGCAACAATGGAGCGAAACCTATCTGTGTTGACGACGTCATAGTCGTTACGGATTAACTTTTAATGTCTGAACACGAATGGGTAAAAGCTGTGCTTAAGGTTATATTGCTGTTGACTTTTACCGTTCTAGTTTTACCACAGAATAATAGTACAAGTACAGAAGGACAACTTTTAATTATTTAAGTTAATAACGACTCTTGCTAGGACACAATAAAGTACAAGTTGTGATTCTCTCGCGTAACCTCATCTCACCTGACAGCGTAGGGTCGACAGACGCGACGCCAAACTCGCGCGTGACTCGTAGATCTCACATGCCATGCGGCAGGCTTGTGTAGGGCTGGTTTTACTGGCATTTGTACACAGCTCTTTAATTTACACTATGCAATCTGATATGTTACGTAAAAACTCGCTCGCTCGAAATCGCGCACGAAGGGTTCCGTTCCATTAACTTACAACAAAAGAAGGTATAGGCAAAAAAAACACGTTTATATGATAGCCCTTAAAAATATTTTTTAAATTTTAACAATTTTTTTTATTTTTTAAGTGAAATACAACATAATATTCTGTGAATATTTTAGACGTCTGCCTGTTGCCATTATAAATACCAAGCACAAAAATGGCAAAAAAATCACGTGTGTTGTATGGGAGCCCCCCTAAAATATTATTATTATTTTGATTTCATTATTTATTTTTAAAGTGAATATACAAATTAATATCCTGTTAATATTTCAAGCGTCTTATTGTTGCCGTTATTAATAGCGAGCAAAAAACACTGAAAAGATCACGTTTGTTGTATGGGAGGCCCCCCTTAAATATTTATTTTACTCTGTCTATAGTATTTTTTGTTATAGCGGCAAGAAAAATACATAATCTGTGAAAATGTCAACTGTCTAGCTATCACGGTTCATGAGATACAGCCTGGTGACAGACAGTCAGACAGCGGAGGCTTAGTAAAAGGATTCGGGTACGGAACCCTACAAACGCGTTTCTATACTAAATAAGGGGTACCGCTAAGACTTTAGTATGAAATCGCAATTAAATTCAATTGAAATTTAAAAACCATTTATTCAATCTAAACTGCCTCGTGGTCCGCTAAGAATAGTCCACCTCTGATGTGAAAATATATTGTGCAATTAACTTCCTTGTACACTTACAACTGACTCACAGACTAAACAAAAGGGCTAAATATAAAAGGATTAATAAACAGTTTTAGTTTATTATTTTTCATTGTTTATTGTCAAAAATAAATACAAGATCAAAAGACGAAGGTCAAAGATATCGTTGAGAGGTGCATTAAGCTGAAGTGGCAGTGGGCTGGTCATGTCTGTCGCAGAGTCGACGGGCGTTGGAGTAGGAAGGTTCTCGTATGGAGACCACGTCTCGGGAAACGTAGTGTTGGACGCCCCCCTGCTAGATGGACCGATGACCTGAGGAAGGTGGCCGGTGGTGGCTGGATGCGAGAAGCGGAGGACCTTGAAAGTTGGCGCCGTCTTGGAGATGCCTATGTCCAGCAGTGGACTGCAATAGGCTGATATGATAATATACAAGATCCATTGTACTCTTATTTACATTGTGACAATAATTAGCTAACTTCAGGAAAATTCTTAATAGCTACCTTTCGGAAAATTCCTTATTGCTTATTGAAAAAATGGACTTGCAAAAAACACTGTAAGAAAAAGAAAGAAAAGATAAATAACTTTATTAAGGCTGAAAGAGTTTATTATTGATATAAGAGCCCTAAGTAAATAGGGAACTTTTTTATAGGTACTGAAAAACTATTATTAGAAAAAAGAAAATACATTTAATAATGAATGGACATCACATAACACACGAAAACAAACAACGTAACGGGCACGGTTATATATTATGCTTGCTGAAGTATTTTTAGATACGTAATTGGTTTTATGTAGGTGTAAGAATGATGTATTACCTATCAAATTGTCCTATGTCTTCACTTTTACTGCGATTACTTTGGAGATTTTACTAACTAGTATAAACCTGATACCAGAAAGAGCGTAACTACCGTCGCTTGTTCATAAAATGTCTTAGATATTTTTTTTCCAAATTCAATTCTTTATTCAGAGCAAAACACATATTGCGTAGAACATTCATAACAGTATCAAAACATAAAGTATTGCATAAAACCAAACACAAAATTTCACAAATAAGAAAATGCCACAACCTAAAATATTACGAATCGTTATTACAAAAGAATCAATAAGTAGATACAATGTTAATTTGAATAATTTACAAAATCTTTCAAAAACAAAAATAAATACTAATAATTCCACCAGAGAATAGTAACATTCTTCTATAAGAAATGATTTAAGTTTTCTTTTTAAAATCGGAAATTTTTTGATGGAATTCAACTTTGTTTGCGTGCTTTACTATGTCACATAGTTTTACTTATGTATAGAGGCATAGAACTGTAAGAACCCCTAGTTCTTATAATAAACAGTGTCTACAGTGCTCTCATTCTAATTTTTAAGGGGGACTTACGTTTCGACAGTACTTATTTTTGGAATGCTATTATTAGCTTTATGATGGAAGAAATAAACAGGGTTAATTTGAAAATAGACTAAAGTATGAAACACGATTCTGAAAATTAATTTACATTTCTTTTTATAATTTAAGCAATTCATTGAATGCCTTCTGGTGGGACTTGAACCTACGACCCCTCGCTATCCGGGCAATTGCTCTTGCTGACTAACTGAGCTACAGTGAATGATAATCACTTGACGATTTTTGTAAATGCTGGCTACGCTATTGAGTCGGCGTTAATTACACTACTTCTTTGTAAATCATTTACAGTTCGCATTTTTGTTTTATGTGATAGCTGATGATCGTGAAAGATGGTATTTTGTCTTAATTTTATTAGGTAGACACGGCCCCACATCACACCCTGATCTGTCAAATGTCCGCAACTATATTTGACAACCGTCTTGGTGTAGTGGTTCGCGCCACGGACTTCTAAACCAGGCGGTTGCGGGTTCGATTCCGCAAGGGGCAAATGTTTGTGTGATGAGCACGAGCATTTGTACCTAAGTCAGGCCTGTGTATCTCCCCGCGGAGGTAGCAAAAACGTACCAACGCGCGGCGCACCTACGTAGGTGCTAAAACAAGTTGCGTGTCGCTACCGGCCAGAGCCACCCTCGCGCGTTTTATTCACCAGCGGCCGCGCGGCTACGTTGCTGGCTGGACGAAAATAAATAAAGTACTAGAAAGAGGCGCTAGATGGCGTTAGAAGCTTTTCGTAGCAGTCAACCCTATCGCGTCGCGTGATATTACGTCACTGAATAGGTTTAGTGTATTATGAATCATATTCCAGTGCAATAAGTATGAAATTATCTTGCAATGGATTTTTGTAGGTGTCTACGCGAAAATGTGCTTGACTCTGAGGCGAACTAAATTAGGCCATATTGTTGACGACATTGAGTAGACATTTCTTTGAATACAATTGCTAAGTCATACTTCTGTACGAAGTACTAGTATTCTGTGCCTAAGTCATGGATGTTTATAAATGTATTATAAGTATGTCTATCCGTTATCCTAGTCACCATAGCACAAGCTCACGCTTAGTTTGGGGCTAGGTAATTGGTGTGTTTGTTGAAACAATTTATTTTTATTATATTATAGTTGAACCTTAAGTTGATTACAAAGAGTTCCACATCATTTGAGATATTTTGACAGATTTGGAAAATTAATGCGGGACCCAGTGTGCACTCTAGCTAGTGTTTATTTTTAGGGCTCCGTACCCAAAGGGAACGAACGGGACCCTATTACTGAGCCTCCGCTATCTGACTGTCGGTTTGTATGTGACCAGGCTGTATCACACGAACCGTAAAAGTAAATAAAACAGTTGCAATTTTCACAGGTGATATATTTCTATGCAGCAGGAATCATATCGTGGCACTCTAATCTGTAACATTTATATATTATTATTTTTTTCACAATTTGTAATTTAATATTGTTTTTATTTGTAATTAATAATAATTTTATTTGATTTACTTGTGAATTTTGTATGTTACTAACATCGCTAACATTAGGCTAAGATTTTTTGTATTACTAACAAATGATTTAAGTTGGTCGAAAATAATTGATTTATTATTATTATTATTTCTATTGCCGCTATAACAATAAATACTAAAAACAGAAGAAAAATATTTTTTAGGGGGCTCCAATACAACAAACATGATTTTTTGACGGTTTTTGCTCTATATATAACGGTAACAGGTAGACACTTAAAATTTTCACAGAATATCAATATGTATATAAGGTTTAAAAATAAATTAAATTAAAATAAAAAATATATTAGAAGCTCTTATACAATAAACGTGTTTTTGTCGCTGTTTTTTAGTTTAAAACTAAAAAAAAAACATAGGTATATTATATTGTGTCGATTTTTGTATAGGTAGGTACGGAACCCTTCGTGCGCGAGTCCAACTCGCACTTGGCCGTTGTTTCTTGAGAAGGGTAATAATATTTGGATTTTGATTTATCCGGATAGAAAAATGTCTCAATGTTCTATCCGTGATCATTCAAGTATTCAAGATAATCCAAAACAAACATGGATATCGCGAGCCTCATAAACTTAACATGACAAGATACATAATACAAGCAATTTTACCAGGTAGGTAAAGGGTGATACTCTACGTAGTGATGTGGATAAGTTTGTCAAACCATCGATACCTCATAATAAGTCGACAAGGCATTTACACAATCCAAAATTAAAATCGGCATAGCAGAAATATCCATCAAACATAAATTTTCGCTTAAATATTTTTTTCAATATAATAAAATTAAAATTTGTCAGTCAAGCGGTAGATCTGCTAGTCAGTTTCAAATCGTGAAGTCTAGTTCCAATTTGAAGTAAAGTCAATCTTGAAGTTGATCGATGAAGAAAACGATTGTTTCAAACGTTGAATTGTCATAGTCACCTTTCGTGACATTTTAAAAAGACGGGTGATGTGTGTCTGTCTATCAGCACCGTAGCTCTCAAACGGGTTAACTGATTTGGTTCCCTTTTTTTTTTACTTAAAAGCGAGTTTTCTGTCGGCTCATTTTTGGTTTTAGCTAGTATAGGTACCCCGCCAAGACATAACAGCGTGTTTTTCACCAATTTAACGTGAAACCTTATTGAGTCGTATTTCTTTTTACTTTTCTAATAATTGTTTTTTTTTGCGTAGGGGGTATTTAAAATTTGTAGTTTTAGTATTATCTGCTGAACAAGCTCTAAAGATTCGCAAAGGTTGTTTTTTTGATGCTAAGCAAATTACTTGATCTTGCTAATTTTAAGTGTAACTATGCGAGCTATCTATCTATGCCTTATTACGTTCGCCATTTTTGCAATGATTTGTGCAATTTAGAAAAAAAAAACCGACACTCACAGTGATCTCAGTCAACTTTTTATCGATACCTACTCATTCGCATGATCGCATCACTATCCGTCGGTAATCGAATAAACTCGTAATCCTCATGGCACCTCCCCCGGCGCCTCATAACTTAGGTACTACAGACGGGGCCACTAAATTCGCGTCATTGGCGTTAAGAAATAACACACTCTATATCTCCACGAGGTAGCCGTTTGTCTTATGGCCACACAATAATGGTTTGTAACCTGTCTTGTTAGTTGACAATTTAAAAGATTTCGGCAAAAAAAACTACGATATTTTTTCCACTAACCGCCATACTCAGAGACGTCAATTAAAATTAATCTTTCATTAGTCTCATGCCGTCCTTTTCTATTTCATTGACAAAAAAAGTGACAGTGCAAGACTTAATTATAGTTTAAATTTAATTGACGTCTCTGAGTGCGGCAGTATGTGAACTAAAGAATTATATAGGTACTAACCTATATAATTTAAAACCTATGTTATTATTTTTCATTCTGCTTTCATGATTTTTAAATTTAGAAAAACCAAAAAAAAATTAATATAAAAACTGGCAAGCAAACTGCTTCAAATAAAAAAAAGTTTAAGTAACTCTCCGGCGGGGAATCGAACCCCGGTCTCCCGCGTGACAGGCGGGGATACTGACCACTATACTACCGAAGATATGAAAAGATTTGCGAATATGTTGAACGAATTCGATATCTCGTGCTGTACTCGTGTCTGCTCTCGTGTCTTCAAAGGAGGAGGTTCTCAATTCGACTGTATGTTTTTTTGTTATATTTTTTTTTTGTTACGAGTACGTGATAATAACTCGGCCGTCTGTGCAAAATTTTGCATTGCACCGATTATGAATAATTTCTATTATCCTGTTTGCTTTTACCCGTTGATCAAGAAGGGCCATATTTTTCTCGCCCATCAGTGTAGATAGGTATGTTAGGTTTGATAAGATATATCCAAACAGAACTGGTTTTGAACTGAATAAAAATAATATGATAACTGCATAGGTGATATTATTGGTTAAAAGTACCAATAATATCTCATAATATTAGAAAAAAAAATACGTTATTTTACAAGCAATGGGGACGGAGTATAGACAAAGTAAAGTTTTTTTATGGTGGGATCGACAACCTTTACTAGAATACAGGCCCATGTCCAAAATGGATGGGTCATATGAACCACCAGGTGACGTATATAGGACGATATCCATACTAATATTATAAATGCGAAAGTATGTCTGTCTGTTACCTCTTGATGCTTAAACCCCGGAACCGATTGAGATAAAATTTGGTATGGAGACATTTCGAGACCCTGGAAAGGACATAGGCTCATTTTGTCGCGATATAAAAACATTAAGCGGGTGAAATAGGGGATGAAAGTTTATATGGAAAATTCAACTCTTGCGGGCGAAGTCGCTGGGAACTACTAGTAAATAAATAAATAATAATAAAACCAACTTTGTGGTGCACCATTTTTTACGGCACTTCGCGTTATCTTATTATTTTTCATGGATCTATCAATGGTAAAAATGCCGTACAAAATTAAATTACCAAAATGTGCTTACTCTTCTCCTGCACTTTTGAATTCTCACCAGCACTCAGTTGGACAGCTTACAGGTGACAGCACTAGTGCTGAATCTTGTTATTTTCACATTCACTTTGCAATCTAACTTATATTGTTGCACTCGAAAAAATGACCACCAGAGGCGGGAATCGAACCCGCGTTCCTCGCAGACCGGTATGCGAGGAACGCGGATTCCCGCCTCTGGTGGTCATTTTTTCAAGTGCAATAATATAACTTGTTATTTTATGCTCTTATATCGTCCCTGGTGTTTTATATGACCCATCCATTTTGGACATGGGCCTGTAGTCTATGCATAATTATGTTATTTTGTTCAATAATTTCAGAGTCCTATAATGAATATTTATTTCTGTGATGAATTGTAAATAATTAATAGCATCTTACACCTATCTGCGTAAACTAAAAAATGTTTCTCGACGAAGGGTTGAAAATACCCACTCCAAAGAGAAACAAGTTCATTTCGCTACTTTCTTTGATACCCAACAGTTCCCAAATATATGCCGATTCACACACAAACAGATAGTTGTTTAGTATTGACCCTCTCTCATTTCGCATAGTACGAGAGAGAAACGGAATTTACATGTCATTGATTGGACATCTGCAGAATATAACATTAGGTACAAGCTGTTTTTATACCTCGCCGGCGGGGCACGTAGCCACATTTTAGAATCAGCATTAATGGCTTGTCTATCAATAAAGTATATTTTAAATAAAAGTATACAAAAGTATTCTTAAATACAGTATGTACCTGTACAGCTATGGCTATTTTAAAAAATATATAAAAAATCTTAACTTATTAGGTGCATGTATTCCTGCTTTTCATCATATTATAGGTTTCATATATATTATAGGTAAACTATACTACTTGATATTTGGTAGCGTGTGTGAACTTCAAGATTTTTTAAAGAATTCATTAAATGGTTCTTTATGAACTGGACTATGTAGCTGAACATACCCAGCCCAGGTTATGGCCATTTTAGCTTCAAAACTACTAGGTAATCATAGGTCTTTTAATTTAGGTACCAGGTTCTATTATATTGTACCAGGTTATATTATACCTGGTCTAATCATTTTTGAGAAACTTTAAACTACTGTTACTTGATCCTTTTTTTTTTTTTTTGCTTTTGCTGCAGCAGTAGTACATCTGCCTAAAACGGAACGCGAATATCGCGATACGCGAAGCATTCTTAATGGTCCAAATCTCAATTTTTACATCATCATCTATTTTTGTACCATGTAAAGTTCACTATTTATTATAACAGCAAAACGTATTCGCATTTTACTTCATCACCACTAAAACCTAACTCCACATCGATCATCATCAAGACCAGCTTTGCTAGGCAAAAGTGGGACTCGTTTTGTAAAAAGATGTCCGTATTTTGTTTGTAGCCATATCACTCATTCTCATGCATGCAGGACTGTGCGTTTAAGTGCAATAGCTAACGCCAAAAATATGGACGTCTTGCAAAGTGAGAGGACATTTAGTTCGTTGTTGATAAACTGGTAAGGTACAGGCTATATAGATAGAATTTACACGTGATTTTATATTACCGCCTCGAGAGTGTCCCTTCTGAATTTGATACTTATTTATGCCGCGTCTATGTCGATTCCCAAATTGTTCCAATCCACTGGAATTTGTTCCCAATATTCAGATGTATTCCCAATCTGGGAGTTGTTTTCCATTTTGAACTTTCCAACCCTCGTAATAGAAGTTTCTGTTGCGTAGTTATGCAAAAGTTCTGCTAGTGTAGAAGTTACTCAATAAAGTTTATTTGTGATTTGATTAAATTACGAATTCTTGTGATAAGGATTGTTTTAAGGCAGTTAAAGTGTCAAGTTATTTGTGATCCTCAAATAATTCCGACACCCTATTTCTTAAAAACAAACTCAACTGCTAATTATAATGGTCTCCCTGTATGGTCTCCCTGTGACCACGAACGCTGTAAAGTGTTCGAAACGTCAGGTTTTAAATAAAATGTAAATAAATCGCAAAGTAATCCGTAAAATTGTGTTTTAATGTGTTGTTAACTATGATTTTAACACAACACAATATATAACTTGAGTTTAAACAAACATAATGAAAATTATTTCAATGTATTTTGTGGATCCTCAAATAATTCCGAAATCCTATTCCTTCAAATTAAAAGCATAATACAGAAACACGTTCATTGTATTTTTAACTATCAGCGATATTTGTTTTTAATTAAGCTAAACTCTAAAAACTTTAGTTAATTGATGTTATATAATATTTTACTATTCCCATAAAAAAAATCTTTGTGAGAAGAGTGTTTTGACAGTTTTTTAAACGTACTTCAACGATTGGTGGACCTAGTATTGTTATAGTAATAATAATAATAGTAGTGATAATTATGTATTGGTTCAGATAACCAATAAAATCAGCACTTAATATCAGGAGACATGTCTTAAATAGAGCATGAAATTCGCGAATTATTTGTTTGAACTTTCCAACCCTCGTAATAGAAGTTTCTGTTGCGTAGTTATGCAAAAGTTCTGCTAGTGTAGAAGTTACTCAATAAAGTTTATTTGTGATTTGATTAAATTACGAATTCTTGTGATAAGGATTGTTTTAAGGCAGTTAAAGTGTCAAGTTATTTGTGATCCTCAAATAATTCCGACACCCTATTTCTTAAAAACAAACTCAACTGCTAATTATAATGGTCTCCCTGTATGGTCTCCCTGTGACCACGAACGCTGTAAAGTGTTCGAAACGTCAGGTTTTAAATAAAATGTAAATAAATCGCAAAGTAATCCGTAAAATTGTGTTTTAATGTGTTGTTAACTATGATTTTAACACAACACAATATATAACTTGAGTTTAAACAAACATAATGAAAATTATTTCAATGTATTTTGTGGATCCTCAAATAATTCCGAAATCCTATTCCTTCAAATTAAAAGCATAATACAGAAACACGTTCATTGTATTTTTAACTATCAGCGATATTTGTTTTTAATTAAGCTAAACTCTAAAAACTTTAGTTAATTGATGTTATATAATATTTTACTATTCCCATAAAAAAAATCTTTGTGAGAAGAGTGTTTTGACAGTTTTTTAAACGTACTTCAACGATTGGTGGACCTAGTATTGTTATAGTAATAATAATAATAGTAGTGATAATTATGTATTGGTTCAGATAACCAATAAAATCAGCACTTAATATCAGGAGACATGTCTTAAATAGAGCATGAAATTCGCGAATTATTTGATGTCTCTCATTAATTCATACTACCGCTTTAATATTTTTTTTTAAATGGAAAATACGGCAGCAAACAATGGACGTCCTATTGTGTTCTGTGAATTTCTGTGGGCACAGCATCTCATGTGGTTAAAAGTCAGAATTAAAAATTGAATTCATAAAGGTTATTTTAAGAATTTATTTTGGCAATCGTAACTTTTTAATAGAAAATGATACTGAATGATCTATTGCTGCGCATATTTTCTTTGGTGTGCATGAATCATATTTGAATTTGTTATTAAAATATTTTTTGTATAATTTTTAAATTCAATTGAACTGTAAACTATAATTTCAACACAACACAATATAATGTAAGTTTAAACAAACACTATGAAAATCATTATAGAGAATAATAAATACATAAGTATGAGTTTTCGTATGATAAAGACGGATCAAGTTATTAATTATGCCATTAAAATCATTATTTAAAAGGATCCCAAAAACAAAACGTTAAAAAAGTACATTCATGAAAAAAAAGATCACAAAAAGTCTCTCCGGCGGGGAATCGAACCCCGGTCTCCCGCGTGACAGGCGGGGATACTGACCACTATACTACCGAAGACTTGAGTGAAGTGACGAAATTACAAACCATTTTTCAATGGTTTGTGAAGCGTGACAATCAAATGGGTGTGGCGTATTATTAATTTGAAAACATTAAAGATTATTCCGCAAAAATCGGATCTTTCATTATATGTGATGTAAAATAAATAAAATAAGTCAGCCTATTAGATCCCACTGCTGGGAAAAGGCCTCACCTCAACTATGAGGAGGAACGAGCCATACTTCACCACGCGGGCTCAGTGCGGATCGGTGGAGGGGTGTATGTAAGGCAAGTGACAAACCTTACTGTCAGAAGTTATCAAGCCGCCCTAGGGCCTCTGACTAGGCTTAACGACTAATACCACAGATATTAGCCGGGACCAACTGCTTAACGTGCCTTCCGAAGCACGGAGATGCTTGTCATGGATGTCACTTAAATGGTCGGAATGGTCACACATCCAATCACGACCGCGCCGTGGGTTGCTTAACTTTTGGTATCACTACCAAAGCGCTGCCGCCACTGCGCCACAAGCACGGCGGTGTGATGTAATGTTGATCAAAAGTTATCATATTTTATTTTTTTATCGTGCATAAGTTAAATCATGTAATATCTACTCGATTTTACAAGAATAACAGCTCGTATGATTATTATTATTATATTTTAAATACTATTCAAACAAAAGTTTGGTTAGTTCAGTTTGTTGATTTTATAGTTTTGAATTGCACGTACCTATCAAACAAAAACAAATTCAAAACGTAACAAAGATCAACAATCAACGTACGAGCCATATGTTTATTTTTGGCAAACAAATAGATCATGAACACCGCGTCCTTGAATTGTTTTTATTGTTCTATTTACTGTTTATAGCTCTATAAATCTTGTTTATATCTTTCAACCAGTAAATCTGTATTAAACCGACGTTTTGACTGCTCGAAAAAATATTGCGACACGTTTATAGGAAGGCTGGTTTAAAAAAATATGTACGAGTACAGGTATCTACACATTAGTATGGAGTACTAGTACTTATTCTGTGACATTAGTCGAAGGATGAAAAAAAAATTGTCCGAAATAAACAATTTCTTTTCACGAATTTTACTTTTAGTTCGCAAGTCATGGATGTTTATAGGTATGTCTATTTATCCTAGTCACTGATATCCTAGTCACCATAGCACAAGCTCACGCTTAGTTAGAGGCTAGGTAGTTAGTATGTTTGTTGAAACAATTTATTTGTTACTAGCAGTTCCCCGCGACTTCGCCCGCGCCAATAGTCGGATTTTCCATACAAATTTTCATCCTCCATTTCACCCCCTCTGATGATTTTATATCGCGACAAAAAGTAGCCTATGTCCTTCCCAGTGTCTCAAACAATCTCTGTGCCAAATTTTATTTGATTCGGTCCAGTAGTTTCGGAACCTATTCGATGCAAATAAACAAACAAACAAACAAATCTTTCCTCTTTATAATATTAGTACAGATTAATACAGAGACTAAATAATATTTGAATTAATATAATTCCTTATATGTCATTCATCCAATAACCTTACTTCGTTCAATTCCACCAGCTCTAACGCGATGGCTTTCAAACTCGCGTCTTATTGCTTTCTAGACGTCAGTTTGAGAGCAATTTTTAAAGCCACCAAGCCAGAGTTAGGCCAGCCGATTTTTTTTTAAAACACACCAATTACCTAGCCCCAAACTAAGCGTGAGCTTGTGCTATGGTGACTAGGATAACGGATAGAAATACTTAAATACATATAAACATCCGTGCCTTAGGTACAAATGCTCATCACACAAACATTTGCCCCTTGCGGGGTTCGAACCCGCAACCGCCTGGTTTAGAAGTCCGGTGCGCGAATGACTACACCAAGACGGTCGTCAATTGATTGACGGATCGATTCTCCATTCATAACATCATCGTCCGTCAAATCTATTTCCACATACGACCCAGGCCACTCATTGTCTGTTGTAAAAACGCATTGTTTTCTAGATAGGAAGCCGAAATGAGGTCAAATCTCGGAATAGTCCGTATTATGGAACATTGCCAGACTGGAGCTAACACTAGTATATACGCATTGCCCAACACTACAGTCTAAATATGCACAGAACACAACAAGGTATACACCACCGTTATAAGCTGAGCTGTATAAGCACGAACTTAACGTGAAATGAGAGGCCAGCTTTGAATGGACATCAAATTTTGACATGTGACGTATCGAGTTATAAATACGCCGATTGAGATGTGTTTCCTGCATTGTGGTACAGAAATATAGTTTATGTAGCTAGTGGAAGATATCATGGCTGTTGTTTTTGCGATAGTATTTTATACCTTTTTTTAAGTTTTCTTTCAAAGCAACGTTCACCTAGGTACTTTTAATTATCAGAAGGACATTAGTATTTTATTGAGAACAGAAGTTTTTCTAGAAATCAACATTTTTGATATCATGGCTGTTGTTTTTGCAATAAGTACTTTATAACATTTTTGAAAAGTTTTCTTTTTAAAACAACCATACTGCACCTAATCCTATTGAGCGATTTTACAAGTGTCAAAAATCAGTAACTTAAAAACCCACTATATGCCGTTGAACAACATAAGGCAGGTAAGTTTTGATTTATGAAAATAGCAAATTTTTGTGTTGATCATATTTTGAGCTTTGAGAGGTGATCATAGAGCCATTTTTCCATTAAATTTTATTTTTAACTGCATTTCAAAACTCGCTAATTTTTGACGTGAGTACTCCAAGTACAATGTACTTACAAAACAAAATATTGTAATTATACGTGTACATGTCATGTACACGTAAAATTTCAATATTTTGTTTTTGTTTGAAGCGTAATGATTACGACGTATTTTTATTAGTTAGATGAATCGCGCCATCTATTAACATAAAATAAAACTAAAATTTTAAGCTGTTAGAAAATCCCTCATTATCTGGACACATTGTGAACCGACAGAACAACTTCTAGAAATCGAAATGTTTGCGAATTCGCATTCGTTCTCATTCCGATTTAGAGTCCAACTTCAAATTTCGTCGCCATCTTATTATCTAGCCCGCACATTGCGAGCCAGCCGTCAGAATTCGCCAAGTTTTTCCGAGTGTTTTACATCAATCCCGACTCGCTGAAACAAGTTATAGAACTTATTTGCAAGTCACAGAATGTCTGGGCCTGTTATTGTAGTAGAAAATTACCAAGTAGGCCCACAGATTTCCAAAGTGGCATCTAACGCGATCCTTTACTTACAAGGTCGTCCGTTCAACTTTTGCCGATAGACGTTTGGCGCAACTTGTGAGGAAGGCAAATGGAAGCGCTTCCTACCGACCGGTTGTTATGGTCAGGGACCAAAGTCCAATGATCAGTATTGGTGTAGCTATATGTAGTGGAGCTCTTGAATAAAATCTCAATCTTACATATCGCGGTTTGTGTTATGTGGAGCGGCTAACAGCGGCTAGCCTTTAGAAGTCGAGTCAGGGCGTCGCGTTTAAGAAGTTGCTTGCTAGTGTGAGCGACAGTGTTAAAATGTCGCCACAGACGCTCAACGCTGCGCTTTTAATACATGGTCTTCAATCATTCAATCTCTCATGGTCTCTTTCCACCTCGACAGCCTCAATAGTTCTCGACACTATGTGCCCTGCTTACTGCCAAAAGATCACTAGTTATGATTTATTTCAATAAGGTATTATAACAAACCTTAGTAAAAAATATAATTCTCAATCATTGGTGGTTTCTAGTTAGGTCAACATAGCTCAGAATTCATGATTATGTTTTGAAAAGCGAGTTCATTAAATGAACCTAGTTATTAGTTTTAAAGACCATCATAAAGGAAATCGCACAAACAAAAAAGCCGACTCTTCGTGGTGGGATATGTTCTGTCGTAAGAAAATAACAGAAGTTTTGAATACCAATCAAACGCCTCTGGTCTAGAACTACAGCTTCAAATGACCATAAATTTAGAAATAAGACGTCATGGATGGATGTAAAGAACCTACTGAACTTAGAGCAACCTGGACATAAAGAACCATGAAATCATAAGAACGTCAGGGATGTACAGACGTGAAGATCCTACTGAACCTTATTTTTTTGTAGACCGGCTGGCGTCCGATAAATTCGTTACGAGAGTCTTGGAATTTGCAAGTGACCTGAATCATTGTGTCTCCTACATTTTGGAATTATCCGTTTCCAACTTCCCAGCTTGGAAACATTGTAGCCATGGAAATTTTAAAACTGTATTGTTCTAGAAATGGATATTTAAAATCCCCATGCATGCACATTTAAATGATTAGAGACTTTTTGTTGTGCAGGAAAAATATTTTTCTTTGCTTTGGGATTGATTTAAGCCTTCATCGTAAGTGAGAAGAAAAGAAAAGTATTTATTTGAAAAAACAGCCAAGTGCGATTCGGACTCGACCAAAAAGGGTTCCATACCATTATCTATACAATATTAGACACTTTAAGATAACTTAAAAAACACGTTTGTATGAGCCCCCTTGAATGTTTATTTTATTTTGTTTTAAGTATTTGTTATAATAGCGGCACTGGAAATACACCATCTGTGAAACTTTCAACTATCTAGCTATCACGGTTTATGAAATACAGCCTGATGACAGACAGCGGAGGCATAGTAATATGGTCCCGTTTTTACCCTTTGGGTGCGGATCTCTAAAAAAACAACTCGTCGCTTACCCATCTCCTCGTCTCTTATCTCGTCTTTGCTTAAAAATACTTTAATGTTGTGTATTAAATTATTCGCTGGCGCAGCAATCCAAAGTGGATCTTGGCCTCTGGCAACAGAAGACGCCACTCTTTCCGATGCAGCGCAATCCCTTACCAAATGGCTAGGTATTTGGAGTCCACGTCATCATTCGCAAAAAAGTCAACTCCCTGATCACCAGACTGAGAAGCAGCCCCAATAGCATCCTGGAGACATTGGCAGACAGGTTCACATCTCCACTGTGGTGGTGTTTTGCGCAAAAGGTGACAAATACCTACGGCCATCTAGCCTTGTAATACGAGTAGTTTAGTAATTTAATTATTTACTCATGGTTTTACTAGCAATATTTTTAAGTTACTGTTCCTAACCCCTATGGATGAAACACTGTCCGAAATAAACAATGTATCAGTATCAATATTACTTCTTATACCTTCTATTATCTTTAGACGACCGTCTTGGTGTAGTCGTTCGCGCACCGGACTTCTAAACCAGGCGGTTGCGGGTTCGAATCCCCTAAGGGGCAAATGTTTATGTGATGAGCACGAGCATTTGTACCTAAGTCATGGATGTTTATAAGTATTTAAGTATTTCTATCCGTTATCCTAGTCACCATAGCACAAGCTCACGCTTAGTTTGGGGCTAGGTAATTGGTGTGTTTGTTGAAACAATTTATTTATTTATTTTTAGCGATATTACGACGTCCAACCGGTCGTTTCGCATTTGGTCTTCATTTTATAGTTAACAATCATTATTTTTATTTCAACATAGACTTCGTATAAAAAATCATAAATGTATTAAGAGATTATCAGCACTTTAGAAATATAACATCTACGTATATGTTCTGAGCGCTACATGGGCATGACCTAAAAGACCTTAAGCTACATTTCTTATTTAAGGCTCATCAAATAATCACTAGTCGCAACTGTAAAAGTGATCTCAACTGAAAGAGACCCTGTAATCTGTAATTAGCAATTCTGTTTGGCGGATCGAATGAAAATGCTAATAGCCCGCAAATGCCGCTTAGCTAATGCAAGGAAAAACTTAGAAGTATTTTGTAAGTATATGTAACAGAAAATCGTGTTAAGCAACCATATCCATGTTCACGTTTTAGGGTTGGCACACACATTAACAGTGTGTGTGAAGTAAGGGTCCAATTGTCAGATTTTGTTAACTTCTTCGTAGCATGTAGGTTATTGACAACCCTGCTGCCAGACTTTAAGAGCGGTCTGAGGCGTTTGACAGAGCTCGATCGAACCTACGACTTAACGTGCCTTTCGAAACAGAGAATCATATATTTTATCAAATAATCAGGTCCAATTCCAGTTATATAAGGACATAGTAGGTGTGGATCGACCTAATCTTGTGAACTGATATTGGCAATTGCCACGGCTTGGCTATCGTATCCTGCGATTGGGTCTTGGCGCCGGTAATTCAACATCCCAATTGGTACGAGGGTCAAACTGAAAGTTCTTAGAACTGGCCACTTATAAACAATATAATAAAAAAAATATTCTAAAATTTGAAAATAGAACTCTTTGCCAATATTACTGAGTATATATTTCATTCATTTGTCATTTGTTTTACGACTTGGCGGCAAATTGAAAATTGTCTGTGTCACGTCAAAATGAATTTAACACGAGAAAATTTTCGTGCAATGATTTTTTATGACTTTCGATGTCATTTAAGTCAACAAGAAAGTTATGATAGACTACGATTGGCCTTTCACGATGAAGCCCCATCTCGTGCGACTGTTTACAACTGGTTTAATGAGTTCAAACGTGGTCGCACTAATCTCACTGATGATGTACGTGAGGGACGGCCTTCTACGGCGACGACTGAAAATAACATCTGTGTTGTGCGGCGTATGATAGAGACTGACAAAAGAGTGACCTATCAGCAGATTCGGACAAGCTTAGGCATCGGTATGAGTCAAGTGCACAAAATCCTCCACGAACATTTAGCGGTCAGGAAGCTTTGCGCCCGGTGGATACCTCATAATTTGACTAAGGTTTAAAAACTCCATCGTGTGGATTGGTGCCGTAAAATGATTGAAAGATTTAACGGAGGTGACTCAAATGCTGTGTTCGACATACTAACAGGTGACGAAAGCTGGATTTACTGTTATGATCCTGAAACCAAAAGACAATCTGCTCAGTGGGTGTTTCCTTTCGAGGAGTTGCCAACTAAAGTGAAGAGAGATCGAAGTGCGGGAAAAAAAATGGTGGCCTCGTTCTTTGGAAGGATAGGTCATTTCGCAACAATTGTGTTAGAGGATCAAAAAACAGTTTCTGCAGAATGGTACACTACCAATTGTTTGCCACTTGTCTTGGAAAAAGTTCGAGAGAAACGACCTCGCAGTAGGATCCTCCTTCACCACGACAACGCCTCGTCGCACACCGCCAAGCGAACGATCGACTATTTGGCGACATCAAACGTTGAATTACTGGGTCACCCGCCGTATAGCCCCGACCTCGCGCCTTGTGATTTTTATTTATTTCCAAAAATTAAAGAAAAACTTAAAGGAAAGCGGTTTATGAATGCTGAAGAAGCGGTGGCTGCGTATCGCGATGCCATTGAAGAGACCCCTAAGGACGAGTGGGCAAAGTGCTTTTCCCAGTGGTTCCATCGCATGCAGCGGTGTATTGACGTCAATGGACAATATTTTGAAAAGATATAATAAAACTAATAACTGGCTAATGTAATCAGTTTTTGATTTTCTAAGAACTTTCAGTTTGACCCTCGTAGACACGCAGCCTACCCCTTACTAATATAAATTTTGAAAGCCATTGGCGTTCAAAATTACCTTCAATTCAAACTGACGTCTGAGATGCAATGAGGCGTCAGTTATTTTTAAAACCATTGAGTTTGGCGGTAGGCCTACAAACAGGTGTTATTTTAATTTTGTCTTTTTTGAAAAATAACTAATGACTTGTGTAGGTCACATCTCTTTTAGTCGAAGTCTTTATTAAGAAGAATTATAGGTACACTAGTGGTTCCACGCAACTTCGCCCGAAAAAGTTGGATTTTCCATATAAACTTTTATCCCCCGTTTCACCCCCTTAATGTTTTTATATCACGACAAAATGTAGCATATGTGCTTTCCAGGGTCTCGAACTGTCTCCATACCAAATTTCATCTCAATTGGTTTAGTGGTTTAAGCGTCAAGAGCTAACAGACAGACAGACACACTTTCGCAATTATAATATTAGTATGGATATGGATAATCTGTCTGAGTTTATATTATCTATTTGCTTTGTCAGAGCGATTTCTCTGGTTAAAGTAAAAATATTTCTTCTATGTTTTTATCGTTGTTGCTTCCGTAGAGGAAGCGAACCTATCTTAGCATAGATTACGCGTTTCTGGTCTATTTGATGAGGGTTTTATTAGCTCTTTGATGTTTGAAATGAAAGTTGGCCACATGAATGAATATAGGTTATGTACCGATTAAGGTTTCATAAAGATTTAATGTACTTTACGAAATAATTGTTTATTATCAACTACACACATCAACACTGTCTAGAGATACACAAACATAGTATTATTATATCCAAAATATCCCTAGACAGTGTTGATTAGTATAATATTATGTCATGATATTTTTTCTGGTTTGGAGAAAGATCCATTTAAAGATTCGTTGTAATGTAACATTAAATATTAAATTAAATTAAATTTCGCTCACAAAAATTAATCGACTGTGACTCGAAACTACGTCCCTTCGCTATCCGGACGAGTGCTCTTACCAACTAAGCTACGGAGGACGCTTTTATTATTACTGTATTGATGAAATCGAACGCCGGCTCACTGGCAAGCACTTACAAAAATTCGTCGTCTGACTAACGTCCTCCGTAGCTTAGTTGGTAAGAGCACTCGTCTGGATAGCGAAGGGACGTGGGTTCGAGTCCCGCCGGATGACACAGTCGATTAATTTTTGTAAGCGAAATTTGATTTAATTTCGTAAAAACTTGCAAAATAATTGCTTAAGTTATAAAAATATAAAAGGTTAAGCTGATTTCATCTTAACTAATGGTTAAATATTTGTAAAAATATTTCCATTGGATACATGCGGGTACATTCCCCAAGTATTGATGAAATCGAACGCCGGCTCACTGGCGTAGCAAGCACTTGCAAAAATTCGTCGACTGACTAACGTCCTCCGTAGCTTAGTTGGTTAGAACACTCGCCCGGATAGCGAAGGGACGTGGGTTCGAGTCCCACCGGATGACACAGTCGATTAATTTTTGTAAGTGAAATTTGATTTAATTTAGCCAACATCGTATTTTTATATACATACTAGTGGTTCCCCGCGACTTCGCCCGCAAGAGTTGGATTTTCCATATAAATTTTCAACCCCCATTTCACCCCCTTAATGTTTTTATATCACGACAAAATGTAGCCTATGTCCTTTTCAGGGTCTCGAACTATCTCCATACTAAATTACATTTCAATCGGTTCAGTGGTTTAAGCGTCAAGAGCTGACAGACAGACAGACAGACACACTTTCGCATTTAATTAAAATTTAATATAATTTTTAATTTAAGTTATTTAAACTCATCTGCAGTTGTGAAAAATCGCAAAAGGGACAGAACTAAAGCTTTATTACCGTGTATTAGTTTAATCAATTGAAAATTGTATTTGACAAATAATATGCCACGAACATAATTCTATGTTTGTATGATACGGTCTATTTTAGGAACACGATAAAAACATCAAAAGAAATATGTATTTAAAAATATCCTACCCTGTTCTGTCAAATAGCCCGACCGCCCAACTGAGTCCTCGCCTGCGGGACAGGGGTTTGGGGGTAGACGAGACCGGGGACCATGAGCGGCACGTTCGGCGGGCGTTTGTGTTTTGAATTTTGAATTATTGTTTTTAAGTGATAAGCATTCACTTTGCAATCCAAATATTAGATATTTGCACTTTAAAAAAATACCACCAGAGGCGGGAATCGAACCCGCGTTCCTCGCATACTAACTGATTGCCAAACCTCTCGGCAGGCTTTGCCAACGCCAGGGCGACCGAGAGGTTAGGCAATTACCCGGTATGCGAGGAACAAGGGTTCAATTCCCGCTTCTGGTGGTAATTTTTTCAATTGCAAATATCTAATATTTTGAATTTTGAAATTCAATTTTTTAAATTCAAATCACCCAACCAAATTAAAGCGCCCCGCAACCGAACGCTCACAAAAATAAAATTTATTGATTTCTGGCTCGCAAGGAGCACTTATACACGTTCCAGCATAAAAAGAACCCTTCCACTGCTTCGGGACAATCTTGGGCTAGTGCTGAGAAGAAGCGGCAAAGAAACTTATTTACCTACTACTCGTATTGTCATAGCCTCTTTTAAAAGTTTTATAAGATTTGTGTTCCTGAAATCTATTCGATTCATTTTTATCATTGTCATTTAAAAAAATCATCTATTTTGTAATATCCTTTAGACATTAAAATACATTTAACCGTTGTTTTAAATTTATGTATAGGTAATTTACCAATATTATCGAGTAGCTTATTGAAAAATTTCACGCTCACTGTCACCGTTCTTGTCTACCCCTGCAACCCCGCAAGCGAGGACTCAGTTAGGCTTTCGAAGTATACCTCTTCTCGCTTCTCGCTCATCGCTGCTGGGACCACCACCTAAGTTATTAAGTTTATTTAGGCAGTCACCGACCCTGCGGCCCTTTTACAGCCTTGGCCTAGAAACTTAGGAAAATATTATATTTTTAGCACACCGAGCGGCAGCGTGAGCACACATTTTATATTTCCTACGATAAAGTATAAAAATCACCGTTCGTATTTGATGAGCCTACCCACAACTTTTTGCGAGGCATTTTAACCTACTTTTATAAGTTGGCTACTTTTTTTCTGTAGAAACATCGAAGTGCAAGTCATGTCGGGATACTTCGTAAGTGTTTAGATTATTAGTTAAGAGGGCGCGTGCTGCTAGCAATCTATGCTTTTATCCTTATCAATTGATATGACCAAGTACAAGTATGACCATTGTTAATAAAACATGGACAACTACTATTTATTGTATTATAGGCAAATGTTACCCATATGGTAAAAATATGAATTCAAATATTTACCACAATTTTCTTTTAAAACTTGTCCGAAAAACTCATACAGCGAGGTTTGAAACTCAGACACATAAAATCAGGCCTACGTCTAATCCATTCGGCCACGACGCTCACTTCACGATGCGAAATTAGCGAAAATATTTTGCGTTCGATGCAATGCGAAAAAAACGCATGAAAATTCGAAAATACTCAACATAAGACTAACCTAAATCGCATTTGCACCCCCAAAACCACATACCTAAATATACAGAATTGCTCGTTTATTCTTTGTCGAATAGGCAAATAATTGACCGTAATTTTAGTCTTGATGCGATCGAGCATAGATTGTCTTCAAATATGTCTGTAACTATTTGTAGGAGGACATTGCGACTAACCTTACGCATTGTAAATTTGCCTACAGAATGAATTCCTCGACTTTAACATTCAGTCTTGATTTTGACATCTGGCCACATGCTTTTTGCGTACCCGACTAATGTTTAGTCCAAATAGTGGGTTGAGGGTTAACCTTAAGGTAATTAGCGCAGACCCGACATGACCGATAGAAAACACATTAAATATCAATTAAGAGCACTTTTTGTCGATAGCCTAAAGGTGCACTACTCGTATAAATCTTACACTACAATGTGCGCTAACTTTGACGATATAAAATTAAAAGTTTTTAGAATTCTGAAGCGTTTGGTCATTAATATCAGTATATTAAAATATTTCTATGCTTTTTCTTCAACTTAAAATAACTAGGAAATCGCTCAGAGCCAGGATTTGGTAGTGTTGACAGCTGGTTGACAGTAACACTTCCGTGCCTCACGTCAAAAGAAAGAAAATACATGCGACAAACATCATTTCAAAGTCACTATTGTCGCCAAAAACCAAAGAAGAAGAAGAAGAAGAAAATACATTGAGTAAAATAGAAACCAAAAACCAAAGAAGAAGAAGAAGAAGAAAATACATTGAGTAAAATAAAAACCACATAACACACGAAAATAAATTACATAAAAGACACGATTATAAAACAAAAAACGTAGCAAATTAAGGTACACCAGTCGGACTGTGCAGTTGTGCGCCTGTGATGGCAACATTAAAAGGGCCCCACTTAGCTTAGGTCGTGACCTGCTGGGGGCCATGACGCTGGTTTTCAGTGGGCCTAGCAGAGTGACGTCACAGACATACGTTGGTTCCACGTGTGCTCCGGCTCCGAGTAGCCGTCTCATAGAACTACGAGTGTAATAATAGTAATGTCTTTCTAGCCGAATTCCGACTAGAGCGACCAATCCCAAATTAGCCAACTGCGCCGGAGATATGGGCAACAAGTGTGTCCGCAATACACAGGTGCACTTCCTTCACTCTCATAATTCGGTGAGACGGCAGTCCGACATGACCGTACAGGGGAGTTTAGGAGACTACGAGTGTAGGAACATAGAGTAATTGCTCACACACTTATGCACTATGCATAATATCTTTCGCTTACTTCAGAGAAATAAATTTTCAGTAGTTTTTTAGGGTTCCGTAGTATGACAAGGAACCCTTATAAGATCGTTCAGTCCGTCCCTTCCGTCCGTCCTAGTCTGTCACAGCAGAATATCTTCTACGTTTATGGACTGATTTGCAAGTAACTTGGTTCGAGGATACTTCACATATAGATCTCATTTTTAAAAATACAAAACATTTAAATTACCCCTTTTTAAGGATACCTCCCCATACATGTAAAGGGGGGTGAATTTTTTTTTGTAGTGCACCCCCTTGTGTGGGGTATCGTTGAAAAGGACTATGAAAATAAGATAGGGTTTCCATAAAACACTTTTTTTATCAGATTTACCATTTGCGAGATATAGCCCGCCAAAGTCTTTTACACGGTGCCCCCCCCCCCCCCCCCCTGTAATTTCTAAAGTCTTGGACCTATAAACTTCAAATCACTCACGTAAAGAAACAGCCGCGGAAACTCTTATTTAAAATTGTTTTGGGTATCCTGTGATGAATACTTTTAAAATTATAAATAAAATAAAAATATATACTTTTTTTGCCTATACTGTCTAAAGTTTTAAGTTAATGGTACGGAACCCTTCGCGCGCGAGTCCGACTCGCACTTGGCCGGTTTTTTTTTTATATAAAACAGGCAGACATTGACGCAATATCACCTTATAGTATGCGACTATGCGGCCTAGGATGGATTATCATGTCTGGTGAGTCATGGTTAGGTAATTATAACGGAGTGACGAATTTTTGGCGGTTGGTTAAAATGGACAGATCTCCATTACCATAAAATTTTATCATCATTAATTAATGTACATGTGGTGTGCACTGGAGTACCTAATGTTGGAATAGTTAATGTAACGCCATCTGCCATGCCAATGATATAAGTCAGCCTATTAGATCCCACTGCTGGGAAAAGGCCTCACCTCAACTATGAGGAGGAACGAGCCATACTTCACCACGCGTGCTCAGTGCGGATTGGTGGAGGGGTGTATGTAAGGCAAGTGACAAACCTTACTGTCAGAAGTTATCAAGCCGCCCTAGGGCCTCTGACTAGGCTTAACGACTAATACCACAGATATTAGCCGGGACCAACTGCTTAACGTGCCTTCCGAAGCACGGAGATGCTTGTCATGGACGTCACTTAAATGGTCGGAATGGTCACCCATCCAATCACGACCGCGCCGTGGGTTGCTTAACTTTTGGTATCACTACCAAAGCGCTGCCGCCACTGCGCCACAAGCACCTCAATGCCAATGATAATAGTCAGGTATCTAGAAACTCAATCGCATTAAATTCTCAATAGATACTATTATTCAGTTGGGAGTTTCTATCATAAGCAGATATCATTATGTTAATTATTAACGTATCAACATAATTTGTAATTCAAGTCTAATTGGGCGTGAAACGTAGTTACAATGAATTCGGCGTATGCAGAGATAATTTATGGGAATTAGTTTAAAATCAGTTGGCATTTAAGGAAGTAAATCACGTACTTGGTAATAATGTTATCGGCAATTTTAATAAGTGGCTTATCAATGTTTTCATATAATTAATTCGGTGAACAATATGGCATAATGTATGGCTTTGAATACAGTTACAAAAAGTTAAAATGTTACTGTTAGATTTATTTGTCATTTTTTTCTTTACGAGTAGGTAAGTAAAAGCTAATCTATTATAAATAAATAAAATAAAAATGTTCAGTATTAAATTCATCGGACAACTTAAAACCCATATTAGTGTTAGTAAAATTAAGAAAAACTTATCAAACTAATGTTAGTACTTAATAAATAAAAAGGAGCGAGTGACATTATGAGGGTGGCTAGAAAATTTGCTAACGACCATGAAAAATATGTTTTTTTTTTATATATTTCCACTCAAAACAGTTTTTAAATAAGTGGTAAATATTTATAACTATTTTGATGGCTGTATTTAACCTTTATTGAAAGGGCAAGTACAAGTTGGATACAACATGCATAGAAGTAATGAAACTTTTTAAAAGTTTATGTAAATCAAGCCAAAAGTACATACACTTTTAAATATTATTTCGTATTTCCTTACTGCTCCTTATTTGTAGTTTTTTATTAAGTTTCCACTTATATTCTTATTTTTTTATCTTTTTGACTTTATATTATTTAAATCAACCAACTCTTACCCAAATTCAGTCGAGCCAAGCAAAGGAACAAAACACAAACAGCCAAGAACAATATTTCTCCAGTGCATTTGTGAAAATAAATGATGCGTAAATACGTCCCAAACTCACAGAGACTTGGAGGCAGTCGTCGTACTTTTGCAAGTCCCATCTTGACGCGGTATTCACTTTTATACTCGAAAGAAAGTAACTTCGAGAGGTTAAGACTTGAGAAAAAAATATGCTCATTGTGAAATGTTTAAGTACTTTACCTTTTTAGTACTAAAAAGGAAAAAGTATTGTCACACATAAAACAAACTAAATAGGTAGGTACGATACAAAATACATCTGTCCAAACTTTAAACTTCTATACCTGTAATAATCACAAATAAAGTAATTCGAATTTGAATTTAAGTATCAAGTCCGATCTTGACGCGGTATTCAATTTTGTACTCGATAGAAAGTAACTTTGAGAGGTTAAGACTTGAGAAAAAAATATTCTCATTGTGAAATGTTTAAGTAAGACTTTTTGGTGTAAAAGTAAACGAAATAGATACTATAGAATACACATTTGTATAAACTTTAAATACAAATAAACTTTAGTATTTACACATAAAATGAGATATTACAGTTACTATTTAAATCACTAGCCTGTGATCCGAGTCAAAAATAAAACATATTTTTATAAATTATAATTTTTTCGCGATAAATACCAAAGTTTTATATTAATTATTATTTGTATATAATCATTTAAATGTTTAGTATGTACTTACGAGTCAAACATAGCGGCTTTAGAGCAATGAGCAAATAATAAATAACTGCCCTCGGGTCAGGTATTTCATTTACTAGGAAAAAAAGGTCGTCGAATTACATAAATTGTTATTTTTTTAAAGTACCTAAACCTCAATCGTCTAAAAAAAAATATTGAGATCTTCCAACTTCTTTTAAAAGTAGCGTAATAAATACACAATTCGCTTATAACTTTGCAGTGGATAAGTCTTTATAAATACGGCTATTAAAATTGGAGTTCGTGGAATTTTTCACTCCACAATGAAATGGAACTTCAAAACTTGGAAGAACAAATAAAAGATTTAATAAACAGCTATAAAAAGTCGGAAGTGTTTGTAAACTGACAGCAACCATTTTGTGTGAACTCGTTAAAATTTAGAGGGTATTTTAGTGTGAAATATAGAGTAAGGTGAGCGGAACTGATACTCTGGCCCTTTGATATTTTGCGTAAAAAATATCACGGCGTATCGTTGAGAATTTCGTTGAGAAAACCGTTCGTTCGTTCAAAGGTAAAAGAGTAAAATAGAGCGGTTTTTACGTTAAACTGAAAATATATTGCAATGCAAAGTTAAAAACTTAAATAAAGTGAGCAACTTAAAATGTCTTTAGAAAAAAGGTTACGTGAGTGACCGTTTTTATCGCAAAGGTCTAGTAGGTAATTATTGTATATAGGGTGTCTAGTAGAGTGCCTACATAAAAGATTATCCTGTAAACTACATACAGATTAGTCACAACATGGTCTAATACAGGGTAATATAAATGTACATTAGTAATATATTTACAACTTATTAATAAAAATTAAGATACATTATTTAATACAATACAAAAACAAAATGTATAAAAAGGGTCCCTGTGGTAAGTTTCCCAGGATGCTGGCAGCATTACCGCGCTGGATAGCGATGCTTATACGCTGAGCAAGGTAGCCGCCAGCTCTTAGGTCACCACTGATGTCAACTAGCTTAGGGGTTACATTCCAAAAGAGTGCCAAAAAAAAAAGGTCTAGGGAACATTTTTTTTTCGAATAACATCTACCTAAATTATTCGAAAATAAAGTAAATAGAGAGATTACACAATATTCGTACATTAACGTAGGTATTGCACTTTAAGTTGATTTTTATGCAGATAACGTGCTCACGTATTCTTTTCTTCTTTGCATAGTTCAATTTAGGTTTTGATTCTGTGTAACTACTGAAAAGGACAATGTTAAATTTACCATGAGGATCCGTACCAGTTTCCGTCCAAACAAATTTACTCTCAAGAGTCTAGTTTTTATTCAGCTCTTCACTACAAAAAAAAAAAATTTTGGAAATATCACAAAAAAAAATAAAAAATGCCTATACAATTTTGAACCTAATGGTGTAGGTTGTTTTAACTACCTAGTATACGTCAAAATTAGTTCTCGTATCGCGCCGAGATACTTGCAGATAGCGTTTCAAATGTGTGCCTACACAAAATCAGCTGTCATTTGTGTGGGACAGCCAGTCCAGTTGTGATAAACCGGTCAGTGTATACAATGCCATAACCAAATTGACATTGACAAGTGACTATTACAATTCAGAGTTCCGAAACTCCTTAACAGTGCTATGAATTTCTAAAATATATATTTCATAAAAAGGTTTAAATAATTCAGAATTCGTTTTTTAATTATTTTCTAAAGTATAGTCTTGCTTATCTAAGAAATAATATTTTCATCTCACCTGTTCGGAAAGTTCAACTTTCATGTGTAGATAGCCGGGTGGAAAATAGTTTTTCCCTCCTACTTTATAATTCTACTATTGAATAAAAGGCCACTATCGAGAGTATCGATAGTTATTGCAATACCCAGAGCTGTATCAGCTATCGATAGTGATTTTAATATATAACTTTGATACTATCGATAGTATTGCTATATGTCGATAGTATTTTAATATTAACGGAGCTTCTTCGTTTATATATTAAAATCACTATCGATAGCTGATACAGCAGATACTATCATTACTATCGGTAGACTATCGATACTATCGATATTCTATCGATACTATTGCTTTTACCTCAACTATCGATAGTCTATCGATATTCTATCGATACTATTGCTTTTGCCTATGCTATCGATAGTCTATAGATACTATCGATATTTTATCGATACTATTGATTTTGCCTCAACTATCGATAATCTATCGATACTATTGCTTTTGCCTTGACTATCTATATTCGATATTCTATATATACTATCGATATTTTATCGATACTTTCGATATTTTATCGATACTTTTGCTATTGTCTCAACTATCGATAGTCTATCGACATTATCGATACTATTGATTTTGTCTCAACTGTCGATAGTCTATCGATATTTTATCGATACTATTGCTTTTGTCTCAACCCTCGATAGTCTATTGATACTATTGCTTTTGTCTCAACCATCGATAGTCTATCGATATTCTATCGATACTATTGTTTTTGCCTCAACTATCAAATCTATCGATACATTATTTCTTTCCTCACAGTCGAAATTAAAAATAGTATGTTTAACTCGGTTGAAAGCACCCATTCCACTCTCGAGCTATTGGCGCTCTCACTTCGTTCGAGCGCCAAAAACTTCGAGAATGGAATATTGACTTTCGGCCCTTGTATAACAATCTACTATTGTATAATAACTTCAGTCTATTTGCGTAAATAATTGACAGCTGTATTCGGAACGATACAGTTTTTTGAAATGAACTTTTGTTTATGGATATGCCACTTTTTACGGAAGTAGGTAATTGCTAATCCTTTTAACCCTTTTTTGGATATTTTTTGTGGCTATAATATACGGTTAAAAATTAGCAAATGATTCACAAAAATAAAACATTATTTTTAGTGTTAACGTTCTTATGACGCAATAGGTTACGGGTATTAAGAAGATCCTTTAGTACCCCTTTACAATGTAATGCATGTATAAATATGCCTTTTTATAGTCTTAAAATTTTTAAGATTTTTTTGGACACAAAAGCTATGTGCCTTTTTTGATTTTATCGCGCCGTTCCGGTCTTTTTACTTCTAGCTCTTCCGTGACATATCGCAGGCTAGTAACACTTTACTCCACAATTTCTCCTCTAGTTTGTGAAAATTAATTTTCCAAAGCGCCCTTCTGTCTGCTCTACAGAACCACGTTGTTTGCGCCCCTGAGTACCCTGCAGTGCCTAACTAATTTAATTAAACGAACAATACATTGATGCACAATGTTTTCTTACAGTTTCCTTACTAATAGCACTTTTAATTGTGTAATACGAGTATTCTTAAATATCAATGCTTTATTGCATTGATATAAGATCTATCTTTTTTTAATTAGAACTTGCTTTGGGACAAGTCATTGCTCTGCACTTCTAAAAACACAACTATTCAGATTTCTATAATACTCGCGCTCGTTCGCGCAAATGTTCAATTTCTCATACGAACTTCCAAACCACATTTTTTCACAGCCTTAGAGGTAGATTTTTTTTAAAATCCTCATTCAGTGCTCACCTACACTATTAAATAAAGAATGGTGCCTTTTAAGTTTCTAATCCTAGTTATTTAGACTGTGCGTTCATATGTCAGTCAGTCATTTAGCCTGGAGTTCACTAACACATATATAATTTTTAATTTGCCGCTTTAACATTATTTGGCATACTTTTTATGAGATATCTGTCAATTTAACCTTTAATTACGGTTTACCGACTGTTCGAAAATTAGTGAACACGGGTAAAAGTCAGTTTTCATTTATAAATATTTAGATTTCGATAAAAATTATAATCTAATCTTATCTATCTAAATATCACTTCCAAAGCTCATTCAGGTGGTTTAGTATCGGACACACTCTACATCCTGCGGACGCCATCCGTCCATACTCGGGACCGGAACCCGTGACAAGACGGATGCCCACTCGAGTCCATTAATCCTGGTAATCCTGACAGAAAACCTCCGGGGTCAACCGGAGTGCCATCTTTGCCATAATAGACCGGAAAAGCTAGTGTTTTTTATGTCAGGAAAAGTTTACAAGCGTGATGGTTGTAGTATTCCTAGATACGGTTTTTATTTGTTTTTTTAACTACCCGTGTTTTTTGGTTTCTTACTAATAATGTCTAAACACGTAAAATGTTAATCAAAGGACATCATTATTAACATCCATCCTAGCGATATCCCGGTTGTGCACTCGAACGCGAGGGCCCAGGGCCCGCTTTGGACCATGATCCAAGATGTGGCAGATCAGGTTATTACAGTGAAACGATTGGCTACTACTGCAGTTGGACATCATTATTTACATTGAGAATTTAATTATATGTAGTCGTTTAACAGCTTTGTTATTATGTGACTGGCTTCTGAGGTTTGGCATTACATATAACCATTCGATAGTCATATAAGACCCGATTTCATCAATCTTTTGGTAAACCTAAATTGACGGTTAATTTGACACAATACCACTAATACGCAGTAAACGATTTAAATCTACGTTCCTCTTGCGTACGGCTAGAGAGTGGAATTCGTTGCCGACTAAAGTGTTCCCTGAATACTATGATTTGATTCCTTTAAAAGAGTGAATATGCTGTTTTTAGACAGACATCATCAGATATCATCGTCAGTCAAATCGTTGCTTACCATCAGTAAGATTGTGGCCAAATGTCTGCCTATTAATAAAAAAACCCATAAAAATACATATATCAAACCAAATTATAACAACCTGTTTAAAAATAAAACATGTGTGGGTGAACTCGATCCTAAGAGTTGTAGGTAAACAGCAAGGTTAACGGTAGTTAAAATGACCACAAATATGAAACATTAGCAAATTAGCAGCGTATAGATTAGGGGTTCGTAGTCAATAATACTCGTAGTACTTTCAATATTGTACTAATAGATATTGCATATTGCATAGAGGTGCTTGTGGCGCAGTGGCGGCAGCGCTTTGGTAGCTATACAAAATTTAAGCAACCCACGGTGCGGACGTGATTCGATGGGTGACCATTCCGACCATTTAAGTGACGTCGATGACAAGCATCTCCGTGCTTTGGAAGGCATGTAAAGCAGTCGGCTAATATCTGTTGATAACGTTAAGCCTAGTCAGAGTCCCTAAAACGGCTTGATAGCATCTGACAGTGAGGTTCTTCACTTGCCTTACAGACATCCCTTCACCAAACCGCACTGAGCCCGCGTGGTGGAGTATAACTCGTACCTCCTCAGTTGAGGTGAGGCCTTTGCCCAGCAGTATGATCTATGTAGGCTACCTTTGCTTTACTTACTTTTTTTGATATTGCATAAAACTGACGACCTCAGGACATTTTTAAAGCTATTCATCATCATCGTAGCGTTATCCCCGTTGTGCACTCGCTATTGGTTACACATTCAGTCACCTGAATGTGCAGGTTTCCTCACATTGTTTTCCCTCACCGTAAGAGCGTTGATTAAATAACAAAAACAAACAACAAGCAAAAGTTTATTAGGATAAAAATATGAGATATAAGTTTAAATGAGAAACCAAAAATTCGCACACGGGCAGGATTTGAAACCACGACCTTTGGCTAACCGGGCCAACGCTCTTACCAACTGAGCTACCGTGCAGTCCATCCATCCGTGCAAAATTCTAGGTCTCCTTTAAATACGTCATTGCGTGACGTCAGCGACATCTACCCGAGCTGTATTGCAACAGCGGCAAATATGAGAAAAATGAACATGTTTTTTTTGCTATCTTTGCTCAAACTACCCTCAAACTACTATATACATAGTCCTTTGAACTGAAACAGACGTGAATCCAAAAAATCAACCGCAAGTCGCGAAATTCAAAAGCGAAAACTTCTTGCGAACTGCAAAAATAGTGTTACTTATAAAGAAGCCTTTGTGCGTCTTATCACAACTTGTTACAACCTTTTGTTATTCTCCTCGTTACCCTCCTCAGCCATTTTTCTCTTTTTCCCGGTTCTTGGTAGTGTTGGGACAGATACGATATTTTCAATATCGATAGCTCACCTAAATCTTGTAATTAGCCAAACTTATCTGAACTGGTTCTGATGTTGAATGAATTTGACACTCATTTGTTATTGTGTAGAGAATTTCCTATACTCAAAGGTTATTTGAAAGAGTTCTCTCTTAGCGATAGAGCTGCCTACTTTGGACATCTTTCTGTGTAAATAACTTTGTTGTTTATTTTTATATTGTGCAATAAAGTGTTATCATCTACATATCTATTTTGGTCATATCAAAATACAAGCTAAAGAAATATTTAAATAGTTTAAAGTCTAAAACTTTAAACTATTTAAATATTTTATTGAACAATAACTGCAATATAGATTTGACAGCGTTACTCAAATAGTATTAATAGTGCTATCATATCTTACTGAAACAGAAAACGGTACCTTCAAGACGTTTTCAAGGTCTTTCAAAACCACGCCTTATAATTAGGTCGTTTAAATAAGACGAGTTAACATCTGAATGGCCCTCGCCTAAAGCCGAGCATCTTATTTCGTTAAAATAAGATCTTCGTTTTTGAAGCCACAGTATCGATACTATTTTCCACAACACTACCATTCTCTGAACCCTCTCGCATATATACTAGGGCGTACATACATAAGTGTCGTAATAGATAGTTCTTCTCAGTATAAATTTGCACTCTTTTTGCTACTTCCAGAGCAGCTGGGATGATTAAACTGGCGTTTACAAGGGTGATGTATGTTGGATAGTCTTTTTAACTAAATTGCGTATGTGGATAAAGAAGTTTAAAGAGTCAAGAAACAAAAAGTTTAAATAATTTATTATTTTTATAATAACTATTTAAGGATTGAAAGTTCTGAAAACAACCTCTCTTTTGATCCTTCATTGAAAATTAAGCAACAATCGTATATAAAAAAAGAATCGCTTTTAAAAAAAAAAGATTTATCAAACGAACATAAAACATATTGCATGTTATGTTTTTAAAACAAAATATCAAACCTCTTTTTGAACGTGTAGGAGGGAGTCATTTATTTTATTTACAGATCATACTTTATATTAGACAGTTTAATTATTTCAGTTGACTACTAAAAGTTTATACTTACGACTATTTAGTTTTAATTTATGTTTGGTTATTCCAGATCCGTCTCTTTATATTTAGTGTATTTTATTTAAGAATTTGTGTAAATGGGAAGAGCTTTTCTTAACCTAAAACACAGGGCTTACCCTATCTTAGGAAGCAAGTTCATTATTAAGAACATATTTAGTTTATAAGCTCCTTTGTAACTTACACTTGTATTTGACTTTCCTGCATAAATTATATTATTATTAGTAAAAAAATAGTAGTTTTGGGACAATTTAAACAAAACAGACAGAATTACTCCAACTAACAATAAACTTTACAAGAATACGATCATCACTATTATTATAGTATTATTAAACAATCTTGCAGTACCATTCGATAAAAAATTACACGTCAACAATGGCTTTTAATAGCAATTTTCCGCACTATGGAAGAATTAATTTTCCAAAAGCCACTCGAGCCGTCGCTAACGAGCCACAGTATAAATTAGATACAGTAGGAAAACTCTTTACTTGTAACGTGCTTATATTATTTTAACTGACTTCAAAAAGTATGAGGTTCTCAATTCGTTGGAATCTGTTTTTTATGTACGAGTATGTTCATTGATTACTCGAAGACACTTTTGCTGATTCGGATTTATTTTATTTAAAAGTAGGTGGTTGTTTTATTCAAATCATTCGTTTTTGCAAAATTTCAATATTGTATACATCGATGATATTTTATTTACTCCGAAATTTTGGTATATCATTAGAACAGCGCGTTCACATAGCCATATTATTTACGATACTAAAAAAAACCTACTTTTTACGAAAAAAATAACCAATATGTCAATCAGAACAAGGTCGTATATTCCTTTCTCCCTAATCATACTAGCACGAACACAATCTAAAACTCATACTAATGTGATTGTTATTTTACCTACATGCTACTATCTATTTAAAGCAGAGCAGTGTCTCCTGGCACAGGCTTCATTTTAGCTTAAAAAGAGACACTGATCACTATTTATGTTATGTACTATTTGTTAAAGCCAATAAATATTTTTCATTTTCATTTCACTATGACAGTGCAGGCAAGCCAGAGTCAAATCGAAGTAAACGTCTTGTACAGAGAACGTACTAGTGCATAAAGGTGTTTTATATCCACACGTTCGCACACAACGTTGGTACGAAACTCGGCCCAACAGATAAGCTTTTTAACCACACTAAGTTGACGCAAACGCATTTGTAAAATTTTAAAATCACTTGTTTTCTGTATTAAAATGAATTTTGGGACTTAAATAGCCTGACTTTCGATTTAAGAATCTGTGAAAAAGTGTAAAAAATCTTTTGCAATTTGTTCTTTATAAATTATTTTACACTAACATGGGGTTACTTTATAACGTAAGTAGATACTTTTTGTATTTTTGTAAGTCATGCAGTAAATACCTACATAATCTCAAGGTACTATCGAAGACAAGTGCGTCGTACCAGTCTTAGGGCCAAAACCATTTGCACAACGCATTGTAGTTTTCTAAAGACAATAAAACAAAATTCTAGCAACGTAACAATACAATTCAAACTCGCTCGCAGTTACACTGACATATTATTTATTTGAGTATTCGATGGATGGGTGATTCGAATTTTGATATTATCTGAGGCCTTCCAAGCGAATCTCTCTGCAAAGTGGTAAGGCGCAATTGACCCCTATAGTTCGTCTATCAATTACAACTATCACTAATTTTGACTGGTATTACTGGATCTTTGGTATTACACAGTGAAAGGTAGCTGCTTTATTAATACTTCCAGAGAATGCAGGGAGTAATTGAATTAGACAAAAAAAAATTTTGAAGATCACTTACTATGGTAAAATTATTGTTAAACTTTAAGTTTTATTAGTTTTTTTAGTTATTTTAACTTCGTCTAATTTAAGGCCATAATAAGCAACTGCGGTAATGTTTTATTATAAACTTGAGAGAATAACGACGCAGGTGGTCGATTTAATTATGACTAGTCAGCTCTTAGTGGTTTATCTTTTGCTTAAAGTTCGAACTATATGTTGTATGTTATACTAAAAATATTTTTTAAACATGGCAATAAAATTATTTCATCTTCTGTTGCATTTGACTCTTTATTTTGAGATAATAAAACTATCTAGTCTGGTAAATTTCTGTTGATTTTCTTTGTTAAGAAAAATAAGCGTTCTACTGTAGTAAGTGTCCAATGTAATAATATTATTTATCACTTTCAGAAACAGAAATTAAATTAAATTACGATCCGTGTTAATTAATGTTCATTTCATTTGGGTTCCGCCTTTGGTCTCCGCTTGAGTGTAAAATGAGGTTAACACCTTTAAAATTTAACGCATTTTTGCAGCTGGAATTTTTGAAACGCCCAAACAAGGATAAACCTCGTTTAAAATTTTTAGGTGGCAAACGTGAAAGACAACAAAAATATATACGTATTTTATATTTTGTTTGAAAAATAACGTTTTATGCCATTAGTTTTGCTGTCAGTTCATATTTTATGACATGACTTTTTATTTATTATTATTATTTATAAACCCTTCACATCATAAGAAAAATGACACTCAATTTAATAAAAAAGATACAGTTTTATTAAAATTTAAGTATAAATATAGGTGCATCCTTAAAAGGAGACGAGAAAAATGCCTCTTGTAAAATCATTAGACGATCCTATGTTAATATTGTGTACCCAGCTTAAGTATTTTTCTTAATTCCTACGTAACAAAGAATACCCTTGAACAAAAGCGTGGCTATAAGAAAACAGCTAATCTACCCATAAGTTATTACCTCTCAAGGATCCCATTAGTTTTCATTAATGAACGCACTTGCTTAAGCTAAAAATATCACGCTCATTCATGACCAACATTAAGGTCAGCCTACACTATTATAGTTAAGCGTTGTGTTTTTCTTAATTATATGAAGTAGGATAAGACGGCACGGAACTTTGGTCGTATAAGCTGTAGTTCAAGCTGATGAATAAAGTAGGTTGTGTTTTAGTTCCTAGTAATTTTAGTGAGTAGAGGAATAAATCCCACCGGACTGAATTTAATCATGCTTTTTAGTATATTTTTGAACCAAGTGCTCTCTGGCACATACTAAAATGTGTTTTCTTTCGATGATAAATTTAATAGCATTAATGGCATTTAATTTATACAATGTTATGACAGTTTTTTCATAACATGTTCTTCTTCAATCAATTCAATCAAGTTCAAATTCAATTTTATCAGTCAGATCAGTCAATCAGTTATTTAGTCAATTATGCAATACTTAAAGTTTAACTATAGATAAATATCGTTTTAATTTTACAAGTGATCAGGCCTAATTTGCAAAAGTACCATGAATTAAAATAAAATATATTTATATGTCACTTAACAATAATGTAGTGTCAAAATCGGTTCAGTAGTTCCAGAGATTACTTACTTCCTAGTAACAAACTTACAAACTTCACCTCTGTTGTTTTCAACATACACGCCTATTACCTATCCCTAAACTAAGCGTAAGCTTAAGCCATCTAGGATAACGGATAGACGATGATAGATGATATCAGTATAGATTTACCAGCTACCTATTTACCAGGCAGTCTTCGGTTAAGCTGCTTTTACCATGGCTTATGAAAATCTGTGAAGATTATACGAACAATATATCTTGTAAAATTAACTTCTGCTATGAAACCACGTCGTTTATTTCCGTTCGTGTATCGTTAGCGTTAACAAACTTTAGACACTTAACTGCTTGCTCTTTGTGGTAAAAGTCTCGGGTTTTATTTTTAATGAGATTTTAAGTTGAGGCTAATAATTCTTGAAAGGTGCATTAACTTAAGGGTTTTTAAAAATCGAATCGTAAATATTTATTTTATTTAAGTATTTTTTATGGATCTTAGGAATGATTATACGATTCGGTAAGACAAATAAGAAATTTATACATTCTGGACACAATTTTGACACCGTTTATAATAAATAAAATATTACGGAAGTCTCAAATGTAACAAAATTTACTAGATAATATGTAAAAAAACAACCTAATTTTTTTTTCGTTTCTATACTTTCTGTTACTGTTACATAATTTTGTTTAAACCAAACACCGTGCTCCCTACATGTAGTTTAACATAAACTTATTAATTTACATGGTATAATGGTAGTTTATACAGCATAATATTTTCAGGTCATTTCAGTACTTTAAATATTTTAATCGCACTTTCTCACAATATTTTTCCTTGTTCCAGGCCCTCCGCCGATGTAAGCACGAAGCCGCAATGAGATGAGTATGCGCGTGGCGTGGGCTCGGTGGTACTGGATCGTGATACTAACGACGTGCGCAGCAAGGACCGCAAGCGACTGGCTGGACTGCGCCCACATCTCCACCTGCCGGTGCAAGTGGTCTTCAGGAAAAAAGACCGCCTCTTGCGCATCCAGCGACCTCCGACGCCCCCCAGCGCTCTCTTCAGACATACAAGTCCTCGACCTTCACGATAACCCACTCAGAAACCTCCCACAAGAAGTCTTTGCCAACATCGGACTCCTCAATCTACAACGATTAAATCTACGAGCAACGCAATTGAGATCTTTACATGCTGACGCTTTTCTTGAACTCAGAATACTAATCGAAGTCGATCTAGCTGACAACGACCTATCAAACATACCGAGAGATATATTCAGAGGCAACGAAAGACTACGACTTGTCACACTAAGCAACAACCCTCTAACAACGCTGATTGCAGACCAATTCCCGCCGTTACCGCATTTACGGATGCTCCTACTAGACGGATGCAGATTGAGATCACTGCACACGAATTCGCTAAGGAATTTGAAGTCATTAGAGACGATAGATCTGCGTAGGAACCAGCTCACATTCCTCCGTTTAGTCACGTTCTCGCTGCCGGCGTTGAAAACGGTGTCGCTCTCGGGTAATCCGTGGCGATGTGACTGCCGCCTCCGCGAGTTCAAAGACTGGTTTCTAGATAGCAAGTTAGGAACGGAAGATTTAGTGTGCGTTGAACCATCGACGAAAGCCGGGAATAAGTGGCGAAGCGTGCCGAGTGAGAGCATGACGTGTGCACCAGAAGTGCGATCGAGCACATTAGTCGTTAGAGCTGAAGTCGGCGTAGCCTCGTCGTTTGGTTGCTGGATCCATGGAGTCCCAAAACCGAAAGTAACCTGGCTACTTGATGGAGTTGACGTACACAACAGCACAATAGATTGCGACATGGAAGAAGTGGAAACGATTATCGACGACGACACAGGCGAACGCGTACCAGGTAGTGTGCGATGGGTGAACATAACTCTTTTAAATGTGACAACTAGTGCAGCCGGGGAATGGACTTGTGTAGCTAAAAGCGTTGCCGGCGAAGCGCGCGCGGTAATAAGTTTAGTTTTGCCCCGCTCCCAGACAGCCACGGCTCGCACGGCCCCGGGAATTCCTCAGCTTTTGGGCGTTGTATTTGGGGCATTAGGTATTTTAGCGTCACTTGGTTTTATAGGGGCCGTCGCCTGCTGGCATTTGCGAAGACGGACGGTCCCGCCGAGTCGGAGTTTCACCGATCAAGAGAAAAGATTGATTGACGCATCTGTTGTAGTAAGTTGCGACAGATCTATCGGGGACATGGCATCTCCTTGTGACTTTGAGTTGACTGAGCAGTCTCTTGATGATCAGCCAAGAGGATGCGGGTTTGATCCTGTTCATATTACGATAGAAGGAACTCCAGGGGCGTTCCCTCCTCCACCGGCAGAGTTTGCGGTGCCAGTTCCTTATGGCAACATTTTCATATCGGTTCAGGTGTCCGGCAGAGGAGAGCCTGGGAAGTATCCTGATTTGTTAAGCGGTGGAGCGACATTGCCACGACGAAGTAGAACGTGCTGTACAGCTCCCGCGTATGATAACATGGGTCCTAGGGTTACCGCTACTGGAAGTTCAACGTGGTCTCTACCGGGGGCTAGTACAGATAATGTTGAGGTCTCAGAGACCCCAGTGCTGACCCTACCGCCACCTCCGCCTGAATTTGTCTCGCTCTAGCATAGGCCCTTGGTACTGGATGCCTCAACCCTGAGGTGACCTGGTACCACTAATAATCACGTCAATTAGACTATTACCCTTTGATTCTATTAATTTCTACGTAACTGTTAAGTGTAAATATTTTAGCTTGCTAAGTGAGGACGATGTGTGACATCTTGTGAGATATTCGTAAGGTTGTTATCATTATACAATTTAAAATTGCATTTAAGAAACTTGTTGATGATATGTTGGGATGCTGAATGGAGGAAAGAAGAGATTCCCTATTTTTGTTGGCGGGAAATTATAGTATTTTTTTCTTAATGTAAGATTTCGTCAAATGCCAAAAATCTAGAGATCTTGTTTTAATACTTATGCTGCTCAAAACCACTTAATCTAGGACTTTTAATAGAATTTACAATGCGTTTTCCGCCATCAAAAAGAAAATTGTACAATTGATCATTTCCTAGATTTTTATTTTGACTTCGCATACGTGTCTTCCCAACTTTTGTAAATATTATTTATGCATTATACAAACTTCCCAAACATAAGACTGACCCTTTTGTCTTGTTTTGTCTCTCTATGTAATTGTATGTAAAGCTGTACACTCCAATTTAGCTCTGATTTCACCTTTCTTACGAACCATAGATAAAACTTATTCAATTTACTCGCGAGAAATGGTGAAACCAGCACTTAGTGTCAAACTGAATATAGCTTCTAAAAGTTTCTTTAAAAGCGAAATATCTAATGTAAAAATAAACCGATCGTGTAAAATTTTACGCTATTTTATTTCACCTGAGTTATAAACTTAATCCATTATTGAGTCCGTATTTAATTTATTTTACTAACAAACCCAAAGGTGAATCTACTAAAATCATCTACGGTCAACTATAAGTAACTAAAGTCGTACTTTTATGCACACGTTTTTTAATGTTTAAAAATGATATATCATAAACTATCATATTAAAGTATTTGATTAAATTTAGTTCTCTACAATTATTCATCGTTTGAAAAGCTTTTACATTTCAACTTATACAAGTACCAAACAAGGTATTTTATTTTTAAGATATGCAGCACAACATAACCATTTGTTTAAACTTGAAAACTTAAAAACGATTTTTCTCCAACAAAAAGTGGAATAAACAGTTCTGGCAACACCTGTTCGTAAGTATGACGTATGGAGGCGTGCCTGGCCGCATATTGCTGGAACGTGACCAGGGAAGCTCGAACTTTGAACTGGCAAGAAAATGCCGATGCATTTGGTAAGCACAATATGCAGATTTGGTAAGTATGGAAAATTGTGTAAGTATTATGACTAGAGATAAAGATTGACTTTTGAATAAGTCCTAAAACCTATCTGTGTCGATGTCCAGTGATAGGAGAAATTCATTTAAATAAAACAAACTTCTTTAACTTACAGGATAAAGTTCATGTCCTATTTTTATGTAAATTTTGCTTGCCTCGTTGGTCTAATGGTCAGTACGCTGAGTACTGCTACGAGGTTCCGGATTCGAAACCCGGGTCAGGCCGACAGTGTTGGGTTTTTCTTCTTAAAATAACTTAAAAACAGCTCCGGAGTCAGGAAGTTGGTGGTGTAAATACCCCTGTGCCTCGGAAAACACGTTAATCCGTTGGTTCTGCGCCTGATCTCTCAAAGGTCACGTCGGACTGCCGTCTTACCGAACTATGAGAGTGGAGGAACAGAGAGTGCATATGTTAATTGCACACTTGTGCACTATAATAACACACACTGTGGTCGAAAATAGGCTAGGAGTAAGTATTATGTATTTTTTATATAATAATGCTTAAAAGATTTTCACACGACAAAAAAATCTAAGTTCTGTGCAGAATACCTACAGTTCTGAATAAAATAACAGAGCGAATTAAATATGAAGTTACAACACTAGCTCAAAAACTTTGCAGTCTGAAAATTTGAATCCCCAGGGTAAATAATCACATCCTCAAGATCGTTATTAAGGCACTAATTTCCCGCCATGACAGTGGGATTCGCTTAAATTTTCAATTTGCCGCGCCCCCATGTGGAGCCCGAAGTTTACCTTCTTGAGGCACAATTTGCATAAAACTTAATAAGGAACGCTAAAAGTCAGAGGGGAAAGACCCTCTCTACACTTGTCAAAGAATAATTGTTAAAAATAGGTCATGGATGTACGTCAAATTTATTTACTTGGAGTTATTAATATTGGTGAATAATGCTTTTTTTGTTAATGCCAATAGCAAAAACATTGTTGTTAAACAACAAAAAAAGTATTATAAATTTCAAAAAATTTAACATTGTATTATGAATTATTACTTCAGCTGAGTACTTGACTATTATGCGTGTTAATATTATAGGTAAGACTTGAAACAAGTTGTTTAGAGCATCTACTCATAACCTAATAGATACTATAACAAAATAATGTCAAATATCCCTTACACATGAAATCACAAAATATAAATGGTTAAAAAATAAAATAAAATAAAAAACTGTGCAAAATCCCTTGCATTTTTTTTGATGTTAAATATCCCTTTCACGTGAAATCATATAATACAACCCCAATTTTTTTTTATTAGTGTTAATAAAAATAAATAAAATACTAACAGTGCAAAATGCTCTGCAATTTTATTCGACAGATGTCAATTAAATGGCTTGTAACCCCGAAAGATGAAAGCGTTTAATTAAGAAAGCTAATTGAATTGTAGTTAATCAAACTTCAATTTGATTAAGTCTCGGTTAATGTGCGATTTTTCGCCGTGATTTGCTCTTAGACATTATTAATTATAATTAGTGATAATAGAAACAGGAGAAAAGAGCAGAAAGATTACGTTAATATCGTATTAATTATCACACAAGGTGATGGTGATAATAATGTTCTAATACAAGGTAATGTACAAACAATAGTCGAGACATGGTGATGCTAGAACATCAAATTAAGTTGGTTGGCTTAAGTTGTAAAAAAAAATATTTTTACAACTTAAGCAATTTGTTTGCAAGTTTTTACGAAATTAAATTAAATGCCCCATCAAATGAAACAGTCGATAAATTTTTGTGAGCAAAATTTAATTCAATTTATCTAATTATTTAATTTATTATATAATTTATTTAATTTTTAATAATATTAGATTCATTAAAAAATCTGCTTGCTGTTCTACATGAAAAAAAAAAATCTCAGAACTAAAAACATTTTTATTTCCGAGGGAAAAAAATGTTTTTAGTTCTGAGTAATTGTTATTTTAAGAACACAATAAACCTTATTCGAATTGCAAAACAACTGAAACAACCTCTTGTCTTATAATAAACGCTTCAAGGCAGCTGGTAACAACTAATTGTTATGATGAAATTCGAAAAAGGTTTTTTGTTTTCTTAAAATAACAATTACTCGTATTATAATTTCAATATCTAAGAAGCCTTCCAATGCAAGTTAAAACATAAGCTGTCATATCTTTTCTGACTATATAAAACTGCCCTGTGAGATAATATCCTGGCACTAATTTCATTAATTATTATTACAATTACTATGGTAGATACTTTTTCTGCAACGAAGTTAAAATGAGAAAGAACGAATCCTGGCAACTCTGAACAAGTGCCAAACAGTGGCCAGAATTTCAATTCACATCATAGTCTTTTATGTTCAACTAGACCGCAAAGATCAAACAGTGATAGAAAGTGCACTTCATAGCCACTGTAACATCCAAGAATAAAACTAGTCGATACTTACGGTCGTGGACGTGCTTTATCACTGAAAATGTAACAGAAATGCTGTCTTAGGATTCTTAAAGTTTCTAGCTATAAGATTTTTTTACCCTCACAGTGTTATTTTTAGGTTATAGTTGACATTTTCACAGATGATGTATTTCTATTGCCGCTATAACAACAAGTACAGTACCAAACAACCAATAAGTAAAGTTAGCCTATATAGATCTTAGGGCGGGGCAAAGGCCTCACCTCAATTATGAGGAGGTACGAGCCATACTCCACCACGCGGGCTCAGTGCGGATTAGTGGAGGGGTATCTGTAAGGCAAGTGACTAACCTTACTGTCAGATGTTGTCAAGCCACCCTAGGGCCTCTGACTGGGCTTAAGGACTAATATTAGAAGCACGGAGATGCTTTTCATGGACGTCAGCTAAATGGTCGTCACCTAAATAAGTTTAAAAAGAAACCAAAAATTCGCACACTTGCAGAACTTGAAGTTTCATGGTGTATGGTAATTGATCGCCTATTTAATCTGGAAACATGATACTTGGTAGCCCGGATGAAAAGAGTCTTGGCCCGATTAGCCAAAGGTCGTAGGTTGAAATCCTACCCGTGTGTGAATTTTTTATTTAAACTTATAAAATGATACTCCAATTGGATTTAATATATAATTCTCTATTGTCTTTTAAACTGTTTCTCTTATAAGGTAATGGCTGGTGCCTTCTTTTAAGCTTGATAAAGCCTATGACAGGAATCATCGCTCTTCAGTTACACATCCTTACATAGCATATCAATATACAAGTTTGGTTGATGTAAGCTATGAGTTCAAAAAATAAGGGAGTGGTATACAAAGAATACTGAACGGCTCGAGTTGATACAATGATATAAAATAAAGTTGAGTAATCCTTTACCAAAAATGTTTTAGAAATATTAAGGATGAATAATATAACAATAAACAACATTTGTCTCAGTTTTGGTAAAGAAAAAAGGATCTTCTGGCTAGAATAATAAGTCAGCCTATTAGATCCCACTGCTGGGAAAAGGCCTCACCTCAACTATGAGGAGGAACGAGCCATACTTCACCACGCGGGCTCAGTGCGGGATGGGTGGAGGGGTGTATGTAAGGCAAGTGACAAACCTTACTGTCAGAAGTTATCAAGCCGCCCTAGGGCCTCTGACTAGGCTTAACGACTAATACCATAGATATTAGCCGGCTAGAATAATGCTCAATTAAATGCTTAAGAGAAATTAACACGTTTAAGTTAACTACTTCGTAGAAACCCACATTAATTAGTTTGTTAATAATTCAAGTTAAATATTTTCTAAAAACTCAAAGTTTAAACGAATCCTCATAAGAACACAATTTTTCCGATTACTTCGCGATTCTAATAATCAGGTTTTAAATAGAACGTTAATAAATAGCAAAATAATCTAATATAGTATTTCTATTTAAATATTATTGCATTTGAAAATATTATCACCAGAGGCGGGAATCCAACTCGCGTTCTTCGCATGCCGGGCGGATGCCTTACCTCTCGGCTACCCTGTCTTTGGCCTCTGGTCGTAATTTTTTCAAGTGCATTATTATCTAATATTTAGATTGCAAAAGTGAATGCATATCACTTAAAAAACAATATTTATTTTATATTTTTTCCATTCATCTTTACGACTCAGATAAATGCAAACCAGTACGTTCTGGAAATTGAAAATTGAATTCTTTGTTTTAATGCCTATAATATAATTTTCGCGTACCCAAGGTCAAACTCAAAGGTCCCCTAAGAGTAATGGACATCACGATGCCGATGCCAAGTTGAGGTCAAGGTTGATTCCCCGGAAAACATTTCATGCTACACGCACTTCCCAAGGGAAACTCGAGTTTTAGCTAATATACTAAATTCAGTCCGTCCGTCCTAGTCTGTCACAGCAGAATATCTTCTACGTTTATGGATTGATTTTTTAAATGCCCTTTGAGATAATGGACACGACTCCAATGTGTCTAAGATTAAATTTAAATTCAATCTCTCTCTTTCTCTGCCAAAAAAGCAGAAAGAGACTGACTTAAATAATTTAGAATCGTCAAAATATATGATGCTATTTCTTATGTATTTTTAAGTTTTTGCGTGTTTCGTCTTACTTTATTCGTATTAGTAGGGCTATTACGTATCTCATTTGACAACCAAAGTGATTATCACTATGCCTTGGTGTCTAACTGAGAACTGTCAAAACATGGTTTTCGTATTACCGAACTTCGGTTTCTAACTAAAATGACGTCATCGCCGGTGGATACGCTGATAGGCACTGGCATATCCACTGTCCAACTTTTGACAGCTGTTTATGTATCGACAAACTGATTTTCGTATTATGTAAGCTCAGTGGATATCAAAATCGTTGATCACCGAAGCTGTCAAGTGGCCGCTGAAACTACTTATGAGCAGTGTTTATTGGGAAAACAGTGATAGTCACTATTAACCTACCAAGTCAAAACGTACGTAAAATACAACGTAATTACTAGTTATAGTGATACCTATTTAATTTTGGATGGTTTAAAGGATATCACTCAGTCAGCAATCGAATTAAGTTTGTAAAATAAATAAAGCACTCTGCTAATAATAGCTTAAGCTTTTTTATTGGGACATGCATGGGATATGCCGAGAAACAAAGGAAAATAAATGAGATGAGAATCAAACACGTTGTTTTCACGATCGTAGTGACCCAATAAAAAAAATCATTACTGTGATGAAGTCATATAGAAAAAATTTCAAATACTGATGCGATCACATATAAAAATTTTCAAATACATCGATCAGCTTGCTGTTTTAGTACCTACAGCCGCTTCTGATGTGCTGAGACAGCGTTCATTCGCTAATCGAATCGCTATGGACTCTCATGCTTTTTGAGCGGTTTGGCTAGTCCACCGGTGAAGCGAACTTACGCCTAACTTAAAGTCCCGGTTTCCCTCGGCAAACCGAATCAATAAAATTATTTGTCTATGAGATATATTTCTCCTAGGAGCCATCTAAAATAGGAAAACATAAAACATTTATTATCTAGAAAGGACTTGTCCATTAATGGTTTTTTATTCGTCAATATTTCTAACCAGAATAAACTAAATATTTTATTAAAGAGTTCACAAAATCTAGTCTTTCTGCATAATTAATATATTTTCTAGGGCCTCCGATTTAGAGAAAAATTGAAATTAATTTTTCTCTTTGTCTGTACAGAAACCTCACCTTCGCCTATATCAATGAACGCATGAAAAAAAATTGATAGCAAAATTGACATTCCATTGACAGTAGTTCCTATTATATAATCTGTGGTAGTACCTAGTAGTATTTATCCACAAGTGGAAAGGCAATGGTACATAGCCGTACAGCCAGGAAATACAAGTAAGTGATCAACAGATGATGCATGTTACAAAACATATTTTTTCTCAAAAATGGAGGCGTTTAAAATTCTGATTTCTATGGTTACGTGTTTCATTTTTTTGTAGCTTAAAGATAAATATAGGTTTATTAGTGGTTGGTGATATCTTAAAATAAAAAACCAGCCTCCATACAAAAAGAGGACAAGTCCTTTTGTAATTACTAACTTAGCTAAGTGGTAGAATGAACCATTGGAGTTACGAGTAGATCGACATAGATATGACAGCTCAGCAGCGCTGTCAAAGGAAGAAGAAGTTGTCTATGGATTCTGTAATTTCTTTAGCAACTGATAGCTGTTTAGTCTAACGTTTCTAAATTATTATAGTTGTCTCTTTTCGTTTGTTTGGCAGACAAAGAGAGAGACTGAATTTTAATCTTTGATGAGTCGAGCCAATTGATACGGAGTTACGTATTTTAAAAAAGTGATTTTTTATTCCATGTGATTTTACACTAAATTGGCAGTGCCATTGGTTTACACTCCAGTATTTCAGATGTGTGTTGGTAAAACGCGATGAACAAGTTACATGTAGGACTTCTTGTCGCAGTTCAAAATTAAAGTAGTAAGTATTCAAAATATACAATTACTATTTGTTGTATATTTTTAATATACAAATACTAAAATGTTTATATCCTAATATTACTGGTTAGTCTTTGGGTAAATGAAATACCAATTGAAGTGGTACAAAATTAGCACTCGTAGGTAATCTGGTTTAATTATATTTTCGTAGCTACATAAGTCTGTGGAACGAATAGAGCAGGCGAGGCCTACGTGATTTCGTATAAAAAACACTACTTATGGGGCGACTCCACGGGTCACGGCCTACTCGATTTTAGTGCGAACTGTTAAATTTAGTCCTGGCAGCCAGAAAAGAGGTTTTATTTCTGTTGTTAGTACGTAGTGCGAGTGCAACAAATATGATCACTAAACAATACTGTGAGTTTAAACACGTGTTTTTCCAAGTTAGTTAATTTCAGAAGGTAAAAGGAAAGCATATTTTTGTACGTCGCTTACATTTAACTCCTGCGTACGGAATTTGAATTATTGTTTGTTTAGTACATATTTCGTGATTATTATGATTTTTCTATGTGAACTGTGTCGGTTTTATAATAATATATGATGGGATTCACAAGGCGGGTTTATTGTTTGTTTTGTGATGTTGGTCTATCATAATAACCAGAGGGCTTATTCTTGTAAGAAAAATTACAGTCATTTTCCATAATATGTCTTGTCACTTTTTATTTCTTTTTTTTAAATAGACGACAAAAATATTTAAAAAAATTGAAACCCCATAATGATCGGTAAAGTGTGTATGGGTACCTTAACTATTTTTACCGCTCCAAATAAAAATTGTTGCATTTAAGCAAAAATACTTATGTTTTAAGTTTTGAGATATAAAAAAAAATACTTTGATTACTTGCAAACTTCAAATGACCGTCGAGTAAATGAAACTTCATCAATTTGAACGCAAAAGTTGAAGTATTGGTTCCACTAAAACCTAGCTTATTTTGGGTCCTCCATCTTTCCGATCTGAATTGGAATTCATTTAAACTTGAAAAAGGGCATGCATTGTTCCGACGTTCTTAGCCCCAAAAGAAAAGGGTTAGGCCTTCGCACTAATAGTCCCTAAGGTATTATTGGCCGGGCCAATCTTTAGTTTGGTAGTCGTAAACGCTAAGATTAATGGAACCGTTTCTGAGGTCGCCTCGTTTTTATTGATTTTCGAGTTACGCTTTTTGTTGAGATAAAATTGGCGCGTGTTGTAATGGTATGTGATTGTGTAGTTGATAGCACGAACTAACACAGCTGGGCAGTCAAAAATAAATATCATAAAAATATTTATTTTCAAAAGAATGTCACATACAACATTTAGTTGGCGGTCTCTGCAATAAGCGTGTTGCTTGTACTGCAGCGGCCCTCTTAGAACTGCCTGCGAGTATTCCGTCAGTAGGATGACACAATTGACAACACTTCAAAAATTTAACAAGCACTTTTTTATTTTTTCCTTAAAGTACGTCCAAAAAACCGACATACGTATTTTATCTTTTTCATTTCTTTTCATTATTTCCCTTTGAATTTAATTCCTTAAAACTCCCCATTTTAAAAGAGCGTAAGTACCAGAGTAAGGATGTGCCGACTTCACGCCTTCAATCAATACACCAAGACGGTTGTCAATACAATAAATAAAATACTCCTGAATATTCCAATCACCAAAATCAATAGTAACTTTTTACTTAAAATGTTAGCAAGGTTCCCAAAAATAATAAAAACACAACCAAAATCTCAAATATGGCATTTTACTTGAATTTTTTTGCCATATAGTAGAGCTTGATGTAACTAATCTGTTCCTAAAGTATTATCCTCCATTAACGGAACAACATTAATAAAATAATAAAAATGTAATTAATTTGTAAAACAATACCTACCTCACTAATAATGATTTTGACATTGCTATATTATATGAGACGACTAATTTGAAATGTATGCATACATATCTATCATTTTATTTCAAACTGAGACGGCTCTCATATTTAAACAAGTGCTATAACAGTGGCCAAATCATTACTAGTAAGAACCACTAATACGCACCAAACGTTTTAAATCTTCGTTCCTCTTGCGTACGGCTAGAGAGTGGAATTCGTTGCCAGCTGAAGTGATCCCTAAACACTACGATTTGGATTCCTTTAAGAAAAGAGTGAATAGGCTGCTTCTAGATAGACATGTCCGATCATCGGCCGCATCGTCGCTTACCATCAGGTGAGATTGCGGTCAAATGTCTGCCTATTAAATTAAAAAAAAAAAACTATTTTATAAAGCTTGAATGACAACACTCATAACATTTGCCCTAAGAGTATTTCATTTTCTTTATTTAGATGCTAACTTTCTCTTTTCCTCTTTGAATTGCCTATTTTTATTATTCCTTTTGTAATAAAAATAAAGCGTTAATCCCCTCGATTTCCATAAGACTCACCACTCCAAAAGCATGAAACGTTAATTTTTAAACGCCTCAAATGAAACTCCTACCACGTCAAAATTCAAAAATAAAACACAGAAATCTTCCGTGTTTCATATAAATCTGTTCACGTTTTTAACTTCGCGTTTTAGCAAATTCAGGACGACATAAATCTTAAATTCATCCTCGTAAAATATATTCCGTACAAATGTGTGTTGGGCTTAGTGTATCCACTAAGGGCACGGTTTTCCGCATTTGTCGCGAAAAACGACGAGTAAGGGCCGGGGAACACTAGGTTTAAAAGTCTGTTGAAATAATTTCAAGAAAGAGTTGTAAAAATAGAGATGGGCAAAATATATCAATGAAAAAAAAAAGAGTGATTCATATCATTGTGAGCTTCTGATATATATCACTCTTTTGTATCTTCGGCTCTTTTAACTCAGTGATACAGGATGCGAATCATCGATGAATGAGTGATCTATTTGCTTGCTATCCTATGTTTCTCTCTTTCACATACTAGCGAGCAGTAATACCGTCTCACTCAGTCCTGTAGTTCAGCTCATTTCGTTCAGTCGTTTGAAAAGGAGTCGTATATCAAAAGAGATAAAGATATGTTTGAGATGCAAGTGAGTTAGTGAGTGATTAGCTTCTTTGAAGAGATATATATCATTTTTGTCATTCACTCAGGAGTTACACAAAGTAAAGACAGCCTATATATATCCCACTGCTCGGAAAAGGCCTCGCCTCAACTATGAGGAGGTACGAGCCATACTCCACCACGCGGGCTCAGTGCGGATTGGTGGAAGGGTGTATGAAAGGTAAGAGACAAACCCCACTGTCAGATGCAATCAAGCCGCCCTGGGGCCTCTGACTAGGCTTAACAACTAATACCAACAGCTATTAGCAGGGACCAACTGCTTAACGTGCCTTCCGTAGCACGGAGATGCTTGTCATGGACGTCACTTAAATGGTCGGAATGGTCACCCATCCAATCACGACCGCGCCGTGGGTTGCTTAACGTTGGGATGACTACCAAAGCGCTGCCGCCACTGCGCCACAAGCACCTCAAGAGTTGTGAAACTAGCAAGATATGTTGGAAAGGTAAAAGGATTTTGTGATGATTTTACCACATTAGTAACTTAGCTAAAGTTGTTTATGGCCTTTTTAGTTTCTCCAAAAAACAAGAGAATAGAATACAAAATATTTATTTATATGATGTACAACATATTTTACAAATAATAAGGTAGATTATGTGACGCATTTCAAATATCGATAGAACGAACTGATTCGTAGGTTGTGATTTCAATAAATACTACTTCGTGACCTAGGGTAAAAAGTTCAAAAACTAAAAGAACATTAGAAACAGCTAAGAAATTCTCATTTTTTCAATTCTTGACTTCAGAATAGTATAAAGCGTCTTTTAAACATTCCATTACAATAAACTACTCCGCCTAACTCATCGCAATTAACTGTTTGCCCAATCAGTCAGATCAAAGGAAGCTTTATTTAGAAAAAGCTGTATAAAAGCCTCGAAAAACATTTCGAAAGTATTCTAGCACTACGCTTTGAGCGCTCGAACTTAAGGCTCTGAAAAGTCTAAAAACTAATCGGACTTAGCTTAAACCCTACTTCATTTACCTAATGAGAGCTTCGAGTCTAATGACCATTATAGAAGTAGGAAAAACCAACCGTGATTTCCAAACTAACAGGTACTCGTATTTTTCAATAAAATATTATGTTTTTCTTATCAAAATTACTAAATTTTTTAAAATAATTTTAATTATTTTTATAATTTAAGCAATTTTTTTGCAAGTTTTTTATGAAATTGAATTGAATTTCACACACAAAGGGAGTTTTCTTTTAAAATATATCATTAAATAAAATAAATAAATAAATTGTTTCAACAAACACACCAATTACCTAGCCCCAAACTAAGCGTGACCTTGTGCTATGGTGACTGGGATAACGGATAGAAATACTTAAATACATATAAATATCCATGACTTAGGTATAAATTGCTCGTGCTCATCACACAAACATTGCCCCTTGCGGGATTCGAACCCGCAACCGCCTGGTTTAGAAGTCCGGTGCGCGAACGACTACACCAAGACGGTCGTCAAATCTTTGATTAATTAGCTATAAAAGCAACTTAAAATTAATAACACATTCGTAAGTACAAGACTCAAATAATTTTATTTACTTTTAGTGTTTACTTTGACCTACCCCATTTTGTAAAAAAAAGTAAATTATTTTATTATACTAAGCGGAATGCCCGAAACGCATATTTTTAACTTCTACGTTTTTTCATTCACTAGCTTTTGTTTTTGCTCTCACTCCACACCCGGCCTTACTGCAGACTCTCTGCTATAAATTCGGCCATTTTAAGGAATTACCTCGTACTTGACTGAATCGGTTTCAATTATCCCATAGGTAGCCATAAAATGGAGTAACTGTTTTGTCGCGTAATTGAAGATTAGGGGATTTTCTGATAATGTCAAGTGATTTTTATGGGGAAGTGGGAGCCATTTACGGCGGTAACAGGGAGTCTGTTACGGCAATAATCTGTAAGGCCGTAAACTGAAACAATACTCAAAGTAGATACCAATACGTGAAACTGCCATCTGAAATAGTAAGAACACAGGTTGCAAAAAGTTTTCTATTCACGTATAAAAGTGACCTTTCTCAAAATGACATAACACCATAATTACTCTCTTCTCCATATTAAGTATAATATTTAGTATAAGTAAAAACATATACACGCTGTTACTTTGCATCCTTGCCATATTTACAGAGGTAACTATATTACGGACACTGAACTCGAATCATTTAAAAAATAGTGACCTAAAATTTTGATTTTCAATCTTGATTATTTAATTTTATCGACAATCTGTTACGCACACCAATACCGATCGTAGCACATACACATCACTGTTGGCTGTTCATCGGCACAAAAGAGCCGCGGCGATTGCGCTCTCTTTCTAACATCATAAACGCCGCCCCTTCTTCTTCTTTTTTTTTCTTTTTTTCCCTTCTTTTATCTCTGTGAATATGGCAAGGATGCAAAGTAACACCGTGTATAAGTAAATCAAAACTTCTGTAGTTTATATCTGTATCTATCAATTACGAGTATGAGTTTACTTGTAAAAAGTAATCTCTAAGCCACTAAAAGGATTTTCAAGTTTTTTTTTTACCAGAAGAAAGCTACATCATTTTTGATTAACATCTTCTTTGTTTTACATATTATCATACAAAGTCGCTTTCGCTGCAGCGCTGTTTATTCGAAGATCATTCAATTACGCAACGGATTATAGTGCAATTTAAAGTATTAGATATTTTGATCCAAGAGGAAGGATTATATATATAATACATGCAAACGTGCAAAGCCGGGGCGCGTCGCTAGTCGGATATATTTGTATATAAATTAATAATACATATTTTTTAAATCTTAAGTGCACCAGTGTAAAGTCACGCTGCTGTAGTACTTTACTTTTGTTTTCGATAGTAGCAAAAAGGTTCATAAGCTATTATTGGAACATTTTGAGGGACCTAACTAAGTATTTTTTAAATAGTCTTAAAAACTTTTTTGAAGCCGTATCCTACAGTTTAAAGTTCGTAGGTACATACAGCAGCAGCAGACGATGTGTCCATCAGCGACACTACTGGTTCGTATGTTATTTCTATGCTATTATTTCTATGCTAGCAAGAGTCGCTAAATGTGGATGGTACTTCGTAGAAATGCATAGTAACTTGTATAATATGTAGTGGCGACAACACGTCTTCTGTTGCTTCGTGAAGTCGGCAACGAACTTATACCTTTAGCCTAAAAAAAAGATTTCTTTTGCAATTTCTACAGCCCTCCTCTTTCGTCCAACACGATAAAGGATCGATGCATTTATTTAATGAAAACCCCGAAGTCTAACGGGTTAAATGTAAAAGTCGTTCAAGGGAGGAAATAGGTCAAAGAGATATTGCCCTAACGAATTGTTTTGACAGTTCCGCAATAATCATTTGGTTCGGATTAAGGTCCGTAATTTACGAGTTCAGGTTGAAATTGCAATTGTGCGAGTTATTTTTGCGTTTCTGTTCACCGTTTGTCACTGTCACCTTTGGGGTTTTGTTTGGAGCTTAGACCTTTTTGGCTGTTCAAAGGAACAAATGGAACAACAAAGTTGGTTTTCGGCACGTCAAGTTACCCATTTGAATTACGAAAACAGCTTTTATCACGTAAAAAATAGGGAAGGCCTCAAAGGTAAAAGTGGGGTAGTCTGATGTGCTGCCGTGTGTACCTTTTGTTAGGTTTTTCTAGACCACCCTAAATGCCTGCTGTTAGTAGTATTCCAAAAAAGTTAGACTATATTTTTGTGTAATTTTTCTTTAAATGTTAAAATTCATTTGTGATTGTCATCTGTGGCCGAGAAAAATATATTATTGTCCTTTCGTGTGCTCCGTTGAAGACGATTAGACAGTTTTATATTTTAAGAATTCTGATCTTTTTAATATATTGAAAATAATAAACAGTCTTTTCTAAGATTCTTCTTCTTTTCTGTATTATAAGTATGTTTCTCATCTGCGGGAAGATGGCACGAGCCTGGTTCTTTTGGAAGGCGTACGAGGGGATATGGATCCAACATGAAGAGGCCCCTTTTGAGATTTGATAATGAGTTGGGATATGTATACCTAGTGGATACTATCTCTGCCTGCACTATTAAGAAGATACAGCCAACGACAGCACCCGCTAGGTACAAGGACTATCGCGGAGAAGATGGGAACTAATACTGGTTCTATGGACGGGAAATTGCTGGACTGGTTGCCGGGATATTGATGAGACAATGGGACACCTGCCATATCTAATGTCTCATCTCGATAATCAGGGCAGACGGTGACTCGCCGTTCACTAAATGGGCCGCCTAGAATAGCTACCAGGTGGGTAGCAAGGCAGCAACATTGGTGTGAGCGGCTAAGGTTGTAGAAAGGTGAGTCTGCGGGGTGCAGGTGGCCAGTGCTAAGCGCACCAGCCAGCAGGCCCCCAGCGTTATGACATTTTACACTTCCAACCTGGAGCATAGGTTTTGCTCTTGCGATCTCTACTCTTGGCCCGCCGCGGTGCCGGTTAAGGCAAGCACAAAAGGCGAGGGCCAAATAAGGCCCTCGGGAATCGGGGTACGAGATGTCGCCACTCACCTACAGCTGCCACTGCCCCTTGTTTCTCATTATTTTGTTGTTTCTCATTATTATTAATTAACTAATACATGGTACCTATTTAATTGATAGTATAGTTGCTTCGAGAAGAAGAAATTGTTAGGACAAAGCATAGGTACATAAAATATTATTTTACGTGCACATAATCTCAACCTTAGTTGAGGCCAATTGAAAGTCTGGCAAGGATCCTAACAAGATCCTTCTCTTTGCGATTTCTAATGCGTTTATTCCTCTGGAGTACGTTATATTTTTCCAAGCAACCTTTGAAATATTTATTTCATTTTATAAAAGCGTCGTCTTAGGATAACTTTGGAATATCTTGGGGAAATTCTTGTGTGAGACTTTACCGTCCTACGTAATACAGTTTGAAAGAACGTGTAGAATATTTAACTATGCAATAGTAGAATATGATTTTTCTGAGCCCCAAGGGGCAGTTTTAGGGCGGTAAAATCGTAATATCAATGGTAAAAAATAACTTGTTTTAAAAAACGTCAACCACGAGTCATTCCATTAATTATTATTTATTTGCCTCGCTTGCAACTTTTGTTTATACGATTGTATGACTCTCATTTTTTGATGCGTGCTAAGTATCCACGTGATTGCGCGGGCTAGACCCCGCCATTAAAATATGGTTTTGATTCTAAACAAAAAACCGGTCAAGTGCGAGCTGGACTCGTACAAACAAAGGTTTTTTTCTAAGATGTAATCACAAATCCGCGGTTTTCGGACTTTTCCCTTTACTGGTACTGTAAGACCTTCCTTCTTGCCAAATTTCATTGTTCAAGGTACATGAAAAGTACCCCATGGGCTTTGATTCTCCTTAAAAATGTTAGAAAATAGGGCAAAAATGCCAGTAACTTGTGATTGCGTTGACTTAAAAGCTTGATTTTCGTACAGCTTCGAAGGACCATTGACATACGTATTTGGTGTTAATTTCAACTTTATACCTCCGCGCGTTTTCGAGAAAAAGGTTCTTGACACACAGACAGACGGACAGTAAACTGATCCTATAAGGGTTCCTTTTTTACTTTTGTGGAACGGAACCCTAAAAATTGTATTTAAAATGACCTCTCTTATAGCAACTAATTACATGCTTTTACAGATCATACTCAGAACGGATTTGCACTACGTCTAATCAAAAAGAGTCAACGTCTAATTGAGTCCATCAAAATTTGATCAGGCGTAGTCTTAGAACTGTTTGTATGACCGTTTACGTACTACGTCCGTCCGTCCGTTATTTTTTCTGTACGTTTATGAAAAAATACCTATTTTAGGTATCTTTCTGTCGCTCTTATTGTATGAATACACTGTTTTTAATGAACAAACACATCTCATCGCACAACCCTAAAATTCCAGAAACGCAAGCAAAAAGCCTACTAACCTACAACCATTTCCCATATACGGTCGGGTTCATACAAAATGCAAGATTGGGGCTGTGACGCGGAATTGAGGCTTCGCGGAACACGGACAAGAATGCTTTGCGAGAAACTAAGCGGCTTATGAATCCACCTTGATATTTTATAAACGTATACTTTGATATGTATGTACATGTGCATACCGCAAACATAAACGTATAGTTGTGTAACTTTGATATACATGTGCATAGGTACACATAAGTATTTGAACAATACAAACATAACAAACTATTGGATATGTCATCGTTAGATTGTTCAAGGAATAAAAAAAAGTTTTTGATTAGATTAGTTATTGACGGTATTTCTTCCATGTAAGTGCCTTTTTTGTTTTTATGCCGCAAATAACTAGTGAAATTTTTTTTTTCTTTCTTTCATTTACAATTAGCCAGATGGCACACCTCATTCAAATAGTGTAAACACCTCAATCAATTATTGAAATCGAAGCAAGTCTTGTACTTTTTATACGAAATACATTATTGCTATGTTCATGAGCGCCTTCCAGTCAATTTTGTGATATTAGATATTATTAATTGAGTGAATGCTTATTACTTAAAAACTAATCTAAGTTTTTAGGCTTCACGGAACCTTTTCATTTATTTCTTGATAGTTGGCATTTCCAGATATTCATAGACTTGAAAAACCATGGAGCACTGATGGTTCTCAATGCGTTGTGTTGAAAGCGTTGGAGTATTTCGATGTCAGAGTGGCATGCCGATCCCCAAAGTTAATTTGGTTCTGTGTAAGGAATATTTAATTAGTAATGTAGTTGAGGACAACTTATTAATAAAAATTAAGATAAATTACTTAATACAACACAACAACAAAAATTATAAAAAGGGTCCTTGTGGTAAGGTTCCCAGGATGCTGGCAGCATTACCGCGCTGGATAGCGATGCTTATACGCTGAGCAAGGTAGCTGCCAGCTCTTAGGTCACCACTGATGTCAACTAGCCTCTTGGAAATATCTTTGAAAAAAGAGATAGCGTTGGGACCCCACGAACCCAGTGTTTCGTCTCCAAACGGTACAAAGTGGTACCGGGAGTCGATCTGCCTGTACTTGTTCTTTTTGAAGTTTTCGGCACTTGTCGCAGCCAAACCAGCATCACGGCTTGTCCCGGGTAGATGAGAGGCTGCAAGTTTGTCGACACAGGTAGCGTCCCACACAAGAGCCTGACCCATCCGCCAAGGAACAAGTGACATCCCGTCTGGTCTCTAGCCATCATTACGCGCGATACCGTTCGGCTCGAGTAAAGCCGTTCTGTGTTATATTATGTCCAGTATTGGTTTGATTATGCTTTTGTAGACCATAATCCTTTTTTCCACTTTGAGTGAAGACTGTCTACCTATCAGCTAGTACATAATTCGGTTTTTAGGAAATTGAATTCTTAAAAATCCGAGTCCATCCAAACAACTCAGTTAGTTGTGGGTTCGAGTCTTGGCGTTGACACGGTTGATGAATTTTTATGTGTGAATTTTAATTTCATTTCTTAAAAACTTGCAAACCAATTGTTATTATAAAAATAATTATCTCGGATTTTTTGTGATTCATATTCTTATGATAACGAGTTTGATTCATTTTATTGTAAACTTCGAAGTAACGTTTGATTTATGCACCAGGCTTAAGACCCTGTTCTTTTTATAATATATATTATTTAAGTAAACCTAAGGAAATATGAAAATAATCCTAGTTTCATATTTCCTTAGGTAATGAAACTAGAAGAAATACTGCGCGGAACTACAAATCGCTCGTACGCATACGAATAAAAACGCCCAAAGTTTCCAATCTCAATTTCTTTAACCACACTTGTAAAACCACTAAAGATCCTTATGGCTTAAGAAATAAGAATCCATTTACACAGCCACAGAATTTTTGGACAGCACAGTTGTCTTTGCCTTCACCTATCATGTTGAGTGCTTCCCAAAAGGTGACATCGACTTTTCGATAAAAACTATGTAGTTCCACAGAAATGCACCTTGTTCTGTGTAAATAGAACCCATTTCTCATTGATGGCTGTGTTTGTTGTACATGTACAGTAGGTATGCTAAAATACCGATATTCGGTTTGCGCGCAAAATGTATCAGTCAAAAGGATATTGCATTTTGTATGCTGTCAAAATTAAAGAAATAAAGGTCATGTTCTTTATAAATTGCAAAACCAAAAAAAAATCATAAAACTGAGGGATTTTCCTAGTGTCAAAAATCAATACCTACTTTAAAATCCGCTAGATGGCGTTGACCAAACTAAGTCAGGTAGATTTTTATTCAGGTAAAAGGCTGGGTTTAGCGTTTAATAAGTTATAATGTTTATGTTAAGCATGTTTTTGATTCACGCGTATTAACAGGTCGTTTTTAACAATTTAATGATCATAAAGACGTTTATTCCATTAAATTTCATTTTTAACTGTTATTTGAAACTTGCATTATTTTAACGTAAGTGTACCTACTTCCGCTACATGTCTGTACACATAATATAACAATAATGTTTTTGTTTCATGCGCAATGATTTCAACGCAATATTTATATAACTTAGATAAATAGCGGCATCTATAAACAAAAAATAAAACTAAAATTTTGAGTTGTCAGAAAATTCCTCATTATGATTTTGACATTGCTATGACACTTTATTATGATAATGGCTTAGGGTTAATTTGAAATGTCTGTCTGCACTATGTCATGTCACCTATCTGTCATTAATTCCAAATTAGTCGTCTCATATTTATACAAGTGTTATAGAAGTGGCATATTAATTATTAATAAGGTGGCAGACTGTAACCCCGTTATTCTAAAAACTTAGTACCAGGTTTAAGACAGGACTAAGTCATTAGCAAGCCAGCATTAGAAAAGCGCTTCTCTTTTGTCGGCTAATATTTCATCATATCAGCCTATTGCAGTCCACTGCTGGACATAGGCCTCTCCAAGACGGCGCCAACTTTCACGGTCCTCCGCTTCTCGCATCCAGCCACCACCGGCCACCTTCCTCAGGTCATCGGTCCACCTAGCAGGGGGGCGTCCAACACTACGTTTCCCGAGACGTGGTCTCCATTCGAGAACCTTCCTACTCCAACGCCCGTCGGTTCTGCGACAGACATGACCAGCCCACTGCCACTTCAGCTTACTGCACCTCTGAACGATATCTATGACTTTCGTCTTTTGGCTAATATTTAGACCAATTTTAAACCTGGTCTAATTTTTTTGTAATAACACCGTAAAAGTTTATTAATGTTCCTTGTAAAGTCAAACTTATTCAAGCAGGAAATTAACACACTTAATTGGTGTAACCCGATTGAACAGGCAGATTATATGTAAAGTCTGTATTAGAGCTGTTAGTATATATTTTTTTAACAGTTTTAGTTTTAAAAGTCATAAAAATATTGTTTACAATGTTTGACACGCAAAGAAAAACGGACTCTACTTAAATATTTCACTTATTAACACTTTGATTCAATTTTAAATGTATTTTTGTTTGCATATTGTTCCTAACCATAAAACACAAAATTTTAAGAAAATTAAATCATATTTACAAATACCTAGATTTAAGGTCTACGCAGGTTAAGACTTTAGAAGGCTAAACGTATAATGTATTTTTAAACGCTCCTCTTTAGGGTTCCGTACCCAAAGAGTAAAAACGGGACCCTCTTACTAAGACTCCTATCGGTCTGTCTATCTGGCACCAGGCTGTATCTCATGAACCGTGTAAGCTAGACAGTTGAAATTCTTACAGATGATGTATTTCAGTTGCCACTATAATAATAAAAATAATAATAATAATGTCCTCCTAGCCTAATTTTGACCACGGCGGCCTATCTCAACAGAGATTAGCCAACTGCGCAGGAAATATTATAGTGCACAAGTGTGTGCACAATACACAGGTGCACTCTCTGTTCCTTCACTCTCATAATTCGGTGAGACGGCAGTCCGACATGACCGTAGAGAGATCAGGCGCAGGACCAACGGCTTAACGTGCTTTCCGAGGCACGGGAGTGCTAATACCACCAACTTTCTAAATCCGGAGCTGTGTCTGAGTAATTTCAAAATTTCAAGACAGAAAAACTCAAAACACTCTCGGCCCGAACCGGGATTCGAACCCGGGACCTCGTGGATAGTACCCAGCGTGCTGACCACTAGACCAACGAGGCAGTCACCTCAAGTATAACAGAGTACAACAAACGCCTATTTTTTTCGTGTTAAAAACTTAAAAGACGGTTTTATAGTGTCCACTTTGTATAGATAAAGGTACGGAACCCTATGTGGGATGTGGGTATATTCCCCAAGTATTGATGAAATCGAACGCCAGCTAACTGTCGTATCCAGAAATAGAAAAACGACCGACTTACGCCCTCCGTAGCTCAGTTGGTAAGAGCATTCGTCCGGATAGCGAAGAGCCGTGGGTTCGAGTCCCACCGCATGAACAATCAGGATAAATTTATGGGAGCGAAATTTAATTTAATTAGGTATGGAACCCTTTATGCGCGAGTCTGACTTGCACTTGGCCGGTTTTTATTCAGTTGTTTTTATTCAAAAACGCATTACTCGCAACTTCTAAATCCCTCGTAGCTACTTTACCGTGTCCCGTTTCGGCAGTCGACGCAAACTCCTGCAATGCGTGTTCCTACAGCGTAATAATAAATGAAATATGGTATTATAAAGCACTTCTTTATTGTTTTGCCTCTGGCTTATTTTATTTTGCGGTTAGTACGCTCACTGACACACGGGTAGCGGGGAACAATTTTATTTCGCTTGTAGTGGTCTATGATTTATTTGTGGTCGCAGTTCTCGTTTTTGAGAAAGGATCACTTAAAGTCAATCGTTGCATGTGTACCTTACACTTTCCTTTTTAAAAATGGGAAAAAGTCTTGTTACATAACACAAGTAATAGTAGATTGTTATACAAGGGACGAAAGTGACCATTCCACTCGAGAAGTTTCTGGCCAGCGCCAATAGCTCGAGAGTGGAATGGGTGCTTTCACCCGAGTTAAACATACTATTTTTCATTTCGACTGTAAGGTAAGTATCGATAGACTATCGATAGTTGAGGCAAAAGCAATAGTATCGATAGACTATCCATAGTCTAGGCAAAAGCAATTGTATCAATAGAATATCGATAGACTATCGATAGTTGGGGCAAAAGCAATAGTATCTATAAAATATCGATAGTATCGATAGACTATCGATAGTTAAGGCAAAGCAATAGTATCGATGAAATATCGATAGTATCGATAGACTATCGATAGTTGAGGCAAAAAAATTGTATCGATAAAATATCGATAGCATTGATAGACTATCGATAGTTGAGGCAAAAGCAATAGTATCGATAAAATATCGATAGTATCAATAGTTAAAGCAAAGACAATAGTATCGATAAAATATCGATAGACTATCGATAGTTGAGGCAAAAGCAATAGTATCGATAATATATCGATAGTCAATCGATAGTTGAGGCAAAAGCAAAAGTATCGATAAAATATCGATAGACTATCGATAGTAATGATAGTATCGATAGTAATGATAGTATCGATAATGTCAAAGTTCAATATTAAAATCACTATCGATAGCTGATACAGCTCTGACTATTGCAATAACTGTCGATACTCTCGATAGTGGCCCTTTATTCAATAGTATGAGAAAAAGTAGGAGGGAAAAGCTATTTCCCACCCGGCTATCTACACATGAAAGTTCAACTTTCCGAACAGGTGAGATGAAAAAAATAAGTTGTGAGACTAACTACAACCTCTTTATTTAGTAAAAATATTAGTTGCTGGCTGACAAGAAAATGCCATGTCACGGCAAAAAAACTGTGACAATTGTGCTGTCAAATGTGAATTTTCATTGTTGTTTTGTGGTTGTTTTGTTCTAGATTAAAATAATTACAAATAGATAATGATAAAACTGTGCAAAGACGTATCTTAAAACTAATTTAATGTAATAAACGGTTATATATTGATTTCGTTCGTATGCGAATTATGAAAACGTGATACTGGAGAGTCACTCATAGAAATATTTTACAATTTTGCCTGGTCATGATACAGCTTTAGTGCTTAATCTTGCCTCTTGGCAATAGACAAAAAAGCTTTTTTTGGTCTTGGTCATTGTCCTTGGTCGTTTCACCAGCAAGTTGAAGTTATTTTCGTTATTGGCTTTCTTGTTCACTTGCTAAGGATTGCATTAGGAATTTTCTGCGACTATTTTGAAAATGTTTCTTAGCCTTTGGGCACAGATTATTTATAACAGTAACTACTTTTGGGCTCCTATATTGTAAGAAGTTGCCCGTATTTTTAGCTCCATGTATCCTTGTCATTCACAATAGAATATGAGATTGAGTGAATAGGACGACAACAGTCGGACGAAGTATGACCTTAGGTATTTTCTTTGCCTTACAAAATATCAAATCTCGGGTGTTTTCACAGAACTGACAAAGTTCTTTGGGTAATCCTAGGGTATTCTGTTGTCAGGACAAAATTCCCAATACGAGTCAAATTCTGCTTAGAGTCGAGGTGTCTTGTCATTTTAATATATTTACTCCCAATTTGAATAGTAAATTCATTGTTTTAACGAAATCAATTTCACTTACATAGATCTAAAAAAAAAATTGAGAGTAAAATTCATTTCGTAAAAACTTGCAAAGAATATGTTTAAATTATAAAAACAAATATATTTATTATTTCTGTTTAATGGGCAATAGCAATGAACATATTTTATACTAGGTACATGCTATTTATTCGTGATTGTACTACGTACATTGTAAATAAGTGTAATTTTTAATATCGTCTAACAAATCGTTTTGGCGATTTTGTTACAGCTAACTTTGTTTTAAACGAGTCAGTTGTGTCTAAATCTCAAAAAAATACTAAATTCTTATTCCGTACATCATATAAATAAAGGTTCAATTCTCACTTGATGAACTAAACGATTATGTCAAAATATACATTACTAGTGGTTCCGCGCGACTTCGCCCGCAAGAGTTGGATTTTCCATATAAACTTTTATCCCCCATTTTATTTATATCGCAACAAAATGTAGCCTATGTCCTTGCCAGAGTCTCGAACTGTTTTCATACCAAATTTCATCTCAATCGGTTCAGTGGTTTGAGCGTCAAATGGTAACAGACAGACACACACTTTCGCTTTTATAATATTAGTATGGATTAGTGTCCAATTTGAACGAAATGTACACATTGTCTTTATTAAGTTATGTATAGCAACAATATGCCATTTATTTTGAATTGGCTTTGTTTTGTAAAGACACTGCTTCAAATTTGTCAATTTTATTTATTTTAAGGGTAATAAGTGTGATTAACAGTTTCCCATTAGAATGTAAAATAGCAATATGGTGATGAAAATAAAAAGGGAATTTATTAATTTAGTATGGTAGGCAAGCTTTAGTAACTTATCTGGACTTGCGCTAATGGGATTTCAACTCAGGTTATAGGATTTGCGCTAGTCCAGATAAGCTAATCCGGACTTGCGTAACTTGGCTTTCAACTCGGATCATGGGACTTGAACAAGTTCGGATTAGCTAAACCGGACTTGCGTAAGTTGGCTTTCGACTCGGATCATGTGACTTGAACAAGTTCGGATTAGATAATCCGGACTTGCGCAAGCCTCACCATACTAAATTTGTAAATTCCCTTTTCATTTTCGTCACCATATTACTATTTTGCATTGTAATGGAATACCGTTTACCGTACTGTTACCGTAATAAGTCCGGATTAGATAACCCAGACTTGCGCAAACGGAACTTACTGTGGTTTTTCTGTATCAAAACATCTGCCTTCAACCTCTGGATTTTGATAGCGCAAAACTCGAACAAAACAAACTTTTAATGAGTGTACAACTCGCCATTTTGGCGCGAAAGCAGTGACAATCCATTGTAATATCATCCATACAGAAAGCCTAACTAGTCCAAAACTGGAATGGATTTTGGGCAGCCCGATTGAAATCTGGGATCGTTGTAATAAAAGTTTTTCTCTGCCCGTTTTCATAGGCGGAAAATTGTTTTCATATCGCGAAGGCGCCACTGGCAAGCGCGCCAATTCATCGGATTGAAATGGACTGCTCTTACTAGCTGTGGTGCTAGTCTATCATAGTTGGTTGTTTTCAAAATCAATACTAGATTACTGAAGTCTCTATTAAAAGTTATGCGGTGTTTTAACAATAAAATAGGATTTTACAATTGAGTAAATAAAAGATAAACATTTTGAACTAAATTAATCAATTACTGACAAACAATTTATTTTATTAACGTGCACTAAGACCCCTGTGCACCAAGTTTTAAACAGCCGGTGAACCTCGATTTACTCTTAACAGAATTCCCATACAAAATATGTCAATTACTGCAAAACCTGTCAGTGAAGTCTTAGTGTGATCCATTCTAAACTGGCTGTCTTATATTTATACTGTTCTATTTATTGCATAAAAATACTGCAATACTTTCACCAGAGGCCAGATGAAATTATTTCCCGCTAAAATATACGTCATGTCAACAGGCGCCATGTTCGTGTCGCGTTTGACGCGCGCTTTTTATTTTTTTATTGCAGCCCTCGAGGAAATTGGTACACATCAACTCTTGAATCGTTTTCCTTTTGCGGTATAAACTTAATGTTGGTGAAATTCTGGGATGATTTTAAGTCTATGTAAGAGAATTGTTCTTATGAGAACGATTATCGACAGAAATTAAACTCATTGTAGTATTGAAATGAAAGAGACAACAATTTTGTTTATTTTTAATTAGATAACGAATCTTTTTAGACACATCTTTAAAAAAATCTTTTTACTGACTTTTAAAATAAAAGACAATACTTTTTCTTGTATTTTTCTGCACAGCTTTCAAACAGCGCCTTGCTTTTGGTAGCAAAGTTATAACAGAATCGGAGTTGAATGGCTTGATATTTGGCCCATAATAGCACTGTCAAAATTTTGCTACTCAATTACGTTTTTATTACAATTTTGTTAGTGGAATTGGGGCCAAAGTGTACGTCTAAAACTGCAGAAGTTAAGTCTATTGTTAAGTTCTATTTCCGATATAATATATGTTATTTTGCCTTGAAATGAAGTTCAGGTGCGTATTTGAAAATGCAGGTAACGATTTCGTTGCCAAGCTCACACGGTTCCACTACATGGTGGTTTACCTGAAAATAAAAGAGAATTTAGTATGGTTTAGCATAGACAGACTCAAACAAGATGAAGAGATATACTGCGGAATGATATAATCCCTCATTCAGCACTTAATCTCTCCATCTTATCTGGAGTTTTTACCGAAGATGTCGAGGACAAAGCGAGGAGAGGAGATGGAAAATACCAAATAGAATTCTATGAATGACTTGATAAATATTGGTACGATTGCATTGCATAGTGAAATTCTTATTGCTTTTTATGCCACATTCTGGTTTGCAGCAGAGTTTGATCTATAAGGTTTTTTATAAAGTTTCGGCAGTTAAGTATAAGTATTAAATTATACCACAGAATAAGTACTTGTATTACGCTTATACTGTTTGACCTTGAGACCATCTCTGTTCCCTACGTAATAAATGCTATTTTTGTAATTCAAATGGGTAAACTGTCGTACTGCCGAGTGTTATTAGAAGCCATTTTTTATTTAAAATAACGTAAAGAATAAAACACGCTCGTAATAAAAGTGTGTTTGTATTCACAAATGTTTAAGCCAGAAAACATTTACCAATGAAAAACTTATTTAAACTGAAACTGAATTTGAACAATTTAATTCAATTGATACAACACAAAGTTTTGACCAAACAAATCAAACAAAAATAATGCAACAATAAAATTTAAACTAAACCAATTTGTCAAACGATCGGAACGAAAAATAGCCCCATAAAGATACAATGGCCAGATATAAAACTTTGTGATCTTTATCATAATCGTGACATTATTCGATTATGTTTATTGTTAAAAACGGTAATGGTTCCATGTTTGGTGTTTGTTTCGTGTTAGGTAATGAGTTGCCAAGTACTTGGAACTCTCTGACAAATCGTTGCGTTTATTTTAACCCGCCATCAAGATATCTCGTACATCAAGATATTTAGTTGCATTCCAAAGGCTCAATTTGGCAACTGTACGTTGTTGAATACCAATTTAGGAACACTGCAGGAAATAATACTAAATATCTGTGCATGCAAACGTGGACGGTTCAAATACCTCCATGGTTGGAAGGAGCTTGGGACTCGATTCTCGCGCCTTCGATATGATATCACATACTATATTAATCGAAAAAACATGGCGGATATCACAAAATGTGACAAAAATACGTCATTTTCATACTTCGAGAATACGCAACATCTAAATTTTGTGATATCCGCCATGTTTTTTCGATAAATATCGTATGTGATGTAATATCGAAGGCGTGAGAATCGGGCCCCTGGTTCATTACCTACTAGATTCGAATATTAAAACCTATCTATCTACGGATGATACGAGAACATGTTCGAAATTATAATTATCCCATTACGCAGATAAATTTAATAAAGTTACATTGAAAAACTATAGTTTGGAAAAAACTTTTTGAACGTCGTAAAATACCATTATCTAAATGACATATTGATTAGAGTTCATATTTCGTGATTCATAATTTCAAATTGGATCAAAATTCATCTCTATTTGCTGTTGCAATTAGGGCCGTTATCACTTAGTTATTCGCATGCGTAAATAGCAAACATGTCTAAAGTTGGCTTATCTAGGTCCCAGTGCGGTCTCAGTTGTAGCGGAAATGAAAACTAAACAGATCAAGGATTGATCAGCGAAACTCATTTTACCTACAGTGCATTTGCTCGAACACCTTATTATTAAAAGGCGAAAATGCACCTAAACGAAGATCAGTTTTTACAATACAAAGGTGGGCGCGGAGGGGTAGGATTTTTTATTTATTTTATTTTAAACACAGTGAGAATTTAATATACAAAATGCACACCCATCCTAGACAGTATATCAATAATTTCCATTTGTAAGGTGACCCCCTCTGGGTTACCTTACAAATGGAAATTATTTTAGTCTCTATTCTCAAAACTACTCGGAGTAATTCGTCGTTACAACATGTCTTTTTATGGCAGATTATAACAAACGAAACGACGAAGGCCATAAGGCAACCCCTTAAGGATCGTAAGGCCGCCGGCGGTCTCATGACTCATGAATTGATTTTCTATTGTGTCTGAAAACATGATTTCTGAAGTATTCCTATTTTTTTCTCTAACGCTTACACTGAGACTTCACCCCATTAGTCTGTCAGCGGCAATCCGTAGCGATCTGACGGGATGTGTACACTATGACACGCCCGTCTGTCCCTGTCATAATCTGTGGTCATCACTATTTGTCCCGGTAATTCCTGCTGAGTAGCTTTCGGCTGTGTCCTCATCAGATAAATTCGCCGCAGCGCGATAGCGTACTTTTGTTGAAGGGACTCTCAGACATTTTGTTAAGGAATCACACTGCACATCATTACAAAGTACAATATAAGTGTCACAGATACGATGTGCGTAATGTAGAACTGGGTCAAGAAATTTTGCAACTTATTATTAATTTACAAAATTAATACTCAAGTCAACACGTCTGATCGCATTGTCGGCTAAACACGATTGTAACGACAATGTAATAATAATATCCTCCTAGCCGAATTTCGACTACAGGTGGCATTTCTGTATCTGTATTCTGTACCTATCTAAACATTATTTTTAAAAGAGGCTTTGACAATAGTGACTGAGTTTCTTGCGCTGCTTATTCTCTGCACTAGCCCACATTTGTCCCGAAGCAGTTGTAGGGCTTGTAAAAATATATGTTGGGACGTGTATAAGTGCCCCAGTGGGCCTACATACATAAATAAATGACTTTTATTTTGTATGTCTTTTATCTCAACAGAGATTAGGTGACTATGCTGGAGCTATTATAGTGCAATACACAGGTGCACTCTCTGTTCCTTCACCCTCATAGTTAGGTGAGGCGATAATCCGGAATATGACCGGAAAGAGAGAGAAAGAGAGCGGACTATAGCGGTATTTAATTATGTAGACCATTATCTACCGCCTTAAAAGTCAATATAAGCAAGCAATGCAAAAATTTTGCAGGTTTCTTTCAGGCAGGGTCGCGTACAATCTTGTCGGACCATAAGTTGAAAGTTTAGTCTCCATTATGTCATGTCACCTATTTGTCATTAATTTCTAATAAGCCGTCTCATATTTTTTTAAGTGAGAACAGTGTACAATTATTAATTCTATGCATTCCCATGCGGTTGACTGGTAGAAAATGCCTTAAGGCATTAAAATGTAGTTTCTTTTTTGGTACAATAAAGTTAAAATAAATAAATATAAGGAATAAGGCAAGAGATTTTTCTTTATTTAGTTAAGAATCCGTTTCGTCATACAGAATTTGCAAAAATTAAAGGAAAGCAGGAAAATAATCGTAAAATGAGTTAGTAGGGCAAAATCAGCATGACTCGTCACGTTCTCCATACTGAACCGTGGTCAACCATTGGCCTACATATTTCGGATCGGGTCAAACTGAAAGGTTTTATTTAATCAACCTGAATACCGTTCATCCACTTTTTGTATTTGCTTAGGTCCTGTACGGTGGCCAGAACATCAAACTAGATATTTTAGTTGAAAAATCGCCTCTATTACATCAACATAAGATACCGCAGTGTTTACCTTGATATGTTGTGGTCTGTACATGCCTATGCATGTATGCATGCAGTCTCAATTAGAATGATGTAATGCTATTCGATTGGTGCATATTTAAGTATGGGACGTCCCGTTGGGATAAGGATAACATTTGACTTCTTTTGTGACGTAGAGCGTCTTATTTTTTTCTGTGCATTTTACTTGATTTTTCTTTAGTAAAAATAATATGTTTTTATAAATATTTTTTGTAAAAATTTAACTTTTGTGAGCGAAATTAAATTTGATTTCGTAAAAACTTGCAAAATAAATGCTTATGTTAATAATTATATTATATTATGATTTTTAAGTTCTGTTTTTATTTTATAACATAACTTATTAAAAAATAAGAGGTAAGAGGAAAAGAAGACTGTATAACAGGAATGAGGCTCAGAGTTAGGGAAAATAAAGATATAATAAAATAATATAAAATATAAACAACAACCAAGAAGTATAATGATAAAGAGAGAAAACGCCAAAATATGATTATAAAGGGCTGGCCTGGTGGCAATCTATAATTATTTTTATAACGGAAGCAATTTGTTGTAAGTTTTTACGAAATTTAATTAAATTTCGCGCACAAAAATTGATCTAATGTGTCATCCGAAAAAAGAAAAACATTTCAAAAATGGTAAAGAATTTACATGACGCAACTAATAAATAATAAATAAATTGTTTTAACTAACACACCAATTAGCCCCAAACTAAGCGTGAGCTTGTGCTATATTGACTAGAATAACGGATAGAAATACTTAAATACATATAAACATCCATGACTTAGGTACAAATGCTCGTGCTCATCACACAAACATTTGCCCCTTGCGGGATTCGAACCCGCAACCGCCTGGTTTAGAAGTCCGGTGCGCGAACGACTACACCAAGACGGTCGTCTAAACTTTTCTAAGACTAACTAATCTACTGCACGTATTGTATATTTAAATGGTCTTTCTGCTTTTAGTTTAAGATAATCTTGTGTACATGACCCCTCTGGCAGTATTTGGCAGAATCTTGTTTGATGTGTGAAATATTCCTACGTTGGTATTTTTCCACAATAAATATTTATTATAATTAGGAAGACCAACTTTTCCCATTGTTTACCCATGATCTATATTATATTCGTACGGTTGTTGTGTAGTTAACAAAGGCGATATTTTAACGTTCATAAGTGGCATTTGGTGTCCTAAATTGAATAAAGAATTTTTGACTTTTGACGATATTTACTGGCAATCCTGTTGATTATTACACAGGGTGCGGGTAGTGAAGTAAAAAATAACAAACGGTTTTGATTTCGCATATTGTGATTCAGATTTTGTGAAGCTCTATGAAACTTGTACAGTACATAATATGTCTCGTACATTTTGTTTCATATAATGTGTAATTGCACACACATAATAATATTTTCTAAACAAGGTATTTATTATTTTTAAGGTTGATCTTAAGATAGTAAATGTTGTCTAAAGTAATAATAAATATTGGACAACATCACATACATTGCTCAGATCAGAATAAATGTTATGAAAATAGGAAACAACGATAGTGATATCACAACACCCAGACCCAAGACAATAAAGTAAATATGGTTTTACTATATTGACCCGACCCGGGACCTCATAGATGGTGACACATTGAAAATCGGTAACCGAGCCACTCGACTTAATTATATACGTTACTCAATTTTGGTAGGTATATTATATTTATAAAGAAAATTCATTTACGATTTGACTAGACACACCCTGTGTAAAATATTCGACACCAAAGAAATAATTAATAATGTTAGGTATTATTATAATTGGTATCCGTACTACCAATTATAATAATACCTAACATCTCAACACTCTCGTTTTACGTGATAAGAGAATAGATAATTTTAATTATTCAGCCTAATTCTCTAAATTAATATGGTTATTTATACTCATATTTATTGTAAGCTTTGATTTGTTTTGTACTAGTGTAAGTCAGGTTAAAAAACGCACGACTAACATGTTTTTTTTAAATGTTAAACTTGCCTAAGTGTTTGTGATTACGGTTTATTATTTACGTTTTTTTTTATTATTACAGGTTTACTTCTAAATAAACTCTAACAATGTGGTCTTCTTTGCATTTATAATTTTACGCAATCATGTTCTAGCTGTAAGTTTCCCAAAAATATAAATTAAAATAAATTAAGAATCTTCTTTATGGGTAATAAGTTATTATATGGAATATGAAGATCAGATGGCTTTGTACAAGCAGTAACGTCTTCATCTTGTATTTATCAATAGTCAGGTAATAAAATATTAACTATTGAAAAATAAATCTTGCTTGTGGGAAACGGCAAAGCTAGCACGCCTATTCCTGCCAATATTTTTTACACAAAATAAATACACATATAAAAACATATACATGTAAAAACTAAAAGTGTATTTCATAAAATATGTTTTCTTGACTGAAACGGATCAGTACTTCTTTAACGAATTGCTAGCTGTGGTTAACGAAGACGTTTATAAAAACAAGTTTCTCGCCTATTGGTTATCTATGCACCAGAGCGCGAACAAGAAATAACAATTAGGTACCCAAATATATCTAAATTTTTATAATTCTTAACAATGCTTTTAAAAACTTTTATCTTAATATAAAAACTATACATGTGCCAGATTTTATTATATAATATTTTAATTTATTATTACAAAGTTTCGTCCCGTTTTTGTGTGTAATTTTAAATTAATATTCTGTAATTGTATATGGGTGTATTATGCCCGAAATAAAGATTATTATTATTAATTAACAGTGCAAATGTGTAAGCTTCATGATATCAGATTTGGGCAGTTCTTGCAAAATACGACTGTTAAAAGTTGAATAGGTGAATTACTATTCCATTAATTTTTAATCAAAATTTGGGAGCTTTATACTTTTGTGGAGAGATGTACAACAGACATATTTTATTTTATTCGTTTAAAAATATAACGCTCTCGTACAGCGATCGCCGAAGAGATAGAAGGAAATGATACTGTGATGATTTCAATTATTTACGAATAGAATGTGACTCTGACACTCGATAAGCAGAAGTAGAGAAGGTTTGGTAAAGCCTTTGCCCAGCCAGCCAGTGGGTTAACTCGGACAAAAAATCTGACCGAAGCCTATAGTAGTGTAGTAGGTACTACAGTCATCATCCCAATTAAAGGTTATTTCTTTTGTCGGTGCATTATTTTCCATCTTCCCTGTCTTCCGCCAGTCTCTTGGCCTCCTAGAGCTATATTTTTTTAAAACGAGTGCAGATTTCTACTGATTTTCGTTTGTCATCTAAAACTTTGACGACCGTCTTGGTGTAGTCGTTCGCGTACCGGACTTCTAAACCAAGCGGTTGCGGGTTCGAATCCTGCAAGGGGCAAATGTTTGTGTGATGAGCACGAGCATTTGTACCTAAGTCATGGATGTTTATATGTATTTAAGTATTTCTATCCGTTATCCTAGTCACCATAGCACAAGCTCACGCTTAGTTTGGGGCTAGGTAATTGGTGTATTTGTTAAAAAAAAAAAAAAAAACTTTGCATCTTTGAATCACTCGATGGCCTGCACTCGACCATGTAACAGAAGGCGAGCGATAGAAAAACGTCAAAATGCGTTGGCGAATGCGAAAATTTTCATTAACACTTGTTAATGAAAATTCTCGCATTCGCCAACAGAATTTCATACGAGTGATTAAAAAATAAAGCTCCTGATACGACACGACCTCACTTTTCCTTCACTCGATCCATGAATACCACCATATTCCTACAGTACGTGTCAAAAAACCTATATCCTATATCTTACCTCTTTGTCACAATTATCCGATACGCTTTTCATGTGTTCAAATTTCTTCTTGTTTCTAAACACGAGTGGTGTTACTGCTGTCATAAAGCCAGCTTTGGAATACTTATTATTTTTTACGATGCCAACCTGGAACGATGCATTGTTATCTGTTAGTGCCTCATTAATGTGTATGTGCTGTAAGGGTTTCGAACGTATTATATTTAAATGAGAGCATTGTCTTTCCTTTTTTTTCAATTCAATCTTTGAACAAATAAAATTGTCGTAATGCGAAATATTTGCAAACATTTTTTTGTCGTCAAAACTGTATTTTATACAGTGTGACTGGGACCGGCGATAATTTATGGTCGTTTTATTTTATTCCTCTATCGACAAATCTCCAATGTAGGGTGTAGCCCACCGACACGTAATAAATGCAGGAATATAATTAAAAACCAGCCAAGTGCGAGTCGGACTCGAGTACGAAGGGTTCCGTACCATTAACTTACAACATTAGACAGTATAGGCAAAAAATCTTTCTAAGTTTATACTGTTCTTTTGGAAAAAAGTATATATATTTGTTTCATTTATAATTTCAAAAGTATTCATCACAGTATACCCGAAACAATTTTAAATAAGAGTTTCCGCGCCTGTTTCTTTACGTGAGTGATTTGAAGTTAATAGGTCCAAGACTTTAGAAATTACAGGGGGGGGACGACACCGTGTAAACGACTTTGGTGGGCTATATCTCGCAAATGGTAAAGCTGTGTTGTATGGAAACCCTACCTTATTTTCATAGTCCTTTTCAAGATACCCCACACAAGGGGGTGCACTCAAAAAAAAAAAACATCCCCCCCTTTTACATGTATGGGGAGGTACCCTTAAAAAAGGGGTAGTTTTAATTTTTCGTATTTTAAAAAATGAGATCTATATGTGAAGTATCCTCGAACCAAGTTACATGAAAATAAGTCCATAAACGTAGAAGATATTCTGCTGTGACAGACTAGGACGGACGGACTGAACGATCTTATAAGGGTTCCTTGTCGGACTGCGGAACCCTAAAAACCACTTTTATAAGATTTCAGCATAAATATTACCTTTATTTTTTTTAGTTCTATTCACCCATTCTACTGGGTAGGCAAAGGATCAAGTCTGTACAGCCACGTCTCCAGTATCTATAGTTATTTAATTTTTCTACGCTGCTAGACGTTTTGCTACTAAGACACCTTCTGACCGTAAAGGCTCAAGTAATTGAAACACATTGGAAGTGCTTTTGGCAGCGCTTTGGTAGTGATATCAAAGTTAGGCTTAGTCAGAGGCCCTAGGGAGGCTTGATAATATCTGACAGTATGGTTGTTCTTGCCTTACAGACACCCCTCCACCAATCCGCACTGAGCCCTCGTGGTGGAGTACGGCTTGTACCTGTTCATAGTTGAGGTGAGGCCTTTGCCCAGCAGTGGGGTCTTTATAGGCAAATTTTTTGAAACACTAATTTACACAACAGTATTAACATACCAAAAGAGATACATTCAAATATAATATTACAATACCTTTTCCAATAAACATTTGATGATGCAAGCAGCCTTCTCGGGGTAGGGTGGGTCTCGCCTTAAATACTCCAAGTCTGATTCAGTGGCATTTATCTGGTCCATGCAAGTGTGGGCTGTGGCTTCTAGGGTCTTTCGAACCATGCCCATTACTGGACTGTCTGAGAAATAAAATAAAAATGTCTGTATTATAACAAATATTATAATATATATTTAGAAATAAGTCATATATGGCCATCCAGAATATATTATTTCATTATTCATTGTCGTTCTTTTGGATTGAAGTTTTATAAATAATGCTTAAAAACTGTTTATTTGATTGTGCAATAACGCCGTGTATGCTATTCAAGACATGGTGTTCCTTACAATCAGTATTTGATGATCGTGCAAGATTGTATTAGATTTAATCAAGAAATAAAGATATTTAGATTCATTCGGCTTTCTCGTTTCAATAAAATTTTATATGTTGATCGATGTCACTATTTTAACCCAGATAATTCTAAGATTAGCATTATCTAGGTTGTACACGCGGGCCCAGGGTCCACTTTGGACCATGATCCAGGATATAGCAAATCAGGTAATTACAGTGGAGCGACTGCCATCAGACCTCCGTGACCCTTTTTAACAGAGGAACCTGAACAGTTTTGGATCATGGTTACACATACAGTCGCCTGAATGTGCAGGTTTCCTCACGATGTTTTCCCTCATCGTAAGAGCATCGGTTAGTGAAATAACTAATGTACATCATTTGGAAAAAGTCATTGGTACATGGCGGCATGTGTGATCGCTAGCCACTACGCCACCGACACTCTCAAATAAATAATAATAATCAAGTTTTATTCCACATATAAAAAACACGAGGTTGTAACCTCGAACAATCAGTGCAGGTAGAGAGACCTGGGTCCTAATTCTGCTAGCGATGTTGTAACAGAATTTGACGTTTTTGACTTTTGGCTCATAAAACAACTGTCACTATGTATTAAACAACGATTCTTTTACAAATTGCAAACAGATTCAAGCGTTACGCGTGATAGGTAATAACAAAACAGTGGATTTAACGTAAATATTATGTTCTGTTCACGTGCAAGAAGACAATAAGAGCTGAAATAGAGCACTGATTTGATCTAAATAATGGGCATAAACATTTTAGCACATTCTCTTAATTTTGCTAGTTGTTTGACTGATTTTATTTCGCAATTATTATCTATCATTTGCGATGCGGGAATCTCGTTAAACTTTACCCACAACATCCAAAAGGTTGCTTAAGCCTGGTATATTCTAACACCAAAAGAACTATAAAATATTTAACATTCCACCGAATATTCCAACTGTTACTGTTCTCATATTAAAATCATAAGCGGATTTGTGAATATATCTTTTAAAAATCACATTCTGATTCTCTTTAAAGCCGCAATCCAGAATGTGTTGTCTACCCATTAACAATCGACAATCGAGTTTTTCCCTCGGGAATATGATTCCAAACACGATTGGAAATCTCCCAGGATACGGGGTAAAAGCGTGTAATGGGGCATTTAAATCAATGCCCTTACGTGCGCAATAATTTTAGGTAAGAATCATTTGGTGGAATTAAAGCTGTTTTTTCTTGGAGATTAAGAATTACAGGTGGATATTAAAATTTCTAATTGATGTTGACATTTTTGTAAAGACAACATTCAAATATTAGAAATACGTGCTTTTGGATGTTTTGAAAAGCTTAATTTAAACATAGTGTTTTCGAATACGTTTGCAGTTTTGAAAACAACAATTTAAGGTTATTGTTGTGGATTTAAATAAAGAAGCTTTCTGAGGCTTTAAAAATTGTATCTTTTCCCAAACTGCAATCTATCGTATGACACAATCAACAATCAGTTTAAAAAATACAAAATGTATAATAAAAAAACATAAATACACTTCTGGACACATCTATTGGCCCACCTTGTATTTTCAGTTTCGTTTGGTCCTAGCTAAAATTTTATATTAGGTCAAGCAAAAAGTTTTTATGCAGTTTTGAACCTGGCACATTCACAATCTCATTCAATAGTCTATTTTTAAATTTCGAACACAGAATTTAAAGAAACAAAAGACAATTTGGAGGCTGTTTGTTGATATCAAACAATCGAAAACTAAGAAAACTTGGTTTTATTGGTTTACTTGGATTTAATTCTTGAAAAAGTGATTGATATCTTTGGTTTTGCAACAGACATTACTTATTCTTAACATTAAGGTGAGGTTCTATCAATAATCTATTGATACTTCACCTGAAGTCGCCGCCCAAGCTGTGGCACTTATTTAGGCCGGACACAGCCAAAGAAACGTGAGTGCTCAACTTAATATAAGTAGATCTGCGGTCCGAAATGTTTATCGGAGGTACCTAGAAACTGGCGGCTTTGTTCATCGCCAAGAAAGGCCACGATCTCGGGTCACAACTGAAAGGCAGGATCGATTCATCGTGACGAACAGCTTGAGAAATCGTCAACTTACCTCCATTGAGATACAAAATCAACTTCGCGACTTCCACGGAGTATCTGTGAGCGCTCGAACTGTTCTGAGAAGGTTAAAAGAACGCGATATGGTACCACACAAGTCAGCTAATGGGCCCAAACTAACGCGAGCCCACCGAACAGCGCGCCTTCATTTCGCACGCAGTCATTTAAATTGGACACAGCAAGATTGGAGCCGTGAACTCTTTTCTGATGAGTCTAACATTGTGTTACATGGCAATGGTGGAAGGAAGAAGGTCTTCCGACGTAAGGGAGAGCGTTTCGCACAATGCTGCTTTGAAGAGAGGATTGCTTATGGCGGTGGCTCATAGACTGTCTGGGGCGGTATATCCGCGAGCGGCAAAACTCAACTTGAGGTTGTTACAGGACCACGGCTGCCAACATAAAATGCTGAAAGGTACATTCGTGAGTGCTTAGAACCTCACGTGATACCAACCGCGGACTATGTGGGCCCAAATTTCCTTTTTATGCATGATAATGCAAGAGCCCATGCGGCCGGCATCGTCAGGGAATATCTTCGGGATGTGAACATCACAGTTATGGACTGGCCAGCCAGAAGCCCAGACATGAACCCCATTGAGCACATGTGGGACGAGCTAAAAAGACGTGTTAGGGCTCGTCAGCCAGTTGCCCAGACGATGCAGGTGTTGAAAACTGCCATAGAAAAGGAATGGGAGATGATCCCTCAAAATTTCATAGAGCGGTTGATAAACTCTATGCCTAATCGTATGAGAGCTGTGGTAGATACCCATGGAGGCAACACGCGTTATTAAATTTTAACCTTTATTTGATAAAACATGTTTTTTATTCAAAAATCAATTGCCTTTAACAAGGCGCATATCCGACTTGTTAGGCGTAGCTCCATGTCGTATGGTATTCTGAATTCAAATTTAAAACAATACGATCGAAAAAGATGGTAAAATGTATCAGGTTTAAATCTGCATCAACAGTTTTTGTTCAATCTAGCAATCATATTTCGGTAGGGGCCATCGAAACCTAAACTCTAAGGTGGGCCAATAGATGTGTCCAGAAGTGTAATTTCAAAAAGGCCAGTAAAGCTACCGATCATCAACAGTTATCTTTTATCTATTTGTGTTGTGATTTTTGACGTTCGGTGTTCAATATCCATAGGTTTTGCTGGTGTAATCAAAAAACGGCGTAATTATTAAATTAAAAATGTGTTTATTACAAAAATGACAAGAATTGATGGTAAATATTGTGGTATTTGGAAGTCGTGGCTACCTGCTGGCCGATGGCGAAAGAGCTGGCTCTGCGCTTCTAGCACAACGTCACCAAAACAAAAGTATGTTAAGATTCTTGATGTTCGGTGTAAAGTAACCAGTGTGGTTCTTACAAAAAGATACGAATATGCGTTATTTTGTTTGGGCAGGTCTTAGATGAATTTTGGAAGAAGAAACAAATTAAAGCGCGCATTCGCGCGCATGGCCCGCTCGGTTTTTTTTAAAATTCTATGTTGCCAGTGTTGCCGACGAAGTCGCATTCGAGTTTCAGAAACAATTTGAATGTTTTTTTTTAATTTGATTTTTACTTAAATTACTTAAAATTTTTTGAGTAGGTTGCCAAGATACACTGACCATAGCACGTCAAGGTAAGCACTGCAGCATCTAAGGCAGATGCAATAGAGGCTATTTTAGAATGAAATTGTGTAGGTTGTAAGTTGTATGTGCTGGTCACTGTACATTAAACTTTTTTAAACTAACCTTTGTCGTGCTCCCCTATCACTGTGGATATAAAAACAAAAAAGGGAAACAAAACTGCGAATCGTCGATGGCTGGACATTTTGCACGTTTCACTCAATAAAAAAGCAGTTAAATAATGATCCAATGATTTCTGTAACCAAAACAGAACGATCGCAAAGATAAAATCTTAATATTTTGTAATCGTACCGACCTTCATAACAACACAAAATACATGCAGTAGGTTTGCAAAGATATCGATTTAAGTAATTTATGAAATCAAATTGAATTTCGCTTACAAAAATTAATCGACTATGTCATCCGGTGGAACTCGAACCCACGTCCCTTCGCCATCCGGGCGAGTGCTCTTACTAACTGAGCTACGGAGGACGTTAGACAGACGACGAATTTTTTTGTCTTCCGTAGCTCAGTTGGTAAGAGCACTCGCCCGGATGGCGAAGGGACGTGGGTTCGAGTTCCACCGGATGACATAGTCGATTAATTTTTGTGAGCGAAATTCAATTTATTTCGTAAAAACTTGCAAAATAATTGTTTAAGTTATAAAAATAATTATAAGTTAAGCTAATTTCATCTCAACTGATGGTTAAATATTTGTAAAAATATTTCCATCGGATACATGCGGATACATTCCCCAAGTATTGATGAAATCGAACGCCGGCTCACTGGCGTAGCAACCAATTACAAAAATTCGTCATCTGTCTAACGTCCTCCGTAGCTCAGTTGGTAAGAGCACTCGCCCGGATAGCGAAGGGACGTGGGTTCGAGTCTCACCGGATCACACAGTCGATTAATTTTTGTGAGCCAAATTCAATTTGATTTCGTAAAAACTTGCAAAATAATTGCTTAAGTTATAAAAATAATTATAAGTATTTTATATTTTCTTCAATGTAGAACTATACAAAAACAAATCTGACGTTCAGATTCTTATAGAACTCAAAGGCAAAATAATTATATTTCAGCTCGATAATTGCTCTTACAGAAGTTGGTGGACTAGCGATTGTATAATAAGTAGAGCTTTAAATAAAATAATAATGATAATAACATTTATTGACCAAAATTTTTGTCGCACAGTAGAATACAAAAATGACAGTGCATTTTAATTAAATACAATGTAAAATATTCAAGTATATTTAGACCCCACACTAAAATGGAACTAAACACTCGAATAGCTCAACAATATGGATCTGAAAGTCAAATATTAATATGTATGTTATATATGTTATATCTAGTATGTTATATCTCTAAATAGAGATATGCCTTTACTTCCCTAATGCATTTTTAATGGACAAATTAAGACTGCTTCTTTATATTGTAGTGTGGCAAGGAACAAATGTGATCGCATCAGGCTAATTACAGGTCATGTTTGTCATGATTTACCGTAAATAATGGTTATAGCTTGACCAATTTCCTTTACGCAATGTTCATCTGTAATTTGGTTAGAATATTATTCTTCAAAGAAATTGGAAGACTTGTCGATCCTCCTGACAAAAATCCTCCTTCAAAATCATGTGGTTAATGCCACCATCTGCTGCTATTTAGGAGTTCATCCGCAAAATTATTCGTCATACGGAAAATAGGCCTTAACAGTGCCATCGCCATCGATTAATTGTGTAGATACCAATAATTTTAATAAACGTTCAGGCCAGATTGCATGCGACAGTACGTCGCCATAAATTATTGCTCGCATATAATTACGCCGCTTAATATTCCGTGCACAGTGTGTCACCGACGACCGCGTATGATGTGTGTTTAACGCTACATAAATGTAGTATGTATTTATCTATGTTATATGCTAATGCCCTACCCTGAGGTACTTGGAAAGCTGTTTATATATGATATTTTGTACGAAATCCATCTACTGTTAAATTATTAAGGCTTTTTCGGCATGTTTTTGTGTAAGTATATTTTCTGTATGGTGTGCGTTAAAAGTTTACTTATCAGATTAAGTTAATCATGCTTGTGCCTGCTCTAAGTTTTCTACAATCTTTTAAGTAGAGTCTGGTTTTGGTGAACAGATCAAATACTACTCTATCATGCATGCTGCAAAACCATTCCAGTAAATCTAGGTCATGTTTCAGGAAGGGTACAAGTCTTGTACTACGAGTGTGTAACTTTAGTAACACCAATTGTTACAATAGCTTATGTACTATGGTTACAAACTGTATTACAAGACTTGTACTCTTCTTTAAACACGGCCTTGCTAGTGGAAATAATGCTAATTTACTTAATTACTGAATTGTTACGTTTTTACGACACGGATGTCCATTCACTAGATTGCTGTTGGAAAACATCCTTTAGTGGTTACATTTTTAAACACTATTTTGATAGCGCAGTGAACAAGTTATTTTTATTAGATTTTTTTTCATAATCAAATGTAGATGAAGGTGTTATATGTCAAATCAGAAAAAAATAGGAACTCAAGCACTATGTAAAGCTTAAGTACTACGGCTAATATAATGAATAGAAACAGATCACTAATACTAAGCAGGAATAAATTCCCATTGTGCAGAACCTTTAGGTACCTTATCGTACAATGATTGGAAGTGATTTCTCCTATCAATTCCACTGCTCATCCTTCTGAGATCTGGAATTAAATTAGGGAACATAATGAGATAGTCTGCTAATGATTTCAGATCAAGATGCCAAACCTTGTCTTAGGCTGCTGCTTTCAAATTCTGTTCTTTTAGTTTCAATAAAGCTCGTCCGCTTTCTGAGACTGGCTCTGCGCTTTTGAGACTCAGAGGCTAGACGAGATCAGACTTGAAGGCCCCATCAAACTGAGAAGAAAATTGTTTCTAACTTACTTCGGGGGTGTAGGAGGAAGATAACACGGATCACCTCTTCAGGATTGGTTGGTTGGTTGCTTCTCAAATTATATTCTAGTCGCTCACTTCGTTTAAATGGTGCTCAGTATGTTGGTTATCTACTAGAATCTTGGGAGTTAGAAGGTGTTCTCCATGAATTTTCCTGTTGCGGTGCTCTCAGTGGAGTACCTCCAAATGCTGGTCGAAACAAAGGTGATGCCCAAAGCGTTTGAAACATATCGCCGGGCGGCATAGGGCCAATGACCAGCCGATTGAGTGTCATTTTAAGGACCAGTTAATTGGCAAATTGATTGATAATGGTACTCGGGAATGTAAAGGTAAACGCAGTAAAACTCTTGATTTATATAACTTGTTCTGTACACAGGTCTTTATTGTCTGGCAGCCTAAGTAAACATTTTTCTTTTAAACGAAACGAATATCGAAAATGTTAGTCTAAACCGCTTAACCAACGAGTATCATTTTTCGATTAACAAACGACTTCAATTAATTTTAAATTGTTCGACTCGACTGAATTCGTGTAATATTTCAAACAAATCATTTTGTGCTCCAAACGTAGGCTTCATTGAGAGCTGGACTGATCCAATTACTTTAGTAAACAATGTAACATAGATTTAACCGCTAACAAATTGGCTGCGATTGGTTATCCAATGACAAAATAAATTAGTACACCTAGCTATGCTTGGATGGTTGCAATTTACACTGCTTCAAATATGAATTTCTTCTGCTTCTGCAAATATGGCTTTTGCTGAATGAAAAGCTTAAAATATGAACTATGAAGTCCATATTTATATCCTTTGATAACAATACTAATTAGGGCCGACTTTTCACTGTCATATCAAAAATAAATGGAAGTATCCAGTATCATTGTTATCGGCTTGTGTGAAACTTATTGATTTGGATCGCCACATCATTATCGGTTTTGCCGATTAATGGCGCTGTTGCCCTTTAGTGTCAACAAAAAATAAAGGCGGGGGGAGGGTCTTTGAAGCCATGTCTTGTCCCCGAATCTGTTGATCATAAGTTTCTCTTAACGCAGGGCACGTTTGACGAATTGAACTGCTGTTTAATAGTACAGTTTGTTCATTTTAACGTGCTGGTCAATGGTCATTCTAAAACACGTCTTACAAAAAATCGCGCCAGTAGACAATCTAATTTGGGCGCCATTGGCTCAAATATACCTTGTGCCTATTGAAAAACCCTGTATTTAATTTTACCGCCCGGCAAAAAGTGGTTATACCGGCCTGCTTATGTTAGCAACCCAAACATTCTGTCTTGTACTCCGAAGACTGACGTATCTTTCGTTGAACGCCACTCATGATTACACACAAAACAATTCATACGTAATAAGCGTAACAGGAAAATGAAATTACAAATGTGATAAACGTTGACAGAAGGTTTTTGTGCGACAACTCTTAGCGATGATGCTTGGTGTTTACATGGTACGATGTTAGCTATCTTACATGTTTGGTTGATGTTTACATGATGCAAAATTATACATTGATACTTTTATGTATACATGATAAGATGCTGGCCTGGTTTCATCATCTTTATCTTCTTAGCGTTATTCCGGTTGTGCATTTGCGCGCGAGGGCTCAGGATCCGCTTTGGAAGGTGATCCAGGATATCAGATCAGTGATATCCTGGATCACCGTCAAAATCGGATAATTACAGTGAAGCGACTGCCATCTGACCACCGCGAAGGGATTCTGACCAGCTTGGATCCTGGTTACACATTCAGTCAAAGAATGTGCAGGTTTCCTCACGATGTTTATCCTCACCTTAAGAGCATCGCGTCGGTTAGTAAAACAGCTAATGTACATAACTCAGAAAAAACTAATTGGTACATAATTTATACCCCGAGACGTTATATACCTAGTACCTCCCACATGAGAGGCAACCCGCTAGCCACTACGCCACTTCTCGCAACACGAACAATGCTGGCAATATACCAGTTTTTTGGGTTAGTGTGATATGGAACCATCACACTGGGAAACCCAAGCCAAAGATCGGCAAAAATGGAGGTCTACAGTTTAGAATAAGGTGCAGTCTTTTGATCAAAGTAGACAAGGTAAACTCGATGCTAAGCGTGGCAAGTTGAAGGCGCGACCACCTGCGCTTATGCATTATAATTTTATCGGAGAGGTGCTGACCTGCCGTGAGTGTAACCGCACATTCAGTACCAAAATTGGATACATTATTCACTGATGAGCTCACGAGCGACGTTCTCAACAACCATGGTCCAGTCGCTGTAGCTGAAAACGGTCAAGAGAGGAGAAATATTCATGCTGCTATGTTGGCACATTAACTATTTTTTTGGTTGGTGTTTACATGATGCAATATTGACATAATTACAGCTTTGACGGTTGGCTTTCACAGCCGCTCTGTTTTACCTTGAGTAGGATCATGGGCCATCAGGCATTGTCGAATGTCGAGTGATATAGCCTGAACATAACTCTTAAGCGTCTATTTGTCTACGCGTTATTCATTCAGTCTTAGAGACTCAGCGTAGTGTAATAGCCTGTAAGTCTGTCTGCCCCATCTCATTCTTTTACAGGTTGAAAGAGCGAGATGGAACTTATTAGACTGTCTTAGTAAGACTGCCTGAATATCGCATTTTTCAATTATTTTTATAACTTAAGCAATTATTTTGCAAGTTTTTACGAAATCAAATTAAATTTCGCTCACAAAAATTAATCGACTGTGTCATCCGGTGGGACTCGAACCATCGAAAGAGCATTCGCTCGGATAGCGAAGTGACGAGGGTGGCGGGCGTGGCACTGGCGTAGCAAGCACTTACAAAAATTCGTCGATTGACTAACGTCCTCCGTAGCTCAGTTGGTAAGAGCATTCGTCCGGATAGCGAACGGACGCGGGTTCGAGTTCCACCGGATGACACAGTCGATTAATTTTTGTGAGCGAAATTCAATTTGATTCCGCATTACATTTCTATCAAAATACTATCAAAGCACAGAATAAATATATTATCAACGAACAATAAATACTGATATTCTGAAAGTATAATGTTTAAAAGAAATACGTCATGTCTATTTTTGTCGCCCTCTATTTGATGACGTGGAAATGGGAGAGAGAACTAATCTTCGGATTAACGTCAAGGCGCAATTAGCCGAGGGAAGGTTTAATTTGTTTGCCTATGGATTATTTCATATTGAACGAAGATGGGGCTTTAGTTAAGATATCGGTTATTACCAGCTGATATTCGGCTAAATCTGACTTCAAGATGACCTCGTCTACACCCATCTAATATTTTGAGAGAATATTCGTATGAAAATAAAATTTCGCAAAAACTTGTAAACAAATTACTTAAGTTATTATAAAACTAATTATAGGAATATCTTATATTAAACTAACAACATTTTTTCTTTTGTTTTAATGTTCGAAATATCTAATGAAATATAATAAACTACTCAAACATAAATGTTAATTTCATGTACATATATGTTTATTATATATTTCGCCGACACTTTTCTGATGCGAACAGCTAGGGAATGGAACTCGCTGCCTGCATATATATTCCCTTAATATTAAGACCTGGGTTTTGTTAATGCAAGAGTGACTAGCTTTGAACCACTTGCAGATATGAACCACTCTAGACCATGTCTACACCTCGCTCTAATCTTGTGTGATTAGTGAAACTACGGTCAAATACCTGCTTAGAATAGTATTAAAAAAACGTTAGATAAGTCGAAATGCTGAACGAATATTGTCTTGTCAAAGTTGATCGCAGTCAAGCTCTAAAGAAGACGTAATATCATTAAAACACAATTTTACAGATTACTTCGCGATTCATTTATATTTTATTTAAAACCTGACGTTTCGAACACTTTACAGCGTTCATCTCCCTGTGTCCACGAACGCTGTTAAGTGTTCGAAACGTCAGGTTTTCAATAAAATATAAATAAATCGTGAAGTAATCCGTAAAATTGTGTTTTGTTAATAAGTTCAACAATTCGCGTAAACGTAAGAAACAAAGACGTAAAATTTTAAGTTTGTTATGTTAAGACCATTACTGAAGTTTTATCGTGAGAGTTTATTTTGTAAGTGTAAAGTGCTTATCTTGACGAACCATTAAAACTTTAGACAAGCTACAGAAGACCTGAAAAGCCGGTATTAAATTATATCATCTTACAGCTTTTTTGAATGGTCTATTTGATAGAAATTGTCTGCAACAAATATTACGAAGCATCTATAAGGTTGTCTGTACAAATTAGGCGGTCTTTTCGCTAAGAGCGATCTTAGCGAAAAGACCGCCTAATTTGTACATTTTTCTTTGTAAATTGTATTGTTGTTACTTTTATGGTGTGCAATAAAGAGCTATCTATCTATATGTAAGATACGATGCAGCATATGCATCCCCTTTCTCCTTTTTCTCCAAAACTGTACTCAAAGTTCTATAGTAACCTGAAAACGTTTATATTCATCCATATTTATTAAAGTGTAACTGTGGTATTTTACTATTAGTAAGGCGATGACTGTAAATAAACGCAGTGCAATTGTAAAAACTGATTTTAACCAAAACTCTCGCGTTACGTTCACAATATCCAATTTTTAATAAAAAAATCATTCACCGCACAAACCCAAAATGTCACTGCAATTCAATGTTTTATTACCAGTCCTATTCCACAGAGAATATTGACATCCAATATTGAGTGCTGGCGGTGAGCGTGGTCGCTGCAAAATAGACCGTTATTTACTAAGCTACTAAAATTTACACTTGCAGGATTTGCAATTGACTGAGTTATCAAATCAGTATTTTGCTCTGACACAAGTTAAAATGTAATGCAGGGTAATAGCACCAATGTATTTTGTATCGTCAGACTTTCAAAATTGTACAAAATTGGATGGATTTATCATGTTATATTTTTGAACATTGTAAAAACCACCTTAAAATCAGCCTGTTTTATTCGTTGTCTCGTTAAGATATTAATTATTGAAACACCACTTTGAATTTCGAGGCTTTTTAGAGATTTTTTTTATTATGAAGCTTCTCAAGAATTCTATCTAACGCCTTAAACACGGTCCGTTTGTTTCGAAGCTTTACGTTGCTTCGACAGACATGCACAATGCACACAACACACATGTCCAACTTTTGACACAGCTTTTTTCGCTCTTGAACTGGCCAAATTTGATAAAAATGAAGGTGCTCGTATGTAAACTAAAGCTAATTTAATAATGTCCTCCTAGCCGAATTTCGACTACAGCAGCCAACCTCAGCAGAGATTAGCCAACTGCGCGGGAGATGTTAAAGCGCACAAGTATCTGCGCGATACACAGGCTCATTCTCTGTTTCTTTACTCTTATAATTCGGTGAGACGGCAGTCCGACATGGCCATAGAGAGATCAGGCGCAGGACTCACGGCTTAACGTGCTTTCCAAGGCGCGGGGGTGATATCATCACCAACTTCCTGACTCCGGAGCTGTGTCAGAGTTATTTCAAGACAGAAAAACCAGACACTTTTGGCCCGACCCGGAATTCGAATCCGTCTCGGATTCGAATTCCGGAGATAGTACCCAGCGTGTTGACCACTAGACCAACGAGTCAGTAAAGCTAGTGTTTAGCGAGTTACATAACCGAAAGATTCTAGTTTTTGAAATGTGACTATTGTCTACCCCTTTTTACACGTTTCTGCTTTGTCTCTGAAAATGACGTGACTTGACTCCTATGCCAAGAAAATCGCGAACAGGCGTTGTAATGTCGACTCTTTCTTGCCTGAATAGATGATTCAGTGTCTGGCTAGCTGTTTAACGTATCGTTTAATGTTACGTAACGTAACGTTTAACGCTTAGCTGTGAAAGTTGGAACTTCGAATGTTCCAATTGTGTTTTTGTGGAAGTGATGATGTGCTATACCAAATGTTTTAATAACTTATTTCTTTTTATGCACCAAGTTTAGCTTTCTCCTTACGTACGCACGTGTACGCCGAGTTACTTTTCTCGCTGTGGTTTAGGAAGACTCTTAAATAAGATCGACTTTTTCTGTTTTTTTTTTCTTTTTTGGTGGAAAGTAATGAATAGATATAATGGATTTTATTTTTATTTCCGTTTATAGTTTTAAAAACAGACAAAGGCGAGAACGATGATCACTTTGAATAAAACCCAAACGCTTGCAACTGCACAAAATGGCTACCGATCTATGTATTGCACAATGACTTAAAGACACTGTTGTTAGGCAAACAAACCCATAGACTCTAGCAACAGGGTTGTCAGAGTTGTCGGCGACCAGTGTTAGTTGACACTTATAATAATATGTGAATATGTTTCTTATAAATATATGTGAAGCCCTTATAAAAGTTTTCGGAACTTCCTCTTTTTCCTTAAGTCGTTCTCTCAGTACTGAGGATCGTGGCTTCGAAGAAACAGTTCGTTTCAGCAGATTTCTTCACCTACTGCGGTAGGCCTGGGTTTGGGGCTGCGTCCTCTTGGTCGTTTGCCATCCACATTGCCAGTTATTATAAGTTTTTTCAGGTTATCTGGAATTCGGCGTGCCACATGACCAAAGTATTGTAGTATTCTGTAGAGACAGGGTGTAGAGAGATGCTGCTGTTTGTCTATTTTGAGCTCGTTCGTCCAAGGCATACGGAACAATAATTTATTAAAAACTTACCATATTTTATCCAAAATTCTTGTCTTTAAGTTGTTTCACAATTTGTTTATTCAATGAATTTAATGTAACGTTATGCTTCATAAACTTATTCTACCAATGATCTATGTCCAGATCGAACATAGATTTCTTTTTATGCAGCTCATTCTATAATTACTTACAAGTTATCGCTAATGAAGCTTTCTTAAATGTTTTTTTAACTAGCTGCTACCGATGATTTGACTATTGCTATGTCATACTAGCACCAATCATATATTCACTATGGAACGTTTACAAACTAACTTGCATATAAAGTTTGGCACCAAAATGAGACTTCAAGTAAACATTTTAATTTCAAAGTCCAGGTGAAAACGCTCGACCATTTTCCACTGCTTACCCGAATTGGGAATTCCAACGTCATAATTCCAAATTCTAAAATTCCAAAGTGGTGATCAATATAGAATGGCGCGAGGCCAAGTGTGCAGTTTAAAGGCGACATACAGCGCAAAATTTGGAAACAATTGTAGTACTCGTAGATTTTACATCTTTTTGTTGGAACCTGTTTCTCCATTTTCTTATCCGCTTGAACGGCCATGGGTACTGGTAGTACCCAAAACGAAAATTGTAGTTGAGCGGCCATGGGAGTAGTAGTACCCAAACAAAGTTTTTGAATATAAAGCCTTATTGCTCTCAAAATAAAAGTCATTTCGCCTGGCAAAAATTACGTATCGTTCCTCATAATTGACCGGTTATTTTGAGGTATGACAAGACTAGAAATCATTCACTAAACTCAGAAAAAAAAAATCAAAAACAATTTTACACATACACAGGTGCACTCTTTGTTCCATCACTCATAGATTCATAATCCTCATAGTTCGGTGAGACGGCAGTCCGACATGACCGTAGAGAGATCAGGCGCGGGACCAACGGCTTAACTTGTTTCCGAGGAACGGCGGTGTTAACACCACCAATTTCCTAACTCCGGAGCTGTGTCTGAGTTATTTCAAGACGGAAAAACCCAACTCTCTCGGCCCGACTCAGGATTTGAACCCTTGACCTCGTGGATAGTACCCAGCGTGCTGACCACTAGACCAACGAGGCAGTCATTAGCATATTATATTAAGCAAATTAATTTCTAAATAATGGCTATCGTGCACGCCAACAGTTTGGTGCCGTGTGTTTCCATCATTGGACCCGTAACTCATGGGATATTGTAGACTGAGTTACAGGGGATGTTCAGTTTTGAAACTTTACCTGCTTTCGTAGATAAGTGTACAGCATAGTTTAAATTTATTCGGAAATTGAAAATTATGTTAAGTGGAGCGTTGCGTTGGACCGTTTACAACAGAATAAACGGAATAACAACTTGGATTGTGAAATGCTCGATGTTTGATTTCCTTTTTGTATTCTTTGCATTGAATTATGTTTTGATGATCCTTCATTGTATCAGATTGAATTTTTTTGTATGCAGGTACAGCCAATATTTCAAAGGACAAGGTATTTTTTTGGTAAGTTAGTAATATATATTTTAGCGAAATTTTGGAAAGTTTGGTTAATTATATTTTTTATTATTATTAATAATTTTGCTAAAAAATCTGTATTTTTTTTTCAAACACATCCAAATTTGGCCGAATAATATTTGCGCAAAAGTTGGTGCCATTTCGTCCCACGCACGTTGGTCCGACCCCCGCTCACGTTCCACAATTTCCGGCTTGTCTCAGTTGTTGAGTTTGTATTATGAGAAATCGCGAATTTTTGCTCAATGTTAACTGAGGGTGAGAGTGATTCGATACCAAATTAGTCTATTATGTTACTATTAAAACATGGCGTGAAGCATACCACCTTAGTAGAAAAACTTTGACAAAAAACCTGGACACTTCTACCTGATTTATAGAAAGATATAACACACAGTTAGGAGAGCACCCTTTTTTGAGACAGTAAGCATCTTAACAGCATAATTTGAAATACAAACTAACTTCATTAAAAAATATTATTAATAATAATGATTTTACAATAAACGAAAATATTAAGTATCAGCTCCAGTGTTGCCAAAAGAAATGGTCACCGTCAGAAAGCCCTTCGTAGAGATCTTAAAAAATCTAAGGGAACATCTTTGTGCGTGCTTAAATATTTTTTTAATTTAGAACTTTTGAATAGCCGGTAAAATAAGCAGCGATTGACAGGGAACAAAATCTGGATTTAATAATTTCTTTTAGTATTCATATTGTAGTCTCTTTTAAGTTTTCCCGTGAGCAAAAAACAAAGTTTTTTCAAAAACTTACTTCATCATCATTATCAAGAAGAATCTTGTCGTGTCGACTTTGGCGTATAAGCCAGTTTATTAAAAAGAAATACAAATCTATACTCATACATTAAAAAGAAAACTGAAAACTAACCCATTTACACACTAGTATGACAGATATTTTATTAATAAGAAAAAAACCTATAAATAAAATACTTGACTTAGGTAAAAAGGTAAAAAGGTGCCCATAAGGCTGGCCACCCCGTTGGATGGCCAGGCTTATAGGCGAGGTATACTTCGGCAAGCGGATAGGATGGCCTATAGGCCAGCCTTCGTATCGTGAAATGTCTCAACTAAACCTTTCGAAATCTCACGATATAATTTATGGGCGCTTGGTCCCCACGGCCCCAAAGTTTCGACTCCAAACGGAAACGGTTGTAATATGAAAGACTTACTGAGTCCTTCATACTTCCGCCGTTTGAGATCTTCAAGCGTCAATAGCTTTGACAAAGGGATGTGGATGGTGTTATACAGATGAGATTTTTATAAAAATTTTGCAAATTAAGCCAAAATTTTTTGACACCCAAACCTTCATGCCGAATAGGAAGAGATGCCTGAGTCCAGACTCAATCCTCCAGCTTTATGTTCAAAGTTGATGAAATTGTGTATTTGATAACATTGTCTTATTATGAAATCAAAAAAGGGATGCTTCCAAAGATGAGAAGAATAAAGAGTGTACATGAAGTTAGGCAGACAGAACCGAATTATTGTGTAAGCATATTGTGACATACCGTCATAGGCAATTAAAGAAAATTTTATATTATTGAGCGCCGAAATTAAAGTAATCGAAAAGGGTAAATAAAATTGTCGAGGAATCATAATTCCATTTATCTATTATCTATATCTTATACCATCTATTACATTTACAGGTAACTTCAAAGAACAGAACAATAAACATTATTCGTAGTTTCGTAGGGAGCGCTTGCAGCTCTTGTTCTAGTGCGTGACAATGCCCTCTATGCGCTAAAGTTAGAAACAACTTCGATCATGTATCGTATTCACTTCGTAGCGTGGACTCGGAAAGAGGTAGATGGCGCCACCACATCAAGTTAATATTTCTATAAAAAGTATAGAGTAGTGGATTTATAGATTTTATTTTATTAACTATTATAATATTCTTGAGATAGTTTTATGAGTAGAATGGGTTAAAATAATATTTTTTTATTAAAATTTGATATTGAAGAACATAGGAGCATGTACGTACAGGGTTTAACGCCTTCGCCTTTGAGCAGGAAAAAAAAAGTCTTCTACTTCCTGGCTTAAAGTAGGGTAGGGAGGGGTGGGGTACGGAGAATTGAAGAATTAGAATTATGACATAAAAAGGGCGATTATAATCATTTGTTGACTTTGATATAGAAATATTGTAAGAAGGTTGCGGCTCTGTTACCAAGGAACAATGGTTGCTAACTTGGTATTTGTAAGGTCACTTGTTTAAGTTATGGCAGCCACTGTTGTGATAGGTTAGGTACTCTGTTCGATTCCTATAGGGATTCTAAAAGTATCTACTCGGATGAAATTACTAATTTAAGTACCAGCCGTTATAGTGCCTAACTTATTGACATCAAATTAATATGGTTTGTATTAGTGTATTACTCATACCATACTGTAAATACTTGTATTTATATAGTCATTAACTAGTCATATGTTGTCCTGAATGACTAGAACCCCCCCTATTCCGGTCAGCCCGGTAGCATTTGAATTGTATTAATTATTGAACCTACTATGTGAAAGCTGTGCTGTTTTGTAATTTGAGAACGTGTTCAACTAACTTTCTAATAATTCTACAATACTGATTGACTTTACTCTGTTAAAGTGCAGATCAGACTTATAAAGCCCTACATACCTGACTACAATGTTCAGTGGGAGACCTACTGGGTATTACATAAGTTCATGTTTGGCATTTGTTAGATGACACTCCAAAGTATTGATCAATGTGCTCTGGGCAGCCTGCCAGTCAATGTCTTTATTCACCTAGATTGCTGTTGTTGAAGACAACTAAAATCCTCATAAACTTACAAAGGGTGTCTATTATGCTCGGAGTAGCATGTTAGTCACCATAATATTTATTGGCTATGTTCTGCCTGAGGGTTCCAAGCCATAATTTATACCAGATGTACCTACATGTGATTAACTTACAAAATCAGCAAAGCTATTAGTACCTATTGAGACTAAATTTAATTAGATTTGAATCCGGGTTGACTCCAAATCCCTGAAATGTTACATATTTATGAACTTCAACAAATGGGATTGCTATGCAATCTCTTTTCTTTCTCTTTCTCTCACTCTCTTTGTCATTGGGGACTGAGCACGTTCATTATCATTGAGAATAATGAGCGTCACGCGGTGGCTCAGACCGGGGGTAGCGATGGCCATGGGGCTCTCCTTTCCCGCCTTCGGGCTTAAATTTTATATTTTAGGTACATACTTACCTAGTTCTTATTATATGAATGTAGAATTTGGTATATTTATATGGTTAAACTTAATCTTTATTATTATTATTAAAGTGATGTATTGGGGTTAAATCTTGATATCTAGTAATATGCTATGTTATATAAGGATATCAAACTAATTAATTAATTTTGGTTATGATTGAGCGAGGAGGTAAAACTTGAATTTTGATTGTATGACTAAAATAAAATAGCCAAGGCAAACATTAATATGTTTTCTTATTGGGGACAATATATTTAAGAATCTATGATTCTTAAACATTTTAGTTATTTAGGGTCAGGCCATTCTTAATATAGATTTACCTGAGGTACAGTATTTAGATAAATAATAAACTGTCATTATTATTTTATATTCTCAGTTAAGTAATTATTTAGTTAAATTAACTCTGGTTGACTTTCTTTTTAATATACTACTATCTCCACACATTCAGGTTATTTATTCACCTAGATAAATAGATGGATAACCCTTTATTGCACACCATAACAGAAAATACAGTAAGTAAAGCAATTTACACAGGAAAATGTGCAATGTAAAGAAACTTACAATGCAAACCACTAAAATAAATTTGATGTTTTTATACCTCTTCCAACTGGTTTGTGAACTAAAATAACGCTTAGAGCCATTTCAAACGTTGAAAAGCAATGAGATCATGTCTTCTGTAATAAGTTTTTGATGAGTAGGATAGGTCACCGTGAAATTTAACTGAAGTCAACTTCTCCGTTCCTCTTTATTATAAAAATTGTCTCAGTTTAAATTATAATTTGGACAGAAGTTTTTTATTTGGTTTCTATATAAGATTCAAGACTTCCAATTTATGTGATTTGTCCTTGCAATCCTGATGAAGTATAACAAAGATGTTCTATTCTATCATTGTTTAAGAAAAAATTGTATTTACAAAACGTGAAAAAATCTTAAAAATAGTTTCATAGAATAATACCTAGTTTATAGATTAATGTAAGCCCTCAGACTGAGTAGTTAGACTGGCCCAATAATGTTCCCTCTTGCCTCCGAGGTTCAGTCGTAGAGTAATTAGTTTACCTATAATAACGTTTACCGCAGTGCCTTACGAAACCTTCATGTTTCTCCTGATCATGATAGATATACAGGCCTTATCGCTATATAAATATACTTGAAAACATAGTTATTACTCCCAGGGGTGTCTCACAAACTTCAAAATATCTCCTCACTACCTAATAAAAGAATCTGAGATTACTACAAACACAACATAGAGATTTATTATTCCTAGACACTAAGACTTTCACAGCCAATGTAAGTTATATTTATATGAAAAAAGACTAGTTACTGGCCTCATAAGCTCCTTTATAATTATATTTATTTGGGTTCCTACAGTAAAAAGGGGTGAAGGGGACGTTACAATATGTATATGACTATCGATTTTGAAAAGACGCTTCTAAAAAGAATTAAATTTTTAAAGATTTTCCTCAACAAAAGCTGGAAATGATTCATCTAAAATTGGTGAGCCAAGTAAACGCAGGAAACATTTGTCAATACTTTGAATGTTTGGAGCTAGCTGTCTAAAACAGTTGATTTCATCGGCACGTTGACTGCAATTTTTGGGTACAAAAAGTTCACACTTAGAATATTTTAGATCTAGGCCACAACTTTTGAAATCACTAACCAAAGATGCAAACTCTTCCACCATTACTACCTATGGTTACGTCGTCTAGGTACCAAACATTGAATACTGACTTTAATTTTGATATGATCGGGTGAAATGCCAGACTAAATATTGCCAGGCCTAGGGGGTTGCCTTGTTGGCAGCCAACGGCGGAAGAGAGTAGGTGTTCTCTGTACATTAATTTAATGAGAGACTGTAGCACTGCCACAAAAACTGTACAGAGAAGGCATCTCTCTTTTAATTTCTGTCAGCAAAACACCCCTGTTCACTGTATTGAATGCATTTTTAACGTCGACCTTAAGTAGAATCTTATTAGAGCAATGAAAATTTAGAAAGGAGCGGACAGCGTGGATTGCAGCCTCGCACCCACCCGCGACTTCGAAGCGAGAGTTGCGTTGGCTGACTCTCTAAGAGTTCCAGACAAAGCACGACAGCCAATTTTTGCAGTAAAGCGGTGAAAGGTCGTATCCACAGCAATAGGCCGGATACCCCCATCTTTTTTTTTTAAAGCACAGAGGTTGGCTCCTTTTATGACTGGTATATACTTATAATAATATACTTTTACTCACCTTTCCAGATATCATCAGATTCATCAAATCGGGTAGTGGAACGCTGGCCTCACCACTAGCATTCAAAAGGCATTTTAAATGCTGTGTAGTGAGACCATCAAGGTCTGCAGCAGTACCACTCCGAAAGCTGTTAACCGCTTTAAGGACCTTAGCCGTAGACGTCTGCAAATTTATGCCAGTATTACACGGAGGAAGTGAGAATGTGATATTATCAGATGGGTAAGGGTGTTTGTCCTGCAGCGAGAAAAGTGTTCCAGGGGTGTCAGGGGCCACAGCATCAGCAGAAAACAGAAGACGAGCACCACCTTTTATATCTCCATCATTCATTTTGGACTCAACGTGAAATAATTGCGATCTATAGCTAATATTTCAGAAAGGAGTATCACAACCAATATTTAAGAATCCAGAAGAGCAATTTTTTTTAATGCATTTGGTAAGAGGTATGGAACGATTGTTGTCGGTTGATGAAACGATGTGAAGAATTATATTAAGGGAAAGTAAGCAGATGTTCCCATGCCTGTATAGAGTTCAGATTGACAACAGATCTATTAGATCTATTAATTCTGAGCTACACAGACACGGGCTCTCCGCGAAACTCTTTTATGATAGGGGTGCTATGTTTTAATTTAGAAAATTTGTGATAAAACGGTTTAAAAGGAGGAGATGAAAAGAGCTGTGAACTGTATAGATGATGTGAACGTGGATGGGGAAGGAGAAAGGGGTACCTGAGAAGAACCTCCTGGCTGCAGAACATTCGAATTGTTGTGACATCGGCTGTTATGAATTTTAAGCCCTCTCTGCCCTATAAAAAACGCGGAATGGCACACAAATCGCAACGTGTAAAATCGGCGTTCATACTATATAATAATATACAATAACTTAAAACAAACTATATACACTATGAACTATGATAAACAAAAAAATACAATGAAAAAGGAAAGAAAAAGAACATTTGAACACAACACGAAAGATTTGTTTGTTAAACGTTGACACGGAAACCACTATATATGAGCTGTCAAAAAGACTACAAAATTGATGCTTGTGATGATGACTAGTCTTGAAAGTTTGCCCTGATTAGGCGGTAAGGTGAGCACTTCCTATGCGCGCATAGCAACCGTTAAGGTATGAATGGCGTGGCAACCGACTCTGATGGAACGGAAGTATCACAGCTGATTTTGAAATAAACTGGAAGTATGCCCCAAGGGTGGTTGACCACACGTAAGGATAATCCAAAACTTTATTAAAAAAATACACGGGGCTTTTTAAAAGGATTTACTTCACGAAACTATTTTAATTTAATTTAATAAAGGTCGACATCTGTCTGTTTTTTTTGACGTTATATTTTTGAGAACCAATACTCGGCGATTGATAGACCATTATCAGTAGCGTTGTACAGGTCCGCACGAGTGCAGGTGTAAGGGTACGTTGAGCAAGACAAGTGTGCCATTGTCTGTGGAGAGACACCACACTGGCATGCTTCGTCCGCTACATAACCCCATCTGTACGTGTTCTCCTTGCCTTGGCCGACTTGTATCCGCAGTCTATTTAAAAACTTGCCAAGGTAGACCATGCCCAGGGGAGGAGCTGTTCTGTTAGTAAAATAGGAGATTGTTGGGGTCCTCCTTAAGGCTTATCCGGGCTTAATTAGATTCAACATTCTAATTTATTTTTATGGTTTATTCTTAATGCAACATTATTAAATAGAGATTTGATGTCTAGTGACGTTGGACCAAACTCTAGCATTAAAAGTTTCACTGTTGATGATAATGCATGTTTTCGAATTGTTCTTTCATGACGAAAAATCCAGACAATTGCCCAAAGTTTCAGTCTAAAACGCCAAACTGTGGCCATTGTTCCTTTTGACAAAGTTTTTGGGATAGTGTTGGTAATTCGTCTGTTATCGATAAACGCCTGATTTTTATCGACCATTATGATGATGACTTTTTTAATTACAATTAGTTATTGTCACTTAAAAAACGATTGTTAAGTATCTTTTGTTACAAAAAAACGTAGTAAACAACAGTTTATTTAATGGATTTAAATTTTGCTTTCAGCAATAAGACCGCCTAAATTGTACCATTCTCTATAAACATTTATGTAAATTGTATCTATCTATCTATCTTTTGTAAAAAGTATGGAAATACATATTTTTTTTGTAGAAAAAAAACTGTAAAACTTATAAAATAAGAATGATTTAAACATGTTCGTGCGTTGTACGTATCTGGCGGCGTCTTTACTTCAAAAGACACTAAACTGTAACAGCTTTCTTATGTTTCTTAGTAATTTTACGGTAGTCGTAGGAAAACCACAATCAGAATGAAGACATTTTTTGATGAAATTCAAGTCGTTGTTATAGGTAAAATCAGAAGATAAGTTATTAAAATTAATCGAATTACGTACAAAACCAAAATATTTCAGCCACGGTAATCTAAAAAAGACAAGACAACAAAGTCGCGCGCTGCCTACGAGATCGCTTGTTTCTTTCAGTTGGTTTTGCACTATCAGCTTTTTTATTTTCATTTACCATTTTTGTTGGATGATTATCGATACTTTTCCAACCCTTAATTTGACCTGGTTCAGTTCAAAGGCTGTTTATGACAAAAGGCGTCGATTTTTCGACTAGCCCGTTGCGAGCATCAATTTTGTATCACCTGGCTCTTTGGCCATTAGTCTGCGATGACCTAGGTTATTGCATTGTGCAAGATTTATGCATGTTGCTGAAGTATTTAGGAGAAATGCACATTGCCATGGGAAACTATAAAAGCCAATCAAAATAACTAGATGAGGAGTGTTTTATTATTGGATGACTTTGTCTGAGGGTTTTCTGTCTTAAAACAACTGTAGTGGTGACACTCATGTGCCTCATTAAATTATGGTCCAGTGTCTGATCACTACTATATGGTCAATTAGACCTGCAGGGCTACCGCCTAACATGAAACCTATACCTATTCCTATTTCTATTCAATTCAAAGATAACAAACATATGAATTTAATTCTGAAGGCTTCTATCAGCTATAATCTATGGAGAATGAACGAAAATTTTGCGTTTCACTAACACATTTTTGTGTTATACAGGGTGACTGGTACTAAACCCGCCGTAGCAAAAGCACATATAGAGAAGGTTATGGGCTAAAAAAAACCTTCATTTCCCGAACTAAAGTTTTTTGGTTTGGGAGATATGACAATTTTTATACTTTATTGATTGTTTTTCAAAATTTTACTCTCAAGCAATCATAACGTTTTTTCTTTTATTATTACCGAACTTTTTTTCGTTTGTTGGTAATTCATGAACATTTGTAATTAAAACACGTTAGGACTTACTTCAAACTAGGGTAAAAAAATCAGTAAGCTTTAATACATTTTTTTTACTAAAATATTAAACTTTGTAAATTCAACCAAAAATAATTTAAAAAGGACAGTGTTTTGATTGTTAATTATAGTCTAAATTAGTTTTTTAGTTTATAACCTTTCCATCGATACTTGTTGAATTTGCAACAAAAAGTTTGATTTGCTAGACTTTGGTAGTTATTTTTAGGACAACCAAAGAAATTTTTATCAAAAATAGTGAACGTGCAAACGAAGGGATGAGGCGAAATTCGGAAAGTTTTCTTTAAAAATTTACAAGGAGAAATTAAATAAAAATAATTAAGAGCTTAGTAAACATTCATTACTTATTAAAAAACCGGAAGTAATGCCCTTACTTAAAAGCAAAAAATAGGAAGATATTTCAGTTTTGCTCGAATTACTGCCCGTGATTTAGAACATGTCTGATATATTTTCCTATCACCGATTTATTGAGCAAACCCAACATTGAACAAACCTAACTCTCTTCATCTTAGTAGATTGGACATTTTGGGAATTTGACGTTTCGAGAATTGTTCATTATGTTACCGTTGTATATTTTTGAAATTGAACATTCTAAACGTAAAGGGCTTTATGTTGCCATCGCCCCAAATGTGGCGTGACCTTATAGTTGGGGAGTATTAACAGTTAATTAGACATCATATTTTTTAATACATGATATATCTATATTTCCAACAATATTTTTTTAACTCTTGGCTTTTCGCCCATTTTGGCTTTAATTTGACTTATGAGATAACCTGTTTACCTTCTGCGTGCAGTTTTTCATGCTCCACTGTCTGTGCACCACACTTTGTCTCACTGGACAGACGCGCCCCAAGTGACTGGTTCCGGCAGGAGCCAGGGAGTCTTGTGGCGGCTGACGCTCACGATCGGAGCGTATCGCCTCCACGTCGAGCTTAGTCCTACGGGCTGCGAGGATTCAATTATGCAACACAGCGCAGGCATTTACAATTTTTCCCTTTAGTTAGTCCCCACATGTTTCTGAGTGTAATACTCTTCTGGACTTCCCGGCAGTGCATTCAGAATTAGTGTTAACATCCACGCTCTTTGTGCATAGCCGGAATGCCTGTTTTTTAGTACTTGTTTAATAAAATATCTCAGCTGTACAAGTAAAATTTATAATACTTTCTTGTTAACACTTACCTAAGAACCAGAAGATTTGTCGCATTTCATGGAGTCTTTGCATTCCATCTTTTATAGGACAACAATTCGAAACATGTGAGCCGTGACTCGCACCACCAAACGATGCATCTACATGCAGAATACGTAAATCAGCATCACAAAATTTGCAAAAATCAACAATTATAAATATTCTAATATATCGGAGTGGTAAATAATAAACAAAAATTTTGATTAAAATTATTTATTTCACACAAAATATACATATAGATAGATTAATTACAAAATTATAAACATAAAATAATTTATTTATAATTTATCTTTCGTAATATGTGTTATCAATAAAATGGTATGCATTAAAATAAATGTAATAACAATTATTACTAACCATCCACACATTAAAGAATAAAGTTTTTTTCTTTTAAAATTGGCTTCTTTATAGTCCTAAGGACGAATGATAGCAACATGAGTGCCATCGATACATGCTAAGACCCCAGGGAAACCAAATTTGTCAACCTAAACAATATTCTATGTTAGTTTTTACGGTCAAATACCTAGATGAATAAGTCAAATTAAACACGCGACCTGCTCGTACCTTATAGTCACTGCGTTGCGTTCACTTTGTGATTTTTTGGAAATTTATGTATTTTTTTAATCATTTGTGGGTGATTAAGAGCTTCTGTCACCTCGGCCAAACAATCTGATATTGTCGATTGCGACAAACCTAGGCTAAAGTCATTCCCAAAACTTTGCTGATAGGACCCACTCCCGAAGAATTCTAATGCTGTTAGAATCTATTAACATCACATAACAGTATATTAGACAAACGATTACGAACAGGTAACGTCAGAACCTTATATTTGATCGAAAAAATATTTCTTTCGACGTTCTTTGCGAGGGAAGTAAGATGGGCACCAAGTCTTCGTAAAGAGTTAGAAATTTCCTAAGCAAAATTTGTTCACAAAGACTTCCTCCAGAAGATACAGTGGCATGCTGTCTTCTGGAAGTTGTCTTCTATACAGTATCAGCATTTTGCGCTATCTTTCCTCCTCTGCTTCAATAAGATATAACAGAGGCGACATTTTTCACTACTAAAGCTAAAAAATACAAACTTTGTTAAAGCTTAAGACACACTTCATATCCTAGGCCATACAACTCAAAATAGCAATATGTATTTAAATTTATATACCTCTACAAAGCAAATCTATAATAGAAAAAAAAAATAGCTGAAAATAGTTGCGACATAACAGAACTTACTTTACAAACATCACAAAGACCTTTTTGGCTATCACATGACACTTGTACTGAAAGGACAATGGACATTGAACAACAACCCACGAACAGACGGAGCACTATCGGCAGCCCGACCGACTGGGTCCTCACCTGCACTCTATCCCCGCGCTCTGTACCCCCCGTACAGAGCGCGGGGCTATCCCTTGCACGGCTTATTGTTCCCGTTCTCGTCTAAACGAGAACGGGAACAATAAGCCGTGCGGGCGGCAGACTTTTGTGATTTTATTGAGTGATTAGAAGGACGAAAAGAATGCGAATTTCTAATTTCAGAATTTTAAAATTTGCACCGCTCTTGAACCCCGTTCTAGTCTACTTTTGCATCCCTTTACCCCGCAGACGAGGACACAGTTTAATTATGAAGACTCATAAAAAAAAACTTACGTTACAAGCGGTTTCAATTAAATATTTACACAATATACAACTTAACACCTGATTATGCACAAAACATTATATAAAAGGGGTCCTTGTGATAAGAATGCTGGCAGCATTACACCGTTGGATAGCTATGCTTATACGCTATGCAAGGTACCTACTCGTAGCTGTGTTTACTTATAATTAAATTTAAAGCGATACTTTAATTTTAATTTATTTTGGTCATTTCACTAAGCTTTGACTGAGGCATATGAAACGGCGTTTGTTTTGAATTATACTAACAAATAAGTACACGTTATATGTCGACAAACGAAAGCATTTCAAATGAAAACGTGCATGCAGGTTTGATGTTCTGCTTAATGCAAAACTCAACCGATATGGAACCAATTTCCTGACTGCGATACTCAATCGTGCCTCACTAAATGTATTTTAATGCATCTGAATATTAGTTCCTCGTTTTGCATAAGTAGATTAACATTTTGTGTAGGCGAATACTACCTAAGTTAGCAAATTTAGTTATTCGAAATCAACCAATTAAGTCAATTTAGCCCTCTTGGAAGGTTTCGCTTGATGTTCGTCCGTATCTGGATCGTCGCATTAGGATGGTACCATTGTCAACTTGTCTTTCCCCTGCTAATGTCAATCGTCTCGACTGCTATTTCCAACGTTTGTGATTAAAAAAACTACGCTCTACAGTTGATTCTGTACTTTACGTCCGATACTTGACCGGTGTCAAACACGTTATTTGTTCTGCCACCACAAATGCGACGGCAAATACCAACTGTTGTCAGGAAATGAGGAACTGTTTGCTGGGCTAGTGGTAATTGAGACCATATCTGATACTTTTATTATATACTAGTGGTTTTCCGCGACTTCGCCCGCAAGAGTTTTAATTTTTCATATTTCATCCCCCATTTTACCCCCTAATGTTTTTATATGTCCTTTCCAGGGTCTCGAACTGTCTCCATACCAAATTTCATCTTAATCAGTTTATTGGTTTGGGCGTCAAAAGGTAACAGACAGACACACTACCGCATTTATAATATTAGTATGGAAGTAGTACTAGCAGTTCCCCGCGACTTCGCCCGCGCCAAACGTCGAATTTTCCATACAAACTATCATCCCCCACTTCACCCCCTCATGATTTTAAAAATTAGCTTATGTCCTTCCCAGGGTCTCTCTGTGCCAAATTTCATTGGAATCGGTGCAGTAGTTTTGGAGCTTATTCAATACAAACAATCAAATCTTTCCTTGTTTATAATATTAGTGTAGATGTAGATATACATTAGTGTTCTTCTTGATTTTGTAAGTTTACATAGGTTTTTGCTTGTGTACATTTTAAAACCGGGAAAGAGCGAGACGCACGCGTGCACCGAGGGTTCTGTACAAAGGTTTTATTTCCAAGTTGTATCCACAGTATTGAGGTTTCCGGACTTTTGCCTTTAATTGTGCTGTAAGACTTTCCTTCTTGCCAAATTTCATTATTCTAGGTGTAGGTTAAAAACTTTAAAGGAAAGTTATAGCGGTTAAGATAACTTTATTAGTTAAGCAGTAAAGTTTAGTAGCGCGTCACGCACTTGGCCGGTTTTCCTTTACATGCATGTACTGAACCCGTATGACAAAGTGATTTATATTAAAAAACCTGATCTCACTCCGATCATGTCGGTATGCTGTCTCACCAAATTATACGAGCGAAATGAAATGAAATGATTTATTTGGCACAGCACAGCCATCAGACTTTACATTGTATTACGCGTACATGTGCCAAAAAGGTCCCTGCTCAGCATAAATTGTGACAGCTCATATCATGTCACGATGCTGGTTTTCAGCCAGGACCTTTTCAGGCACTGTATATTGTGAACAAAACAAATTAATGTTTTTTAAATAAAAATATGAGAAAAGGTAAATGAAAATGCAATACAAGATCGAAATACTTGTATTGCGTTTTGAAAGTTAACACCCGATAGGAATAATTAAATGCAAAAACATGACTTTTCCTTGCATATATCGATAGAGTTACAGATTCTGAATCGCTTCAGAAAATTTGGATTGTTACCATTGCAAAGAGTAATTTCCTGTTAAATAGCTTATATTTTATTTGTAAATTTCCCCCTTGGAAGCACGTTAGTATCACAAAAAAAATGTGACCTATCAATGCGTATAAAGTTTTCTTTAAAAAAAATACACTCTTTACCAGATATGAAAAAGCAAATAGATAATAGAAAAAACCAACAAGCTTGAAATGACCCAATTTGTTTTACCCTTAGACTTTTCCTTCAAGTTGCTCGTTTTGCCCCGCAGCAAGGTCAGATAACGGTCTCATTTTCCACCTAGCAAAATAATAAACGTTTTTCACTCGGATATTTACCGGTATTCTAATAACGTTGCACGAGGAACCGGTATTTGAAAATGATACGGTTATGAAGTTTTTCGTTTCTGTCAGCTTATTGTCTTGGAGGCGTCTCACTCAGTAATTTGAATTGCAACTAAAAATAATCATTTTTCTATATTTGTTTATTACGCATTAATTATTGTGCAGAATAGCTATTGATTTACGGGAAACTAGAGCTTAAAAAAATGTTTTTTTAGGGAACAGAACAGAGGCACGATATACAAGTTGATAACTTGTTTCATTTACATACGTCAATAAAGACAAGTACAAAAAGGGGTTTAAAATCATAAATATTTATAAAAAGCATCATTTACACGTGCGTTCGCAACAATGTATAAATATTTATTGTTAACTTTAAAGATATTTAATATAATTATTATGTACATAAGTAATATATATATAAAACTTATAAATAAAAATTAAGATAAATTATTTAATACAATACAAAAACAAAAAAATATAAAAAGGGTCCGCACTGGATAGCGATGCTTATACGCTGAGCAAGGTAGCTGCCAGCTCTTAGATCACCACTGATGTCAACTAGCCTCTTGGAAATCTCTTTGAAAAAAGAGATAGCGTTGGGACCCCACAAACCCAGTGTGATGACTCCAAACGGTACAAAGTGGTACCGGGAGTCGATCTGCCTGTACTTGTTCTTTTTAAAGTTTTCGGCACTTGTCGCAGCCAAACCAGCACCACGGCTTGTCCCGGGCAGATGAAAGGCTGCAAGTGTGTTAACACAGGTAGCGTCCCACACAAGAGCCCGACCCATCCGCCGAGGAACAAGTGACATCCCGTCTGGTCTCTTGCCATCATCACGCGCGATACCGTTCGGCTCGAGTAAAGCCGGCACGTTGATAGAGGCAAGAAACCGACGGATGATGTCATTGATGCTGGCATGACGCGAAAAGCGCCTACACTTTTAATACAGGAGAATCCGTGATGTCCCAACGAGCTGACATCAGTACCACAAGGACATCTGTGTGGAAGGCAAGTCTCAGCACCAACACGCAGACCTATCGCGACTCGTAGAGTTTCTGAGTCCAAAAGGGTTCCCACGTTGGCCAAAGGATAGGCCTGAAGCCAGTATCTTTCTTCCTTGGTGGAAACCGCTTTTAGTCTGGCTAGATCCGCGCTGTCAATAAGAGCGTCCCAATCCCACCAAAACGGATAGGAAGGGACGCTTGATCCCAAGACAGTTCCAAAAGACGAATGTTCAGAATCTTTTCCAAATGTGTTTTAACTAGATTGTCTAAATTATTAGTCAGCGTCACATCCTAGTGTCCCATCGTCTAAATACCATACATTAAATTTTGAGAATAAATTTTGAATGAAGGGCTTAATAGCCGAACTGAAAATGGCAGGTCCAAGAGGGTCACCTTGTTGACAGCCTTTAGCGGAATCAATTTCATTACATTTGTATAATAATTTTGAAGGGTTGTAATAACATTGATTTATGTAATTGAAAATTTCAGGAGAGTTAATTTGGACTTCGTTTAACAAGGATTTCCTGGAGACGGAGTTAAAAGCATTTTTGACATCCAATTTGAGCAACACCTTTGTCCGATTTTGTGAAAGCAGAGTGCGAAGCGCATGTACAGCTGCCTCGCAACCTCCTTTTGGTACAAAATCCTAATTGGTGAGGTTCAAAATGATCCCGAAATTTATAAGTTAAGAATTTTACACATAATTTTGAAGTTATGCGCCGAAAAGTGGAACCAATGGCAATCGGTCTAATACCGCCATCTTTTTTTGATAACGCAATTAGATTAGCGCCGTATAAAACTAAAGAAATTTCTGAATTTACTTTCCCAAAAATTTTGTAATAGATATTAATAGTTGCCGACCAGCATCGCCTGCCTGAAAGGAAGTGAGGTCTTTAAGGTGCTGCAGCGATATTCCGTCCAGACCAGTGGAAAGAGTCTAAATCGCTTGTGTTGGAAGTCACAGAAATGGGTAAGGGTAATTGAGTTCTGTGTATACGAGCACAGTGAATTTTAAGACCTTTAGATGTGGTAAACAATCTGTTACAGAAATTACAAGAAAAAGAAGGCGCCGTGATAACATCCGAGGGCATCAGTTTGAGGCTTGCAAACTACTAACAAAAAAACCTACCACACAAAATCTTAAAATAAAAACGTATAGCGAATACTTACAAAAAAACGTAACTATATTACAAACTGTACACAAATAATTTTTAGAGTTCCTGACAAAGTCACCACACGTCAAACAGCACACATGTACGCAGGCGCCTTGTGGAGCGTCTTGTGGAGACTTCACTGAAAGACCTTAGCAACCAATGTGCGTCCTTAGCAACTGCCAAACTGTCAACTGAAAAAGAAAGCAATGATAAAATATGTTGTGCAAAAGCCGTTCTCAATAGCCCCGTACACAGCTATATAAGCTAGAAAACTCCATAAAAAACCAGTGCAGGGTCAAGGACAACTCGCCTAAATATTAATTAAAATACGGTAACTCGGTATAAATATATATATCGGTATTAATATATATATATAGCGGTATAAATCGGAACGTGTATATGACAGACATGGGCTTTTTTTATTATCTTTATTTTTCCGACAGACTGACATTGGAGAAACGATGAAGAGTTTTCCAATATGTCAAAAGCAGGCGTCATCTTATCATAATATGGTGCTAAATAAATTTAGTCATGCCACATCATGGGCTAATTTTACAAATATTCTCTTAAATACCTAGCATCATCTCTTGAATAAAGCTGACAATATTTTGAATAAATATAAATATATTAAATTATGCATAAAAGTATATTTATTTAATTTATTCCCAGAAGCATAAGCTGTGTCCTCACGTTAAAACACGTCTGCGTTAAAAATTGCGGCCACATATTGTTATCAGAGCATAACATTATTATTTCATGAGTCGCCAGTTTTTCGTGTACTTTGGGAATAACACCTTTTAAAGTGTACAACATAAAGGGTGTTATTTCCAAAGTACTCCAAAAATAGTTTCCAAACTACTCCATGGAAAATTAATATTTTAATTAAGGGTTCATTCTACACCACGACAAAATACACATATCAACACTGTCTAGAGATATACAAAACATAGTATTATTATATCCAAAATATCCCTAGACAGTGTTGATTAGTATCAAAATGTTCCCAAAAGTGCTCAAATCATTTTAATCAAAAATATTTCATTTAAATAAGTACAGTCAAGCTCAAAAGCTGTTACTGTAAATAAAATACTATTAAATAATTTAACAATCAAGTTCCCCTGTTAACAGGGTATCAATAACCTGATCTGCCATATCCTGTATCGTGTTCCAAAGTGGACCCTGGGCCCTCACGGGCGAGTGCACTACCGGGATAACTGGAAAATAATTAAGCAATCAATATTTATTCAGTATAATCCAACCATCAACAAGTTAAAAAAAAATATATCTCAAAAAACAAGTTTTCTTAAGCATTGATTCTTCCACAAAAATCAACAACAATAAGTAACAGGGCAAGCAAACTAAAACCGCTTAAAATAGATTGCGGCGTTCGTTTCTTTTTCTTCTTGCTTGATGTTATTTTTTTTTTTGTAATTAAATTTATTCTTCTACAGTGCATTAATTAAGTCAATTTCCAATTTGTTTGTTCGTTGTCGTCAGGCATACAAGACATTATATTATCCCGTAACATTTTCAGTGAAAAAAGACGATTATTCTTTTGTGCCACAAAAGCTTTTGGAGAAATGAAAGCTTTCGCCTAATTGATCATTTGTTCTGCTTTCTTAAAAGATTACGGACATTTCGATGTACTCGTAATGGTTGATGCTATAAAAATGACATAAAAAATATTCTTGTTCTTCAAGTGACAAAGGAAAAAGGAAGTAACTATACAAGACTGATTACAGAGGTTTGGAGAGCAAAGAAGATGACTTATAGCAGCAAAAAAATATATACTAGCGACACACCCCGGCTTTCTTCCTTTTGAATAACTCTTATCTGTTGCTGAAAACTGTAATGAATTTCTTTGCGTAATTCAAAAGATCTAAGCGAACAGACGGCGGGAGCGACTTCACTTTATACTAAAAGTAACGTAAAGTTAGCGGGCTCAGTGCGGATTGGTGGAGGGGTGTCTGTAAGGCAAGTGGCCAACATTAGGTACTGTCAAATGTTATCAAGCCGCCCTAGGGCCTCTGACTACCTTATCAACAGATATTAGCCGGGAACAACTGCTTAACGTGCCTTCCGAAGCACGGAGATGTCATGAATGTCACTTGAATGGTCGGAGTGGTCACCCATTTAATCTCGACCGCGCCGTGGGTTGCTTAACTTTGGTGTCACTACCAAAGCGCTGCCGCCACTGCGCCACAAACACCTCTCACTTTATGTATCAATAATCTATATCTATACTAATATTATAAAGAGGAAAGATTTGTTTGTTTGTCTATTTGCATCGAATAGGCTCCGAAACTACTGGACCAAATCAAATGAAATTTGGCACAGAGATAGTTTGACACTGGGAAGGACATAGGCTACTTTTTGTCGCGATATAAAATCATAAGGGGGGTGAAATGGGGGATGAAAATTTGTATGGAAAATCCGCTTTTTGGCGCGGGCGAAGTCGCGGAGAACTGCTAGTAAAGACAATAAAAGATTAAAAAAGCAAGAAACACCTAATAACTATTCCTACATTAAGTTCCAAACAACAAAACAATAAAGCTAAACACAGTCGTTATCGCTAACAAAATTGTCATTACAGAAAATAATTCAGAGCTGTAAACACTGGTTTAATATCCTTACTGTTATTTGTTGACCGACATTAAATGAGCATGGCCGTTTCCACAGCCTAATAATTAAAACTGAATTGTTTCAATGCGCTTAACATTTCACTAGGAAATAGACGTGTGACGATAAATTTTGGCACATTACACTTATACTAATTTGGCCCGCAATTCACTAGTAATTAAGGGTTCGACGTATAGCGCGGTCTGGAAAATGCAAATGTATTATTCGTCGAGTTGCTCAAACTTGAGCTGTTTTACTGGTGAAAAATAATTATGTCATCAAGGATTTCCTAAAAAAGATATTTTTTTTTACTTTTGGATGTTGTCTATTTGCAATTTTGACAAAACGTGTTAGAATTGACTAAATACATTTTAAACCTGTCACGTATGGCCGTTAAGATTGGATTAATGCAGGTACACCAATGGTTTTCAAGCATAGTTTCGTCGTCTGTAAGACTCTATCAGTGTTATTATAAAAAAAAAATACCAGGTTTAAAATGGGGCTAAATATTATCCGACAACAGAGGACAAAGTTCTTGGAATAACGAGGTATAAGTTTTTAATTTTTAAAACCACTGATATTATAATCATTGTTATAACCTAAGCAATTATTTTGCTAGTTTTTACGAAATTTAATCAAATTTAGCTCACAAAAATTAATCAACTGTGTCATCCGGTGGGGCTTCGATATTCTAGTGATGAAGACAATTTGTTTCTTTGCAAGCGTCATATTTGTTTTATTGATAAATAAAATAGTAAACGTGTGACCCTTAATTCTTTGTAAACAATTTGCGAGTAAAGTGGGCAAATCAACGCGGTGCCAGTACCTGAAGTCACAAATGCAGATAAGGCTCATACAAAGGGTCCGGCGACCGAGGGACGCCGTTTCGGTATGCCCGGACATTACGAACATTTTGGGCGGTTGTCACACCGTACAGGCGAGGAAAAGTATTAAGATACCTTTGTTAGGGTCCTCAGGTCCTTTGTTGGGTGTCCCAAGGCGAGTGCTAGGGCTTCGGACCCGCTCGGGCTGCCTCGCGATGACATCGGTGCCCGTCGGGCGCACTCGTCTCACGCGCATGAAGCTGCGCTGATGTTGCGTTCCAACACCTTAGACGTCCTTTACTTTAAATAAAAACATTTATTATTATTCTGAAATTTGGGCCAAATACAAGCCAGCTCAATTAGTGACTAGTCTATTGTGGCAGCGCTTTTGATTATAGCTCACTATTATGCCCGTTGAATCCAGGAATCGCCAGGTTTTTAGGAAGTGAGTTCTGTCGTCTCTTTCGGGTGCATTATATGCTGGCTTATATGCTAAATAGATACTTTTTTTTTACTTATAAGCGGTTTGCATGAGCAGAGTATGTGCATAGCATAAAATATTACTAAAATACCAATTAGAAGGAAAAAAGTCCGAGAAGAGTATAATGCCCGTTTTATTTATTTCAATTCGATGCTGGACTGGATTGCTAGATGCACAGCTGGATGAAAATATTGAATGGAGACCGGCACTAGAATAAATACTGGTATTACAGTACTGCAGGCTTATCACTTATCTTGCAAAAGTTAAGCGATAGCGAAAATCGCGCAATAATTGCTCCAAAATCGCAAATTTGTATTACGCATCAGCAACATTATCATTGAAAAAACAAAACAGCCGTCTACAAAAATTATTACATTTTTGAAATGGTCTTTTCACTGGCTTTGATTTAATAGACATAATGTTATGGTAAGGAAAAAATCCCCTTTTTTCATTTCCAATCGCCATTTATAACATGTATATAGCCTATGACACCTCATATGGCAAAAACTCTCCAGCCGTTTGAGATATAGGGCGTGCCATACATACATACTCTCAAAAAACATAGCTCTCCTTCCGCAGTCGGATAAGCCGAACCGAATTACAGAACTCTACCGAACAATCGATGAATTAAAAGTGCATTCATGTGTCTTTGACTTGTAAAATTTTTCGTACTAGATATCTTATATGTAATACGTGCTTTTTTGACGGCAAGCAATTGATCGCATGTTTATCGCGCGATAACTGTATAATTTATGCTAATTGCAAAAATTTTGGTAAGCTTTCTAATCTATAAGAATTAAGGGTTTCCGGTCGCCGTTGTTCCAGTAGTGGATCAAGCATCCTAGTCCAACGCTGGACTGGAATAATGTAAACCGGGCACATAACATTTATGTATGTAATAATAAATGAATCATCATCTAATTTAAGAGCTTAGCTATTCTTGGTGAAGTATTTTCCAGAGAAATGTGAAAAAAATAATATTTATACAAAGCAGTTAAAAGGGAAAACTAATGTCATGACGTTTAAATGGTAGTTGAAGGTGCTGGCAGAGACCAGACAAGTGTGGTAATTGCATCACTGACAATAGTAGGTAATAAATAAATGTCACACCGCACATTAAAAGAAGAGTATAAAATACTTTAATATTTTTTAATGCTCTTTATATTTTTTAACATTAAAATACTATAATGTCGTGGTTACAACTGTAATCAAATAAGCAATATCCTTATTTCTTAGCGTATCTATGGGCGTTCTAAAAAAAATGTTTTTTAATACTTTTAAGATTTATTATTATGCCAGGTGTGTGTGTTCAAAGCACAACTTCCCGCCCTATGTGGAAGAGTGATTTGCATACTAATATAATTCCTCAGGAGTCTACTAAACGCAAGTTTCCGTAGACATTAGCATCTTCCAAAACAGCTGTTGTCAATCTAACCAGCCAAAAGCTGAACTGGAGAACCTACGCTTAGAACTTCTTGAAATAAATATTAGTATTTATACAATGTGATATGTATACAAAGTGCAATGTGTACAAAGTTCTAATTATTTTTGTGACTTATTGAAAAGCAAATTTACAAAAAACATGATTATGAACATATCTTCAAAATCCTAAAAAAATGCCCTTTTGTACTTTTTTTTATTTACCATTTTACCAAACGTTTTACAAAAAAATATCCGATACTTCTTCGAGTTTATCATCATCATTATGAGCCGTAGGATGTCCACTGCTAAACGTAGACCTCCCCCACGGTTTTCCACAACGACCCCAATCCCGAATCCCGAATGGGACCAAAACCAAACAAGGATGTTTCTGTTTCAAAAATTGCATGTTCTGAAGCAGTCAGTAAGTTAGTGATAGCAAAGACACCTATAGCAAAACAGTTCGGTATAACGGTCAGCCGCACCGGTCATGGATACTATAAAAGTGGCCACACTCCGATTACAGGGATCGCGGTGATGACATCATTACGACGAGGCGGTCGAAAACACCGCCGGGCAATTTACCTTTTGTGTTCGCGAAGATTACAAATTCCGGATCGGGGCGAGCTGGATTTGTACGTAATTGGGATAGGCACGGTAGGGCTGCTCGAAACGACAGACGTACATAATTATTTATTTACTAAAGTACAATGGCCACAAAGTGAGTAGAGTAATACCCAATGGCTTGCCGATGTACCTGCAGAAGATGAATTTTAAAACGTGGGAAATGCTGTTGCCGAATCGGCACGCTCGCGCGTCTTTTTCTGTAACGCTATTGGTCATTAGCAGCCGCCATTCTAGCGCGTATTGCATCACATGTCAGTTAGTGACTTGCCTCGCGTGAGTGAGACGGAACTAATTTCTGTAGTGTATTATAAGCAACTGTATGCTATCGTTCTTTTATAACATCATTATAAATCTAGTTATTACCATATACTGAACTGATAGCAAGATAGTTATATTTTTTACATATGACGTATTTCTGTTGCCGCTACAAAAACAAACAACTAAAAACAGAATGAAATAAATATTTAAAGACCATACTATACTAGACCCATACAACAAGCGAGATAGCTTTGCCGTTTTTTGTTCGATATTAATAAATAATCGTTATAGAGAGAAATTATATTCACAGAATATTAAGTTGTAAAATAAAATATAATTTTAAGGGGGGCTCCCTATGCAAACGTGTTTTTTTTCGGTAAAACTATAACATAGTATCTTATGTTTTGAAAATAATAGTACAGAATCTGTTAAGAAGAAGGTCCTGTACCTCTTTTATAGTAATATTCGTTTCCTAGCAACTGTTGTTTATATGTTTGTTATATGTTTGTTATTGTCAATTAAAGATATGTCATAGTGAACAAAATACACGTTTTCCTTATTTATTTAAAGTGGTAGCAGAGATTATGGATTTATGTGTAATAAATGCCTGTAAAGTTCAAATTGGGAACCTAGACACCAATAATTATAAAACATGGAGATACAAAATTCAAATAGTGCTTAAGGCAATGCCGGGGAGTATGGAGATTCTTCAAGGGAGGAAGACCAAACCAGCCATGGCGCCAACAGCAACTGCCGACGAAAAGGCTAAGTTTGAAAAGGATCTTCAAAGTTTTGTAACTTTGAACAGTGCAATTTTAATTTTGTTCACGACAAACATGTCCGATGACGTATTGCAAAAAGTTATTCGATTTGATTGTGCTAAAGACATGTGGGACGAGCTAGAGCGCATCTATAGAGGCACCTGTGTGGATAAAACATACGACTATTGCCTGAAATTCTTCAGTTACAAAAAGGACCGAGATCATGACATCATTACTCATGTGTCAATTTTAAAGAATATTTGGAGCGATTTGTGTAACGAGTTGCAGAGTGAGGGAAAATTACCAGAAATTCTCCTCATATGCAAAATTCTAGACACCCTACCTCCAGAATATTTAGGATTCAAGTCTAGTTGGCTGTTTATTTCGAAAAAAGAACGCTCAGTCGAAAATCTGACAAGTCAGTTATGCGCACACGAAAGGGGTTTGCGTCAAAAATGATACGCAAGTGACTCAAGACGAGACCAAATCCGAAGCTTTAGTTGCAAGGACGAGTAAGAAGAAGAATATTTCAAAGGAGATCCTTTGCAATTATTGCAAGGAAAATGGCCACAGAGTCAGAAATTGCAAAAAGTGGATCCATGACGGAAGACCGCCCAAGGAATCCAAAAGTGTAAACATGAATCTGACAGTAATGACAGTACATTCGGCAAAAACATTTGGCGAAACAAAAGATGGAGAAAACTGGTATGTGGACAACAGAGCAACCAGTCATGTCACCAACAGGGGAGATCTATTTCAAAATTACACTTGTTTCAAAAGCCAGCATACAGTGATTGGCGCAAATGGCCAATGTATTGAAGCCCCATCGGAAGTATTCTCGCAGAGGCTGACGTAAACGGTAAGCAAGAGAAGATACTGCTAAAAGATGTCTGGTATGTGCCCAGCATAAGCAGAAACTTATTCTGCAGGGTCATCTTGAACAGGCTGAAGAAGCTGATACCCAACAGAGCAAACACAATGCTAGACCTAATTGCCTGTTTGACTTCGTTGTGCCCGAATATGAAAGCCTGCACGAAAATAGCGACAATCAGCAACCAGTTATGAATCATGATGGAGATATAGCCAATGCATCATCATGTCAAGAAGACGCTCAAGATGAAGAAGCTATGCCATCATGTGCAGCATACGAGCCACTGATTGAAGTGCAAAATCCTGAGACTGATCCATATTTCGAGCCAGAACAATCGAATGAAGAGCCTGAAGTAGAGGTCAACGACGAGATCGATTATGAAGTCGATGATGCTAATGAAATGGAGATAGAAAGTAGAAACGATTCATCACTGACTGCATCAGAAATCGAGGAGGAAGGCAGGATGACGCTACGAGAGCGCTCAAGCCTAAAGCCACCATCCAGATTCAAAGACTACATCTGCAACGTTTGCTTTAACGTTAATTCGATAAGCGATGAACCTCTGACAGAACCAAGTACGTTCCAAGAAGCAACTTCATGCAAGGATTCTAAAGAATGGCGAAAAGCGATGGACAATGAGATAAATCCGCATAGAGAAAACGGGACCTGGGAAATGGTACACTTACCCAAAGGAAGAAAAGCTATCTCCAGTAAGTGGCTTTTCAAAATAAAAACGAACCCAGATGGTTCTATAGACAAGTACAAAGCCCGTCTTGTGATACGAGGATTTTCGCAGAAGAAAGGCTTAGATTACGACGAAACGTTTAGCCCAGTTGCGAAGGCAAGTACGATACGAGCCTTGTTAAGTATAGCTGCACAAGAAAAACTTTCGCTCACTCAGTTTGACGTATCGACGGCTTTTCTTTATGGAAAACTGAAAGAGGAGATCTATATGAAACAGCCAGAGGGATACTCAAATGATGATGGAAAAGTTTGCAAGCTGAAACGGAGCCTTTACGGACTTAAACAAGGTCCACGCTGTTGGAACTCTACCATAACAGATTACATCAAGGAACTTGGTTTTGAACAGAGTGGCAGCGATCCCTGCTTGTTTAAAAGAGGAACGGGGAACCATAAGTTGTTAATAACTTTATACGTCGACGACGGACTTATTGCTTCTGCAAGTCAGCATCGAAATAGAACAGAAGACTGATGGGAATATAAAAATATGCCAAAAAGGATATGCAAAACGGCTACTAGAACGATTTGGCATGCAGGACTGCAAAGCAGCTGTGACCCCGATAGTCAAAGACACCGTCCTTTCCACAAAGGAAAACGGTGAAACACATTATGGTGAATTCCCTTATCGCCAAGCTGTTGGTGTACTCTCATATCTGATGGTCGGCACCAGACCTGACATTTCTTACGCTGTTGGAGTTGTTTCACGCAAACTAAATAATCCAACACCAGAAGACGTAGCCAGGGTGAATAGAATCTTGCGTTATGTCAAAGGCACACTGACTTACGGAATTACGTTCCAGACTTCCACTGCACAGAAAGGTCTGAAGTGCTACAGTGATGCAGATCATGGAGGTGACGGTCTTACTGGACGCTCCACAAGCGGCATGATATGCATTAACGCAAATGGTGCAATAGCATGGCAGAGTAAACGACAGTGTTCTGTTGCAATATCCTCTACGGAAGCCGAAGTTATTGTTGCAAGCGAGGCCGCCAGAGAGATCATATGGCTCACTCGGATCATCAATTTCATGAAAAGTGATGCAACGAAAACAATCACCCCATTATTCGTGGACAGTGAATCCGCTATAAGGTTGGCTCATGATCCTCCTTACGAGACACACCAGCGAACAAAGCACATAAAGCTGCGACATTTCTTTGTCAGACAGTGTGTTTTAGAAAAAGATTTAACAGTTGCAAAGATTGCAACTAAGGATCAGCTGGCTGACTTTCTTACGAAGCCCCTGTTTAAACCTCGGCTACAAGACCTATTGAAGGTAGCAGGAGTTTCCTAAACAAACAGTCGCTCATCAGAGGAGACGGGATGTTAAGAAGAAGGTCCTGTACCTTTTTTATAGTAATATTCGTTTCCTAGCAACTGTTGTTTATATGTTTGTTATTGTCAATTAAAGATATGTCATAGTGAACAAAATACATGTTTTCCTAATTTATTTAAAGGAATCCTCCGTGCGTGAGTCCGAATCGAACTTGTCTGTTTTTTTTAGTAACTAATTAGGTATTATAGATGGACTTTCTACTTCTTACTATTTTAGTATCTGCTGAAGATAACGGTGCAATTGAGGATTTCAATTTACGAACAGGCTGGTTATTTTATAGAGAGGGCTGTGGAATTTTTAATTTGGGGTATGATCAAAGTTTTATCGATAATGACTAACGAAAACTCTAGTATTTGGAGCAAACTGGTAGTTGAACAAACTGACAAAATGAACATCACCTATATTGTGCACACATTGGTCAAGGGTTGATATTTCTGAGTGGTCTAATTGTGTTCACAGTTGGTAAGTACTGATGTTTAGTTTATGTCAGTTTTATACATTTAGTTGATTCAAGGTAAAAAAGTAAAGTTAGCCTATTAGGTCCCACTGTTAGGAAAAGGCCTCACTGTTAGGAAAAGGCCTCACCTCAACTATGAGGAGGTACGAGCCATACTCCACCACGCAGGCTCAGTGCGGATTGGTGGAGGGGTGTCTGAGGCAAGTGACAAACCTTACTGTCAGATGATTTGATTGATTTAAGGTGACCTTTAATAGTTAAATCTTGGCCTTAGAAAAAGAAGTTAAATAAAAGCTTGTAACAAAGTCCTCATGGTACAACTTCAACTGACAGTAATCCATGAAGCTGGTTAAGATTGATAAGTGTCACGTATGAAATAACATATCTATCTCTATTTATAATTTAAGAACTACGCTCTTGTCGGTGGAGTTGGTATTTTCCATTCCTCTCTAGTCAGTGTCATCTCTTTGACTTCTCAGTACGACACGACACCAAGCTATTCCTATATTTGGTCGAGAACTAGAAGGTGTTCAAGGAATTTGTGTAATATTGGTTAAGAGCAGATGACAATATCACAATACTAAAGTATCAGCGACGTTGTTTACGTATTTGGATTTAAAGTCCTAAATGTTGTCAAATAGTGACCTAAAAATGTCGCAGTTATGTGCAATATCTACAAGTATACATTGATCAAAGGCATTTTAAATAAATGCTTATAAACACACTCGAGTCTCCCCACTTAGCGCAAATAACCGACAGGCCACTGATACTTCTATAACATGACGTGGCTTGTCACTCGTAGTAAAATCAATATGAGTTGGCAGCGCTCCAGTCCTGGGAAATATGTTTGCGTCCGACATAGTCCTGATCATTGTTTTTGTGGGCCAGATGGAGTTGGACGCAGACAAACAGATTATCAAATGTTTGGTGTATTAAAACAATGTTTAGGAAGATTATTGGATTGTGGCTAGAAAATCTTGTATGTTTTTCATTGCATTCTAAGAGTCAGGTTAGTTACGCTATTTCTAACTCTACAACGGCTGGATTGGCTTTATTCGATAGATTTGTCTTCTTTCCAGAATGACTATAAAAACATTTAAAAGTTTCACATCAAATGGATGAAATGGGGTTAACAGTTTGTATGGAAAATCTAGCATTTGTGTAGACGAACGAAGTATTGAATTAAGTTATTCATATACATATTTTAATAACATTTAAACTAATATAATTTGTGCACTTGTTTTTTGGGCGGAGCTCCTGATGACCAACATATAAGAAACAAAATACATTTAAATTTCACCAATGTCACAAAAGTTTTGAGAAATAGTTTTAAGATTATTCTTTTCTATACTACTAACATACGTATACCTTCATTTACCCTATAAAGTCCTTATCCTTGCTTGTGAGAAAAATAAATTATGCATTACACTGATCTAGAGCTACCATAGTTTCCTGGCTTGAAGCAGACACCTGTACCGGCTGTTTGTCTCAATAAGCATTGCATGCTCTAAGTTAGGTTTAACCATAGCCATAGTAAGCTATTAGACACGGCTGTTAATAAAGATTATTAAGAAGCTACTCGTATTTGCTGCTTATTTTGCTATTTTTATTAGTTAGTATAATGATTTTAAGAAGAAGTCATTTACTCGTAAGGGTATATTTTTTAGATTGTAAACATCAGTTTCTTAACGCGTTTTAAAATTAAGCATATACGAGTACACGCCATTTTTAGTTATAGAGACACTAATTGCCCGTTCTTCCTAACGAGTCGCGAACTCCTATTTAATAAGGAGTTCCATACGACTTCTACTATCAGCTCAGCATCATTATTACTTCCGCATGTAAGCGTTTGTACACAAAAAGATGCTGAAGTAAAACGGCATACGTGCCTTTAAAATCTGAAGAGTTCGATTTCTCATCAGCAGGTCCTGACTTGTTGGCAATGGGCCCACCACGACGAGAATGCACTTCCTTTTAATTAAAAAAATAATTTTAAAACTCAATTCGTGAACGTGCATAAAAAGACTTACACACAGTCGATCATACAACCACCTCCTTTCTTTTTATAAGTCGGTTTAAATACGGATATCGTCATCCGAAGTAAAGTCTCAGGGCTAAATTACAAATGTAAAGTCACAAAGATAATATTGTAATAAAACTAATAGAAAAACTCATCCTTACATTAAAGAATCTGTTGATTTTGCGGAGTTGTATTACAAAGTAAACATCATAAAATATCACTTTTACCATTTAATTGAAGTTGAAAGCTCTTCCAGGTAAAAATGTATTTTTCTCCGCACATTTTTAACAATGGAACATCTTTCAGCAAAAACCCAACGGCTACTCGTATTTCCATTTATGTTTGTGCATACGTCATTCGCCCTTCTTTTATGGCGTGTTTTTACAACGTCCATTCCATATATTCCGAGGTCTCTGGGTCACTCGATAGAGGTACGCCTTCGATGTGGTGTGATTTCGAATAATTGGACAAATAGACACGAGCAAGGGTGGTTAAGTGCCATAAATTGTCACCTGACAATATCTGCACTGTTGTGACTAAAGGTGTTTACATAGAATATTTGACTTGAGGTGTTAACGTGAGGAGCTGCAATTTAATGAAAAAGTTTTTAATTATGTTTTACTCAAAATGGAGTCGCTATTTAGTTATGCAATTATTGTTTTTTAAGGCCAATAGTCGTACATATTAAAACAATATGGTACTGAGGCTGGGCACCATCTTACGTGAACTATAACAAACGTCAAGCATTCGTCAAAATCCATACAATGAAACATAAGTTATTGTCGCAACTCATCCTTAGAGATTTATTTACATTTTATATAAAATCTGACCATTTTCTAGTTTCAATGGCCTCAATGAGAAGCATTTATATGCCTATCGATTATGGAGATGATTTTCAAGGTTAACTATAGATAATGAAACTATAGATAGTGCGGCAACACTAATCGCCTTGAATTGTCATCTAGTTGCCAGTTTCACGTATACTGAACTGCGTTCCATCCCCTGCATTCTAGCAGGTTGCAAGAGTAAATTTAGTAAGTAAAGTAAAAAACAACCTTTAGTAATTTCAAAACTATTTAGAGATTTTATCCCATAATCTCTATACAGTTACTTGTACCACCTCAAATTGAAAGAGGGGCTTATTTTTACGAAAATACGGAGTATGATTTGTCCTTTATATGCCCTCTAAACGCACCGGGAACCGACATATGACGTTACTATTTGCATGTGTGAGAGTTTCCAATCGAGAAAAAAGTTACTTTCCAAAGACAATCCTGTAAATATGAGAGAAATCGTCATAGGCATGCTTATGACGTCACAAGTTACAATTTTCAATAATTAATTACAAAACAACTATTGAATAAAAAGTCAAAATACTCAAATTACTTTCTTAATTTAGTCTTTACTTCAAGAAAAAATATAAAACATATACCTTAAAATTTGCTTTACATACCGAATTGCGACACATCGCTGGAACCTAGCACACAGACACGGTGATACAATAAATCTTCTCCTGTTATTGCTAAACAATATTCTAGTTGGTCCAGATCGTGACGTGAAATGCAACGAAGCGATTGAGATTCGGACAACGGCGGCGTTGCGTCGAGAGTGAATAAAAATGTCTTATTGATACCTTTTTAGCTCTTTTCAGATATTTGTTAGTCTAGAACGCGTTTCTTGAGTTTGAATCACGGCACGTATGGTCTGGATTTATCGGAACCCATGTTCAGATTTATACTAGTTCAGTGGTCAGGAAAGGCGTAGGTTTATAAGTACACACAATACATAGTTATCAAGCTTAGGGCTCATTCACACGGGACCCGTCATTGCATTGACGATTCGTTAAAATACACGATACGTCATGACGGATGGACGTTCACATTGCATACGGAATCGTGTTTTTTCACGATTGGTCAAAATATCCGAATTGGTGGCATCAGCGGATCCGTCACAATAAATTCACGAATTGTGTATTTTGACGATTCTTAATCTTTAAAAACACGATACACGATAGACGAATCGTCATTTTTCACGATTTGTGATCTGTGTGAACACAGGCATTCAAAAAGCATTGCCGCCGTCGAAAAATGGGACAAATCGTGAAAAAAGACGAATCGTCAAAAATCACGAATCGTCCTCGTAAGAACGAGCTCTTATATCTTCTCGTAAATAAATAAATGATTTTTCACATTTAAATAATCAAATAACACACAAAAAACATGATTTCACAGCAATGACGTTGGAAAAGACTTTAATTTAAAAACATTTTGTCTTACTTACTTACTGGGGTGACGCAGCGACCCAAAGTGAGTCCTGGCCTCCGACACCAGATCACGCCATGCATCTCGGTCTTGCGAGAGTTCTTGCCAGTCGCTATGGCCGAGGTTGAGCAGGTCTTGAGCGAAGACGTCTTTCCAGCGGTACCTAGGGTGTCCAACCGGGCGTCATCACGGCACGATCCTCTTCCATTCTCTCTAAATGTCCGAGCCATCGAAGCCTAGCTGCTTTGGTCTCTCCGATAATGTTGGGTTCGGACACTAGGTCTTCAATCTCCGTGTTTTTCCTGTTACTTTCAACCTCCCATCTCCCAGTTTCTTCGGTCCTAGAATCTTTCGAAGAATTTTCCTTTCCGCCACTAGCAGCTTGTTCTTCTCTTTCAAGGTTAGTGTCCAGGCTTCGCATCCATACACTAAAATGTTGTCTTAATGGTCTTTAAAATATATATGAGTGAGTTTTTTTAAATAAGCTGACAATTTTTAATTGTTCTCTTATGTATATAAAATACAATTCTTGTGCCTTTAAATAAATTCACATATTTTTTCCAATTTTTTGCTGAGATTGCTGAGGTAAAACAAAGATACGTCTGCAACAAGTCTGTTTAAATTTGTCTTTGTCATAACAAATTGAATAAAATTTCTCAAATGTTATGTTTTTTTTATTAAAAACCACCTTCTTGATCCCTAAAGGTCAGTTGATCAAAGCGTCAGACCCATTTCAAAGGTTCCAGTCTGCAAAAGAACACAGAACGATTAATTACCACAGCTAATATTCAGTTTTAATCAAGCGCGCCATTAATCGTTTCGTTTAATCTAACTGAAGATTAAAAAGTGCGGTCAAACCACGCTCAATAACGGTTGGACTTGCCAGTTCAATTGCACGTGTGAACTTTGTTACAATAATGCTATTTTAGAATGCATTCAAAGATGAGATGAACTATTCATATTAATATAGGTTTGGTATAGCAAGATACCAAACAGTAATACCTACAAAAAAATGGATAAGTAAGTCACGTAAATCATAATTGTAAAAAAATATATATAAAACAAACAAAACGTTTCTAATTTGAATTGCAATTATTTTTTATTTCAAAAACTAATCAATAATGCAAGTCGAATCTTCATTTCAGACAATCGCTTCGAGATTTAGTATTTTTGCATTACATGTCGGCCATGTTTCCAATACTTATGAAATAAATACATTTCAACACGCAAATAGGAGTACTACTTTCCAAGAATCAACAACAGTAAAAACAGACGCATTTTCAATTTCCCCGAAAAACTGCCAAACGGAATATCTAACAATCAAAAACATTCCGCATTTACGGCCCGTACTTTTTGTCATTGGGTACGTAAACCAAATTTTTAGTACCGCAGCGGCCTACAAATTTTATTACCACCATTACGGCAAAATATATACTTGCACGCATTTTTTACGCCTTATTGTGGTCATTAAAAATCCTCGCGCAGCAATGCCAATGTTAGGCTGTATCGGAATTTTATGGTTCCTAACCAAATGCCTATGCTTAATGTTGTCAATAAAGAAAAATAATAAAATCTTTGTTATATTGCCTAATTTTACGCGTGGCAAAGATAATTCAACAAAAGTGATAAACATATTTTATAGTAACTAATATCGACATTTATCAGAAAGATTTAAAAAAAAACTGACATCAGAAAGAAAATTCTTAAATTATTTGTTATTTTATTACTAACAATTTTAACGAATTCTACAATATTTAACAATGTACAAACTTATAAGTATTAAGTAAAATAATGAATTTATGTACTTATCAAAACGTATATATACTCGTACTTATACATTTACAAAGAAAATAAACGCTCCAAATCGCCTTCCAATTACCGTGGCATCGTTCCCAGAAGGCTGGCTGTATTTCCACGTAGAATGGCCAAAGTTGTACATTGGCCTAGAAATGCGCCAGCCCTGCGATCGCCCGTACAGTTAATCAGCCTCTTGGCTAAATCACTATACAGGCGATTTTCACCGGGTCCCCAAGACCCAAGAGTCTCTACCCCAAATTGCTCCAACATACGAGTATAAGCACTACTGAATAGGGACTTCACTGAAGCAGCAGTGGCCAGCGCCAGCCCCAGACGATGTTTGTGGAAGATGAGATGGAGCAATGTGTTTACACAGGTTGCGTCCTACAACAGGGAACGCCCCATCTTCTGCTATAATATGCTGCTCAGCTACCCGAAATAACTCTGCAGCATATCTTGGCGGCGAGACGATGGAAATTGCATACGACAGCGATAGGCCAAATGGCTTATAATGTTTTTTTATTAAGTGTTTTATAATATAATCAATTACTGTGCAAGTTTTAACAAGTAAATTTTACATATAAAAATTTATCAACTGTCTTCAGAATTCCTCGAGTGACTATTCCGTAGCTCAGTTGGGAAAGCATTTGCCCGGATATCGAAAAGGTTCGAGACCTCCGGACGACGGTTTGTGCGCGAAATTTTCTTTCATTAAATATTTTTTTGATAAAAACTGATTACATATTTATTTTATGGCAATCGCTAGAACGTGCTTATTCGCTCTATTTATTTTCAGTCTTTTGAACACTGACAAAGGAACAAAAGCCTTTTTACGCTATTGTTTCTACAAATCTAATTACGTCTGAAAATGAACAGCCTACTTAGCCCTAAGCCCGATTATTCGTTTAGTTCTTGCAAAGCTTTGCAAATATTGGGTATCTAGTTTTTATATACTTTGTGTATTTTGGGCCTTTTTGGGATTACCTCTAAACATATTGGCATTTCTCAACCAAACACATTGCATGTGCTTTTATAAAATATATAGTTTACGAGAAATCATATACTGATATTCTCGCAGTAAAAAAACTTGGTTTGTTTGGTACTAAACTCTTAATTCGAGCTGTGGCGTGCTTGTAAAAGAAAGAAAAATAATACTACAAAAAGATAAGGGCCTCATAATTTGAAAACTTTTAGGATGGATCGAAGGTTCATATCCCAAAATCGTGGCTCTAAGTGAATGTCTCACAAAACTCAGAATGTGGCTAAAATGTTGGACTAAATTCTGAAGCCGTACTCTCGAATACGTTGCCTGATTTCTCGGTCATAGCCAATGCGTTCGCTCGCACGGTCATTTTGGCATGAGTGATAGAGATGGCCGATTCGAAAACTTTGATATCGTATTTTTGAAGTAGGTTCTCTGGCACGGACCAGCCTAGGTATCACGTCAGGATCATAAATTGGTAGACATGAGTTGGACGCGTTGGTATGTTGGCGCAAATGTGTCCTGGTGACTGTGGAAATTGGAGTGCTGGCTAGTTTTTTAACCGATGTTAAAAACGTGTCGCTCTTACGTTGTGTATGTTTGCTATGTGGAAATTTTTTTAGGGCGCTCGTTGGCTTACTACGCCAATGTTAGCTCTAAAAATATTCAAAAACGTTATGTTTTTTTATATAAGTCAGCCTATTAGATCCCACTGCTGGGAAAAGGCCTCACCTCAACTATGAGGAGGAACGAGCCATACTTCACCACGCGGGCTCAGTGCGGATTGGTGGAGGGGTGTCTGTAAGGCAAGTGACAAACCTTACTGTCAGAAGTTATCAAGCCGCCCTAGGGCCTCTGACTAGGCTTAACGACTAATACCACAGATATTAGCCGGGACCAACTGCTTAACGTGCCTTCCGAAGCACGGAGATGCTTGTCATGGACGTCACTTAAATGGTCGGAATGGTCACCCATCCAATCACGACCGCGCCGTGGGTTGCTTAACTTTTGGTATCACTACCAAAGCGCTGCCGCCACTGCGCCACAAGCACCTCAATTATGTTTTTTTAATATGTTTTGTATGTTTTTTTATTAAGTTTTAATATTGTTTTAAGAAAAAACAGTGTATTTATTTGCCGTCTTATAAATAGACATGGTAAACATTGACCGTTTTGTTTTGTTAGAACCAATTGTGTCTTCGAATCTGTAAAAAAAGTCCATTAACAAGATTTGTTCTTGTAAATAAAACAGATTGTATAATCTCATTTCAAGCCTGCTGCTTACGTTAAATGCATCACTTTTTATTAAGCAATATATTTTCAGCAGTAGCTTTTTCAGCTCGCCAGTTGACTCTCGTGATTGGTGAATAATAAATCGCTCAGTTGTCAACGTGGCTATTTGTACAGTGGCACATCAGGCTATACTTTTTCGTTGCAAAATTAGCCTTATTACAACTGTATAAGATGCTATAGTGTTTAACGTGACGTGCTGTCGTCCATGCTCTGAAGTACACTAGACTGAAGAACATTTACTATGTACGCACTGTTGAAATGATTAGAAATTGGATACCTGCAACGAAAATATCGGTGATATCTCAAAAGAAGTAGACAGTGTCTTAATAAATGACAAACATTTTGGAATTAATTACATATTGTTCATAATCATTATTTACACAACGGAGACATTGATTTCAAAATGGCTCTCTAATATTCACACTGCTTAAATTTTTCTAAACTTTTTAACACAGTGTTAATAACATGATTGTCGCTGTTACTACCCATAGGTCCGAATTGAGAGGAGTCTAGCAAGTTTCTATTCTGACGGTCGTCATTCGCGCTGCGGACTACAAAACCATAGGTTGCGGGTTCTAATCTCGCAATGGGCAAATGTTTGTGCGATGAGCACCAGCATTTGAACCTGAGCCATGTATGTTTATATTAATTTAAATTATATACAGACTTGCGCGATATACAGACTTGCGCGCCGTCCACCAAAATTCGCGTGGGTCGCGTTCGGGAAGCAAAGATTGAGAACTTATACAAAAACTTTATAATAATATGTAACGTAACTATGTACTGTAACATAAAGCTAGTCTAATATAGTGCGGTCCCCCGACAACATTAGTGTTAAAAATTGTAAACCTACGTGCTTACGTAGGGTCAAAATTATATATAATGTAGTTTTATTTTTTGCTTTTTATGGGGTTTCCTTTAAACAAACTGTATTGTATCTAGCAAAAATTCCATAGTTTTAAAACCTTGTTTTAAGATTTTTATGTGCATCTATTATTTTGTGTCGAGGTTTTTAATTTTTTTATTTATTGTTTAGTATAGTATATTTAAGGTGCTTGTGGCGCAGTGGCGGCAGCGCTTTGGTAGTGATACCAAAAGTTAAGCAACCACGGCGCGGTCGTGATTGGATGGGTGACCATTCCGACCATTAAAGTGACGACCATGACAAGCATCTCCGTGCTTCGGAAGGCACGTTAAGCAGTTGGTCCCGGCTAATATCTCTTGGTATTAGTCGTTAAGCCTAGTCAGAGGCCCTAGGGCGGCTTGATAACATCTGACAGTAAGGTTTGTCACTTGCCTTACAGACACCCCTCCACCAATCCGCACTGAGCCCGCGTGGTGAAGTATGGCTCGTTCCTCCTCATAGTTGAGGTGAGGCCTTTTCCCAGCAGTGGGATCTAATAGGCTGACTTAACTCTAGTATATTTAGGATTGCTAAATTTACACATGCATTTAAATATTTATCTAGTATGATGACGAAATCATAAAAGTTCCTTTATTCATTTTATTGATGTTTCATTTGATTTTAAAAGCCATAAAAATTTAAGTAAGGAAAAGTGCAACGTAAGCTTTTGTTAGTTAGGTTGTGTTTGGATAAAAATACTCACTTAGATTATTTTTATTTATCTACTTCTTCATTTAGACTTTTCTTATTTTGATATACGTGCTTACTGTCGATATCGATATCTTACTGCTACAAAATACAACACTATAGACCTCAGTTATTTTTTTAAATATAAAATATGGCAAAGGCGTGAAGTCGTCACATCCTTACTCTTGTACTAACGCTCTTTTAGAATGGAGTTTTTAAATATTTAATTCAAAAGGAAATAATGAAAAGAAATAAAAAACAAAAATACGTATGGCTTGTTTTTTGACGTACTATAAGGAAAAAAATAAATACGTGCATGTTAAATTTTTGAAATGTTGTCAATGGGTGTGTTTGTTAAACCCTTTTTTTTTTTAATAACCACAAAAAGTTTGAATACAACAATCATTGTATGTTAATTAGCATTGTATATGAAACGATGTACTGTGGCTTCCTGATGTATATGTGATAGGTTTATAGGCATAGGCAGTTTTGCAATGAAACTGTATAACCTGAATTGCTAACGCGAGCACAATAGAATTATCGATGAATTTCAGTTACTAACAGTATTACTAAATCTATGATTTCCAAATGTGTCTGGATATGGGATTCATTAGGATCCCTAAAAACGCCACTAATTTGAGGCAATGAATAAACTATTACAGAAGGTAAACATACAAAATAAGTTCTTAAATATTTCAAAAAAAAAATTAAGATTTTAAATTTTAATCGCAGAAGAGAAACGAAAAAAAAAATTTATGTTTTTCATTTTTAGTTCATAAATGTCTATATTTTACATCTCTAATTTCATAGGTATGTACGATCTTTTTTGTGAAGTTCTCTCTGTTTAATTCATATTTATTTTAGTTTATTAGTGGAAACGCTTATCGTGTTACCTTTCCCCCGAATCACAACCCCTCGACAGAGTTACTGGTGCCAAGAAGGCTGGAAGCACTACTCTGTTGTAAGGCCAGTCAAATGCGTTAGCCGAGGTCACACAATTTGCCTCTGGGACCCAGGGTCCCAAGGTCTCAACCTCAAAAGGTGCAAAACGGTAACAGCAGTCCAAAGCAGAGTACTTTCTTTTTTTTAAGTATTTCGCCGTTGCTGCTGCTTCACCATCACACCTAGACATCGCAGAGACGTAGGAAAGAGTCAACGTGTCCACACAGGTCTCATCTCAGATCAAAGCAAGACTATTGCTCCAAGGAATAATAGTCATCCTGTCAGGTCTTTTACCATTGTTCCGACAAATTCTTTACGGTTTTGATACAGCCGGGACTCTAATGGAGGTAAAAACCCTGTGGCAAATGTCGTTGAGTTCGCAGTTGAGGTGAGCAAAGAGCCGTAAACGTATCAGAGGGTGGTTCGTCTCACTGCTTCTGTAAATTTAGAGAAATTAGAAAGTGGATAGAAAGAAAGAGTGGATAGAATTTTGGGGCTATCGGGAGCAAATACATCGTTAGAAAATAACATTTGGGCGGTGACCTTAAAATATCACCATCATTTATTTTTCCATCAACTCTTATAGAGCAACTTTTCTGAGTAGACAAGTTCTTGCAGGGCCGTTGTTGTTTTAAGCACCTACGAAATGCACTGTGAAAGAGCCCGAGAAACAACACTACCTTCACCTCGTGGAATTATTTTTAATATACACTCAATTTCTCCTACAGAGGCAAATCCAAAGCCGACGACAAAAGCGGGCTATTAAAATTTGGATAAAAAGTTACAATAGCTTAATTTAAATTATAAATTTTAAAATGAGACTGTGATGTTTGACTGACACCTTTTTTCTGCTATCAGCTTTTCTATCGTGGCATTTCAGTTTTTATTATCTTTGACATGCATGCTTTGTCCATTGGCAACTATGTAACATTTCCGAGAAAACTAGATTAGCGTTCATAATACTTTATGAACAAATACAGTGAATAAAATATTCACTGTATTTTGGGTAGATTTTAAAATCATTAATCATTAGTTGGGCGGAGACTGAAATAAAGTTGCGATTGTTATTCTGCGCTTTATTATTACTTTACAAGTGAAACTGGTAGCGTGTTGTCGGGGTGCGGCAGGTCGGTTAGTCCGGTGCGGTCCCCGGTAGTGGACTGTATTTGGGTGTGTGGTGTGCTGGCCGGTCAGAAGCTGCCTAACTGGATGTACTGGGCACTAACTATAGGGTCCTGATTGAAACACTACTGCACTATGCACTTGCAGACTTTATTCACTCACTATTGCACTTACAAAGCTGTTATTTACTACTATGGCACTTATTGTCACTACTATTGCACTGGTTTTCACTGTTCACTGTTCACTTTCTTCTCTTCAGAAGTATTCTGAGAGCTTTTCAGAACTAAAACTTGAGAACTAAAATTTGCCATCCGGAAAAACCTTTTCTATATTTATATGGTTCCGGGATTCTTTCTCCCTCCCTCGGATCATGCTATCTCCTTCTAATACGAGGAAATCAGTTTTTTCGTTAGTTTTCCTAGGTGGCAGTTAATATTCTTACAGAAACTTATTTTTCTAAGTTGAGTCATTATTTTAGCTATCTAATAGCACTAAAATCATTACAATATTCTAAATAGTTTAGAAGTTATAGCTAAAAAACTGAAACGGCTTTCTTTACGGTATTGCCGCTTGCAAGGGACCTTTCGTGCGGGAAAGGGACAAAACATATCTGCCTTTCACGTTCTAGAATGTTCTTTCTGGGATTTCCAGCACTTTCATCCCCTCCCTATCCGTATCTCGAATTTTCCACCATTTTCAAGAAGATGTGTGAAGGAAATAGCTATATATGTGTAAATGGACTAAAAGATATGTTTTTTCCCGATATTTTCCTAACTTTCTGACTTAGAAAACTTGTTCTATGTACAAAGCATGAAACATTTTAAACCTAAACATTTCACATTATTAAATACATGCCTATCTAACTAAGTTAAAAAACTAAGTTTTCTCGTCGCTAACAACAAGTTTAAAAAGCCTTTTTTTATTTTATTTCACTTGCCAGTAATTCTACGAAACAAAATTTTTTTAAGAAGACTGTAATCCTGCTGCTATTAAAATTTTATTGGTAAGGTAAAAAAATCTTTTTGAACGGTCGGCTGCATGTCAAATTACCTATTTGAACTTCGTTAACAGCTTTTATTACCTCGGGACTAGAGGCAAGTTCGAAGTCGAGTAGTCTGACGTGCGACCGTGTTGCAACAACATCTACTCATCCATTTACTTACAGAAAACTGTTAAAAGTTTTACTATTAAAAAATGTGTTTTCTTTTTCTTCTTGAATGTCAATAGCCGGCTCAAGGTTCTCGTTAATGCATTTTGAATCAAGTGTCCTTAAGAAAATAAGAAATATCTTAATTTTCTTGGTGAGCTGTTTACCGTGAACATCAAAACGCCGCCGGCTCGATACACTAGCGAGAGTAACTAAAGCTACGTTCAGACGGTCACATTTTTTTCGTATACGCTGTACGAGATTTATTATAAACTAGTGGAACCCCGCGACTTCGCCCGCAAGACTTGGATTTTCCATATAAACTTTCTTCCCTCATTTTACCCCTTTAATGTTTTTATATCGCGTCAAAATGTAGCCTATGTCCTTTCCAGGGTCTCGAACTGTCTCCATATCAAATTTCATCTCAATTGGTTCAGTTGTTTAGGCGTCAAGAGATAACATACAGACACACTTTAACACACAGAAAGTAGCGGTTGGTCCCCACGCTCCAAAAGTTTCAACGCCTAACGGCGCAAACACATAATCACTTGCTAGTGAGACGTACTTGCGACGTTAGGCGTCTCCAGCAGCAATAGCAATGGCAATTCTTGCTTCCCTACAACAGGCCCTACTCAATCTGTTCCACCTCCACCTGATTGGTGGAAGTGTGTGATAACTGATTCAAAAGACGGAGTAGGACTTGTTGAAAGATTTGGAGTACAAGAAAGAGAGAGAGATGAGGGCAATTAGAGCTATTATGACAACGCACAATATGAATACTAAGGCCCCTCTTTCCTTTAAAAATCCAATTGGGATTACAAAATATGAAAGTAAAGAAACTGAGACTGAGTGGGTACCTGGAGATAGAAAAAAAGTACTCATAAAACTATTGAATAATACGCAGAGTATAAATAAATTTAGAAATAATTAAAATTATAACTTTTAAAACTAAAGTAAAAATTTAAAAACATAAAATAATAATTACTATTGAAAAACAATTAACGATGATGGTTGCCTGACAGTTAGTGCATATGGCGCACACCTTTAGGCGAGAACTTGACCGAATAGAGATGCGCACTCAATTCTGGTTATCTGGTTGCCTAGAAAACTAAAGCGAGTCCTTGTCAACTTTCTCATAAAAAAGCCTAAAGTGATGAGATACCGTTGCTTAATTAAGACTTCTGGAGGCATGTCTACAAACTCACTGCCTACCAACGCAATAAAAAATGTCGGTATATCTGAAATATGGTCTGACCATCTGCAATTTCAAGCAATTGTCCTTCATTTATTGTTATTGCAAATGGAGAAGGAGAAACTGCACTATTTTAAACTGGAACGGCAAATCAGTCGGAATTATTAGGATGAGGAGAATCATTTGTAATTTGTAGCCGTGTACTATTACATAAACTTGGCGTGTCTAGATTTCTCATTAATGGGAACCTCCTCCTAGCCTCAACTTATGAGAAGTTACTCCTGATAATTCTATAACATTGAGAGAGTTATTGAATTTAGAGTTGTTCGACTATGAGCGATATGCAGGTGCTCAGAATCCTGCGGCTAAGGGAACGTAGTGACAGAATCTGCCTTCCCTGTCATGTCATCCCTGCTGCACTATTATTTACGTCTTCTTCTTTTTGATATCTCAGGTCGCAGTTATTGCGTCACCAGTACATCTTACATGGTTACCACTTATATCTGCAATGGGTAATATTCTTCCGCCACACGTAAAACTTCTTCTATCAACACTGCTTCTTTCTTCATTAGACAATATTCTTGATTATTTGCCGAATTCGTCGTAATTTTGCACTTTCTGTCGTTTTCATTTAAACTGTCTAACTGTTGACGTTGAAAGACAGATGTCAACTTCCCAACTTTGAATGGCATAACGTCATCGATCTCGACAGCTGGGGGAAAAAGTCATCACCACACGAAATGTCACTCGAACAGTTGTCAAAGGTTACCTTTGGCTGGATTCGGCTGCTAAAGACCCCAAGATCCCGGGAAAAAGGAGGTCTAGCATTGCTGCCTAGCTATGTTGACATTGGTTATAAAAACGATGTCTCCGAAAGCTTTTATGATAGCATGTGTGGATAGCTACTTATTTTCCAGGATGTGAACGTTGATATGTGAATCTTGTTTGTCGCAGTATCATCGGTGTATGTTCGTGGCTTAATATCTAGTAGCTTCTATAACTATGAGTATGATTTCCGTAGAGGTGTTCCGTAGAGAGTCTAGTGATTTCAACTTTGAGGGGATAGTATTTACTAAGTTCTCCTATTTTTATTTTATAAAATGTATGTTATATTTTAATGGTACTGTTATACCAATTACTTAAATAAGTTTCATTTTCTACTTTGTTTAAGTAAATTATGTCAGGACTTTTATGTGGTATGGTGTTGTCAGTTTGGACTGGAATTAACCACATTATTTTCCCTTTTCTATTTTCTTTTACTTGGTGTTGAAAGAAAGAAAGAAAGCAAATACATTTATTAATGTTGTACTTATAAGTTTCTGTTTCTACCAAAGTTTAGACGTATATCACTTTTGTGTAGAAAATATCTAAATGTTTGCGTACGTAAATGATATCAAAAATGTTTTGAGAGGCCACTGTGAGTATTTCTGTAGTAGTTACTTGTGTAGAATTTCTGTAAAATAAACAGGGTATTAATGTCTGTAGCAGAACTCCACAAGAAAAGATCATAAAACACAATACTGTAAAAGTAACTAAAATAATCAAGCCTTGCCTTTTCAACGTCAGTAGGATGTATTATTTTTCTAACCGCAAAAGCAGCCAAAGTAAGAATTATAATGCAAAAAAAACATTTTGTGTGGCACCACCTTAACTCAATTGTTGTTGTGGAGTAAACAATAATTTGTTACCTTCAGCTCTGAAAGTTCGAAAATAATAGAAAGGTACAAAATGACGTGTGTTTATGAAATATTATTTACGTTTCTTCGGGCGAAAGATTAATCTTACATGACTGCTACAGAACGAACAGTGATTCTTATTAACATGGAACATGAACAACATTTTTGAAAGTAGCCTTCCACAACTTTAGGTCTCGTCGCGTCATTATACATTATGAATCACGCGGAACAATATACATTTGATTTTTAAGAATTTTGTCGAATTCTGTGATTTGTCACTGAATCAGATAATAATATAAAACAAAAAACAACCAAAAACAAAAAACAAACAAACATCAAACAAAAATTTGAGAAACTGATTTCGATAAACATTAAATGTTTATCGAAATGAGTAGTGTACCTACATAGAGTCAGAATCTTTTTGTATAAATAGTAAAAGTTATAAATATAGGTTGGTACAACGGGTTAAAAGGTTCGGTATACCTTGAACAATGTAGGCTTCATAGGCAAAATAAACGCTAACGATTTAAATTACAAATAAAATGGATAAAACTTAAGATACACATTTGTTCAGAACCATTACGAGCCATCAAAATAAATAGCTTTCAACAGACACTAGTATGTTTCCATCCGACTGGGTATACAATTTCCTTCTGACACTTTATGTCGGGCATTGCCGATTAATATTTTTTTCGGCCGATTAACGATCAATCCACGTAAAATATCGTGGATATTCGAAAATTATTGCTCGATACATTAAAGTTCGTAAGGCTGATTGCGAGCTGTGTTATTTCAATTATCGACTTTCCAATAACAGTTTGATTAAAAAACTATCATTTATCTTTTTTATTTGTTTACTTGTATCAGACTCATCAAAGAAGATTTGAATAAGAATACAAAATATATACGTAATTAATTGATTTTACCTTTTACCGTATTGAACCACAATGCGGAATCACCATACCATTATTTTGTGTGCCTAAAACATAACTTTACCGGATTAAAAGCGATTGCTTTCACAGATTAATAATAATAAAAATATGTATTCATCTACTTCAGTTATAGATCACAAAAAAGTAATAATAACATAAAACGTAATAAAAGATGAGTAGTTAATATAAAATCTCATTATAACTAAAAAAACAGCGTTTTACACAACTGCAACTTGCACTTGATATTTTTCATCCAACTAAATACTTACTCGCTCGTTTATTTTCTTGGTTATCTATCTAATGTGTAGGTATTTAGTGTCTGTTAGGCTTAATCGCTCCGTTCCATCTCTACCGCAATTTCTTCTGGTGCAATTTAGTGCAGCTTAAAGTCCATCAGTATATTAGTGTAGTTGCAGTCTTTAGTAATAATGCTTGAAGATTGTTTTCGAACACGTTTTTTGTGGCTTTTCAGTAAATTTTGTGAACTCTTTGGGGGTTATATTAAACAGAAGATATTGTTTAGCATTTTATTACGATTTGTATCTAAGGTATTAATGTTTATTAATAATACTAGCAGTTCCCCGTGACTTCGCCCGCGCCAAGTCAGATTTTCCACACAAACCCCCCATTTCACCACCTTATGATTGTATATCGTAACAAAAACGTAGCTCATGTTCTTTTTAGGATTTCAAACTATCTCTGTACCAAATTCCATTTGAATTGGTCCAGTAGTTTCATAGCCTTTTCAATACAAACAAACAAATAATCAAATCTTTCCTCTTTATAATATTAGAGTAGATAACGTCCACCAGTTGATCAAAAATACCGATATCTAGTAAAAGAAGACCAATACTAAGAACAAATTAACATAAGTTAGTGTTTTTGATAGGTACCAAGGTTTTTTATTGTCTTAGTTTTATGAAAAAAAAAATACGGTGACCCCAAAAAACATTCTTCAGTTTGCAGCTACCCTTATGCAGATGGTTCGTGTCGGGCTTAAATCACAGTTTGCACTATTAATGTTTCCCGTGCGCGCTCGCGACAAACTGACACGACACCGTGATAAAGATGCATCATTATCTTTTTTGTTTATTATATTTCTGGCTTTTCATCACTATAATTTTTTGCTCGATTCATTCCATGCGCCGCACGCACCGTTGCGTGGTTACATTGATTTTCTATTGTATTGTGTTGTATTGTATTGTCTCGAGCAGCGAATAGGTTAATGGATTTATATCCTTTCTGTAAGTAGCTTTGTGTTGTAGTAGTTACTGTGTGATGTCGGTAACAGCGAGTCACAGCCAGAGACGGACCGCAGACGAATGCTCATGACATATGCCCAGTGCCTTACCCGCTGGTTCTCGCCTCACTTATGGAACGGGACAACGCCGTACACTGGTTTCGCCCATAGGTCAAAATTAAAAATGTGGGTATATTAAAACTCTTTGGCGGGCTTCAGGCCTGGAGTCCCAGATAATCCCCGACTGCCCGCGGTCGTAAGAGCATTAACCTAACAATAAAAAAAAGAGTGATGTTGATCTATGTCAATCGTCTATCGACTAACCGTCATTTTTTTTTTTAATTTCGACATCCTTTATTATCATAATACTTTGGGAAATGCCCAAAGTATGAATATAACTGAACTCCGGCTCAATGGCATAGCAAGCACTTACAAAAATTTGTCGAGTGACTAACGTCTTCGTCTAAAACGAGATAAAACCTGTCCATTTACTTTAGTGCTTGTTTGGTGAAACAATAACTTATCGTGATTAAAAGTGAGTGTTGTTATTTTGTATTTATTCACTAGAGTACACTTAGCTGTAGACGATCTCTGCTTAACAGTCATGGATTGAATGCAAATAGGACTATTCGTATATCCTGGCAAGCCAAATAATATCGATAATTTGGTGTGTTGTGTAGTCACTATCGGTGATTGTAAAGGCCTGCGTAAGACTGCTAGGTTTAATTGTAATAAGAAAACTATAAATTGCTCTAAATATATATTTTAAAAACTATGACATAATACAGAACGACAAAACATAACAGTAATAAAAATATTTATGGCATCTTGTCAATAAAAAAAAAAGGTTTTATGTCGTAGAATGATTGACAACTAAATCTCGTGTTGTATTTTCCGTTTTTGATTATTCGTCTGAAATGAGATAAAATTGTATACTTGTCCCCTTTTTTAATGCATTATACCTTTCGTGGTTTCTTGTTTGGGGTACGGGGTGTGGACTCGTCGACTGCGCCTCCACTCTGAAGACTTCCACTGGATGCGAAGTCTTCTTTATCCTATAATCTGAAGACTTCCGCTGGATGCGAGTCCTCTTTGTCCTATAAAATACTTATCTACTTATGAAATGGTGATTTTAAAGAAGAAATTATACTCATCTTTCAATTCATTCTTCCTTTTATTATATTATTTCACTTTTTACATGTTTAGTTTTCGTAACTATGAACGGATCACTTTTTCAGAATGACTTCTTCATGACATAACGTTTTCTTTTCTTGTTTTCTACTCTGACGTTATTTCAAAATTTACTTATAAAGAAACTTTCTTTTTCTTTATACATCGAAGAGTCGAACGAGCAAGACATACAGGTTTTACGCGTAGCTCCAAATCTCTACAGTACCAAGAAGGCTTCGTTTCAGAGGTCACACGACACTGATTATGAAAACTTTGTCAGAAACTATCGATAGTATTTCCGTATTTAAGTATTGTTGCACTATCGATACTGTTGATATCGACAATATGGATGATAACATTTAGATGATGAAAAAGCAGTGGTCAATGCAATCTATCGACAGTTTTGTCGATCGACTATCGTCAAGCAACACTGTTTATATTAAGAATGACATTTAATATTTATAGTCAACCCTCTGGACGGCCATCGCTCATTCTTAAATCTCTATTCGCATTGCTTACATAAACCCTCCCCCAGGGCCAGTTGTTATTTATCAGGTTTATCAAATGACAATCGAGTATGGACCGTCTGATCTCCTTTAATTATTTATTATTTTATTCTATTAATTGTTTCAAAAAACACACTCACTCAAACCACACACACCTAGCCCAAAACTAAGCGTGAGCTTGTGCTATGGCGACTAGGATAACGAATAGACATCGTACTATTCGTTTATAAACATCTATGACACGGGTAAAAATTGCTCTTGCTTATTACACAAACATTTGCCCGTTGCGGGATTTGAACTCACAACATCTGGTATAGTAGTCGTGAGCGCGAACCATGACGAAAAAAGGTAAAAATCATTTTTTGTTGATGTATATAAATTTGCCTAGTATACATAGTCAGGTCATAAGTTCTGTCACACGATAAAAACTTTTGAATTTAGAATACTGGCCACACAGAAGATTATTGAATTCAAATTTCGAATATTTCATGAAGATAAAAATGTGTACTTTTTAGAATTTTTCTCATTTTTAAATATGGAGTGGACACTTAAAGAAGACCGTGTCGCGGTTATTGCGTTGCATCGTTCGTTGCGGTTACGCGCCAATTTCGAGTTACTGAAAAAATTTAATATAACCAAAAGATTCGTTTATCGTACCATAAAACGATACAATAGAAGACTCTAGTGTAGATGACAGGTCAAGAAGTGGTCGCCCTCGCTCTGTTAGGACTCCAGCAGTGATAAAAGCTGTAAAGGCGCGAATTCAAAGAAATCCCATACGTAAGAAGAAACTGTTGGCCCTTCAGATGGGGTTAAGCAGGACCACGGTGAAAAGGGTGTTAAGTGAATACTTAGGGCTTAGGGCATATCGAAGGAAAACAGGAAATCGTTTGGACGCTTGTTTAATGGACCTGAGACTGAAGAGATGCCGCGCTTTGTTGAATCGGTACGCGGGAAATAAGCATCGGCAAATTCTTTTTTCGGATGAGAAAAATTTTATTGTGGAAGAGAGCTACAACAAACAAAATGATAAGGTGTACGCACACTGCAGTGAAGAAGCGAGCAACCGTATTTCGCGTGTCCAACGAGGTCATTTTTCATCCTCGCTCATGGTTTGGTTGCAAGTCTCTTATTGGGGCTTAAATGAGGTACATTTTTGTGAGAAAGGCGTAAAAACGAATGTAGTTGTGTATCAAAATACGGTCCTCAAGAACCTTGTGGAACCTGTTTCTCATACCATGTTTAATACCTGGCACTGGGTATTCCAATAAGATTCTGCGCCAGCTCATAGAGCTCGAAAAGCACACAAGACTGACTGGCGGCGCGTGAAGTCGACTTCATCCGGCACGAAGACTGGCCCTCCTCCAGTCCAGATTTGAGTCCGTTAGATTACAAGCTAGGCAACACTTGGAGGAAAAGGCCTGCTCAAAGCGTCGTCCTGATTTGGAGTCACTCAAGGCATCCTTGATTAAGGCAGCCGCCGATATTGACATGGACCTCGTTGGTGCTGCGATAGACGACTGGCCGCGCAGATTGAAGGCCTGTATTCAAAATCGCGGGGGTCATTTTGAATAAACTTTATTACCATATAAATAAATGTTTTATTAAGTTAATTTTGCTATATAAATGGTTTCATAAATAATAAACATGTCTAAATTATTTCATATTCCACATGTAACAGAACTTATGACCTGACTATGTATTTAGCATTTGTGAATAAAAAGTAATATGGTTTGAATGAACTTATAAGCTAGTAACCTCGAAGCTATGGCAAATATGAGGGCAGCTTAATGTAAGTAAGGTACAAGTAATTAACAAAGCTTCATCACATATTGTTTTGTATTATGTAAACAAAACAATCTGTGTTAAAGTTATGTAATATATTGAACTTAGGTTTATTTTCACGTGGTGAATCAAAGTAACGTTCAATAATAACATTGATTTTGTGAAAAATCTTCTTGCATTATTTGCTTCATAGATGATAAATATTTTACAAGTTTTGATACCTTCATAATATTATTCTTCTTGTTTACGCAAAATACGTTAGTTGCAGTCGGAGGATCGAAAAAAAAACCAAATTTACTTAACGAAATATTTAATTAAAGATTTAATTATAAAAATTACATTAATTGCCTATACTCGTAATTACGGAGATGAGACCTAATCGAAGTATGATTATGGAATGGTAAAATAATGATTTACAATTTTTAGGAAGATGTCTATTTGACGTCACTTTCACTGATCATGCAATTGCACTTCGAACCATTGCACTGAAGTAGAGCAGCGACTCAGCGATCTTCATATTGGGCGATGTCGTAATTCCTCGCCCCTGAGAACGTCAACTATTTTAGCACGTTGAGTGAAAATGTTGACGGGATAGCTCTAAGATCCTTCGGGTCTTCGGGTGTTGACGGCGGCTGTTCGTCTTCTGTAGATTGATTGCATGTCCTGATACTGTAGCGTCGGCGTAGCACGATGATGATAAGTGCACCTGCACTTATTAATACGACGTAGAAAGGTATAGTCGTATGGTATAGGGTTTCAATTTGATCGTTATTAATTTGTATCGGGGCTTGCATCATAATCTTGCCTTGGATTCTGTGTAGTTCTTGCAGGTCAATGGAGTTGAGATTGATGTGAGATGATATCTTCATTGGTTCTTCCGTATTGAATGGGATTTCCGTGAGTTTCAGAGGCTGTCCTTTTATTTCGTCGTTGTCGTTGGTGATGGTGAACTCCGTGGTTTTCAAATGGCAATGAACGGGAATAGTGAAGAGGAAACTTCCTTGGAGAGTGGTGTAGTCTTGCCTTCCGCAGAAGAGTTGAACTTTGGTGGAATGTGGGAATGATAGGACGTAATGTTGGTCGTCCAGCTTTTCCATGGCTTCTTTCTTCAATATTACTGTTGAAAATTCGCAGGTCTCCTTCAGGATCTGGTTGACAATGAGCTCATGGATGCAGTCAGACTTGGTGCGAAGCTGATGATGGGCGGTAGTTTCACACAGAAACCAGTTGTTTAGCTTCGGACATTCTGTCTCTATGTACATGAATGAAATCTCATTTGTTGCTATGAAGGGATAGGTTGGGATAAGAGCCTGTGCTTTTTTATTAGGAACTATTGATAGGTGGTACAAATTATATACATCTCTAGAGATGATAGGGAATTTAAATATAAAAACTATTTGATTTCTGTAATAATATGAGCCTGGTTTAATTATATCGTAATATTGTCTCAATTCCAGATCAATTATTTGTTCATCACCATAAATGTCCTTAAGTTTACCTATCATTGAATTTAAAATATCTATATCTATCATAGAATGGTGTGTGCTTGATGCACGAATAAAAGCTAAACTATTTTCTAACTTAATTAATTCTTGAGCAAGGTTCTCAATGTTCTCACTTAATATTACTAAAAGTTGGGAAAATCTGGCGTATTTAGTCAGGCTGTTTTCTTTGTAGGCATTCCTATTCAATATTAGCTCAAGAGTAGTGTTAATTTTATTCTGATTATCTACTAACTGCGTTAAAATATTATTATGTTTAGACATCCACTCTTTACTTATGCTTACATGATTATTAAATTCAGTTACTATTTTATCTTGATTATTTTTTAAGAAATTGATTGCCTTATTATATCTTTCAGCATCAGTGTGGTCTAAGTTATGCTCTTTATGACCGAGCCAAGGCCATCTACAATACCTCGTTTTACTCTATTCGGCTCTAAAGATTTTAACTGTTTAACTACATTGCCAAGTTTGTCAGATAAATAGTCAATCTGTGTTTCAAATAGTAGGTAAGTGTGGTTGGATAGTCGATTTCTGTAACTTGTTAATTGAGTCTGTAATGAGTCAACTTTGTCTTCGATGTCATGTAATTGTACATACTGTATGAACGTATGATAGTGAGTTGTCAATCTCATAGGTCCAAGTTTGTGCGGTAGTAGTCCTGGTCCGTCAGCTAAACTCTCAAGTTTTATTTCCTGAGCTCGGGTGATCCGAAGGATCATTACTAGAAGTATCCTGCAACAAATTGACTGCTTTAGGGATACGTTTCAGGCGTGATTTGGCGACGGGGCCACGTTTTTTAGAAGTATATATGTGGATTGGCAAGTCTGCTAAAACTGTATCCTGTATATAACGAGGGGCTGTCTTCTGACGGCTAGCTAAGGGATTCTTGATGAATATCTGTTGTTCGGGTGCATACTGCATTTCAGGTTCCCTATCCTTATTCCTGTTTTCTATTAAGGCTGTACGATTTGCTAGAGATGTGCTATTTACGATGTCATAGACCCTTTTCATTTGTTCCCTATGATTTTGAAGGTATTGTTGTAATAAATGTTGGGTTATGTCAATGTCTAAGCAGTCTCGTGGATCAAAATGTCCTGTCAGTAAGTCAAATGGTCTGCATTTCGTGAAGCTATGGATGGAACTGTTATAGGCTATGAGTGCATATGGCATAAGGTTTACTACCGGTTCTTCTTTATGCTGCAATTTAAGGAGTCTAAGATGTTCAAGGATGGTGGAATGAAATCTTTCAATGCTGCCATTGTCATTAGGGGAATGGGGTAGAATCCTATGATGGTTAATTTTATGCAATCTTGTGAACTCCAAGAAGAGCTGGTTGGTGAATTCTGTTCCATTGTCAGTTATGATAGTTATGGGCACACCATGGTGAGTACAGAATTGCAGTAAGGCTTGAAGTATACTGAGAGCTGTGCCGTCACGCAAGTGGTAAGCTTGACCATATTTTGTGAAGACATCTATAAAAGTAACATATTTCTCTGATTGTACGGTAAAGAGATCCATGTGGACTATTTCGAAGGGTTTAGTGGCTGGAGGCACAACATTAAACTGTGGTCTAACGGGGTTCCTGTCATATTTGCCTTGACCGCAGATGGTGCATTCATTTATGAATTTAGTGATCTGATCCTTCATTTTAGGCCAGAAATATTTTCGGGATAAAGCCAGATAACACTCATTGATGCCGCGATGGTTAGTTTTACCATCATGGTAATGGCGAATTATCTCTTGTTGGCGAAGATACTCTTTTACGTTCTCGATCTCAGATTTGGTAAGTACTAAGTTCATTGATGAGCCTTTGAGTTTATCCTGTAGGATGGGAATGATGGAGTACATTGCAAGTCGAGGAGTAATTAGGAGGGCTGTCCTAACCTTAGGATTCACGTATTCCTTTACAGCGTTTATTACGTCTTCTTCAAGGTTAGTTTCTGACAGTTGTATGCTTGTCCGTGTGTGAGTGTCGAAAGGTTTGGTCACGGTAGGTTTTCGTTTGACGTCATTAACTACAGTAAAACATATCTGTCGGTTAAATTTATTAAGTGGTTCGTCAGTAATTGGGATTTCGAGTATAGGGTGTTCGTTGCTAGTATGTACTGTTTCGGTCGAAGAGTTTAGTTTAGTAAGTATGGTTTCTGCTGGATTACCTAACATGGAATTCAGTTCGTCTATTTCTTCCATTAGGGATCTAGTGTCACCAAGGTGGATTTCTACACGAGAAAGAGCGTCGGCATTGGTGTTAATTTTGCCTTTCTTGTATTGTACAGTAAAGTCATATTCGCTCAGTATTAGTCGCCATCTGGTGAGACGTGAATTTGGTTCCTTCAAATTCATCATCCACTCCAAGGGTTTATGGTCAGTCAGTACTTTAAATTTCCTTCCAAATAGATAAGGCCTGAAGTATTTTGTAGCCCATACTATTGCTAGGAGTTCCTTTTCGATAGTGCTATAGTTCATTTCGCTATCGTTTAAGGTTCGGGAAGCATAACACACAGGTTTATCTGAACCTACTGGACCTTGTGATAACACGGCTCCAATGGCAACGTTTGAAGCATCGGTGGTAAGATTAAACTCCTTAGTGAAATCTGGATATTGGAGGATTGGGTCGTTTGTGAGTAAGGTTTTACACCTTTCGAAGCAGTTGACATATTCGGGATCAAGAGTGATCTTTCTGCCTTTCTTAAGACATTGGGTTAGGGGTTTGGTAGTACGAGCAAAGTCTGGGATGAATTTTCGGTAGTAACCGAGAAGACCTAAGAATTGCTTGATTTCCTTAGTTGTTTTTGGGATAAGATATTTCAGTATGGCTGAGATCTTATCAGGATTTGGTTTTACACCATCCCTACTGATTATATGCCCGAGGTAAGCCGTCTCAAGCTTCAAAAATTCGGATTTATCCATCTGAATCTTGAAGTTTGATTCTCGGAGTCTCTGGAATACCTTTTCCAGGTTTACCATGTGTTCCTGCAGTGATGTACTGAACACTATTATATCATCAAGGTATACCAAGCAAATATCGTTCTGGAGACCTCTAAGGACATTATCCATCACTTGTTGGAAAGTAGATGGAGAAAAATTCAAAGTGTCCATGCTCAACATTGAAGGCTGTCTTTGAAATATCCTTGGGGTCCATCTCTACCTGGTAGAAGCCACTGGCTAAATCCAGGGTGGTAAAGTACTGACACTTCCCTAACTTGTCAAGTACGTCAGTTATATTTGGTATGGGATACTTGTCGTCAATCGTCTTTTCGTTCAGTTTGCGGAAGTCAACTACAAGTCTCCACTTTTGTCTACCTGAGGCGTCTATTTTCTTTGGCACAACCCAGATGGGTGAGCTCCAAGCAGAGTCGGAAGGTCTAATAATACCCTGCTCTAACATTTTCTGTATCTGATTCCTGACTTCTTCCCGGTGCACAAATGGATAACGATAGGTTTTAGCGTGCACTGGCACATCGTCAGTTGTCCTAATCTGATGTTTGATTTTATTAGTAAAAGTTAACTGTTCACCTTCTATATAAAAGACATCTGCATAACGAGAGCATAGAGTAACTAAGTTAGCCTTTTCTTCTTCGTTCAGGTGTTCTGTACGTAAGCGCGAGATGACGTTTTTGGTACGAGTATCCGGTTGTTGAGTGCGCGTGCACTCGATATTAAGCAACTCCGCGTGCGCCGGTCTATCGAGTGAAAATATTATATCATTCGCAGTCGGGTTTTCGATTTCTAAATAGCCGCGGTTACTCGTTGCGTTAGTTAGGCACTCGTGAATGATACAATTACAGATAACTTGTTCCTGAATAAAGGCGTTACCTTCCGTCACATCGAGGGGGACCTTAATGACTTTCGAGGAAAATGCTGGTATAATGTCCTCGTACAGGTTCACGTTCCGCGAGTTATACATCTTAATAGTATTGGCAGCAGAACGAGTTATAAGTTGTCCTTCTTTTAGATCTATGCGCGCCTCCCATTTACTTAACAGGTCTAATCCTATAAGTCCGTCGAAATAGTCGTGAAACCTATATATAAATAACTTCATACTGTCTTGATCATTGAACTCGGGGAAGCACGGTAATGTAATTGAATAGTCATTTCTACTGGTTGCATGTATGTTTGTCACCTCAAACGGGTCAAAGTTAAGGGGAAAGTCGGGAAAAAATTGTTCTACAGCCTCGGGACTGATAAAAGACTGGTTTGCTCCGGTATCTATCAAAAGTTTCAAAGGAGGATGAGCTATTTGAATGTATGGTAACTGTCTTTGTGTTTGAAGATTTAATTCTATTTTGGCTTTTTTAATGTCGAGATTTCCCGAAAATCCTGCTCAGAATGGCTGGGGCCTGGCTGTGATTGAGGCTCCTCAAACATTTGATTTTCGTCAGTCATAGTGTAATAATTAAATTCGGACGTACAGTCGGGTGTATCACTAGTATAGTAAGAATAGTCAGTGTAGTAATCGTACACCGGCTCATATTCGTAGTTATTGTAATAATGTAGGTCATCGTATGTCACGCAATCGTTTACGTTCATTTCTCGCGATTTAAAATAATTAGTGGGTGGCGGATTCCCTGATTTAGTCCAGCCATGTCCTGTCATTTGGGAATGCGGGAGAGCCCTAGGGGTGAATCGTTGGACTGCACTCATAGGTTGGGGCGCTTGAGATTGTGGTGGATTGTTTCGAGGCGGGAGACGAAACATATTACTGCGAGGATTATAGTTAGGAGGTGGTGCACTAAACATCCTTTGGGTATTAGTAGGCATGCGCATAGGCTGTTGGTTCTGAACCGGGAACCTAAAAGGCTGAGGCGGGGGCCTCATGGATTGTTGTCCTATGGGAGCAGGCCAGCTAGGCAAAGGTGTTGGGAAGTTATGTGCTCGCGGTGGTGGAGCAAATGAAGACGGTCCTGGCAGTGATAATTTTGGGATAGAGTGAGTTTTAGCGGGTTCATTTCGCTGTTGAAGGTACATGATGTTAAGTTCTTCCTGGACGAATTCCAGGGCCTTCTCTATGGTAGCGGGGCGCATACAACGAATGCGAGAACCTAGGGGTTCTTTTAAGCCGCGAACGTATGCCTGCATAGTAACTTTCTTATATAATTCCCGTTTAGCTTCTATAGTAGTTAACACTGATTCATGTAAAGTCACGTAAGTCATTATCGTACTGAACAACGTTTGGCAATGGTCATAAAATTCCTGCGGGGTCTTATTTCCCTGCGTAGCAAGTGAGAGGTCATTGTACAAGGCCGTCTCGTCACGCTGGTCAGAAAAGTTATTAATAAGAGCTGTTCGAATACCTAACCAACTGTCAGGTATCCCGTTGGAATTAATTGTACATGCAGCGGGTCCTGTTATTTTATTAAGTATGCCATTTAATAAACATAAGTTGGAAAATTCACTACCTGGCGTGTTACTAAGATATTTTACAGCCAGTTGGTCACAGATATTAATAAACCTTGTCAAAATGTTAGGATTCCCGTCAAAGTCCGGGACGAGGCGTAAGGCCTTAAAGATTGAGTCTGGATCGTGAGACATTTTTACGTTAAATAAATTATCTAAGTTATAATCAATATCTCTACAATTATCTATTAAATGTCGGCGAGCCTGTCTCGATTCAGACTCCCGATTACTATTGGCTCTAGGGTGATAAATCTTGAAGTTTAAGATTTAAAATAAGTTTAAGATAAAACACTTGGATAAAAAGGAAGCAACACGAGATCAATTCAAGTGTACTCACATAGATTTCATATCTGGTTCTGTCGTGAATCGTGAATCGAAGTAGATTCTGGATACCCGACGATGGGACTTGATAGCCGCCCGGGCGACTCGCGACGCGAATTAGTTAATAAGAAGCCTATTCCCGTCTCGCGAACCGGCCCGCGAGTATCCTACCGACTGCGCCAAATACGTTAGTTGCAGTCGGAGGATCGAAAAAAATACCAAATTTACTTAACGAAATATTTAATTAAAGATTTAATTATAAAAATTACATTAATTGCCTATAATTACGGAGATGAGACCTAATCGAAGTATGATTATGGAATGGTAAAATAATGATTTACAATTTTTAGGAAGATGTCTATTTGACGTCACTTGACGGCATTGAAGTAGAGCAGCGACTCAGCGATCTTCATATTGGGCGATATCGTAATTCGCATGTAGTAGTTTCACAGATTTCTGTAAGATAAATAAATAAACAAAAATCCCACACGGGTAGGATTTCTGTAGAGATGACTACTTGTACAGTGGTTATAACATCAGACTACATATTCATTGTAAAATCGTCGGTATAACAACTTCATTAGATGCTGATATGAACCTTCTTGATGTCTGTGTCTTGATATGCTGTCGGTAGTACGATATTTTGCCTATTAAGCGTCTAAAAACTTACTTAATAGTTGAGACTTGAAATTTTCTGAAAATACGTTCTGCAAATGGTATATAGATTGTAGCAAAAAAAATGTTATTCGTGGAAATAAATTCCAATCATAAATGTAATAGACATTTTTGTTTCTTACGTTTACGCGAATCGTTGAACTCATTAAAACACAATTTTACGGATTACTACGCGATTTATTTACATTTTATTTAAAACCTGACGTTTCGAACACTTTCAAATTCAAATTCAAATTCAAATGCGTTTATTGCCATTATGAGTACATTCAGGTCTTATAAATACAATGGAGCTTTACATTATGACCCTTTTAGGTATTGCAATTTTTTAAGAAACACTTTACAGCGTTCGTGGTCACAGGGAGACTAAATAAAATGTAAATAAATAGCGAAGTAATCCGTAAAATTGTGTTTTATTGTAATAGACATTGTTCAGTTATTTAAAATAGAAAATGGCTGGCTGAATTATAAGACGACCTATTTAAAATTCATAAGAGGCGATACAAATAAGGTAGTACCATTTTAAAATTTGTCGTACTGTTTATTCCAACAATTATTTCACTGTTTTTAAAAATCGGCCAAGTGCGAGTCGGACTTGCGCACGAAGGGTTTCGTATCATTAACTTCCAACATTAGACAGCATAGGCAAAAAACACGTTTTTAATACGTGTTTTTTTTCTGTTTTTAGTATTTGTGAAAATTTCAACTGTCTAGCTCTCACGGTTTATGAGATACAGCCTGGTGACAGACAGACAGCGGAGGCTTAGTAATAGGGTCCCGTTTCTACCTTTCGGGTACGGAACCCTAAAAACAGCCTTCATTCGAATATTCTATAGCAAAACACCAACTGATACTTTAAAATATACTGCGTATTTCTGCCTAAACAAGGCGCAGAGAGAGTATGCAAAGTAGGCACATGTGGCCCATACAAGCGCGTTAGTGGGCACTGGAAAACTTTCATTAACTTTCATGAGGGTTGCTTCACGGAAAGAGGAAAACTTGGGCAGTATTTACCCGACACGGCAAAGCCTAAAGGTGGGACAGTGATTGTCAAGAAGAAGAGAAGAGTTCAAATTATTTTACGCCATTATACGTACCAAAATACTAACGTTGTAAAAAAAAATAGCTTACACCGTTATGCGTACAAAAATACACTATCCTAAAATATTTATAATTGTTTAAAAACCACTAAGAAATATTATTGTTTAATATGAAATGAACTGCAACTTTCTATCATTTAGTTAATGATTTTCAACGTGATGATAGACGTATAGACTAAAAGGTAATTAAGGGGCTTTGAGAAAGCACAAAGAGAAAATTATTTGGGTACAGGTATAGAATTTAGGATAAGTTCAGGTAAACGTATGTAATGAAACAATATATTATATTATAATTCAATTTCCTGAATAACTAACATTAGTGTCATAATCCACCTATCAGAGCAGAGTCTATAAATAAGTAATGCCATTCAGACGCCTATAGCGGCTCATAGAGTCAGACACCAGGAGGTACCGGGTTCGATCCCACGTGCCGCCATGTTTCAATGTTTTTTTCTGAGTTATGTACATATTAACCGATGCTCTTACGCCGATCATGGGCCGCGGACTATGGGCCCTTGAGTTGTGTGAGTGCACAACCGGGATAACGCTAGGATGTTGATGAGAGTCCGACACCTTGAGGAGACCAAGCCTGCCGAATCTCCGCTAGCAAATTTGTAATAGAATCAATAATGAATAGCATGATTTTAACAGTTTTATGACGATTCTGTAAGTTTTTTTCTTACAGAATTTAGCAGACTTCGTCCCAGGGTATAACCCATAAGATTAAGCACTTTTCATATAAAGCTGTTGAATTGGCTCTATTGATCACGATTCAACTAGTTTATTTGGAAATTGCTGGTATTGTGTTGTATTGAATCGTATTGTTGATCTATAATTCAATTGTATTGTGTTGTATTGACTAACATTAACTTTATTTGCATTGTAATTGAAACTAGGGGCTCTGCCTGAAATATAAAATAAATAATTTGATGTAACCATTCAGAGATCATGTTTGCAGACACAATTATTGTAAATCAATATTGTTATGAAACCGCCCGGCGGTCTCAAGTGGTTAAGATGTACAACATCAACACCTACTCCCTACTATTTTTTTATACTAATAAAAATATTGCCCCTGCAATAACACTTGTGTATTGAGGGTGTAATCCCAATTACACTGATGAAAGCAACGCGGCATTACAGCGTTAAGAAGCACTTGAAAATTTAACAGGCTCTGCCAACGCCAGGGTGGCCGATAGGTTAGGCAATCGCCTGGCATGCGAGGAACGCGGGTTCGATTCCCGCCTCTGGCGGTCATTTTTTCAAGTGCAATAATATATTTAAATTGCAAAGTGAATGCTTATCACTTAAAAACAATAATTTAATACTTGTGTATGTATGAGATGGTTAGTATGAAATTTAATATTTAACAGATAGGTGACATGACATAGTGGACACAAATTGGTCTCGACACAATTGAAGACAAAATGGCTAATTTAAAATGTTTGTGTTAAATTAAAATCAAGTGTTATAAAAACGTCAAAATCATTATTAAAAAGGGGGCTAGTGTATTTAACGTATAGCTGTGGTTCGTTTATTTTAAAAATAATTAGTGCATTTCACGACAATAGCTATAATAATAATTGCCTCTGCCTCGTTGGTCTAGTGGTCAGCACGCTGGGTACTATCCACGAGGTCCCGGGTTCAAATCCTGGGTCGGGCCGAGAGTGTTGAGTTTTTCTGTCTTGAAATTAGCGATGGGCGGTTATTACTAAATTAATCGAATTATTCTAATGGTCTCTGTAATCGAACGTATTCGATAAGCAACCGCAGTCATTCGATTATTCTTCGATTATGCGGCGAGCAATACCGGAGCGCGCGGTGCGCAGGCCGTACTACTAACTACTAACGAATGAATCGTCTTTCGTCGCGTCGATTAATCATTCGGTCGCTGCCTGTCCTGTGCGCACAGTCGCGGCAATTCGATCGAATGCATCGAAGGGTATAGATTATCATTCGATTGTCGATTACTATTCGATTATTTTTTTTACGAATTACTAAATCGACATTCAATAGCTCGAATGGTCAATTATCGATTCATTCGATTATTTTTTTTCGAACAATCGCCCATCGCTACTTGAAATAACTCAGACACAGCTAGAGTCAGGAAGTTGGTGGTGTTTACACACCCGTGCCTTGGAAAGCACGTTAAGCCGTTGGTCCTGCGCCTAAGCTCTCTTCGGTCATGTCGGACTGCCGTCTCACCGAATTAAGAGAGTGAAGGAACAGATAGTGCACCTGTGTATTGCGCACACACTTGTGCACTATAATATGTCCCGCGCAGTTGGCTTATATCTGTTGCGATAGGCCGCCGTAGTCAAAATTCGGCTAGGACATTATTATAATAATAATAGTTTACAGTGTGGCATCTGATGCACTTATAATAGTAGTCATTTTAACTAATATGTAACGGCTCGCACGAATGTTAAAAATAAAAATACAAATAGTTGCAAGAAAATGAGTGTCCCGGGTTCTGCAAAAAAAATTGCCCCTATTGTTTTGAGTAACAATGCTGTGTAAAACCAGTGCTGCAGATTAACATTTTATATGTATAACATTTATAATTTCTCTTACTTACTGCCGTTCTTAGAGACGTTAGTTAAATTTCATCTTTAATTAAGTCTCATGCAGTCCTTTTCTATTCCATTGACGAAGAAAGTGATAGAACGAGTCATAATATAGATTAAATTTAATTGACGTCTTTGAGTGCGGCAGTTAAAGCTTTACATTATAAATAAATATACTTGTCAAAACAAAATAAGGGCCACGAGGTATTTTTTCATTTTAGTGTAAATTATTAAACATTTTTATATTGAAAGTAGTAAAATATTGAGTATACAAAGTCTTTGATACCTAAACTTTTTAATATTGTAGTATTCATCTAATGCTGGCAACAATTTTAAATAAAATTTGATTTAAAATTCTTTTTGAAAACTTTGTTTCCATTTTCTTTGACGTTTTGCTTTCCTAAGCTTCTTGGCTTATTAGAAATTATCGGAGTTCATTGATATCTCGAGTCAGAAACATCTTTTGCAATATGCCACAAGCACGCAGGCGTCATATGGACTCGCTGACAGCAACCAGAGCCGTTACAATGATTGAAGAAGGTCATTCGCAGACATCTGTGGGTTTGCAATTGGGATTTTCTCGAAGAGCTATTCAAAATCTATGGAATCGTTTCCAAGAGACCGGCAGTGTTAAAAGAAGACCTGGTTCGGGCAGAGTTCGCATTACAACAGCTCAAGAGGATCGTTACATTCGATTAAGTGCGCGCCGAGATCGCACAACGACGGCCCGCAAGCTGCAAAATCGTTTACGGCTCACAACGGGTACTCGTGTCAGTGACCAAACTATTCGTAATCGATTGCATGAAGACCAGCAGGCATCAAGAAGGCGAGTTATCCGTGTTCCATTAACCAGAAATCATCGTGCAAATCGTTTAAGATTTTCCCGTCAACATTTGGACTGGGACATAAACCAATGGGGCATGGTGCTCTTCACAGACGAATGCAAAGTTACATTTTTAAACGACGATCGGCGTATTAGAGTATGGAGAAGACGCGGCGGGAGATTTTCAGAAGCCTGCATCCATGAAGTCGATCGTTTTGGTGGTCCAAATGTAATAATTTGGGGCGGGATAAGCTTACACGGCAAAACTGAGCTAGCTATTTTAAATGAGGGTACTGTTACTGCTCAGCGGTATATTGAGGAAGTTGTCAGACCACATGTGATCCCATTTGCCCAGCAAGCGGGTCCTGCATTCATCTTGATGCAAGACAATGCTCGTGCACACACGGCTCAAGGACTCGGTTTGTACTGGAAGCCTCTCAAATTTAAGTCTTGCGAACAGTCCGAACTTAAATCCAATAGAGCACATGTGGGATCAGTTGAAACGAAGAGTTAGAGACGGTGATCAGGAAATCCACAACCAACAGCAACTCATCAACGCTGTTAAAAGGGCCTCGGAAGAGATTCCAATGGAAAATGTCAGGCATTTGATTGAGAGCATGCACTCCAGGCTTCAGGAGTGCGTGGCGAAACGAAGGGGGCATACCCATTACTAAAAGATGAGCATGGAGTATTTTCTTTTGTTTTCAGTAACTTTACATTCTTTTTATTTTTAACCTTAAATGAGTTTTTTCTTTTAAAAGCAAATCATCTTTTTAATCATTATTATTGGAATAAATTTATTGGTCTACACGTTAAAAACAACATTAATTTTCGTTATGGAGACAAAAAATAATAATATTGGTATTATTATTTTAATGGTACAGACGAAATACCTCGTGGTCCTTATTTTGTTTTGAGTATTATATATATTTATGCGGATTTGGGTATATTTTAAATGAAAAACGTGTTAATATCGCGACTTGATGACAGTTAAATTGTCTTATTAGCTATATGGAGAAGGCGTATTAATCTCTTCGTCAAGTACATAACTAATTCAAAAAATGATTATTTTAAATTGCTGCCAATCTAGCTCTAAAGTTCAATAAATAATAGTTTGAATAAAAAATCATGTTTTTATTAAAATAATGAGTTAAACTTGGGTACCGACTCAACACAACCTTTTACAATGCGACTGAAATGAAATCTAACTAAAAATCATCATTAAGTATTATAAATTCACAACACACGCTTGCATGCAAACTAAAAATAAACTTTGCCACATCACTGAATTGTAAACGCAAACAAAACTAATATAAATGGTGTTCAAGAAAAAACAACGTAACGTTCCTAGGTGGCTAGTTCAAAGCTTCTGCACGGAACAAATTGGCCCCTATTGTCTTAGAACAATCCGCAGCGCACAATGCCTTGAAAAGTTCAGTGTTGCAAATGAAAATTTAAATCATGCTTTATCTTGTGTTTCGTTTTTTTAATAAAAAATATTTTTGTACTAAAACTTTAATAAAGCGGACTAGTAGTTAACGACCGTCTTGGTGTAGTGGTTCGCGCCACGGACTTCTAAACCAGGCGGTTGCGGGTTAGAACCCCGCAAGGGGCAAATGTTTGTGAGATGAGCACGAGCATTTGAACCTAAGTCATGGATGTTTATAAATGTATATAAGTATGTCTATCCGTTACCCTAGTCACCATAGCACAAGCTCAAGCTTAGTTCGGGGATAGGTAATTGGTGTGTTTGTTGTTGAAACAAAAACAGGTGCCAGAATGTAACGTATTATAGTCCGATCGCTTAACTCAGCCCTCGCCTGCGGGTACGAGGTGCGGGGGTAGACAAGAACGGAGGTAGTAAGCGGGCGGCAGGCGCTTGTGACTTAAATTTCGAAAAAAATGTCAATTTCGAATTCAAAAACTTTAATTCAAATCACAAGCACCGGCCGCTTACACCGCTCATGGACCCAGTTTTCGTCTACCCTCAGCACTCCACAGGCGTGGACTCAGTAAGACGGTCGGGCTATAAAATAAAGATTTGATATTTCGTCAGACTTTATACTTTTATGACAGATATAGTGACATACTGTGACTGCCTTGTTCGTCTAGATCAACATGCTGGCTACTGTCCAAGTCCAAGAGGTCTAGGATTCAAATCTTAAGGTTAACTTCCAAGCAATGCGGCCTGTGATTGCGGCTCACCGCATAGGGACCTTCGGAGCCGCGTGACTATCATGGAACTATGGGAGAGTATGAAACCCTTTCCCAGCGATGCTTCATGGCCGCATGCAGCCCTTTCATACACTCCTAGTTCCGAGATAGCCGCGCGGCCACCAAAGACGCAAGCCGCATTGCTCCGTCTACCTTTACAGTTACCATTGCAGAGCCCAAAGCGTCAAGAGAGTTTGCCTAACATTTGAGTTGTTAAATGAAATTGGTGTAATATTCTTAAAGATTTTCAAAACGCATCAGGACAGTTTAGTACTAGACCCTAGCCCCGTTATTACAAAAACTAAGTACCGGGTTTGAGCTAGGGCTATGCTTTTAGCTAGCCAATTAGAAAAGCGTTTCTCTATTAGGTTATGTCACGCATGTGTCATTCATTCCTCTGTTGTCGGCTTACATTTAGACCTACTTAAAACCTGGTCAACTTTTTTTGTAATAACACTGTAGAAGTTCCATTGGTTAATCTGATTTTTGACTCTTCATGAGCTGAATACTTTACTCCGTATAAAATATTTTGATCACAACTACTATTTTAAAATAAAAATTAAATATGGTTTATCATCAAACATCTTCAAGTCATCTGGAACTTTATTTAGGTTTTTTTGTTTTTTTTTTCAGCTTCGGATCGTTTTATTAATTTCCGTAATGAATTTTTAGCTAACAATACATAGCCATAGCCAGAAGTGTACATTGCATGTCCAATTATGTAATTGGACATGCAATGTACACTTCTGGACACATCTATTGGCTCACCTTGTATTTTTAGTTTCGTTTGGTCCTAGCTAAAACTTTATATTAGGTCGAGCAAAAAGTTTTTTTGCAATTTTGAACCTGGCACATTCACAATTACATTCAATAGTCTTTTTTTGAATTTCGAACACAGAATTTAAAGAAACAAAAGACAATTTGGAGGCTGTTTGTTGATATCAAACAATCGAATACTAAGGAAACTAGGTTTTATTGGTTTACTTGGATTTAATTCTTGAAAAAGTGATTGATATCTTTGGTTTTGCAACAAACATTACTTATTCTTAACATTAAGGTGAGGTTCTATCAATAATCTATGGATACTTTACCTGAAGTCGCCGCCCAAGCTGTGGCACTTATTCAGGCCGGACACAGCCAAAGAAACGTGAGTGCTCAACATAATTTAAGTCGATCTGCGGTCCGAAATGTTTATCGGAGGTACCTAGAGACTGGCGGCTTTGTTCGTCGCCAAGGAAGGCCACGATCTCGGGTCACAACTGAAAGGCAGGATCGTTTCATCGTGACGACCAGCTTAAAAAATCGTCAACTTACCTCCATTGACATACAAAACCAACTTCGCGACTTCCACGGAGTATCTGTGAGCGCTCGAAGTGTTCTGAGAAGGTTAAAAGAACGCGATATGGTACCACACAAGCCAGCTAATGGGCCCAAAATAACGCGAGCCCACCGAACAGCGCGCCTTCATTTCGCACGCAGTCATTTAAATTGGACACAGCAAGATTGGAGCCGTGTACTCTTTTCTGATGAGTCTAACATTGTGTTACATGGCAATGATGGAAGGAAGAAGGTCTCCCGACGTAAGGGAGAGCGTTTTGTACAATGCTGCTTTGAAGAGAGGGTTGCTTATGGCGGTGGCTCATGGACTGTCTGGGGCGGTATATCCGCGAGCGGCAAAACTCAACTTGAGGTTGTTACAGGACCACGGCTGCCAACATTAAATGCTGAAAGGTACATTCATGAGTGCTTAGAACCTCACGTGATACCATACGCGGACTATGTGGGCCCAAATTTCCTTTTTATGCATGATAATGCAAGAGCCCATGCGGCCGGCATCGTCAGGGAATATCTTCGGGATGTGAACATCACAGTTATGGACTGGCCAGCCAGAAGCCCAGACATGAACCCCATTGAGCACATGTGGGACGAGCTAAAAAGACGTGTTAGGGCTCGTCAGCCAGTTGCCCAGACGATGCAGGAGTTGAAAACTGCCATAGAAGAGGAATGGGAGATGATCCCTCCAAATTTCATAGAGCGGTTGATAAACTCTATGCCTAATCGTATGAGAGCTGTGGTAGATGCTTATGGAGGCAACACGCGTTATTAAATTAAACCTTTATTTGATAAAACATGTTTTTTATTCAAAAATCTATTGCCTTTAACAAGGCGCATATCCGACTTGTTAGGCGTAGCTCCATGTCGTATGGTATTCTGAATTCAAATTTAAAACAATACGATCGAAAAAGATGGTAAAATGTATCAGGTTTAAAACTGCATCAACAGTTTTTGTTCAATCTAGCAATCATATTTCGGAAGGGGCCATCGAAACCTAAACTCTAAGGTGGGCCAATAGATGTGTCCAGAAGTGTATATTCCTTGCTTTCAAAAATACGGGTCATTGTATGACATGGTGGTAAGCTGTTTTTTCAAATATTTTCGTTTACGTGCAGTTCATCAATGCCTGCAAATAAAATTAAATCATTTCATTCACAGATTTTTTTTTTGAAATGCTTTACGCACAGATAACATAAAAGACAAGATTATGTACAACATTAAAACTAAAGAAAGGAGAAAATGCTTTTAGTTAACCGAACAACGTCTTTTTTGTTCATTTTTGATTATGTTTCAAACCGACCAATGCGAAAGTAAAAAAAGCATTAGACAATTTATTCGGTTCGGAAATCAAATCTTTTGTTTCCCCAGCTGTATTGTACTCGGAATTTTTGTCGTTTCAGCCTTATTTCTTTACTTGATATACTTTTTTTATTTTCTACTGCAAAATAAACCTTACGGCTTACTTGTTTAGGCGTATTTCTATTTTTATGATCAGAATCGATAATTTCTACATCTATGGGCATGTAAGCTATTGAGGTTGGAGACAATTCAATGGTTTGTGATGTAATAAAGTTGCTTACATCAACAAAGAAAGCGACTGATTATTGATATAAGAAAAAAATCTAACAACGAAATTTCTAATCAGGAGTTAGAGCATGTCACAACTTTAAATTATTATTTTGGTGCTTTTATTATAAAAACATAATTATTAAAAAAACAAAACACTTGAAAAATGGTCTTTTGGCTAACTGGCTTTCATTTGATACCCATATTGCTATGGTAAGGAAAAAACTCATTCCCTCTACCCCCTTTATTTCCATTTGTGGGCGCCATTTTTAAAATGTATATATAGCCTATGTAACAAATTCAACGACCCCTCATGTCAAAAACTATCCAGCCGTTTGGGCTGTAAGGAGTGCCAAACAATTATACATACATACTTACATACTCGTACATTACTCTCGAAAAACATAACCCTCCTTCCGCAGTCGGGTAAAAAGTGCTAAGGCGGAAAGTGTCGTGATTGGAGACCATTGATCAAAGCATAGCGTAAGGCGTCCACCGGCTAGATGGACAGACGACCTTCTAAATGTCACAGGATCGCACTGGATGCATGCCGTTTGTGAAATGTAACTTTGGAAGTGGTATCCACGATCCTAGGTTTTTACTTGACTAAAACCTAGTAGGAAACTAGTAAGAGAAACGAGATAAAATTGAAGTAAAGATGTATACGGATAGATAGACGGAAAGTGACATAAAAACAATAACAAAACAGTGTTATACAAATTTAAACTATACATAAAGAATATATTTACAGCCAGCTAGTGATGAGTACCATATATATACGAGTAAGGTTTGCAACAACTTTGAATACACAAATCATAAAGACATCTCACATAACGTCTATGCTTTTGATTATTATATTTACTTTCTTGTGACGTTCAAACACATGTCTGCTTTCACGCCCCAACTGCCATGGTTCATTCTTGCGAAAATGCCTTTTAGATAAATAACACTAGGTATTGTATTTTCCATCAATTTCCCAAGTAAATATTGATTCCTGAAAGCATTTTCTCGCTTTTCAATCAATATTACGTCAAGTCCGGCGACCTTTGTTTCCTTATAGCAAACACGCTGAACGATCGCATGCGAGTGGAAAAGAATTAGCAATGTCCAGCTGTCGATATCGATACTATATCGATAATTACTTCAATAAGTAATAAATCGTTTTTTTTTTTAATTTGAAACAATAAAATTAATTAAAGTTAGTCCATAATCGGCGGTGGAGTAAACAAGTAAGAAACATACAAAAAACCGTTGTATTGAGAACCACTTGTTTTGGGAGTCGGTTAAAGTAAAAAAATGGCAAACGTCCTTACATTTTGTAAATTATTACGATTTTTGGATACTCTATTTGCATGATAAATCAAATACATGCAATCATAAAGTAGGGAGTCAAATCTATCAAGTAATTATCAATCAAGAATGTATTATAAAACAATAAAAAAAACAAAAGATGAACATACGATAACCAAGAAAGACAAGATAAGTTATCTGGTATTTGAGGAACCTTAATGGTCGTTTACAATCTTGTATCTATCTATCGAATAAAGAAGCCGCAAATAAAGCACCCAACTAATTGGACATATGAAAGTTCTAGGCAACTCTATAAATAGACATAGGGAGTAGTGTAGGCAGTGACCTACACTACTCCCTTACACTATGTAGGTAGGTAGTTCATTTTTAAGTAAATGTTCTTATAGTCGTGTGTCTTGTAGGATCGTAAGCAGTACTCCGAGTTCTTTTATAAAACACGCTAAGCTGAGACATCTCACGATACAAAGACTAGTCTATACCTCGGCCAACGGATAAGCTTGACCATTCAACAGAACAAAGTAAGACAATCCCTGCTGCCATTCGCCGTTTGCTCTCTAATGTAAAAAGTGTGTTTCTTTCCAAATTGTTTTATTTATTCAAAAAATTTAATACAAATATTCATGCAAAACAAAAAAATGGGAAATAAGGATATTTTGGGATAGAAAAGCAACGCGCAAAGGAAAGACTCAGGTCAAGTCATAAATAAATAAATTGTTTCGACAAACACACCAATTACCTAGCCCCAAATTAAGCTTGAAAGCTTGTGGTATGGTGACTAGGATAACGTCATTTGTTGATGCATGTAGGCACTGGGCCACTTAAATACGTCCCAAAATATATTTTAAAAGCCCTACTACTGCTTCAGGACAAAATGTGGGCTATTGCTAAGAAGAAGCAGCTTATGAAACTTAGTCACTTGTCAAAGCATCTTTTAAAAGGAATGTTTAGATACAGAAATTATGCTGGTAGGCACTAGGTAATTAACTGATGTTCTTATGGGTTATCGCAGTCCACCACCAGTTACATAGTTTTTAAAGTAAATTGTGTGCACACACCTCACTTTCCTTCTTCATCCCACATCTACTATCGTTACCAGTATTCTGCGGCCTTATACCTCATCATCATCCAACTAAAGAGCTAGGCTCTTGTCAGTGGAGTTTTTTCCATTCCTCTCTGCTTTCCGCCTTTCTGTTGAACTCCTGATACGACCCGACATTTATATTTTCTTTTATTTGCTGCATGTAGCTAAAACTGCGGCGTGCAAGAGGGAAACTACCACACTATCTTCCCTAACTTGGAGTTTTTATGAAGATATAGTAGTTTTTGACAACGGGCCTTATACCTCTGACTTTCAAATTATTACACACTATAAAAACAAACAATAAAATTCACTATCTCATTTCAAACGACTCAACATCTTTTTGACTTTCCTCGTAAACGTAACGTCTTTACGATTATAAGAATACCGAAAAACCCCATTTAAGACAAGCATTGTTACTGAATGACAAGGAGGAAGGATTAATACCCCCATTAAAGAAAGAGATGGGATTATAGACAGTGGGAATGGTGTTTTTTACGTCCGAAACGGAAAAAATGGCATATTTCCGTGTTTCAGTTGCGAGATTGTTATTGTAACGATAATTTTTTCCGTGATTTTTTCGATGAGCTCTTAGGATTTCGAAGATACATGCTTATGTTGCTCGTTAAATCGCAAAATCAAGTAAAAATTAGGAAATCATTATTTATGTGTCTGACCTTATTAAAACAACGATATTTATTATAAATAAAAACTAAAATGAACTAGTGTTTGGATTTTGGTTACCGTCAGATGAGCGTTTGCAGCATATTTTTTAATATAAAACACATTTGGAAAAGATTCTGAACATTCATCTTTTAGAACGGTCTTGGGATTAAGCGTCCCTTCCTATCCGTTTTGGTGGGATTGGGACTTCATTATTAGTAAGAAGGTTAATATTATTTACCTTCTTAAGTTAAGTTAAGTTGGCTCTGCTATAACATATGTTTATTCAGAATGTTTGGAAATGTTTGGAATTAATGACAGATAGGTCCACGTAACACAGTGGATACAAACATTTTAAATTTGCTGTCTCATATTTTAGTTCAAAGCTATAGGAATGTCAAAATCATTATTAGTAAGGGGATAAGAGATTTATAGGTATACATAAATACAAAACAGAAATGTTTCCATAGTGAACATATAAAGTGATGTTATTCTTTGTTCTCGAATGTTATATACAACGTAAGTAAGAAATTAAACCTCAGTTCCATCTCCAAATATCACGATACACTACGCCAGGTCCCCGCTAGTTTCCATCTTTCAAAGAACAAGTGGCATTTCCTTAGAGCGCTACGTATTAGGCCGGTCGATTCCAGTACGGCCAGAATACAAACACTGACAAATGACATTGTTTAAACTTGTCGAGGTTGACATTGTTTAAATGACATTGTTGCATGTCGAGGGATTTTGCCGGCACTTCACAAGCAAGTTGGTCGGCCAACTTTGACAACAATAGGTTACTAAGTTAAAAGCACCAAGGCTAGTTCTTTTTGATGTGTGAAGACTGGTTATCAATAAAAGTTCTTAGGGCAGAAATAAGATAACCATAATTGGTTACGAGCAGTAGCTAAAACGGTTTGTAGTCGATTGTAACAGAACCTGAACTTATTTTACTAAGACTTCAGTTCACCAACTTTTTATTATCCAGTAAACCTTGATTTACGGTTAATTTGACAGAATTCCCATACAAAATATGTCAAATAATTCAACCGGCTGATTAAAAAATTAAACATGTGTTGGTGACCTATAGGCTTAAACACAATTTAACGGATTACTTCGTGATTTACTTACATTTTATTTAAAACCTGATGTTTCCAACACTTAACAGCCTCCGTGGTCGTAGTAAGACTATAATGTTAGACTATTCAAAAATTCTCGTAAACGTAAGAAACTGAATTTATTTGTCAAATTCTGAAATAACTAAATCAGCAGCAACAATTAACATCATTTCAAGAGCCATTAAAATATACCTGTATAAAAAACACCTTTTTCATTCATGAAAAAAAAGAAAATAAATAAAACTAGTTTTTAGCATAGACCTGCGAGTTTTTCACATTTGCAACTGTGCATTTGCCTAGCTCTCTTAACTCAGATCGAGATCGTTCAAGAATACAGTCGGATTATATGGCGCAACCCTTTCAAAAGTGGGTTTATAAGGTCGAACACTTTATATAATTTCTACTTTAAAAGTATTGTGATTTGATTAATATAAAATATGCTCTCAAATAGGAAAAAAATAAAAAGTCATACTTTATTAAAGATAAAATGCCGTATTCAGAGACGTCGATTAAAATTAATGCTTCATAAGGTCCCATGCAGTCCTTTTCTATTTGTTTGACAAAGAAAGCGACAGAACGAGACTTAATTAAATATACAATTTTATTGACGAGTCTGAGTGTAGCACTAAGAATCTATTAACTTACTTGGTTTTTTTCTTAACTCAAACTAAATATTATCGCCTTATCAATTAAAAAAAACACCAACGCATCTTTAAAACCGCTGCATCATCGCGTGAAGTGATTAGCGTACACCGTCACAAGTGCTTGCGCCAATTTCCACTGTGCGCCATCTCAGAGCGCCGTTATACAGGGTGCAAAGAGAGTGGAGTGGCCGCAACGTCAGCGGAACGTGACGGGGCGGAACGTGCCACGCTGCCGATATTTGAAAACTGCTCAAGTGCCCTTTCAATGGCATTTTTCACTCTTGCATGAGAGTGATCTGGAGACAGTATTCCGATTTTGTTCTTTGTTTTAGTTTTGAGTGAATTGTCAGTGAAATTTAAGGGAATTTTGATGGTATCTATATTTTCAAAACGTGAAATCTGACGAAATCATTGATAACTTACATTTAAGTACAAATATACGAATTCATCTATAATATTTAGGTATCAGATTTTTAGGTACCTATTTGATCAGAAAATTTAATTATAATTAAATTTGCACAAAATTTGGGAGAAGTTGTGTGTAGAAGGCGTGACGATCTGACTTTTTCAGTGAAGGCATTCTCGTAGACGCTGAGAAATAAATAGTTACATGGTGTTTACTAAGTAATCAGTTTTAGACATATTACAAACAATAGAACCTGAATTTGAAATAGACATTTGTATTTTTAAAGAAAAATAATTTATGTAACGTCGATGGAGATTGGCTACAATACCTAAATCATCAATACGTCCGATGACAAATTAACAAGCCCGTTTTATTAAATTTCTATTTAATACATTTTACATTCTACAAAAAAAGCAACACTCTTAATTTACACATTGTCAAGCTCCTAAACTAGCATAAGGCCTACGTCAGCAGAATCTTCAGTACCCACTGTGCTGTGTTGCGTTACGAGGGTCAAACTGAAAGTTCTTAGAACTGGCCACTTATAAACAATATAATAAAAAAAATATTCTAAAATTTTAAAATAGAACTCTTTGCCAATATTACTGAGTATATATTTCATTCATTTGTCATTTGTTTTACGACTTGGCGGCAAATTGAAAATTGTAAAATGCCCTGTTTAGCCTTGGTTATAGTTTAGCAATGCAACTTTATAATTTAGTAACAAGCTGCATTGGTTTAAGCATGCTATTTTTATTACACTAATTGATATTGAACTTACCTTGACGACCGTCTTGATGTGGTGGTTCGAGCCCCGGACTTCTAAACCAGGCGGTTGCGGGTCCGAATCCCGCAAGGGGCAAATGTTTGTGTGATGAGCACGAGCATTTGTACCTATGTCATGGATGTTTATTAATTTATATAAGTATGTCTATCCGTTATCCTAGACACCATAGCACAAGCTCACGCTCAGTTTGGGGCTAGGTAATTGGTGTGTTTTTTGAAACAATTTATTTATTATATGACTGAGATCGATCGAGGTAAAGGTCTCTCCCTCTATAAGCATAACAAATAAAATGATTACACAAGATTTATTTACTGGAATGTAAAAGTACAGTCCCACTTATCCCGTTAGAAGGTACCATTATGTTTTTAAGCCACCATTTTAGAAGCAAGTCTGTTTATTGTTATAATAGGAATAAAAAGTCCGTGCTAATGTTCCAGAGTTCTGTTGAACATCAGGAAAATTATACGATTCTCTGCAGCCCCACTTAGGTGAGTAACTTGTTGACTTTTCTTACATTAAGGTTATGTTTTGATTTCATTATCAAGTGTCATTTGTTTTTTTTTCTATCGGCCGCAAACGAATGACGTAGGTATGTACTAAAACAGTAGGTACTGTAATTATTTTTATAACTTAAGTAATTATTTTGCAAGTTTTTTACGAAATCCAATTAAATTTCGCTCACAAAAATTAATCGACTGTGTCATCCGGTGGGACTCGAACCCACGTCCCTTCGCTATCCGGGCGAGTGCTCCCGCCAACGGAGCTACGGAGGACGTTAGCCAGCCGACGAATTTTTTTAAGTGCTTGCTACGCCAGTGAGCCGGCGTTCGATTTCATCAGTAGGTACTGTTCAAAATAAAAAGTCTTCTTTTTGATTTGAAAATTTGTTCACAATAATATCTTTCGTTTTCTTAGTATTTGTGAATTAATTATAAGCGGTAGCTTGATAGAATATAAAAGTTTATTTGCGTTTAAATAGGGTACACTGAAAATCTTACAACAGATTTGATGTTCGGCCTATTTAGCCATTAACAATAGCATGCAAATATGTTTATTAATAAATTGCTCAGCTTCCAGATATCTATTTCATACATTTTCAATGAGTATTATTATATTATTATTTATATTATAATTGTCAATCTTAAAATAAAACAAAGTGTGAAACTAAACATACTAATTAAATTATAAAATGCCAAATATGGTCATAAAATGGTAGATACTTAAATATTTGATAATCATCATTGTTAAACTAACCTTAATTACTAGTTAAAAAATTATGCACAAAGCAGAACATACTGTTAAATGACAGTAGCTTTATGTTTTCTGGTATCTTATTATAAACTTTAATACATTAAATTAATTTTATTTCAATATTTCATGTTTTTCTTTCATGGACATTATTGTTTATTTAAACAGCAGCACTAATGAGCTCTAGTATTGAGTTACCAGACAGTGCAAAGGGACCGTATAAAGGCTTCGGGTAAGGACCGTATAAAGGTTCGTTAAGCCTAGTCAGAGGCCCTAGGGCGGCTTGATAACTTCTGACAGTAAGGTTTGTCACTTGCCTTACATACACCCCTCCACCAATCCGCACTGAGCCCGCGTGGTGAAGTATGACTCGTTCCTCCTCATAGTTGAGGTGAGGCCTTTTCCCAGCAGTGGGATCTAATAGGCTGACTTATAAAGGCTTCGGGAGCTTTAGTTAAGGAAAATTCTAAGAATAACAAAGCTTACATTACACCTTACTAAGTAAGTATAAATGTTTGGTCAGTACAAATATAGGTTCTTCCTCGTTTATTTTACTTGAAATATATCAAGTTAAAATACCAAACAGGTAGTCACGATAAGAATTACAAGACTCTCTCTGTCTGTGTTTAAAAAAAAGTGAACCAAACGAACTTTTCATAAATAATTAAAAAAAAATGTGGTAATCAGATATAAAAATAAAACATATAATAAGGTCCTTGGGGTAAGGTTGTCAAAATGCTAGTAGCATTACAATATTTATAAATTTGTAAATGGTTTACACGAACCGGCGAATCCTTTCGTATTACAAATAACATCTGATTTTCTTTTCATTTATGAGCCAAAAAACTAGTTTTATTACAACGCATTAATTTAATTACAAATAAAAACACGATATTCATATAAACAAAGTATGATAATTCGCTGAAATAGTATTTCACCTATACTTATCATTTTTTTCAAATGATATTTTTAATACTTATAGAATAATATTTGTTCTAAAAGCTTTCGCCTTTCAAATGATACCAGTTTCATTGATGGCCCCTCATAGACCAGAACGCCCATTAATACTTTCAAATAAAAATCTGCCATCTAAATGACTACACTTGAAAAAATGACCACCAGAGGCGGGAATCGAACCCGCGTTCCTCGCATACCGGGAGATTGCTTAACCTCCAACCTAAACATCCTTGGTGTTGCCTAAACACCCTCGGTGTAATCCCAATAACATTGATGAAAGCAACGCGGCATTACAGCGTTAAAAAGCACTTGAAAATTTCGACAAGCTCTGCCAACGCCTGGGTGACCGAGAGGTTAGGCAATCGCCCGGTATGCGAGGAACGCGGGTTCGATTCCCGCCTCTGGTGGTCATTTATTCAAGTGCAATAATATATTTAGATTGCAAAGTGAATGCTTATCACTTAAAAACAATAATTTATTTCAAATCTGCCAAATTAAATTTAAACAAAACGGATTGTAAAACGAGAAACGTGAAAATTACCTTACCAACAATCTAATTAACCAATTATAATTTTACAAATTTCACAAGAGAGCACAAAATCCTTTTTTTTTTTCAAATACAAAATTTTGACATAGCGTTGACACACATAATGTAAATCCAAAATGCAATCCCATTGGTTGTTACGGGCGATCTGAAGCGCTTATTAGTCCAAAAACGAAGCACTCTTGGTAACGCAGGGGGCTTGAAATGTTGTCCGCGGCAACAGTCTCAGTCACTATGACTTCAATCAAAACAATAGTCAGCTGATGTAGATGAAATAACTCAAGGTCGGAGACAGCCCCAAAGACTGCATGCGTAAAGAGGCAAACTGCACTTAAATTTTAGGATCAGATGATCAAAATGGTCTCAAAATCAGGGTAATAATAAAAACAAATTTACAGAGCTTAGTGACATTTTATCACTACTAAGTTTGGGCTTTATGTTACAATTGATGTATGATACAATTTTATCACCTCTGACGGACCCATCCTAAATTACGAGTATCATTGTTTGATTTAGTGAGTATGACTAACTATTCTATTTCTTCCAAATAATATTACAAAATCCAATCTAACTTAAAAAAGTAAGATACTCGTATAAACTTTAAAGCCTTTAACTGCGTGTTAAGGTCAGTTTAACTCTCAAAATATATTTTATCCCAGAGTCACTCCTTTCATTAAAACTTACTTACAATTTGCGATTCTCGACTCTACAGCGACATAAACCGTTATTTATAACGCTAAACGTTATTTACAACGGTGCAACGTCGCAGTTATGTTTCTGCCCACTTTATGGTCGGTATAATTGAACTTTTTTGAGAGCACGCTTTTATAGCAGGCAACACCTGCATTTTGTGTATGGATTTTCAGATTTTCTTACTACTGAATAGCTAAAACGATATTTTATTAATAGTAAGATGAAAAAAAAATTCTTGTTACCCAAAAATTAGGGAGTTCACTTCACAACAAGACTGGCGGTATTATGTATTCACTTGATTGACTTGTTTGTTATCGCCTGGTGTCGCCACTTGTATCTAACAGGATACAGTTACGCCAATGTGATTATAGAACTTTATAGTTTAAACTATGGTATATAATTGCCATAAATTTTATATAATATTAGGCTAGCTTATTGATTCAAACAAATTGTGTGATAGTATACAAGGTACTATTTTCTCGTCTGCAGCATTTTGGAACGTATATGCCAATTTCCTTTGGCTAAACAGGCAATAATTTGTACGTGAAGCGGCTCCAAACAGACACATTACTTGTGTAATAAATACATTTAATGACTTAGCCGAGTCACGTCATTAAATTCACGTCACGTTATTATATTTTAGCGGATCAATTGTTTTGTCAAACCACAGCACAGAATTTAAGTTTGAATTGAGGGTTCGAAATCAGTTTTCAGACTGCGAACCATAAGGTTATTTTGTTTATAACGTATTTATACGAGTTTAAATAAGAAACTTATATAAATAAGAAAAGAACACTGAGTGTTAAAAATATTAAAAACTATTTTGTTTACGTTTTTGCACTAAAAGTTCTATCGTTTCCAGGCCACCTCATCTGTTTTATGGGTAGACTTCCGCCAAGAACATCTTAGTAAGGTCAACTATTCAGGGTTTAATGTTTTTATCGCCTGGAGGACCAAACCCCACATTTCTATACCCGAGAGTTTAGTCTTCGACCCGCGATGGTATGAGGCCCGTCGTCGAATCGATAAAGAGTTTTTGCAGTGCTGCCGAACCCTAGGTTCGGTTTTTGAGGTCTATTTAGGCCAATACCTTCTTTTACCGTAGTGAAAGACGTTGACTGATTTAGATGACCCAAGACTCTGGATATAAGAAATGGTGGTAGAAACACCTATGCGATGCGTTCCATGGAACACTGCTGAACGCGTCATGAAAAAGGGCTTGGCGGTCTTACATCATGACACATAAATTGTAAACAACATGCGCGGTCTTGAGAAGAAAAGGGGTTTAGTATTTAAATACAATTTTTGCACAGGCCGGTAGTAGATGCCATTCTAGTCCGGAGAAAGGCGACGATGCGAAAAGTGATCGGCATCGTTGTTATGGGTCGCTCTATCAGGAGTAGCGATATCGTGCCTCCCTTTTTTCGTGCATGAGACACTGCTGTCTTGATGTCGCATTGGACAAAGAGATATGAGGACTGAACTGTGATGCAGTTCTTGGGCTTGGCTCTGAAGAGCATACAGTATAGTTAGCATCTATTTTTGTTTTCAGCGCAACACCCCTTCTCCTTGTGACCCATGAGAGCTAGATCGTTTGGAGGAGGTTAATGAAGTTCTAAGTAACTAAATTGGTAGCAATTTAGTTCGTGGATCTTTGAAGATTTAGTAACGTTAAAAACTGTTGATGATTTAGCCAACTTCGAGAGGCAACAAAGCTGGCAAAAATTAGAAGCCCAATTAATTATAATCGATAGTCCTTAGATTTATTGATCGCTGTATTTTTGCAACAGACTTTATTTTCGGCAAGGAATTTAGATAGTTCCAAGTCCTCCAAATTATTACTAAAAAGTTATGCTTTGCGGATATAAGACAGATTTCAAACTTGATCTTTCATCCAAGAACCTGTGAACTTTCAGTCAAACCCACTCGCGAAGCATTTGTGTGTTTGGGCTATACAAAGTTGTTAAAAGACTCATAAACAATTATTTTTACATTCCATCTGTCACGCAGTATTTAGGCTAGCCAATTCGTGATAGTGTAAAAGGTCTCTGGAACCGTGCTAAAGCCGAATAGCGGGCACGTCAGTTCCAACAATTTTTTATTGTACATCAGACGTAAGAAAGCGCCTGTGTGTGTGGGTAAAGCACGCACACACTTTCAAATGGCAATATGACTGGGAACTTGCACAGCCAGTCTTGAGGTTGCTATCACGTAGTCGAATATTGGACAGGCTGATCCATCTGATTTATTTGGAAATGTAATATTCAGCTTTGATACAATACCTAGTGCTCCCATTTTCCTCCACTGTCGGTGATAGTACGTAACTTACCTGCTTGAAACTAGTAATTGTCTAAAGTTTTTCAGCTTACACTAGACCCACCTGGAGCGTCCTCGGATGCCTCGGATGCCGCGAGCGGGCCGAAAGCCTCTGTTGTGAAATGAACCTCTTCGACTAGAATTCTGACTTTTGTGTTGATCATTTAAGTGCGGGGAGCTACTTTGCCTGAATCCATCCCGCAAGGGTAGGTTGCTATATGATAAGAATGCAAGAACATAGGCAGTAAGGTTTGGTTCATTAATAAAATATTATAAGTTCCACACGATGGAACTGCTGATTTTCCAAGGCATGCCACTGCGAAGGGCAGCTATATTGAGCATTTAATTGCAGACCTATATGCGGATACTTACCTTGGTTGAATCCACCCCGTAAGTGTGGGTTTTTATATTTTGACTAACAATTCATGTGCATAGGAGTTAAGATTTGGTTCATGAAAAATGTTATGAGTTCCACGCGATGGAACTGCTAGTTTTCGCAGGTCATGCCCCTGCTCAGCCATAACAAGATACTTACAATGGTTGAATCCACCCCGCGAGGGTGAGTTGTTATATGAATATGAATGCATGTGCATAGGAAGTAAGCTTTGGTTCATAAAAAATATTATGAGTTCCACGTGATGTAACAGCTGGTTTTCACAAGCCATGCCCCCGCAAAGGGCGGCTGTATTGAGCATTTAAGTGCTGACCCATATGCAAAAACTTACCTTGGTTGGATCCACCCCGCGAGGGTGAGTTGTTACATGAATAAGAATGCATGGGCATAGGAAGTACGGGTTGGTTCATAAAAATATTATGAGTTCCATGCGATGTAACTGCTGGTTTTCGCAAGCCATGCCCCCGTGAAGGGCGGCTATATTGAGCATTTAAGTGCTGACCCATATACAAAAACTTACCTTGGTTGGATCCACCCTGCGAGGGTGGGTTGTTATATGAATAAGAATGCATGTGCACAGGAAGTAAGGTTTGGTTCATGAAAAATATTATGAGTTCCACGTGATGGAACTGCTGGTTTTCGCAAGCCATGCCCTCACGAAGGGCGGCTATATTGAGCATTTAAGTGCTGACCCATATGCGAAAACTTACCTTGGTTAAATCCACACCGCGAGGGCCCACCCTCGCAGTGTGGATTGTTATATTATGACTATGAATGCATGTGCATATGAAGTCAGGTTCGGTTCATGAAAAATATTATAAGTTCCACACGATGGAACTGCTGGTTTTCGGACACCATTCCCCCGCGCCGCGAGGGGCGGCCATTAGTTACACTAGATTTAGATTGTAACCCGACTTTGATGGAAAGAATGAATGAAAAACTTTTTACAAATTAATGATATTTTGATTTGATTTTTACTGACATTACATTACCCTTTTCTAAAACGGTTGTAAAAGGTGCATGCAGGCTAAAGTTACAGACATAAATTTCGATAACTTAGGTAAAATGTACAGGAATTGTTACCAAAAGCAATTTAAAACGTAAATGGTTCCACGTAGTGGCTACCGTCACAGAATACTGCTACCGTGCAGAATATACCGAAAGCAAAAGCATTGAATCAATATAGCAGGATAAGACCTATAAACATATTATGCTTGGTAGCGGAAGGTGTCATAAATGTTTTAACCTTCTTGTTTGTTTCTAGTTTTATGACTAGTGTGGTTGTAATTATTCTGTGTATCAACATAAATCTAACTTCTGCCCAAGTGAAACAACCCAAGCGTTGGGTAGCAACATTTTCAATATCGTAAGGATATGTCGTTCGTCGCCAGACAGTCGTCAGTGACGTTGTTTTTCGCTAAGCTCTGAACAAACCGAACCCCGTATTGATTATCTATATCAATACGTACAAACTTGTAAAGAAATGGCTTTATTTATAAAAACAATTTATATTTCAACACTATTTCAATTATCAGTGGGACCAATACGATTAGAAACATGCAGAGCTCACCCATTTCCTAGGTATTCAGAATGGCGGGTGTGCTTACTTCTCCTACAGGGCTGACAGCGGCGGCGTGACCGCCTCTGTCCTTGCCGGTCCCACAAATAAGAAAGCATATGGCCGGTCAGCCCTGTAAGCGAAGTAAGCACACCCAGTGAACACGAGCCAGAGACAAAACGAGCTTGATATTGAACTGCTGTCTGACGGGGGAAACGTGTTCAGAGTAGTTCTGAGCACGTTTCCCCCGTCGCGTTCTGCTCGATGCAATGTTACTTTAGTTTTCATGCATTACAAAAAACTAGGTAGGTAGGTACTTATTTTATTTGATTTAGCAAGTGAAAATCTATAAATTACGAACTGGCAATTCTTTAAAAAACTTACCACGGGATCCGAACGGAAAACCCGTTGAATGTCATGACTGCGTGGTATTTTCACTGTGAACAACATCATTAAAACACAATTTTACGGATTACTTCGCGATTTATTTACATTTTATTTTAAACCTGACGTTTCGAACACTTTACAGCGATCGTGGTCACAGGGAGACTAAGGTATTATTTGTCATTACAAAGTTTTGAAAAAATTTTAACTACCGTCACTCAATAATATTAATTTACGTTCCTATTTACGCAGAAAGAGCTAACCGTGTCTTGAGATCTTGCAGTGCTAGGTGTTGCTTTGGTTTTTGCTAGAATAGGATCCCATGCCGGTGGAACTTTCCAACCATCTTCTCTATTGAAATTTGAATGTTTTCTAATTTCAATGGCTTCACGTAGCATTCGAGGAATAAAACGCCGTTCTTTTGTAAGTATTTTAGGTTGGTCAAAACGAATGAAGTGGTTGGGTTTGTCTAAGGCATGTTCACACACTGCAGATTTTATGTTCCGTCTATGTTTTACGTCAGCTATGTGTGCTTTTATCCGCACGCCTATACTTCGCTTTGTTTGCCCGATGTAGGAGAGGCCACAGTCACACTCCAGCTTGTACACCCCTGCATCTTGAAGAGGTATGTTGCACTTGACAGGTGGTAGGAATTGGTTAATCTTCTTTTGCGGCTTGAAGTAAGTTTTGATTGAAGCACGCTTCAAGATATTCCCAATCTTGTCAGTGACTCCCTTCACGTATGGTAGTACTGCAGGTTGGCGTTCAACTGTCGTAGGCTTGGCACGGGGTCTGCAACGACGTGGTACTGGAAGCTGGTTGTCCCGTAGTACCTTCCTTACATGCTGAAGCTCAGCAGTCAGGTGTCGGTCGTCACAGATGCCCCTCGCTCTCTGAAACAAAGTTTTGCCCATGGTAGCTAACTGTGAAGGATGATGGTGAGACGCACCATTGAGATATTTATCGGTATGGGTGGCTTTTCTAAAGACTGTGTGGCTAAGGGTATGATCCGAATTCCTAGTTAGTAAAATATCTAAGAAAGCTAGTTTACTGTCTGCCTCAATTTCCATAGTAAATTTAATTTTTGGATGTATTGAATTAAGATGATTAAGAAAAGCAGAAACACTGTTGGTGGGTAAAATTGTGAAAGTGTCATCTACATACCGCTTATAAAACTTTGGTGATATAGGTGATGTGCTCAGAGCTCGATCCTCAAAATCCTCCATGAATATATCAGCAACAACTGGGGATACCGGAGAGCCCATTGCTACACCATCGGTTTGCAGATATAACTCATTATCCCACAGTAAATAGCCAGATGTAAGGCAATGTTCCAATAGTTCCGCATATTCTATTGGCATGTCGAGTTGAACCAGCTTCCTTTTAGTAATTTCAATGCAGTCCTGTACTGGTAAGCTTGTGAATAGGGACTGTACATCAAAACTAACCATTGTTTCATCATCTGCTAATTGTAAGTTCTTAATTTCGCTGATAAAATGGTAGGAATCCTTCACATACGCCGTTGTTTCTCCCCTTAGCTTTGATAATGTTTAAGCTAAATGCTGAGCCAATCTGTAGGTTGGGGTATCAATTTGACTCGCAATGGGACGTAGCGGGATATTAGTCTTATGAATTTTTGGCAACCCATACAATTTCGGTTGTTTTGCACACGGAGGTACTAACTGTTGAACATCTAGACTTAAACTGTCACTGTGTTTTCGTACTAAGTCGCTGGTTTTCTTCAGGATTTTGTTTGTTTGATCTACTTTTACGCGTTTGTAGGTAGATTCGTCCGACAGCAACTGTATCCATTACGACCGTAGCGTTTCCTTTATCTGCGCGTACGATTGTTAGATCTGGTCTAGATTTTAGGTTTTTTAAGGCTAGATATTGTTCACGAGAAAGATTCTACTTCGGGACTTTGCAATGTCGTAGGACAGACGATATGTCTTGTCGTAATGCTTCCGCGTCCTCTTTCTTCATGTTATTCTTTACTAAGCAATCTTCTACGCTGCAAATAATCTCCTCATACGGTAAATCTCAACGGTAGGTTCATCCAAAATTTGTTTTGATAAATTGACAACTGTCCTGCTGTTCCGGTTGTCTATGGTTGGTAAAGTGACATTTGCGTTTCGTTTCACTAAATTTTGAGATGATAGTTTGTTATATTTTTCGATTTGGTTTGCTTTGCATTCGTTATATTTTGATGTTTCGCGTCTATTAAGTATCTGAATGCATTCTTCAAAATCTAGTTGGGACAGTTGTAATTTTAAATCTTGACATAGATTCTCGACGGTTGCGTTTAAATAAACTAGGTCGCTATGATGTTGATGTATGAAATGACGGAGCATTTTTTGACTTGCCTGGTTTAAGATCTTCGCACTCCCGCGTATGTCTTTCTTTGGTGAAATTTGGACACATCGTGGGATGAGGTTGTGGTCTCTGCACCTCTTGAGGAAATTTAAAGATGATATTTTCCTCGCGCGTTTAGTCTTGAGATCTTCCAACCGGCGAATTTTGTTTGGAACATTGCCTTACATCTGGCTATTTACTGTGGGATAATGAGTTCTATCTGCAAACCGATGGTGTAGCAATGGGCTCTCCGGTATCCCCAGTTGTTGCTGATATATTCATGGAGGATTTTGAGGATCGAGCTCTGAGCACATCACCTATATCACCAAGGTTTTATAAGCGGTATGTAGATGACACTTTCACAATTTTACCCACCAATAGTGTTTCTGCTTTTCTTAATCATCTTAATTCAATACATCCAAAAATTTAATTTGTTATGGAAATTGAGGCAGACAGTAAACTAGCTTTCTTAGATATTTTACTAACTAGGAATTCGGATCATACCCTTAGCCACACAGTCTTTAGAAAAGCCACCCATACCGATAAATATCTCAATGGTGCGTCTCACCATCATCCTTCACAGTTAGCTACCGTGGGCAAAACTTTGTTTCAGAGAGCGAGGGGCATCTGTGACGACCGACACCTGGCTGCTGAGCTTCAGCATGTAAGGAAGGTACTACGGGACAACCAGCTTCCAGTACCACGTCGTTGCAGACCCCGTGCCAAGCCTACGACAGTTGAACGCCAACCTGCAGTACTACCATACGTGAAGGGAGTCACTGACAAGATTGGGAATATCTTGAAGCGTGCTTCAATCAAAACTTACTTCAAGCCGCAAAAGAAGATTAACCAATTCCTACCACCTGTCAAGTGCAACATACCTCTTCAAGATGCAGGGGTGTACAAGCTGGAGTGTGACTGTGGCCTCTCCTACATCGGGCAAACAAAGCCAAGTATAGGCGTGCGGATAAAAGAACACATAGCTGACGTAAAACATAGACGGAACATAAAATCTGCAGTGTGTGAACATGCCTTAGACAAACCCAACCACTTCATTCGTTTTGACCAACCTAAAATACTTGCAAAAGAACGGCGTTTTATTCCTCGAATGCTACGTGAAGCCATTGAAATTAGAAAACATTCAAATTTCAATAGAGAAGATGGTTGGAAAGTTCCACCGGCATGGGATCCTATTCTAGCAAAAACCAAAGCAACACCTAGCACTGCAAGATCTCAAGACACGGTTAGCTCTTTCTGCGTAAATAGGAACGTAAATTAATATTATTGAGTGACGGTAGTTAAAAATTTTTCAAAACTTTGTAATGACAAATAATACCTTAGTCTCCCTGTGACCACGATCGTAAGCAATTACAGTGTGGCAGCGGCAGAGCCTGCTGCGCACAAGTTGCTTCGACGGAATACAAAACGCCAATGTACAAAAATGGCGCTACACACTTAAGGAAACTAAAAATATCGCGCGGCCGCCAGGTGTCGCCACTGTCCTGGAAACAAGGGAAGGGGTAAAAAAGGTACTAGAACTGGTAGAAATCGACGGATACGGATATGCTTTCTCAATATAAAGCTTCCAGTGACGGTCAAGTAGTTAAATGACTATAATTATAATAGTGGAGCAGCATAGCGCTCAACCTCTAGCCGTGTTTGGTGGTGACACTTACCTAAACCTTAGACTTAAGATATTGGTTCTATCTTTATTAAAGTTTTTTTAGGTAGAAAAACGCGACTATAGACTTTGTAAAAAAATATTGTCACAAATAGTATTTCCCTCTCTTACGCATTTTGCTTTGACACAGACAAATGTCAAAAAATGCATATGGTTCGAGGAGTTGGTTAAATAAAATGCCGGAATAAGCTCAAGAGCTCATTGCGTCACCTATTAATAATACCAGGATACCATAAAACAATGGTGTTATAAATAGGTTTATCATAAAATTGGAAACGTTTCGAGCGAGTTCGCGTGCTAAGCGAGTCGCGTCATAAAATATTTACGGCAAGGTGTTCAGCTATTATACGACACACCTTGGACTAGATTGGTCCAATTTATTGGGTCACGAATGTATTGATATTTGTATTGAAATGTAGCTGTTACAAGATGTACGAAGCGTTTTGGAAACAGAATTTGAGCCATAATAGAAATTGTCTATAAGTATGCCCTCCATCATTGCTTTATGTAGATTTCCTTTTCTATTTTAATAAATATTAAATTGAAGTTATAAAGGGTTGACATTGGTATAATTTTGTTATGTTAAAATAAGAAACCATGTCCAAATTATTAAATGCGAAAATGCAATTGATGCAAATTCTTGTCTTGTTATTTATCCATAAGTTGGTGCGGTTGGTGGTTCTTAAGTTTTCTTTATACGTACCCTTAATTTTTTTCTTCTAATTACTAGGTACATAGGTTGTTGTGAGCTCCTTGCCACATTGTTTTTTTTGTGTTGTTTTGTGGTGTGTCGTGTGTGTGTGTGTCCTTTTTATATGAATAATTATTTTTTACCCATTTTGCCAAAGTTTTTCATAGTTTTCATTAGTTTCCTTTTAAATACAGTCTATTGCCCTTTTCGTTTATTTTAGTCCTTCGAGCCGGATAGAAATTTAAAATAAAAGTTAATAGTTAATAGAGCTGTCTTCGAATGACATATGGAGCCAATGAAACTCGTATTCTTGAAGTAATTTTGTATTGAAAAAATATAAAGTACAATTTTGATGTTCGTGCCGCGACGACCGGAAGGTAAGTGTTTAATGACATGCAGAAAATCAAACTAGAAATGAATACTCCTGCCAAGAAGCAAAAGCAACGTTTTACTATAGAGGGAATGCGGCGACGCATAATTATGGGAGCCGAAACATCTTCCCGCCTCGTTGAAAGGTCACTTTCAACTTGAAGATTCTTCTTTTGATAGCGGACACAGACGAGTGAGTGGTCTTCTGATGCATCCACGGATAGTGTTAATGTCAGCGACCCGCGAAATCCCATCCGTTCCAGGATATAGACGAGCGACTCTTCCTAGTCTCCAGTTCAATGGTGGAACATGGTCTTCATGTATGAGCACCATGTCATCAACGTTTAGTTTATCTGTATTTTCTTTCCATTTCGTCCTCTGTTGCAATTCTCCTATGTATTCTCTCTGCCATCTGTCCCAAAAATGCTGGCGTAGTCTCTCAAGACGTTCATACCGACGAAGGCTGTGGAACGAGAGTTCAAGCTTCGTAGGTCAGGTGATGCAATCGAAGTCATCGGTCTTCCAATCAGAAAGTGCCCTGGGGAAAGAGGGAGGAAGTCATTGGGAGAGGAAGATAGTGGGTACAAGGGTCGACTATTTAAGATGGCCTCGACTTGTACAAACAGAGTGGAAATCTCTTCGAATGTTAGGTGGCTGTTGCCCATAACTCTTTTAGTATGGAATTTAGCGGATTTCACTCCAGCCTCCCATATACCACCGAAATGAGGAGCGTAACTTGGAATAAATTTAAACTTAATGCCTTCTTGATTTGCAAAATCACAAAGAGGGTTTTGATTATGTTTTAAAAATTGGTTTATTTCTTTATTTGAAGCAACAAAGTTACGCCCGTTATCGGAAAATATTTCTACAGGCTTGCCTCTACGCGCGATAAATCTTCGAAGTGACATTAGAAACGCATCTTTTGATAAATCGCTTCTAAATGCACACATTTATAGCGTAAACAAACAAATAAATATGTCTAAACGATTTGATTTTAGATTTAGTTTAGTTTGTAATGATTTAGTCATGAAGGATGATTGGCTTCCACAATCCAACAATGCACGAACTCCTATCGACTGGTTTGTGAAGGGATTGCAAACATCGATCAATGCTGTAGATAAAATTACTTGTTGATTTTGTATAGAATGATTTGATATAGTTGTAGAATCTGACGAATCAATTGAAATATTTGATGATGCTGTTGAAGGAGCATGAAGTAGCGTATTATGTCTTTGTTTGCACTCACGACATGGTCCCATGCGACAATCATTTAATGTATGACCTTGCCTTAAGCAATTAGAACATAGTTTGTATTTTTTGACATCGTTTAATTTTTCATGAACGCCTTTCGCTTTAAAAGTAGTACAGTCATAAATTCTATGATTGCCGCCGCATATGATACACACAAAGTTATGCGATTCCTGTTTATTTACAGTAGCAGAAAATGCCTTAGTGTGCGTCGCACCTTTATTATTGCAACGCGATGAGTCATAACTACGCGACGTTGAGGGCGCATTCCTATTATGATTGCTATTATCGTAAGATTTGTTTCTATTTATAGCTTCTAAAACATCTGCGCGATCAATCAAAAACTTATGAAATTGACTTAGTGTAGGCATACCTTCGAGCGTGTTACGCTACTCCTCCCATTTAGATAAGGTTTGATTGTCTAATTTTGATGAAAACATAAAAATAAGCAACATGTCCCACTTATCAGTAGGCTGGCCTAAGCTGGACAACGCGCGTAATTTTTTTGTCATGTGATCAACCATGAAACGCAATGATTTTTCAGACTCACGTGTCAGTGGTTGTATGTTATTTAGTAACGAATTTAAATGATAATTTGTCAAAAGACGCTTATTGTTATAACGCTCGCAGAGAAGCTGCCAAGCCTGTGTGTAGTTAGCTGATGAAATTTCAAGGTTAAAAATAATTCTGGCTGCTTCCCCTTCCAAGTAGGAAACAAGATAATGAAATTTATGAAATTATCTGATATTTTGTTATTATTATTTATAAGAGTTTCGAATGTATCGTGGAATTCCAATCAGCGAAAATAAGTTCCATCGAATTTGGATATTTGAATTTGCGGTAATTTAAATCCTATTTCATTAGAGTCTTTACTAACGGGTAAACATTGAGAACTAGTATCATGAAACATTACTGACTCACGTCTTTGCTGAGCCTCGCAATTATGATCATCTAGTAATTTCTTACAAGCAGCAATATTGATTACAAAATCATTCTCGATGCTATCCCGCTCATCAATTCCGGTTTGCAACTGATCAGCATTCAAAACCTCAATCTGAGTTTGCAAATAATCAAATCTCATTGACAATGCTTCGAACTTGCCAAGCTTTATTGTCAACTCAGCAATATCGCCGCCTGTCAGCTCCTCCTTTTGTTTTGCACTGGTTAAATAGTTTTTAAATTTGGTTATTTGTCCTTTAACGGAACTGCGTTTAACGTATAATTCTTTAAGTTCTTTACCGTCTGCCATGATTGGAAATTGAATAGAAATGAGGTGTGCAATACAAAAGAAGCAAGACTATGTTAGGCAAAAGTTTTTAAAAAAAATGAATCTTACGCCCCTCGTTTCGTTGGTATAGGTAAACGGCTGCAATTGCACTCAAGGTCGGACGTGAAGAATAGCGGCCGGTCAGCTGATTGTAGTTCCGGTTTTTTCACGACTCGATCCTTTCTTGAGCCAGCTGAAATGTTCGGCGAATATGCTTCAGCAAACGAAACTATTGACGTTTGATAATTATGTAAGTTAATGATTAAGATGGGCCACCAAACTCGACACAAAATTCATAAAAATGAGAAAATTTTGCAAATATTTACGTGAGTCGAGTTATTAATTATTGCTAGCAAGGATTTAGAACAAAATAACTTTAATTTGTGTTGAAATAGACTACGATTTATAATTTATTTGAATTTGAGGGTAGATAAATATACCAAAAATAACGTATTTCTTTTACGATATTTCAAAAAATTGCTACTAAAATAAAGCAATAATATGATTAAATGATGAGATAACCACTGAATGTAACTAGTTTTAGCCGTAGTTAAATAGCGGAAGTTGGAAATTTAGGTAGTAGGTTGAGGATGAGGTAGGTTAAAAGTTATGGATTTTTGGACACTTATCTGAAGAAATCCGCAGGCTGGCGTGGTGTGAAGCTGTAGCTGCTCCCCTGACCGACTACAGTACTCAGCTGCTGGTCTTCCTTTTGTCTTGTAAAGGCTTTCGTTTTCCTTTACTCGACGCGGCGATGACGATGGCGTTTTCTTGATTTTGTTGCGAATTTCTGGCGAATTTCTTATGTTCCCCTCAGTGGCGTGCCTGGGGTATCGCGACAGGGCAAGCCAAGCTACAGCTTCGGCACAAGTTAATGGTCTTTATTGATTCTTGAAAATGAGCACTGCTGTTGTTGAAATGAAATTACTTGATTCTTCATGTTTCACTGTACTCTCTCTTCATATCTCCAATACATTCAGTTCTTTCGGCTTCTGGCGAGTTAATCAAAGCACACTGAAGGCATATTACCACCAGGCAGAATTGTGGAAACATACAAGCAATGACATACTTTCGGTGGCTTTGAAAAAAGCCTTTTGAAGTTGTTGAGCTGAGTATGAGGAAATAATATAATACACGAGAAAATATACGACATTACAAACAATGGTAAATAAAAAACTGTGTCAGGACATTATAGTATAATTGTTTTATTTGTATTCTAAGTCAATGCGTCATCTTTTTTACAAAGATGTTTCAATACGTTGTTTACCAAAACTGCAAAATGAAATAACAGCGTTCATGAGTTTCTGAGAATTTTGATGCCTTTTATGACATTTGATAAGTTATTTAGGTCGTCATAACCAGTTGTATTCCAAACATGGTTTTCATTAGAAAAACATATGCAACACCAACAATATAATTTATTAGAATGCGAGCAGCCAGCTAACCAATGAGTTTTATAAACTGATGTGTTAAATTTTCTCTTGCGAGACTTACTTGTTTCCGAAGTATTCAAATCCGGTGTCGGCTTTGGCGAAGCTATGAGTTGTTTTTTCTGAGCAAAATTTAAAGATTTTACCTTGCCCCCGCTTGTTAACTCTTGCACACATTTCAAACCTTCACAAGGAACAATGTTATTATCACTAGCGGCACTCATTTTGTAATGAAACAAACTTTCATACAATTTAGAAAAAACACAACGAAATTTCCTCAAACTCTCACTCGCTCGACTGACAATATACGTGAAGTTCGCCTCTTTCGGTCATAAACAAACCTATTTATTCATTACTTCCGCCCACATTTAGTTTGCACTTGCACGAACTTCATTTGCAAGCCCGGCTTAATTCTTTATACTGACCGACTATAGATACTTACCGGTAGTTATACGTCTTTTACAGACTTTCCCATATGTGTGAAGAGTTCGTCCGGAGCCGTAAAGCAAGCCTCATAAGAAGCCCACTGGTGCGAGAGAGACGCTAGATAACGTTCTAAAATCGCGCGCAAAACGCGAGTTTGTTTGCTCGCACGCTAGATGGCGTTACGTGTCGCGTTTTCACTCAAGTTTCGATGAAGAATCAATGCACGCGCGAAAATTTAAGTGTAAATAAAATGTGTTTGATCTTTTTTATTTTTTTACACTAAGGCAAGCTGGGCTTTTTGGCTTATATAGTGGTCCCGCCACTGGTTCCCCTCATGGGCCACCAAATTATGTCTTCGAATGACATATGGAGACAATGAAACTCGTATTCTTGAAGTAATTTTGTATTGAAAAAATATAAAGTACAATTTTGATGTTCGTGCCGCGACGACCGGAAGGTAAGTGTTTAATGACATGCAGATAATCAAACTAGAAATGAATACTCCTGCCAAGAAGCAAGAGCAACGTTTTACTATAGAGGGAATGCGGCGACGCATAATTATGGTAGCCGAAACAAGGGCAATTGAGCAAAAACTATTATTGAGTTACAAGTATCAAGGCATGCACTTTAAAAAAACCAACGTGTTACGAATTTAAATATTGAAACCTAAACATGAAATAATTCCTTATGTTCACACGCAATGTCGTACCAAACCCTTTTTCAAATCTTAAACGAAACACTGAAAACTCTTTGGATAGGTTCAGTGCCTAAAAATAATCAAGTTTCAATAATATGTCACAGCTGTCAATCACGTTGTGACAGTCAAAAAATAAATATCACTAGAATCCAAGTTAAGTGGAATTTTATGTTTTTTAGCACACGGAAGGGGAAAATAATTACCAAAAAAAATAGTAGGGGTCATTAAAACACAATTTTACGGATTACTTCGCGATTTATTTACATTTAATTTAAAACCTGACGTTTCGAACACTTTACAGCGTTCCTGGTCACAGGAAGACTAAGGTGTTATTTGTCATTACAAAGTTTTGAAAAATTTTTACTACCGTCACTCAATAATATTAATTTACGTTCCTATTTACGCAGAAAGAGCTAACCGTGTCTTGAGATCTTGCAGTGCTAGGTGTTGCTTTGGTTTTTGCTAGAATAGGATCCCATGCCGGTGGAACTTTCTCTTTCTCTCAAACAAACGAAACAAAAAAATAGGCGATTCATATTTTAGCGCAATGGACCAAAATGAACGGGACGAAAAGGGTAATGGACTGAATTTATATGGAAACTAATAAAAACGTTGGAAAAATGGATAAAAAATATATTTATATAAAAAGGACACACACACACGACACACCACAAAACATAACAAAAAAACGGGAATTGTCGGGATGCCGTGACAGCCCGCTGGCAGCTCAATAACAGGAGTCCAGGAGACGAAACCCCCGCGACGCATGAGTGTAAGGATGCGCCTGCTTTGATGGGTCCACGAGACTAACCGTTCGATAGGCGTTCAGCTGTGACATAGCCGTAGATCAAGTCGTCGTATCTCCTCATCATAATGCTTGGGATGGAACTTAATGTTGAAAAATGCTCTTTTATAACATTCACCAGAAAAAAGTAATGTTCTGCCTACAAAATATTTTATCAATGGAGTCAGTCTAGGTAAGGTCAGGTGGTTAGGGATCTGGGGGTTTTGATGGATAACAAGTTAACTTTTATCCCCCACATGGATCACATTATAAAGAAATCAGCTAAAATATTGGGTTTTGTAGTTCGTAATGCGAAAGAGTTTAGAAATGTCAAAACCTAAATTCTACTATTCAACTGTCTCGTGAGATCAACCCTTGAATATGCTAGTATTGTTTGGAGACCACACTTCGCTTGCCACTCCTTAAGGATCGAAAGGGTTCAGAGGAAGTTTACAAGACATCTGGCTTACAGCGTGGGCAGAGCGGCAAACTCACTTACTTATGAAGAGAGACTAGCTTTCTTTAAAATGACCAGTCTTCGCAAACGTAGAGACCTTCTCGATTTAGTTTTTCTGTATAAAATAGTTAATTATGATCTGCATTGTTTTGAACTTGTACGGAAACTTTCACTTCGAGTTCCTTTACGCCTACCCCGTCGTCCAATGGCCCTCTTTAGCGCTCCCCTAAGGAGAACTGTATTGGGCACTAACTCACCTATATTCGAATGGTTAAGCTCTACAACAGGCTTAGTCAATCCTCAGACATCGATATATGTTCTATGTCACTTTGCAAATTCCGCAAGTCCCTGCACAGTGTAATATGATGTGTATTTCTTTTTAAAATCAGAGTATACGAGTGTCGTTACTTTCACACTTAAATATTGGGTGTATGTAAGGGCCCTTAGTAGGTGAAAACGGCAAAATGGACTGTTATCTATGAGCTATAATTGAAAATATTGAATGTTTTTCGCACTGAAATTTCTAATATGTATTACAGAACGTATGTGTGATGGGATGACTGTTTCCAAAACACGATTGGAAAAATTTTGCTCGATAGAAAAACATCCTGAAGTTACCTCTAAAATATCATATATATGCTCATTATAACCGTATTTTACGATAATAATTCGTATTAAATCACAAATACATAGGTATTTACCTTCTCGATTTCGTGACTGTTTTAGATTTAGAAAATACTAAATATTTTCATTCACTTTTTGATAAAAATGTGAATGGCGCTTACGATTTTTAGTTTCGAGCACGTTGATTCCATACTAAACGCGGACCCCGACCCGCGTGCAACCCGTGAGGCCCAGTCTCGCTTCGACGTTCGCACGCAGGGGCTGTGTCGCTTAGCTTGCCACTCTGAACGCGCGAAAATTACGAGTCCAAAGCACGAGTTGAACTTACTTTACCATGGGAAATAAAAAAAAAACATTATCGAAATTGAGTAGTTGCAGAAAAAGGTCGGCTAAAGCTCTGAATGAATTGATGAGGTATGTACCCTATTTTGATTATTTCATTCAACTACTATTATTATATAGTTTGGTGGACGCAGGGCAGTGCCAGACAGTAATTACTTCGATACTGTTTGGCACTGCAGCTGTCCATGGGCAGACGTAGCACTTACCATCAGATGCACGATCTCCTCGTCCCGTCACACAATGGCATAAAAAATGTAGTTAATTTAATTGATTGCAGTTTTACTTTTCTAATTAGCTAGGTATTATCTATTGTTTATATGATTTCAGAAAACGACGATGCATGACAATCGATCAAGATTTAGAACTAGAAGCTAATGAGATATTACGGTTAGTAGATGCCTACGCTATTTTATTTGTTATATCTATACTTATTTTTCTCTTGTAAACCCTAGTTTATTATCCGACTTGGTAGGCAGTTTCATAGTTTATTATAAAAATAGGTTTCATGCAATTTACATGCATGCCACCTAAGTATCAGTATACCTACTTAACTATTACATAATAACTCAATAGTAAGTAGTAATTTAGATATATAGCTGTATGTACCTATTTAGTTATCTGCGTATCTACTTGGAATCATCAGATTTTTGTTTTATTACAACAGGGTAAATGCACCAACAACGGACATATCAGAGGTGTCCATGCCACACGATCAAACTACGTAAGTGTCACCATACTATAGGTACCTACCTACATTGAATAAATAGTAAGTAAACAAACTAAATTTATTCTGGTTAAAAAATAGGGTAAATGAACCTATATTGGGTCTAATAATTTTTAAACAGGTTTTATTACGATAGAGTAAATGCACCAATAAAGGACATACCAGAGAGCTCCACGTTACAAGATCAAATTATTAGTACACCTATTACTCGTATATGTTTTAAATATAAAAATATCGAAGGCCAAGACTCGTTTCAAGGTCGTTGCGTTAGTTAATTAATTTTTATTTATTATACAAGTACCTATCAAGTCAGCAGATTTCTTCATATTTAAAATAGGATGATGTGCAAATACTGTTTATTTATTTATTTATCTAACTTGGTTTCAGAAAAACTTTTATTGAATTACGCAATGCAGCTGGAACATCATCAACACCATCACACTTGGAAATACAATGTGAAACTCCCAAAAAACTACAATCAGTTGAAGTACCGTGGGATCAAAGCATGTTAGTAAATATATTTTATATATTCTCATTTTTGTTTAGCTTTTCCTGCTATATGAAATATTATTTAGTGCTTGGCATGTCTTTATTTTCATTATCATCTTTTTTTTTGCATAGCGAATACAGAAGACCGAAACGAAGAACAGCCACAAGCTGAATTTGAAATTGAAACTGGTTGCTGCTCCTCTACAGCTGATTTACAAATAGATGGGCGAAGAATTGTATCTATTATTTTTTTTTTGAAAAATTTGAAGATTATTTCCATGCACAGCAAGAGTTTTGGTTGCGGTTTTCAAAATTCAGTTCTTGTGTCCGAAAAAAAACAGGGCTTAAATCTCAGCTAAAATTTGCTTGTGATATGTGTAACAGCATTTTTTTCGTTGACACTAATGAACCGGATATTAAACTTGATTCAAATAAGGCTGCAATAAGTGGGGTTATGTCCACTGGTATAGGTTTCAGGCAGTTTGAGGAATTGTGTTCATTAATGGATTCGCCTAGTCTAAATCAAAAACATTTTGATAAATTGCATAATGTAGTTTGCGATGAATGGCAGAAAACTGCTGCTGATCTAATGTTAGCTGCCGGTAAACGTGAAAGGGACGCTGCTATAGAAAGAGGCGACGTGACAAAAGATGGTATACCCTACATAGATGTGATTGCAGATGGGTGTTGGTCCAAGCGCTCTTATAAAACCAATTATTCAGCTCTTTCAGGAGCCGCGGCAATAATAGGTAGAAAATTTGGTGAGGTACTATTTATAGGGGTAAAGAACAAATATTGTTCTGTTTGTGCTCGAGCTTAAAACAAAAATGAAATCCCAGGTACATATACCTGTTTTAAAAATTACGCTGGTTCGTCGACATGTATGGAACCTGATATTTTATTGGAAGGTTTTAAGCAATCTCTTGAAACCCACAACCTAATTTATGCGCGGATGGTGGCTGTTGGAGATTCTAGCACTTTCAAAAAAATATCCGAAGCCCGAGTTTATCCCAATTTCTTCAGGAATATGTGTTCAATTTCTTCAGGAATATGTGTTCAAAGCTAAAAGCTGTATCTACAAATGTTAAATTCGCCCTGCAGCTTAGAAAAATGATAACGACTGAGAGAATTTTAGCTGTACGGAAAGTCATTTGCTGTGCAATAAAAAAACATAAGTCTGCAGATTGCGATTTAAACACAAAGATCACTAACCTTTACACAGATATCACCAACTCAATTTTTCACGCATTCGGAAACCATAGTTTCTGCAAAGATTACTACTGCCAAAGTAGTCGGATGAGCGAAGATTTGACACTTATTTTGAAAACATCCACAATATGGTTCAGGATCAAAACAGTTCTTACATCCGTGGCAGCAAAATCCCGCAGCCTCATATGCGACGTTGACAGCAACAGGGTCGAATGTTTTAACAGCATCGTTGCTAAATTTGTGGGTGGTAAGCGTGTCAATTTTTCACTGAAACATGGTTACCAAGCACGTTGCGATGCTGCTGTTGTATCTTTTAACTCAAAAAAGGCCTTGTCCACTTTGCACAAAAGTATTCTTGGCAAAAGTCCTATGAGATTAAAACGTCTCGAAACTCGAAGGATGAACCGAATATCACAAAAGAAAAAAAACAAAAGACGTCTCTTTCATCAAAAGAGCAGTGATCAGCATTATGGGGAATCATGCGTACTGCTAGATATGCCTGATGATGTTCTTTCAAAATGCAAAGAACAATTTTTGAAAGACTTGCATAAAACTAACAAAGAATTACAGGCAATCGAACGAAACACCGTACGCAGCGCGATTCAAGCGAGTGGTTAGAGGTACGACGTAATCTAATCACTGCTTCTAATTTTGCCAAAGTGGTCAAAAAGAAACAGTCTACGAGTGCCAAAAATCTTGTTAAACAAATAATATATCAACGAGATATTAGCCATGTTGCATCAGTGCAACATGGTATCGTCTATGAAAAAATTGCTCTGGAACAACTAGAGCGACAAATTGGTCAACAAATCAGGCCTTGTGTCCTGTTTATCGATCCAGAAATTCCATTTTTGGGTGCAACGCCTGACGGCTTGATAGGGGACGATACCATAGTGGAAATGAAATGCCCGTTTTCAGCGTTCAAATCTAGCTTGGAGTAAGCAATTGCCAGTGGATAAGTGAATTTTTGGAAAAAAACTAAACGTAGCGATGCTCTAATTGTGAACCAAAATCATCCGTGGTTCATACAAATTCAAGGTCAGATGCACGTGACACGTAAAGCAAAATGTATCTTTGCAGTGTGGTCTGGAGTCGAACAAAACTTAAAAGTCGAAATCATATGTCGTGACGATACATTTTGGGAAACAAAAATGAAGGATAAACTGGTGTCATTCTATAAAAATCATTTATTACTGGAACTATGTGATCCTCGACATACTAGGAACATGCCTATTCGGGACTAGGGATTGGGATAATGTTTTTATACTAATGTTTTACGAAATTAAATCACATTTCACTTACAAAAATTAATCGACTGTGTCATCCGGTGGGACTCGAACTAATGTTTTAGTGTTTGTAAAAAGTCAAAACCATGCCTATGCCAAACCAATTTTAATTAATTACAAATGTACTTGATTGAAATGTATTCGAAGTATAAAAACCTAATTACAGTCCTACCTAGTGCAGTATACGTTATTTTTTTCGTTGCAATCCCGCAAGGAGGTGGTTCCACCCATGAAAACAAAAACTTTTATTATGGAGCCAACTCTGAAAAGAAAAGTTATTTTTTCCATACTTACCGCTTTGGTTAACTTTTTTACGAAACGGCTGACTTGAGTTGATTTCATAAAGTTATTTGTTGTCATAATTAGAATCACCTCCCTGTAAAAACATCGATAAAAAAATAACGGTGTATAGTTATAATTATAAACATGCTTATACTTTGAAAATACTGACTTAAAAATAAAAGGAGGAGTTACTCAATTCGTTTAATTTTTTTTTGTTTCTAATTTCTACCACTGCTTTATATACAATTTCTAATGCTAAAAAACGGACATTAGAAAACCACAGACGGGTCCTATTATTGGGTCGTTTACCCTACATATTTTGACTAACATTGGATAATTTTATTATAACCGATGCTTTCATGTGTTTGAATTGTAGATGCGTTTTAGAGATTGTTTACCCTATTTTCTTTTTTTATATTGTGTAGTATTACTTACGGGTTTGTAGGTAGACTATTATGGTTTTCTTCTTGTAATACTTTAAAACAATACTGAAATACAATCTTTAATACTTACAATGAGTACTTATTATTTGTTGTCATTTATTATTTATGTACTTGAATTGAAACATCACATTATTTCACTGACTGGACGGCGTAGCCGGCTGCCTCGCATCCGCGTGCCCCCGCGCTGCCGAGCGGGACGTACCCCTCACCTCAGGCGCGAATAGCTACGAAATCTGAATTTTCGCTGACCGCCTAAACCCTCTTAAGAGCGATAGTAGTATTTGTTATGTAAAGTATATTCCCTGTTGGTAGTATATGACTTTATTTTCTTTATGCATGCTGTGTTCGCCTGTAATAGACTATACATTTAGCACTGTTGTATTACTTAGTCTTAGTTGTAATTATCAATGTCTTAGTTGTTGGTGAACCTTTTTAAATAAAATAAAAATCAAATAAAATAATGCTTTTCATAAGTTTTGTGCCCTTATTTGTGCACAAGGGGTCGGGATGTTGCGGACTCCTTGCCACATTTGGTTCTATTCTTATTTTAATAAGAAAAGATTACCATTCTTCATGGTTTTTTTGCTTTTGTTTTTGTGTGTGTGTCCTTTTTTATATTAATATATTTTTTACCTATTTTCCCAACGATTTCATCAGTTCCCTTTATATACAGTCCATTGCCCTTTTTGTCTCGTTCATAGGTACTTTGCCATGACATTAGTTACGTTCCGAAAACTTTAATTGTTATTTAAAAATAATATGGGTTTGTTTTTAGTAGAATAACAATCGGAGTTACCTACCACATTTTTTTTTAACTCTATTTGATAGATAATAATCTATCTCATTTTCGTTCGGCACACAGCTCCGTTCCGTATCCCACACTACTTCATTAATACTGATTGGCGCACGGCCTACGTGATTGTTGCAAACTAATTGACGAGCGCCTTCGTAGCGCATAAATTTCTTTCTTTTTCATGCTGCTAGTACCTATGCTACTACCATCAATAGATTTTATGCATGCGCGATAAGTATTATAAACAGTTGGGTACTTGAGCGTCGAGCACACGTTCTTTTATGTGTCGAGTGTCATATTTGGATGCAAAATTGAGCAAATTGCTCAGTGACGCTTCTACCTCTTTTTAAATACACTATCATTGTCAAAGGCGCTATACTCGTATTATGTCGACGAAACAAAACAGCAGTGACACATCTAACTTGAATATCCTGAAATACGTCCCTGAATCTAAGTTTTTGAAACTTACGCTGATCTGAAGTATGCGTAATTAAGTAATTCCTAAACCAGTTTCCCCTAAACTGGGGTAATTCGCAAAGTTACAACTTTTAATTCAATCAGTTTTATTGCTTGCAAGTCAGAAAGCGGATCCAATCCGACAGAATGGTCTGACCTAGTACAATGACATCCAGTCTTGCGGATTTAAATTTAATTAAAACCTCAAACGAAATTGGTTTTGTTACAATCAAAATGGCCTCCCTAACAAATTGATGGGGGCGCTGGGTCATTAAAAATTATGGCATCCTGAATTCCGGACGATTGCAGTTGACGTCTCGTGTTTTTGATTGTTCTTAGTCGTTTTTGATTACAAAGAGTTTTATCTCTAAAATAGACTTCTAAAGAATCGTATACTTGTTTTAGGTAGGTAGAGCAGCAGATATAAAAAACCGGCCAAGTGAGAGTCGGACTCGCGCTCGAAGGGTTCCGTACCATTATCTAGTCAACATTGAACACTATATTATTATGACTTAAAAACACATTTGTTTGGGAGCCTGCCTAAAATATTTTTAATATTTCAATTTCATGATACGTTTACTACAATATTTTGATTTGTTTGTGTACCCTATTGATACTACGCTGCGCACACTCACACGCATACCTGCCTTATTTTTATTTGTTTAAAACGTACCGTGAGAACCCCGAAGATCGAGTCGACATCGAGACGTTCCCTATGACACATGTACTGGACTGACCAGAGCGCTTTTGCCGCGTGTGTATCCTGTGAAGCTCCTCACAGACATTTCGAGTGATTATGGCCTGTGAAGTGATACCTGAACCCTGAAAGCTGATGTGGCAAGTACCTAGCTATAAGTGCTCAGACCTGACTGATTTTCCACCTATCATTGTCGCCCTCCACGTGTAATCCACTGCCTAAACTCTCAAACATTTTGGTAGCAGAGCGTAGTTATTTATTAGGACCCCTTATTAGTAACGGAATTTGTTTAATTGTGAGTTATTTATTTGCTACTTTCCTTTGTAATCTGAACAAAACGTCTCGTCATATACCTAACCTATTTACAGTAAATTCCTTAATAACATTCGAGTACAACCCCTTTTACATAAGTGTCGAATAAATCGATTAGAACGTTAATTACCTACCCTTTGAGTGCAAGTGAGGCGCGCGAGCGCTTTGTTTCCCTATTGATCACGCCATTACCGCGTGACCGCGTGCGAGTTGTTTACGAGTTACGTTTGCTATACCCGGTGCATCTGCGCCGTCCCTTACTATTTGTTCCTTTACGCATCCTATTGAAATCTTTTGTGAGTTTAATTGACCTACCTTGTTTCTTGCGACGAAGTAAATAAAATGTCGGATACCGAAACCGGCAACGAGACCCTAAGGGCAGTACTTTACACGGATACAGCTGAATACCGTGAAGCTATAGGTGAACTCCGATATATTAGTGACTGGGTTGATGATTCCCACCGAGTTCTTGAGACCTTTTCCTCCAATCGTATGCGAGCGCGTCTTTCCGACCTGCCGCTAATGTGCGATAAGTTTTCTGCCGTTTGTTCCAAGCTGTTAGGTAATCTCGATCCTGCGATTTATGAACAAGAATATGTGCAAGTTAAGAACGAGATGCGCGTAGTAAGGGACAAAGTAGACGACTTAAAAATTAAGTTAGACGAAATACGACCTCACCAATTTAAGACGTCCCGTACTAGCACCCCCTTCAAGGAGAATAAATCTCTGGCTATTGATAACCCGGCTAGTAAATTGCCTGACCTACCTATACCTAAGTTTGATGGCCTTCCCGATAGTTGGATCAGTTTTATAGACCAGTTTGATAGCGTGGTGGACAACCAGCCTAGCCTTACCCCGACTTTGAAGCTACACTATTTAGTAGGAGCCTTATCAGATGAACCAGCACCTGCACCCAACGGTAACCGTACTTATAATGCCCCTCTAGGTCAAAGAACCCAGGCTGAACGTGCATTTCATCATAAGTACAATGAGGCCCCACAATTCTGACTAGATAACCCCCCTTCCATACCCGCCTTTACGTCTTTACCTCGCAATTCTCTCGTTCTTTTACCTACGGCCTTAATTCATGTTAAAACCTCGTCTGGATATTATGTGGAAGCGCGTGCCTTATGTGACACTGGTGCTCAGGGCTGCCTTCTTACTACTGAGCTTGTTGTTGACCACATGAACTTACCTATCATTCCTTCTCCAGTTCCTGTTCGTGGAACAGGAAATGTTCAAGCGATTAATTCCCCGGGCATTGTATCCTTTTCATTTAAGCCAGTTAATTCTGTCTTTCCAGAAATCTCCACCAGTGCAATAGTTGTTGATGTGATTGCTGGTACCCTCCCAGAGGTAGACTTACCTAAAAGTGTAATTACCTGTACTAAGCACCTCCCTCTTGCTGACCCTTTATTTTACAAACCTGGTACTATAAGTGTACTTCTTATAGCTGACGTCATTGGTCGCCTTTTAAGGTCTGAGTTGTTTGTGTCCCCTGATAGCCTTATTGCTATCTGTATTCTGTATACTGTATACTATAATCTGAATTGGGATATGCTGCCGCTGTTTACTTACGTGCGGAACTTCCGTCTGGTGTTTGCTCCGTCCATCTTGTTATGGCTAAATCTAAAGTTGCCCCTGTTCGGACCCGTTTAACAATTCCCAAGTTGGAACTGTTGGGAGCTACCCTTCTCTCTAAATTACTTCATCACGTCGCTCTTTGTCTGTAAAGGTCGTCTGTGTTGACTTCAATCCATAGTTGGACGGATAGTAAAATCGTGTTGTGTTGGTTAAAAACCACTCCTCACCTCCTTCAGACTTTTGAGGCTAATCATGTCTCCCAGATTAATAATAGTCCTACATCTAGTGAATGGAGGCACGTCCCAGGCTACATGAACCCTAGTGACTGTGCATCGAGAGGTATGTCAGTCACCCGACTGATCGACCACTCCCTTTGGTTTTCACCTTTGTCGTTGACGCAGTCTCTTGACAACTGGCCCGGTATTTCGGAACCTAACCCAAGTAGTGATCTTCCTGGACTAGGTTGTTTAGTAGTCTCTGCCGATGTTCCTACCCCGGATCCCTCATTCTTATTAGAGCGGTATAGTTCTTTGAACAAGCTAATAAACGTGACTTGTTACCTAAGGCGGTTTTTATTTCCTAAATCTTACACGTCCTACCTGAGCCCTGAGGAACGGAGAGATTCCCTTTTGATTTTAGTGAAAATCGTTCAATTTACCTCCTTTTCTGATGAACTTGATCGCTTACGGCGTGGCGATCCTATCACTAACTCCCTGAGAAAATTAAATTTATTTCTGGATGACGGAGACCTAATTCGAGTTGGAGGCCGATTACGAAACTCCGATCTATGCTTTGATGCGCGCCATCCCCTTCTTCTACCTAAGAATGGTAATTTCGTGAACATCCTCATTTCACATTACCATCGCGAGAATGCTCATGCAGGTGTTAATGCAATTCTTGCCATGTTAAATAGAGAGTTTTGGATCTTGTCGGCACGCAGAGCTATTCAGCATGTGATTTTTAAATGCCTTCCCTGTTATCGTCTCAAGGCGGCTGTATCTCAACCCTTCATGGGTGACCTACCTTAAGACCGCGTCACGGCTGCTAGACCGTTTGACGGTGTAGGTACCGATTTTGCAGGACCCTTTTTTACCAAGGTTCAGGCCTATAGGAACAAAAGGTTAGTGAAAAGTTACCTGTGTGTATTTGGCTGCCTTTCTACTAAAGCCGTTCACCTGAGGTTGTGTCGGACCTAACTACTGAAGCCTTTATTGCGGCCTTTTCGCGATCCGTGTCGCGTCGTGGTGTACCTCGCCTAATCCGATCCGATTGCGGTCGAAATTACATCGGTGCCAACAATTACCTGAAAGAGTTAGAGTGTTTCCTGTCTCAAAACCAGGCGGCTATTGGTTCTGAGCTTTCAAAGCGGAACATATCCTGGGTTTTCGATCCTCCTGTTTGCCCTCATTGGGGCGGTCTTTTTGAAGCTGCGGTTAAATCGGCGAAATCGCACCTAAAACGAGTAGTAGGCGATACCCCCCTTACGTTTGAAGAGCGGACCACTGTTTTTGCTAAAATTGAAGCAGTTTTAAATTCACGCCTATTGTGCCCACTTTCTCCGGACCCTAATGATGTCGAAGTGTTAACTCCCGGCCATTTCTTAATTGGACAACCCTTAACTGCACTTCCGGAGTACCCTTATAAAGACGTAAAATTGCATCGCCTTACACGGTTTCAGCTAATCCAACAAATTACCCAGCACTTTTGGTCTCGCTGGCATTTAGAATACCTTTATACATTACAAATTAGAAATAAATGGACCTCTCCTTGTGATCCTCCTAAAGTGGGTGAGCTAGTACTCATAAAAGATGACAACCTTTCCCCTTTGCAGTAGCGTCGTGGACGCATTATTAATTTATACCCTGGCCAAGACCAAGTTGTTCGTGTGGTAGATGTTAAAACTCCTACCGGGAGCCTAAAGAGATCTTTGACGAAATTAGTTCGTCTTCCTGTCCAGTGAATTTCCTTTCCCTTAGCTTCCTAACCTTCTCGTAAACACTTGACGTGTTTAGGGCGGGCGATATGTTTACTACAATATTTTGATTTGTTTGTGTACCCTATTGATACTACGCCGCGCACACTCACACGCATACCTGCCTTATTTTTATTTGTTTAAAACGTACCGTGAGAACCCCGAAGATCGAGTCGACATCGAGACGTTCCCTATGACACATGTACTAGACTGACCAGAGCGCTTTCGCCGCGTGTGTATTCTGTGAAGCTCCTTACAGACATTTCGAGTGATTGTGGCCTGTGAAGTGATACCTGAACCCAGAAAGCTGATGTGGCAAGTACCTAGCTATAAGTGCTCAGACTTGACTGATTTTCCACCTATCATTGTCGCCCTCCACGTGCAATCCACTGCCTAAACTCTCAAACATGATATATTCTTTTAAGTTTATTTAAAACTTGATATTCTGTGAATATATTTCAAGCGTTTACCTGGTGCCGTTATAGATAATATAGAGCAAAAAACGCCAAAAAACACGTTTGTTGTTTGGGAGCCCTCCTTAAATATATTATTATAGTTTATTCTGTTTTTATTTGTATGTATTTGACGATATAGTAGCAATAAAAATACATCATCCGTAAAAATATCAACTATCTAGCTATCACGGTTCATGAGATACAGCCTGGTGACAGACAGTGGAGGCGGAGTAATAGGGTCCCGTTTTTACCCTTTGGGTAAGGAACCCTAAAAACCATCTTTAGTCTACTCAAGTTACAAAAATAGTGACGGCGCGTAAAACTCAGTACTAATAATGTTTAGCACGACTTTATAGGTGAGTGCAAAACGTATTTCATACTAGCCTTCTCTAAAAATAAAAATAAATAATTGTATCTCTCTAGTGACGACCGTCTTAGTGTAGTCGTTCGCGCACCGGACTTCTAAACCAGGCGGTTGCGGGTTCGAATCCCGCAAGGGGCAAATGTTTGTTTGTGTGTGAGCACGAGCATTTGTACCTAAGTCATGGATGTTTATATGTATATAAGTATTTCTATCCGTTATCCTAGTCACCATAGCACAAGCTCACGCTTAGTTTGGGGCTAGGTAATTGGTGTGTTTGTTGAAACAATTTATTATTATTATTTATTATTGATATACTCCGCCAAAGAGCACTACCAGTCTTCAGTACTACAAACATTACAAAAGACAACATACGAAATGTTACACGGACACACTCAAGACGGTGTTACACGAAATAATATACGCCGACAATATCAATAAGTTTCAGCATCACTAAAATCACGAAGATACTTTTAACCTTTTTCTTCATAGCCGTATTACCTCACATTACCAGGCCTGTGTACGTAGGTGCTAAAACAAGTTGCGTGTCGCTACCGGCCAGAGCCACCCTCGCGCGTTTTATTTACCGGCGGACGAGAATGAATAAAGTACTAGAAAGAGGCGCTAGATGGCGTTAGAAGCTTATCGTAGCAGTCAACCCTATTGCGTCGCGTGATATTACGTCACTGAATAGGTTTAGTGTATTATAAATCATATTCCAGATCAATAAGTATGAAATTATCTGGCAATGGATTTTTGTAGGTGTCTACACGAAAATGTGCTTGACTCTGAGGCAAACTAAATTACGCCATATTGTTGACGACATTGAGTAGACATTTCTTTGAATACAATTGCTAAGTCATACTTCTGTACGAAGTACTAGTATTCTGTGACATTACTAAGTGTCATGATCATTATGTGGAATGAAACACAAACAACGACTTTCTTGGCAATGTTTAATGGAGTGGTTTGCCATTGCCTTCTTCATTTCACACACTAGCCAACTAGTGTGCAGGTTTCCTCACGATGTTTTCCTTCACTGTTTGACAACGATATCTTTAAAAAAGATTGTACTAAAATTTTTGTACAAGCTCATTGGTACAGGCGGGGATCAAACTCACGACCTCACGGATGACAAGTGAAGCTTACTCCGTTTGGCTATCTAATGAATTTCAGAATCTTGATTTATCCAAAACTGCGCCATATTCATTTAACGGTAAGGTCAGCGAGTGTCCAAATGAATTCGTCTTATGAAAATACAACGTGGCCAGTTCTGTTAAGCCCCAGATTTTTTTCCACAATAAGGTACAGTTGACAACATATCAAGGAGACTGTGGCACCTTATACAGTTGTGATAGGAGCTATTTTGCAACAAAAATGTCGAGTTCAATGTTCTGATGCTGTACTTCTTAAGCCGCCTTTAAATAATTGCAAAATGGCTAAGCAGGGCGAAGGTCCATTAAATTTTGTGATGTAAAATAAATTCAAAGAAGTTAAAGAAATCTTGACTTGGCATGATCTTGCAAAAAAAAAATTGAGTTTAGAAACGATGTGGGTCGTAATAATAAGACAGTACATTGGCGCAGAGATTATAATTTCAGCCATGAGTGGAATTAAAACGTTCTTTACTTTAAACTTTAACACGTTATTATAACATCTCACATTTTATCGCAATCGTGCTACTTTTAAAACTATAAACGAGTCGATGTACGAACTTTCGATATCAAAGTATCGTTGTCTTCAGTAAATCTTCTTTCTAACAAATTCAGTTGTATTTTCTGAGCTATACAGTTTAAAATTACAGAACATCTCTAGGAAATAGTCGGACACAAAGAGATAATACTTATCAAAGAATTTGATCATCTGTGTCGGATATTTCTTTGTACTGTTAGCTGTCTAATTATAGTAGAAACTTTGAGACGATTTTGAAAATGTGCTTTAATAATTAACGCTACATTTTATTTCGCTTCAGCTCCTTTGTAAATACCAAGTAAGAAACTACGCAAATCAAATCAAATCAATTTATTGCAAATTAAGTGTAACATTGGTCTTAAATAATAACAGTGAACTTTCAACTTAATTACCCTTTCAGAGTATTGCAGTTCTAGTACTTATAAACTAGTTAATAGCTATTTATTAGGTAGGTATTATTATAGTATACCTATAATTGGGTATGATGGATGATACATATCTATGTAACTACAACTAAATATAGGCAAATAAATAATTATACTAAAACTAACAATAGGAAGTAGTAATCAAATAGCTTTTCAGTAGGCATAAAAATAACTTTTGTGCTTATATTTTACCTTCTTTATTTTTGTAAAAGACCCTGAAATAAGAAGAAATGCTCAGACCAAAATCCTATTTTTCAAAGAATTCTCCTAGCGAGTAAAAGCATTTAGAAATTAGTCGTTTAGTCACTTTTTTAAGGTATTGGCAAGAGAAAATGCTACATGATGATAAATTAAGAAAAACAAAACAAGATTTTCGGCTCTTAAGTGCCTTTTTTATTTGTAACATTCTCTTTCTACACTCGCCTGTTAGATATCTTAGCTCAGCTTTGCGGACTCACTATAAAATGTCATGATGTGTAAAGGTACTGTATGAATTACTTTCTAGTCATAAGAGTTTCTTAAAAATTAGCAAAGAATTGCTAGAAAAAAAAAGATTAAACCAACTCATTATAATAATGACAGACAAGTAACATATCTTAATAAAGACGAACGTTTCGAATAACCATCTCATAAATATCTCCTTAATATGTTGACGACCGACTTGGTGTAGTCGTTTGCGCACCGGACTTCTAAACCAGGCGGTTGCGGGTTCGAATCCCGCAAGGGGAAAATGTTTGTGTGATGAGCACGAGCATTTGTAACCTAAGTCATAACATGTCTATATGTATTTAAGTATTTCTATCCGTTATCATATATCCTCACGCTTAGTTTGGGGCTAGGTAATTGGTGTGTTTGTTGAAACAATTTATTTATTTATATAGACGTGGTTTGAACATAGTTAAAACTTTTATTAGTTAGGCGGGAACTTATTAAAAACTTAAAACAATATGTCTGTACCAGACAAAATAAATACACGCACTCATGCCTTAACGAAGAAAACAAAAAGAAGAGAAAAAAGTCGTATTTTTTGAACAAGCTGACTTTATAAATATTTGTCTATCTGATAAATTTCATCGTGTCTCGTTGCCGTTTCTTCACATTTTATTCGGTTTTTAACTTTTACGTATATTTATATTTTTCCTGTTTGCATTTCGATTGTATCAATAGTTAAATCCTGTATATTTTAATTTGAAAAATGCATTAGTAATTAATTTGTGCATATTATTATTTATAGCCAAGTCATCGAAAACACCAATTAAAATTTTAAATGTGGCGTTGGTTTAAGTTTTAACAAGGTACATATCTATCATATTATACTCTGTCTTTGCGAAATACGCAGTGCATAGATTTTTTTTCCATCGAACTGTGGTTTGCAATTACATCAATACTGTACATACATTCTCAGTTTGTATAAAAAAAATTGTAATTTTATTCATACTGCCGATCAATATCATAGGCAAACTTTTTAATTATAGGTATTCCGATTTGATTTAATTAATTCATTGTCACCCACAACAACTTCATAAGCTCGTTGATTGAAGTTAGTACTGAAGCTTGCACTACATAATGGTAAACCAAGATACCTACGAGTAGGTACAAAAAGGAAAAAGTAAAGTTGCCACTGCTGGGCAAAGGCGTCACCTCAACTATATGGAAGTACGAGCCATACTCCCCCACGCGGGCTCAGTGCAGATTGGTGGAGGGGTGTCTGTAAGGCAAGTGACCAATCTTACTGTCAGATGTTATAAAGCCGCCATAAGGCCTCTGACTGGGCTTAACGACTAATATCAACAGATATTAGCCGGGACCAACTGCTTAACGTGCCTTCCGAAGCACGGAGATGCTTGTCATGGACGTCACTTAAATGGTCGAAATCCTGACCCGTCTTATCACGACCGCCCCATGGGTTGCTTAACTTTGGTATCACTACCAAAGCGCTGCCGCCACTGCGCCACAAGCACCTTAGTAAGTAAGTAAACAAGTCTTAGTGGGTATCAGATCTTAATTATTTCTTTTTATTTTCCCCCCTGTGTTGTCAAGGCTAACAGGGGAGCCGAATCATCAAAGTTTTCCAATCGCGCGGTAAAATAACAGATGCTATATCAGATATTATCTCCATTTTAACTTTCTGTTTGTTTTGCGTTGAGTTTGATGCTTTGCGTTGCTATGGAGCTAAAGTTTCATAGACTTATTTCCCGTTTTGGGGCATGAGAAGCGGGTGCCCCCCCCCCCCGGTGGAACAATGGGTTAGACAATTTCAGTCTTGTCTAAAAGAGATAAGAATAAGAATATATTTATTTCTTACTAAATTTACAGATTACCTTACAGTAAAAACTTACATACCTACTTATTACAAACACAAATTTTTAGCAGCATCAATTTATCACTAACTTGTAAATTTATGTCTATTCTATAGGATTTCGGAAAAAATATTTTGAACGGTTTAAAAGCTATCAGTTAAACAATTAAAGTTGATCCGCAAAACATTATCTACTAACAAAAGTATGAACTAAGTTTGCGGGTGGGTATATCCCAGCAATTTGTAATAAGTAATTTTTTTGCCTTCTTCTTTGGCTTGCACAAAAACAACTTATTTATATTTGTTCTATTTCAGCATTTATTAATAATAATGATAATAATTAACTCATTTATTTCGGACCAATAACATTCTATAGTAGGTAGTGTTATTAATTACAAGCTTTTATTTAGCTTGCAATGTAACTATGTATGTTTGTTCGGGTAGAATCTTGCAACTCAATTTTGAAGCAGATATCTTTAACCGATTGAGCTGAAATTTTGTATACACGTTTAGTTTGGATGACAATGCATGGTAAGATGCATGACGTCATTCTAAATTCAACATGGCGGGCCATCCAAGATGGCGGACTCGTAATTTTCAATGCACTTCTACAATATTAGTATCAAATGAAAGGGCTTGCTGAGAGTAACTCAAAAAATAAAGTGACGTTACTAAAAAAATTCAAAATGGCTGACTTGTAAATGCAATCCTCCAATATGGGTATCAAATGAAAGGGTTTGCTGAAAATAACTCGATAAATAAGGTGACATTAATCCAAATCCAATATGGCGGACTTCTAAAGATGGCAGACTAAGTTTTCTTTGCTTTCTTACATCGTGGGTATCAATTGAACGGGCTTGCTGATAATAACTCAATAAAGGTGACGTCTCTCTAAATCTAATGTGGCGGACTTTAAAAGGTAACATAGTCATGTTTTTAAAGCTTTCCTACAATATGGGTATCAAATGAAAGGGCTCCCTGATAACATATCCATAAATAAAGTGATGCCACTCCAAATCCAATATGGTGGACTATGATTTTATGCTTTCTTAACATATGGGTATCAAATGAAAGAGCTTGCTGAGAATAAGTCGATATAGAAGGTGACGTCACTCTTAATCCAATATGGCGGACTTCTAAACCTAGCGGCCTTAATTTTTTATACTTTCCTACAATATGGGCATCAAATCAAAGTGCTTGCTGAGAATAATAGGATAATAAAGTGACTGCACTGTAAATCCAATATAGTGGGCTTCGAACGATGGCGGACCAAGTTTTGTATACTTTCTTACAATATGGGTATCAAATGAAAGGGCTTGCTAAGAATTACTCGATACATAAGGAAACGTCACTCCAAATCATATATGGCGGACTCCTAGAGATGGCGGACTAAGTTTTGAATGCTTTCCTATAATGTGGATATCAAATGAAAGGACTTGCTAAGAATAGCTCGAAAAACAAGGTGACGTCACTCCAAATCAAATAAGGCGGACTTCTAAAGATGGCGGACTAAGTTTTTTTCTTCTTTCTTACCATATGGGTATCAAATGAAAGGGCTTGCAGAGAATAAGCATCGACGACCTCCGTGGTCGAGTGGTGTACACACCGGTTTTCATGGTGTCGCCAGCTCCCAGGTCCCGGGTTCGATTCCCGGTCAGGTCAATGTAAAAAAATATTTTTCTATATTGTCTTGGGTCTGGGTGTTTGTGGTACCTTCGTTGTTTCGGATTCCCATAACACAAGTGCTTTAGCTACTTACTTTGGGATCAGAACAATGTATGTGATGTTGTCCACATTAGTTTTTATTTTTTTTTAATTTTAAGGCATGCGAGTTTAACTCCGTTGCTGCGATCCGTATAGGAATTTGTTGTATCGGGTTTTCTTGGCGTGAAGAAAAGGCGTGGTAGCCGAGCGGAGAAAACTTCACTTTTCATCCGTGAGATCATGAGTTCTATCTCCGTCTGTACCAATAAGTTTGTACAAAAACTTAAGTACCTGCAGTCTTTTTCAAAGATAACTCTGCCTAACGGTGAAGGAAAACACCATGAGGAAAAACCTGCACACTAGTGGCTAGTGTGTGAGATGGAAAAGGCAGTGGCAAACCATTCCATTAAATATTGCCTAGAAGTCGTTGTGTGTGTTTCATTCCACATAATGATCACGACCCTCAGTCATGAGATTTACGACTGTTTCTTGGAGTCCTCGATTATAATTATTGAGGTTGAATTTCTTGAGACTGAAGCATCGGTAAGTAAACTTTGACGAGTTTAATTTTGGTGAGATATGCGTCAACAGCATTGGTTTGCCTGTCTAGGAGAAGGATAACTTCAAATCAAACTGGAATTGTGTTTACGCTGCGTAAGGCTTAGCTTGAAGTTACAATAATTAGGTTGAAGCTTACTTATGCCTTACGCGGCGCATTTCTCCTACCACCCAAGACAAAGTGTTGTACCTAGTCGGGTGATAAGTTATGTCTCGAATACTTATTGCAGCTCAATTTTAAAGCAAATATCTTTAACCGATTGAGCTGAAATTTTGTATACAGGTTGTTTAGATGACATTGCATGGTAAGCTGTATAAGTCGTCTAAGATTTTTGTGTATTGATTGTACTGAGGTTTTGGAGACCTCGAAAGTAAAAAATAAAGTCGAATTGTTGTTGTCCGTAGCATCAATTGATTAACTTTGATTTGTGTAATTTCGCGAGAGGCGTCAACAGCATTAGTTTACAACTTGCAAGTGGCATATAAACATTAAGCCTAAATTCAATCAAAAATAAAAGCAAGCATTAGGATGCTCTCCCTTCGCCTTCGGACTTTAAATTGCACTGTTTATTGGGCAGACTAGTACCACAGCGAAGGACCACGGCGAGTCGAGGTTAAAATAATTGATTTTCCTATTTGCTGTATTTTTGAAGGGATTTCAATACTTCAGGGTAATAATTAGTGCTCTTTAACCCTTTGGTTTAAAGCGAGCTTAAAACTTACGCCACCTTTAAGTCACCGTCGTTATTCAATTTTTAAAATAGCCCTTTTTGAGGCTTACCTAATTTAATTGTCACAGAAATAATATTTTAATAAACTGATACCAAGGTATGTATGATATTAGTTGCACATAGTTAGTTACCCTTTCAGTTTTTAGTCGATCGAAAAATAATAAGCCCATCGAATTTAACCGACAAACGCCCTTGCCTTAGTGATGCATTGAATGAGATAAACAGTGAGATATGCCTACAGACTAAGAAATCTGTTCAGCGATAACTAAAAAGTAAAAAATAAATTTCAATTAAAAACCCTTTTTAAAAACAAGCTTTTATGTCAATGCGCTAAAAAGTATTAAATAAAATTTCCTTTAAAACTTTTACGAACAAATAATAACATCATTACACAATTTTTATTATATAAAAGCTTGTCGCGAGATTTTACCTGTGTAGATAAACAAGTACATTATATACACAACTTAATATGATTGACTAAATTTTCTTAAAATCAAAGTAAACTAAATACGCCGAGTACTTAAATCTCACGACAAGCTTTTATATAATAAAAATTTTGTAATGATGTTATTATTTGTTCGTAAAAGTTTTAAAGGAAATTTTATTTTATACTTTTTAGCGCATTGACATAAAAGCTTGTTTTAAAAAGGGTTTTTACTTGAAATTATTTATGACTCACTTTTTTTAATGTTTCTTGATAAATTAGCTATGATTGAATATTTGATTTACTCGTCGATGTGGGATACAGCATTACTTCGAACCTTAGTGGTTTACTCATGCTTTTTTTTAATGTATCCAATTATAACCTTTTATCTTGTAATAAAAAAAAACAATGTAATACCTAGTGTAAGTAATTTAAGCTTTGTCATATAAAAAACAAATATCACAGAGATTGACATGTCATAGGTACTCACTACGTAAATTTAAATCGGCGGTTACGAAGTTATTTGCCAAAGTAAAGTAGATTTTAATTAACTAGTTATAAAGTTTACAGTAAATATTTATTAATTTTAAAATAACTCCTGTAGTGCAAGGTTACTACATTTTGTTTCTGACTTTGTTTATTACTCATGCCGTGGCAGCCTTTTATTAAGGCAACACTATAACTATGTGGTCATTCCTTGTATTGTATGTTTGTAAAGTGTATGCTTTGTTAGTTGTCCTTAAATAAATATCGTGGTCTGTATCTCTGATGTTTACAAATCTAAATCAGGTAGATGATACTATTTTGTTCGTTATACATATATATTTTAAGAGCAAATACGTAAGTATATCGTATAAGTCGACCTAATGCTCATACGCTATTATTACTATTCTACTTTCGCAGAGCATTAGAATTTCAAAACGTATTGTAAAGCCTATTTCATATAACCTTACAATCGGATTAAATAGACATTCACATTTATTCGGGACATGCGCTCATTTACATTTCGGCGCTTAAATAAACTTGGCAAAGAAACTTGAATAAAAATATAATAAAACGTTGTAATTCTTTATTCTGAGAAAGGATTTTTGAGTGGTTGTGTGCTTTATTTCATACTACTGGTTCCCCGCGACTTCGCCCGCAAGAGTTGGATTTTCCATATAAACTTACATACCCCATTTCACCCCCTTAATGTTTTTATATCGCGACAAAATGTAGTCTATGTCCTTTTTAGGGTCTCGAACTGTCTTCATACCAAATTTCATCTCAATCGGTTCAGTGGTTTAAGCGTCAAAAGGTAACAGACAGACAGACACACTTTCGCATTTATAATATTAGTATGGATACTAGAGCCACCTTACAGCGGAAAGGTACCTGTCAAGATTGTGTTATTAATTTATAGTTATAAGTAGATAATAATAAACTAAATCACTTCTTTTGTGATAATTTAAATTTGTTAAAATTATATAAGGTTAAGTAGCAGTTTGTAAAGTAACAAGCTTCCATCCTCACATTTCAAACTCGTGTGTAATAAAATATTAAGTAAGAGTTGAATTTGCGAAACGATGTAACTCATTCTTATGCAGATTCCTTAAGCACATGTTTTGGCTTACAGTTTAGTATATTACTCATTTATGTATAAAATTTGTTTCACCTCAACTGTAAACTGTTTTGTGTTTAAATAAAATAAAAAATAAAAATAAGAAAACTGGCCAAGCGCGAGTCGGATTCACGCACGAAGGGTTCCGTACCATTATCTATAGAAGATTAGACAAAAAAATAAGCCCTGATTTGTAGTTTTAAAAACGGCAAAAAATACATGCCCTAAATATTTATAGTATATTATTTGTTTTTAAAGTAAATATAAAACTTAATAGTCAAAGAATATTATAAGCTTCTACTTGTTACCATTACTTACTAACTTACTAACAGCAAATATTTATTTTGTTTTAGTATTCCTTGTTATAGCGGCAACAGGAATACATCATTTGTAAAAATTAGAACTGTCTAGCTATCACGGTTCATGAGATACAGTCTGGTGACAGACAGCGGAGGCTTATAGGAATAGGCTCCTGTTTTTACCCTTTGGGTACAAAACCCTGAAAATGAATAAATCTAATGTGCTGGCCACCGTGGCTTACAAACCGGATACTAGAGACTTAAACAATTGCAGACTTATCTCAAAAAATACATTTACAGTTTTATAACCTTGCATAAATATAGTACTTTGGTAGTGATACCAAAAGTTAAGCAACCACGGCGCGGTCGTGATTGGATGGGTGACCATTCCGACCATTAAAGTGACGACCATGACAAGCATGTCCGTGCTTCGGAAGGCACGTTAAGCAGTTGGTCCTGGCTAATATATCTTGGTATTAGTCGTTAAGCCTAGTCAGAGGCCCTAGGGCGGCTTGATAACATCTGACAGTAAGGTTTGTCACTTGCCTTACAGACACCCCTCCACCAATCCGCACTGAGCCCGCGTGGTGGAGTATGGCTCGTTCCTCCTCATAGTTGAGGTGAGGCCTTTTCCCAGCAGTGGGATCTATATAGGCTGACTTTTATAAATATAAGTCGGTCATTTTGAAATATCCGACACATGGTTAACATAACAATTAATACATTAGATGTTAACATTTTGCCATTTATTTCAAATTATAGCCATCTTATTTAGGCAAGTCGAAAACACCGTTTTTTGTTACTATGAAAAAAACGTCTCTTCATAACTATATTCACCTACTTTACTAAAAAACGAAAGACTGACTTTAAACACACAAGTCCTACAATAATTTTGCGTTTACATTAACTTTTACTACCACAGTAACAAGGAGCGTGTGGATATAAGACCTTTCTTAAACGCGAAATTTAGTTAGTCGCCAGCACAGGTGCTCCCTCTCAGCGTTTATTAAGACAAAGTCTTTCCAACGCGACCATTAGCTCCAAATGTAGCTCTTAGCGAGCCTCGCCGACAGAATTGGAACTGTGTCGCCATAACTGATACAAATGCTCAGTAATGAGTCGAGTTGTTGTTGGTTTTAGAATAAAATTGATTTGATTTAGATAGAATTTATTGTTTTTAGATTAAAAAATAATAATAAATACAAAAGAATAAATAAGAATCTATAGATAAATCGGTGTTTAAATTCCATAGAAACAAGGCTCTAATGCTATCTGTAATATGTAAAACGGGATAACGCCATCTAGCGATAATAATAATGTCCCACTAGCCGATTTCGACTGCGGCAGCCTATCTCAACATAGATTAGCCAACTGCGCGGGACATATTTTAGTGCACAAGTGTATGCGCAATACACAGGTGCACTCTCTGTTCCGTCACTCTCATAATTCGGTGAGACGGCAGTCCGACATGACCGTAGAGAGATCAGGCGCAGGACCAACGGCTTAACGTGCTTTCCGAGGCACGGGGGTGTTAACACCACCAACTTCCTGACTTCGGAGCTGTGTCTGAGTAATTTCAAGACAGAAAAACCCAAACACTCTCGGCCCGACCCGGGATTCGAACCCGAGACCTCGTGGATAGTACCCAGCGTGCTGACCACTAGACCAACGAGGCAATCAAATCTAACAATAATTACTCTATAAAAGTTTACGGTTTGAATAAAATGTAAATTACTCCTACACATTCTGTACACTCTATCAAAAAATAAATATTATTTAATTTAAACATGCAGGTTTACAACAAAAAAAAATTGTGTGCTAGCCTCTTAAGATGGCTTATTCCAAATGAATGGCATATGACCGTTGTATTAATTATTGTTATGTTAACTATTGTGTATTGACCGTCTATAATGAATTCAGAAAAACATTCAGAAAAACAATTTATTTGAAGTTCAAGGGTTTACAAGGGTTGTAATTTTTTTCTGTGTGGTCCAAAGCAAAGGTGTGGATACACTGTACACTGAAGCACCACATACCAGTATTTAAAAAAAAAATATGTACAGGGTTTTCAAAAAAAAAATTATCAATATCAGTTTGTAAAAAAAAAAAACGAATGGAGTACTAAGTACAAGTGATCAGCAATAATAATAAAAATATGGATAAAAAAAAACCGTCATTTTTGGAAATTATAACCAAATTTGTAAGGCAAGGTAACGATTTCTAAAAAAAATTTTTTTTTTGAAAACCCTGTACATAAGTTTTTTTTAAATACTGGTATGTGGTGCTTCAGTGTACAGTGTATCCACACCTTTGCTTTGGACCACTATTTACGCCACACCCTGTATAACCATAGATACTACAATAGGAAAATAATTAGCTTTTGAAATCGTAGTTTTATAAATAACGAATATTTCACTTTTAAAAATAATTTTAATCAAACAAACTTAACAATATTTAAATAATGCAAAGAAAATAACTATATCGGAGGGAATAATCGGATAGAGCTTCTGGCTTGATGTTTTCTCTTCAGTGGCTGTCGGGGCAAATAGGCTTGTAACAGGCGCCCGAGGCTTTATATAAGCACGGACGTGCAGTGTTGCCAGGAGGGGTCTTCTCATTTCTAACACTAGTATTATTGGGTATTAAAGGTATCTCCATTTGATGGCATCTGTCTGTTCCGCCATTTTATCTCAGTACTTGCCAAATTGTCTGTATTTTGTCTCAAAACTAGTAGGTAGGGCCCTATTCGTACAAAAATGCAAACGATAATTTGCCATAAGTGCTAAACTGCCGAAAAGCTTTTGCTGTCATGTCCTGCTGTCATTTCGCTTATGTGACCGAGGGAGTGCCATCTGACGTGCGGTGTGTTTAAAATTTATGTGTCAGAGCTGTAATATGACAACTGTCAATGGCGATGTTAGAGGGAGGAAATGGTCAAAGGCTTGCAGATGACGTCCCGCTTTCAATTTTTTTTAAATGTATGACAAAATAAAAAAAATCTGGATAAAAAGTTTTATTAGTTTATTACTTTTTTTTTATGTCTAAGATAGAAACAGCTTTATATACAAATATTAAAACTAATACAATAACCTAAAACTTAACTAAAAGTAATGTAAAAATATATATATATTTACAAAATATAAAAAGCATCAGCCCCAGCAGTGCCGAAAGGAATGGTGCCCAAAAGGCTGGCAGCATTGCCCCTCTGGATAGCAATACTGATTCTTTGCCCAAGGTAGCTGCCAGCCTTTTGATCACCAGTAGAATCAGTTAGCCTTTTGCAGAGATCTTTGTAAAAACTAAGGGCACAGGGACCCCAAGAGCCCATGGTCTCTACGCCAAAAGGCACAAATATGTAGCTATCATTGAGGGCTGCATATTTGCGCCTTTTTAAGGATTCTGCAGAGCCTGCCGCCGCGCCAGCAGCGGAAGAAGTACCACTTACATGGGACGGCGCGAGCGTATCCACGCATGTGGCATCCCATACAAGGGAAAGTCCCCGCTTCCAGGGAATGAGCGTCATGCCGTCAGGTCTCTTGCCGTCATCACGAAAAATGCCAGGTGGCTCTAGCACAGCCGGCACATTGGAGGCGACAAGAGCTCTGCGGATGACGTCATTGATGCTCGCGTGGCGGGAGACCCTGCCAGCGCTAAATAGGCAAGAGAGACCATGATGCCCCAATTCATTTACAAGATCTCCGCATCGGCAGCGATGGGGCTGATTTGTGTTGGCGCCAATTCTTAAACTCACAGCAATGGAAAGAGTAACCCTATCGAAGAGAGTCCCAATATTAGCTGCAGGTCGTGCCTGTAACCAATAGCCAGACTATCCGAAAAGCTGCCAGCAAGCGAGCACGCTCTGCTGCGTTCTCAGAGTGAGCCAAAAGCTCCCTCTGAACACTCAAGCAGAGAGGCTCATCCCACATCCGTTGGGAGGATGGTAACGAAGGGAGGTCTGTCCCAGGGCACGCCATTGACCATGCACTTTTCGCCTCCGCCAGATACGCCAACTCCACTGCTCCTAATGAAGGACGCAGAATGTCAATAAAGAGGTTGGACGTAGCATGAGCGGAAGAAAGAAATGCTGGTAGAGCGATACTGGACACCTTTCTCGTACCAAGACCACCAAAACGGATGGGGAGAGTGGCTTGAGTCCATGACTGGCCCGAAAATTTTATATTTAGAATTTTGCCTAAAGTTACCTGCAAAAGGTTGTCTATATTGTCTAGTAAATTTGGAAAGAGCCAAAAATGAGTAGAACGTAAGAAATAAGTAAACTTGGGTGCAAAAGTACAAAATCTAATGATAAATAAAGCCATGTGGGGATTCATTTGGAAGAGTTTTTCAGATGACTGTTCAAATTTAGTAATTTGTTCTTGTATGAAAAAAGAAAAAGCTTCCTCAAAAATTGGGGCACCAAGACGTAGGGATGATTTGTTTTCAATTTTGATGTTGGGTGCAAGGGTAGAAAAATCTAAAATTAAATTTTGTTTCTCAAGATGAGAGAATTTCGAATCTGGAATAAAAAGCTCACACTTAGAAAAATTTAGATTAAGGCCAATATCTTTGAATTTCAAAATAAGCTGTTCTAAATCAGAGAGAACAGTTGACACATCACCACCAATGGTACCATCATCTAAATACCAAATATTTAATTTAGAACTAAAAGAGGAAATAATGGGATGAATAACTAAACTAAAAATAGCGGGCCCAAGGGGATCGCCTTGCTGGCAGCCAACCGATGAAGAGAGGAGCTTGTTTTTGTAAAGAAGCTTTGATGGCTGAGAGTAGCATTGCCATAAATATTTATATATATCTGGAACTCTATTAAGGATCTGTGATAAAATTGCTCCTCTATCCACCGAGTTGAAAGCGTTTTTTACATCCACCTTTAAAATCACTTCCCCTGCGTCTTGCTTCAGAAAGGTTCGAACGGCATGGACAGCTGCTTCGCAACCGCCATTGACGCCAAAACCAAGCTGGATCGGCTGAAATTTGGTAGACAAATAATTTTTAACAGATTTACAGCACAGTTTAGAGACTATCCGGCGAAAAGTGAACCCAACTGCGATGGGACGGATTCCGCCATCTTTTTTCTTAAGAGCCACGAGGTTGGCACCGTATAGAATGCTTGTAATTTCCCCATTTACCTTACCCGCAAGCATTACATTAAAAAGCAAGGTTAAATTTTGTAATAATGTTCTACCTGTGTCTCCTACAGAGGGTGAAAGCAAATCTTTGAGATGTTGTGGAGACAAACCATCTAAACCACTAGCAGACCCACTCTTAAATGAAAATATGGCTGCAAGAACATCATCCTCTCTAACCAAGAGATGCGAATCATTTGGAGCAGGAGGCACAGGTAGATGCAGAGAGGTGGCTGAAGGTGGGTGTTTATTTTCCAAAGCAAGAAAAGTCTCCTGGCAGAAGGGAGCAATGACATCACTGCTAAAAAGTAGGTTAGAGGCACCCCTAAGATCACCATCGCTTATTTTTGATTCTATTAATTTCAAGGAATGATTAGAATTTTGAGACCGAAAAGGAGGGATTACTAAATCATTAAAGTGTTTTATGGATCGGCAGTTTTCTTTGATTTTTTGGGTAAGGGATCTATCTAGGCTGTTGTTTTGAGTTTGGGTGACACTTAAAATTCTGTAAGCAAACGTTAAAAGATCTGACCAGCTACCATTAGAATTTTCATTTATTACACGGTCAACGCACTGAGAAAGAGAGGAAGCAACTTGTTGACGAGCACTTCGTGGGATTCTTTTTATTACGGGTAGTGAATTTTTGAGATTACCGAGTAATTGCCAAAGAGGTTGATTTGATAAATCTTGTGAAGAAGCGGTAATTTCGTTGTCTATTGGTTTATGGGATTTACCAATGTGAATTTTTAGACCTCTATTACCTCTAAAGAATCGCGGAAATGAGCAATGAGGGCATTGTACCAAATTAGCATCACCAGCACTGCCAGAAGACTGTGACATAGTATTATGAAAGGCGCCAAAACACGATTATAAAAACTAGTTATACTTACTATATACAATCCTTAAAGAGCATACAAAAGAGGAAAAAAAGACAAAATAAACGTACAAAACACAAAAATTACAAAATACACAATTGACAGCAGTAAAGTCAAAACACAAAGACGTTGCCAGGCAGCCGATCACTCCGATGGTATCATTGGTCGCCAAGATGCATGCGCGAGACAGCCCAAACCAGTCCGATGCATTTCATTGGTTGTTAGAAAGCAGGTGCTAGGCAACGGTAAAACACAGAATGGCGTCCTTGGATACCAAAACAGCTGATTTTGAAAACCTTATTTACTGTATTAAAAGCGCGTGCGTATGGTTTATCCCCATGCACAGGGGTGCAAAACAGTGCAGGCTTCGGAAAATAAAGGTCAATAAGAAGCTCGCACGACTTAATTATTTTAAAATTCAGACTTTGATCCAGACCATACATTGACGTTTTGTCACTTTTTTTATTTTTTTTTATTAGTATTTATTAAATCGAAGTGATTCAAAGCCGAATTTGAGGCGTAAAAGTATTAATTTAAGTTTTCTAACAACTTGCATAGAAAACCAAAGATTAATGTAAAAATTCAAAACAGACTTGCCAAAAGTTTTATAGGTAGAAAATTATTTTCGTTTTTTTTTCAGATCTAAAGGGCCTAGGTATATGTATAAAAGTATAGGTAATTTATTTAAAAAATGCCGATGTGTTGTAAAAACAGCTCAAAATATTTCGTAGGTAGTTTTTAGTTGTTGCCTTAATAAAACTTAAGGTTATCGTAATTTTATTATATTGTTATTATGAATCATGTGTTTTATTTAAATTGACTTTATCATGAAGTAAGCAAAATGAGGTCCAAAAATACGTTACTGAATAATATTGTAAGATAGGTTACTATCTAGTTACATTACTATAATATTGGTAGGCATTAACACTTTTTGTGGATATAATATCATATTTCATGAAATATTAACATCATTTCATGAAATCATAACTCGAAATTAAAAAAATAGACGTAAGTAGGAATAACCAACTATAGGCAAAAACTAAAAACAAACAACGTGTCATATCTGTTCGATTATTCTTTACTACCTTTGACAGCTCAGTGCTGCTGTTTATAATGGCGATTGTCTTGTTTGGTAGAAATGGGAAAAGTAATAGATAAGTTTTCTTTTTGGGAAGTGTTTGTTTTTTCAGTGATTAGTTTTCGCTAATGATTGATGAAAACATCTCGTTTGAAGACACCACAACACAATTAAAATAACAAAGTTTAAAACCTACTGCACTGAACAGGAATACAAACAATATCTTTTATTTTAGTTGTACTCGCTGGTCTAGAAGTCAGCCTTCTGGATCCTATCCTTGAGTTGATTTCATAAAGTTATTTGTTGTCAATAATAGAATCACCTCCCTGTAAAAACATCGATAAAAAATAACGGTGTATAGTTATAATTATAAACATGCTTATACTTTGAAAATACCGACTTAAAAATAAAAGGAGGAGTTACTCAATTCGTTTGATTTTTTTTTTGTTTCTAATTTCTACCACTGCTTTATATACAATTTCTAATGCTAAAAAACAGACATTAGAAAACCAAAGACGGGTCCTATTATTGGGTCGTTTACCCTACATATTTTGACTAACATTGGATAATTTTATTATTACCGATGCTTTCATGTGTTTGAATTGTAGATGCGTTTTAGAGATTGTTTACCCTATTTTCTTTTTTTATATTGTGTAGTATTACTTACGGGTTTGTAGGTAGACTATTATGGTTTTCTTCTTGTAATACTTTAAAACAATACTGAAATAAAATCTTTAATACTTACAATGAGTACTTATTATTTGTTGTCATTTATTATTTATGTACTTGAATTGAAACATCACATTATTTCACTGACTGGACGGCGTAGCCGGCTGCCTCGCATCCGCGTGCCCCCGCGCTGCCGAGCGGGACGTCCCCCCTCACCTCAGGCGCGAATAGCTACGAAATCTGAATTTTCGCTGACCGCCTAACCCCTCTTAAGGCGGGGATACACATGCCAGTAAATCGGGAAAGTAGCTGGCATGAAAGTTACTGGCATGTACGAGTAACTAGCACATGGCGGATACATTTACAAGTAATACTGACATGCAAGTTGTGCCCTTGCATGCCAGTATTACCATCGCGTATACACAGGACAGTTCGTGAGAGAGTTCGTGTCTCGTACCTACGTATTCTTGCGCGCCAAACATGGATAACAATCGAAGAGAATTAAACAAAATCGTGTTGTTACTAGCAATTCAATATGTAGCTAAATTAATGAGAGATAAAAAGAAAAAACGTACTGGCATGCCCGTAGCTGTCGCGTCTGTTCACACGTAGCAGGTTAGCAGCCCCCCGCGTCCCCTCCCTCAACGGGCATGCAAGAAAATCAAATGTTGTGCTAGCTACATGTATGATAGTATGCCAGTATTACAGGCATGCCAGTTAGCGTATACACATGACAGTAGCAGGCACGTGCAAGGAGCTGGTATGCTAGTGCGCAAGCTACGGGCATGTGTATCCCTAGCTTTAAGAGCGATAGTAGTATTTGTAATGTAAAGTATATTCCCTGTTGGTAGTATATGACTTTTTTTTCTTTATGCATGCTGTGTTCGCCTGTAAGAGACTATACATTTAGCACTGTTGTATTACTTAGTCTTAGTTGTAATTATCAATGTATTAGTTGTTGGTGAACCTTTTTAAATAAAATAAAAATAAAATAAAATAATGCTTTTCATAAGTTTTGTGTCCTTATTTGTGCACAAGGGGTCGGGATGTTGCGGACTCCTTGCCACATTTGGTTCTATTATTATTTTAATAAGAAAAGAATATCATTATTCATGGTGTTTTTGCTTTTGTTTTTGTGTTGTTTTGTGTGTGTGTCCTTTTTTATATTAATATATTTTTTACCCATTTTCCCAACGATTTCATCAGTTCCCTTTATATACAGTCCATTGCCCTTTTTGTCTCGTTCATAGGTACTTTGCCATGACATTAGTTACGTTCCGAAAACTTTAATTGTTATTTAAAAAACATATGAGTTTGTTTTTTGTAGAATAACAATCGGAGTTACCTACCACATTTATTTTAACTCTATTTGATGGATAATAATCTATCTCATTTTCGTTCGGCACACAGCTCCGTTCCGTATCCCACACTACTTCATTAATACTGATTGGCGCACGGCCCACGTGATTGTTGCAAACTAATTGACGAGCCTTCGTAGCGCATAAATTTCTTTCTTTTTCATGCTGCCAGTACCTATGCTACTACCATCAATAGATTTTATGCATGCGCGATATGTATTATAAACAGTTGGGTACTTGAGCGTCGAGCACACGTTCTTTAATGTGTCAAGTGTCATATTTGAATGCAAAATTGAGCAAATTGCTCAGTGACGCTTCCACCTCTTTTTAAATACACTATCATTGTCAAAGGCGCTATACTCGTATTATGTCGACGAAACAAAACAGCAGTGACACATCTAACTTGAATATCCTGAAATACGTCCCTGAATCTAAGTTTTTGAAACTTACGCTGATCTGAAGTATGCGTAATTAAGTAATTCCTAAACCAGTTTCCCCTAAACTGGGGTAATTCGCAAAGTTACAACTTTTAATTCAATCAGTTTTATTGCTTGCAAGTCAGAAAGCGGATCCAATCCGACAGAATGGTCTGACCTAGTACAATGACATCCAGTCTTGCGGATTTAAATTTAATTAAAACCTCAAACGAAATTGGTTTTGTTACAATCAAAATGGCCTCCCTAACAAATTGATGGGGGCGCTGGGTCATTAAAAATTATGGCATCCTGAATTCCGGATGATTGCAGTTGACGTCTCGTGTTTTTGATTGTTCTTAGTCGTTTTTGATTACAGAGAGTTTAATCTCTAAAATAGACTTCTAAAGGATCGTATACTTGTTTTAGGTAGGTAGAGCAGCAGATATAAAAAACCGGCCAAGTGAGAGTCGGACTCGCGCTCGAAGGGTTACGTACCGTTATCTAGTCAACATTAAACACTATATTATTATGACTTAAAAACACATTTGTTTGGGAGCTTGCCTAAAATATATTTAATATTTCAATTTCATGATACGTTTACTACAATATTTTGATTTGTTTGTGTACCCTATTGATACTACGCCGCGCACACTCACACGCATACCTGCCTTATTTTTATTTGTTTAAAACGTACCGTGAGAACCCTGAAGATCAAGTCGACATCGAGACGTTCCCTATGACACATGTACTAGACTGACCAGAGCGCTTTTGCCGCGTGTGTATCCTGTGAAGCTCCTTACAGACATTTCGAGTGATTGTGGCCTGTGAAGTGATACCTGAACCCAGAAAGCTGATGTGGCAAGTACCTAGCTATAAGTGCTCAGACCTGACTGATTTTCCACCTATCATTGTCGCCCTCCACGTGTAATCCACTGCCTAAACTCTCAAACATTCTGGTAGCAGAGCGTAGTTTTTTATTAGGACCCCTTATTAGTAACGTAATTTGTTTAATTGAGAGTTATTTATTTGCTACTTTCCTTTGTAATTTACATTTACACTATTTAGTAGGAGCCTTATCGGATGAACCTCGTCGATTGATACAACACCTCAAGATTGAGGCGGGCAATTACACCGTGGCCCGTGACCTCCTAGAACGTAGGTACCATAACCTTCGTGTTTTAGCGGATACCCACAAAGCTCAAATAATGATGCTCCCTATTATAACGCCTAAACTTTCCGGGTTACGTGTGTCGTTCCTGAACCCACTGCTTTCGACTTATCGATGCTTAGAGAGATTGGAACTTCCTGTTAAACATTGGTCATACCTATTAGTTTACTTATGCCTTGCTAAACTGCCTTCAGAGTTAAAATCGAGATTTGAACGTCGTTATGGCGATAATCCTAATCACCTCCCTACTTTGATCATCTTATTACCTTTCTTGAGGATGAATGTAGGCACCACGACAATGTAGGTAGTGCTTCTGTCGTTGACACTACTACGAGCTCCCCCCGTTTGCCTAAACCTAACGCGCGTTCCCCACCTCCTCCAAGAGCCTTTGTTACTTTTGCGACGACATCTAAATGTCACCTTTGTAATAGTACTTCGCATTACTTACGCGAATGTCCCGATTTTATTCGCCTTCCTACACGTCAACGTGTTACTTTTGTAAAATAAGCCCGACTGTGCTATCGATGCCTGGATAAACACTCCATATCCCAATGCACGCGAAATTATCGCTGTCACACGTGCTGCCGTTCCAGTCATCACACGTCACTGTGTTATAATGACTCCTCTCCTGTGAATTACGATCGCGAGCGCTCATACTTAGACGTCGCGGCCTTAGCTTCTAACCAACAGCGGCAATCTCCACAAAGTCACTTAACGGACCGTGTGTCACCCCCACGTACTGAATGGCACCGTGTTCGCACCCCACCACCTCATGACTCCCGTAGAGCATTGCCTCCCCGTTCGGGCGGGCGATCCCCACCTGCACCCAACGGTAACCGTACTTATAATGCCCCTCTAGGTCAAAGAACCCAGGCTGAACGTGCATTTCATCATAAGTACAATGAGGCCCCACAATTCTGACTAGATAACCCCCCTTCCATACCCGCCTTTACATCTTTACCTCGCAATTCTGTCGTTCTTTTACCTACGGCCTTAATTCATGTTAAAACCTCGTCTGGATATTATGTGGAAGCGCGTGCCTTATGTGACACTGGTGCTCAGGGCTGCCTTCTTACTACTGAGCTTGTTGTTGACCACATGAACTTACCTATCATTCCTTCTCCAGTTCCTGTTCGTGGAATAGGAAATGTTCAAGCGATTAATTCCCCGGGCATTGTATCCTTTTCATTTAAGCCAGTTAATTCTGTCTTTCCAGAAATCTCCACCAGTGCAATAGTTGTTGATGTGATTGCTGGTACCCTCCCGGAGGTAGACTTACCTAAAAGTGTAATTACCTGTACTAAGCACCTCCCTCTTGCTGACCCTTTATTTTACAAACCTGGTACTATAAGTGTACTTCTTGGAGCTGACGTCATTGGTCGCCTTTTAAGGTCCGAGTTGTTTGTGTCCCCTGATGGCCTTATTGCTATCTGTATTCTGTATACTGTATACTATAATCTGAATTGGGATATGCTGCCGCTGTTTATTTACGTGCGGAACTTCCGTCTGGTGTTTGTTCCGTCCATCTTGTTATGGCTAAATCTAAAGTTGCCCCTGTTCGGACCCGTTTAACAATTCCCAAGTTGGAACTGTTGGGAGCTACCTTTCTCTCTAAATTACTTCATCACGTCGCTCTTTGTCTGCAAAGGTCGTCTGTGTTGACTTCAATCCATAGTTGGACGGTTAGTGACAAAAATCGTGTTGCGATGGTTAAAAACCACTCCTCACCTCCTTCAGACTTTTGAGGCTAATCGTGTCTCCCAGATTAATAATAGTCCTACATCTAGTGAATGGAGGCACGTCCCAGGCTACATGAACCCTAGTGACTGTGCATCGAGAGGTATGTCAGTCACCCGACTGATCGACCACTCCCTTTGGTTTTCACCTTTGTGGTTGAGTCGCAGTCTCCTGACAACTGGCCCGGTATTTCGGAACCTAACCCAAGTAGTGATCTCCCTGGACTACGTTGTTTAGTAGTCTCTGCCGATGTTCCTAACCCGGATCCCTCATTCTTATTAGAGCGGTATAGTTCTTTCAACAAGCTAATAAACGTGACTTGTTACCTAAGGCGGTTTTTATTTCCTATATCTTACTCGTCCTACCTGAGCCCTGAGGAACGGAGAGATTCCCTTTTGTTTTTAGTGAAAATTGTTCAATTCACCTCCTTTTCTGATGAACTTGATCGCTTACGGCGTGGCGATCCTATCACTAACTCCCTGAGAAAATTAAATTTATTTCTAGATGACAGAGACCTAATTCGAGTTGGAGGCCGATTACGAAAATCCGATCTATGCTTTGATATGCGCCATCCCCTTCTTCTACCTAAGAATGGTAATATCGTGAACATCCTTATTTCACATTACCATCGCGAGAATGCTCATGCAGGTGTTAATGCAATTCTTGCCATGTTAAATAGAGAGTTTTGGATCTTGTCGGCACGCAGAGCTATTTAGCAAGTGATTTTTAAATGCCTTCCCTGTTATCGTCTCAAGGCGGCTGTATCTCAACCCTTCATGGGTGACCTACCTAAACACCGCGTCACGGCTGCTAGACCGTTTGACGGTGTAGGTAAAGATTTTGCAGGACCCTTTTTTACCAAAGTCCAGGCCTATAGGAACAAAAGGTTAGTTACCTGTGTGTATTTGTCTGCCTTTCTACTAAAGCCGTTCACCTTGAGGTTGTGTCGGACCTAACTACTGAAGCCTTTATTACGGCCTTTTCCCGATCCGTGCCGCGTCGTGGTGTACCTCGCCTAATCCGATCCGATTGCGGTCGAAATTACATCGGTGCCAACAATTACCTGAAAGAGTTAGAGTGTTTCCTGTCTCAAAACCAGGCGGCTATTGGTTCTGAGCTTTCAAAGCGGAACATATCCTGGGTTTTCGATCCTCCTGTTTGCCCTCATTGGGGAGGTCTTTTTGAAGCTGCGGTTAAATCGGCGAAATCGCACCTAAAACGAGTAGTAGGCGATACCCCCCTTACGTTTAAAGAGCTGACCACTGTTTTTGCTAAAATTGAAGCAGTTTTAAATTCACGCCCATTGTGCCCAGTTTCTCGGGACCCTAATGATGTCGAAGTGTTAACTCCCGGCCATTTCTTAATTGGACAACCCTTAACTGCACTTCCGGAGTACCCTTATAAAGACGTAAAATTGCATCGCCTTACACGGTTTCAGCTAATCCAACAAATTACCCAGCACTTTTGGTCTAGCTGGCATTTAGAATACTTAAATACATTACAAATTAGAAATAAATGGACCTCTCCTTGTGATCCTCCTAAAGTGGGTGAGCTAGTACTCATAAAAGATGACAACCTTCCCCCTTTGCAGTGGCGTCGTGGATGCATTATTAATTTATACCCTGGCCAAGACCAAGTTGTTCGTGTGGTAAATGTTAAAACTCCTACCGGTAGCCTAAAGAGATCTTTGACGAAATTAGTTCGTCTTCCTGTCCAGTGAACTTCCTTTCCCTTAGCTTCCTAACCTTCTCGTAAACACTTGACGTGTTTAGGGCGGGCGATATGTTTACTACAATATTTTGATTTGTTTGTGTACCCTATTGATACTACGCCGCGCACACTCACACGCATACCTGCCTTATTTTTATTTGTTTAAAACGTACCGTGAGAAACCCGAAGATCGAGTCGACATCGAGACGTTCCCTATGTCACATGTACTAGACTGACCAGAGCGCTTTCGCCGCGTGTGTATCCTGTGAAGCTCCTTACAGACATTTCGAGTGATTGTGGCCTGTGAAGTGATACCTGAACCCAGAAAGCTGATGTGGCAAGTACCTAGCTATAAGTGCTCAGACCTGACTGATTTTCCACCTATCATTGTCGCCCTCCACGTGTAAGCCACTGCCTAAACTCTCAAACATGATATATTCTTTTAAGTTTATATACAACTTGATATTCTGTGAATATATTTCAAGCGTTTACCTGGTGCCGTTATAGGTAATAGCCGTATACAATATGCCGTTAGAGCAAAAAACACGTTTGTTGTTTGGGAGCCCTCCTTAAATATATTATTAAAGTTTATTCTGTTTTTATTTGTATGTATTTGACGATATAGTAGCAACAAAAATACATCATCCGTAAAAATATCAACTATCTAGCTATCACGGTTCATGAGATACAGCCTGGTGACAGACAGTGGAGGCGGAGTAATAGGGTCCCGTTTTTACCCTTTGGGTAAGGAACCCTAAAAACCATCTTTAGTCTACTCAAGTTACAAAAATAGTGACGGCGCGTAAAACTCAGTAATAATGTTTGACACGACTTTATAGGTGAGTGCAAAACGTATTTCATGCTAGCCTTCTCTAAAAATAAAAAATAATAATTGTATCTCTCTATTGACGACCGTCTTGGTGTAGTCGTTCGCGCACCGGACTTCTAAACCAGGCGGTTGCGGGTTCGAATCCCGCAAGGGGCAAATGTTTGTTTGTGTGTGAGCACGAGCATTTGTACCTAAGTCATGGATGTTTATATGTATATAAGTATTTCTATCCGTTACCCTAGTCACCATAGCACAAGCTCACGCTTAGTTTGGGGCTAGGTAATTGGTGTGTTTGTTGAAACAATTTATTATTATTACAATTATTTATATATACTCCGCCAAAGAGTACTACCAGTCTTCAGTACTACAAACATAACAAAAGACAACATACGAAATGTTACACGGACACACTCAAGACGGTGTTACACGAAATAATATACGCCGACAATATCAATAAGTTTCAGCATCACTAAAATCACGAAGATACTTTTAACCTTTTTCTTCATAGCCGTATTACCTCACATTACTAAGTGTCATGATCATTATGTGGAATGAAACACAAACAACGACTTTCTTGGCAATGTTTAATGGAGTGGTTTGCCATTGCCTTCTTCATTTCACACACTAGCCAACTAGTGTGCAGGTTTCCTCACGATGTTTTCCTTCACTGTTTGACAACGATATCTTTAAAAAAGATTGTACTAAAATTTTTGTACAAGCTCATTGGTACAGGCGGGGATCAAACTCACGACCTCACGGATGACAAGTGAAGCTTACTCCGTTTGGCTATCTAATGAATTTCAGAATCTTGATTTATTCAAAACTGCGCCATATTCATTTAACGGTAAGGTCAACGAGTGTCCAAATGAATTCGTCTTATGAAAATACAACGTGGCCAGTTCTGTTAAGCCCCAGATTTTTTTCCACAATAAGGTACAGTTGACAACATATCAAGGAGACTGTGGCACCTTATACAGTTGTGATAGGAGCTATTTTGCAACAAAAATGTCGAGTTCAATGTTCTGATGCTGTACTTCTTAAGCCGCCTTTAAATAATTGCAAAATGGCTAAGCAGGGCGAAGGTCCATTAAATTTTGTGATGTAAAATAAATTGAAAGAAGTTAAAGAAATCTTGACTTGGCATGATCTTGCAAAAAAAAAATGAGTTTAGAAACGATGTGGGTCGTAATAATAAAACAGTACATTGGCGCAGAGATTATAATTTCAGCCATGAGTGGAATTAAAACGTTCTTTACTTTAAACTTTAACACGTTATTATAACATCTCACATTTTATCGCAATCGTGCTACTTTTAAAACTATAAACGAGTAGATGTACGAACTTTCGATATCAAAGAATCGTTGTCTTCAGTATAATTCTTCTTTCTAACAAATTCAGTTGTATTTTCTGAGCTATACAGTTCAAAATTACAGAACATCTCTAGGAAATAGTCGGACACAAAGAGATAATACTTATCAAAGAATTTGATCATCTGTGTCGGATATTTCTTTGTACTGTTAGCTGTCTAATTATAGTAGAAACTTGGAGACGATCTCGAAAATGTGCTTTAATAATTAACGCTACATTTTATTTCGCTTCAGCTCCTTTGTAAATACCAAGTAAGAAACTACGCAAATCAAATCAAATCAATTTATTGCAAATTAAGTGTAACATTGGTCTTAAATAATAACAGTGAACTTTCAACTTAATTACCCTTTCAGAGTATTGCAATTCTAGTACTTATAAACTAGTTAATAGCTATTTATTAGGTAGGTATTATTATAGTATACCTATAATTGGGTATGATGGATGATACATATCTATGTAACTACAACTAAATATAGGCAAATAAATAATTATACTAAAACTAACAATAGGAAGTAGTAATCAAATAGCTTTTCAGTAGGCATAAAAAATAACTTTTGTGCTTATATTTTACCTTCTTTATTTTTGTAAAAGACCCTGACATAAGAAGAAATGCTCAGACCAAAATCCTATTTTTCAAAGAATTCTTCTAGCGAGTAAAAGCATTTAGAAATTAGTCGTTTAGTCACTTTTTTAAGGTATTGGCAAGAGAAAATGCTGCATGATGATAAATTAAGAGAAACAAAACAAGATTTTTTTTATTTGTAACACTTTTTACACTCGCCTGTTAGATATTTTAGCTCAGCTTTGCGGACTCACTATGAAATGTCATGATGTGTAAAGATACTGTATGAATTACTTTCTAGTCATAAGAGTTTCTTAAAAATTAGCAAAGAATTGCTAGAAAAAAAAAGATTAAACCAACTCATTATAATAATGACAGACAAGTAACATATCTTAATAAAGACGAACGTTTCGAATAACCATCTCATAAATATCTCCTTAATATGTTGACGACCGACTTGGTGTAGTCGTTTGCGCACCGGACTTCTAAACCAGGCGGTTGCGGGTTCGAATCCCGCAAGGGGAAAATGTTTGTGTGATGAGCACGAGCATTTGTAACCTAAGTCATAACATGTCTATATGTATTTAAGTATTTCTATCCGTTATCATATATCCTCACGCTTAGTTTGGGGCTAGGTAATTGGTGTGTTTGTTGAAACAATTTATTTATTTATATAGACGTGGTTTGAACATAGTTAAAACTTTTATTAGTTAGGCGGGAACTTATTAAAAACTTAAAACAATATGTCTGTACCAGACAAAATAAATACACGCACTCATGCCTTAACGAAGAAAACAAAAAGAAGAGAAAAAAGTCGTATTTTTGAACAAGCTGACTTTATAAATATTTGTCTATCTGATAAATTTCATCGTGTCTCGTTGCCGTTTCTTCACATTTTATTCGGTTTTTAACTTTTACGTATATTTATATTTTTCCTGTTTGCATTTCGATTGTATCAATAGTTAAATCCTGTATATTTTAATTTGAAAAATGCATTAGTAATTAATTTGTGCATATTATTATTTATAGCCAAGTCATCGAAAACACAAACTAAAATTTTAAATGTGGCGTTGGTTTAAGTTTTAACAAGGTACATATCTATCATATTATACTCTGTTTTTGCGAAATACGCAGTGCATAGATTTTTTTTACCATCGAACTGTGGTTTGCAATTACATCAATACTGTACATACATTCTCAGTTTGTATGAAAAAAAATCGTAATTTTATTCATACTGCCGATCAATATCATAGGCAAACTTTTTAATTATAGGTATTCCGATTTGATTTAATTAATTCATTGTCACCTACAACAACTTCATAAGCTCGTTGATTGAAGTTAGTACTGAAGCTTGCACAACATAATGGTAAACCAAGATACCTACGAGTAGGTACAAAAAGGAAAAAGTAAAGTTGCCACTGCTGGGCAAAGGCGTCACCTCAACTATAAGGAAGTACGAGCCATACTCCCCCACGCGGGCTCAGTGCAGATTGGTGGAGGGGTGTCTGTAAGGCAAGTGACCAACCTTACTGTCAGATGTTATAAAGCCGCCATAAGGCCTCTGACTGGGCTTAACGACTAATATCAACAGATATTAGCCGGGACCAACTGCTTAACGTGCCTTCCGAAGCACGGAGATGCTTGTCATGGACGTCACTTAAATGGTCGAAATCCTGACCCGTCTTATCACGACCGCCCCATGGGTTGCTTAACTTTGGTATCACTACCAAAGCGCTGCCGCCACTGCGCCACAAGCACCTTAGTAAGTAAGTAAACAAGTCTTAGTGGGTATCAGATCTTAATTATTTCTTTTTATTTTCCCCCCTGTGTTGTCAAGGCTAACAGGGGAGCCGAATCATCAAAGTTTTCCAATCGCGCGGTAAAATAACAGATGCTATATCAGATATTATCTCCATTTTAACTTTCTGTTTGTTTTGCGTTGAGTTTGATGCTTTGCGTTGCTATGGAGCTAAAGTTTCATAGACTTATTTCACGTTTTGGGGCATGAGAAGCGGGTGAAGATAATTCTAAAGATTGCAGACTAAGTTTTCTTTGCTTTCTTAAATCGTGGGTATCAATTGAACGGGCTTGCTGATAATAACTCAATAATGGTGACGTCTCTCTAAATTTAATGTGGCGGACTTTAAAAGATAACATAGTCATGTTTTTAAAGCTTTCCTACAATATGGGTATCAAATGAAAGGGCTCCCTGATAACATATCCATAAATAAAGTGATGTCACTCCAAATCCAATATGGCGGACTATGATTTTATGCTTTCTTAACATATGGGTATCAAATGAAAGAGCTTGCTGAGAATAAGTTGATATAGAAGGTGACGTCACTCTTAATCCAATATGGCGGACTTCTAAACCTAGCGGCCTTAGTTTTTTATACTTTCCTACAATATGGGCATCAAATCAAAGTGCTTGCTGAGAATAATAGGATAAAAAAGTGACTGCACTGTAAATCCAATATAGTGGGCTTCGAACGATGGCGGACCAAGTTTTGTATACTTTCTTACAATATGGATATCAAATGAAAGGGCTTGCTAAGAATTACTCGATACATAAGGTAACGTCACTCCAAATCATATATGGCGGACTCCTAAAGATGGCGGACTAAGTTTTGAATGCTTTCCTATAATATGGGTATCAAATGAAAGGACTTGCTAAGAATAGCTCGAAAAACAAGGTGACGTCACTCCAAATCAAATAAGGCGGACTTCTAAAGATGGCGGACTAAGTTTTTTTATGCTTTCTTACAATATGGGTATCAAATGAAAGGGCTTGCAGAGAATAAGCATCGACGACCTCCGTGGTCGAGTGGTGTACACACCGGTTTTTATGGTGTCGCCAGCTCTCAGGTCCCGGGTTCGATTCCCGGTCAGGTCAATGTAGAAAAATATTTTTCTATATTGTCTTGGGTCTGGGTGTTTGTGGTACCTTCGTTGTTTCGGATTCCCATAACACAAGTGCTTTAGCTACTTACTTTGGGATCAGAACAATGTATGTGATGTTGTCCACATTAATTTTTATTTTTTTTAATTTTAAAGCATGCGAGTTTAACTCCGTTGCTGCGATCCGTATAGGAATTTGTTGTATCGGGTTTTCTTGGCGTGAACAAAAGGCGTGGTAGCCGAGCGGAGAAAACTTCACTTTTTATCCGTGAGATCATGAGTTCTATCTCCGTCTGTACCAATAAGTTTGTACAAAAACTTAAGTACCTGCAGTCTTTTTCAAAGATAACTCTGCCTAACGGTGAAGGAAAACACCATGAGGAAAAACCTGCACACTAGTGGCTAGTGTGTGAGATGGAAAAGGCAGTGGCAAACCATTCCATAAAATATCGCCTAGAAGTCGTTGTGTGTGTTTCATTCCACATAATGATCACGACCCTCAGTCATGAGGCTTACGACTGTTTCTTGGAGTCCTCGATTATAATTATTGAGGTTGAATTTCTTGAGACTGAAGCATCGGTAGGTAAACTTTGACGAGTTTAATTTTGGTGAGATATGCGTCAACAGCATTGGTTTGCCTGTCTAGGAGAAGGATAACTTGAAATCAAACTGGAATTGTGTTTACGCTGCGTAAGGCTTAGCTTGAAGTTACAATAATAAGGTTGAAGCTTACTTAGCCTTACGCGGTGCATTTCTCCTACCACCCAAGACAAAGTGTTGTACCTAGTCGGGTGATAAGTTATGTCTCGAATACTTATTGCAGCTCAATTTTAAAGCAAATATCTTTAACCGATTGAGCTGAAATTTTGTATACAGGTTGTTTAAATGACATTGCATGGTAAGCTGTATAAGTCGTCTAAGATTTTTGTGTATTGATTGTGCTGAGGTTTTGGAGACCTCGAAAGTAAAAAATAAAGTCGAATTGTTGTTGTCCGTAGCATCAATTGTTTAACTTTGATTTGTGTAATTTCGCGAGAGGCGTCAACAGCATTAGTTTACAACTTGCAAGTGGCATATAAACATTAAGCCTAAATTGTTCAAAAATAAAAGCAAGCATTAGGATGCTCTCCCTTCGCCTTCGGACTTTAAATTGCACTGTTTATTGGGCAGACTAGTACCACAGCAAAGGACCACGGCGAGTCGAGGTTAAAATAATTGGTTTTCCTATTTGCTGTATTTTTGAAGGGATTTCAGTACTTCAGGGTAATAATTAGTGCTCTTTAACTCTTTGGTTACATTAAATTCGTAGCCAAGCTATTTTACTCGTCGCCTAGCCATTATATTAGCCGCCATCCGTTATTTGTTGTTCCTCACTTACCTATGTCTTAAGTAAGCGAGCTTAAAACTTTCGCCACCTTTAAGTCACTGTCGTTATTCAATTTTTAAAATAGCCCTTTTTGAGGCTTACCTAATTTAATTGTCACCGAAATAATATTTTGATAAACTGATACCAAGGTATGTTAGATATTAGTTGCACATAGTTAGCTACCCTTTCAGTTTTTAGTCGATCAAAAAATAATAAGCCCATCGAATTTAACCGACAACCGCCCTTGCCTCAATGATGCGTTGAATGAGATAAACAGTGAGATATGCCTACAGACTAAGAAATCTGTCCAGCGATAACTAAAAAGTAAAAAATAAATTTCAATTAAAAACCCTTTTTAAAAACAAGCTTTTATGTCAATGCGCTAAAAAGTATAAAATAAAATTTCCTTTAAAACTTTTACGAACAAATAATAACATCATTACACAATTTATATTATATAAAAGCTTGTCGCGAGATTTTACCTGTGTAGATAAACAAGTACAATATATACACAACTTGATATGATTGACTAAATTTTCTTAAAATCAAAGTAAACTAAATACGCCGAGTACTTAAATCTCACGACAAGCTTTTATATAATATAAGTTGTGTAATGATGTTATTATTTGTTCGTAAAAGTTTTAGTGGAAATTTTATTTTATACTTTTTAGCGCATTGACATAAAAGCTTGTTTTTAAAAAGGGTTTTTACTTGAAATTATTTATCACTCACTTTTTTTAATATGTCTTAATAAATTAGCTATGATTGAATATTTGATTTACTCGTCGATGTGGGATACAGCATTACTTCGAACCTTAGTGGTTTACTCATGCTTTTTTTAAATGTATCCAATTATAACCTTTTATCTTGTAATAAAAAAAATCAATGTAATACCTAGGGTAAGTAATTTAAGCTTTGTCATATAAAAAACAAATATCACAGAGATTGACATGTCATAGGTACTCACTACGTAAATTTAAATCGGCGGTTACGAAGTTATTTGCCAAAGTAAAGTAGATTTTAATTAACTAGTTATAAAGTTTACAGTAAATATTTATTAATTTTAAAATAAGTCCTGTAGTGCAAGGTTACTACATTTTGTTTCTGACTTTGTTTATTACGCATGCCGTGGCAGCCTTTTATTAAGGCAACACTATAACTATGTGGTCATTCCTTGTATTGTATGTTTGTGAAGTGTATGCTTTGTTGGTTATCCTTAAATAAATAAATAAAAATAAATAAATAAATATCGTGGTCTGTATCTCTGATGTTTACAAATCTAAATCAGGTAGATGATACTATTTTGTTCGTTATATATATTTTAAGAGCAAATACGTAAGTATATCGTATAAGTCGACCTAATGCTCATACGCTATTATTACTATTCTACTTTCGCAGAGCATTAGAATTTCAAAACGTATTGTAAAGCCTATTTCATATAACCTTACAATCGGATTAAATAGACATTCACATTTATTCGGGACATGCGCTCATTTACATTTCGGCGCTTAAATAAACTTGGCAAAGAAACTTGAATAAAAATATAATAAAACGTTGTAATTCTTTATTCTGAGAAAGGATTTTTTAATTGTGTGCTTTATTTCATACTAGTGGTTCCCCGCGACTTCGCCCGCAAGAGTTGGATTTTCCATATAAACTTACATACCCCATTTCACCCCCTTAATGTTTTTATATCGCGACAAAATGTAGTCTATGTCCTTTTCAGGGTCTCGAACTGTCTCCATACCAAATTTCATCTCAATCGGTTCAGTGGTTTAAGCGTCAAAAGGTAACAGACAGACAGACACACTTTCGCATTTATAATATTAGTATGGATACTAGAGCCACCTTACAGCGGAAAGATACCTGTTGAGATTGTGTTATTAATTTATAGTTATAAGTAGATAATATTAAACTAAATCACTTCTTTTGGAATAATTTAAATTTGTTAAAATTATATAAGGTTAAGTAGCAGTTTGTAAAGTAACAAGCTTCCATCCTCACATTTCAAACTCGTGTGTAATAAAATATTAAGTAAGAGTTGAATTTGCGAAACGATGTAACTCATTCTTATGCAGATTCCTTAAGCACATGTTTTGGCTTACAGTTTAGTATATTACTCATTTATGTATAAAATTTGTTTCACCTCAACTGTAAACTGGTTTGTGTTTAAATAAAATAAAAAATAAAAATAAGAAAACTGGCCAAGCGCGAGTCGGATTCACGCACGAAGGGTTCCGTACCATTATCTATAGAAGATTAGACAAAAAAATAAGCCCTGATTTGTAGTTTTAAAAACGGCAAAAAATACATGCCCTAAATATTTATAGTATATTATTTGTTTTTAAAGTAAATATAAAACTTATTAGTCAAAGAATATTATAAGCTTCTACTTGTTACCATTACTTACTAACTTACTAACAGCAAATATTTATTTTGTTTTAGTATTCCTTGTTATAGCGGCAACAGGAATACATCATTTGTAAAAATTAGAACTGTCTAGCTATCACGGTTCATGAGATACAGTCTGGTGACAGACAGCGGAGGCTTATAGGAATAGGCTCCTGTTTTTACCCTTTGGGTACAAAACCCTGAAAAAAAATGAATAAATCTAATGTGCTGGCCACCGTGGCTTACAAACCGGATACAAGAGACTTAAACAATTGCAGACTTATCTCAAAAAATACATTTACAGTTTTATAACCTTGCATAAATATAGTACTTTGGTAGTGATACCAAAAGTTAAGCAGCCCACGGCGCGGTCGTGATTGGATGGATGACCATTCCGACCATTTAAGTGACGTCCATGACAAGCATCTCCGTACTCCGGAAGGCACGTTAAGCAGTTAGTCCCGGCTAATATCTGTTGGTATCAATCGTTAAGCCTAGTCAGAGGCCCTAGGGCGGCTTGATAACATCTGACAGTAAGGTTTGTCACTTGCCTTACAGACACCCCTCCACCAATCCGCACTGAGCTCGCGTGGTGGAGTATGGCTCGTACCTCCTCATCTATATAGGCTGACTTTTATAAATATAAGTCGGTCATTTTGAAATATCCGACACATGGTTAACATAACAATTAACACATTTGATGTTAACATTTTGCCATTTATTTCAAATTATAGCCATCTTATTTAGGCAAGTCGTTTTTTGTTACTATGAAAAAAACGTCTCTTCATAACTATATTCACCTACTTTACTAAAAAACGAAAGACTGACTGACAAGGAGCGTGTGGATATAAGACCTTTCTTAAAAGCGAAATTTAGTTAGTCGCCAGCACAGGTGCTCCCTCTCAGCGTTTATTAAGACAAAGTCTTTCCAACGCGACCATTAGCTCCAAATGTAGCTCTTAGCGAGCCTCGCCGACAGAATTGGAACTGTGTCGCCATAACTGATACAAATGCTCGGTAATGAGTCGAGTTGTTTTTGGTTTTAGAATAAAATTGATTTGATTTAGATAGAATTTATTGGTTTCAGATTAAAAAATAATAATAAATACAAAATAATAAATAAGAATCTATAGATAAATCGGTGTTTAAATGCCATAGAAACAAGGCTCTAATGCTATCTGTAATATGTAAAACGGGATAACGCCATCTAGCGATAATAATAATGTCCCACTAGCCGATTTCGACTGCGGCAGCCTATCTCAACAGAGATTAGCCAACTGCGCGGGACATATTATAGTGCACAAGTGTATGCGCAATACACAGGTGCACTCTCTGTTCCGTCACTCTCATAATTCGGTGAGACGGCAGTCCGACATGACCGTAGAGAGATCAGGCGCAGGACCAACGGCTTAACGTGCTTTCCGAGGCACGGGGGTGTTAACACCACCAACTTCCTGACTTCGGAGCTGTGTCTGAGTAATTTCAAGACAGAAAAACCCAAACACTCTCGGCCCGACCCGGGATTCGAACCCGAGACCTCGTGGATAGTACCCAGCGTGCTGACCACTAGACCAACGAGGCAATCAAATCTAACAATAATTACTCTATAAAAGTTTACGGTTTGAATAAAATGTAAATTACTCCTACACATTCTGTACACTCTATCAAAAAATAAATATTATTTAATTTAAACATGCAGGTTTACAACAAAAAAAATTGTGTGCTAGCCTCTTAAGATAGCTTATTCCAAATGAATGGCATATGACCGTTGTATTAATTATTGTTATGTTAACTATTGTGTATTGACCGTCTATAAAGTAAAATCGATTACTGTTATTACAAAATAATTTGGCAATTGTTAAACCTTAACTATTTATTTATAAGACGGCAAATTTGAAGTGAGTTGTTCATTTCAACATTGGTTGTCCTTAATTTGAAATTGTGAATACCTACAAAGGCATCGGCTTGAACACCTTCAAAGGCATATTAATGATGCTGCCTGTATAATTAAATTAATTCCACTGCAGAACTGGTAAAACTAGGTTCAGTCAGACTGCAGAATGCGCTCATAATACAGACACAGCTCACTCTAATTGTTATAGCAGTATTACTCTTTAATACCAGAGGCCTTTCTCCGGTTGACGGTGTCCGTATTTTCAAATGTAGCCGTCCCTTTCACTCACGACAGAATGACAACGCGTAAGAGCGTGATAGCTAGACTCGAAAATACGGACATCGTCAACAAGAGTAGGGCCTAGGTGCGGAGTGTGGATTTTCTTAGAAACGAGAAAATGGTATTATTTCCTTTTCCATTCGAATGTTTTCTGGGATGCAATTTGAAAAACGATAGGATTTATTTTTTGCTAAAATGTTTAACCGTATACGTGAACATCATGTAACAATTAACCATATATAACCATAGATACTACAATAGGAAAATAATTAGCTTTTGAAATCGTAGTTTTATAAATAACGAATATTTCACTTTTAAAAATAATTTTAATCAAACAAACTTAACAATATTTAAATAATGCAAAGAAAATAACTATATCGGAGGGAATAATCGGATAGAGCTTCTGGCTTGATGTTTTCTCTTCAGTGGCTGTCGGGCAAATAGGCTTGTAACAGGCGCCCGAGGCTTTATATAAGCACGGACGTGCAGTGTTGCCAGGAGGGGTCTTCTCATTTCTAACACTAGTATTATTGGGTATTAAAGGTATCTCCATTTCATGGCATCTGTCTGTTCCGCCATTTTATCTCAGCACTTGCCTTATTGTCTGTATTTTGTCTCAAAACTAGTAGGTAGGGCCCTATTCGTACAAAAATGCAAACGATAATTTGCCATAAGTGCTAAACTGCCGAAAAGCTTTTGCTGTCATGTCCTGCTGTCATTTCGCTTGTGTGACCGAGGGAGTGCCATCTGACGTGCGGTGTGTTTAAAATTTACGTGTCAGAGCTGTAATATGACAACTGTCAATGGCGATGTTAGAGGGAGGAAATGGTCAAAGGCTTGCAGATGACGTCCCGCTTTCAATTTTTTTTAAAATGTATGACAAAATAAAAAAAATCTGGATAAAAAGTTTGATTAGTATTTATTAAATCGGAGTTATTCAAAGCCTAATTTGAGGCGTAAAAGTATTAATTTAAGTTTTCTAACAACTTGCATAGAAAACCAAAGATTAATGTAAAAATTCAAAATAAACTTGCCAAAAGTTTTATAGGTAGAAAATTATTTTCGTTTTTTTTTTCAGATTTAAAGGGCCTAGGTATATGTATAAAAGTATAGGTAATTTATTAAAAAAATGCCGATGTGTTGTAAAAACAGCTCAAAATATTTCGTAGGTAGTTTTTAGTTGTTGCCTTAATAAAACTTAAGGTTATCGTAATTTTATTATATTGTTATTATGAATCATGAGTTTTATTTAAATTGACTTTATCATGAAGTAAGCAAAATGAGGTCCAAAAATACGTTACTGAATAATATTGTAAGATAGGTTACTATCTAATTACATTACTATAATATTGGTAGGCATTAACACTTTTTGTGGATATAATATCATATTTCATGAAATCATAACTCGAAATTAAAAAAATATACGTAAGTAGGAATAACCAACTATAGGCAAAAACTAAAAACAAACAACGTGTCATATCCGTTCGATTACTCTTTACTACCTTTGACAGCTCAGTGCTGCTGTTTATAATGGCGATTGTCTTGTTTGGTAGAAATGGGAAAAAGTAATAGATGAGTTTTCTTTTTGGGAAGTGTTTGTTTTTTCAGTGATTAGTTTTCGCTAATGATTGAAAATGATTTAAAAATCATGATCAATTTATTCAGCGATCATATCGATTCAGCTATATATTGTTTTTTGTAAGGAACACGGCAATAATTAAATATTAAACAAGAGAAATACAAAATAATTATGGCAACACTTCATAATTCTGTCATTTTAGAAAATGTGATACAAAAATTGTTCTGAACAGCGTGTCTAGTATAGAATACATATAAGTCTATGCAAAAAACAGCTAGAGGATGACATCGAAGAAAACATCTCGTTTGAAGAGACCACAACACAATTAAAATAACATGGTTTAAAACCTACTGCACTGAACAGGAATACAAACAATATCTTTTATTTTAGTTGTACTCGCTGGTCTAGAAGTCAGCCTTCTGGGTCCTATCCACGAGGTCCCGGATGCGAATCCCGGGTCGGGTCAAAATTCGTTTCTGGGTTTTAACGACTTGAGATAGCTTGACACAGCTCCGGATTCTGTAAGTTGGTGATGTTGACACCCTGTGCCTCGAAAAGCACGTAGTTACCCATTGGTCTTGCGCCTGATCTCTCTCCGCGCAGCTGGCTCATCTCTGTTAAGAGTGGCCGCTGTAGTCAAAATTCAGATAGAAGGTATTTTTAGTAGTATTATTTTGCACAGTAAAATTGCTGACAAAAGGACTACATAATTCGACGTTAGTTACCTATCCATACTAATATTATAAATGCGAAAGTGTCTGTCTGTCTGTTACTTCTTGACGCTTAAACCACTGAACCGACTAAGATGAAATTTGGTTTGGAGACAGTACTAGACCCTGGAAAGGACATAGGCTACATTTTGTCGCGATGTAAAAACTGATGGATGATGGAATGAAATGGGGGATGAAAGTTTATGAGGAAAATTCCACTCTTGCGGGCGAAGTCGCGGAGAACCACTAGTTTTATAATAAAATATAGATCATTTACCTTAAATAAGCGGCTAAAGATCTGAAAGCCTTCGAAACCACTGTTATCATGCTTATGAAAGACGTCCAGACTTCGTTCAGCTCCAAACGGATTCTGTGAAACAAGATTTGGATACTCTGTTATGGTTGAAAGGGATAATACAATAGATGAACTCGGTTTTAGGATCTAGGTCAAGGCTTGGAGGTTAATGGCGAGCGTAGGTACGTCGTTTTATGGATATTACATGTCTACGTGTAAATTCTTGAAAACATGAGATTTTGAACTCTATAATTATTATGTCTTCAGTTTATGGCTAAAAAAATACCAAACATAAAAATATTTTTTGCTGACATATTTCTATGTTTGTTTTTCGGTCTTTTTGTTCTGATATTTGGCGTGTAAAGTATTTAAGGGTAAACATTTTGTTCTCCTAAAATAACAGCTAATTTACTGATTTGAAAATTTAGTGAAAATAAAACTTTTTATCCAGAATTTTTTTATTTTGTCATATATTTTACCTCCTTCTAACATCGCCATTGAAAGCTAGCTTTCAATGGCGATGTTACAGGGAGGAAATGGTCAAAGGCTTGCAGATGACGTCCCGCTTTCATTTTTTTTTTAAATGTATGATTCGCATCCGGGACCTCGTGGATAGGACCCAGAAGGCTGACTTCTAGACCAGGGAGCACAACTAAAATAAAAGATATTGGTTGTATTCCTGTTCAGTGCAGTAGGTTTTAAACTTATAATTTTAATTTTAATTGTGTTGTGGTCTCCTCAAACGAGATGTTTTCTTCGATGTCATATTCTAGCTGTTTTCCGATTGAATTTCTTCTTATTTGGGTTCGTCAGTTTATAGGTTTGACACATGTAGCTGGAATTAATAATCAGAAATTAATTGTAAACCCTGTATTTGGCTACTTAACTTTGTGATACAGCCTTTAATCGATGTTCTAGTTTAGCTTTGTTATTTCCCCCATCCTCGTCGCCAATAAATAAATATTTAAAATACCATTTCTCATGAATCTTGTTTATTTACAAATTGTAAGACTGACGTTGCCATAGCAACAGTCACAATAATATGTTAGTTTTTACAAATTATCTTTGTTTTCTGTATCATTTGAGCCATTTTGATAAGAAAAATGAGTCGTTAGTTTTACATTTACTCTTACAGTATGTAATTCTTATTTTTACAAGTTACAGTAATTTTTAGGATGCTGGACCCAAAGAGTAAAAGCGGTACCCTATTACTAAGCCTCCGCTGTCTGTCTGTCCGTACCGGGTTGTATCTCATGAACGTGATAGGTAGACAATTGAAATTTTCACAGATGATGTATTTTGTATAGGACTGTATACACTACTAACAGTTACCCGCTAATTCGCCCGCGCCAAAAGGCAGATTTTCTATACAAACTTTCATCCCTCATTTCGTTTCGTTTTTTCACACTATGTTGGATTTTATTCCCTCAATACACCAGTCACCCTGTATATGAACGCAATTGAGTGGTTTCCCCACAAAATATTGGCTAATGTGTGAAATAACCCATAAACGATTGCGTGGCCGCGAAGCCTTAGAGGCCGGATTGAGGCGACCGGAACTCGGTCAGTTGCTACCTCAGCTCTAATAATTATAAATACAGGGTGACTTTGTATCAGTATCTAAACTTTTTCCAGACATTAGGTATCGTTTATAGATGCTATTTTTGAAAAAAAAGGTAGGTGAAGTTTAATGAAAAAAAACCGATCCAATCATTAAAAAAACGTGGTTACCCGTACCTACGCATGAATTAGGTGAATGCAGCACGAAGCACCGCGGGTTGCTATTGTTGTGATGACCTTGTGAGGCCACGACCTTGAGCTGTGTCCACCATTTTAGCTATTTTTCGGACGGTTTCTGAGTGCTCGAAATTTTGGTACTAGACTACCAAAAAAAAAACGTGTTTTTTTTATGCGTCAATGATTGCGATTTTAAATTTGGATACTGATACATAAGTCACTCTGTATAAAAATATATTCGTCTGTTTAATTGTTTACGTGTGTGCTTTTTTTTTGAAGTAAAGTAAACAGTTTTAATTTACCAAAAACAAAATTTCTCATCACATTGATAGATCGCTGCACAAAAGTCTTGGTGTAGTGCTTCCCGCCCCGGACTACAAAACCAGCGGTTGCGGGTTCGAATCCCGCAAGGGGCAAATGTTTGTGTGATGAGCACGAGTATTTGTGCCTAAGTCATGGTTGTTTATAAAAGTATATAAGTATGTCTATCCGTTTTTCTAGTCACCGTAGCACAAGCTCACGCTTAGCTTGGGGCTAGATAATTGGTTGGTGTGTTTGTTAACAATTTATTAGGGTTTCTTACCCAAAGGGTAAAAACGGGACCCTGTTACTAAGCCTCCGCTGTCCGTCTGTGTGTCTGTCTGTTACCAGGCTGTATCTCATGAACCGTGATAGCTAGACAGTTGAAATATTCTACAGATGATGTATTTTTGTTGCCGCTGTAACAATAAAATGCTAAAAGCTTAAAATATTCGCAGGATATTATGCTGTATTTCACTTTAAAAAAAAATTAAGGGGGGCTTCCATACAAACGTGTTTTTGCCTGAGAATATTGTAAGCAAATGGCAGGTACGGAACCCTTCGTGCGCGAGTCCGAATCGCACTTGGCCGGTTTTTTTAATTAATAATAAGCTATACTTGTACTGCAGGGACTAAGCTCTATTTAGCTCACCAACACTTTTTGATTTCTAATCAAACAATTGAGCATTATTTGACATATTTTGTATAAGCATTCTGTCAAATTAACGGCCAATTGAAGTGTACTGGCTGTTTAAAAATGGAACTCTACTCCTACGAACTAGCATTGGTTGAACGCTATCGTAGCAAAGAAATGAGGTCAAATCAGATTGTGGGCCTCAAAAACTGTTGTGAGTGAAACTGGTTGCAACTGCAATAGGATGCGATTACTTTTAAAAGTAAAAGGTAATCAACAACACTAACTTGACGTCTTCCTCTCTTGTTCGATGAAATATAATTTAATTCCCTTTTTTATGGCTTTGTAGTTATTCCTTGATTTATGATAGAATTTGTGAATAGTAAAAGATCTTCTTTTTAAAATTTTGGTTTAAGAAAAGGGACAGCGCCATTTTTCTTTCTTTCTTAGCGCGCGAACTAAGTGGCCAGCACGCAGCGCCGCGGAGGTTGGTGGCCAACTACCAAATATTATAAAAGAGCAATATGTACGAACTGTCAAACGAATTGTTGACGAAACATTTCCTTTGATGACAGTGAAATAAGCAAACGAACAAGTATGCAAGAATGACCATAATCTCCCAGCTTCGCTGGTCTTGCCACATACCAGTCGCTTCCAACGATTTTTCTCGGATTTTCTCTTCCTTTAGTAACTTATTGTTATTTTCCAAACTAAGTGAGGTTGCTGCCGTGACTGGAATAAATTCCAACATAACTTTCAGAGTTTCAGTTTTAAATCGTAAGGAAATAGGTGGGTTTGAGGCTAGTGATGTCAGAGTATCGTTTTTGGTACGTGAATTTGAATTTCAGTTGCATTGAGAGGCAGTTTATTTTTATTATCTAACTTATTTATTCTGTGACCTTTTACTCACAAGATGTACCTACTTTCTCCTAACTCCCTGTGATTGAATTACATAAATTTAATTCAGTTTCCAAAGTTTTCACCAATGACTAATTTTGAAAATTTAATTGACTCGAGCAGACTCCTCTTTTTTAAGGTTCCGTACGTCAAAAGGAAAAAAACCATTATAGAATTAATTTGTTATCCTTCTGTCTATCCGATTGTGTCGTCTTGACACAGTGTGACATCTTAGAAAAAAAAACCTTTGTTAGTGCGGAACTTTCAGTGCGCGGATTTTTTAACCAATACTATACAAGAGGGAAAACTTAGGAGCAGAGGCTAGAAAGATGAACACTTTTAACAATAAATATTTACTGTATTTGCATACAATTACTGCACACTGACTTATAACAACACACTGACAAATAAAAATGGCAAACGTCTAACAGTAAACAAACACAAAGCAAAAAAGTATCAAAAATAGAAAATTTAAAAAAAAAGTTTTTACAAAATTATTAAAGAAGGTTTATCGCCCACAAATTCAATAACTTATGATTTTGTTATGTACTTGTTGTTGTCTTGTTTACTTATGATTATGTAACTGCACCAAATGGACGCCTTGGACTTTTGTAAGGAGGCACGAGGCAATTTAACATAGTTTTGCCCCTAAATAACAATTAAAATGTCACAAATTCATATTTTTTCATCTTAGGATTATCACGGTTGTGCACATAACACGCGAGGGCTAAGGTTCCGCCTTGGACCATGATCCAGGAGGACATGGCATATCAGGTAATTATTACAGTGGATGGAGCGACTGCGCCTTCTGATCTCCGTGTCTCCATTAATACCCATTATGGAAGAAGCATTAGAGAAAGTTTGCAGATCAAACAAAAAAATAGTTGTATGCGGAGACTTTAATATTAATATTTTAAAACAAACACAGATATCTACCCGATTTCTCAATCTCTTTGCATCTTATAATTTATTTAACCTTTTCAAGGAACCAACTAGGGTGACTCCCAATACTGCAACTTGTCTAGATAATATTTTTTGTGATTCCAACGCAATTTTAATCGACAAATGTATCTTACTTAATCTTAGTTCCGATCATAGAGGTCAAAAGGTCTCATTTCAACACAGTCATGCCTCAAGTGTTGTGGAGAATGTTTATAGGCCGGTCACCGTAAATAGGTTAGATAGATTTAGGGATACAATTTGTAATAGAGTAAACTCAACTATAACCAATAATTGCGATAATGTTGATAAATTATACGAAGACCTTTTTGAATTAATAAAAAATCAATTCAATGAAATCTTTCCACTGAAGAAGGTTAAGACAAATCAAGCTAAATGTAAATTTAATGACTGGGCTACACCAGGTATTCATAAAAGTAGGATTAAATTGTATGACTTATATAGTATAAGAGAATACTCACAGGATCCACATACTATTGAATATGTTAAAAATTACTCTAAGATATTTAAAAAGTATGTGCTGCAGCAAAGTCATACTATATTCGTAGAATAGTTTTAAATTCCAACAATAAGGCAAAAGCTACTTGGAACATAATAAACAAGGAAACTTGTAAAAATAAATCAAAAAGTAGCTCATTCTCACTAAAGGTCGAAAGTAAATTGATCACATACAATCAAGAAGTTGCAAATGCCTTTGAGTCATTTTTTTCTAATATTGCACCTTCTACAAATAAAGAACTTGCATCTTATTCAGAACTTGCGGAATCGATTCTCAAGTCCAATGTCGACCAGTGCGATTATCCACTGCACTTTAGGCATGTCAGTCCCGAAGTAATTACAAAAACATTTCTAGATTTAAATATGAAGAAGACTGAGGATCTATGGGGACTATCTGTGTATATTATAAAAACAATTATCAACACAGTAGCTCCTCAATTAGCAATAATTTTTAACAAGTGCATTGATGATGGCCAGTTTCCAAGCCTAATGAAATTTAGTAAAATTATACCGTTATTTAAATCCGGCGAAAAAAGTGACCCCCCTAATTTTAGACCAATATCGATTCTTCCGGTCCTCAGTAAAATATTTGAAAAGGTAATATTCAATCAACTACTAGCACATCTTTCTTTAAACCATCTACTACACGAAAAACAATTTGGTTTCACTAAAGGTAGAATTACTGCTGATGCGGGAGTTGCTCTATTAAAACATATCTTTGATGCCTATGATAATAGACAAGATGCTTTAGGTATTTTCTGTGATCTTTCAAAAGCTTTTGATTGTGTAGAACATAAAACTTTATTGAAAAAATTAAGACATTATGGGGCTTCAATAAATGCATTAAATCTACTTGAATCTTACCTAACAAGTAGAACACAAAAAGTATGCATCAATGGGGTTGAGTCTTCTGGAGCACCTCTGACCATGGGTGTGCCCCAGGGATCGATATTGGGACCTTTATTGTTTTTGATTTATATAAATGACCTTCCACACTTTGTGAAAGATCTTTGTGATATAGTATTATTTGCTGATGATACTTCACTTATATTCAAAATTCCCAGGGGGAAAGATACTTTTGACGATGTGAATAATACTCTTTTACAAGTATTGTATTGGTTTACCGTTAACTACCTTTTGCTAACGGGAATAAGACTTAATGTGTTAAGTTTGAGATGCCTAATGTCAGACAGGCCTCAACAGATGTTTTGATAAAAGACAAACTGCTAAATACTATAAATTCAACAACATTTTTAGGAATCACTTTAGATTCAAAACTACAATGGGGTCCTCATATCGTGGCCTTCTCAGGAAGACTTAGTTCAGCTGCTTTTGCTGTAAAAAAGATACGGCGCTTGACTGATGTTGAAACGGCCAGACTAGTCTATTTTAGTTATTTTCACAGCTTGATGTCGTACGGTATTTTACTATGGGGCTCAGCTGCTGATATAGAATCAATTCTTGTACTACAAAAAAGGGCCGTACGTGCTATTTATAACCTCAAACCTCAAGATTCATTAAAAGATTTTTTTTAAAGAAATAAGGATGTTAACAGTAGCCTCTCAATATATTTATGAAAATATTATGTATGTGCGTAAAAACTAGCATTTATTTACAAAGAAAAGTGATACGCATAATTTTAACACTACAAAAAAAAATAAGCTTGCTATTCCACAATTCAGGCTTCAAAAAGTTGGTCATTCTTTCATGGGAAAATGTGTCAATTACTTTAACAAATTACCGAAAAATATTGTAGAATTACCAATTAACAAATTCAAATCATTTATTAAGAATACCCTAATGACAAAAGGTTTTTATAAAGTAGACGATTATTTGAATGATGTAAACGTGTGGACCAGCTCGCACTAGAACAATTTCTGTATTTTTAAACATTATTTTTAAAAGAGGCTTTGACAATAGTGACTGAGTTTCTTGCGCTGCTTCTTCTCAGCACTAGCCCACAATTTGTCCCGAAGCAGTAGTAGGGCTTAAAAAATAATATGTTGGGACGTGTATAAGTGCCCCCTGTGGGCCCACATACATAAGTAAATGACTTTTATGACTTTTATGACTGACCTGTTTAGATCATTCAGTAAATGTGCAGGTTTTTCGCAAGATGCTTTCCCTCACTACTTGTGGGACAATTTCATTAAAAAAAAATAAGCCCTTTTTTTTGTAAAAAAAATGCCCAAAATTGTTCTTTAAAAAAAGTGCTTGATAGCTATTGAAACTGATAGACTGAAATTATATAGCAACTCAAAAAGTTGTTAGTTTCTGGGTCACATCACTATCAACATCCTGTCGACTGCTCTTGGATCGTTCTATTGTGTTCGTGCAACTTCTTTTCAGAACTCTGGTTAAGCTTTGTGAACCATTTGCTAAAGTTCCATTCTTGTTTTCTTGTTTTCGGATGGAACTTGTCGAATTGCTTTGTCTGCAAAATATGAAAAGTCATCTGCGGCAATATATCGACGTTACTTGTTTGTTAGAAAGTTTTTATTTATTTTTTTGTAGACAACCAACAAAGCATATACTTAAAATTCACATCAATAACAAATAATTACGACATAGTTTCTATCGTTGTCTTAATTATAGGCTGACACGACATGCGCATATCAAATAAAGTTGGAAACAAAAATATACTAACCCAATACAATTTTACTTTTCAATAATTGTGTTATTCTTGAAAAGTAAAATTAGGGACAATTGATTTGAATTATGTTAATGAGTTTTGGGGAAGACGGGTCTTGTTTATTTGTCGATGAGAGATAGATTTAAAAATATAGAAAGTAAAAAAGTGGCAAATAAATTACTCATTAGCGAATGAATGTTAATTCTTGGGTAAGAATTGGGATTTCGATCCGTAGTCAAGTTGATACATCTAAAGTAGCCAACCATTTTTCGACTATTTGAAAACTGAATCACTTTTGAAGTTTTTAAGCATAATATTATAAGAAACCACTAATTTTTTTCCCATGCGCTTGTGGCGCAGTGACGGCAGCGCTTTGGTAGTGATAACAAAGTTAGGGAACCCACAGCGCGGTTGTGATTGGATGGGTGACCATTCCGACCATATTTAAGTGACGTCCACGACAAACATCCCCGTGCTTTCGAAGGCACGTTAAGCAGTTGGTCCCGGCTTAATATCTGGTGATATTAGTCGTTAAGCCTAGTTACAGGCCCTAGGGCAGCTTGTTAACATCTGACGGTAAGGTCACTTGCCTTACAGACACCCCTCCACCAATCCGCACTGAGCCCGCGTGGTGTAGTATGGCTCGTATCTCCTCATAGTTTTAGGCCTTGGCCAAGCAGTGGGATCTATGTAGGGTAACTTTACTTTTTACCTTACAATATAAAATATTTTCATACCAATCCAGTTCATTATATTTTTATGCGTTACACGTCCCAAAAACACTTTTTTATTTCACAAAACGGTTCGTCATTAAATTAATTGTCCCTGCATTATTAGCCCTCGAATTCCTCACTAAATAACCTACTATCAAAACTTTCCCCCTCATTATTCCATTGCTATAATTCAAGTCTCTTTTTCGTAAAAACTTGCCGATAAAACTGCTTTTCTTAATTAAGCTCCATTATGATATAAAAGTTGCTTATGAAACGTTTTCGAGACCTATTCGATGTTTTATTGTGCCAGGCTTTTAGGGTTCCGTAGTCCGACAAAGAACCCCATTTTAAGATCGATCAGTCCGTCCGTCCTAGTCTGTCACAGCAGAATATCTTCTACGTTTATGGACTGATTTGCATGTTACTTAGTTCGAGGATACTTCACATATAGACATAATTTTAAAAAATACGAAAAATTAAAATTACCCCTTTTTAAGGGTACCTCCCCATACATGTAAAGGGGGGGGGGTGAATTATTTTTTTGAGTGCCCCCCCCTTGTGTGGGGTATCGTTGAAAAGGACTATGAAAATAAGGTAGGGTTTTCTTACAACACTTTTTTATCAGCTTTACCATTTGCGACATATAGCCCGCCAAAGTCGTTTACGCGGTGTCGTCGTCCCCTGTAATTTCTAAAGTCTTGGACCTATAAGCTTTAAATCCCTCACATAAAGAAACAGGCGCGGAAACTCTTATTTGAAATTGTTTCGGGTATCCTGTGATGAATACTTTTAAAATTATAAATAAAATAAAAATATATACTTTTTTTGCCTATACTGTCTAATGTTTTGAGTTAATGGTACCTACGGAGCCCTTCGCGCGCGAGTCCGACTCGCACTTGGCCGGTTTTTTCGTCGAATCGCTTAATTAATATTAATTTGCAGAATTTAACTTTACATAAAAAGTAAGCTTACTTTACATAATACTAGATGACTGCCTCGTTGGTCTAGTAGTCAGCACGCCGGGTACTATGCACCAGGTACCGGGTTTGAATCCCGGATCGGGTTCAAAGGGTTGAGATTTTCTTTCTTGAAAGAACTCAGACACAGCTCCAGAGTCAGGATGTTGGAGGTGTTAACACCCTCGTGCCTCGCAAAGCACGTTAAGCCGTTAGTCCTGCGCCTGCTTTCTACGGTCACATCGGACTGCCGTCTCACCGAATTATGAGAGTAAAGAGAACTGACAGTGCACCTGTGTATTGCGCACACACTTGTGCACTATAATATCTCCCGCGTAGTCGGCTAATATCTGTTGAGATTGGCCACTATAGTCGAAATTTGGCTAGGAGGACATTATTATTATAAAACTAGATGTTGTTAAGCAAGTGGTGTTCCAGGGAATGCGATTTCCTATTACAGTCATGTACGTTTGGCGCTTCTTCGCCCCCCGCACGATTGGCGCTGGAGGGCCGCGAATGAACTTGTCGCACCTTAAAGACGACAGAAGTCAAAAATCCGGACGTCATCACACTATGTAAGAACACAGACCCACTTTATCTTGGCTTTGTTTAGCGTTCGAAGAACAAAACGGTAATGTAAATAAACAATTACGAAACTTCTCAACAACGGAACATGAAAGGGTTAACAAAACGGGTTCGAGGAACGCACCTGAAAAACTTGCTTTGGTTTCAGTTTATGAACTCCGAAACGTAAACTTTGCAAGTTATTTTTTTCTCAAACATATAGGGTAGGTACTGCAGATAAAAGCCATACATTTAATATGTATTATATACACTTCATACTGATTAAATAATTCACTATATATAAATTAAAACTGACTTAATGATTCATCCCGTAAGGGGGTGAAAATGGGGTTTTAAATTTGTAATGAAATTTACTTTTTCTCGTACGAAGTAGCCGGCAACCGCTAGTCTACTTATAAGTCTAGTTTTATTATCCGCTCATTTATAAAATATTTGTTTTGAGATAAAAGAAGTTTTCAATATTTTTTAACAACAAAAATAAATACGTATCATTCCAAATATAATCATCGTTCTCTTTTAGAAAAATGCACCAATATGATTAGCCATTCAACGTCATAGTAATTTGAAGCAATTAAACAATAAACATTCATACAATAAAACAATATAAATAGCGCTGTGGCATAATAAATCAGTTTTTCAATAAAAAAAACACGTCGCAACTCTCATGCCATCATGCCATCAACGAATTTTTTCACGAAACGAGAAAGTTTTCGAACAAAAAGTGGATGTAATTGGATCGGAAATTGCCTATTTGTGTCCGTATAATGAAAACTGGGATTCAAATTAACGTTACTCCATGAAAAAAATCACTTCTTCGGATTTAAAATACACAAGAGTGAAACTTTGTGAAATGTATAGTTACAATAATTAATTTACAGTTTTCTTGCCGCCTTACTGCAAATAATTATTATGACTATTTTCAACACTCCATTAATGAGACGGGTAATTTGGAATGTCATCAAAATCTATTTTACCTATCTTTTATTCAGTAAAAATTTGTTCTATTTGTCAAGAAATTAAAAAAAATATGGCCAGAATCATACACGTGCACAAAGGGTTCCATAGTATAAGAGTAAGGGATCTACATTGCGAAGGTGTGCCAAATTTTCAGAGGTCTAAATCATCGTACCTTCAAACAAAAATGACACTTTGCTGTTAAAAATCGTACGCGTTACTTCGATTCGAAATAAAGGAATTGATTATAACAAACTCTCGGACTTGAATTAAAGAAAATAATTGGAATCAGCTCGCAAATTCGAATTGTTCTGATTCGCACCAAATGTGACACGAGCCCCATCTCTAGTAAGAAGGAAGCAATCGCGTCTTACCTAGGATCCTACTTAGGAAGGTAGGAACTTAAGTAGTCAACTGCGATTAGGTCTTCCTGTTTTCTAAGTAGGATGCTACACAAAAACGATGGGGTAATAATAAGTGCTTAACTCTTTTTTTTTATAAATTGTTTCAACAAAAACACCAATTACCTAGCCCCAAACTAAGCGTGAGCTTGTGCTATGGTGACTAGGATAACGGATAGAAGTATTTAAATACATATAAACATCCATTACTTAGGTGCAAATGCTCGTGCTCATCACACAAACATTTGCCATTTGCGGGATTCGAACCCGCAACCGCCTGGTTTAGAAGTCCGGTGCGCGAACGACTACACCAAGACGGTCGTCATTCATAGATAAATATGCACGCACGACATTTGCGTCACGATCTACTGAAAAGTGCAACACATTAATAGTCATTATAGTGCTTGGAAGTTGTGTTAACTCTCTATCACTTTAATTTTGGAATAAGTTATTCAAAAACACGATGATTAAAAATAAAAGCTCTGAAGATATTATTTTTAAATTTTGGCAACCCTTTGCAATGTTACCCTGTATACATCATAAGACACTGTATTATAATATTCAAAACGGCAAAAAAGCACGTTTGTTTTTTGTAAGGGAGCCCCTGTTTTTATTATTTTTTGTAAAAGCGGCAAAATACATAATCTGTGAAAATTTCAACTGTCTAACTATCACGGTTCACGAGTTACATCCTGGTGATAGTTAATCAGACAAACGGATAAAGGAGTCTATTATCGGGATATTGCCTTTGATGTTATTAGGACTGTATTTGACACTATTATAATTGAATTATCAAAACAATCTGAACCCATCAAAACACAAATTACGATAGCCACAGCCGAAGGATTTAAAAAAAACAAAATTTATTTAATTAAATTTAATTACAAAGTAAAAGAATTACAATCAATATTTAATTTCTAAGATAGGTGTGAAATCGAACGATGCTACGAAGTGACGATTTGGATGCCCTCAGCTCACGGCGACAGCCAAAGTAGGTTACACGGGGAGCTGACCCTGCAGTCTGGCGTTTTCGTCGTTCTAGGTTATTTCGACATCGTAGGTAGCAAAGCATATTGGGTAATCTGTATCAGCAATCTTCATATAGGTAATATGTGTACACATCACCAAAAAACATAAACAAACATCAAAAGTATAAACATATTTACAAAACAGATGAGTCGTAGTAATTGTTTTACCCTAAGCCCAAAACCAAAAAAAAGTAAGTTTAGGAAAACTGACAAAATCCAAAAATTACAAAAATATATCTATACTTATATTATAAAGAGGAAAAATTTGTTTGTTTGTTTGTTTATTTGCAACGAATAGGCTCCGAAACTACTGAACCGATTTGAAAAAATCTTTTACCATTAGAATCCTGCATTATCTGCGATGGACATAGGCTATATTACATTATCAAAAAAGTTAGGGTTCCGTATGAAAACTTCGACTATGTAACCAAAGGTGTAAAAGGAAAGTCATTAAATTGCGAACGCTGTAAAAACTATTGACAATAGAACAAAGTAATGTTTTACACTTTTGTAGAGGACATCATTATCTACAATAAAGTCCGCTTTAACATATGTCTAACTATAACAGTTAAGTCACAATAACTCCTTTTTTAGGTAAAAATGTGAAATTTTTGCGGCGGCAAAAAGAAAGCCACAGTTTCAGTATGTCGGTATTAATCCTTATCCAAATAAATTACGTCATATTCAAGGCTATATGAGTACCTGTAAATTACTTTTTGAATTATTCAAATCGGACATAGGCACCATTAAAAAAATATTACGAGTAATATAATATTGTATCGAAGTTAGGACGGCAGCAAAGTTGGCCTTTTGCTATATCGTCAATAGATTTATTTTTTTATTTAAAAACTTATTATTGCACGTAGAACAGTGTACAAAAGGTGGACTCAATGCTAAAAGTATTCTCCCCCAGTCATACCTATAAGTCATGCAGAAAAATTGTAATGGGTGCAGGATAATGTAGTCGAATATAAATTAAAAGACGCAACAAAATATTATAATGCAGATATAGATGGCGCTGTACGTTTTTAACTCGCGGGTCAGCTTGAGTTTTTCCCAATAACTCAATAAGTAAGTAGGTAATTTCTAGGACGTATGATGTGTTGAGTTGAAGTTTTAGCAAAGAGGTATCTGCCGCCTGCCTTACCTAAACTTACCTATTGTCGCTTGCACACACAAAACGACAAGACGCTCTTTCTTTGGCCATCGTGGCAAGGCGGTGGTGACAAGGATAGTACTTTAATATTGCTGATTTCTTCTCGACTTTTGTCTAATTGATTGTTTGAATGCACTTATCTCGGATCAGAATTACCTATTCATGGTCCGATTTTGAAAAAAACCTTTGTGTACGGTACAACGTATCTAGCAAGGCTATAAGATAGGTAATTTAAAAAAATCACGTTATGTCTTTCAGAAATGGAGTAAAATCAATAGGTGCGCATGAAGTCCTCGGGGACTGCTATTTTTTCTATACTAATATTATAAAGAGGTTAGGGTCGGTTGCACCATATCTCACATTATAACTGGAAAAACGGAGGAATTTTTTTTTTGTTAAAACATGCTAATCACAGGAACTGCTGAGCCTATTTGAAAAAATATTTTGTGTTAGATAGCTTATTTCTCGGAACGCTTTGTATGAGCTATAAAATGCATGATACCTACCTAGAAATCAACGGGGAAGCAGTTAAATCAAAAAGCACAGACAAAGTCGCGGGGGACCGTTATAATCAATAATTATAATACAATTTTGCTAATATAATTTAGCAGACTTGGACCCAGGTCACCACGTTTTGCATCGAAATCGTTCCCAAAAAAACCAATTCATCCGTTCGGGAGCTACGATGCCACAAACACTGTGTGTGTGTCACACACACAAAGTGATGATGATGATGATCCTTCCGACCGATTTTGGCCATGGCGACCACTTCGACTCCTAGTCGGTACGGCGCTCGTGCGCCCGAAAATGGCTAATGTAGCCAATTTTCGCAGTGAACTTACGTGCGCACTTAGGGCACGTGAGTACACCTTGTTCATAATGGTATTGAATGGCAGCAGGTTGGCGGGACTTCAGCTCATCGCGTTTAATGTCGAGGTCAACTTTACGTTGCTCCTCGAAATCGCTGACTTGCTTCTGTACCAGCCTGCGCCATTCGGGACGTTGTGCTGCTAAACCCTCCCACTCTGAGGGCTCGATATTGCATCTCTTCATATGCCGTTTCTGAACATCCTTAAATCTGAGGAGCTGGCCGCCATGCTTCCGCTTGCCATCCTCCAGTTCAGAATAAAAGATGCGCTTCGCTACTCTCTCCTCCGCCATACGCGATACGTGACCGCACCACCGAAGCTGGCGACGCATTAAATAAGCCTCAATCCCACCAACTTTGGCTCGTCGCAAAACTTTGGTATTTCGAACACGATCAAACCGTTTGATGTTTAATATCTTACGTAGGCATTTAAGGTGGAAACGGTCTAAAGTGTGAATGTGGTGACGGTACACGCACCACGTCTCGGAAGAGTAAAGAAGATTTGGCAGCACAATCGCCATGTATACAGAAACCTTGGTAGCCAACTTAAGGTCGTGCGAGCAGAAGACCTTGGAACACGGCCTCCCAAATGCTGCAGCTACAGCACTGATCCTGCTGTTGATCTCAGCCTCAAGGTCGCAATTGGATGTTAAAGTGCTCCCCAGGTAGCGAAACTTGTCGACCTGCTTCAGCACGTCTTCACCAAGCTGTACGGCCAGTGTCTCGTGACCATGTGAGTCTAAAGACATCACCTCCGTCTTTTTGACATTGATTTTCAAGCCGAACTTGCAGCAGGCTTGGTGAAATACTGACATTAGCTGTTGCAGGCCGTCTTGGGATTCCGCTAAGAAACATAAGTCATCAGCATACATGATATCTGTTATCAGTGCATGTGATACCTTAGTGCGCGCCTTAAGTCTGGCCAAATTGAAGAGACCGCCATCTGTGCGGAAGCGGATTCGGACTCCCTCAGAAACTGTCTGTAAGACTTCTAAGACCACCACCGCAAAGTATAAGGCGAATAGTATAGGTGCTAAGACGCATCCTTGTTTCACCCCACAGGTAACGGGAAAGAAATCTGACTGTTCGCCGTCTACGGCGACGCAGCACTGCATGTCATCGTGTAGGAGTCTTAGAAGTCTCACAAACTTCTCCGTGCATCCCAGCTTACCTAGCACTAACCATAAGGCTTCACGAGGAACACTATCAAACGCCTTTTCCAGGTCGACAAAGCAGAGATATAAATGACGACCTTGTTCTCTGCTTTTTTCTTGCAATTGACGCACTTCCTAACCTCGCCATCTTTCAGCCTTTCCACGTTAAGAGACGCAGGCTTTTTTATTTTAGATCTACGTGGTCGCCGGAGGCGGAGTCGCAGCTTCGCAACAATAAGCCGGTGGTCAGTCCAACAGTGTGCTCCACGCATTACTCGCGTGATTTGCACCTGACTGAAGTCTCTTTGCCGTACGATAGCGTAGTCAATCAGATGCCAGTGTTTGGACCTTGGGTGCATCCACGTAGTTTTGTGCTTAGCGGCAAGTCTGAACATTGTGTTCGATATTGCCAGCTCATGTTGAGCACAAAGACTGAGTAGCAACTGACCATTACTGTTCATGTTGCCGACTCCGTGTCTACCCAAAACTCCAGGCCATGCCTCATAGTCCCGTCCAACTCTGGCATTGAAATCGCCCAGTAGTAGCACTTGCTCTTTGGCATTTATGCTATCTAGGCATCGAGTTATTTCCTCGTAGAATTGATCCTTAATGTCATCAGACTTGTCTAGCGTTGGAGCATAGACACTGATGACATTAAGGTAGTTGTCTCTATCTAGGTGAAGGCGCAGTGTGGTAACGCGGTCCGAGATATGCACCGGGTACTCCTCAAGTCGCTTTACCAAGTAGTTCTTGACGGCAAATCCTACACCTGAACGCCGAGGTTCGGAGGCTGTGGTACCTTTCCAGAAGAAAGTGTAGCCGCCACCATCTTCCACAAGCTCTCCTTCGTCGGCAAGGTGTGTTTCGCTGAGCGCTGCTACATCCACGTCATACCGTTGGAGTTCTCGAGCTACTATAGCGGTCTTGCGTTCAGGGCAGGCGTTGCCGTCTCGATCAATAAGCGTTCTCACGTTCCACGCACCAAAAGTCATGATAGATGTTTTCATGGGATTCTTTTTCATGCTACGTCGACCACGAATTAAAGTGATGCGATGGCAGCCGTGGCTACTACCACCTTCCAGGTAGGGACGAGCATTTTCTTGGGGCACCTTTTCTAGCCCCCTCCCCGGCTGAGCGGGGAAAGCAGTGCCTCCCTGAAAAGGGCTGCTTTGTCATCCCGGGTGCTGCCGAATTCGAACTGTCGTCCCAAGTTTGCAGTACAAAAGCGACCACGGCGTGTACTCACACCCCCGGAACCGCCCATGTGCAGGAATCAGACAAAGCCCAGTGTGCATCGCACCAGACCTCTCTACCTCTTCCCATCGCCACAGGTCTTTGTGTAGATCGGAGTCCATTATTCGGAAGCGGTCAAATGCGCAGGATATATTTAAGTCCATAAGTGTACGCGCAAACACAGATGCACTCTCTCGTCCTCACTCTTCTTGATCCAGTGGAACGGAAAACCGCTACGACTGGAGAAGAGATGGATGCAGTGTCTGGCTGACGATTGCTCTTGACCTCTATCGTCACCCTCGGCCTTCCACAATGCCTTGCTGTCTCGCCGCCAAGGCCCGTTGCTAATCAGCGTGGGTTGCCTTCTGCACCGAGACAGACTCCGTGCAACTAGTGCGGGAGGCATCCGCATCAGACCTTTCTGCCGAAGCAAGAAAGGCCCCTCTCGACCAGGTTTAGCCCGCGAGCCGACGCGGTTTACCGGGATGTGGCCGCTGCAAGCACTGCAGCTACTTGGAGCCACTGGCGAGAGTGGCAGGCCGCCTGTACCTGGCGGTGCACCACCCATTAGGGTCGGCTAGTACACCTAAGCGGAAACAGACGCCCCACTACATTCCACACACAAAGTATTCACATAATAAGCCAGAGAGGAGGTCTCCTTTGGCACAAACTCTTGGACTACTAACTGTTGCGATTGCCTCTTAAAAGACAATTTGAAATAGATGGTCACATGGTTAACAGTAATTGAATAATAAATAAATTGGATGTGAACAATGCCAGAAGCAAACAGACAAGACTTACCTAAATATTGTTTAACTTTTTGTTATAACACATATATATTCTTTCTCGTCGGATTATCATAGTATTGATATATGTAATAGTACTCGTTGTATCGAGTTGCATTACTATCCTGATATTAAGCTATCGTAATCATTAATACTAATTTAAATTCAATTTCTAATACTATGTCCCAGGTCCTCTGATCGGTTCATTAATTATTTAATAGTTAATGAGATGATAGTTGATCAATGCTAAGCATAGAATTATCGATATTATAGAACACGCATTGAAATTACAGTACAGTCAAAACAATCTAAGTCATTATCAACTTTTGCATAAATAATCTTATTTCATATGATTTACCATTTTGGAATATTTAATTATAGAATACTAGCGGTCCCCCGCGACATCGTTCGCGTATATTTAGGATTTCCTGTAGGCATTGTTAGGAGCGGAGTATTTTTTAAAACTGTGATATCTTTTATTTTAAGATAAGAATCAAAACGCGTGTGAATAATATGAACATATTTTTGTAATCGAATAGCAAGCTTTTGACATTTGCAGTATGGGCCAAATGACAAAATCATTTTATTCAATGGGGAAGATTACGCAAAACTTTTTGGCAGAGGGCGCTGTGTGTTTGTTACATGTCAAATATTGTTACTCTGAATACTTTTTTGCTTTTGTGAATTTGTGAACTTTTTTGACTCTAGACATTTTTTGTGGACTTACTACAATGTATTCCTTCTGGTGGCGTGTGGATAGGCTAAAGGAAGAGTTGAGAAAACGTGGAGCTTTCGTTATAAGGGAAAAAAGCTGACCTAGTCGACAGGTAAGATAACAGTATTTTTTTTTATACTTTTACACATTTTCATAGCAAATCTAGGATGAAATTTGTTAAAATAAAGTTTAAACTAAAAGCTTCTTGTAAAAAAATACCAGTTTTATTATTTCTAAAGGATAAAAAATTGTAAAGTCCACATAAGCTCTAAAAGCATAAATATACGCTTAGCATAATGTATTTGTTATAATAGTATGTATCCTTAGCTTTCATTGTTTACCTACCTGTAGTCTTAGAAGTAGTCTCAAAATCAGTTTCTTCGAAATGTTTGTCACGTAACCTAGAAAAGTCACTTGATTTAAAGTTTCCTCTTCTCAATGCCTTTTCCCTTTTTTTCCCTTTGCTGTGAATTACTGGGGAATTTGTAGGAACCTATTTCACCATACCCAATAGCTGCACGGCGCCCCATTTTTAAAAATACTAACTAATAACAACAAAACAATAAATATTTGTATGGGTTTTGACAGTTCCTAAGTAACAAACATTTGGCGCCCTCTATAAGGAACTAATTTGACAGTTTGCTTCCCCATTACGATCCTTTTACAATTTTACTATTGTAATTTAGCAGACTTGGGCCACGGGAGTCAGTCCATATAGGAAACCAAAAACGTGTTATATTTTTTTTATACTCTGTTGTATCCCTCTTGGTTATCAGGGATTTTGGTGACGCCTTAGCGTATCTCGTCATACATCATTTTGAAAGCTGTCATGATATTAAATATTGGATTAGCTAATCATAGCTAATCCAATTTAATATTTCATGATGTCATGATTAATATTGGATTGCTTTCCCTTGTTACATTGATTTTGCTTGAATTTACTAGACGGTGCTTTAGATTTTCTTATTAGATCTGGTTCGTTTTTATAAGTTAGTGCTTTTTTGGCAGTGAAACTCATAATGGTAGCTGAAAAAGTCTTGGGTGAGTAGATGATTCGATATTTGCCATTTTTGAAAAATATAGCCCTTACAAAATGCTTATTACTTGATGACTTACTGTCGTATTTTTAAAAGGCCATACATCTCTAAATTCTTATAAACTTTGAAAGCGCTTGAAATTCTCTAAATTTTCATCATCAGTACGTTTACAGTTTTGTGACGATACCGAAAAACTTATTAAGATAGTCAAATAATGTATTCATAATATGCACAATTATCCTCTCACACACACACTCACACACACACACACACTCACACACACACACACACACACACACACACACACACACACACACACACACACACACACACACACACACACACACACACACACACACACACACTTTTATATATTAAAGCCCTTTATATTTTTATTTTTGTTGTAAAACTTGTCTTGTATCAATTTTCCTAATTATTTTGTTTTTATGAGTCTTTGCTAACGTTAACGTTGTCACCATCTGTACTGTATAATACTGCGGACCGAAACGGTGGGAGCCTGATGACTTGTAACACAGGTATCTTACCTAGCACAGGCATCAGTCTCACACAAACTATTGCCATGTTTACATTTTTAATTACCTTATACATATGAATTGAAATGAAATAAAATTTATTTGCATAAAACACGGTACATAATAGAATTATTAGGGAATCGACAATCAAAGCTCAGCGTGTTTCACCGATGCATCGGTAGGCAAATATATGTCATCGTCGTCGTGTCTTTATTAATTACAATTGAGTACGATAAAGGAATTGAAATTTAAATAAAATACGTAAGGGTACATGCATTGAATTAATCAGTAAAATTGGTAATTAAAAAATGTCAAAAGGTACAAAGTATAAAATATGTAACTATTTGAGAGGCAATTTCATCAATAAAATTACAAAATGTCAAAAGGTACAAACTATAAATGCTAGTATTTGAGGGTAATTTTTATAAAACCTAACACATACATAATTTACCGTCTACCGCCGAAATAAGCGTTTCATGTGCCCCTGAGTACAAAAATTGACAAACTCGTTTACACTATAAAAACAGTTTACGGATAATATTTTGTACAGCGTCTTTTTAAAATGTTTCATAGGTAGGTCTTTTAGTGTGTTCGGTAGCATATTATACAATTTAATGGACATTATGTAGCAGTTCTTGGAGAAGCATACTGTCGAAGACTTAGGTCGAACTAGTTGCCCTGGATATCGAGTAGAAAATTTGTTACACCTAGCCTCAAAGAGATCTTGGTTATTATTTACGAAGACGAGAACTTCAAAAATATACACAGAAGGTAATGTCAAAAGGTCCAATTGTTTAAACAGTGGCCTGCATGAGTCAAATGGGTCAGCATTACAAATGGATCTAATGCATTTCTTTTGAATTATGAAGGCACGATCCATGTCACTTGAGTTCCCCCGTACACTACTGTTAATTATGTTTGTGTTGAGAAATAAAATAAAAGATTATTATTATTATTATTATTATTATTAGTACCCACAGTTTAATTCTTTTACAGGAATTTTGCTTGTTAGTATTTTCAACTTTCACCTCTTTGGATGTAAAGGAAAACTGTCGAAGAGTCTTCAGAACTCGTCAAAGCTGCGCACGGCTCCATCCGTAAGATGGTAGCCGATTTTATTAAGAGCTAATTCTTAAAAGTTAACATATGCAAAAATACCTTATTATCACTAGTCGTTACCATCACATACACGCAAGCACCATAGCTTCATGTATGTATTTGAGGAAAACCGACTAGTTCAGAGGTACATTAGTAAAATGTGTAATTATTGTGATTCTTCTGTTAATGATCCATAGGTAGCCGGTTGGTTTGGGAAATGTATTTTCGTTTGAAAATTACAACAAAAATAATTATTTACAAATCGAAATTAGTATGAACATATTTGTGGCACGGCCTACTCGAAGGGTGTGAAAAATAACAAAAGCCGATCACTTTTCTTGCACGCACGGCCTGCTCGATTTTATGTTTTTTTTTTCTAGTGTGCCAGGAATGTTCTTTTGTGCCAGCATGTTTCTTGTGACGATCAAGTTTTCTTAACAGTCATATTCTGGACTCACTTGTTTATTCATCGTGGAACGTGAAACGTCTTTGAAGTAGACAAAGCGTTTGAAAATAAAATAAAACCTGAAATTACATTGTAAAAGCATTGCATTATTGTTTTCTTGAACAATGCATGGCTCTAAAATATCAAGAGGTACAAAAAACTGACTTGTCAATGACAGAATGATTGATGGTTATTACTTATATTTAGGTTTACAATTTAATAACGTGATTGTGTCTGTGCTGGCATCCCTCTCTTGGTCTGATGTGCTGTACTTGAGAAGTTCTACGCCCAGTAACATGAAGTTGCGCAACGTTGTTTAAACTTTGACTTTGTGCGTCTTCAAGAAATCTTCATCTGAATTTACTGCTACCTATTAAAAGTACATCAATTAATACAATTTTAAAAGAGCTGGCTCGTTTCACGCTCAGCGCGAAAATTCAGCCAGCATTCTCGATTCCTTGCCTTTTAGACACTGTTTTATTTTTAAATTAGTTTTTTTTTCAATATTTTAGTTGTATATACATATTTAGTCTATTGTTTCTTTTTATGTGCACACATGTAAAATAATTATAATAAAAAAAGTTTCGTTAACAAATAATGTTGAACATGTAAAGCGTTTTTATGTTGGCATATTATTTAAGATAATAAAATAAAAAACAAAACCTAAACCCGTCACTAAGAAGCCCAAAAAGCAGCAGTCATACACAAAACACTATGAGTCACGGAAATAGCTCCACGCTTTACACAAATCTTCAGCCTAATTTCAGCGTTTCGTTGCACAAAGTTCACACCATTTCAATTATCCGTAACTTAAAAAGATGCCGGCGCGGTGTACGTTGTATACGTATACGAGCATTGCTCGTCCCCGGCTGAACGGCAGAATGTCGCGGACCCGCGCGTTGCACGGACGATTCGTAACCGTACGGCACCCGGAAAACGTAACCGGACGAAACTCTGATAGTGTTATTAGTGGGTGTGTGACATGGATGTGCCCTAATGTTTTTTGTAAGTATATTTATGTGATTTTTTGACTCATTAATGACTTCGAAAGGTTAAGAAGGCAGCAATCGTGGTGTAATGATCTTGGCGTAACGTGGGAAGTCGGGATTAATTTACTTAATCAAATCGAGGACGTGCTATTTGGCCTTTTGTTTATTAGGCCGTTCGTTTACTCGTAGTTTTTAATCTTGTTACTTAATTTTAACTTTGTTATGATAAAATTAAATTTCATGTCTTCGATTTTTTTGTATTTAACTGTATTTTCTGATACGATTGTTTTTATTGTTAAATGAAGCTGTATATTTCTTAATTAAGCCGGCTAACAAAGGAGTAAAGATAAGGGTGCTATTTATACATACACTTATCGATATTTTGTGTGTACCTTTTTCTCTTATTTTCTAGTAAATATTCTAGCACTTTCTTCGAGTTAATAGATTTTTATCCATTATCATAAATAAATCGAATTTTAAATTGAATTGCGATGATATCCTATTACCAAGTCTAAATTGAAAAATTAAAATATTCTGCTGAAGTTTGATGGATTACCAGAACTTAGATCCAATTATCATTTTATTATTGGAAGGAGGCTTAGATCAAGCTGTAAGTTAGTCTCTTAAATGGATATCAATTTGGAGTTCAATATTATTTAAATTAATGGCTTTTTGATAGCCTCTTGCTTATCATTTTAATATTGGGCTGTGAAATTTACGCTTTGTACCAAAAATATGGCCATCTTGTTTTTAATAAACTGTTTTTATTTTATTTTGACGCTTGGATTCCTTAATTGCAAGCAAGGACATCTGGGGCACTAATGACTGGGGTAGATATTTTAAATAATAATATATTTTAGCTCTAGCAGTACACACGGAGACGAATAACAAACAGAAATGAATTTCTACATCTTAAGAGTTTTTAATGATTCCATGTGGTGACAACATTATATATTAAAAACTTTAAAAAAAAATTACATAGGTAAGTAGCAAATAACTAATGAATGTTCAATATTTCTACGAGAAATAATTACTCTTGCCAAAAAGTACATTATTAGCATTTGAAAGCTCATTAAAATAAATGTATTTGTATTTGAGTAATTAAAATTAATAATTACATAAATAGCTTCTAGATTATTGATAGACATATTAATCTCCTCTTTTCTTTAAATAAAGATTTTGCTATAGCCAAAGATAGTCTGGAGGAGATTGCATTTAGCGATAAATTGCATTACTTTGAATAACTACCTTATATGATGTGCAAAGAAGAGTTACATATTTTTTTTATACCTATATCTTCTTTTTCATAGTCATGGCTGAGGGTCATTATCATTAAGTATGTAGAATGAAACATACACAACGACTTTGGAAATTAATGGAGATATTTGCTATTGCCTTCTCCATTTCACACAACCAACTATTGTGCATTTCGTCACGGTGTTTTCCTTCACCGTTAGGCAGCGATATCTTTTGAAAAAGTCTGTACTTAAGTTTTTCTACAAGTGAAGTTATCTCCTTATGTTGCATCATCTACATAGTTCACATTAGCACTCACAGATGTATGTGGCTATTTCAGAGAAGTTATTTGCTCTTACGAGTACAAAGGTCTGTTGAAAGGCCATAAAAAGGTCCTCGCCCCTGTCTCCCATAAGTGTTAAGTTGGCTCACTGCCTAAAAATAAGTTCTGTAAAAGCAGTAACAAGTTACAATTTTATTAACAAAATAAAATTTTCTTTGTACAGCGTCGGCGTTCTTTTGTTACTGAAAATTATATGCTGGTCATTTCTTGAAGTATTTTCTGTTTTTGTGTACCTATTGGTGTACAAAAGGCCGCACGTGAGACTACACATGCTGACGTTGAGACTGTACGAAATAAAAGCTGTTTTCGCTGTACTTAGCGCGCGTTAGATGTTGACGTAAAATGAAATCAAGACTTCATGCGTTAGATGTTGACGTAAAATGAAATCAAGACTTCATGCGCGAGTCCTACTCGTACTTGGCCGGTTTTTTTTTAATTTAAAATCTACCACGTCTTCGCTACATACTCAGAAAATGCCATCTTGCTCCTTTCATTACCTCCTTCTTTTGAAAGATTATTTTAGATTATTCCATTATAACATTTCTACACTCATATGACGCCAGTAATGTATTATATTACTGTACAAAACAACGAAGAGTTTAATGTTAGGAATTTAGCATGTCACATTGATTGTATACATGTGTAAACTGTAAAGCGTAGAAACTAATCTACACATAACACAGAGATTTCTAAATATACATCTACAATACAATAACTTTATTTTCAGATTCAAAGCACCATACATCAGTAGGTAGAGTGGGCTCCGCACCAAGTCACCCAAATCCTTCAAAATATCTCAAATGATTTGAAACTCTATGTGAGCAACATAAGGTTGAAATATGGTTGCAGAAATTTAACAGATCAGGGTAGGTTGATGTGTGGTACTGAACATTACAAGACTGACACAGAGTAACCAGAGATCGTACAAAATGTTATAAATTTCTAAATAAAACATCATCGACAGTAAGAGCCGAAACTTTGAAATACTGACACGTCATAAAATGTACATTCACTACTACGTAACTTATACCGTCGACAAAATTTCCCCGACAACTGTCTAAAAATACGAATTTTCGCGTTCAGCGAAAAGCAGCAATTACTTATCATTTTCTCCGATAAACAAACAATACTGTTATACTAAGGAAATTAATAACATCTTCTCAAACAATAACAGCGACCGAATAAACGGACATAAAACTAATGAAGCAAGAATGAGAGCAATCGGCCATTTTGTTTTATCGCTCTTTTATTAATGTGTCGCACCAGATTTCAGAGTTCGGTCGTTTGGATATTTTATATCGTTACTTCTATTTAGTGCAGTGATACAGTAGTAATATTAAAGCTGGGTAAAGAAAGAAAAAACCAGTTATTAATTTAAAAAACAAGTTTATTCGTGAAAAATACAAATAGAATTAACTTTGCGTTTAAGCAAGTAATATAAGTAAAGATTAGGATTAACGTCACTGTAACGACTTAGAGCTAATCCATTTTGTTACACTTCCTAATATTACATGTATGGTACGCACTTTCACACTTGCGGCTTAAAGTATAATTAGCGGTATCCCGCTTCTTCGTCCGTGATAATATTGGATTTCTCATAAATCCCATTTACGTTTATATTCGCAACAGCAAGACGCAAGTGCGTCGGTGGCGCAGTGGCTAACGGGTTGCCTCAAATGCGAGAGGTACCGATTGGATCCCACGTACCTCCATATACCAATGACTTTTTCCGAGTTATGCACATTACTTGTTTCACTAACCGATGCTCTTACGGTGAGGTGCACAACCAGGATAATGAAAGGAAGATGAAGATTCGCAACAGCAAGTAATACATGTATTTTTAAAATCTTACTGCCGCACTCGGAGACTGCAATTAAACTTCATCTATAATTAAGTGTCGTTCTGACACTTTCTTTGTAAATCGAGTAGAAAATGACTGCATGAGACTCTGAGTACTTCAGTTATTTTTAGTAGTAATAAAAAGGATGAATAATCAATTAAAATAAAAACTTTAAAAATAGAACCGTTCTTTTTCTCCGAGATAAGTAAACCCAGAGAAGATTGCTGTCTGGTTTTACCCTGATGACTGATATAACCTCAAAACCTAGCGCGGTCTTATAACAATATCGTCCTATAAACAGTCCATCCATCTCTTTATCGCCCAGCAAACACCTTTATACCAAACTAAAATAATAACTGTCTTGTTTAAAACACTCCATAATCATTTCATTCTTAATGACGCAGCTGCAGAGAGTGCTTGGACAATTTTTTACGTTAAAAACTTAAGAAGAAGAAAAGATAACAAGAAGGAAGTATAAAACTAGTTGCAAAGTTGCCATCGTAGCTGCGGAAGTTCATAGTTTTTAGTAATACTTACAAGTTCTTGTTTTTTGAAGAAAAAGAAAAGCTGGTTTTATTTTGGTTAAGTGGCTTAATAAGTAAATGGAAAAAAACTAACAAGAAGCAATATCTTTCTCATGCAGTTATCGAGATCGGACTATGCATTTTGCTTCAAATGCATCTATACCTTGTTATTCTTGCCACGTTTCCAAATCAAACTTTTCACACTCGCTTTAAACAACACTTAACTTCAAAAAACCAAAAGAGTTATAAACATATGTTTTTCGTGTGTAAGCGCATTTTGAAACTAAGCTCATTTGTAATTTAACTTACTATATTCACTTATCAAAACACAATTTTACGGATTACTTCGCGATTTATTTACATTTTACAGTCTCCCTGTGACCACGAACGCTGTAAAGTGTTCGAAACGTCAGGTTTTAAATAAAATGTAAATAAATCGCGAAGTCATCCATAAAATTGGGTTTTGATGAGTTCAACAATTCGCGTAAACGTAAGAAACAAATATTACTTTATTCAATAAATCTTGATGACTTCAATTACTCTTCAAATCACGGAACCATGTTTAACTATGGCATACACATGTCCAAACAAATTGGTCTAACAATACCGAAATTTTTAATTTGTTGTTTGAAAAAAAGTGTGTTGAGTGAGTATGGCGATATTTTAAATGAATTGTGGTAAGTATGTACATAAAATACCAACCAATTTGCATCAAAGGCACGGCTTACGTGATTTCTGTGGTTAAAAAACAATAGGGAAGATGACAGTAAGCAGAAATCTTTAAAATAATGTGTCTATTTAGAAAAATATAGTATTAAGATTATGGAAAAATCTAGATTTTTATTTTTAAGACGATTTTATTAGTTTATTTTAGAAAATAAAATTGCAAAATACTGAAATCCGCCATGTTTTTTATAACACCATCAGATTTGAGTTACGTCACACCTCAGTAAATACTGTCACGTCACTGAATTTTAATACGAATTTCTACTCTATCACTAACGTTTGGAATATGTTTACTGAGGTGTGACGTCACAGCAAACGCCATGATACCCTGATCGCGTTTTGGCGCCAATTTATGAACATTTGATTTAAATTGCATTTTTAAAAATATTACCTTTGTTGATTGCAAAAACAATATATATTTTTGGAAATAGAAGATACTTATGAATATTTTAGAACACTTTTTCAAGATCTGTCATCTTGCCTATTGATGCGCGCAGCACACGGCCAAGTCATTTTTTTTTTTTCTAGGTGGCCAGTGTAGTCCACTGAGGTTCCATGCGTTTTAGATCATCGAGTTTTCATAGCAATTTTTTTTTACAAAAAACACGGTCTTCATACGAATGTTATTATTTTATGTCTACATCTATTAGGTAAAGACATTCGTGCTATCGTGAACTGGATATTAAATTCATCTTAATTGTTACCGGGGCGTTATATCCCGATCCCAAAATCTTTGGGTTGGAAGGAACCTGTTAACTATGATTTATATTGTGAATGGAAAGAGTTAAGTTTAGGTACATATAATTCGATAACGATGAATGTTGTGAATAGTTAAGGTCAATTATTAAACAATTTGAAAAACGACTTGACAGTGTCAGCGTCTCAGTGATTTTGAATTTATTTATTTTTAAGTTTTTTTCGACTTATCGTCATGTGGCAAAAAGCTGAGCAATAAACAAGTAAAGAAATGAATGCATTCAGCAACACACAGTAAAGTCAGTCTATTAGATCCCACTATTGGGAAAAGGACTCACCTCAACTATGAGGATGTACGAGCCATACTCCACCACGCGGGCTCAGTGCGGATTGGTGGAGGGGTGTACATACACATGTAAGGCAAGTGACAAACCTTACTGTCAGACGTTATCAAGCCGCCCTAGGGCCTCTGACTAGGCTTAACGACTAATTCCACAGATATTAGCCGGGACCAACTGCCTAACGTGTCTTCCGAAGCACGGAGATAGATGTTTGTCATGGACGTCACTTAAGTGGCGGAATGGTCACCCATCCAACCACGACCGCGCCGTGGGTTGCTTATTTTTGGTATCACTATCAAAGCGCTGCCGCCACTGCGGCAGCGCTTCAACACACAAGCACCTCCTTAATTAAAAATCAAATACTGTAGATAGTTAATAAATATAAATATACGTGTGTTTTACATATGCTGTTATTTTTAAGGAATATGGTTTTGGAATTATTTTTGTGGTTAGTGTCGAGTACCCAATGCTAACATTTTAAAATGTAGGCAGGTTTTTATTCAAGCAACATAGAATTTGACAAGATGCACAGTCCTTCAAACATCAATTCAATATCGCACAATAAACAAATTATTCCTAAAAGTACTTCCGAGTCCTGAGTCTTATGTCGTCTTCTTAACCAGTTTTCTGAGCCGCCCATATCGACTGTGTTAAAAGTTCTGCCATCGCGTAGCCGCACGCTTGAGAAGGCAGGGGGCCACGAGACACGTGGGAAATAAGAATATGAAATGCTTTTATTAATTTCACATACTAAAAAATATTAAAAAAACAACAATTACTTAACCAATGCGCAATGCCCATACAAAACCTATTTTTACAGCGATTTTTCTATGACACGGTATAGTTTCTGAGATGCTTTGACACGGTAATTAAAATGCTTATACTATAATTAAATTGCTGTTAAAATACTAACGGCCGACTACCCTCCTTTGACCTTGAGACTGCTTATAGTCCCTAACGTAATAAAAGCTGTTTTAGTGGTTAAAATCCTCACTGCCGATTGTTCTTTAAAATTTCAAAAATATGAGCAGACAATAATAGAAAAGATCGTATTACCGGAGAGTGATCAGGGCCCGCCAAATGGTAATCGTTCTGGAGCGAACTTCGCTATCGCCAATGAAATGTCAAAATATGTATGCAAAAGTCACGTGATGTTTTGATTGCTTATGTCCGTTTTATACATTTTGTTAGCGATAACGAACAGACCCTACGAACACTACATGATTGCTTTGTATTAAAAACAACATTAGTGACCACAGTGTGAAGTTATATGGCAGAGATTTTTTCAGCGGCTTGTACGAATACGTACTAACAACTTATTTACAACACTGTAGAATGCACAATTGTTATATGCTGTAAAACCAGATTGAATCTTTAAAAACAAGCAAGCTTCAATAATATTTAAACAGCAATTATTTAGATTAATTCAACTTGGAATTGAAAGCTTTTATATGTAAATAGGTACAAAAAAGGATAAATAGCCCCGATAAAATCCAGCGGTACTTTTGTTGTCGGCACCGTTGCTTCGTATATTTTATTTTGGCACATTATTTACAAGGCACCAGTAATTGCTTCCCCCTTTTGTTTTCGATTTTTGTTTAAAAAGCCCAAAGACTGGGCGTTGGGTAGGGTGGCCAAATGGTTTCAGTGATTCAGGATTATTGGACAGTTTTTTTGGAATGAGAATGCGTTTTTAATTATTGGACATTTGTCAGGCAGCCTTTGTTTAAAAAAATGTTAACGGCTTTTGTTTTGAAAACTTGCAGAATAATGAAGCTTTAATTGTTAAAAAACTTAGATGACACAAATAGTTTTTTGCCGCATACACTAGCAGAATGAGGTAACAAACTAAGTAATTAAAAATTGACTGATGTTATTAAAAACGAGATCGTAATGCAAAACTATACTTATGAAAAATATTATGCGAATTTTAATAATAATTACAATATTATTGTCAGGTGAGTCTGTGGTGAAATGTCTGCCTATTATTAAAAAAGTGTGTTTTCATTAAGTAAATGGATAATATCAGGGCCGTCCATGTCAATAACTCTTGTTTGCAATTACGCCATATAGATAAATGTTTTAACAAACTCATATCATTGAATCAATTAAACAAAGCAACATAATATAATTATAAATTTTCTAAAACTGTTGGTTACCCTAGTCCAGCCCAAATGTTGGTTTGTTTTTCAACAGTAGCTATGCGACTCGAGGGTATTATTTTAAAGGTTTTTTTTTTCAGTGAAACAATGAAAATTGTTTCAATGGGTCGCTTGTATTAACTGAAGTTTTTTTCTCTTAATCAGCTTATCAAAGCTGAATCTTTACAGTTTTTTTTTACTTTTCAGTGGATGAGTCTGAATAGAGCTAGAATTGCTTTTGTTAAAGTTTGTTCCATACTTTTGTGTTATTTATAAAGGCTTATAATTTTATCAAGTTGTTTTCACCTCAGTTATTTCAAAATAATTGCAGTTAAATTATTAATAGGCGTATTGAATTATTTGAATGGGCCTTTGTGTTCTTTTGTAAACTCTATCTTTCAAATAACTATATTCTTAACTGAAATTTATGTCTAGTTTAAAATGAAATTATTACTTCAATAGGTATCAAAAGCAGACATTGAACGTGATTAAATAATTAATGACGATGGAAATGTTTTGAAGACTAATAATTGAACAACACCAAGACCTAAATTAAGTACTTATATAAAACATTGTTTTCGACACTCAAAGTAGAAAACATTGTTGATCTTTCGCTTTGTCCTCTACTTCATATTCCTTCACCTCGTTACTAGAGTCGTTATCACTATGTGATATGAAAAACACAAAACGACTTTCTTGGCAATAATGGAATGGTTTACTATTACCTTCTTTAACATACTAGCCAACATTCAATCATAAGTGTGTAGGTTTCCTTACAATATGTTTTCTTTGCTCTTAGACAGCGAACACCATCCTTGCGTTATCCCAGTTGTACACTCGCACGTGAGGGGCCAGGGTCCGCTTTAGACCATGATCCAGGATATGGTACAGTTACAGTAGAGCGACTGCCATCTGACCTCCGGGACCATGCAAACAGGGGAACCTGACCAGTTTGGATCATGGTTACACAATCAGTCGCCTGAATGTGAAGGTTTCCTCACGATGTTTTCCCTCACCGTAAGAGCATCGGTTAGTAAAACAAATAATGTACATAACTGAGACAAAGTCATTAGTGATTAGGTACATGGCGACACGTGGGATTGAATCGGTACCTCCTGCATGAGAGGCAACCCGTTAGCCACTACGCCACCGATGCTCCTAACAGACGCCGTTAGCGATGTCTTTTAAAAATACTTTACTTCAGTTTTGAACACATTTAGTGGTAAGGCCGGGAGCCGAACTCACATCCTTAGGGATAAGTTGTGAAGTTTTCTCCGCTCGGCTATCGCGCTTTTTTAGAGTTCCGTACCCATAGTGAAAAACGGGACCCCTATTACTAAGACTCCACTTTCCGTTAGTCTGTCTGTCTGTCATCAGGTTCATAAATAGTGAAAGCTAGACAGTTGAAATTTTCAAAGATGATGTTTAAAAAAAAAGTATAAATAAAATATTTAGATGGGGCCTCAAGAAATTATAGTTATAAATTGTGTCTGCGCGAGTTCGACTCTCACATGGCCTGTTTTTTGTTGATCTTAGTACTCGATTGGTAAAGTTGTCGGCATAAAATATTTTACTACCTTATTAAGTTACGCTATTAACTTGAACCTTTGTGATTTTATGGAATAAGAATAATAAGTCTCTAACAGTATAAATAATAATATTATATTTCCTGGTTTATTTATACTATATCTACTCACTTTTATTACAATTGCATGTCAGAATCGTGTTATAAGTCATCGTAATAAAATAAAATGAATGCATCACTTTTTATTACGTCAGTAAAATAAAATGACTGCCTCGTTGGTCTAGTGGTCCAGCACGCTGGGTACTATCCACGAGGTCCCGGGTTCCAATCCCGGGTCGGGCCGAGAGTGTTTGGGTTTTTCTGTCTAGGAATTACTCAGACACAGCTCCGGAGCTGGAAGTTGGTCGTGTTAATACCCCCGTGCCTCGGAAAGCACGTTAAGCCGTTGGTCCTGCGCCTGATCTGTCTACGGTCATGTCGGACTGCCGTCTCACCGAATTGTGAGAGTGAAGGAACAGAGAGTGCACCTGTGTATTGCGCATACACTTGTGCACTACAATATGTCCGGTGCAGTTGGCTAACTCTGTTGAGATAGGCCGCCGTAGTCGGAATTCGGCTAGGAGGACATCATATGCGGGAGAAAATTTAAAATATAGCAATGACTTTTTTTTCATCATAATATGATACCATTTTATGACATCTGAAAAGAGTTATATAGCTTTTACTGGTTCGCAGCCTTGCTACGCATCTTCACGCGGCTTAGCGGCCTAACTACATCCCTGCAGCATAATTTATTAAGTATCCATTAAAAGAGTCAGATTTATGAAAACGCTTGATTTAAGTAAAACGTGACATTTTAGATATTTATATACTGAGTACGCTTCCAAACATCTAATCGAGAACTTAGTATTGTACCTACTATAGGTTAAAGAAGCTTGCCAAATTCATGTAACGCCAAAGTATTTTAAAGGTTTTTTTAAAGTTTGCTGTAAAATTACGGACCTGTCGCTAATTTCGTGGCCCCACGCCTAAGCCGAAGTTTACTGGCTCGGGTCAGTAGTGAATTTGTCTGACATTGAAGCGCTAACTTCAAGCCGACGAGTTTGGCATCCAGCCTGCCCTCGCATCGTACAACATTAAAATAATAAAGCCTTATTCCACTGCCAAGGGAAATCCCTTTGTGTTTGAAAACTTTGAGAGGAGCGAGACAGTAAGACTGAATTTGATGGGAGCAAGACGGGGATTTTCTTATCTATGGGTGAATGTGGAGATTTTGGAATACAAATTTAAATCAATTGCAGATAGGCTATACTTTTGCCATAGATTCAAAATGAGAGCTTTAGACGATATAGGTTCTACGCAATACAAAATCGAAACCTTAGTGTGCTTTCCAGGTGTAATTTTAAGTCTATAAAGTGAATTCTTTGTTAGAAAAATAAATCCTTGTATACGAACTATTAACTGTCGTATTTAGGTTCATATTTTTTCAAAACTTTTATGAATTGCATCTTAAATATTTGGTAAATATATGTATATGTATTATTTAGTAAATAAATAAATAAATTGTTTCAACAAACACACCAATTACCTAACCACTAACTAAGCGTGAGTTTGTGCTATGGCGACTAGGATAACGGATAGACATACTTATATACGATAATAAACATCCATGACTCAGCTACCTACAAATGCTCGTGCTCATCGCGCAAACATTTGCCTCTTGTGGGATTTGAAGCCGCAACTTCTGGTTTTATAGTCCGGAGCACGAACCATAACACATAGACAGTCTTCGATCAAACCTTAATAGCTCGTATAAGTAACTATTGCAATTTGAAAGCAATTGAGTAAGGCGGTTGGACTCGATATTTCTGTGTCAAAAACAGTAATCACCATGCATTTTGTATCTGCCATTTTATTGTTTGTTTCAGCAACACCGAAAAGATTTATGCCTCGCTGAATTTCCAATCTTATACTTCTCTGCTAAACTTGGGCACCTCGCAACAGGCCAGTGCCAAGTTTTAAACTTCAGCCGAGGCGAGAGGTAATAGATCAGTCGGAAATTCGATTTCCTTAAAAGCGCTTCCCTTAAAATGGGAATGACCAAGCGTTTAATTGTGACATCGTTTTAAACGTGACTGAGGAGATACATGTTGATCATTAGCAAATATTAGATTTAAGTCAGCCTATATAGACCCTACTGGGAAAAGGCCTCACCTCAACTGTGAGGAGGTAGATTGGTGGAGGGGTATCTGTAAGGCAAGTGACAAACCTTACTGTTAGATGTTATCAAGCCGCCCTAGGGCCTCTGTCTAGGCTTAACGACTAATACCAACAGATATCAGCCGGGACCAACTGCTTAACGTTCCTCTGAAGCACGGAGATCAATAACGGTCACCCATCCAATCACGAACGCACCGTGTGTTGCTTAACTTTGGTATCACAACCAAAGCGCTACCGCCAAGCACCTTAATATATGAATATTACATTATTACCTCTTAATTAACACAGTGAACCCTAATCTTAATAAAATTGATTCTTACAAGATCGAGATAGCTCGTGTTACAATATTATAACCAAAGAGATTGAGTTCTCGTATACATTTCTTGGAGAATCAGCTTGCGTTTTCAGAAATAATATGCTACGGATGTGCGCGAGGTATATTGCTAGGGATATTCATCCCAACGATACCTACTTATATGCGGGACTGACTTGCCTCGTTGGTCTAGTGGTCAGCACAATGGGTACTATCCACGAGGTCCCGGGTTCGAATCCCGGGTCGGGCCCAGAGTGTTTTGGTTTTTCTGTCTTGAAATTACTCAGACACAGCTCCGGAGTCAGGAAGTTGGTGGTGTTAACACCCCGGTCCTCGGAAAGCACGTTAAACCGTTGGTCCTGCGCCTGATCTCTCTACGGTCATGTCGGTCGGCCGTCTTACCGAATTATGAGAGTGAAGGAACAGAGAGTGCATCTGTGTATTGCGCACATACTTGTGCACTATAATATGTCCCGCGCAGTTGGCTAATCTCTGTTGAGATAGGCCGCCGTAGTCGAAATCGGCTAGGAGGACATCATATGCGGGAGAAAATTTAAAATATAGTAATGACTTTTTTCATCATAATATGATACCATTTTATGACATCTGAAAAGAGTTATATAGCTTTTACTGGTTCGCAGCCTTGCTACGCATCTTCACGCGGCTTAGCGGCCTAACTACATCCCTGAGAGCTTGGTACGAGTTTTTTATGCTCTCACCTTCGTGTGACGAAAATTTGTATGGAAATTTAGTCAGCGCCCCTAGCGGCAGGTTTGCGAAACCCGTTTTTGGTGTTTCGTAGCCGAATGGCAAAAAACTGAAACCTTATGGTTTAGTCAAGTTTGTCTGTCTGTCCGTCCGTCTGTGTCACAGCCACTTTATTCTGAGGCTATTAGCTTTACACAGTTGATACTGGACGATAGATGTATCCTGTTAACCACTTTTCGATTCTCATACAAAGAACATTTAAGGGGTTTCCCCCATACGTGTCTTTGGATAGGTTTTCCGAAAAGAAATCGTGGTTCCTAAAACCATTTTCTCTAAAAGTCTAATGTTTGAGACGCTTTCAAAGGGTAAAATGAGCGTCCCTCCCATATAACTTTTGAACTAAGCAAGTAGAAATTTTGAAAAAAATACATGATGTAGATCGTAACAAATTCTTTCAAGGAAAATTGGTTTGAACGAGACATTTTCAACAACCGCAAACATAACTTTGTTCTTCATACAAACACTATGAAAAACAAAGTTATATTTGCTGTCAACAAAATATTGTGGTAATTTGGCTAAGTGGAAGTAAGTGGATCCTAATTCAGTTAAAGTTGACACGGACCCTTAGTGCGCGAGTCCGACTGGAGCTTGGCCGGTTTTTTTTTCTATAGAAATTTCCGTCACCGCGTCGATCGAGAGCGCGTGTCGCTAATAAATGAAAACTCGTACTAAACCCTCTGTAGAAAACGCCCACATCGTTCACAATCGTCGTAACGCATCTTTGCACCGCTTAACTACCTCGCACATATCTGGTGGAAATGTAGCCTAACTCGTTTCTATAACTAAGCTGAAGCTAGTAATGGGTGATAACTGCACTCTATCATTTGACATATATTATATACTCGCAACTTGTCCGACAATGAGATCAGACATGTCGACTCGATTATTAATTTTGTGAATTAATAATAAACTGCACATTCTTGACCCAGTTTTACATTACGCACGTAGAATCTGTGACACTTTGTACTGTGTGATGAAAAATGGCTGAGAGTCCCTTTAACCGAAGTGCGCTAACACGTCGAAGCCCGCCGCCCACGCCCACGCATCCACCGCCCGCCCAACAGGAAGATGACCAGCTCGGAGTTGTACCTACGTCGGAGATCCAGAAATGGATGATCAGTATAGAGCAGTGTCTGAGTGAGGTTTGCACCATCGCTACAGAGGGAAAATTGAATACGGACCAGAAAGTGAGGATAAATAGCTTATGCAGAAAAGTAAGCCATGGAACAGAGAGTGCATCACTGCTTCTTCTTCTAGCCGTACAATACCAATCTGTAAAACACAAAACTTCACAACTAGCCGTACAATACCAATCTGTAAAACACAAAACAATTCAAGCCCATTTTAACATAAAAGCCCTCCAAGAAAATTATGACCTTTCCCAGCGAATTCAAGACCTTAAACAGAGCATTGAAGGATGTTCCAAATCTGATGCAGGACCTGCTTCTTTCGCCGATATGGTCAAAAAAAGCGCCAATAACTTTGTTCAAGCAAGTAACATAAGGTCAGTCGCAATTTATCCTACCGATAAAATGAAGTCAAGTGAGGACACCAAAACTCTCGTCCAGAAAATAATTCGACCAGAGGAAATGAAACTGCACGTAAGAGGGCTACGCAAGACAAAGAACGGTGGCGTGATCATCAGCACAGACACGAAGGACGACATCGAGAAGCTGAAGCAATAGCCACAGTTGACGACCTCGGGGCTTACTGTGGATGAGCCGCATAAACGCCAGCCCAGAATAGTAGTCATCGGTGTGCCCACTTCTTTGCAGGAGACGGAAGTTTTCAACTGCATATACCAACAAAACTTAGTTGACAAGCTTCAAGGCCTTACTCTTGAGTCGTTTTTGTCCGCCGTTAAACTGAGCCATATATCGGGAAAGAAAGATGCTGAAACCTGTAATTACGTGATACAAGTGCCCACTCAAATACGTAAAGCCCTAATAAGTAATGACAGAGTATATCTGAACTGGTCTTCGCGCCCTGCACGAGACTTCACGTTGGTCACGAGGTACTACAAGTGCCAACAATACGCTCATGCTGCCAAGAACCGTCGAGAGGAGGCCAGCACGTGCGGGCACTGCGGCGAAGTAGGCCACGTTCTGAAGGACTGCACATAGAAGGCTGAGCCCTCAAAATGCGTTACATGCTTGCGTTTCAATAAGCCAAACGCGCAAAAGACAGGTGATTCCGAATGTCCGGCTAAAAAAGCAGTCGAATCCAGATACATCAACTCTGTCGATTATGCAGGCTCGTAGAATGCTATTTGTTTTTAAGTATTTAAACTAGTATTTTAGTAGTACATATTTTGTATAGTAATCTATCTATTTCATGTAAAATTTATGAATACTAACCATCGTACCTAGACCTACTAATCCACGATTTATCGCTAACCTAAATAAATTATAGGAACGTGCATTGATCTTGCCCTAGTTATCAAATATGCTGAGGCTACCAACGCGCAATTTGTTTTGTGTCAAAGTGCTGACTTAGATGTAATACTTTTACTTTAACCTTGTTAGTTATTTTAGAAAACCAGTTAAAATGTGTTATGTAATGTCAATTTATTGTTAAGTTATGAAAGCCTAAAAAATTTAATATGTTAGCTTCTTTTAGCCTGAGATACAGGTTTATCATAGTTCAGGTAAAAGAGAACGCACCTTGTGTTATTTTAAGCATTATAACTATTATTTGTAACAATTTGTAACAATTTGTAACAATGGAATGAATAAATAATTTATTATTATTATTTATTTATTATTTGAGGTCACTTTGTACCGTTTGGAGTCGAAACACTGGGCCCGTGGGGTCCCAATGCTATCTCTTTTTTCAAAGAGATTTCCAAGAGACTGATTGACATCAGTGGTGACCCCAGAGCTGGCAGCTACCTTGCACAGCGTATAAGCATCGCTATCCAGCGGGGTAATGCTGCCAGCATCCTGGGAACCTTACTACGAGGACCTTTTTTATAATTTTTAATTTTGTACATAATCATATATTATATTATTTATTTATTGTTAAGTTGTATATATTTTTTTCGAATGTAAATAATTTAATAACAAAAGAAAAACCAATATTTACGGTTAGGAATTTGGGATAAGAAAAGTAAATAATTATGTAAAATCTCTAAAATATACTATAAATTTTTTTTTATGATTTAGGAACTGACTACATAGGTAATGAAAATATACTTGTATGTCTGCTAGACTATTAACCAAACACATGTTTCTTTACCAAACCCTGAAGCTAATGAACGTTAGATCCACGTCTTTTTCAAGAAAATTGCTTTTATTCAAGCTGAACCGGAAAATCTTTAACAGAATAAAATTTCTGATTTTAAAATACAATTGTACGACTAATCGTCTTTCACCAAAGACCCCGAAGCCCTTTCATTAGCAGGCCACTTTGTTCAATTCGTACAAAATTAAATCAACCTTACCGATACGGCAGTGCGGCTGGCGTGAGGCCAGAATTTCACGGCAAACTGTACTATGAAGCAATCCATGTTTTGCTCAAGGAAGGACTCGATTTAATAACCTCTGTACCTCTCTCGCTCGCACTCGTTCCCACTCCAATAAGAAAGAACGGCGCGAACACGAGACATTCCGTTCCCGCTTTTAACCACGCTGCAGTAGAGCAAGTACCATTAATATTGTTTTAGATCGTTGGATTTTCGGTCCATTGGCTCTTAGACTATTTTCTCGATAGCAATGCTTCAGTGGTCATTCTAGTTTTCTATTCCGTGACACGAATTTTGTGGGTTCAACAGAAAATTAAGACGCTAAAAAGGGCCCTGGTAACGATCAAATTGCTTGTAGTTTTTTTGTGAGCAGCTGTTTTTGACGCGTCTCTCAATAATATTATTTGTATGAAAACGTGAAGTTTGAAAAACAAATTTGTCACGCAAATTGAATAGTTACTAGGGCCTTTAAGAGCTGTTCAAAATTCATTTACCATAGTCCATTTGGTCAGTGTTCAATTTGGAATAAACCCTTTGGGGAGATGAAATCCAAGCAAAAGTTAGGCTTTTGTGTAAGATAATTTCGTTGGATCAACTTGGAAAATTATTACACTTTCGAGTCATTCTCGAGAATTTGGCAATTCGGAACTGAGATATGATAAGTTTTATTGAACATCGTTTTGTGAGTTTGTTTAATTATCCTTGTTTCGTAAAAGTTTGTTATTGGCGTAGGAAGTCTCAGATTATGCCATGGGCTGTTAAATTGTTTCACAAAAAGTTACTGAGATTCAAGAGAGCTTTTCGTAACACTAGAAGTGATTTAAACTTTATTGTACAGCTTTATACAATTTTTGATTTAAAAGCAACGTTTTTAAGTAGGTAGGTATTATTAGCAAGCCAAATAAAGTTTTGATTTTGTCAATGCCTGTACAGCCGGCATAGGCGTTGTCCTACTTTTAAAAATTCTGTAACAATAACTAGTGTTTTAATATTTGATAGATAATAATGTTAGGTTAAGGAGCGTCGGTGGCGTAGTGGCTAGCGGGTTGCCTCTCATGCGGGAGGTGCCGGGATCGATCCCACGTGCCACCGTGTACCAACGACTTTTTCTGAGTTATGTTCATTATTTGTTTCACAACTGATGATTAGATGATGAGAGAAAATATCGTGAGGAAACTTGCACAATCAGGCGACAAAATGTGTACCCATGATCCAAAACTTGTCAGGTTCCCGTGCTAAAAGCATCACGGAGGCCAGATGGCAGTCGCTTTACAAAAATTACCTGGTGTAAATCCTGGATTTTGGTCCAAAACGGAACCGAGGCCCTTGCGTGCGAGTGCACAACTGGGATAACGCTAAGATGATGATGATAATGTTAGTTAAAATCTTTTGGATCCCTAGCCAAACGGCAATCTTTCTGGAGCGAACTTCGCTATCGCCAACGAAATGTCAAAAAATGTATGCAAAAGACGTGATGTTTCGATGGCTTATGTCAGTTTTATACATTTTGTTAGCGATAGCGAACTTCGCTTGAGAATAAGTTGCCACTTGGCTACGGGCCCTGTATACTTCTATTTATGTTTGTATGGATCTGTGTTTTGTTAGGTTGTTCTTGGGCTTCTTTCTTAGAGCTAATGAATGAAACGTTTCTGTGTTCTGAAGGTATTTTAATAAACATAATAGAAGACAACTCTTAAAGCAAAAAATGTAAGAAATTGAATGTCAAAAGATCCACAACGTTGCGTAGCAACAATGTTTTTGATAAGATACATGTTACCAGTGAGTCTTACTCAGCAGTTATTGACATTGTTTATGTTTCCAACTTACGTTTGTGAGTTGGTATTAAATTATTATGTCTCTTGTCTCGAAGCACTAGTAGGGCCCAAAAGATAAGGAGACATGTTCAGGCCCCCTAAGGGTCAGTATTACTGATTTTTAAATTTTGACGTTCATAAGTGGCATTGTCTGTCCTAAATTAGTAGTAGGCACAAGTTTTTTCAGTCCTAATACATCGTCGTTTATCTAAAAACCCAGTCATAGTAGTGCAGTAGGTACAAGCCCAGCGATCACGTACGCTCCTATCCAGTAATTGCAGCTGGCATGGCGGTAACTCGTTTAGTTTGGCCACATCGCCGTATCGTGTGTAAACTGATTTGCCAGTAATTCTGATCGTCTGGCGTTTTGCCGCAATTCTGGCTTGGAATAATTGTTGCGATTTTCTTTGGTTTTGGAATTGTTTCTTTAAGAGTTTTGGGAACGATATTGGCTGAGAAACCAAATTGCTTATCGGCCTAACTAGAAAGCCATCGCGACGATTTTTCCAATTTCAACTTATAATATGACATTTTTTAATATTTTAAAAGCTTCCACTGTTTTTCAGAAGTCTCAGTCTGAAATCTATTTTTGCTTTGCTTAAGCTAGTGTAATTTAAAAGCAATCGATCTAGCCCTGCTAATTGTTTAATTTTTAGAATTGAAGCTTTATTGCATAACTAAAACTTTTGTCAAAAGGCGTACTTAATGCTAAATGACATTCTCTACCAGTCACCCCTTAGGGCTAAGCAGCAACGAAAAGTGGAAAATGGCAATAGAATATTAATAATACGTTGTAAACCTGTGCTTGTTTTGATTGATAATCCTGAATGATAAATTAAATTGGATTACCTAAGAAGTTACAATTATAGTAATAAGACGTTTGATATCTTAAAAACGATGATATTTTTACAAAGGTCAGAGTGTCACCGTGAGAGCGTCAATTTTTTATGACCAAAAAAAAATAAAAGCTTTCTTATAATTAGTAAATTTAAGCAGTTTTATCACCTTCTGGAAATAATTCTAATATTTTTGATTGTGATTGGTATGTACATTATACCACTAACTTTACTGTTATATGATTATTTACTATGATAAATCTGTGTGATATTAAGTCTTCATTGCTGGTACATTTGACCTGCCATCAATATTCGGCTATCTGACGCAGATTCATCAATGTCACAAAGCCTCATCACACATGTTCAGTAAGCGTCAAAAGTATATAATAATAATGTCCTCCTAGCCGAATTTCGGCTACAGCGGCCTGTCTTAACATCAAATTTATCGACCCAGACCAAATAGCACAGGGTAGAAGACGCACTTGCATTCAATCCAATTATTCAAACTAAATTTGCCCAGCGCCAAATTACTTTTATGGCCCCTTTTTTGTATCGTCTTTTTAATAACTCTTACCCAATTTATAAAATAAATAAATCACAGTTGAAAACATATTTAAAAAACCGGCCAAGTGAGTCGGACTCGCGCGCGAAGGGTTGCGTACCATTAACTTAAAACATTAGACAGTATAGGCAAAAAAAGTATATATTTTTATTTTATTTATAATTTCAAAAGTATTCATCACAGGATACCCAAAAAAAATTAAACAACAGTTTCCGTGCCTGTTTCTTTACGTGATTTATTAGCCAACTGCGCGGGACATATTATAGTGCACAAGTATGTGCGCAATACACAGGTGCACTCTCTGTTCCTTTACTCTCATAATTCGGTAAGACGGCAGTCTGTCATGACGTAGAGAGATCAGGCGCAGGACCAACGGCTTAACGTGCTTTCCGAGGCACGGGGGTGTTTACACCAACTTCCTGACTCCGGAGCTGTGTCTGAGTAATTTCAAGACAGAAAAACCCAAACACTCTTGGCCCGACCTGGGATTCGAATCCGGGACTTCGTGGATAGTACCCAGCGTGCTGACCACTAGACCAACGAGGCAGTATAGTAAATATATGCAGGGTGTTAGTGCAAACAGTCTTATCCTTTAAGGGGTTGATATGGCCATCAATATCTATAACTTTTACATAAGGTCATGATCAAAATCTAAAAAAACTTATGCTCCATACAAATAATTTTGTAACTAAAGTGACAATGTATGGAGAGCAATTTTTTTTTACGATTTCGGTGACTACTACAGTAAAAGTTAAAGGACAAGACTGTAAAGACTTAAAAGAGAGGCTGGTTTGACCACAGTGGTGGCTCAAGAGCTGGCAGCTACCTTGCTCAGCATATAAGCATCGCTATCTAGCGATAATGCTGCCAACATCTTGGGAACCTTACCACAAGGACCCTTTTTATGACTTTTGTTTGTCTAGTGTATTAAGTAATATCTTAATTTTTATTGTTAATATACGCGAGGGAAAACGTAGAAGCAGGGGCTAGAAGATGAACACTTTTACAATAATAAGCCATACGAATATTATAAAGGCGAAAGTGTGTCTGTCTGTCTGTCCGTTACCTCTTGACGCTTAAACCACTGAACCGATTGAGATGAAATTTGGTTGGGACATAGGCTAAATTTTGTCGCGATATAAAAACATTAAGGGGGTGAAATGTGGGATAAAAGTTTATATAGAAAATTCAACTCTTGCGGGCGAAGTCGCGGGAAACCACTAGTTAACTATATATGCACACACTCACTCACTGCTCAATACAACAAAACTAACAACGAAAAATGGCAAACGTCTAAAAGTAAACAAAAAGAAAGCAAAAAAGTATCTAAAATAGAATATTAAAAAAGATGTATTTACAAAATTATACAAAAGAAGGTTTGTCGCCAACAGTTGAGTTGTGTTATATGTTACTATTATTACAATGAAATCACAATAAGTATTATATTAAAAAACCGGCCAAGTGTGAGTCGGACTCGAGCACGAAGAGTTCCGTACCATTAACTTACAACATTAGACAGTATAGGCAAAAAATCTTTTTAAGTGTATACTGTTCTTTTGGAAAAAAGTATAATATATATTTATTTTATTTATAATTTCAAAAGTATTCATCACAGAATACCTGAAACAATTTTAAATAAGAGTTTCCGCGCCTGTTTCTTTACGTGAGTGATTTTAAGTTTATAGGTCCAAGACTTTAGAAATTACAGGGGGTGTACACCGTGTAAACGACTTTGGCGGGCTTTATCTCGCAAATGGTAAAACTGATAAAAAAGTGTTGTATGGAAACCCTACCTTATTTTTATAGTCCTTTTTAATGATACCCTACGCAACGGGGTGCACTCAAAAAATAATTTAACCCCCCTTTACATGTATGGGGATGTACCCTTAAAAAGGGGTAATTTTAATTTTTCGTATTTTTAAAAATGAGATCTATATGTTAAGTATCTTCTAACCAAGTTACATGCAGATCAGTCCCATAAACGTAGAAGATATTCTGCTGTGACAGACTAGGACGGACTGAACGATCTTATAAGGGTTCCTTGTCGGACTACGGAACCCTAAAAACTGCATCAAATAGTACTATTGTTTTCTGATTCATGTTTATTTTATTCAATTTGCTTGCACACGGAGCCGTAAACAAGCGCCAATCAAACATGCCAGTATTAATTTTATTGTATTCCATAACAACATTATATTGCCCAGATTGTTTTCGCGTTAAACCAGTAGATAGCATCACTTTTAGTTGTCCAACGTAAGTTGGACTCCTGTGGCATAAATTGTTTAGGCTTACTACGATTTCTGAATTGGAAACGGACCAGTGTATTCGACCAATATAGTGGCATTCAAAATGTTAGCAGTTACCACTAAGTTAAATTACTTACCTTTAATTTTATTGATAATGCATATTTTAAAACAACATGCAAGATTGCTCAGTGCAATGTCTACTATTTTTCTTTTTACATAGATAGAACAAGCATACTCGAATAAAAAAGAATTATATCAAACTTATTCGCATATCGTTGCCCTACCAACATGCTTATCCAGCGCGTATATTGTGCCCTAACAAACGTATCAACACGCTTTTTCGCAGCCAAGAACAATAGTCGCACGAAGTTCGCACACACTGCCACGTAATAAAGCTGTTTTCATAGTCCAAATGTGTATCCTGTCGTGCTGCCGACTGTATTTACGTTACGGAGGAACAAGTGCCACTCGTTAATTAGACCTCGTAGTATGAGCAGACCTACCGCCTATGAAAGCTCAATAGCTTTTTAGGTTAGGATTGCAATTTTAAAGCAATGACATATAAAACAGTTTCTCAATAAGACAGGCGCACAATTTGTACAGTTCAACTGATTCACGTAATTTTTAATTGTATATTTTTGCTATGTAACCGAGGCTTTAATGTTTTGTTTATTTCCGTGTGTTGGTGATGTCCACTTATTAATAAATGTATTTTGTTTTTTCTTTTATTAAAGACAGGTTAAAAAAAGGTAAAGCTGGTTAATTTAAGCAAACATAGGAATAAAGAAGCACTTTGTGGTGAATTTATCACCACAAACATTGTAACATTAAGCCACAATGACAAATCAAAAGCGGGCATAGACCAAGGGCTCTACTCAACTCAAGGAGGCTAGTCTAAAAGTCCCAAGAAGGCTGGTCGTAACATCTTTCTTTAAATATTTTAAACGCTATCATTGATTCATATTTATTTCAACATTTTGAACGCTATCATTGATTGAAAGTTTAAAACCTGTTATTGCTTTTCTGAAAGCTATAAAAACAAGTATCAAAACAAAGAGAACATACGAGGTGCGTATAGCACTAAATAGACGTATTTGCTAAATGCACGTACATTGTTAACTTCCATGGCAAAAGACAATATCTCACCCACCTCACTATCGCGCCTACGCAACTTGTTATCAGCTAGCTAACGTTACGGCCCCTAATAGAGATACATCAGCAAGCCAGGCAGATGCGGCCTAATGATATTACCGCACAAATTAATGACACTGTCATCCAATTAGGCTAGATAATTACGAGTGCTTGGTTTGCGTTTCGCCAGATGAAATGCAAAGGGTTTAGAAATGAGTTCATTAAGCCACTGGAAAAATATATTTGTGGTATTTCAGCTTGTTTTGTCGTTTAAGACTAGACTAGAAATTAGAGTGTGATTCCTGGTTGGGCTTAAGAGGATGACTGGGGTACTAAAAATCTTACTCGCGGGCGAGTTTACCACAAATAGGGTTACATTGCAAAGATTTGCCAAAGCCGACACAGAATTGATGCAAAGAAAAACTTTTATTTTCTCATTTAATTTTAGCGGGAATAATTTAACTTTTTCGTAAAAAATAAGACTCGTAACGATTGCGTTGTGTTATCTCTCTATTTACTTCATTTTGATATACATATATATATATATATTAAAGTAGATGTTATTCGAAAAATATTATGTTTATTATAATTGCCATAAAGCAGTTTCAATAAATTGATAACTTGATTTTATTTTATAAATTTGGCACCTGATTTGGTAGTCTGTAAATCGATTATAGCGCCGCAGCGAATTAATATTGAACTGGAGAGAGCTCAGAGGGCTGTCATAAAAGTTATGTTTCATAAGCCAAGAAGATACTGCATGGAAGAACTTTACAGTGAGACAAATATCCTGACTGTACGGCAATTGTTTATCCATAATACCATCCTTCGCCACCACAAATTTATCGACCCAGACCAAATAGCACAGGGTAGAAGACGCACTTGCATTCAATCCAATTATTCAAACTAAATTTGCCCAGCGCCAAATTACTTTTATGGCCCCTTTTTTGTATCGTCTTTTTAATAACTCTTACCCAATTTATAAAATAAATAAATCACAGTTGAAAACATATTTAAAAAACCGGCCAAGTGAGTCGGACTCGCGCGCGAAGGGTTGCGTACCATTAACTTAAAACATTAGACAGTATAGGCAAAAAAAGTATATATTTTTATTTTATTTATAATTTCAAAAGTATTCATCACAGGATACCCAAAAAAAATTAAACAACAGTTTCCGTGCCTGTTTCTTTACGTGATTTATTTGAAGTTTATAGGTAAAAGACTTTACAAATGGGGGGTGTCCCCCCCCCATGTAAACTACTTTGGCGGGCTATATTTCGCAAATGGTACAGCTGATAAAAAAGTATTGTATGAAAACCCTACCTAAATTTCATAGTCCTTTTCAACACAATACTACGCACAAGGAGGTGCACTCAAAAAAATAATTACCCCCCCCCCTTTACGTGTATGGGGAGGTACCCTTAAAAAGAAGTAGTTTACATTTTTTGTATTTTTAAAAATGAGATCTATATGTGAAGTATCCTTGAACCAAGTTACATGCAAATCAGTCCATAAACGTAGAAGATATTCTGCTGTGACAGACTAGGACGGACAGACTGAACGATCTTATAAGGGTTCCTTGTCGAACTACGGAACCCTAAAAACAAACTACGTGAGTATAACTATCACTCTACGGAGAAACTACTGACCATTTTGGTTCTGCGTCTTGTCAAAGCAACTAGTTCCTTTTAAGTTTTATTCTTTTCAAAATTTGTTTAAACATTATTTTTAATCTCGAATTTTTATACCGACACATACAACATACTTATACACTGCAGCGCTCTCTAGATAAGTTAATTTTTTTTTTCTTTTTTTAAAGCTTTTGACACAGGATCACTCCTAGTATAGGTGTCAGCCCGCCATAATCAATGTACCTACTTAAGTAAAAATTCTGTAACATGTCTATGTATGATTATGGTGAGGATGAAATGATTATGATTAATTGAGTTGCAGTCGAAAAAAAAAGTACTTGCAATCGAACACTGCTGTTACATCCTTACCACCGACGCCATTGAGTTCGAGTTTGAGCTAATGTTCAACGGATCGCCATTTTAGGTCGTAGCTCATGGTAGGTCGAGATCGACTCGATTCTGTACCGCTACCATGAGTTTACGGCGGTTTTACTCGCTAGCAACGATGTAAAAAAAGTGTATGGAAAATTGCACAGCGCCTCTAGCGTTTACTTGGAGAACTAAAATTTTCTATACACTTTTTTACGTCGTCGCTAGCGAGTAAAATTACCGTAAACTAATGGTAACGGTACTGATTTCGATTCGATTGAGCTCGGGAGTAGGTAACTTCTGAAATCTATTGGGGAGGCCTATGTTCAGCAGTGGACGTCCTGCGGCTGATAATGATAATGAATGATGTTGCATAATATCACCAGTTGAATGTAAAGAACTTAAAACAAAGCTCATTTATCATAGATTATTATCAAATTTATCTGTCCTCATCATTTTTTTTATTTGATTTGACACGAAGGTTAAATTGCTTCAGAATAATGAGTTTTATCATTAGTTTGATCTAAACTCTAACGACTTCGAACAAAAGAGCTTAGGTTTTGATCAGATTACCTGAATTTGGGCCTTGATACAATGTGTATTAGACACGGTAGGTTAACTTTACAAATTTGTATAGTGAATGAAAATGAATACATAAATGTTTGATACCTCTTTTTTATTGATTGTTTTTATATTAATTTTATTAAGCTTTGATGGCTGTCCACTTTGATGACAAGACAACAAAATCTTTTACTTAAGTAAGTGTCCAAAAACAATTCAATTAGTTATTTAACTACAGCACATAAAATTGCAAACAATTTAATTACGCGCGTTACGCGCTAGAGGGCACGTGTACTCGCTGCTACGGACTACAAATTTGTTTGAATGCGCTACGATGCTACGAATGGGAGCTTCTACGGGGTCGTAGCAATACCTACCACGACTCAAACCCGGGTCGGGCGAAAGTGTTATGTGTGAAAATAACTCGATAAAAACGAACGTAAAATTATAATGTAAGACAAAATATAATAGACTTACTAAAATCAATAACAGTCAAGACAAAGTTTACGAAGACAAAGTTCCTAAGTATGTATGATATAATGGGCTTTGAATATAATTGTAAAATAATCATGTTGTAAAAAATGTTGATCTAAATAACTAGCAAGCTTACTTATTTCAACTAAACTGTGGTTGTACCCAACTTTCTTCCATTATTATAAAATGTTTCCCCTGGGGGTCTTAATATAAGGCAATATAACGAGACTTGTTTCTAGTTACCAAAATAATTTATTAGTAATTGTATGTATATATTACGTAGTAAATAGGTTGCTAAGTAGGTACCTATTAAAATTTAAAGATAAATAAGACCAAAGCTACATTACAAGTAAATACTTTTTTCATTATTCAAAGATATAAACTGCCTTAATAATTTATTTATCTGAAACTATACATTAGAAGCTTAATCTACATCACTGACCTCTAAAATACAAGAACTGGACTAAACATTCTCTAAGAAAGGACAGATAATTTTCGTGACGAATCAAAGCGCCCCCACCGAGTGTACAGGGAACTAAAATAGAGTAACTTGAATATGTTTGTGTCAACTCTCATTAGTTCCGTGGACAGTATGCAGTCCAGCGTACTTGTATTACAGAGGTCGGTGATCTACATAAATTCAGAGACAGTGTTACAATTTTTTCTTTGGTTTTACTACAAGTTGTACTTATAAGTTTATCTCTTCTCTGTTTAATATACAGGGTGTAGCGTAAATAGTGGTCCAAAGCAAAGGTGTGGATACACTGTACACTGAAGCACCACATACCAGTATTTAAAAAAAAATTATGTACAGGGTTTTCAAAAAAAAAAAATTTTTAATTTTTTTAGAAATCGTTACCTTGCCTTACAAATTTGGTTATAATTTCCAAAAATGACGGTTTTTTTTTATCCATTTTTTTATTATTATTGCTGATCACTTGTACTTAGTACTCCATTCGTTTTTTTTTTTTTACAAACTGAATTTAATAAAAAAAAATAAGTTTCTTTCAAAATTCAATACTCACTGCTAGCAAATCGTTTGACTTTCAATGCTTTTGGTGCAAAAAAAATGTACCACACTGTCAGTGCCCATTGTTTAAAAAAAATGCCCATCTTTTGCAGATTCTAAAATGGTGCAACAATAAGTGTTACGACTTACAGGAAAAAAGTTATTGCTTTTCGAAACAAAAAGGAGCCCAATTCAGAAAAAACAATTTATTTGAAGTTCAAGGGTTTACAAGGGTTGTAATTTTTTTCTGTGTGGTCCAAAGCAAAGGTGTGGATACACTGTACACTGAAGCACCACATACCAGTATTTAAAAAAAAATTATGTACAGGGTTTTCAAAAAAAAATTTTTTTTTTTATTTTTTTAGAAATCGTTACCTTGCCTTACAAATTTGGTTATAATTTCCAAAAATGACGGTTTTTTTTTATCCATTTTTTTTATTATTATTGCTGATCACTTGTACTTAGTACTCCATTCGTTTTTTTTTTTACAAACTGAATTTAATAAAAAAAACCCTGAAAACCCTGAAAACCCTGTACATATTTTTTTTTAAATACTATAAAGTATATATATTATAAGTTATGTTTATTATATCATAAATAATTTGTTTCAAATTTCAACAAGACCAGGACCTAGTGCAATGATTAGGCTAACGTAAATAAGTTGTTTTAATGTATTTAACTAATTCAGCTCATCGTACAAGTGATTTAGAAATACGTTAATTTTCTCAGTTTCGTGCAGGACCGCCTTAATGATTCAGATCTCTAACTAAAAAACCGGGCAAGTGCGAGTCGGATTCACGCACTGAGGGTTTCATACAAACAAATGTTTTTTTTCTATGATGTAATCACCAATTCGCGATTTACGGACTTTTTCCGTTTTATGACTGTTAGACCTTCATTCTTGCTAAATTTCATGGTTCCAGGTCCATGGGAAGTACTCCATAGGTTTTGATTCCCCTCAAAAAAAGAAAGAAAGATTTTAGAAAATAGGGCGAAAATGGCCGTGTATTTTGATTGCGTTGACTTAAATGCTTGATTTTTGTACAGCTTCAAGGGACTATAGACGTAAGTATTTGATGTTAATTTCAACTATATACCTCCAATCGTTCCTGAGAAAAAGGTGCTTGACAGACAGACGGACAACGGACATCAGAATGGTCCTATAAGGGTTCCTTTTGAAGTTCGGAACCCTAAAATCAACACGTTAAGTTCTAAACATTTCAGATGTTTATAGACAGATAGAGACCAAAATCTAGTTCTAGGGCGGATCACTATCAGTAGTTAAACTCGTGCTGGCTCTGTACTACATAGTTAATTTGACAACTACTTCTTGTAGTATTGTTTTTGTAAAATGGCTCAATATAGTTTTATTATTATTATTTGACGACCGTCTTGGTGTAGTCGTTCGCGCATCGGACTTTTAAACCGGGCGGTTGCGGGTTCGAATTCCGCAAGGGGCAAATGTTTGTGTGATGAGCACTAGCATTTGTACCTAGTAAGTCATGGATGTTTATATGTATTTAAGTATTTCTATCCGTTATCCTAGTCACCATAGCACAAGCTCACGCTTAGTTTGGGGCTAGGTAATTGGTGTGTTTGTTGAAACAATTTATTATTATTATTTTTGTTTACACTAGCGGGTGCCCGTGACTTTGTCCGCGCAATATAATTTCGAATTTTACATTAACTTCAACCCCTCAAATTTCATGCCCATATGAGGTTGAATGTTTAAAAATCTTGAAATATCCATCCTTTATTTCTAACTAAATACAATTTTTATCGATTCAGCTTCACAACTGACGGAGTTTCTTACATACCCACCCTCCTCCCTTTACTCTCTTAAGGAATTAAATTCTTAGTGCTCACTTACACTTTTAAAGGAAGCATGGGTCGAAATCTCAAGTTTTTAAACCCTATATTACCGTATATTTTTATACCCTGTGGGCTGTGTAATGATTTGTCATTAATTTAGTTTTCCTTTTTATATAAGTATTTAGATTGAGAACCATGTCGTAAATTCGCTTAGTCAAACGAAATAAAACGTAAGCATTTATTCAAAGAACACATCTTTTGTTCTGCTGACGGTAAGTAATACAGGCTGTATTTCAGTCAGCTCTCTATTGAAGTGAAACATTAATAGTAATATGGCCAAGTGATTTATTTGTTGGCAACGTTCACATCAATTTGATTTATTCTCACAAAATGGCCAAGTTTGCGTCAAACGAAAATTTCGTAAAATCATCTTATTCTGGTGACATCACAAAATTTATAATTTTATAAATGGATATTGTAATCATTTTATACAATAAAAGGCGGAAATTAATACCAAGATTACTTTATTATTAAAGTGCTTCCGTTACCAGCTGTATAAGCTACAAACAAACATTAAATAAATAAGAGGCCGTGTTTACATACATACGATACAGTTATTTTGTTTTATTGAAAATTTGCCTTCATAGGTTAGCAAATTATGTTTTAGACAGTTAATGCAATGTTATAGCAGTCTAAAACATAATTTGCTAAACATAAAGCTAATATTGTTTGTGTTAAGCCGTTAGAAGCAATCGTGTTGCGCTTCCAAATTATCTATTGTACGTAGTCTAGTTTAGAAATTTTGGGAAACACCTCAAAGTAAAGTCATATAAACTTTGAAAATTTCGTGGCACTTGCTAAGCCTAATAGGATTCGAGCTATTAATAGTTGTAACTAGTTTAGACAGTCTCTGTGGAATATTCTGAACTAGTAATGCTTTTCGTTTCGTTGCTTTTGATTTTATAAGCTATTTAGTGTCAATAATACGGTATGTTAATTTTTGTTGTTATTTACTTGGCTTATTCGTCGTAAATAAAAGTTTCTTTTTTGAGTTGTTTTCGTTTTATAACACTTGAATATGATGAAGATTTATTGAAGACATAAAGAAAAAGAATTGAAGTTTTCAAAGTATAAACAAAGTTGCAAAACAACATTAGCAGTTTCTTAATAATGTGATACAGAACTTTTATACTTCAGAAACCGTGTAAAGTATTTGTAAAGATCACCATTATTTAAAATTTAAGCATTTTTTTTGCAATTCTTTACCAAAGTAAATGTTGCACTTAAAAAACCGACTGTCTCAATCTGTAAAACTCGAATGAGTAATTAAATGTTGTATGAAGTTTAGTTGAAAAAGTCTAACACTAAAAAAATTAACCAACTGTTATTTACTTAGTTAAACTTAATGATGTCTTATTAAGAATCCTTTTTAATAAGACATCATTAAGTTTAACTAAGTAAATAACATTCCACAAAGATCAAAGTCAGTTTGCACAATGTCTTAGTGTATTTTTTTTTTAATTGAGCACATTTTAATAAAAACTTTTGTTTATGTAGTAAAATATACAATACGATTGTTATTATGTATCTTAACGACAGATCATCTATTCAATAGTCATCCAAGTGCATAATAAACCACAGTTCAATCCCGACAAAATAGGTTATTAGCATAATTCATTACTACTATACGGCTTATTATATGACTTTCTCATTAGTGTACTCTTGTAGCACGCTGGCTTCAATCAACGAGGGCCCAGGTTCGAATCCCGGGTGGGGCCGTAATTTGTTTCTGGGTTTACCTATCTTGAAATAGCTCAGAAACAGATTTAAGTCAGGAAGTTTGTGGTGGTCTGCGCCTGATCTCTCTCCAGTCATGTCGGACTCTCTCACCGAACTATGAGAGTGAAGAAACAGAGAGTGCACATGTTTGTTGTGCACTCACATGTGCACTATAATATCTTCCGCGCAGTTGGCGAATCTCTGTTAAGATTTTCCGCCGTAGTGGAAATTCGGGTATGACATTATATTTACTATTTTGTCATATTTAATGTGCTTTTGTCTTAGGAACATAAATATTTCTTTGGCGTTACTTAAAAAAAAACCTTTTTATCCTTTTGTAACCAGACATTTAATATTAAATACAGGACAATATAATTAAGAAACGTCTAGCTAGAAAATGCCCTGAATAACAAATGCCATTCTATTTAGTTGATTGCATAGCTCAAACTCATTGACATTGGTCGTCCGTAGTGGTAATGCTGCTAAATAACACTATTCTTATTCTGGCTAGGCTAGATGCATATAAATTAGATGAAGATAAAATTAAAGTCCCTGCACTAAACTGGAGTCACGGGCGTCGCTGCAGAAAATTTAGTTGGGAGCGGACACAATAAGAACATTTTAGTGTGTTCGGGTTTTGACTGGCGATAATGTTAGGGTCTATAATTTATCAAATTATATCCCAACAAAATTAGGGATAGTTTAAATACAGTTTACCTGTTTTAGCTTTTAAGTAAGATTTCGTATAACTTATTTTTTTTCTGTATGACAGTTAATAATTTTGAATTGATCTTAATAAGCGATATCGTTACCTTCCAAATAATTCCTTTTTCATGACCTTTGAGATCTTCAGATCTATAGATCCATAGAATTGAAAAAAAAAAAAATAGGTTAAATGACTGCAATTTTAAGAGAGGGGAGTTAGAAAATGGGATTTTTTTGTAGATAACTTTTGATAAATTAAGGGCCCTTAAATAATCGCTTATCAAAACCCGAACAAATTGTTTATTTTATACAATTTTGAGTCGAGTTTAGTGGCGTGCAGGCATAACTATAAATAGTTATAAAGAATTTTTAAAATGGGTAAGATTTATAAGGGTTATTTTTAAAGTAATATATTTTACTGCTCTTTTTGTTAGAACTCTACCCGTTTTAGCTCCACAATTCTCAATATTGATTTATTTTCATTACAGCGTTTCAAAAGTTAAACGAATTACTTGCTTAAGATTTTGGTGTGAAAATCTGTTGAACTTTTATTTTAAATATGAGATAGTCTTTATTTGCGTTCTGAATTTAATATCTTGTAAGGTAAATTAACCGTCATCTCTACGTCAAAATTGCACCGCAGACTAATTTAACCTGAGGGTGGAGACATTATTAATGCTTCTACAAACGAACAAACCAGCCCAGGGGCGCTACTCCACAGAGTACGCGACGAGATTCGTATTTTCGACTCTTATGGTCTTGCTCACTTTAAGAAACATAACACGATGAGTTACAAAGACACCTACGGCCAAATATAGACCCTTTTCATAAGTAGTTTTTCTCTCTTTATTACACAGATACAGCTCGGCGCCTAGAAGTTGGCGATGTAATTTCTTTGTGCCTCAAAAAGCAGTTGAGCCATTGGTCCTCCCATTGTTTCTCTTTATGTAAATGTCTACTGTGTGTGGTGTGCATTATAGAGTATCTATCTATCTATCTTGATCGTACTCCGGCCAAGTCGGATTGTCTCGACGAATTCCTCTCATATTACTACTACATTTTGCAATGCCCGACAGGGTCCATAATGACTGACTTGTACCTTATTTATTGTAATGTACCCTATATTGTATTGTAACACCCTGAATGTACCTACACATTATGGAGCAATAAAGAATTGTATTCTAATGTGTAAGAGTGTAGGAACAAAAAATGCATTGGGTATTGAGGACACGATATACTGTTCTAAACTTTCATGGTAATTATCATTAGAATAGTTATTTACGGTATTGCTACCATGTACCTTTTTATTTTCGAGTTTCCAATATTTCGGCGCTGTTGCAAGCGCCATGATCACGAAATAACTTTTTATTATGTGATTCCGTGATCATGGCGCTTGCAACAGCGACGAAATGTCGGAAACTCGAAAATAAAAAGGTACATGGTAGGATTCCCGTAAATAACTATTCTAATTGAGGACACAGTTTTGCAGTAACTTAAAATCTCCTGTGAAAGTCTCAGTTGAGATTGGCTGCAGTTAAAATTCGTTTGTCTTTACAATGTGTCCGGGCATCGGTGTCGTAGCCTTCATGTGGTGACTAAGAAGCAAAATTGCTACCACTTTCGTAATAGGATCAAATTTGATATCCCAAATTATTTTTTCACTTCCCCATACTATTTAGTAAATCGGCTAGGTACATTTGTATGAAAAGGTGATATTTTTGGTCTGTTTTCGAGGTTCTTGTATTATAGAGAAAAATCTTGCAGGGGAACTTATCTGTCACCTATTGAAGGCTCCGACATCGGTGACGGGACACACTGTATATTTACAGAGAATGTACAGAGATATATATATATATATATATATATATATATATATATATGTACAGAGGACCTCAAAGCAACCAAATATTAGTAATGGTCTGCAGCATTTCTGAGCATTAATAAATACTAACTGGCTGTAATGAAGGCACAGTCGAGCTGTCCGATATTTCTGTTTGTGATACAGAAACAACAATTTTATATGTATATTGAAAAACATTTGCGAAAAGCATATTAGTATACCTATTTCCATCACATTGATAATAATTGTTTATATCCCAGAATTGAAATATTTATGAATCAAAACATGTTATAAATAACTTAAAACAAATAAAAACTTCGTTTTAAATTTATTTTTCGCTGTAGAGGTCGATTTTAACAAAATATTGTATCGGAAAGTGCTTTTGCTTTTTATGCATGTATTAAACATTTTATTCATAAATAAAATATCTCTCGATTGGTTAGGCTCGACTCGCAGGCAGAGTTTTATTAAACCTGGTTTTGAAGCCAATTTTTTTTTATCAATATCTATAAAGTAATATCTACAATGAATCATTAAATGCAAATTGACTATCAACTTAAAGTTCTAGTACCAGCCAAATGTCAAAACAGAGTTCAATTAATAATTTGTTAGCATACAAGGGCCCCCAGTACGTGCCCCGTCGCACCTGTCAACTCATAGTTGATAATATCACTAGATAATTTGCATTTTCCAAACTGCAGCACACTTAATTAATGTACCCAGCTCGTGGCTTTAGCTGTTGAATTTCGTCGCAAGCAAATTTAGTGAAGAGGACGCATTAATAATAATCTAGCTACTAGCCGGACCGGCCAAAGCGCCGAAATTGAAGCAAAATCACTGAGCGTAAATTCAGGAAGTATTTTCTAAACACCGCTCAATAAAGTTTGTTAGATCGACTAAATGTGTATTTAATAACTAAACGAAGTATACATTCAACTGCTTTTATTCATATACTCATATTCATTTTCTTTTATTTACACAGAAACACGGTACATTGGATAGAAAAAACATAAACTTAAGTCCGACATGCCTCGCCACAATAAAGGCATGTAAAAATATTTTTCTTTTTTTTAAATTATAAATAAGTTTCAGTACAATGTCAATAATTCCTTAATGCTTTAATATTTTTTTAATTACTGTTTTTATGTATCAATATTTCATTTTTTTTTTGGGTAATACCTTACTAAGAATACGGACAGTTTATGAAACTTACCTATTTCAAATGTGTCATCAAACCTCTTTGCACGGTACATTAGCATTTTTTTTTATTTTTTCCCGACTGCGGCAAAACTCCAAAGGGGTTATTTTGAACGGTTTCGCGTGGGTAAAAAAACAAATAAAAATAGTTTTATTAAAAATCGCCATACATAACATAAGTGCCATGGTTGAGTGTGACATGGTTTTTGTTATGGAATCTGCTTCAGAGAACCAATTATAATTTAATATGCAATATAATTATATTGGCTCTACACAAACGCTAGAGCATATTTACCGCAAACTGGCATTACACCACCGATCCCTTTACACGAATGCCAGTCATAGCAAACATCTTCACTCCTTTGTGCTTATAATTAAACAACTCGGTATCCATCCTCTGATCTTCATTACGCACCGAGATAGGTCAGCGAGATACACCACGCTCAAGTGACTACTATTAATTACCTACAAGACTTTGAACATCTTCGTTCGTCGACCCTATACGTCGCCAATTATGTCTGTCACAATAACTTTATCTATCTTGTTACAGGTAGACAAGTGAAGGACACAGCCCTGCTATGAAATGGGCATTCGAGCGATACGAAGTGGATGCTGGCTGATTCTCTTGCTGTTAAACCTCTCTGGAAGCGACTGGTTGAACTGCGCCGATATTCAAGAATGCCGTTGCAAATGGTCGTCTGGAAAGAAAACAGCCGCCTGTGTCACTGCAGGTCTCACGTCAGTGCCCCATTTGGCAACAGAAATCCAAGTTCTAGACCTCCACGGAAACCAATTAAAAACATTAGAGCAAGGCGCCTTTGCCAATATCGGTTTGTTAAACTTGCAGCGAATCAACCTCAGTTCAACGAGCCTCAGGTCGTTACACCCAAACGCTTTCATAGAACTACGAATACTCATAGAAGTGGATCTGTCTCAGAACGAGCTGTGCCAACTGTCACCTGACACTTTCAGAGGGAACGATCGGTTGAGACTGCTAGTCCTAAACGATAATCCACTAACAACATTAGTCGCAGAACAGTTTCCGCCTTTACAACATTTAAAAAAGTTGGAACTGTCCAGATGCAAGCTTCACACTATTCACCCTTTTGCGTTCGTGAACCTACGTGCCATAGAAACAATTCACGTTCATCAAAACCTACTGACGTATCTACATCAAAACACTTTCAACTTACCCGTTTTAAAAACTTTGACATTATCAGACAACCCCTGGTACTGTGATTGTAGGTTAAGAGAGTTCCACGAATGGTTTTTAAGCAGCAATTTGGGAAACGAGGAAGTTTTTTGTGGAGGACCTGAGAGGAAGCCCCAGATGTCTTGGCGTACTATCAAAGGGAGTGACATGGTTTGTCCGCCAAACGCTGCATCTAACCCAACTGTGATCAGAACTGAGTCAGGAGCTGACATCACATTTGGATGCTTTGCGAGTGGAGATCCAAAACCATCTCTTACGTGGTCCTTCCGCAATACTGTCATTAACAACTCCACATTTAACGGACATAGTGATATTCTAATTCATAAGTATCAATTGGACCATTTCGATGAATATAGAGACGATTACGTAAACAAAAGTGCTCAGTGGATGAATGTGACTATAACTAACGTAACGAGTGACTTAGCAGGGGAATGGAAATGTACCGCCAAAAGTTCAGTTGGTGAAGCGTCTGCGTATTTGACAATATTTCTGCCTAGAGCGAGAACAGCTACGGCTCGGGTGGCACCGAACTATTCAACCTTTTTCATTATGGGCGGGTCTATGTTAGCAATGACTGGAGCTGGTTTTATAGCAGCCTGTGTTTGTTGGAAGACCAGACGTCGAAGAGTGCCGCCCAGTAGAAGTTTCACAGACCAAGAGAAAAAGTTGCTCGATACGTCTTTAGCTGCTAGTTGCGATAGAACGAGCGCAGATTTAGGTTCTTCTTATGGTTTCGAAATGCTAGATAGATCTATGTCGATGGAGAGTGAGGATACCCAGCGGTGCATGGAGCCAGTTCAGATTACAATAGAAGGCCCTCCTGGGACGTTCCCCCCGCCACCAGCTGAATTCGCCCTGCCAGCTCCGTATGGGAATATTTTTATATCAGTTCAGGTTTCTGGACATAACGATGAGTACCCAGACTTGTTAGGCGGTGGGGCGACTCTTCCGAGGCGAAGTAGGACTTGTTTTTTAAAGTCAGCTTATGATAATATGGGGCCTAGAATAACCGCTGCTGGTAGTTCGACCTGGTCTCTTCCTGGTGCCAATGGTGATAGCAAAAGAGTTGAAAAAGACATTGACACAACCATGCCATTGTCAACGTTTTCAACGGAATTTACCGCTCTGTAAATAGTCGTTTTAAAAGCAGCAACTGTAAATAACTTTGAATTGAATATATTAATTGTTTTGCGTGTGTACAATACAATGAATTATATTTACATATCAATTCGTAGTTAAATAAAAAGGATTTATGTTATTGTTATAATTGTATGTTGAGATAGTTTAGATATATTTTTTTTATGTTAAACCAGGTAAACTATGACTGAATTTTGTAAGTATACGAATCAGATGTTTGTTTCACTGTGTCGAAACGTTAAGATTTTATTACAATATATTTTTTTCTGTACTGATGCTACTTCTTTTTATATTTCATAAAGTTTAGACAGTTTTATAATTATTTTGTTGATTATACTATTTTACAACTTAGAGTAAATTCAACGCCTCTATTAAATTTATAGTTACATTTATAACATTTTTTGATCAACAATCGTTGCTTTAAAATCTATGAGAGAATTAAAGAGTGCAACTACTTGTTTTGTTTTAGTGTTTATTCAATACCTGCATAACATAAATGGAAAACGGAACCAACATAAAAAGGCTTCTCATACAAAACACTTAAATGTACATTTCACACATAACATTGTAAGTATCAAATCAGAATTCTCAACAAAACATTTCCAATTATACTTGGCTTCAAGAAAAATCTAAATAGAAAGTAATAAAAATAAATAAATAGTAGTCAATTACAGATTACTTTGTAGCAAGCCTGGCTCACTCCGCAGTTCAGCTATGAAGCAAGAAGTACAAGCGCGGGTCAGAGGCCTTCACTCCTGTTGACGATGTCCGTACGAGGAAGCCGTCCCTGTCACTCACGCCAAAATGGCAACGCAAACGAGCGAGATGGCTAGACTCGAAATTACGGGAATCGTCAACCCGAGTATGGCCTCTGAACCGGTCGATCACACGACGAAATAGGTCTTATGTTCTTTATCTTCATAGTTGTATACCTCATGACTGAGGGTCGTGATCATTATGTGGAATGAAGCGCACACTAAGACTTTCTTGGAAATTTTTACTCGACTGCGGAAAGAGGGTTATGTTTTGTTCGAGAAATTGTATGTATGTATGTATAATTGTTAGGCACGCCCTACAGCCCCAACGGCTGGACAGTTTTTGACATATAAGGTGTCGTTTAATTTGTCAAAATTGTGAGAATGACATACATACATTTAAAAAATGGCGCCCGCAAATGGAAATAAAGGGGGGAGGGGGGATAGATCTTCCTTACCATAGCAATATGTGTGTCAAATGAAAGCCAGTCTAAAGACCATTTCAAAAATATAATATTTATTGCAATCTGGTGTTTGTACCACTTTGTACCGTTTGGAGTCGAAACACTGGGTTCGTGGGGTCCCAACGCTATCTCTTTTTTCAAAGAGATTTCCAAGAGGCTAGTTGACATCAGTGGTGACCTAAGAGCTGGCAGCTACCTTGCTCAGCGCATAAGCATCGCTATCCAGCGCGGTAATGCTGCCAGCATCCTAGGAACCTTACCACAAGGACCCTTTTTATAATTTTTGTTTTTGTGTTGTATTAAGTAATTTATCTTAATTTTTATTAATAAGTTGTATGTATAGTTAATTACACAGAAATAAATCTGGTGTTTTGTTTTTTCTATAATTATGTTTGCTTATTATGGAGTGGCTTCTCTTTGCCTTCTCCATTTCATACACTAGTTAAATAGTGTGCAAGTTTCCTAACGATGTTTTCCTTCACCGATGGGCAGCGATATCTTTAAATAATACTGTATTCTAGTATTCATACAAACTCAGTAGTATAGGCGGGTATTGAACTCACGATCTCGCGATTGAGAAGTATAAGTTTTTTTGCCCATCGCTGCTTCAAATCTCATGTTATAGCTCAGCAAATGAATGCTTCAAAGAGTTTGTTTCTTACGTTTACGCGAATTGTTGAACTCATTAAAAACAACAACACCTCGCGGTGCAAGATCTCAAGACACGGTTAGCTCTTTTTGCGTAAATAGGAACGTAAATTAATATTAACGAGTGACGGTAGTTCAATTTTTCAAAACTTTGTAATTGACAAATAATACCTTAGTCTCTCTGTAACCACGAACGCTGTAAAGTGTTCGAAACGTCAGGTTTTAAATAAAATGTAAACAAATCGCGAAGTAATCCGTAAAATTGTGTTTTAATGCTTCAAAGAGGTTTGATGGAAAGGTTGAAAGCAGAAAGTTTTACCGGAACTTTGTTAACTTTTGGATAAGGTAAGACACAAACATAATCATCAAAAGAGCCTCAGAGGTGAGCCTTAGGGTACAAGGAAGGTCCCGTTTTTACCCGACTGTGGAAGGAGGGTTATGTTTTTTTGGTTTATTGCTTTAATCGCAAAATCGATGCCGCATAAAAAATGTATTTTTACCACATAGAAAGCTGATACAATTTAAAATACCTAAGTTAATTTAAAAAAATCTTAGATTTTTTCAGACAGAACAGATTAGGGGCTCTATTTTTGGATTACTCGCTTGCAGATCTCTATTGATTTTCATTCGCCATCAAAAAATCCGCATTAATGAATCACTCGAACTGTCATTTTTTGTGTCAGTCAATATGAAATACGTCATGCGACTTGGTAGTCGAGTGAAAATTAAGTCACACTCTCCAACAGTATTTCATACGAGTGATTCAAAAATAAAGCTCCAGATCTGAATTACTTTTTGTTGTATCGTGCCAAAATTCGCTATTTATTATAATGATTTTAAGGAGCGAATCTTCTGTACTTGTACTATTATGTATTCTCTTATTGTACTAAACAAACAACGTGATCCGTCTTAACTGTAGTTAAAAGGCGTTTTTAGGAAACCTGACCCTGTATTGGTCAAAGTAAACCAGTGCAACTAAGCCTTCCCTAAAAGTCGGCATCAAGCAGGTAAATTTAATTCACAAATGGCAACTAGGAATTAAGTGGGCTACTTCACATCAAAGAGATCCCCTGCATAAAAGCTACTTGAAAATCTTATCTGAAAGATGCGATTCGCTAGTACAAAAGCTTTGCCTTTGTTTTACAGCTCGGTTTGCATTTTTCTAGATTAAGTAGTTTGTTTTGAATGATTATTAATTACATACGAATATGTAATTGTTTTTTTTTACGATTTAGGCAATAACGTACAGTTAGCAGGGCAGTAAGGTATACATTAAGGCTACGATCTTCTTCTTAAGACGAAAGAATAGCACCATTTCTCCATACAAACGTAGTCCCCTGTTCCCCCCTGGATATAGACTAAGGTCGAAATTTTTTTTTGTTGTCATATCTGCATTTACTACGCCTATGCTCCTATGTTTCGTTTTTTCCGATATTCGAATTAACACAGGAAATATTGGCCTTCAAACACTAAGAAAATTGCCAAATTTCAACCTCAAACTTTAGAAGCTCGCCAAATGAAATCTACGCACATTAAGACAAAAACTAAAACATAGAAGCATAGTCCCATCCTTTGTTTAATTTTTTTTTAAAACAATATTATCATTGGTAAAGTTTTCGTCGAGAAAACAGGGGACTACGAAATGCTGTTTTGGTCAGTTTTATGAAGCGAATTTTGTTCTGAGCTGCATTTGTCCCTTTCTTGCTTTAAGAGGAGAGGTTTGGGGGGTGGGTAATGTCATAACAAATACGTATACGTACAGTGATGCTTTATACTCGATAATTATATAGATACGCCATTGTTGGCCTAATCGACATCGATGCATTAGGTTATTATATTGTCTTGATAATTTGTATTAATATTTTTTATCATTAGCTTTCATCACTTTGGCTTTTAAAGGTCAACTACTCCTACTCCTCAGTGTCTCTAGACCCAGCTTTGGGCTGTGGGTTGATATGTCAGTCATTCATTAGGTCAATTTTAATTTTTATATACATATTTAGAAGATAAGGTGAGTGAAGGCTTGTTGGAATATCCACCAAGACGTCTAATAAATTACATTATCTATTGTATGGTTTATAAGCACACTGTCTACAATCTGCAGATGCAGATCACTAAATCTTATAAGAAAAATACCTATTTTTACTTTCTACAGGAGGGACACACTTATGCCAGCTTCGAACCAATTAAACAAATTGTTTCATAATATCGTTTTTATTGCGCTAATTGCGAACTACTTGTTAGTAGATATTTACAATCATCTTTAAAACTAACGTAAATAACAAAGAAAGAAAAACTATTTTATTATTACAACTATGAATGTCGTTACACGAACACATTAAGACTGTAACAACAACATTCTGGTCAGACTGAGCCCGTCTTTTTGCGAATTATTGAGTAAAGATCATCAGTTCAAATTTTCGCAGACATCGCAGATGCGCTACAGTAACGAAAAAGTCCAAGCAGAGCCCTGAATCCGTTGTTATAGGTGCTTCACACGCAGCATAATCCTGCACCTGATATGAAATTGTTCGAGGGTATTGTATCCACTTTTGTCGGTTCTCTTCGCTCAAGATCCATCTCCGACCACTGTTATTGAAGAAATTCGGTCGTTTTCCGTCCACGCCAACATTTAGAATAATAAGCCTCTTCTCTTGTTGCGATCGCTTCGTGTAAAGCACATGATGCTTGTGCAGGTTGACTTATTTGTGTCGGGCATATGAAACACTTCATGAAGTATTCATGAATCCTGCATTTTATACGAAAATGATGTTCTTCCGTTTAGCTGTCATAAATAAACGATATTACTTCATTTTCCTTAAAATATAGTGGATTTCAACTTGTTATTGTTGCACAATTTGATAATGTCTTGTTGAAGGGTGTTGTCATTGTTGTCAATCAATCTCCATAAGTAAAAAGTTCCGTTCCACGTATGAACAAAATTTAAAAAAATAATGACTATAATTTCATAAATATTAAGCTTTTGCAAAATCATTCTTGCTGTTAAAGTGGATTGTCGTGTCGTATCTTACTAGTATGTTTGTAAAGATATAAAAAAATATGAAAATTATTATTTTTGTAAAATATTAATTTAGTTACCTACTCGTAGTATGAGTGAACCGGAAAATGTCATCTGTCACCTCTCCTTTGTGTTTCTACGTATATATTTGATAAACTATTTATAAGGATATAATCATGATACACAGCCACGGCACTTATTTACATTATTTTTTTTCTTCTTTTAATTGAATGATGTATCATGTTTAAGCTCCTATATAAATAGCAACGTATCTACATCTTGCATAATGCCCTGTTATAAAGATATAATAACGTAAATATTGGAATCAAAACACGAACTTTATTCAATATTGACTCTACAATAACCTGAATTTGAATAACTTTTTCTTCTTTGTTTTTATAGTTTTAAGAAACTTTCCACCAAAAAGAATTGTGTATACATAGGCTTTATTTTGTATTGCGTACTGTATCTTTGGTTATAGTTTATCAAAGAGTACATCATGTTTCTTGAAAATATTTTATTTTAACGAGTTTTGCGCGAGGTCCAGTGCGCACACACACTAACTTACGCTACTCACACATGAAAAAAGCGGTGCGGGGGCGGCCGCCAGAGCATGCATCGAGACAGCAACATTTTATTCAAAAATCAATTTTTCAAATGTCACTTAGACCGCGTTTCCTCTTAAGGTGTCATCTTCTTTCGAAGTTCAGTTACCATCATAGCAACTTGCAACCTTGATACCGCAGCTCTAAACAATTATCGGGTACTCCTTCCGAACCATTTGCTAGGGTAGGTAGGTTCTTCAGCCAGGATACTTTCCTACGTTCGACACTGCCCTTGCCTTGAATCTTTCCTTGCATAATTAATTGCAAAACTTCATATATCAAGTTGCGCATAACAGCTATAATATTATATATATAGCACATATAAGTAACGATAACAGCTTTTATTACGTAGGTTATGCCTAGAGGCGGGATCAAGATCAACATAATTATGTAGTCTGACTTGCGGTCGTGCTTATTGTGATTTCTGTTAGTCTTCAATTAACCATATCGAAGTTGTAATGAGCGAGCCAGTACAAATAACAACACTTCGTCGATAGTACATTTCAGTGTGTATGTAATCACGTTTTATATATTCAATTTTATCGACAAAAAGCCATACCAAAGGAGCGGAGGTCGCATCTATCACCCTTCTGCCTGTTTTTAGTCGGTATTTTTTTATTTACTGGTTTTGTTTGTAACATCCACACTAATATTATAAATGCGAAAGTGTGTCTGTCTATCTGTCTGTCTGTCTGTTACCTCTTGACACTTAAACCACTGAACCGATTGAAATTTGGTATAGTGACAGTTCGAGACCCTGGAAACGACATAGGCTATATTTTGACTCGATATAAAAACATTAAAGGGGTGAAATGGGGGATGAAAGTTTATATGGAAAATCTAACTCTTGCGGGCGAAGTCGCGAGGAACCACTAATACTCCTAGAAATACTTTAGGTCCTATTAAAAAACACAAAAAAGCTTAAAGCTCGAAAAATCAATCCTTTCTAATACGGAACCACAGCGTATTTTCTTCTGTCCATAAAACGGACATCTAAAGCGCCCAATCAGTAGAATCAAGAAATCGAAAGCAGTCGATACGACTTAGGAAATAAGTTGAACCTAACTTGGCAGACTCTTGCCGGTCGGTTGGTTAGCTTGAAATTCCATTTTAACTTTTATTTTGTTACCACTCACTGTATTGTTGGTGCAGTATCGCTTCAATCGATATGCCTAGTGTTAGCACAAAATGGAGTGCGGATTAGTGCGGATTTATGGGGATTCATTCAAGTACTGTCGCACCTGCCACCACACAAATTGGTAGGCAGGTAGTTTCTAGTGTTTACGCTTATCTATACTAATATTATAAAGAGGAAAGATTTGTTTGTTTGTTTGTTTATTTGCATCGAATAAGCTCTGAAACTACTGGACCGAATCTAATGAAATTGGCACGAAGATAGTTTGAGACACTGGAAAGGACACAGGCTACTTTTTGTCTCGATATAAAATCATCAGGGGGGTGAAATGGGGGATGAAAATTTGTATGGAAAATCTGACTTTTGGCGCGGGTGAAGTCGAGGGGAGCTGCTAGTTATGTTATATATTGATTCAAACAATATACTAACCTCTTACTAAAAATGATTTTCACACACTTGATTTTATTATGATGATGTGTATGAGAGAGCGTCGGTAGTTAACGGGTCGCCTCTCATGCAAGAGGTGCCGGGTTCGATCCGACGTGCCGCCATGTACCAATTACCTTTTCTGAGTTATGTACATTAGTTGTTTCACTAAGCGATGCTCTTACAGTGAGGGAAAACATCGTGAAGAAACCTGCTCATTTAGGCGACTGAATTTGGAATCATGATCCAAAACTGGTCAGGTTCCCCAGTTAACAGGGCCACGGAGGTCAGATGGCAGTCGCTCCACTGTAATTACCTGATCTGCCACAACCTGGATCATGGTGAGTGGACCCTGGGCACTCGCGTGTGTGTGCACAACCGGGACAACGCTAGGATGATGATGATGATGATGATAATGTGTATGAGACAGCTAATTTAAAGTGATTGTCTCTACTATGTTATGTGACATACCTGTTATTAAATTTTTAAACTAGCCGTCTCGTACAAAAAAAGTGTTATAGCAGTGGCAAATGTATTATTAGTAAGAGGGGTTAGGTATTTTACATAAGTATAAGAACGCTGTTTATGATAAAAGTATCATAAATAAGAATTCATTGTTTAGCCATTTCAGAAGGTGACAAGCGGCAGGAAACTATTTTGATAATATACATAAAACAAATAATGTCGCGACGACAAATATAATCGTCTATTGCTGCTACGAATATAAATAATCCCACTATAATATTATAAATGCGAAAGTTTGTGAGTGTGTGAGTGTGTATGTTTGTTACTCCTTCACGCAAAAACTACTGAACGGATATGGATGAAATTTGGCACAGAGTTATATTATAGTCTGGAATAACATATAGGCTACTTTTTATCCCGAAAAAAAAAACAGTTCCTGTAGGATACAGAAATAGTAGTTTACGCGGGCAACAGCTAGTTATGTCGCGGGCAACAGCTAGTTAATAAATAAATTGTTTCAACAAACACACCAATTACCTAACCCCAACTAAGCGTGAGCTTGTGTTATGGTGACTAGGATGACGGATAGACATACTTATATACATTTATAAACATCCATGACTTAGGTACGAATGCTCGTGCTCATCACACAAATTAACCCCTTGCGGGATTCGACCCCGCAAACGCCTGGTTCAGGAGTCCGAGATGGAAACCACTACACCAAGACGGTCATCAGAATAAGGTATACCTTTATCGCCAAAAGCATTCTAAAAACTAATCTCTTGCACACCAGCGAGTCGTTATATGTCCAAAACACCGCAATCGCTCACCTCAACCTTTCATATTCCAAAAAGTATAACAATTCACAAACAAAGCGATTGCCGAGCATTCACCACCATCCCAAAACTGTTAGTCTAGCACAAAATTCACGTATAAAGCGAGAAAATAGCACCAAATTTGGTTACCAACGCTTTGTATGCGTTCGCCGTTCGTTCTTGGACGCTTCGCGCCTCGCAACGACGTATTATTTCATATAATTGAATCGTCACCACGATTTGGTTGTTGCTACAACGATTGGGCTATGAGGAATGGAGTCTGTAATTGGAAATGTGCTTGAACTTGAAGCCTTAGGGTCTGTGCCCACTACAATATACTTTACTATGGCCGTGCTATACAAGAAAATACACATACACATGTCAAGATCAATTATTGTCAGCCTCGTTCGTCTAGTTATTGATGCGCTGGCTTATATCCACGGGTCCTGGGTTCGAGTCCTGGGTCAGGTGGACCTGGTTTTGGATTTTTCCATCTTGAAAGTAACTCAAAAACAGCTTTAATATCAAATAAAAATAATTTATTTAGAGAATCTGCTTCATAGGTTGGTAACAATAGGACGTAATAGCTATGGTTAATTATAAAGACCGCCCAAATAAATAAACAAACAGGCAAGCGCAATAAGACTGGAACATAGGATTGTATAAAAGTGGTCATCCCGAGCGGCCTACAATATTTTGCTGTACTTTAGGCGTCTCTGAAGCTTTTCAAAATATGTTCGAGTAATTTAAAATTACTTTTAACTCAAGATTGCTGTTCACATACAAACTTTTTTATTTCAATCACTTTCGGACAGTAAATATGCTTTTCACCAACGGCCAAGAGTTAGCACTTAAATCGACCTTAACCTTAGTAACTTAGTTCGGACCCACATTGTAACTTAAATCTACTACGAAACTAACTGAATTAATATTTCATTAAGTGCCAGTTAACATTTCACTTATTTGTAATTTACATTCTAAATTGACAGACAATTGCTAAAGTGTACATTTGAAGAGAAATTCTGGACATATTTAGAGTAGATTAGACGATCATAAATGGTTCGTTAATTTTTTTAGGGTTCCGTACCTCAAAAGGTCGTCGTCATGGTCTGGGCGTTTGTCCGTCTGCCTGTCAACACCCTTTTTGGCGGAATGCAGTTTTTAGGAAACTTTTTCAGGGACGCTTATAGGTCATGCGTTTAGGTTACGCGTTCTTGAGAAAAAAGATCATGCTTCGTAGTCAACGCTATCAAATGATACGAATGTTTGTGTTGCATATTTCTAACAAATCGTATGGGTACTAATATCTATAGGCTTATTTCTGACAAACCATGAAATTTGGCAAAAATTTACCTTTTGCTTTGGCAAGAGCAAAGGAGGGCCTATGGAAACGCCAAATAGCTAATTGCAAGAGATTACGCAGGATCGGACAGTGTGGCGTCTTCTGGTGTCAGAGGCCATGCCAAGTAAGTAAATAAACTCAGCGGCAGAGAAATCGGGCCATCGAGTAATTTTCATACAAACATGCTTACTTTACAGATTCAATAATAAAAGTTCATATCTTACGGTAACATTGTTTAAGTCAATCGATTGGATAAGTGTTGATCTTTCAACAACGTTTTTTAATCGCCTGCAAAAATTACTCTATTACCTTAAAAACAATAAAGAGTAACTCTGTCTGCGCGTTCCATACAACGTTATATGAAAGGTAGAAAGTGAGTTATTCCATTGCATTTTTAAAGACATGCATAAGTTTCTGTAGCTAATTGGATAGCTTTATTTAGAACTGAACATTTACCCCGTCTATTGACTCCAACATGATTTCTGTTGTACAAGTACATTTATAATTTGTGACCTTATGTAGTTAGTATGTTTGTATGAAAATTACTTGATGGCCCAATTTTTGTGCCGCTTAGTGTATAAAAATACTGTTTTATGACAGAAAAAATATAAAATTAATCATTAAAAGTCATTTATTTATGTATGTAGGCCCAAAGGGGGCACTTATACACGTCCCAACATATATGTCGGCGCAAATGATTTTACTACGAGGCAAAGTGCGCGAACGGTCCGCCAGAGGGCGGGCATGTCGCGCGTTAACGAAACGTCGGGTTGAGCTGGCGCCGGGGGCCGCATTGGGGAGAATCGGCACGCGCTCGGCGCAGACACTTGCTCGGACGGATCGTTTGCCTCAAGTCCCAAATTACTTAGCTTCTATATTGTTCGTTGGTTTTGTGTACGTGTTGATTAAACGTTGATTAAGTTGATATATTGACTGTTTTAAAATAACACCTTCCTACAAGTAACAAGGTCGCGAAGGGCTAACAGAAATGGCCGAAGCTTTATGTAATCAGGCCTTAGAACAAGAGGGGTCCGTGTCGGCGGACAGTAGTGATGAAGAGGGTCATAGGAGAGTAGTTGGTTCAAAGTCTAGCGATAACAGTAATGGTTATGAAGTTGTGGCTACTACAGACATGAACAGTGCAGATGAAGATAGTGGTAGAGTAGAGGGTACCACAGAAGTGCAAATGCATTGTGAGATGGTGAATGATAGAGACGCGGTGGTAGCGGAACTAGCTGGCGTGTGTATTGGTGATGAAGGTACGTTAAGTAACAACTCGTTTACTGAGTGCAAGCCGCTGGCCTGCCTTACGCTATATGCGTCATGGTCCCCAGCGTGTGGTGCATAACTGTAGCGAGTGTTACACGCGTTCTGATATTGTGATGATGTTATTTGAGTTGGAACTAAGAGTTTGAGATTTTGGAGTTCAAGCTAGTAGAGACTAGAGCTTGAAATATTGGTAGGAATCCTCATGTGGTTGCTTTTATTTCAGATAATTAACGCACAGGGACGTGCGTTAGTCAGGAAGGCCGTGTCGGCGCAAATGATTTTACTACGAGGCAAAGTGCGCGAACGGTCCGCCAGAGGGCGGGCATGTCGCGCGCTAACGAAACGTCGGGTTGAGCTGGCGCCGGGGGCCGCATTGGGGAGAATCGGCACGCGCTCGGCGCAGACACTTGCTCGGACGGATCGTTTGCCTCAAAGGAGGGCCTATGGAAACGCCAAATAGCTAATTGCAAGAGATTATGCAGGATCGGACAGTGTGGCGTCTTCTGGTGTCAGAGGCCATGCCAAGTAAGTAAATAAACTCAGCGGCAGAGAAATCGGGCCATCGAGTAATTTTCATACAAACATGCTTACTTTACAGATTCAATAATAAAAGTTCATATCTTACGGTAACATTGTTTAAGTCAAGATCGTTTGCCTCAAGTCCCAAATTACTTAGCTTCTATATTGTTCGTTGGTTTTGTGTACGTGTTGATTAAACGTTGATTAAGTTGGTATATTGACTGTTTTAAAATAACACCTTCCTACAAGTAACAGGGTCGCGATAAATGATGTCGGAGTCTCGTGACGGCACGGGCCATTTTCCGACATATATTTTTTAAGCCCTACCACTATACCACTCTACATACACTACCACATTAGGTAAATTGTAACCAATGTAGGTTTTATTTTTATACATACCTACCAAAAAGGTACACCCCATTGCTCTGCCGCCTCCACGCTACGATCAATTTACAAATAAAAAAAAAATAGAAAACATTTATTTGGCACAACACACAAAACAGAGAAAAGCAAAAGTATACAACAGATAAAAATACATAATACAAAAAACAAAACAGAAAACATAATTATAGCACTATGAAACAAACGGTTTGACAAAAAGGTCCCTTAGTATAATTCGTGACAAAAACAGGTTTTGTCACGACACAGCTCGATCCTTCAAGCAAAGTGTAGTAAGACAACGAACACACACATTAATTCTGTTTCATTCTCTGAATTCAGTTTTAGTATGATATAATATACCTCTACAAGAATAATTACAGTTACAGATCCGAGGCCTGTACTATCTATGTCTGTCTATTGTACCAAAAGTTGGGTTCGCTGTAGGTAGGCAATAATCGAGGGTCAGCCAATTTACTTCAGGCAGTCTGTATTGACAACAAGATTAATGGCCTTGTTCTAGGCTAAGTTTGCCTTAATCACAGCCAAAGCGGAACAGCATGTTTTTCTTTTATATTATTTTTTAATTATTATTATAAATTATAAGTTTATGTAGACGACCGTCTTGGTGTAGTGATTCGCGCTCCGGACTACAAAACCAGAGGGCAGATGCCCATAAGAGGTAAATATTTGTGTGATGAGCAAAAGTGTTTGTAGCAAAGTAATGGATGCTTATAAATGTAGTATCTCTATCCATTATACAAGTCGCCATAGTACAAGCTCACGCTTAGTTTGGGGCTAGGTAATTGGTGTGTGGGCCTATTTATTTATTACTAATTAAACTACTGACACAGAGTCTTGATACTTTCATTCATTTTGATAATAAATAAAAGTTGGTGATTGGTTTAATACACTTAATTTCTCCACCCAACAAGCATAAAAAACTGTCAAATTCTCAAAAATCATTGTAATGTTTGGCAAAACATTAGGGTATAATGAAGCTACTGAATTGTAAAATTGAATTTATTTTTATCTGCAACTTCAATTTAATACGACTGTTATGAAGAAAAGAAGAAGATATTACAACTACATGCATATTTAAGTCTCGTCATGACTATGATATGCTTTTAATTTTTATGATTTTACAATTATCGAGCAAAAATAAAATTAAGTTACAAGAAAATAAATAAAATGTTTTATTGCTACGTATAACGTAACCTACTGGATATAAATGTTTGTTTTGAATGGTTTTACTGTTGTTTTTTGGCTAAGAATTAATGATGAATGATCTGACTTGAGATTTATTTTATACAGATACACGGCTAAGTGATTTTTTAAGGCTCTGCGGAGAAAACGGCATATTTTATTAAGATTTCGGGAAATTTTGGTGAATAAAATGATGAAGGTGACTTTGCTATAATTCTTTAGTGCTTAGTATCTACAATGTGGATTTTTGATTTATTTCTATAAGTGCTCGTCAGCTATGTTTCGAAATTACACCATAGATAAATTGATCTTATTAATCATTTTAGCTGACCCTAATGACCCTCTAGCATTAGTAAGCAGTTGGTCTCAGAAAAAAATATACAAAGTGGACCAAACTCAGTTGAGTTACCCTTAGCCCATCATTTCGCATTTCGGCTTGAACTTAGGGAATACATCTACAGTAATTTTATAAAGAGGAAAGATTGTTTGTTTGTAATGGATAGGCTCCGAAACTACTGGACCGATTCAAATGAAATTTGGTACAGAGATAGTTTGAGACTCTAAGGACTTTTTGTCGCGATATAAAATCATTAGGGGGGTGAAATGGGGAATGAAAATTTGTACGGAAAATCTGACTTTTGAAGGGGATGAAGTCGCGGGGAACTACTAGTCCTGTATATAAATTAACTTTTTATTACAAGATATGTTCTATATGTTATTGTAAACAAACAAAAGTCACAAAGGTTGTACAAAAAATGTTACAGAAGTCATTTGCATACCATTTGACTATCGTACCAGCTGAAAATATTAGAAACACAAACTGAGTCATGCCTAATATAAATCCAAACATCCAAATACGAGTGATGAAGGTGTAATAAAAATACCATTCATAAAAGCAACGCGGCATTACAGCGTTTATAAAATTTCGACAGGCTCTGCCAACGCCAGGGTGGCCGAGAGGTTAGGCAATCGCCCGATATGCTAAGAACGCGGGTTCGATTTCCGCCACTGGTGGTCATTTTTTCAAGTGCGATATCTATCAAATTGACTTTTTAGTAAAAACCTTTATCTATACTTCTATACTAATATTATAAAGAGAATAGATTTGTTTGTTTGTTTGTTATTTGCATCGAATAGGCTCCGAAACTACTGGAACCGAATCAAATGAAATTTGGCACAGAGATAGGCTACTTTTTGTCGCGATATAAAATAATCAGGGGGTGAAATGGAGGATGAAAATTTGTATGGAAAATCCGACTTTTGGCGCGGGCGAAGTCGCGGGGAACTGCTAGTAACTATTATAAACAACAGAATAATCCTAACCAGACACGATCTAAATAATAAACATCTGATGTTACTGATGTATCACATAAACTTTTCACGGGTAAAATGAAAAACCATAGATAAATGTTGTTTTTGCGATTTAGTTTTGTTTTAAATAAACAAAATTCATATATTTTGAGTAATAAATTTATAGCCAATTCTTAATGCTTTTGATTTTTACTAGCTTTTATTTAGTTTTACCTGTCTCGATGTTTGTCATCAAGTCTTGCAAATTAAATTTGATTCACTTCCCTGTTACCGATTGAGCTGAATTTTTATTGGCATTTATTCTTTTCTGATATTGTACTTATTCATTTTCCTCCACTGTAATTACCTGATCTGCCACAACCTGGATCATGGTCGCGGATCCTGGGCCCTCGCATGCGAGAGCACAACCGGGATAACGCTAGGAGGATGATGACTTATTCATTTTTTTAAACCTGCTTTTAATTACCTGACTATTTGTGACTGCTTAAAAAACTAACACCACCTATACCTAATTGATAATGCGATTACGTTATCATGTGTAACGTGATAAGCAATTTTACAGGAGATTATTCTATGCCTTCTTTTCACCACTTTCCGCTTTATTTATAGTGACAATAGCTCGTAAACTAGAACCGGGAATAGAACCCGCACCCGAGTGTTTCAGTAATGAAATCAAATATCAGGGGAAATCATACCATTTTATTAGCTTAGGATAAATTGTGGCCATTCGATCCAATTAAGAGTGAAATGTAAGGTGAGAAATGTTAAAACATTTATCTATATGAGGATTTTCATTAAAATTTTACCTTTTAGAAAATTTATCACATTAAAATGATACCGTAGTTCAAATAAGCTTACCACAGCATTAAGTCTAGATGAAGACCTATAATTTTTTTTAAGTAAAAAAAAATCATTCTATTTTTAGGGGTAAAGTTATATTAAAAAAAAATAACAAAATCTGTATTTTTCGTAGCGCTTTTTTCTTGTGAAACCATTCTCATTTCTGTGAATTTAAGAAAAAATATGAATAGCATTTTCCTTGAAGAAATCAGTTGGTAAGATCTAAAATAATTAAGTATTTATTTTAGATCTTACCAACTGATTTCTTGGAGAGAATTTTCTGAGAAAATGTGGAACGAGGTAAAACAAAATTACTCCCATGAAAGGTGACAAATCTAATAGTTCCTCCCTTTCAATGTCTATTGATACATCTACAAGTAATGTACCCACTTTGATCTCGATTGGAACCAATAGAGACGTTTTGTGCGATGTATTCAATATACAGAACAGTTATAAGGCTTTGTCGGGGAATTCTTTTGTTTGTATTGTTAATACTCTTTGGGGGCTCTTTCTTTCTAGATTCCTTACAATAGTTTTGACGCGTTAAGGGAAATATCTCTTCGGGCAAAATTTCAGGAGCTGTAAGTTATTTGGTTCTTTTATTTGCACACGATATACAGATATTACAGCAATGAGCGTCGGTGGCGCAGTGGCTAGCGGGTTGCTTCTCATGCGGAAGGTGCCGGTTCGATCCCACATGTCGCCATGTACCAATGACTTTTTCTGAGTTATGTACATTAGTTGTTTGACTAACAGATGCTTTAACGGTGAGGGAAAACACATTCAGGCGACTGCATGTGTAACCATGATCCAAAACTGGTCAGGTTCCCTTGGTAACAGGGTCCGGAGGTCAGATGGCAGTCGCTCCACTGTAATTACCTGATCTGCCACATCCTTGATCATGGTCGGACTTGGGGCCCTCGTGTGCGAGTGCACAAACCAGGATAACGCTAGGAGGATGATGATACAGATAATACAACAGAAAGACTTTAAGCTCTACCTTTAAACTATGGCAACACTCTATGTAAGGGTAAGAAAGAAATGCCAATTAAGAAACTTATCTTGGAAGTATTCAACTTAATTATCAAATAATGCTACTGATTTTATTGAATAAATATAATATTGACAGAAGGTACTAGGTTAGGGTAAAAGGTTTGTTCAAAAATTTTTCGGTTTTGGATTTTTTCCTTTACTTGTGCTGTAACACCTTTCTTATGTGGGATGTAAGCTATAGGATTTGATGCCCCTCCAAAATGTTAAAAAATACGGTTTAAATGGCTGTATGTCTATAGGCGGAAGGTATCTTTAGATTGCATTAACTAAGAAGCTTAACTTTTTCACAATTTCATGAGTACGCAGTCGGTAAGTACTAATTATTGTAAATTTCAACTAGATAGCTTCAAACTTCTTCTTCAGAAATATGGTCTTACAAATGCTTAACAGTGGTAAGTTTACTCATTAGTGGATTTTATAACTTATGATTTTCATCAAATTTTAATTACGGGCAAACGTATAAAATCCTGTCTATTTTCCATCTCTTTCCAACATGCGCATTTGAATATGGCCGCCTCTGCCAGCGCATCGGAGACACTCGATGCGCCTGCACCACCGAACACCTTCTTCCGCTTTGCGATCACTCTGAGACGGTCGCCAACGCCGCGTGTGCCAATTATAATTTAACTAGTGGTTCCCCGCGACTTCGCCCGTAAGAGTTGGATTTTCCATATAAACTTTCATCCCCCATTTCACCCTCTTAATGTTTTTATATCGCGACAAAGCTTATGTCCTTTCCAGGGTCTCTAACTGTCTCCATACCAAATTTCATCTCAATCGGTTCAGTGGTTTAGGCGTTAAGAGGTAACAGACAGACAGACACACTTTCGCATTTATAATATTAGTATGGAAGTATGGATAAAGAACATTTCGCTTCTTTTTTCAAGAAATTTTATAAGCCACAGGAGTGCACTTGTGATATCAAACGCTGGAAAGCAAGAGTGGACAGCCCCGGAGAGGAAAGCCTTTTTTCCTCCATCTTTGACATACTGTTCTATTTTCTTCGTCCATTCATACAAGGACTGTTTGCAAGTGTTTTTCACAATCACAAATATACACAAATGTTATTGAATATTTACCAGCCCTCTCCGGGTGATGGTTGACTTTTTTAAGCGCCACCACTCGTATTAATGTATGTTATTCGTATGAGTATACCTACTATATTGGTAGGGCGTCAAATGTTTTTAAAACTGTTTAAAATTTGTAATATACAGAAAGGAATAAATTCCATCCCTTTGATGACCTTGTTTAACATCAACAGCTGGATTATGTACATCCTCCTTACAAATACCCAATTTAATATTCTTTCTGTATCTTGTAGGCTAGAATTTCAACTCACTGGCATTTAACCTTTTTGTACCTTAATAACTTTAGATCCCCGCTGAGAAGCCTTCACAAGAAAATTCAAAGGCATACAAAGCTTTTAGGCCTTAGAGTATCGGTAGCATAGCAACTTTTACGATCGTGTTGCGTAAATGCGATGTTTTAACCTAGCCCTAGACTCTGTAAATGGCACAATTTTAACAAAATATATGAGGGTCTCATAGATTCTGCGTGGTTTAGTCGTTCTGGTGTTATATTCTGAGCTTCTGGGTTTGATTCAAGGAGGAAAAATATTATAAAATCAAGTTCCCCGCAACCACTTTTTTGATATTTTAACGTTTCGGATTTCTTTTCTAAACCTATTATTTTGTTCTCGATACCTTATGTTTTGGGCCAATATGATACTTTTTTTTGACGTTCATAAGTGGCCTTTTCTTTCTATATTTAAATAGCTTATGAATCTTTTTATTATTAATTCAAGTGACTCAGGTCGTAAGAAGTGTAGCCGCAAAGCTATATACATAAGTAGCTCTTTATTGCATACCATAACAAAAAAAATCGGACAGACGGACAGGCGGACGGACAACAAAGTGATCCTATAAAGGTTCAATTTTCCTTTTCGTCCCTATCCGTCCTATCCGTCCCGATAAAAACTGACTGCATATTGTATATTATTGCACTTGAAAAAATGACCGCTGTAGGCGAGAATCGAACCCGCGTTCCTCGCATGCCGGGCGATTGCCTAACCTCTCGGCCACCCTGGAGTTGGCAGAGCCTGTCCCTGGTCATTTTTTTTTCAAGTGCAATAATATATTTAGATTGCAAAGTGAATGCTTATCACTTAAAAAAAACCAATAATTGATTGCCTATTGTGTCTGGAAACATGATACTTGAAGGATTAATAGTTACCTACATATCAGTTCGGAAAAAGCAATCTCTTTATGATATTTGTTTTAAACATCCCTTGAAATTTGAACAACGAAAGCCGTTTACTCATTGTTAAACTTTAACTGAAACTAAAACGGCTACACTGGAATAACAGTGAAAACAAACCATTTAATGAATCGAATATTTAAAATGTATTATTGTTACGAATTGTAATAGTGTTTTCACGCATTCAAATCACTAAACAGCTGTTTTGAGGGAGGTAACGACTTAATATTGCAGCAATAGCCGTGCGAAGTTGTAAACATGCATATCAATATTGCATGCTGTGCCGTTAGAATATGGAAATAAAAGTCAAAGACGTAAAGGTTAATAAAATATCTACAGCGATTATGACTGATGAAAAGTCCTCTGTAGCCCAGTTGGTAAAGGCATTCGCCCGGATAGCGAAGGGTCATGGGTCCCATCGGTTGACACAGTCGATCAATTTTTGTGTGCGAAATTCAATTTAATTTCGTAAAAACCTTTAAAACAAATAATTTATAAAAATAATTATACAGAAATTATAATAATAATATGTGATTGTCTTAGTTTTAATAAGATCGTGCAATTTAGCCTAATTAGATCGATTGTTTGTTGATCTTTGCGTAAACAATATCATATTATTAGTCTTGACCAAAACTAAACATTGCACAAAAATTTGTTGAATAAACACTGCATGAAGAAATGTCACCAACTGACATAGGTTTAAAAAAAATACAATAACTACCCAGATTGGTACTCTCAGTAATAAAAACTTTTTACGTATGTTTTGGCTCAACGAGCTTTACATCTAAAGTAACTTCAATATTTTTTTTCTCCTATATTGCAATGTTTATTTTTAGAAATAACTTTGCAGCATACTAGGGTAGTATTGTAATAAATTATTACAAATAATGAAATATTATGGGATAAAAAGGAAATAACATTGAGTTGCTTTGTAGACCAATAGCGCCTTTTTTAGCGGCCAGTGATAATGTTGTTATTATGATGATAAAAATGTCACCAAATTTACCCAAACTCTGTTAAATGTTAGATATATTTTTTATTCTGTTTACCCGCTCAATATTTAGGCTCGTATGTTTCCAACCCACTGACGCTTTCAGCTAGCGTGCTCTACAATAAAAACTAACAGCCGGCGCCGGGTGATAAGGCTGCCTCAGCGGTAAATATTTTGCGGCGAGTAAGAAAGTCGTGAAGCGGCCACTGACTTGTTATTGTGACGTGTATTTGCATATTTAGGTACTGAAAATGTTATATTTTTGTTTATTTTTCAGTACTATCCTGGAGGTTTTATGGTTTGTATTTAATTTTTTTTAGTAGCCATTTCTCGTTTTTGTTGCTATACATTCCTGGTTTCGGCCAGCAATTTTTTTACCTCAGTATTTTTCTAAAGTTTAACAAAAAATTTGGTAGTCCGGTAAAAATATGCACCTAAAAAGGCAATTAAAGCGCTTAACTGTAATAATTATCGGAATTTTTACTTTTAGCAAAGCAAGAAAAAATAAAATTCATTTATTGGCGCGATAGTTCGTTTATTAAAAGCTGCATTTAGTTTAAAAGCTGAACACATCTTAAAACTTTTTGATTGCAAAATTAATAAGGTAAACACTTTTATACGGGTGTCAATTTGTCTTTAGCCAAGCTCTTAGTCTGATACAGGTTTAAAAACTGGGCTTTTCTTAGCACTGAATTTCCTTTCTCACCACGATCTATAGTTTTGCCGCAATGAAAACTACAACCAGTGAGTCCTAGGAAGTCCTAGAGACTTCCTAGGACTCGCGCACCATTATCTTCTTCTATAATGTTTATGTTTCTATTATAGAAAACAGGCCCATGTTCAAAATGGATAGGTCATATAAACCACCAGGTGACATATACAATGTGTTTGGGAACCGACCCGACAAACTTTAAGGGCTTTTTACTTTGGACTTTAAGGGAGCACGTGCATTTGTACCTAAGTCATTAACGTTTATAAATGTATATAAGTATGTCTATCCGTTATCCTTGTCACCATAGCACAAGCTCACGCTTAGTTTGGGACTAGGTAATTGGTGTTTGTTAAACAATTTATTTATTATTATCATATTGAAATAAAGAATATATTAGTGTATAATTTCTTGAGATTGTAGCTATTTCGTATATATTACCCGTCTTTACTTTGGTTTGCCAAAACGTTACCTAACCCGAATTATATGAGTAAGCATACCGTCTTAGCCTTAGAGAGGACAATGGCGGAGCGGATGTGGCCGCGACCCGGCCGCTTCCGGGAAAATGGCCGCCGGTAGCGCCCTCTATTGTGCTAGTGAGATAGTTTTAATACAGTGAAAATTTGCACAGTAGGGAAACCATGTAAGTTACAATAATAATGTTCTCCTAGTCGAATTTCTAGATATAATAGTGCATAAGTATGAGCACAATACACAGGTGCACTCTCTGTTCCTTCACTCTCATAGTTTGCTGAAACGGCATGACCGTAGAGAGATCAGGCGCAGGACCAACGGCTTAACGTCAAGTTATAACTTGACATCGGATAATCAGATGCAAAGGTATTTGCTACCTACCGTCTTTTTAACGCCGAATTAATGTAACAGGCCATCTTATGTTATATGCGACAGACTATTTTCCTGTTTGATGTCATTGGGAAAATATATGTCGTTTTCTACTTAACACGAAAAACGATGTTTTTATTTCCACAAGTTATTATTATATTCCTTAAAACTTAATTCCGAATCTTAAGTTCGGGTTCGTGCCAATTATAAAACATATGTGCATGTGTAATTTTAAACACCCACTTTTATTATTTAAAATGGTTTTGCTCTTGACTCTAGACTAAGCCAGACGTGGCGTGAAAAAAAAAGGTGGTTTATTTGCATGTGTTAAATGTCTTTAAAACTAATGTAGTTTTGCAAAGACTACTTCTCAATTTAGAGAGCCGTTTCCGGATGTATATCTAACATTTATAAGAGTCAACACCTCTACCAGACAAAAACCAATTACCTAGCCCCAAACTAAGCTTGAGCTTGTGCTATGGTGACTAAGATAACCGACAAATGCTCGTGCTCATCACACAAACATTTGCCCCTTGCTGGATTCGGACCCGCAACCGCTGGTTTTGTAGTCCGAGGCGCGAACAACTACATCAAGACGGTCACAAGCCTACCGCATCTTCTTCTTCTATAGTCTTACATACAGTTTGTTTGTACAGTGCCTTGTAAACATTGTTATGTTTTGGGAATGTGAACATACCTTACGCAAATACTTGGAAGTTGGTTTCGTAACGATAAACCGATCAGAGTTGGTAGGAGAAGGTTGACTATCAGTTTCAGATGTTTTTTAGATATAGTTCTCAGCCAGCCACGACGTAGTAGATGCATAAGGTCTCAAAAAATACTAATAATTTGACGTAAATTTTGACTCTGATGATGAAAGAAACAACAACATTTGGGTTTGTATGTTTTTGTTATGTTAAATGAACTATTTAAAACATACAAACCCAAATGTATTATTTTGGACTACAAGTAATCTTTTTTAATACTGAATGTATCTTTACGTTTACTGAAAGCCTAAAAAAAACTTTTTTTTTTTTTTACTTGAATATAACTTGATTTTTACGTTCTGTTTCTTTCAAAGAGAAAATGAGAAGAAAATAAATACTATTTTTGTCATTTGTGTCATTTGATCCCTGTTTGCCACAACAAACATGAGCTTTTAGCTTGTAAGTTATAATTAGCTTTTTAGAAATTAACCAAAATATTGCACTATATTTTGTTTATCGTCTTAAACATGGCGGTTACACTCCTGATTTACGAACGTAACTTCGTAAAAACGGTCTTGGATTTGCAACGACCGTCACATGAAACCACTGAACCATTCATTATCAAAGCAAATTTCTTGCTTTCCATCTAAGTCGCACTGCTGGAGCTGGTATCAACAAAACAGTAAGCTAGTAAGTATACACACAAGACCAGCAGGGGCCCAATTCTCACGCCTTTTCGGTATTATGTCACATACGACAGTTTGTCTTGATATTTTTTTTGTTTATTTATTTATAAATATGTATATCACAAAATGTGATAAATATCAAAACATTTTGATACATCGAGAATACTGAAAATCTAAATTTTGTGATATCTACCATGGTTTTAGATAAATATCGTACGTGATTTAATATCGATCGCGTGGGAATTGGACCCCAGGTTCGGGACTGGGGCTTCATTCAGGCCGAAACTTGTTACTAGGTTTTTCAGTCTACAGATAACTCAGGAGCTGTGCTTCGAAAACACGTTAACCTTTGGCCTCACCTGATATCGGTCATGACGGACTGCAGGTGTCTCACGGAACTTTGGGAGTGAAATAATAGGGCACATTTGTATTGGGTACAATCGTGCACTGTGCACTATAATATATCCTGTGGCCTGTCTCCTGTCTCCTGTATTGCCGGCCAATACCACCCAGCACGTAAAAAATTAAAAAATGCTACTAAAGACATCAAGGCGCGACAGCCGAGCGGAGAAAACTTCACTTCTTATCCGAGATCGTGCGTTCGATCCCCGCCTGACGCCCTACTTTATTTGACGATTCTCGAGTTTAGCCATCTCGCTCGTTTGCGTTGTCATTCTTGCGTGAGTAATAGGGATGGCTACATTCGAAAGTACAGACATCATCAACCGGAGTAAGGCCTTTGTACCACTGAGTTTGTATAAAAAACTTAAATATAGTCTTTTTTAAAGATATCACTGCCTAACGGTTAAGGAAAACATCGTGAAGAAACCTGCACGATAGTTGGCTAGTGTGTGAAATGAGAAGGCAATGGCAAACCATCCATTAAAATTGCCAAGAAAGTCGTTGTGTGTGTTTTATTCCACATAACGACCACCCTCAGTCATTAAGGTATAGGTACGACAGTCCTTTCATAAATTAAAAGACGTGCTGTGGTTATAGGCCGTCGCCATATAAAAGTAGAATATGATCTTCTATACCAGCTACTGTTAGTATAAAGTCGGAATCGTGATCGTCGTTATTTAAAAAAATAAACGCCATACGTAACCATAAAGGTAGCGCATTTATTTGTATGGAACATAGGTAATTTAACTATAGATTCTGGACCAGGACCCCAGGAGTAAAAGTTGTCGGTATTGCTAGTCATATTCACTTACTTTGATATAGCGACTGATTAGAACTGCAACCTGTGCAGTGAGCCAAACATCAACCTATCCTTATCCATCCTTCCACAACCATATTTCAACCTTATGTTGATCACTTAGAGTTTCTTATCATTTAAACCATTTCCACAGATTTTGAAGGTTGAGTTGGGACCCGTTGTACATCCAGTTAATATATAATTCAGATTGTAGTCTCAAAAAGAAAAGAAAGCAAATTGTAATTTATCTGAATGCTAGACTTTTGTCTGGATTTAGGGTTCCGTAGTACGACAAGGAACCCTTATAAGATCGTTCAGTCCGTCCGTTCCGTCCATCCTAGTCTGTCACAGCAGAATAACTTCTACGTTTATGGACTGATTTGCATGTAACTTGGTTCGAGGATACTTCACATATAGATCTCATTTTTAAAAATACAAAAAAATAAAATTACCCCTTTTTAAGGGTACCTCCCCATACTGTGATAAAAACTTTTGAAATTATAAATAAAATGAAAATATATACTTTTTTTGCCTAGACTGTCTAATGTTTTAAGTTAAGTACGGAACCCTTCGCGCGCAAGTCCGACTCGCACTTGGCCGGTTTTCTTTAGCTTTATAGCTACAGGCGCTGCGTTAGAAATACAAATTAGAAATAAGCCAACTACTCTGACGTTCCATAACTTATGCAGGGTGCCTCACAGCCATACTTGAAGGTCTATTTAATCAGCAGTTGAATTTCAACAACTTTTGTTATTGCTTTACTTAAAAAGCAACTTTGTTTCTTTCTAATAAAGTAAGGTTTCCAGTGAAGAGTCTTGTTTGTCGTCTCAGATTTTTAAAGTAATAGATATACTAGAAAAATACACACACATATTAATGTCAGTCAAACCACTGTCATAAAAACAATAGTCAATTTTTCAATCTCTTAAGTTCGGTTGGTCTTAATTAAAGTCAGCCAGTGACTAAACACGTCCATAAAATGCTATGTGAGCATTCAGACATTTAAGCTACCACTTTTGAAAGCCAGGATCAAGGATTCACAGCTTGTCTTCAATGAAAATAATGAAAGGCCAAACCGGTTTTGACTACATGGATGTCTCCGAGGAAAGCTAAACTTTAATTAGATCTCGCAACAAAATTATTTACCCTGTTTACATTTGTATGGCAAACACAAAAAAATAAACCCTTTTTTCCCACTTGGATTTTCGCCTCACTTTGCTCATAAACCTTTTGATCCTGATTTCGAAGTCAATCAGCCGGAAATCTATAGGTTAAGTGTAATCACGCGCAGTGAGCCATTTCGAAATAACGGGTCCCCATTGTTAACCTTTAGAGTTTTGACCTGGCCACAGTATACTTAGTACAGCCAGTTCAGATCAAGAGACTTCTCAAAACACTTTTATCCCAGAAACCCGCGTGATTGATCAATTTATTGTCGTCTCTATCATTCATCCATTTGTCATTGGTCCATTACAACATTAAAAGTCTCATTATAGTACTCATAGAGACGTATGGTTGGTTGCTACTGTGAAGTACCAGACAACATAATAGGGCTTGCAGACATCAATTGAATAAAAGTTATTTGAAATAATATACTACACCCTCGATTATTTTAATCGACAAGCAAAATTATGGCAACTTACAATTTTATGAAGAATGGAGTTCTGAACACGCACTACGCTTCCATCCTACGTATAGAAAAAGTTTCAAGGTGGTGAACAGGTGGGAGACTTGACCCATCGTTCTAAATTCAATTCTTTAGTGGTAATATTGGCTGCGTGCTTGTAAATTGCCTTTTCAATGCTACTAATAATCGATGTTAACTTTACAAAACACAAAATTTTAAATTTCAATTGTTAGGGATTCAATGGGTCCACTCTCTTACCTGTTTATATCTCTCGAACTGCCCTTACGCGATTTAATCTATGGAAACACATAATAATATGACCGGGTTCGAATCCCGGGTCGGGTCGAAAGTGTTGGGCTTTTTTGCCTTTAAATAACTCAGACAGAGCTTCGGAGTCAGGAAGTTGGTGGTGTTAACACCCCCGTGCCTCGGAAAACACGTTAAGCCGTTTTGGTCCTGCGCCTGATCGCTCTACGCGTAGGTACATGTCGTCACACCGAATTATGAAAGTAAAGGAACAGAGTATTGTGCACACACTTGTGAACTGTAATATTTCCCGCGCAGCTTGCTTATCTCAGGCTGCAGTGATGAAAATTCGGCTAAGAGGACATTATAAAATGACTGTATTATTTTAACTGTGGCCAAAGCATAAAGCCTTCAAGAAGAATTTGTCAACTTCCTGTGCACAGGTTTGCCCTCAGGGACGAAGTATTTCCAAGTTAAATGAAAATTGTACAGGAAAAGCAAATATTTGGGTATAACCTTTCAGATTTAACTTGTCAACAATTTATTTGTAAATTTTGTGAATTCTTTTTAGAGTATTTTTCTCTTTGAACAAATATTTTCCATTTATTTTGTTGTTTTATATTATAATCGAGTAAGCTTAATACATTGAACTGTTTTGTTTAAATAAGGAGAAGGATATTATCAAGTCTTTTATTTTTATTTGACACCATTTTATCATAACACTCTTTTACAGTACACAGAAATATATCAAAATATCGATACATTTCTGTGGTTACAGCGTATCGTATTGTTTGTGATGAAAATACAAAGTCTAGATCTGAAAATCAGATTGAAATGGAAGCAGAAAAAAAGAATTGTTAAGATCACAAGTTGTAAAAGTAATACCGGCTGAGCTTTCTAAGTGTGTACTTAGAAAAAAGAGATTTAGCTTACTTGCAACGTTAAATATGCTTTTAACCAGCCCGAAAGTAGTGATGTGATGTTTTACAGGAAAATGTACTGATTTAAAATTTTACTAATAATTATTTAAAAAAACAGAACAATTGTTTAAAGAATAAGGTGGACTGTCTTAACTGCATTCTCTCCTAGCTGTGTTACTAATAACATTTATATGGATCATGAAGCTTTTTCAGAAAAAAATTTATAGTTAGTACTGGCTAGAAAATTTATTTATTAATAAAAATACGAAAAAAATGTTTTTGTCTTATTGCAGTGTTGGTTTGAAAAATTGTATTGTTGCTTAGTTAACAATTAATTACGTTTTCAAAGATTCATAGATAACAATAATGACAAATAGATAACCCAATTTCTAAAGAAAATGTAAAAGTTACAATAAATAAAATGCTTTCAAACAGCACTTTAACATGATACCAGAAATATTCCCGTACAATGTCCATCACTAGCGACAATTGTAAAATCTTATTACTATTGCCTAGGAAACAGTTCTGCGCTGAGTGCTTCTAGACTTGAAAGATAGCGAGTATTTGTTGATGATAGAACAATTTGCTACACAGCGGTTATGACCGAGTGGATAGTGTTGTTCGGTGAATACAATCGGGACGGTTGAAGTGGGTAGGAAAATTGTGTGTAAAATATTTTAACCTTTTTTTATTAGTGTTGGTAAAGAATAACATAGTGATGAAGTGGAAAGACATTGCAATATGTGTGTAAAGTGTACAGAAATAAGCATAAACTGTCAAAAAAAATTAAGACTCCGTATATTAAAAGCACTAAACATTTCTACAAAAGTTTGGTATATCAGCGCTCAACTAGAATTTTGGCCATTTTCAGAACACTGCACAGGTAAAAACCTGTAAAGAATTTTGTAAAAGTTTTACAAAATTCTTTAAACCTGTGTAAAACAACTGGGACAAATTATTGTTTTTAACTGATAAGTGTCTACTTTGCGATCTACATAAAGTTAATGTACAATTTGTTAAGGTAACGTACAGTAAAGTTATTAATATTAAAAGATTAGATATTGCAAAGTCATCAACCATTTTTTGATGAGACTCGAACGCACGACCCGTCATTATCCGAGCGAATTCCCATTCAACTTGCAAAAGTATCGCTTAAATTATAAAAAAAAAACAATAAACAAATAGCAAATCGTTATGACGCCATAACTAACCTTCTTCCAGAAGCAATGAAAAGTTGCTTACGCTTGTAGTGATATACGTGTCCTTGTTGTTTTATGGGACGTCCCAGTCCCAGACGTTAGCTATTGCACTTGAAAAAGTTGCGAGGAACAGGGGTTCGATTTTTACCTCAGGCGGCCATTTTTCAAGTGCAATATCAAACGTCTGAGACTGGGACGTCCCATAAAACAACAAGGACACGTATATCACTACAAGCGTAAGCAACTTTTCATTGCTTCTGGAAGAAGGTTAGTTATGGCGTCATAACGATTTGCTTTTGCGTCGAGTTTTGCTCAGCAACATTAAGAAACAACTGATGCGTCTTGCTTTCTCCAAATGACTTTTTTAAAATAACTCTTATTAATGTGTTTATGATAGAAAGGTTATATTAAAAGTGAAAAAACTTCAGTGAACGAACATATATGATTTCCAAATAGCGCTAGGTCGAAATCAAAATTCATTTGTTCAATTTACGACAAAAAACGCCACTTATGAAGCAACAATAACCAATATTTGCCCATAAAACAAGGTATGAAAATTCATTATTGAACTATAAGTCCACAAAAAAATATAGAGTATTACACATTTAGTGATACACGGTGACCTCTCTTCACCATGCGACAGAGGGCAAATGAGAGACCACAATTACCGGACGGATTAAGGATTATGAGTTTTGTAGGAATCATCGAGTGCGCAGACGAAGTCGCGGCAACCATTAGTTAATTATAAAGATATTCTGTTAGAGAGTCTTTAAGCCAAAAGCTCAAGTAAGTCAGAAGAAATACGTACGTAATAATAACTATGAAACTCATGGTTTTCCAAACAAAAAGAGATCTTAACTTACGAACTATGTTTTTGCTCTATGCAGATTTGGACTAATGTTAGAAGAACGTATACATTTTGGAATGTGTGGACCATGTGCTATCTCGAGTACACTTCTTCAAAGTTATCTTTATATTAAGGGAGCGGAACTGATAATACCACCATCTCACGAATGAAAAATATATGAGCTCTTTGGAAAACACGTATAAGATATCATGCAGTTAGATCACTCTGACTTCCTTCTTAATATTACTAACGCGTCAACCGATGTTCTTACCAGGGCATCAGGTAAACGCGTCATACTTCACCCCTAACGAATTCCAATCGCGTCTACGTACTTAATTGAACCTGGGAACGAGCGCAACAAGTGCCGGAGAGAACCGTCGACGTACCTACTTCATCTGGCGTGAGATATCTTGGAAGTTAAATTCAATTTCGCTCACAAAATAGTTCGACTGTGTCTTCCAATGGGACCCGAACCCATGACCTTTTGCTATCCGGGCGAATGCACGTACCAACTGAGCTACGGAGGACGTTAGTTGACGAATTTTTGTAAGTGCTTGCTACGCTAGTTAGCCGGCGTTCGATTGACGTAATATACACCTGCACAGTACTACTTTTTAAATACGCAAATAATTTTATAAAATAAACGGCATTTTAACAAAAATGAAATCTTTTAATAAAATTTCCGTAATTGATATTTTTCTTTCTCCAAAAAGCTTTATAAATAAAATATGAGTCATTCGCTTCTCTTCTCCTCAATTCCTAACAAGTCCTCCTAATTGCTGAGCGAAGACCAAATCGATTTGAAGCTGTAAATGTAAATAAAGTGTAAAAAAAATTTATGATTTTTTTTGTCCTAAAAACGGTAGTGTGACCCATGTGAACTCCGAAAACAGCTTTTATTACGACGACCATCTTGGTGTAGTGGTTCGCACCCTGGACTTCTAAACCAGGCGGTTGCGGGTTCGAATCCCGCAAGGGGCAAATGTTTGGGTGATAAGCACGAGCAATGTACCAAGTCATTAATATTTATAAATGTATATGAGTATGTTTATCCGTTATCCTAGGCACCATAGCACAATCTCACGCTTAGTTTGGGGCTAGGTAATTGGTGTGTTTGTTGAAACCATTTATTTATTATTATTACGTAGGGATTAAAGGGGGTCTCAAGGTCAAAGTTCACAGTAGGGTAGTCTGACGTGCGTCCATGTATACTTATTTATATTCCTATTTTATGAGTTTTTACTTTGTAATAAACACTAAGTAAAATAATTATAATGCGTAAAATGGTTTTTATTCCAAAACTCTTCACTAGATAAAGAAAAAATGTATTTCAAAATTAGTGTAGTGTTTACTTTTGCAGGCCAGTTGTTAGTGATATGCTGATTGGATTATAAGGGTGAAGGAACATAGATCCTCATAGGACAATGAGATATGGCAATTTGACATTGAGACATTAAGTGAGAGCAATTTGACGCCCCAACATGACACCAGGAAATTCAATTTCACTAGGCTATGTTACTCACAAGACTGCTTTCAAGGGATGGAAGTTTAAGAAGACAGTAAAAACACAAAAAGAGTTCATAACATTTATTGTGACAATCGAAAGGTATTTTTGGCAAACGGAAGGATCTCTTTAGATAAAAAAAGATACAAATCCATCGCGGTTTTTTGCTTGAGTACACTTTCCTTCCACATACGCATACCAAGAAAAGACATTTTTTCTTCAAATATTATTTCAGAAAAAAATATTTTCTTATATTAAAGCTGTTAACATAACAATGTAACTTTTATATTTCTATATATAAAACCTTTGGTGCGTCCGCCGTACGTCTTTCACTCAGTGGCTGTAGCGTTATTTATAGGAGACATTGCTTAGTATCTATTAGTAAATAATCGAATGAATCGACAATCGACCATTTGAACTATCGAATGAAGATTTAGTAATTCGAAATAAAAATCGAATAATAATTGACTCGAATATTGATAATCTATACTCGGCCCTTTGATGCATTCGATTGAATTGCCGCGACAGGACAGGCAGAGTACGAATGATTAATCGACGCGACGAATGACGATTCATTCGTTAGTAGTACGGCCTGCGCACCGCGCGCTCCGATATTGCTCGCCGCATAATCGAAGGATAATCGAATGACTGCGGTTGCTTATCGAATACATTCGATTGCAGAGACCATTCGAATAATTCGATTAATTTAGTAATAATCGCCCATCGCTAGTATCTATTAAGGCTTTGCCACACTATTGTTACAAACAACATGTAGCTCATTGAAGCATACAGCGTCAAGAAATTCAATTGACAGTTTTTTTCGGAAAAGAACGACATTAGATGTTTGATAATTCTATAATCGTAGTTCAACAGTTCAAATTTTGGTCTATGAATCGTAGAATCATTAAGGGGGTCCTGCACGAAATTGAGAAAATTAACGTAATTCCAAATCACTTGTACGATGAGCTGAATTAGTTAAAAACATTAAAAAAACTTATTTACGATAGCCTAATCATCGCACTAGGTCCTAGTCTTGTTGATATTTGAAACAAATTCTTTATGATATAATAAACATGACTCGTAGCTGATGATATGTAGAAGCATTTTTTTTTTAAAGACTTGGTGATTTTTGCGCATGAAACAATAATGTGTACATGAAAATGATTGTATTGATATTCTGCAGGTCCATGTCTTTTTAATATACACGAATAAAATTTAAATAAGAAAATATGAACACTTTTCAGTTTTTAACACAAATGTCTGATGTTTTTGCGCATTGCGCAGAATAAAACTATTGTTCTAATTAAGTCATCAAGTCTAATACTTTAAAGCAAATGGATCTAATTACTAATATTAATAAGTTCGATTCTGTTTAAAGATCGTTTTGACTTACTCGACTTGCTTCGCGCTGCACCCCCTTAAGTTTATACAGAAGTTAGACAAATTTTTGTGTGCAAATAATGTACTTTCATAAATCGTACTTAGTTCAACGGTTCGAAGTTTGGTTAATACTTAAACCGTCTCAATATAACTTTTAAGCCACCAATCAAATTGTAAACTGCTCAAAGAAATTATTTACCATTTGGAATCGAGTCTAGAATCTGCAGAAAAGGAAATCTAATTCCTACTGCCGCACTCAGAGACGTCAAATTTAATCTATAATTAAGTCTCGTTTTGTCACTTTCTTTGTCAATGAAATAGAAAAGCATGGCATGACACTTAATAAAAGATTAACTTGATTGACAAAAAAACCCCATGTTGGGGGTCTAACTCCCCCCCTCTTGAAATGGCAGCCAGTTTAGTTTTTTTTTAAAAAGCTTCTTAAAGTTGTGAAAAAGATTCAAGTCGGCAGATAGAGCACAAGACCACTGAGTCCAATAATGTGATGGCGGCCTTATCAACCAATTTGCTTCAAGCCATTCCTCTTTTTACCCGACTGCGTCAGAGGGAGAGTGATGTTTTTAACGAAGACCAAATAACTGTCGGTTTACTAGGTAACGTAAAATTAAGAGTTTTTTAAATGAACGGGTTACTCGTTCGTGGCAGTTAAATTGTAACTCCCGCACTGTTAAGTTTATAATCACTAGTGAAATAAGTTGATTTAAGAAAATCCACGAAATTTGCACAACGACCAAGGAATATTAAAATTATTATTTCACACACTTCCCCCACATACACACACGCTCACACATGCCCACACACTCACATATGCACACATACACACACACATGCACACATTGTATGTCCTTTATTCTAAGCAGATTTTAATTAAAATCTATATTTATTAAGTAGGTATAGAAGAGCTATGCTACCTAACTCAAGCAAGACATTTGCTAAAAGGTGTCTTCTGTCGTAATTCATGTTTTTTATAATCACTAAGTGACTGAAATAAATTACTACTACTATTTTTATAGAATGATCTAACGACCTCATCATCTAACTAAAAACACAGTCAAAAACTCTTCAAATATTATAGGCACAACTATACTTATATTGATGTTTTGTCGACGAGTACGCGAGAGTTTTGGTGGCGCGATAGCCGCGCGGAGAAAACTTCACTTCTCATCCGTGAGGTCGTGAGTTCGATCCCCGCCTGTACCACTGAGTTTGTACATAAACTTAAGTACAGTCTTTTTCAAAGATATCGCTGCCTAACGGTGAAGGAAAACATCGTGAGGAAACCTGCACACTAATTGGCTAGTGTGTGAAATGGAGAAGGCAATGGCAAACCACTCCATTAAACATTGCCAAGAAAGTCGTTGTGTGTGTTTCATTCCACATAATGATCACGACCCTCAGTCATGAGGTATACGACTATATAAGTCAGCCTATTAGATCCCACTGCTGGGAAAAGGCCTCACCTCAACTATGAGGAGGAACGAGCCATACTTCACCACGCGGGCTCAGTGCGGATTGGTGGAGGGGTGTATGTAAGGCAAGTGACAAACCTTACTGTCAGAAGTTATCAAGCCGCCCTAGGGCCTCTGACTAGGCTTAACGACTAATACCACAGATATTAGCCGGGACCAACTGCTTAACGTGCCTTCCGAAGCACGGAGATGCTTGTCATGGACGTCACTTAAATGGTCGGAATGGTCACCCATCCAATCACGACCGCGCCGTGGGTTGCTTAACTTTTGGTATCACTACCAAAGCGCTGCCGCCACTGCGCCACAAGCACCTCACTACGACTATATAGAAGACGAGTACTTTTGGCACCCCAATTAGTCTAGAGTTTGAAACAAACCTAATGATAATGAAATGAGTGTGATACGAGTAATGAGAAAGAGAGATAATAAACTGGACTTGTGTAATATTCCCTTATTTTGGCGTTCTAAAAGTCAGTCGTCTCACAATTCTTATAAAATCGTTTGTTTGTGTTATAAATTATTCAGGGTCACAGGTGATTATTGCGATTATTTCGGTTTCTGTTTTTCCAATGACGGTTTCCGTGTATTATAAAATAAAAATATAATAAGTCAGCCTATTAGATCCCACTGCTGGGAAAAGGCCTCACCTCAACTATGAGGAGGAACGAGCCATACTTCACCACGCGGGCTCAGTGCGGGTTGGTGGAGGGGTGTATGTAAGGCAAGTGACAAACCTTACTGTCAGAAGTTATCAAGCCGCCCTAGGGCCTCTGACTAGGCTTAACGACTAATACCACAGATATTAGCCGGGACCAACTGCTTAACGTGCCTTCCGAAGCACGGAGATGCTTGTCATGGACGTCACTTAAATGGTCGGAATGGTCACCCATCCAATCACGACCGCGCCGTGGGTTGCTTAACTTTTGGTATCACTACCAAAGCGCTGCCGCCACTGCGCCACAGGCCAAATAAAAATTGTAGAGCGTAAAATTTGCGACACATTTTATAAAATCTTTTGAGACTATATAGAACGCCAAAATAAAGGTATAAGCGAAAATTCAGCTTATTACTTCTCAATCCAAAGTGATCGCTTATTTTTCTGGGCTAAATCTCGTCACGAGCAAACCACTTTCAATAATACCAAGTACTCATAAGCCAGTCTCTATTTTCGGTAACCCAATCCCGTCAAGAGCTCGTCGCAAATATGGGACCAGTTTTGTAATTAATCTTCTTTGAGAAATGGCTGTGGAGATGCAGCCGAAGCCGATACTTTGATAAATAGATTTTTGCTTCTTACCAACTCCTTCAGGCCGATCATTCGCAATGATCTACATGGAATAGGTCAAATGGAAGTGATACACTACCGAAACCTTTTTTTACGTGCTCACCATTTGCACCTGAAAAAATCAGTTTACGCTAACGTGCCGCTAGGGGTGCTGACTGATTTCCATATAAATATTCACACAATCTCACGGACGATGGTGAGCACGTGGTAAAACTTGCACTAAGCCCTCGGCTTACCAACGGCGTGAGCAATACCTTAAAGTAGAGCTTAAAGGTATTGAAATTATCTTTTTATCACTCATATTTATAAACTTTAAAACCGAAACGCGCACTTGTGATGTCATTTTTAGACGTGTTAAACAAAACTGTAATAACCACATTACAGTTTTGTTTAACACGTCCTGATACACCAGGCTACACCTCATGTTCTGTGTTCGCACCTTTTCGCACCTCATGTTTTAGTCACCTCATATTTATCTGCCAACCTGAATTATTTTGGTATTTTTATGACCCCAAATAACTAATTTATATTTTAATGCAAAGTTAAGTACCTGCTCACAATCGCAACGATGGTACTTTTACCAATATCGGTTGTTTTTATTAGTGGTATCTCGATAATTATCTCACATCTAGTATCCCGCTCAACATCTTTGTACTTCCCAATTTCCTCCTAAGTATGCGGGGCGCGACGGAAAAAAAGGCGGTCCAATTTCTGTGAATGATTATACTTATTTCGACCGACGACCCGGCTTGCTTCGGAAATATCAATATTCGGGGCGGTTTAATCGTAACATTGAGGTCTTTTGGCGGAATCAGGTAAGGCTTTTATTACTTAACTGGAAAGTAGTACCTACTTAATAGCTGATGTTCTTGATCTTTTAGTCCATAAGTACTAATCTTTTAGTTGAGAACGATTGTGCCATACTCCTTGCACATTATGTACATGTCTTATGACAATGAACGTCACATTGACATTGTTTGGAATTTTTCGATTAGTGTAAAAAGTTGTGTTTGTCCTGATTTTCTAATTATATTTTTTCCCATTCAGACAGTCTTCCCTTGCAATTCATCTTGTTTAATTTTGGTCCTTCGAGCCGGATCTATGAATGTTAATGATGACCTCTTGCACATGGTAACTGTTTATGAAGCCAGTCCCTCCATAAAACCGTTATATGAACAGGAAAACCTTCACTTTATTTTCCTCTTGATAACAAAATCTTTGACTGTGACGTGGTAGAATTCTCTGAGGATTCAGTCGGCTCCGACAAAAGCAGTTCCATTGGCGGAAAAAATGGTTTCTGGGGAACCTCTTGTGCGACTGGCAATAAAACTCCGGTCACCCATAACTGCTGAACCTGCAGCAAGAGAGTGAACATGTTCCAGATGGACCGCACTCGTGGTCATACGTTCAAAAATGGCAACATAATAATATCTTCTCTCTCGCCTGCGGCATACCGTGGTTTGAACAGGTTCGAAATAGTCAACGCTGGTAAAAGTAAATGTTTGTGCTGTTTCTTATTATATTTTTGCCTATTTTTCGTAGCTTTCATTCCTATCGTCCACATCTGCATTTCATCCTGTTCAATGATCGTTTTTTTACTGTATACTTATACATAAGCACATGCATACATAAAACTGCTTATATCGCTCCGTATGACCACCGTGAAGTAATGATTTTTGTCAGCATTACCTGCAAGCACGAGGCTTTTCAAGGGTCTGGCTAAGATATCTCCAGTGTGACATTTTTGGGACACAATTATGTAGAAGCAAGACAAAAAAATGCAGAAAAACTCACTCAAAAAAGTAAATACCGAAATAATTCCTTACAAACCTGTTATTTTCACCTCTATCGGATGGACATCGCTAGAATCCATACACATCGGTTGCGTAAATCAAATCTATTCGTGTGTTCGCACTGGCCATTGAAATCGGACAAAGGACAGACAGACATGCTCGACACCTTTGTACTTCAAATTGCACTATTAATTCTATTCGAGCCATTATGAAATCTTTCGCAACGGAATAAGGTCGAACATGTCGCGTTTGATTGCGACGAAAATAGCAGAAATAATAGGGTTGCGATGTGATTATCACGTGGATACATGAATTATATGAAGATTTCAATTCGGGTATTAGTTTGTGTTGTGTATATAATGAACTTACGATATATTGATCGTCACTTCAAACTTTTAAAATGAGATGGTCAATCAGCTGACAAAACATTGAGACCCCATTTTAAGTTATAATAATATTATCTGCAGAGTAAGCTCGCTATCCCCCAAAAATTTGCAGCATAGGAATCTCGTATTACTTTATAATTTTTGGAATGAAAATTATCTGAATGTAAGTTATGGACTTTAGTCTTGGAATAAAACTTATCCGACTTTGGTGAAATTGGGTCTAAGTAACATTACACTTTTCTCTCCCAAAAATCGTAAATCATACTAAATAAAAATACAACGTGAAACCGGCTTCTAACAATCCACTGTCACCCTCGCCTTACATTTTTCTTAATACAGCCGAAAAATTTGAGACCTGTTGGTCGTTTAATTGAAAAAAGACGGGACGATAAATATGTCAAGAGCTCCCTAAGGAGGGCTTCTTACTGTGCACAGACCAGTTGAAAAGATAGACACCGCATGACAATGCTCTCGGCATTCTCTTTGTTTAAGTGGTTCATCAACGTACATCAAACGCGTGAAGAAAATGCATGAACTTATAAAAAGCTTACCTACATTTGCGTGTTTGCGTCCACATCGGTAAATTGCTTTGCCACTCACTAGATAGTGCAAGGCTTGTACTGCAAATTTTATTCATCTTTTATTTTAATTTCTGTTATATTATTTTAATAAAAAAAAAATACATTTTAATATTCCCGGTTTTTTTATTGCTGATTTCAAACTTAAGTCACGAATATTTTTGTTTATAACCTTACGTAAGTAACTACATATAAAATAGCTGTGTTTTCAGACTTGCTTAAAAAATTTTTTACTCTATTTTCGCGAGATATTGGCGTATTTTTATGGATTTTGCTTAGCCCTGTCGATTGGAATCTACTACTATGGAGTTCCATAATGATCCAAAAAAATAATAAAAAAAGAAAAAAATATATATTTGGTACAAAAGAAGCAAGGAGCTTAAAGCTTAAAACTTATCATTCTGGAGCCAAAATACCCTTCGATTAACATGACTGTGACAGTGACGTGTAATGGGGCGTCTATTACCCAGCGTGTCTGTCTACCGAACCCTCTAAGGGCGACTGTATAAATCTTGGATCTACGTGAAGGCTGTACGATGACAATTTTGACAGCCATGATGAATGGTTCATGAGCGGGTTTAGTATAACAGGTTGTTATTGGTTTTGTTATCGATACGGTTCTCGAGATATCCGCGGCTTATTGGAAGCGATAAATAAAAAGATAATCGAATTGGACAAAGTTGCGAGGATTGTTTCAGTTCTTTTGTTTATTGATTAGTGGATAAGATGTCAGGGGCCTTACATAAGCCATCATAAACGCGAACTTTGCTGTTGCCAACAAAATGTGTACTACATACGAAAGTGACATGATTTCTTGATGGCTTATGTCAGTTAATTATACCTTTTGTTACTTTGTTACTAATAGCGAACTTCTCTGTAGAATAGATTTCATCGTGTCTAGAGGCCCATTGCCATAAAATGCTTGCCAATATTTTAGGATTAGGAAACCATTTTAGCAGACCCTTAATTTCATAAGAGATAATTTTAAAATCCACGATTACAGCCATGTGTGCGTGAAAGACACTTTATAAATATTAAAGTGAACTATAAAAATACTGATTGGAGCTGGTTGGTAGGCTGCGATTACCTTTAAGAAATAAAAGTTGATCAACAACACTAACCTGACGTCCTCCCGCGTAGTTTTCTGATGCTGTATCCTTTGATTTATTTTTACCTTTTCTCGGGTCTTTGTAGTTATATCTTGATATAAAATATAATTTGTAAAAATTTGAAGTCTCCTTTTTTTAGGAAACTCAGCGAAAATTCAGCGCTATTCTTTTTCTTTTTTCTTGCGCACGAGCTAAGCAGCCATCACGCCGTGGAGGTTGGTTGCCGATTACCAAATATTAAACCTTGACGTATTATGTTTACAGACAAAATAGAAAATTATTTTTTATTGGCCCGCCCGCGGATCTTATGGGGTTTGACAGGTTTAAGGGCAATACGTAACACCATACACCATCTATTGCTGGACTTACTCCTCCCCCAAGAAAATGTCCCCAAAATTATTGGTCTAGCTTGCCCATCTTCTTTCAGCAGCTTCTATGACCTTTCATGTACCAGATCGTCAGTCTACCTAGTAAAGGCCCTTTGTGCTTTGTCTCCCGATCCGTGATCACCGCTTGAGGACTTTTTTCATATTTGTGTCTTACGTTTACGCGAATTGTTGAACTCATTAAAACACAATTTTACGGATCACTTGTGTTTTAATGAGACCTTTTTCATCTTATAGCCATCCGCCATGCGGACCATCTGGCTCTACTTTTCATTTTTGTTCTTTTTCAGTTTCATTATCATCTCGAGAAACACTTTATTAAATTTTTATTTAATAAGCTACACGTTGCGACTAGTTCTTACACGCTCAAACTGCAAAGAAAATTTAAGAATGTGTTGAAGAATTTCAGCTATAATACTGCGGAGCTGGTGACAAAAAAAATGTGTTCCATTTGCTTTAAAATGCCGTGAAACGAAAAACGTCATTATACCTCCCCCGTCGTTTCCACCCCATTATTCCCGTCCAAGGCGGGCAATTCTGTATATACGTAGCAACAGCTAGGTTTGAGTTTCTATTAATAACCAATTAAAGTATCTAGCAATTAGCCATTAACTCAATTATTATTATTAACAACTAATAAGAATTAATTAATATTAGACATGACTGGTCTAAACACCAATTCTTCTTTTTGCTTTCGTGTTTACACTGGCGTTCTATTTTTGACTTCCTCTTCGGTCTAGTGATCACGATAGATCAAGCACGCTGGGCACTATCCATGAGGTCCCGGGTTCGAATTCCGGGTCGGACCAATAATGTTGGGTATTTCTGTCTTAAAAAAATTCAGACACCGAATCGTCACGACACTTCTCGCCGAATTGTGCGTGAAGGAACAGAGCGCACCTGTGCACTATAATATATTCCGCGCAGTTTGCTAATCACTGTTGAGATAGGGCGCTGTAGATATATAGGTACTAATTATGCGATAAATATACGATTACGTATGCAAACAATTTTCAAGAAAACTTGGGAGTCCCAAAGTAATCACAAATCCCAAGTAATAACAAATTACGTTAAAAGTTACGCATATAAAAAATATATTTAACTGACTAATCGCTATCAGAGTCATTAATACACCCCTCGTTCTTTAGCCGTTAACTCGCGATTTTACGATGCTACAGATATGATTTTCTTTAGAATTAAATGCCTTTTTACTGTATAACTTATATCGCTTTCACATTAACATAGCAGGAACATAAAATAAGATTTTTAGGGTTGATTTTCTTATACGAGTATTAAAATAGCTTTGAATTTGTGTAGGTTTAAAAGGTTAAATGAATGGCACTAGGCAACATATTTTTTAATATTTACTCAACTGTATTCATAGGCTTAAGAAACGACCACAATAGATTTAGTTTAAAAAAGGAATGTATTTTTCTTTACTTGAACTTTTCTTCTGCAAAGCTGTCTGGTGAACAGAATAATAAATTCTTAATGGAGCGGTGCTTAAATAAATTGCCTAGCTACGTTTAAGAAAGAAATGAACATATGTACATAACTGGTTTTACAATCATTAGACAAATAACGTGAATGAACTCTTTAATTTATTTTACGCCTTAAATAAGCAGTGTCAAATGCCAAAGAACTAATACTACTTAGGTAAATATATAGGGTTCCCACGGATATGCCACATGGTGCGAAAGTATCATAAATATTTCAGATGTAAATCTTCATGGTCTTCCTTTTATTTAAAATGCTAAGTTATTTTGACGACCGCCTTGGTGTAGTGGTGCGCGCCCCGGACTTCTAAACCAGGCGGTTGCGGGTTCGAATCCCGCAAGGGGCAAATGTTTGTGTGATGAGCACGAGCATTTGTACCTAAGTCATGGATGTTTATAAATGTATATAAGTATGTCTATCCGTTATCCTAGTCACCATAGCACAAGCTCACGCTTAGTTTGGGGCTAGGTAATTGGTGTGTTTGTTGAAACAATTTATTTATTATTTATTTGTTAAACTAATCCTTCCAATTTACCCTTCTGACAAGCATACCATTAAAATTGTTTAATTTTTTACATCAAAATGAAGTGACCTTTCAGTAAAATTGTATATCAGCAATATTCAAGATACTTTCCCTTCCTGTGGCATAGCCGAGGGATGCTCTGTCAATACTCAAGTTCTTAACTATGTCAAATCAGGAACAAGACTATACGTAAAAGAAGCAATAAAATAATCACTCCTGTGGATTAATAAGCTCAAATGACAGTACCTAGGTCACTAAGTGTGAAAACTAATGGCTGTTAGAGCAGAGAAGTTAAGAAACGAAGCCTTTTTATTCGATAACAACGAGTTCCTAACAAGCAAGATAAACGGACCACCTTGTAAAAGCCGCAAAATTTCGGAAAATAGAACAATTTTCTGCCTAATAAAATAATAATTTGGGTTTTCCATACGCCACCACTCTAAAAGTGTTGTAAATCAACAAAAAAGCTGTATATTCTTAAAGGGTAAGGATTGGCGTATGGCAAAAGTTTTAAAATGTTGCGATTAAAATACTACGAAATTTACTTTGAATAAAGGATATCATTACAATCACCTTATTCTCATAACAAAACGACATCAGAATCATGTACAAAAACTCTACAATTATTTATTTGTTTCTTTCGTTTACGCGAATTGTTGAACTCATTAACACAATTTTACGGATTACTTCGCGATTTATTTACATTTTATTCAAAACCTGACGTTTCGAACACTTTACTGCAGTGTTTATCTTGCAGTCTGTAAGATCTCAAGACACGGTTAGCTCTTTCCGCGTAAATAGGAACGTAAATTAATATTAATGAGTGACGGTAGTTTAATTTTTAAAAACTTTGTAATGACAAATAATACCTTAGTCTCCCTGTGACCACGAACGCTGTAAAGTGTTCAAAACGTCAGGTTTTAAATAAAATGTAAATAAATCGCGAAGTAATCCGTAAAATTGTGTTTTAGTGAGTTCTACAAATATTGTTAGTTAATAATTATTAGTTCTTTTTAGTGACCCTCATGACTGACTTTAACCAACGATCTTGTAAATGTGATTCCAAACTCAGCGGAAGACTGCAACCGCAAGCGTCATTATAGTAACTGCGGTTAACTGAATTGTCGTCCGAGGTCGCGGCCACCTTGATTCCAGACAGGCTGAGGTATGCCACTGCAGTCATATAAAGGAGAGTGATTGTTGTACTGTGTGACGTGTGATCTCTATACTATTCACAAAACTACTGGTACTGCTGCTTTTGGTGACAGCGTGTAGCGATAGTGTTGTGTCTCTTGGAATGATTCGCATGCAGAAATATACAAACCTACTGTCGCGTGGGGTAAGATTCAATATTTTGCACTTTGCGCTCTGGAGCGAGCACGGAATCACACCTTTAAGGTCTAGGGCAAAAAACCTCTGAATAAGCCAGCACACGTCGTGAACGTCCATGGGAAGGATTGTGTTAGAAGCTCTGATTTACAAGTGAGTGCTGCAATGCTTAGGTGATACGCTCGTCGTCCTAAACAATAGAATTCGCAGTAGATGTGTTTTGACTAAGACTATAAAAGACAAGTTGATATTTTCCCGCAAACCACTTATCACTTGTACCACCACACAAAGGCCGAAACACCTAAATCTCTCCCACAATAACGGCCGAGATAAAAATGGCGAGAGATAAGCGTTGTATACGATGTGGACAGATTGGTGAGTGAACAACCAATTTGCATCGCTCAGAAGGCCTAATGGCCGGGGTTCGATTATCAGGAAGGGTTGGTGAGTTATTGATATACGGGGCAAAGGTAACTTTTTAAAGCGTGTTTGAGCTCACAATACAAATTTTCGGTGGCAATTTTAACCTGCAGTTGATATAGCTATTCAACGCATCGTTTACCGTTAAATAAGTGGCTGATGGTAAAGACGTATCGATTTCAAAATGTTCAATCTGTGGGGATAAACTACGATAAAATGCTGTGTGTTTGGTAAACGTGGGATGATTCTTCTTCAACAAATAATTAACAGCAAACTGCCATTTAATCTGTAATTACTCAAATTGTATATGTAGTAGCGCCACCATTGATATTAATAACGTCACTACCACATTAGTCCAATTTAAAAAAAAATTACAGTTAAGAAAAATCTCTTTATGTTATTTTTATTTCTTTTGTGACACATTTTTGCGTGTCAATTTATTTTAATTAAAAATTAAACGAGATGATTTTTTTCTGAGGTGTACTTGTTTCTTTTATTTACCAAACTTTCCTATGCAGCTTTTATTCCAACGAATGCCTCGCGGCTCGCAACTTTAGCCGTGCAATTAATAAGGGTTAATTTGCATATTTAGGCCAAAGGGAATATTTTTAACTAAGCCATTCGGAGTGCAGTATCCTTTTCCAAACAAAGGATGTTACGTTGGAACATTTAATTAGCGAAATATTCGCCTACGCCGCGCCTGCATTTTTTGGAAGTAGGTTTTTTAATAATGGTTTTACCAAAAAAATGAAAATTAACAAAAATATCAATAAGTATGTTGAGATTTTACGAAGTTATATTGTTTGCTGATTACTTGACTTGCAATGGCTTTACTTTCAGCTCTTTGCACACCCTTTACTAAAAATCTCATATTAAATTCCCAAATGAAACAGAAAATTGTAAAGATGTCAAATGTAGGTAGTTTTTATGTCAAATGTAGGTGTTACTTGTAGTTGAATGGTACGTCAATGAGTCAACAATGCCAAACGCTGGTAGCGACCTATCATCTTATAAGGCAATTTTCACTTATTGTTTTGGGCAAAAAATATATCCTTTACTATCCGTTATCAGTAGATTTGAACTCTCAACTGATAATATTTTCACATCTGTTCACATAAGGCTAGTTACTACATCAAGAGATAGATTAGGGCGCTCGAATTTCGCGTATCTTGTAATTTCCCATAGGAGCAGGCCCAATCAGACTGTGTTACGGTACATGGTGAAAAGCTTAAGCTACACCGATGAGAACATAACGAACACTCGGACGGTAGACCTACTAGAAATTTAAAAAATATTTTGAAAAAGAGGTTTATCTTATTTATTCAGGAATACTATCCTCCGGGTTCACATACATGAAATGCAGGCTTACTTGTTTAAATACAAATCAATTTATTTTTTGTGATTAGTCAACAAATACTAGTAGTATTTGCGATCGTAATGATCAAATACTTTTTATCTTGTAATTGAAGAGTGCCGTTTCAAAAAGCGTACCTACCAGTCATGATCATCTTCCTAGCGTTATTCCGGTTGTGCACTCGCACGCGAGTGCACAGCATCCGCTGACCATGATCCAGGATGTAGCAGATCAGGTAATTATAGTGGAGCGACTGCCATCTGACCTCCGTGACCCTGTTAACAGGGGAACCTGACCAGGTTTAGACCATGGTTACACAATCAGTCGCCTGAATGTGCAGGTTTCCTCACGATGTTTTCCTTACCGTAAGAGCATCGATTAGTGATACAACTAATCAACATAACTCAGAAAAAGTTATTGGTACATGGCGGCACGTGAGATCGAACCGGTACCTCCCGCATTAGAGGCAACCCGTTAGCCAATACGCCACAGACGCTCAACTGTAGACTTATAAGTTTTGTAACACAAATGTGTAACCATCGTAACACATAGTAACCCATAGTAGAAATGGCGTTGCTATGGTTACATACTCGTATTACAAGACAATTGTACCCTTCGTGATATCATTTATTTGTATACTGTAAATGACGTAAGCTGTATAAATGATATTAGAGAATACATGTCGCAATATTTTTTTATAATTATTTTCTTTGTTAAATATAAAATAAGAAAAAGAAAACCACCTTTTTGCCACATTTATAAGTCAGCCTATTAGATCCCACTGCTGGGAAAAGGCCTCACCTCAACTATGAGGAGGAACGAGCCATACTTCACCACGCGGGCTCAGTGCGGATTGGTGGAGGGGTGTATGTAAGGCAAGTGACAAACCTTACTGTCAGAAGTTATGAAGCCGCCCTAGGGCCTCTGACTAGGCTTAACGACTAATACCACAGATATTAGCCGGGACCAACTGCTTAACGTGCCTTCCGAAGCACGGAGATGCTTGTCATGGACGTCACTTAAATGGTCGAAATGGTCACCCATCCAATCACGACCGCGCCGTGGGTTGCTTAACTTTTGGTATCACTACCAAAGCGCTGCCGCCACTGCGCCACAAGCACCTCAACACTTGGTCATATTGATTTAAATATTCAATTAGAAAAACAGAAAAAATAAAAAAAAAAATCTTTTTGGCATGCTACGTCATATTGCTGGAGTTTCCACTCTGCACTAAATTGGTTTACAAAAATATGACTTGATAAGCATCTCACGAAGTAATTTATGCAAGTATAGATACCTAACATAGTGTTTACTTAGTGTGGGATCTTAATCCCGGGTTACGGGCTTTCTGTATCTATCCATACTGTGTGTACAACCCTTGTGACCTGTCCGAACGATAACAATAACTTTCCAGTAGGTGCCAGTAGGTATATGAGTTTTGCTGTGGAAATGACTGGTATAGCTTCAAATCTTCCTATTGGCTGCCAGTGTCTCCTACTAGTGACGGAGTATCAAAATCTGTTCAGAAAGTACCTAGTCCCAGAGATTATTATTTTATCTTTCTCCACTTCGTCTTTCCAGCGATATCTTACCTTATTATAGTATTACAAAACATGATTGATGTATTTTTCCATTTTGGTCTTCATTTTCGAAGTACGGGTTAGTTTTCATCGGAAATTTCAAATAAATCTTTATTATTATTATATTTTTTGTAGGTATATTGATATTTTTATGTATATATAGTATGTGTAGTATATTATAGTGATAGTATATAATATGTCTATGTATGTCTGTTTCGTACCTATTATTTTATAATATGTCTTTTGCACCAATCACCCCCTTCCTGTGATTAAGTATTTCCTATACCCAAAGGTTGTCTGGAAGAGATCGCTCTTAGCGATAAGACCGCCTAATTTGTACATCTTTCTGTGTAAATTGTATTGTTATTACTTTATGGTGTGCAATAAAGAGTTATCTATCTATCTATCTATCTAAATCCCTCTATACAATAAAGGCAAGCTAAACTTTGTAGTGCAGAATAAAAGGTCCAAATTCCTGTACATTTAAGACCCAGCATGGTTGAAATTATTTGTTCCAGATTTTCGGCGATCCGAAAGCAGAACAATTAGGTAATAGGATTAGAACACAACAGTTTAAAATTAACAACCAAGCGATGATCAAGCATTATGACGTCTCCGTGTACGCTAATCAACTCAATTCGTGTGATCAGACCCAAAGGTGTAATATCTGCATTACAAGCCTCCTAGTGGGACCACAATTGATTGTTCGATGTCAATCAGCCTCATCTTGTAGGTGAACATAGCACTAATTTGTAGGAATTGAGAACTGACCCGTTTGTGATCCCTTGGCGGTACATCAGAATGTCAAAACAGCCATGGGATCACAAATGGGTCAGCAGGTATACCGCCTAACTCGATTGGTTTAAATTTCAATAGCTATAGCTTTTAGAAGATACATTTTCTGCATTTACTTCTACGGCAAGGTAATCAAATCGAATCAAATGCGTTTGTAAAAAATCGACCAAGTGCGAGTCGGACTTACACACGAAAGGTTCACGTTTCGTAGGTACCATTAAATTTGAACCATTTCAAGCGACTACCTTTGTTGTTATTAATATCTGTTCACGCACTAGCCTCGTGATATGTTACGACAAGCACGGAACGAGGACCTCCGAGCACCGGCGAAGAACATCGAACCAAGCGATGTTCGGCTCGCCGGCGAACATCGATGCCCGGTAAAACACTCCTCTCCATAGCACCTAAGTGAGCGGTCACTGTTTCTGCGTTATTGTAAACCTAGTCGACTTGAATAATCAATTTCATTTAAAATACAGTCCGCTTTTGATTTCTACCACCTCTACTATCGAAGATCCAATACATTGGAAAATTTTTGTATATTTATAAAGCGGTAACAGACATACATCGTCTGTAATAAAATCAACTGTCTAGCTTTCACAGTTTATGAGCTGCAGCCTAGTGATAGACAGATAGACAAACGGACAGTGGTCTTAGTAACATATATCATAAGGTTCATAAGGTCCCGTTTCAAGTCTTTGGGTACGGAACTCTAAAAATGATACGGACAACAAAGTGGCTCAGTAATGGTATTTTACCTTTGAAGTACAGATCCTTACAGAACAAATATCATTCAATTACGGATCTCCTGCGACTCCGAGAAATTGTGATAAATTATTGGACTGACGATATTAAATTTCGCGTCATTTCCGGTAGTACCTTGACCGTAATAAGGCTCATTTGACATTATCCCACAAGGGAAATCCACTCTGGATGTACATATTAATTTCGGCATATCATTCCCAAAGGGTCTTTCACATCAACAGATTAGGCGTAAAAACATCCTGGAAAATTGAAAGGGAACATTTGGGCGGCCTTTTGATCAGCACGTAATTTACTTACACAAATTTTTGGGACTCGCGATGTTTATTTCGGGCAGCAGTTAATTATTTCGCTGCTGCCCGCCGGAATTCAAGTAATAGAAATTTGACATGTTTTGAGTCGGAAAATGTTCAGACAGGATTTGCTAGCATAAGGTTATTAAATTATTTGGTCGCTGCTTCAATCAAACAGACACCTATTACGATTATTAAACTTAGGTGAAGCTAAAACTTGTTTAAAGTAAAGAAGACGGGAAAAAAGGCAAAACATATTGTGTACTCTGAAGACTTCCGCTGGATGCGAAGTCCTCTTTGTCCTATAAAATACTTATCTATTTATGAAATGGTGATTTAAGGAAGAAATTATACTCGTCCTTTAATTCACTCTGTCCTTTATTGAATTATTTCACTTTTTACAAGCTTCGTTTAGTAACTATGATCGTATTACTTTTTCAGAATGACTACTGCATGACATAATGGTTACTTTTCTTTTTCTCTCTGACGTTATTTCAAAATTGACTTATAAAGAAACTTCCTTTTTATTTATACATCGAAGAGTCGAACGAGCGAGGCATAGAAGTCTTACGCGTAGCTCAAAACCTTTACAGTACCTTAATTGAAAGAAGCCTAAATATTTGGTACTTATATTTTATTTTTTGGAATATTAATTGAAAATAATAAAACACCGATCAATTTAAACTATAGCTGTAGATAGCAAATCTTGAAGTCGTAGGCGCCCGTTCTACCATCACACTTTTAGGGTGGTGAAGGATCTACCTCCTAGTGGTCCACCCTGGGTAACGACATCACAAACTCTAGATTGTGATGGCGGCTGAACGATCCTACAGCGGTTCTAGGCTCGGTTAGATGCCGCCTGGTAGCTCCCGCTCGGCGCCAAGCAGCTTGCTGTGTTCCATCGGTGAGTGGGAGTGCCAGAACCTTCTGGATGAGCTCACTCAACCGTCGACTCTGTCTACGCCTCGTCAGGCTTTGTCTAGAGTCTAGAGCCAACCCTATTAAAATAAAAAAGAAACATTTATAAGAAGAAGAATGTCAATCGTAAAACTGCTTAGCCTTTTCTAAAACTATTAACTTATTTTATCTACGTTCACGCCTTTGCTTCAACGGAAGACATACGTGTCGAAAAAGCGTCAAAATGGCTAACACCTTCATAAATGCGAGAAGTTTCCTGTATTTGGAAATAAATGCAGCCAGTGGCCGCGTACATCCTTATCATGTTCGAATAAAAAGGAGAATGTGTCGTTTTAATGCCCTAACGTACAGTCGGAAGCACGTCACGTTACATTAGAACATCGAAAGCAGCTTTTATTACGTATGGAATAGAGGCGGTCTCAATGTCAAAGTGGCGTAGTCTGACGTGCGGCTATTTGTACGTCCCTTTGGCTATTATAACCGTTAGGGTTGCCAGCGGGAAGGAAAAAACAACGTAATAGGAATGTGTTCTTAGATTTAGGGGATTATTATTCATTCAAATTGCCGACTTTAATGTCGGGAACTTCAGCTTCAGTATACGGTTAAGGGGATTTCTACTCAGGTGAAAGTAATAGAGATATTTTTATTGGTCGTAATAAATTGTTACAATTACTTGAAGTATGATGTGTAGACGTCGCGTAAAAGCATTTCGACAGTCATTTCATTATATGATTAACATCCGTATTCTGAGATGTTTCCTTAAGATTTCCTCCACTTTACTCAACCTTGGAAAGAGTTAATTTTAAGAAGACATATACGGCCTCGACTTGACACTTTCCTTACTTGTCTTTTCCCTTGAGGATGGGTAGAGGAATCAACTGTCAAGATTAAGGTGCGTCGCGATCTACATTAATATATTTCGAACTTTAACTTGTCGTCTTGAGTTGAGGAAGAAGTGACCACTGTGAGTAGGTACCAATCTCATGAGGTTTCGAGAGTTCTCTTGAGGTTACCCTAGTTGAGGCCGAGTGGAGATAATTTTGAGTAAACATTTTAAAACACGGGTGTAATTGTGTGTAGACATGCAAAACCATTTTGACCGTAATAAATGATCAATATTTTCGGTAACTTCAACACTTTTTTAAAACACACGGTAGAAGAAAGTGACTGCCTGTGAAAGTGAATCCACGAGGTTCCGGGTTCGAATGCCGGGTCGGGCCGAGTGTTGGGTTTTTCTGTTTTGAAAAAACTCAGACACAGCTCCGGAGTCAGGAAGTTGGTGGTGTAAACACTACGTGCCTCGGAAAGCACGTTAACCCTTTCAAAACCTTCGTTCACAATTGAGAACATAAAGTTTAGAAAGTCCCCATACATAAATAATTTTATTAAATAGGATAAGAGACCTCAATTTTGAAAATAAAGAAAACCCTATTTTTTTCAAAAAAAATACTGCCTATATTTTTATTTTGTGTTTTCCCCATAACTATTTTTAAATAGTTTACAAATATAGTTGTCAATTCAATCGGAGGTAAAAAAATAATTCAGTTTTGAAACGGTTAAGACGTTGTTCCTGCGCCTAAACGCTCTACGGTCATGTCGGACTGCATGCCGTCTCACCGAATCATGAAAGTGAAGGAATACAGAGTGCACCTGTGTATTGCGCCCACACTTGTGCACTATAATACGTCCCGCGCAGTTGGCTAATCTCTGTTAAGATAGGCCGCCGTAGTCGAAATTCGGCTAGGAGGACATTATTAGAAGAAAGTAAACAATCGTAGTCTTTGGCGTGAACTATTTCTATACTAATACTAGCCGATGCCCGCGAATTCGATTGCGCAAATTTTAAGTTCCCCCATACAAACTTCCACTCCCATTTTTACCTCTAAGAGGTTGAAGTTTAATTTCTAACCAAATAGCTAAACACATTTTTTTATTGATTTAGCTTAAAAACTGACGAAGATTTATACAAACTTACACCCCCATTTTTACCCCTTTTAAGGGAAATTTTAAATAAATCCGTTCTTAGTGCTCACCTACGCTATAAAAGGAAGCATGGTGTAAATGACAAGTTTATAACGCCAGTAGTTTTGGCTGTCCGTTGACATTATGTTAGTCAGTCAGTCGTTCATTAATTCAGTTTTCATTTTTATACACGGTGTCGGGTTTCATACGGTCGAAGCAAAAGCATCGATAGAGGGGTCCAAGGGCTACTCTAAGGACCCCCATGTACGAGGGTCAAACTGAAAGTTCTTAGAACTGGCCACTTATAAACAATATAATAAAAAAAATATTCTAAAATTTGAAAATAGAACTCTTTGCCAATATTACTGAGTATATATTTCATTCATTTGTCATTTGTTTTACGACTTGGCGGCAAATTGAAAATTGTCTGTGTCACGTCAAAATGAATTTAACACGAGAAAATTTTCGTGCAATGATTTTTTATGACATTCGATGTCATTTAAGTCAACAAGAAAGTTATGATAGACTACGATTGGCCTTTCACGATGAAGCCCCATCTCGTGCGACTGTTTACAACTGGTTTAATGAGTTTAAACGTGGTCGCACTAATCTCACTGATGATGTACGTGAGGGACGGCCTTCTACGGCGACGACTGAAAATAACATCTGTGTTGTGCGGCGTATGATAGAGACTGACAAAAGAGTGACCTATCAGCAGATTCGGACAAGCTTAGGCATTGGTATGAGTCAAGTGCACAAAATCCTCCACGAACATTTAGCGGTCAGGAAGCTTTGCGCCCGGTGGATACCTCATAATTTGACTAAGGCTCAAAAACTCCATCGTGTGGATTGGTGCCGTAAAATGATTGAAAGATTTAACGGAGGTGACTCAAATGCTGTGTTCGACATACTAACAGGTGACGAAAGCTGGATTTACTGTTATGATCCTGAAACCAAAAGACAATCTGCTCAGTGGGTGTTTCCTTTCGAGGAGTTGCCAACTAAAGTGAAGAGAGATCGAAGTGCGGGAAAAAAAATGGTGGCCTCGTTCTTTGGAAGGATAGGTCATTTCGCAACAATTGTGTTAGAGGATCAAAAAACAGTTTCTGCAGAATGGTACACTACCAATTGTTTGCCACTTGTCTTGGAAAAAGTTCGAGAGAAACGACCTCGCAGTAGGATCCTCCTTCACCACGACAACGCCTCGTCGCACACCGCCAAGCGAACGATCGACTATTTGGCGACATCAAACGTTGAATTACTGGGTCACCCGCCGTATAGCCCCGACCTCGCGCCTTGTGATTTTTATTTATTTCCAAAAATTAAAGAAAAACTTAAAGGAAAGCGGTTTATGAATGCTGAAGAAGCGGTGGCTGCGTATCGCGATGCCATTGAAGAGACCCCTAAGGACGAGTGGGCAAAGTGCTTTTCCCAGTGGTTCCATCGCATGCAGCGGTGTATTGACGTCAATGGACAATATTTTGAAAAGATATAATAAAACTAATAACTGGCTAATGTAATCAGTTTTTGATTTGCTAAGAACTTTCAGTTTGACCCTCGTATGTTCCGCGAAAATTTATATTTTCGTGAAAACAGCAGTTTTAGGAGAAAGAAGTAAAAAATCATCCAAATAAAAAAGTTTATGGTTTTTTTTCCGAAAATAATTAGTTTGAGTTACAACTGTAATGGTGTAATGAAAGGCCTATTAATTGTTCACATTCACAAAAAAACAAGGTTCTAGTAATAATACTTTAGGAGAAATCATTAAAAAAATGCGTCATTTTGGGTACTACGAAAAAATTTAGTAATATGCTGTTTTCTCGAAACTTTAAATTTTCGCGGAACATACATGGGGGTCCTTACAGTAGCCCCTGGACCCCTCTATCGATGGTTTTCGTTTGTTGAAAATTATTCGATTAATAGAATTAGAAATAGAACTTTATTAATAAGTTACTACCTACCTAATTTTCAAGTTGCAAGTCCGGCAAATATTGCTAGTTGATTGTATAAGTTAGTACTACAAACTAACGAAGCACGTTTACTAAATTCCAATGTGCCCTGTCTAAGATTTAATTTAAGTTCAGCCTCTCTCTTTCTCTGGCAAACAAACGAAAAGAGACAGACTATATTCATTTAAAAACGTCAGATTTAACAACTGTCAATTGCTCAGGAAATTAGAGTATCCATAGACAATTTAGCAGGGAGGGATGTAATTAGACGACGACTAAAGCTATACGAAATCACGCAAAACTTGTAAAATTAAGTAAGAAATTGCGTCACTTAATTTGACGTTTCTAAAATAATAATAAATAATAATAACAAATTGTTTCAACAAACACACCAATTACCTAGCCCCAAACTAAGCGTGAGCTTGTGCTACAGTGACTAGGATAACGGATAGACATACTTATATACATTTATAAACATCCATGACTTAGATACAAATTGCTCATGCTCATCACACAAACATTTGCCCCTTGCGGGATTCGAACCCGCAACCGCCTGGTTTAGAAGTCCGGGGCGCAAACCACTACACCAAGACGGTCGTCGAAAAATTATTGTAGTCTATCTCTTTTCGTTTGTTTATCAGAGAAAGAGAAACTTAAATTTTAACTTCGAGTCTAGTGCATAACTAGTAAACAAGTTTATTACCTCATCGAAGTACCTATTACTTCGAATAACCTTTTATCTTTTCACTTCTACAAACCCATTTTTCTCAGAGAGTTTTCTCCACGCACCAACCCTAACTTCAAACGTATATAAGGAATTTATGTTTACGGAGATATGGTTTAATAAAAGCAACTCTATTGGGTGTACATATTTCAGGGTTACGCTTTCATTTTTTGCCCGCGTGCGTATGGTTTAGTCGTTTCGTTCGTATTAGGTGCTTTTTACAAGCTTTTCGGGGAGCACTGATGTTTTTAAATACAGTTCGAGCAAATAACTTTTGAAAGAAATACGAGAGGGTAAAATGTCAATATCATAATGGGTGCTTGTCTTTTTTGTGGTACTTTGACGATGGTTTATCTATACAACAAATATAATGTCTTACTAGCAAATTTCGATCGGTCACTATCAACTGAAATTTTGGTTACAGTGTCGGCCAGGTTGTTTATGTATTTATTAATAACGAAATCCACAGCTTTCGATTTTGGCTGAAAGCGACAACTTTGACTGCGCTGAAACTTTAAATATTCGTCGATTGTCAAAATCCATTCGACTAAATTTAAGCATTGTGGTTATATTTTTTGACTGGTCAACTCAATCGTTGAAGTTTCTGCTTGTGAATATTGCTATTATTAACTTTTTAAAATATTATTCGTCCTAATTACGCACATTTTCAAACATCGTAACATCATGTGACTTATACATACATTTTTGACATTTCGTTGGCCCAGTTTTGACCCAGTAGCGTTTAGCGAGGCTTTGAAATAATCGAACCCGATTGGATATTTCTCCCTCATATCTTACCCCCAAGCTATGTTGCACATTGAGTATTGGATCAAAACCTCATAACTTGTTAAACTTTTGTCAGTCTTTTGAAAAGACTTGGGAGGAAAGTGTATTTGAATCCCATCGAGATTTAAGTTTGAATAAACTGGATTGGTAGTTTAACTTTGTTTTAAATGGCTTCCGTGCCGAATTTCAACTACAGCTCTCAACAGAGATTAGCCAACTGCGCATGAGATATTATAGTGCACAAGTGTGTGTGTGTGCAATATACAGGTGCAATCTCTGTTCCTTCACTCTCATGATTCGGTGAGTCGGCAGTCTGACATGACCATACCTGAGGCTGACTAGAGATCAGGCGCAGGACCAACGGCTTAACATGCTTTTACAGGCACGGGGGTAGTAGTAAACACCACCAAATTCTGACTTCGAATACGTGTTATTTTAAGACCGAAAAAATTCAACTCTCTTGGCCCGATCCGGGATTTGAACCCAGGACCTTGTGGATAGTACCCAGCGTGCTGACTATTAGACCAACAAGGCAGTCAAGCAATAATTTAAAAAATCTAAGATAAGCAACATCCCAAAATTACCAATCAATCGCCGCCAATGCCGCCATCAAAAAATTGAGAGCGCAAAAAATGGGGGATAAACAATAACTTTTCGTATTAATTAAGCTGGCCACGTCATCGAAAGCTCAAAGCGTTCAATGCGGTTATTGTGCTCCAACTTTGTGAATGGAGCTTTTTGAAAGCACCGGGTAACAAGGGAAAGCACTCTTAACGCGAAGCGTTGAGCTTTCAAGTTTGAAGGCGTTGACGATTATCTGCAACTCTGGCGAAAAACTGGCAAACAGTAATTACCCTGAAAACTTGTGAAAACTGTACGGGAGATCTACACTGAAAAAAGTTTTCTTCTACAATATTACAAGAACGTTAAGTTGTTCAAAAAATAGTCATTCCAACAAAAAACGATTTGTGTGAAATATATTTTTTGCAGAAAGTACAAAGCGATTAGAATTATTTACTTTATAAATCTAGTTAAAAGACATATTTTAGTGTTAACCTTTGCGTAGTAAGCATTAATGATGCGATAGTTATGCATACTGGAAGTCTGTACTCATTACAATGAGGTTTGTTGTATTATGGTTGTATTGTAATGCTAACTCTTTATTTTGTTACGACGGACGACGAAGGGGCACCGCGCGGGGAAGAGGGCGGGTTACCTCCCGCGCCGCTGCTCGCTCATCGCTCTTTTGCGCAAACGCGTCCCGCAACGACATGACAATAGTAATTCTGCGCGGCGTGCTTTTTTTTCATTAGTTAGGATTCATTCGGAATCGGCTATTCATTTGCATAATAACGCATTCATTACGTAATTACGTACACAATAATGTTATTCGTGTTCGCCATTCGTATATTATTAGTTTGTGCTATAAAGTAACATTTTGCCAGTTGACCTTTCCCGAAGGAAACCTGTTGATTTCTTATTATGGATGAGGAAATAAATAAACTACTTACAACACAACCTGGGGTCTAGAGGCCTACATCGATATTTTTGCAAGTAAGTACACATACCGAATTGAAATTAAATAATAAATAGGTACCTAATATACATTGGGAATAATCCTAAGAGTCCTGAAATAACCTAGGAACCCTACTGCAGTACGTCACCCTCGGAGACGTATTGGAGTAGCATTCCTGCGGGTTTATCGTTACAAAAGGTGTAGGAATTCTTATCAAGTTCGTCGCCGCCCTCGGGGGACGTACTTAAGTAGCATTCCTGTATACTACGCCGCCCGGGGTTCCTTAACACGCGTAAGGGCTTACATAGCATATACATACATACTAGAGCGTACGCACTAGGTCATCTAGCTCCTAGGGGTTTTGGTATAATTACTGTTTGCATACTATATTTTCTAGGGTTGATTGCGACTTCTTCTGCCTAGATTATTTCTTTATTTTCTAACTATCTACCAACCTACCTACATATAGACATACTTATCTGCCTACCTATCCACCTAAAGACCTCTCTTTCTCAGTCGGTCAGCTGACTATTTATTGTATTAAGATGTTAAGTTACACAATTTAAAGAATATTATTTCCTTTCCAGATTTAAGAAAAGCTGAGGAAGTTAAAAATATTACTGCCTTCTTAATATTGCCATTGCTTCTTGGCCCACCTTTAGTGAAAAAGAAGAAAATATCCAACATTAAAAAATAATAAAAAGTTAATTTTTCTTCTATTTTTATTTTTCAATAATACTTCAATACTTAGGGCGTAACAAAAATGCTGCAATATTACTTAGAGGGATTATTTAGCTCATAATACTGTACAACTTTCCCAAAGGGACAGGTCTCAGATATCGACCCATTTTCCTTGGGAAATGTGCAGTTTTATTGGCTAAAATGATTCCTCTAAGTATATTGAATGCATTTTGTTACACCCTGAACATTCCCCACTACAAGAACGATTGCAATAATTACAATACTTAATGTTGTGTTAACAATATAAGTTAGTTACATGAACAGAAAAAACATTTAGGTTTACTAATCACATTATTTAAACTAAAATGTGGCTTGTACATACTACGACACGTATTGTTAACACAACGATAATGTAGTTTTGTAATAATCATCTATTTATTAAGCGTAACAAGTATTTTTGATAAGGTGAACATGACACGCTGTACACATAACGGTATGTTCTGTTATGTTTACCAATTCGATTTAACTAGATTAAGATAGTAATGTTGACAAAGTGTTTTGTCGTCACATATAGAACAAGACAATATCTTAGGGAAAACGAGATTCTAGTTTCATGTACCAGACATTTTTTTCAGTGTAGAGGTTAAAGAAAAATCTATTAAGACCCGTGTTCACATATTTTTATACAGTCGGTAAAAAAAAAAGTAAAATCAGTAGATCCCACTGCTGGGAAAAGGCCTCACCTCGATTATGAGGAGGAACGAGCCATACTCCACTACGCGGGCTCAGTGCGAATTGGTGGAGGGGTGTCTGTAAGGCAAATGATAACCTTACTGTCAGACTTGGCTTAACGAATAATACCAACAGATATTAGCCGGGACCAACTGCTTTACGTGCCTTCCGAAGCAGCCGGTAACTGGTGAATTTGACACAACTCCCATACAAAATATATCAAATAATATTGTAACGACCGTCTTGGTGTAGTGGTCTGCGCCACGGACTTCTAAACCAGGCGGTTGCGGGTTCGAATCCCGCAAGGGGCAAATGTTTGTGTGATGAGCACGAGCAATCTGTACCTAAGTCATGGATTTTTATTAATGTATATAAGTATGTCTATACGTTATCCTAGTCACCATAGCACAAGCTCACGCTTAGTTTCAGACAAGGTAATTGGTGTTTGTTGAAAAAATAATAATTAAAACTAAACATGTGTTCGTGAACTCGACTCTATGATAGACTATTATCTTTATTGTATTATTATCTTTATTATAATTATCTTTATGCATTTCCACGCGGTTGACTGGTAGAGAATGCCTTAAGGCATTAAGTCCACCAATTGTACTTTCTTTTTGGTGCAGTAATGTTTAAATAAATAAATAGACGCGCGCGGTTGTGGGTTTGATATATGAGTATGAAGCATTTCTTACAGTAAGAATCACTACCGAAATTGGTTTAAAACGAATTTATTTCCTAAACCTAACTGAGCATGATACGAAGTGTCTAAAAAAGGTGGTAGGTCGACGTCTGGTGGCTCAGTGACCATTCTGCATGCGCTGCGGCGTCAGCGATCTCGTGGTCTGGTGATCTGTCTTCGTGCGGATTTTAGGAAAGTCAACGACCCGCCGGCTTATTAACTACGAGGGTCAAACTGAAAGTTCTTAGAAAATCAAAAACTGATTACATTAGCCAGTTATTAGTTTTATTATATCTTTTCAAAATATTGTCCATTGACGTCAATACACCGCTGCATGCGATGGAACCACTGGGAAAAGCACTTTGCCCACTCGTCCTTAGGGGTCTCTTCAATGGCATCGCGATACGCAGCCACCGCTTCTTCAGCATTCATAAACCGCTTTCCTTTAAGTTTTTCTTTAATTTTTGGAAATAAATAAAAATCACAAGGCGCGAGGTCGGGGCTATACGGCGGGTGACCCAGTAATTCAACGTTTGATGTCGCCAAATAGTCGATCGTTCGCTTGGCGGTGTGCGACGAGGCGTTGTCGTGGTGAAGGAGGATCCTACTGCGAGGTCGTTTCTCTCGAACTTTTTCCAAGACAAGTGGCAAACAATTGGTAGTGTACCATTCTGCAGAAACTGTTTTTTGATCCTCTAACACAATTGTTGCGAAATGACCTATCCTTCCAAAGAACGAGGCCACCATTTTTTTTCCCGCACTTCGATCTCTCTTCACTTTAGTTGGCAACTCCTCGAAAGGAAACACCCACTGAGCAGATTGTCTTTTGGTTTCAGGATCATAACAGTAAATCCAGCTTTCGTCACCTGTTAGTATGTCGAACACAGCATTTGAGTCACCTCCGTTAAATCTTTCAATCATTTTACGGCACCAATCCACACGATGGAGTTTTTGAGCCTTAGTCAAATTATGAGTTATCCACCGGGCGCAAAGCTTCCTGACCGCTAAATGTTCGTGGAGGATTTTGTGCACTTGACTCATACCGATGCCTAAGCTTGTCCGAATCTGCTGATAGGTCACTCTTTTGTCAGTCTCTATCATACGCCGCACAACACAGATGTTATTTTCAGTCGTCGCCGTAGAAGGCCGTCCCTCACGTACATCATCAGTGAGATTAGTGCGACCACGTTTAAACTCATTAAACCAGTTGTAAACAGTCGCACGAGATGGGGCTTCATCGTGAAAGGCCAATCGTAGTCTATCATAACTTTCTTGTTGACTTAAATGACATCGAAGGTCATAAAAAATCATTGCACGAAAATTTTCTCGTGTTAAATTCATTTTGACGTGACACAGACAATTTTCAATTTGCCGCCAAGTCGTAAAACAAATGACAAATGAATGAAATATATACTCAGTAATATTGGCAAAGAGTTCTATTTTCAAATTTTAGAATATTTTTTTTATTATATTGTTTATAAGTGGCCAGTTCTAAGAACTTTCAGTTTGACCCTCGTATCTTGCAATAGCCAAGCGATAGAAAACATCGCGCAGTTTTTGCTCCAAAATCGCAAATTCGTATTACGCATCAGCAGAAACGAACGCATTCACTGTGTCAAATTTTTTGTATGTAGTAAAGATTTGCTAGCGATCACATAAGAGTACTAGTATTCTGTGACATAAGTAATACGTGCTTTTTGATACTTAGCAATCGCGATCGCGCGTCGCTCGTACGATGACTGCGCAATTTTGTTCTGTTATTCCAAAATCAAAATTATGTCATAATCAGCCAGTTAGTCAGCACGTCCAAAGAGTCTATAATATTTTCCAATTAGTCATTCCCAAAAATACAAGTCCACTACGTTTGACGTGGACCATGAGGTGTTAGGAAGCCCTACCTCCTCCCCCTTAGAGCTGTGAGTTCATTAATGTAATGTAATGTATTTTTTTGAATGTATAATAATTATTTCATATTGTTTTTTTTTGTTACCTATTATTATTATTTGTTTTATTTAATTCTTGGTATGTGTGTATGTGTGTCACAGTACCCGAAAAGGTTCCTGCTGAAAATCAGTATCGTGACATGCTTCGCGCTGTCACGATTTATGCTGAGCAGGGACCTTTTTGGCAAACACTTGATCTTTAATGTACAACCTAAGCATCCAAACGATTTCCGTGCCAAATAAATGTATTTTATTTCATTATACTTCTTGGTACAAATTTCTTCAAATGTCATATGCATATGAGTATACAGTAAAGGAACATTGGAAAAATCACTTTATTAAAATCACCAAGACAGTCGGTATGTGTTCGATTCCACGTATCGCAATCATCAGTCCATGACTCATAAAGTAAGTAGAAGCTACAACAGAACCCCGTTAATACGACCCCATACGATTTCCCGCATATGCTATAAGATATTATTTATTATTATTGAAAATTCGGGCCAAAAGCAAGCGAGCTCGACCAGTGATTGGTCTATTGTGGAAGCTTTTTTGATAATTACTCACTACTTATACCCGTTGAATCCAGGAAGCACCAGATTTTTCGGGGAGTGAGTTCTGTTATCTCTTCCGGGTGCATTATATGCTGCCCTAAATGGATACTTCTTTTGCTCATAAGCGGTCTGCACGAGCAGAGTATGTGCATGGCTGTTTCTTCTGCTAAGTGGCATAATCGTCATGTTTACTACAATATTTTGATTTGTTTGTGTACCCTATTGATACTACGCCGCGCACACTTACACGCATACCTGCCTTATTTTTATTTGTTTTAAACGTACCGTGAGAACCCCGACGACCAGTCGACATCGAGACGTTACCTATGACACATGTACTAGACCGACCAGAGCGCTTTCGCCGCGTGTGTATCCTTTGAAGCTCCTTACAGACATTTCGAGTGATTGTGGCCTGTGAAGTGATACCTGAACCCTGAAAGCTGATGTGGCAAGTACCTAGCTATAAGTGCTCAGACTTTACCTATTTTCCACCTATCATTGTCGCCCTCCACGTGTAATCCACTGCCTAAACTCTCAAACATTTTGGTAGCAGAGCGTAGTTTCTTATAAGGACCCCTTATTAGTAACGTAATTTGTTTAATTAAGAGTTATTTATTTGCTACTTTCCTTTGTAATTTGAACAAAACGTCTCGTCATATACCTAACCTATTAACAATAAATTCCTTAATAACATTCGAGTACAACCTCTTTTACATAAGTATCGAATAAATCGATTAGCGCGTTAATTACCTACCCTTTGAGTGCAAGTGAGGTGCGCGAGCGCTTTGTTTCCCTATTAATCACGCCATTACCGCGTGACCGCGTGCAAGTTGTTTACGAGTTACGTTTGCCATACCCGGTGCATCTGCCTGCGCCGTCCCTTACTATTTGTTCCTTTACGCATTTTATTGGAATCTTTTGTGAGTTTAATTTACCTACCTTGTTTCTTGCGATTTAAAGTAAATAAAATGTCGGATACCGAAACCGGCAACGAGACCGTAAGGGCCGTACTTTACACGGATACAGCTGAATACCGTGAAGCTATAGGTGAACTCCGTTATATTAGTGACTGGGTTGATGATTCCTACCGAGTTCTTGAGACCTTTTCCTCCAATCGTATGGGAGCGCGTCTTTCCGACCTGCCACTTATGTGCGATAAGTTTTCTGCCGCTTGTTCCAAGCTGTTAGGTAATCTCGATCCTGCGATTTATGAACAAGAATATGTGCAAGTTAAGAACGAGATGCGCGTAGTAAGGGACAAAGTAGACGACTTAAAAATTAAGTTAGACGAAATACGACCTCACCAATTTGAGACGTCCCGTACTAGCACCCCCTTCAAGGAGAATAAATCCCTGGCTATTGATAACCCGGCTAGTAAATTACCTGACCTACCTATACCTAAGTTTGATGGCCGTCCCGATAGTTGGATCAGTTTTATAGACCAGTTTGATAGCGTGGTGGACAACCAGCCTAGCCTTACCCCGACACTGAAGCTACACTATTTAGTAGGAGCCTTATCGGATGAACCTCGTCGATTGATACAACATCTCAAGATTGAGGCGGGCAATTACACCGTGGCCCGTGACCTCCTAAAACGTAGGTACCATAACCTTCGTGTTTTAGCGGATACCCACATAGCACAAATAATGATGCTCCCTATTATAACGCCTAAACTTTCCGGGTTACGTGTGTCGTTCCTGAACCCCCTGCTTTCGACTTATCGATGCTTAGAGAGATTGGAACTTCCTGTTAAACATTGGTCGTACCTATTAGTTCACTTATGCCTTGCTAAACTGCCTTCAGAGTTAAAATCGAGATTTGAACGTCGTTATGGCGATAATCCTAATCACCTCCCTACTTTTGATCATCTTATTACCTTTCTTGAGGATGAATGTAGGCACCACGACAATGTAGGTAGTGCTTCTGTTGTTGACACTACTACCCCCCCTACTGTAAGCTCCCCTCGTTTGCCTAAACCTAACGCGCGCTCCCCACCTCCTGCGAGAGCCTTTGTTACCTTTGCGACGACATCTAAATGTCACCTTTGTAATAGTACTTCGCATTACTTACGCGAATGTCCCGATTTTATTTGCCTTCCTACACGTCAACGTGTTACCTTTGTAAAAGAAGCCCGACTGTGCTATCGATGCCTGGATAAACACTCCATATCCCAATGCACGCGAAATTATCGCTGATTCCCGTGATTCCCGTAGAGCATCACCTCCCCGTTCGGGCGGGCGATCCCCACCTGCACCCAACGGTAACTGTACTTATAATGCCCCTCTAGGTCAAAGAACCCAGGCTGAACGTGCATTTCATCATAAGTACAATGAGGCCCCACAATTCTGCTAGATAGCCCCCCTTCCATACCCGCTTTTACATCTTTACCTCGCAATTCTCTCATTCTTTTACCTACGGCCTTGATTCATGTTAAAACCTCGTCTGGATATTATGTGGAAGCGCGTGCTTTATGTGACACTGGTGCTCAGGGCTGCCTTCTTACTACTGAGCTTGTTGTTGACCACATGAACTTACCTATCATTCCTTCTCCAGTTCCTGTTCGTGGAATAGGTAATGTTCAAGCGATTAATTCCCCGGGCATTGTATCCCTTTCATTTAAGCCAGTTAATTCTGCCTTTCCAGAAATCTCCACCAGTGCAATAGTTGTTGATGTGATTGCTGGTACCCTCCCAGAAGTAGACTTACCTAAAAGTGTAATTACCTGTACTAAGCACCTCCCTCTTGCTGACCATTTATTTTACAAACCTGGTACTAAAGGTGTACTTCTTGGAGCTGACGTCATTGGTCGCCTTTTAAGGTCCGAGTTGTTTGTGTCCCCTGATGGCCTTACTGCTATCTCGACGATATTTGGTTATGTCCTGTGTGGTCCTGTTTATAAAGGATTTACTGATTTGGAACCCCCCATGACTGGAGTCTCGCTGTCCCAAATAGTTGAAAAATTCTGGAAAATCGAAGAGGCCCCCCAATCTCCAGTTGCGAACCTCTTGGATATAGAGTGTGAAACCTTTTTTAAAGCAACTACCACTCGTGAAAGCGATGGTCGATTTATGGTTAGACTCCCTTTTCTTCATGATCGTCCACCTCTCGGTGATTCTAAAACCAATGCCTTACGGCGATTCCATAATCTTGAGAAGCGTTTCCTAAGCCAATCCTAATTTTCGAGAGAAATATATTTCCTTTATGCGTGAGTACCTTGATCTAAACCATATGTCCCTTTCATCATATGACTCGACCCGGGAACATTATTTTATCCCTCATCATGGAATTTTTAAGTCTGTTAGTGACAAAATACGTGTTGTGTTTGATGGTAGTAGTCCTACGTCCTCTAAAGTGTCCCTGAATCAATGTTTACATACAGGCCCTAAGCTTCAGCGAGATATTTCTCACATCCTCCTAAATTTCCGCAGGCACGAGGTAGTGTTTGTAACAGATATTCGTATGATATTTCGTATGACTTGGGTACATCCTGATGATAGAAGGTACCAACTTGTGCTATGGCGTGAGGATCCCTCTCAGCCACTTCTTGCCTATGAACTTAATACCAATACCTATGGTCTTCGTTCCAGTCCATTCATTGCAATTCGTGCTCTTCTTGAGCTCGCTGAACAAGAGAGACTTACCTTCCCTCGAGCTGCTGAAGTCCTTGAGAGAGATATTTATGTCGACGATTGTCTTACTGGTGCTGATACTATTGCGTCTGCCCGGGCTTTGAAAACTGAGCTTATAGGAATAATGGCCTCTGGTGGTTATGAACTCCGTAAGTGGATTAGTAACAGGCCCGAGCTCCTGGAGGATATGCCCCCGGATCATTTGCAACTTCCTCATTCATTCTCAGACCCAGATAATCCTCAGACTGTCGCTATTTTAGGTGTCCAATACAATCCTGTGAGTGACTCATTTACCTACAATTATACCTGTGATACCCGTGATGCAGTTATTACAAAACGCAAAGTTTTATCTTTGATTGCCCGTATGTATGACCCTTGTGGCTGGATATCTCCCGTCGTATTTAAGGCTAAGGGTTTTATCCAACGCTTATGGATGTCAGGCTTATCCTGGGATGATCCTTTAAATGAACCCCTGTCTTTAGAGTGGACTGCATTTGCGAAGGTTAGTGAAGTGGCCATTCCGCGACATATCCTTCCCAGAGGTTCCTCCTCCTTATCCCTACATGGGTTCTGTGATGCTTCTGAATTGGGATATGCTGCCGCTGTTTATTTACGTGCGGAACTTCCGTCTGGTGTTTGCTCCGTCCATCTTGTTATGGTTAAATCTAAAGTTGCCCCTGTTCGGAGCCGTTTAACAATTCCCAAGTTGGAATTGTTGGGAGCTACCCTCCTCTCTAAATTACTTCATCACGTCGCTCTTTGTCTGCAAAGGTCGTCTGTGTTGACTTCAATCCATAGTTGGACGGATAGTGAAATCGTGTTGTGTTGGTTAAAAACCACTCCTCACCTCCTTCAGACTTTTGAGGCTAATCGTGTCTCCCAGATTAATAATAGTCCTACATCTAGTGAATGGAGGCACGTCCCAGGCTACATGAACCCTAGTGACTGTGCATCGAGAGGTATGTCAGTCACCCGACTGATCGACCACTCTCTTTGGTTTTTACCTTTGTGGTTGACGCAGTCTCCTGACAACTGGCCCGGTATTTTTTAGGAACCTAACCCAAGTAGTGATCTCCCTGGACTACGTTGTTTAGTAGTCTCTGCCGATGTTCCTAACCCGGATCCCTCATTCTTATTAGAGCGGTATTGTTCTTTGAACAAGCTAATAAACGTGACTTGTTACCTAAGGCGGTTTTTATTTCCTAAATCTTACTTGTCCTACCTGAGCCCTGAGGAACGGAGAGATTCCCTTTCGTTTTTAGTAAAAATCGTTCAATTTACCTCCTTTTCTGATGAACTTGATCGCTTACGGCGTGGCGATCCTATCACTAACTCCCTAAGAAAGTTGAATTTATTTCTAGATGACAGAGGCCTGATTCGAGTTGGAGGTCGATTACGAAACTCCGATCTATCCTTTGATGCGCGCCATTCCCTTCTTTTGCCTAAGAATGGTAATTTCGTGAACATCCTTATTTCACATTACCATCGCGAGAATGCTCATGCTGGTGTTAATGCAATTCTTGCCATGTTAAATAGAGAGTTTTGGATCTTGTCGGCACGCAGACCTATTCAGCATGTGATTTTTAAATGCCTTCCCTGTTATCGTCTCAAAGCGGCTGTATCTCAACCCTTCATGGGTGACCTACCTTAAGACCGCGTCACGGCTGCTAGACCGTTTGACGGTGTAGGTACCGATTTTGCAGGACCCTTTTTTACCAAAGTCCAGGCCTATAGGAACAAAAGGTTAGTGAAAAGTTACCTGTGTGTATTTGTCTGCCTTTCTACTAAAGCCGTTCACCTTGAGGTTGTGTCGGACCTAACTACTGAAGCCTTTATTGCGGCCTTTTCCCGATTCGTGTCACGTCGTGGTGTACCTCGCCTAATCCGATCCGATTGCGGTCGAAATTACATCGGTGCCAACAATTACCTGAAAGAGTTAGAGTGTTTCCTGTCTCAAAACCAGGCGGCTATTGGTTCTGAGCTTTCAAAGCGGAACATATCCTGGGTTTTCGATCCTCCTGTTTTCCCCTTATTGGGGCGGTCTTTTTGAAGCTGCGGTTAAATCGGCGAAATCGCACCTAAGACGAGTAGTAGGCGATACCCCCCTTACGTTTGAAGAGCTGACCACTGTTTTTGCTAAAATTGGAGCAGTTTTAAATTCACGCCTATTGTGCCCACTTTCTCCGGACCCTAATGATGTCGAAGTGTTAACTCCCGCCCATTTCTTAATTGGACAACCCTTAACTGCACTTCCGGAGTACCCTTATAAAGACGTAAAATTACATCGCCTTACACGGTTTCAGCTAATCCAACAAATTACCCAGCACTTTTGGTCTCGCTGGCATTTAGAATACCTTAATACATTACAAATTAGAAATAAATGGACCTCTCCTTGTGAAAGTGGGTGAGCTAGTACTCATAAAAGATGACAACCTTCCCCCTTTGCAGTGGCGTCGTGGACGCATTATTAATTAATACCCTGGCCAAGACCAAGTTGTTCGTGTGGTAGATGTTAAAACTCCTACCGGTAGCCTAAAGAGATCTTTGACGAAATTAGTTCGTCTTCCTGTCCAGTGAACTTCCTTTCCTTAGCTTCCTAACCTTCTTGTAAACACTTGACGTGTTTAGGACGGGCGATATGTTTACTACAATATTTTGATTTGTTTGTGTACCCTATTGATACTACGCCGCGCACACTTACACGCATACCTGCCTTATTTTTATTTGTTTAAAACGTACCGTGAGAACCCCGAAGACCCAGTCGACATCGAGACGTTACCTATGACACATGTACTAGACCGACCAGAGCGCTTTCGCCGCGTGTGTATCCTGTGAAGCTCCTTACAGACATTTCGAGTGATTGTGGCCTGTGAAGTGATACCTAAACCCGGAAAGCTGATGTGGCAAGTACCTAGCTATAAGTGCTCAGACTTCACCTATTTTCCACCTATCATTGTCGCCCTCCACGTGTAATCCACTGCCTAAACTCTCAAACATAAATCGTCATATCGCTATAAGATAACGCCCTTCGATGATTTCCCGCTTAAGACGCGTTTCTGGCCGATCCCCGCAAGAATCGTACTAAGGATTTTACTGTATAAAGATTTTGTAAGTAAAAACCGTGTAATAGAAACACACAAAGGACTACGTGCAGACAATGTACATCTACTTGCACCTGTAAGCTAAATAAGATGCCCTTGCATCTCACACGGAGACGGAATCTTCACTCTTGTACGTAATAATTTTTACTACACAACCGCTTCTTTCCTTTTAAGAATGCAAAATGTTCGTTATAAGGAAGATGTATACGCAACATCCTGACTTAAGGGTCCGTGTATACTGTATATAGCTCCGCGGCCTCAGTGCACATTTTTAGCAGACTATCATCAGTACTGAGGCAGCGTCTACATTTTACCAAGCTTGAGTTCTATTTTGTATGGAGTATTGGTGCCACCTTTGGGATGAATCTGTCAAATACTAACTGGCTGCATTAGACTTGATGGTAAAATGAGCAATACGAATTCTTGGAGACACTGAACTTTGTGAAACTAAGCTGCGAAGCCTCGAACGTATGCGTAAGGTGGCGTGTCTTTTAGTGTTATACAGGCTCCATTTATGCGAGCGTGCAATAGAGTTACACAAAATGAATCCACTGGTCCTATTTTGCCATCGTGGTAAGACGCAGGTGAGGTTTTCATCCTTATGTCGTTGACATACCACTAATATGCATCAAACGTTTTAAATCCACGTCCCCTTCCTAGAGAGTGGAATTCGTTGCCGGCTAAATTGTTTCTGACACTTGTCTCTTGTGATGGTGCGGCAGCAGGTTTTAATCTTATTGCTGGTGGAAAATTTAGTGGCAAGAGCTAGTAATTAGCTTAGTTTAGACGTTTTGCACTGTGAATCAACCCAGTGCTTATTATGCGCGCGGATATTACTACCGTTCGCTTAGTGAGACGGTTAGCGATTTCAAATGAATAAGACTGTCTGAATATCGCGTAGTCTAATAACTCCCTAAGATTGTCTGAATATCGGGTAGTCTAATCAGTGCCTAAAAGAAGTGTCCACAGTGTGGTGCGATCTGCGCGGTGTACCCAGCGCCAAGGATGACTATAGCACTTTAAATATTTTACAGGGCACTTTGTCCTGTGTTCCCACCACTCACGTAACGCCGCGTTACAATCACGCTTGAGGCGTTTAAGCTGCGATGTTGTAAGGCCAGCTATGCGCGGTACGACTATGTCGTTAAAAGTCAAGCGTTTTGAAAATGCAGCGAAGATTTTAAGTTCTTATTTAAATGTTTTTTTAGAAGGTGATTCGAAATGAACCAAGCCTTTTTTATTTCACTACCATAATCGTACGCATGGGCACATAACCAGTGTCCCCTTGTTTCGCAGTTTTATCTAAGTTCGTTTTGCAAAAAATTGTTTCGTATAATTATGTAGTCCTTCATGTATTTTATTTAAAGTATTATTGTTCTAACGACTATTTACTTAAAAGAAAAATATTTCTCCGAACTCAACTTAATACATTTTCATAGCCTCAGTAATAGTAGAATTAATTATTTAATATTGTTTGTCGGCGTATTCTTGTCTAGCCTAACAGTTTTCGCATTACTATAGTTTTGTGTTATTGATAAGCAAAAAGTTATAATCAAAGTTGTAAATAAAGTTATAATCTCAAATGTGCTATCAATTAAATGCGCTAAAATCTATTGGCATAACTAATATTAAGCTGAAGTATAATTTAAGTCCTAGAAATCCAACAAAAAAGGAAACCGATTATTTTAATAACCCCGACTTGTCTCTGGTCAAAAGAACCAGAGACAAGTCTACTAGACAAACATTAAAAAATCAATAGTAATTTTTTGTTTAGTTCTTTACGCGTTTTGTTAAAAATATATTTTTATAGCAAATAACTTTACTATACCTTATAAAAAACCATTCTTTATTATGGTTATCATATCAATGATGAATAGCGTTGGAATACCAATAGCCCTCCAAATGAATACATTTCTTACGTCTTTTCGTTACCTCCGAATCATCATTTCAGTGTATTCCCTTATGACAATAGAGAATAGAAATATGAACCTAAGAACCCGAAGGCAGAGGTCACTAATCAAAAGAAAATAATTAATGACCGAAAAAGTCGTAGCGTCAATGGGAAATAGGCGAACGAAAAATGTTCCACATTGATGTGTATTTATTACTGTGCATTGTGAGACCGACGATTGAGCACCCCTGGATCAGGGTTGCGCTGAAACGCGTCGATTTATTAATTAATTAAAAATATTTTTAGATGTTTGTTTGCTCTGGGCCCGTAGACAAGATGTAATCTATTTTCGCTACCGCTAGCAAAATGTGAAACTGACATTACAAGCCATCGAAACATCACGTGACTTTTGCATACATTTTCGTTGGCGCTAGCGAAGTTTGCTCTTGAAAGACTGCATCTTGTCCAAGGGCCATGTAATGTCATAAAAACCTCGTATGTTAATGTGATGGAAGATTAGTATGTTTCTAGCCTTTGTTTAATTAATGATAATAATAAAACTAAAATATTTTAGCAAATACACCCCAAACTAAGTGTGGGCTTGTGCTATGGTGACTAGGATAACGGATAAACTTATTCGGTGTTATTACAAAAAAATTAGACCAGGTTTAAAATGGGTCTAAATATCAGCCGACAACAGAGGAATGAATGACACATTCGTGACATAACCTAATAGAGAAGCGCTTTTCTAATTGGCTAGCTAATAGCTTAGTCCTGTCTTAAACCCGGTACTAAGTTTTTGGAATAACAGGGATTACGTTTGTATAAACTTCCATGACTGAGGTGCATATGCTCGTGCTCATCACATTTTCCCCTTGCGAGATTTGAACCCGTGACCTCTGGTCCGAAGCGCGAACTACTACACCAAGACGGTCAAACGGACGGGAAATATTTAAAAAAACTTATTTATCGTCCTAATCTGATGCGTTCATGTATATTTAAAGTTAGGCTTAGAATTAAATGCTTTGTAAAGTTATTTCTTAACTAATTTTACAAACTTTAACCTCTTTTTAATATAATTTCACGCCAATTCATATTTTTGTATGAACAAAATAAACGTATAACCTACTTACTACGATTGTTGACGACAGTTAATATTTTGTTTTATTTAGTAGGAAGTCCAATAATTCATAAAACTGTTCAAAGAAAAACGACACTTGGTAAATCCGTCTCACAAGCTATCCCGAGCTAAACATAATAAGTCACCTCTTTTCCTTAAACGCGTCATCAAAAAAACGGCCGATTTAAATGGATTAATGTTTTATGCATACAAAACAAGATGGCAACCCTTGCCAGGGGCGGCCAACCTTTTCCCTTTAACCGTAAAATTACTGGATGCCTTAGTCAATAAAGCTGGGGCGCATGAATGTGTAATAACATGCTCAGTGGGACAGGTGTCGCACGATCTAATTTTAATACTATCCCAGCACCTTGGCTTCGCATGGGTTTTGCATGGGTGGATGAGTTTACTATCAGTATGAGTATGAGTACATAACATACCCACTAGCTTCGGGAGTTGTGTATCGTACAGTCGGCAGCACGTCAGGTTACCCATGAGAACTACGAAAATAGCTTTTATTACGTAGAGAATAAAGGCGGTCTCAAGGTCAAAGTGGAGTAGTCTGACTTGCGGCTGTGTGTACCTACTACTATGAAATATGTCTTAGAATTATCATTAAAGTCAACCAAATCAGAAGCCAAAGAAAAGCTATAAAATATCAAGTTAACTGTAAGTATCCATTGCTGTGAGTTTAAGAATTGGCGCCAACACAAATCAGCCCCATCGCTGCCGATGCGGAGATGTTGTAAATGAATTGGGGCATCATGGTCCTATTTAGCGCTGGCAGGGTCTCCCGCCACGCGAGCATCAATGACGTCATCCGCAGACCTCTTGTCGCCTTCAACGTGCCGGCTGTGCTAGAGCCACCTGGCATTTTTCGTGATGACGGCAAGAGACCTGTCGGCATGACGCTCATTCCCTGGAAGCGGGGACTTTCCCTTGTATGGGATGCTACATGCGTAGATACGCTCGCGCCGTCCCATGTAAGTGGTACTTCTTCCGCTGCTGGCGCGGCGGCAGCCTCTGCAGAATTCTTAAAAAGGCGCAAATATGCAGCCCTCAATAATAGCTACATATTTGTGCCTTTTGGCGTAGAGACCATGGGCTCTTGGGGTCCCTGTGCCCTTAGTTTTTACAAAGATCTCTGCAAAAGGCTAACTGACTCTACTGGTGATCAAAAGGCTGGCAGCTACCTTGGGCGAAGAATACTGATTCTTGCTATCCAGAGGGGCAATGCTGCCAGCCTTTTGGGCACCATTCCTTTCGGCAGTTCTGAGGCTGATGCTTTATATATATATATATATACATACATATATATATATATATTTACATTACTTTTAGTTAAGTTTTAGGTTAGTTTAGTGTATATTTAGTAAATTATTTTTGTTTGTGTGTGAATACAATGTACTCATAATACATTTCGTAAATACTTGCAAGTTAACTTGACAATTACTAAAAGCTTTTTATATGTTTTTGTCTGTATTATTGTACAAAATATCGTGTCTGTATTAGGATTCTTTACCCATTTCCTTTTATTTTGATAGTTTTTACTTCTGTTTAGATTGTCCTCTATCCAAAGGTATCTGTTAGAAATTTCTTTAGCAATAAAACCGCTTAAATTGTACCATTCTCTATGAACATTTATGTAAATGTCTGGGTACTGTGTGTGTGTGTGTGGTGGGCAATAAAGAGTATCTACAATCTATCTATCTAAATATCCAAAATAGGTTGTCTTTTAAGGCTTACCTGGTTTTATTGTTCAGGAACTTTTAATATTGTCATTATTGCATACAAAAATGGCTTATTCAGTCGTGCACGCAAATAATTAATCAAAAATTTTATCAAAATTGTATTTCTTTTAGCGCTTTCACAATTCTTTTATCAGTTTTCAATTACCGACGGTCACCTTTTCTATTCATAGAAAATGGCGCTTAAAATTCTTTATTTATCGGAACGATCGGCCAGCCCTCAGGAACTATTCGATAAATCTTGCAGAAGGGTTCGGAGGCACTACTTTGTAAGAGGGTCCGTATTATCAATATCGCCGTCCCTGTCACTCGTACCAAAATGACAGTGCGAGTAAGCGAGATGGACTGAGACAACGATACGTACAGCGTTGAAGAAGGACCTGTGGGAACCATTTCATCGGCTATTTGGTAGTTAAAGATGTGAAAAGGGTGAGGCGTTTTATAGAACTTGAGATTGTGTATTGTCTTGCAGTCGGTATATGCATTTGTTCGAGTTTTGTAACGCAATTTAGTAATTACTTCTTTTTTTTTTCAAGAAAATTCTTAGTTTGTTTACAAATCAGAAAGAGATACGGTAAAAATAATCCGACTCACTACGCAACCAAAACTGATAATAGCACTGACCCCTAAAATACAAGTACGCTGGTTCTCTAAGGAATGACAGATAAGTTTTGTGCCTACGACCCTAACGAGTGTCCTGGGAACTAAAATAGAGTTACTTACATCATTTATGTCAACTCATATTAGTTCCGTGGACACTCACCTACAGCCGTCAGCGCCAAAATGGCGATAGTCAAATGGCTTAATTTTTAGGTTGACATTATGCAGTCCAGCGTACTTGTATTATACAAGTAGAGTATTATAGAGGTTAGTGGATAATAGCGAATAAACAAGCGAATAACCAACAGTGATTGACAGTGAAATTGTGAGCTTCTACTTAATTCAATTGAACCAGTCATGAGGAGCATTTATTCAGTATTTGAAAATGTCACCAGCAGCTCACGCACCATTGCTTTATCTACTAAGCAATCTTCATTACCTAAAGAGGCTTTGACAATCGTGACTGAGTTTTATTTTGCTGCTTCTATTCTGGACAAGCCTACAATTGATCCCGAGGCAGTAGTAGAGGCTATGTTGGGACGTGTATTAAAAGTGAAGTCCCCAAGTGGGTCTACCATGCATAAGTAACCCGATTTTTTATGACGCTACTGTATATTCGAACGGTGTTAATTAATAACGGAATTGATAGCATACCTATAATTATTTTTATTTTATTTTAAATTTTTGGGAAACTTACAGCTAGTACAGAAGGCCATTTACATGTTTAAAAAAATGCTCATAAATTAATAAAGCTTAATCATAAAAGCATAGGCAAATTGAACACTCGAAAAACTCGCTAACCATGCGTTTCTTAACTTGGTTTACACTAGCACAAAACAAATCAAAGAGTGAATTGAAATTCATTAAATAGATCAGCTGCTCTAAGTAAATATGAGTTCCGTCTGTAATTTGTGTTTACCTTAGGGACGTGCAAAAGGCTAGGGTTCTTTAAAGGCTTCCTTGGTGTGCAAAAGCACAGCTTGCTCAACAGCTCAGGAATGTCAATATACAGGGTGTCCCGTTAATGTAGGATAATCATTGAGTACAGATTAGTTACATCCTGCTCTACTATATGCCAAATGTGTTTTCAAGTAAAAGTGTTGCCATTTTTGAGATTTTGGTTTTGAGTTTTTATATTTATTTATTTATTCTTTATTGCACGAACAAAGAAGTCCAAATGGTGGACTTAATTCCTTAAGGCATTCTCTACCAGTCAACCATTGGGCGAGGCAGAAATAGTCGTGGCGGCGTAAAAAGAACAACACAAGGTATATTTTAAACAATAAACTCACATAGACATACATAAACAATTAAACATAATAGTAATAAATCAATACATATATATATTTTTTTAATTATATATATTTTTTTAGATTAACATTTTAAGTAAAAAAATATGGACTTTGGTGTTTGTAATATTAAAGCGTAAGAAAATAGATACAGACTTTTAAAAATACATTAATAGTAAAAGTTACAACAATAAATATTAAAATCTCGAAAATGGTAACACTTTTACTTGAAAAAATAATATCAATGTTTGCGGTCATTGACCCAATTTACCTACTCCGATCTATGCTTATAAGGAAAGGCTTACGCGTTCGCTATTAAGTTTCATGACATATATGTTCAATAACAATAATTCCTTAACGTACCAACCGTCACGCTGGTTTACAGGCGCAATAACATAGTAGTAAAACGGTTCGAACAGCGATGAAAACTGATAGGCATGTCAAGTTTAACAATCCTACGTTTACGAGGATAAGCAGATATGTAATAAAACAATTTGACAGATAGATGCTGAATTGGCTTACAAAGGGTTTGTAATTAAGTTTTAATACAACACAAGTGTTCTAGATATTTATTTAGTGATAATACTTTTTATGTTAAAAAAGTTTGCATGCTTTATGTTTATGACTAAATAGGTTCTAAGCACAATTAATCACTGTCTACCATCTGATGTCTAACTTATCCATACCCTATTTATAGCAAATAGGTAAATGAATTTGAATTTTAAATTGCAAAGCAAAGCTAGTGATACTGTACCAATATTTAAAAAAATAAAGTTTTAGTACCTACATATATTGAGCTCAGCGCCTCAGAAACGAAGCTAGTATACTCGTAGTATTAGGACGGACAGTACAATTTTGCCATAAAAATATATCATTTAAAATTAATACTTTCAAGCAATGGGTTACAACTCAAACTCGGACTTGTAAAATATTAAAAACAATTATTCAATCCACTTCACACCCTAAGTTCGATGACGTGTTGTTATAGCACAGAATAAATGATGGGTTATACTACACTCGTGGTGTCACGTAGCTTTCCGCGAAAGTGCCGGAACACGACAAGTCTAGCCCTTCGGCTTAAACTCTTATTTCAAATTGTTATAACACTTGATTATGTGTGAGACGGCTATTTTGAAATGTTTGTGTTCACTATGCCTATAGACGGTGTCTACGTTAATAATATTAGCTATGCGGACGACATGGTGCTGCTTAGTGCATCCATCTGTGGTCTGCGGGTGTCTATTTGCGAAGAGTACGCCACATCTCACGGATTGGTTTACAATGTTGACAAGAGTCAAGTTATGGTCTTTGGAGGCGGGAGGAAAAGATATGAAAACATACCTCCTGTGAAAATAAATAACAACACTTTACAAAGAGTTTTCAAATTTAAATATCTTGGTCATGTGTTGACTTCCGACCTAAAGGACGACGAAGATATTGAGAGGGAACGGAGAGCGCTGTCAGTCAGAGCGAACATGCTGGCTCGAAGGTTTGCACGCTGCACACGCAACGTAAAGATAAGCGTGTTTGGGGCTTACTGTACATCTTTTTACACGTGCAGCCTCTGGGCTAGATATACTCAAAAGGCTTATAGCGCTCTCCGTGTCCAGTATAATAATGCTTCCAGGGTGCTGTTGCGGCTACCTCGCTTCTGTAGTGGAGGGATGTTCGCTGAAGCAGGCGTAGGCTGCTTCTACGCAACAATGCGCAAGCGGTGTGCGTCCCTGGTGCGCAGGGTGCGGGCGAGTAGTAACAGCATCCTGAACATGATTGCCAACAGACTGGACTGCCAATACGTCGGTCAATCACGTACCATTTCGGGGGGAGTGGTGCAAAATTGGCCGCTTTAACTGTTTATTTTATATTTATTTATTTTTGCTGTGTTTTTAAGTAATTTAATGTATGTATTTTATTGAATTGAACTAACATAGTTTATAAGTTCTACTAACAACGATGAGTCATTGTTACTTGCGAATAAAAATTTTAATTTCAATTTTACCCTGCTAAGATATTTATACATATTATAGATCTTTGTTAATTTAATACATAAGATACAAAATAATACAAATGAATATTAAATAATATACAAATATTAAAACTAATACAATAACCTAAAACTTAACTAAAAGTAATGTAAAAGTATATATATATTTACAAGATATAAAAAGCATCAGCCCCAGCAGTGCCGAAAGGAATGGTGCCCAAAAGGCTGGCAGCATTGCCCCTCTGGATAGCAATACAGATTCTTTGCCCAAGGTAGCTTCCAGCCTTTTGATCACCAGTAGAATCAGTTAGCCTTTTGCAGAGATCTTTGTAAAAACTAAGGGCACAGGGACCCCAAGAGCCCATGGTCTCTACGCCAAAAGGCACAAATATGTAGCTATCATTGAGGGCTGCATATTTGCGCCTTTATAAGCATCCTGCAGAGCCTGCCGCCGCGCCAGCAGCGGAAGAAGTACCACTTACATGGGACGGCGCGAGCGTATCCACGCATGTGGCATCCCATACAAGGGAAAGTCCCCGCTTCCAGGGAATGAGCGTCATGCCGTCAGGTCTCTTGCCGTCATCACGAAAAATGCCAGGTGGCTCTAGCACAGCCGGCACATTGGAGGCGACAAGAGGTCTGCGGATGACGTCATTGATGCTCGCGTGGCGGGAGACCCTGCTAGCGCTAAATAGGCAAGAGAGACCATGATGCCCCAATTCATTTACAAGATCCGCATCGGCAGCGATGGGGCTAATTTGTGTTGGCGCCAATTCTTAAACTCACAGCAATATAAAGAGTAACCCTATCGAAGAGAGTCCCAATATTAGCTGCAGGTCGTGCCTGTAACCAATAGCCAGACTCTATTCGAAAAGCTGCCAGCAAGCGAGCACGCTCTGCTGCGTTCTCAGAGTGAGCCAAAAGCTCCCTCTGAACACTCAAACAGAGAGGCTCATCCCACATCCGTTGGGAGGATGGTAACGAAGGGAGGTCTGTCCCAGGGCACGCCATTGACCATGCACTTTTCGCCTCCGCCAGATACGCCAACTCCACTGCTCCTAATGAAGGACGCAGAATGTCAATAAAGAGGTTGGACGTAGCATGAGCGGAAGAAAGAAATGCTGGTAGAGCGATACTGGACACCTTTCTCGTACCAAGACCACCAAAACGGATGGGGAGAGTGGCTTGAGTCCATGACTGGCCCGAAAATTTTATATTTAGAATTTTGCCTAAAGTTACCTGCAAAAGGTTGTCTATATTGTCTAGTAAATTTGGAAAGAGCCAAATGGAAATTAAAATTAATTATTAATTTGGAAATTTCAATTTTGATTTCAAATTTATGCCATGTAACCTATCTATTTAAACTAGCCGTCTTATACTTACACAAGTGTTATTGCAGAAGCAAATTCATTATCTATACATATAATAAAACTGTAAAACCGATACGTCTTTACATTGAGTATTTTTACCAAAAACTAATTGAGGGTGATGTTAAAAAAGTAACAGAATAGGAATCTACAATTTTTAATTTTTTTGTCTGTTTATCTGTTTGTCTGTTTGTACACGCTAATCTCCGGAACTACTGAACGGATTTGAATAAAACTTTTTTTATTGTGTAGCTATTGGGTCTGGGCAAATACTAGGCTATAACTTATTTTGAAGATCGGAGTACCTGACGTGGAACCTTAACAGTACACTTAAACTACGCAAGATATGAAAGCAGCGCCTTAAGAAAAGTTAGTTATCGTGATGAGTATTTTCTATTGACGTACACAAATTGAAGGTCTGGAGCATTTGATATGGAACCCTAGCAGCTCAGCTTAACTATAAGAGATATGAATAAAGCGCCTTAGGGAACATTGTTCAGCGTGATGAACATTTTCTATTGACGTACACAAATTGAATGTCTGGAGCAACTAATATAGAACCCTAGCAGCTCGGCTAACTATAAGAGATATAAATAGATCGCCTTAGGGAACATTGTTCAGCGTGATGAGCATTTTCTATTGACGTACACAAATTGAAGGTCTGAAGCAACTGATATGTTTAATTACTTCAGACTGATTTTCAAACTCGCAAGGTACTCCTACTGTCTCCAGGTTACGATCTGGTGACGGAGACCGAGAAAATCGAGAGAAACCTTCAGATTTTATAAGTATGTATACCATATATTTTACAGCATTCATTAAGGCATTTAAGCTTTTACATTCAGGAGTCAAAATTTGATGGTGTTGACGCTAAGTAGTTCGTGGATACTTTTACCACAGAAAGTTAGTCGAAATTTTATTGAATTACTGTTTAATGAATAAAAGATCAAAGTCAATTGCCACTATTTTTATACTACTTATCACTAACTTACGGAAATTGAACTACGAGTATAAGAATAGTCTTACTTACTTTACGTTTTGGGAAAAAGGGTAGGGAGGTCCGTGCCCTGCAGTGGGACACGACAGGCTCCTAATAATAATAATAATAATAACTTTACGATAGTAGTGACTTACAAACCGACCTATGAGTAGGCTTGGGACACAATAAATAAATGCTAAACCGCATTCATCTATTGTGGAAGGGTTTGAGTCTAACTTTTTTCTTAACACTAAAACTAAAGTTACCTACAAAGTAAACTAAAAAGTAAAAAATAATCCTTTACATTTTTACTAAGAAAGATTTACGACAAAATTTAGTTTTAGAGTCGGTGTCACTGCCATGCGAAATTTTCTTACCAGAGGAGGACGGCGAGGTGATATTAACCTATCTAAAAAAGAGTGCCTATTGACCTTGATTTTTCATTCCTTTCTTACTTACGACATGGTAGTCTAAGAGAACATGATAGCTGGATGGCGCCGGAAGTGTAAAGTATTTTGTATCATCGAGTCCACGCATACGAAGTCGCGGGCAACAGCTAGTTAATAATAAATAAATAGTTTCAACAAACACATAAATTATAGCCCCAAACTAAACGTGAGCTTGTGCTATGGTGACTAGAACGGATATAAATACTTATATACATTTATAAACATCTATGACTTAGGTAAAAATGCTCGTGCTCATCACACAAACATTTGCCCCTTGCGGGATTCGAACCCGCAACCGCCTGGTTAAGAAGTCCGGGGCGCGAACCACTACACTAAGACGGTCGTCAATAGTAAGGGGGTTATTTTTAACGGCCAACTTCTTCTCAGTATAAAGTTAAAACACAAAGAAATTGGACTAGACTCTCATCTGTGAAAAAACATGATGTTATGACCAGAGCATGGGTTAAGAGAATACGGTAGTTTAGTATTCCAAATCTCCAAAATACTAAAATTAACGCCATCTTAACCGTAAAATCTTGCTTTTCTCGCTCATTATCCAGGAGTGGGCAACTCTTCCGCCCTCACTGAAGATTGGACATAAAAGTCTGCATAAACAAAATTAATTACGTTACAAGATAAAGAAAGGGACACACTGGCTACAGTCACTGAAGCAACGACGTTGAGAAAAATGTAGTCCGAGCTCTGTATTCAAATATGACATAGTCAAGTAAAAATCAATGTCTTTTTTAAAAAATATCAGCAATCTGTCATTTATTTCACATTTGCCGTCTCATAATAAAAACAATGCGTAATATTTGTCTAGTTTTAATTTTTAGGGATTGTTGACGGTAGTGGTTTATTTGTACATTAGCATAGAATCACAATCGCAGCCTTATTACCTACCTCATGATATAAAGTGTGTCCAGGTTTCGACTATCGATAATTAAGGGGCCTTCAATTTTTCAAATTGTAGAGACATAATCCGAATGAATTTTTTTTTGCCAAAAAAATTTGAATAATTTTCATAACTTTTTACCTCCAGATTCATGGACATAGTATTTTTAAAAAAATGGCTGTCATTTCAAGAGAGTAGGACCCAACATGGGGGTTTTTTGTCGATAACATTTGCTGATCTAAATTTCCATAAATTATTGCCAGTCGAAACCCGAACACATTGTATATGAAAGAGTAATCTCTAAACAACAATTTAGAAGTTGTTAATTCATCAATACTATTAAACTTATACTTGTTTTCATGATGTCATAAAGTCTGGCACATTCCACTTATATTGAACACCAAAAAAATGCGAAACACGGCCTACATTCTAAACGGAATTATACCGAATATACACGAAGACGTCAACCTGACGAGAGTTAGGTAGCACAAACACTGCACGAATTTATAATACCCCGAATTACGGAATTCACAATTACATGAGATGGTCGCAAAGGTCCTACTCGGTAAGACAATGTAAAGAAAGAAAGCAGGTTAAATAACAAGCAGGCAACTCAATTCCTATTATCATCAAAATTGTGTGTGTCTAAAGCTTCCTCATTAATTTTCAAAGACAAAACATTTTTAGCATGCATTTTTGAAGTGAACTTAAATGTTTTTTTATACATTTAGAGCCTAATGCTGTAATTCACATAATTCATAGTTGGTTGTTCCAATTATCCTTTACACCCGATTTTTTAATTTCTCTTATTTAAATGAAGAAGTTGTAGACCCACACATGGCCTTCACACAGTTTGTGTCAAAGTCCCTACTAACTGCTTCAGGACAAATCGTGGGCTAGTGCTAAGAAAAAGTAGCGAAAGAAACTCAATCACTACTCATTATTTTTATAACTTAAGCAATTATTTTGCAAGTTTTTACGAAATTGAATTAAGTTTCGCTCACAAAAATTCATCGACTGTGTCTTCCGGTGGGACACAGTCGATTAATTCCGTCCCTACTGTGAAAACCTTTTTTAAAAGTTTGTTTAAATACAGGCATTGTGCTAGTGTGAGCTGGAAAATTTTCATTATTCAAATAATCATACACTAAATTACAGTTGGTTACAGAGTTGGTCCCCAGATTTTGTTGCCGTCTTCGGGAGTTTTTACATCGCTGCGCGGAAGAAGGGTTATGATTTAAGCTTAGGAAGCATCGGTTTATTACATGGGATAAGGCGTGCCTTTAAATTAGAACGCGAAATGTTTGCGTTTAGGGCTACTTTAGGAAACACGCCTGTCGTGTAAATTTTTTTATTGGTTAAGTTAAACTACAACTTTATTTTTAATATACAATCTCTTTTTTTTACTACGTGAAGTTAGGTATGAAAACGTACCTTCGTTCGTTTCGTAAAATATCAGTTTTTTTTGCAGAAATTAGTAAGAATTACCTTTTACTGGGATTCGTTTTAAGAAATTTAAATCAGCCTCGAAATCGATCCTTATAATGTGACAGTGATTGTTGCATTATCACTTTGACTTTTTTCAGTTAGCTTTTGTGTGGAACAGATTAAAAAATACACGTAAAATTCTTAAAGTTTATCATGGCATTAATTAAGAAATAACGGTTTGCTGACCGCTCGCGTATTATGAAACTATACCAGTTATCTCTTAATTCGCGTTATGAATGAGCAATGAAAGTGTATAAAACCAAAAATATTCAGAGTAAGTGTGAAAACAACTACGACATAAAGGAATTAATTGTCCGGGCGATACCGCGGGAGCTAAAATGAAGCTCTTTTGTTTTACATTTACGTTCCAATCAATACATTACGCACTCGCACGCGAGAGCCCAGGGTCCGCTAACCATGATCCAGGATGTGGCAGATCAGGCAATTACAGTAGAGCGACTGCCATCTGACCTCCGTGACCCTGTTAACAGGGCAACCTGGCCAGTTTGGATCATGGTTTCAAACGCAGTCGCCTCAATGTTGAGGTTCCCTCACAATGTTTTCCCTCGCCGTAAGAGCATCGGTTAGTGAAACAACTAATGTACATAACTCAGAAAAAGTCATTGGTACGTGGCGGCATGGGTGCCTCCCGCATGAGAGGCAACCCGCTATCCACTGCGCCACTGACGCTTCTTTTTTTTTCATAACCAACCCCTGAATTGAGGCGTCCGCGCTATCACAATAGACTGGTTATTACATAGTTCATTATTTAATTAATTGTATATTATTTGGTGCTGCAAGCCAGGTGTCGAAATACGTGGTTTTCATTATTATTAATTGCTATTTAAAGTCAGTAAAATTAATATACATATGTATAAACCAATAAATTGGTTTCATAATTTACAGTAAAAAAATCTGCACTAGTAAATATCAAACCGCATCAAAACAATCATTAAAACACGAAGCAGCATTGTGTGATTATATAAACAAATAAAAAAAAATGTTTCAACAATCACGCCAATTACCTAGCCCCAAACTAAGGGTAATCTTGTGCTATGGCGACTAGGACATTATTTCATTATGTTGGGGCTAGGGCTGGTTTTATAAAGATGAACGCAGTTTGTGCAGTTATTTTGACTTTAATAATTAATAGGACTTTAAAGTTTAAAACAAAGAAACTCCGCGACAATAAGTTCGGGTAGCAGCGCATCGAGTGCGTACGTGTTGTTTTTATGGCGTCCTGTGGGCGAGAGGGCGATCGCTCCGCCGCTGGCCGGCGGCATGTCGCGTGCGCCCCCCGCGACCCGCGCACCTTCCTGCTAGTGATGTGCAGGCGCGAACACATTACATTGATAACTCAAGTTTTTCACTTTAGGCTTCTATTTTTAAATTCAAGACCGTTCCTCTTTACTTTATTCTTTATAGGGACCCTTAGTCCAGCCCTGCATTATACATTAAACTTTCGGAGTGCATGTGGTAAGTCATGCGATAGCTACTGGACAGCATTTTTTTGAACAATGACCAGCATGCAACAAAAGAGCCCAAAATGAGCTCACGATTGCTGTATTTCGTAGACAGGGACGTAATAGGGCTATTATAATTTTGTTGGTATTTTTTTCAGTAATTATTCTAATTCTGGCATTTGTAGTATTCAATTTCATTTCTTGAGGAATGGACTATTTGTCACAGGTTATAGAGTTAAGCAATATAATGTTATTAAGGATTCAAGTGACTACCCAAGTAAACTAACTTATCAAAATTTAATAAATTGTTTTTTTTTTAGTGATAAGCATTCACTTTTGCAATCTACATATTGCATATATTATCACACTTGGAAAATACCCGCCTCTGGTGGTCAAGCCATTTTTCCGGCTCCAGGCGTTATGGTCAAGTGCAATAATATCTAATAATTAAATAATTGTTTTAACTACACTAATTACCTAGTCTCAAGAGTTAGCTTGTTAGTAAGTTAGTGAGCCTTAAACTGACACATGTTTTATTTAATTTACTAATTAAAAAAATAACAAGAATAAATATTAATATTAACGGGTCCCAAAGTGCCCCACATATATAAACAGGGTGTCCGGGTTTCGACTACCGATAATTTAAGGGCCTTTTATTTACCAAATTTTAAAGACATTTTTGTAATGAAATTTTTTGACAATTTTTTTTTTGAGACAAAATATTTAAAAAAAAAACATTTTTGGGTTTAGTTTTGCAATAGTTTTGATAAACTATTTTTTTAAAATTTTTAGCAATATTCAATAAAAAAAATGTTTTCCTCTTTGACGGTTAATAATTTTTAATTGATCTTTATGTCACTTGATAGGTCATAGCGTTACCTACCAAAAGAATGAATATCATAACTTTTAGGACCTCCAGATCCTTGAAAATAGCATTTTTTTTTAATAAATAAAATGACTGCCATTTCAAGAGGGGGGAGTAAGACGCCCAACATGGGGGTATTTTGTCGATAACATTTGATGATCTAATAGCCCATAAATTTACGCCAGTCGAAACCCGGACACACTGTATACAGTGTATACCGAGTCTGACCCTGTCCAAAATTACAGAACAACAATAAGTTGTGAGCAGCAGCTCAAAACAATGGGGATGATTTGCATACACATGCGTTTCAGTCATTGTTTGTGTTTTATTGGCGTCGCATTCGAACTGACGGCGCCATTTATTGGAAAATGGGTCAAACTGGTACGAGTAGACTAACTCGTCCCACAACCATACGGCCCATTTGGGACGAATTAATATTAATTAGGGCAATAGTCAACTGCTCCTGCTTAGTCCGAAAATTTGTTCTAAATATTGAACTTAGACCATATTATCAACTGGGTAAAGTATCTATGAAAATATTAATACAATTAAATAGACAACTGCTTCTACTTGGGCGTTCTAAATATTGGACTTATCATCTGGGTAAAGTCTCTTTAAAAATATTAATACAATTAAACTTCTGAAACTCGACCTAAATGGGACGATATTATGGAGTGTGGAACGAGGTATTATTCTTAATCAGAGTGTATGCCGTCAAAAAACCGTAGCCAGTAATTTTATTTTTATTTTGTAACCAATGTTCTGAGTCAAATAGATAGACCTAAAAGACTCGAAAAATACAATATTGACAAAGCATATTACTAGAACAATGTGCTTCCAAATAGCCATAGTACTACAATAAGTGCAATCGGGAACGGCGACTGTCGATACATTCAATTACATTAAGACAAATTCGTTTGGAACACACTCGACCGAATTGGCTGGGTCGATAAGGGTGAAGTCACACTATTGGGAGGATACTGTCAAGTTAAAATTCATTGAGGCGCTTAAATCTTTTTTGCAATGCTGGCTACATTGTACCAACATGGTTTTATTGTATATTTGTAATGTGTATTCTAGTTGCAATAAAGGGTATCTGTCTATCTTACCTTTCCTCAATTAAAGATGGGCGAATATTTATTATTATATATTATTGTTGACGTTTATTTAAGTGGCGTTTTTTAGTCTAAATTGAATAAATTGTCCTTGACTGACTTCCAAACTAGCCGATCTAGATGCCTACCATCTAGCGTGATCCCTCGACCTCAATAAAGAGGTCGTATGTCCATTATACATCTTGCTTGTTAGACGTTTTGCGCTGCGCTCTTAATACTATTAGCAGCTTGTCTTTAGTATAGAACTTTTCTATCCCATAACTTTTATCTTTCAGTGATAAACACCCAACCTTGAAGACATACGTTAGGTTTTATGTTATTTGCTAGTTTGAGAAACGTGTTATGACAACTGTACATCAATCACATTCAAACCACACAACCAAGAATCGAAAAGAGCTTGTGGGGAACTCACCCACATTTATTTATTCACAACACATAGCACATAAAAATATTATGACTAAAAATATTTATTTACAAATTTTATTACCTATTTATTTACAAACTACAATATGTACACAATTATCCACACAACATATACTTACACATAAACTACTACACTATATTAACTACACTAATTTATTTATTTACATATACATAACATTATAACATCGTCCGAGTAATTTATCGGATGCAACCGGCGAGCTTGCCGGCCGAGTGCTATGGAAGCGCACCGCTCCATTTGTGCGAGCGTCAGCAGTTTTGTACGCGAACGAATGCGCAGGCGGCTGCGCTCGCCAGTCGAGATCTATACACTTCGCGCGGAGCCCGTATCACTCGATGATCGCTCGATGCCTATGATCGTAACTAGCCGCGCGTATTTATCTTTGTTTTGCTTTGTGTCGTCATAAAAACGTTTCGAATATTCTTCCTATCTGTGCTATCTATCTTCTATAACTCTGATTCATGTAATTTAATTGTGCTTGTGTACCTAGAACAATATAAAAGTGAATCCACCAACTGTTCTCATTTATTGGAGTCAACCTCATTCCAGCACAATAGTAGTGGTAAGTGCTAACCTTGCCAACCACTAAAAGCTTGTCGAAAAGTTGATTTTCATTGTCAGATTTCTGTTTTAAAAACAGTAGTGTAGTCGTACCCTTAAGTCGTAAAAACTTGACTGCACGGAAGTTGCAATACAACATTGTATTAGTTTGCAACTATGTCACATTTGAAAGGGGGATATAATAAATCTTGAAGCAATTTTTACGAGCAAACCATGGCAACTGATTTGACTAGAAGTTTTGAAATGGAATCGTGCGATCTATTGCTGTGCGGTATTTGAGTTTTATTCGAATACCTCACAGCTCAATTTTGAATAAAAATAGGTAATATTTGACATACTTTTTTGTCTATTGGTCGGATCGGTTGGTCTTTTGGGGCATCCCCTTTTATTATAGCTCACTACTTATGCCTGATCAATCCAAAAATCGCTGATTTTTGAAAGTAAGTTCTGCTATTTTACCCGGGTGCATAAAATGCTGTCGTAGAAGGATACTTCTTTTGCTCATGAGCAGTTCGCATGGGCAGAGTACGTGGTCTTGGTCATCTTCATGCACATACATAACTACATACATAATATAGATTATATACACACAAAAAAAACTATCGCAGTGCGCTGTAAGCACTTTTCAGTTTTAGCACTTTGCTGCTACTTCAACGTAACTCGATTCAAAAATCTATAGATAATTTTTTTAAACTTTTTATCATACCTTTTTGAATACTCCATCAAATAATGGATTGCACACACAACACACTGCAGACCAACAATGGTTTAAAACAGCCGCAGTTGACACATTGCCCTGTCACGGATCAGCAATTTATTCATCTTACATAAGAGACTCTTCTTAAGACTTAAGATGTTTTGATGGGATACTACATACCTACTTTAAAGCCGGTTCCAGACGTGTGTAACGTGTAATGTATAGTTACGTGTATGGTAGCATCAAACGTGCAGACTGCGCGCGCATTTTGTGTTCCCGATACAAACTGACAGCCGATGGATCAGCGACGAGCGTTACCATGTACCTAATTAATGCTCGTAGTGCGTCCTGACACAAAATTACCTTACTCCTTAGATTACATGTTACACTTACCCCAGACCCGGCTTGAGTGAACACAACAACCTTCGAAATGCCAAACATTTTCGTCTGTCTACTATTTAACCTGCCTCGCCGTCAGTAAACACAGCAATTAAGCCTATCGGGTACGTGGGTGACAAAACTACATCGCCTCAGCAACGGCAAGGCAAAGTTCAGAGATAGAAGGCCAAACGGTGATCAATACCAATAATGAGGGTAATGAGCGAACTTCGCGAGAATGGCCCAAGTTTCGGCCTCGGGGGTATTATGACGCACCTGGGAATACGACACATTGTCTTTTATCTGGACGGTAAGGCAGCTGTCTTGGTACAGGAGATGGCGGGAGTATAGCTTCGATTCAAATAAAAAAACTATTTTCATCTCACCTGTTCGGAAAGTTGAACTTTCATGTGTAGATAGCCGGATGGGAAATAGCTTTTCCCTCCATACTCCACTCCTACTATTGAATAAAAGGATATTAGAGAGTATCGATAGTTATTGCAATAGGTAGTCAGAGCTGTATTAGCTATCGATAGTGATTTAAGTATTGAACTTTGATACTATCGATAGTATCTATAGTATTACTATGTGTCGATAGTATTTATATTATCGTTCATAGTATCATAGTTCATAGTATCATTACTATCGGTAGACTATCGATACTATCGATATTCTATGGATACTATTGTTTTTGCCTAGACTATCGATAGTCAATAGATACTATCGATATTTTATCGTATTGCTTTTGCCTCAACTATCGATATTCTATCGGCATACTGTCGATACTATTGCTTTTGCCTCAACTATCTATAGTCTATCAATACTATTGATATTTTATCGATACTATTGCTTTTGCCTCAACTATCGATACCCTCGATTTCCTCACAGTCGGAATGAAAAATAGTATGTTTAACTCGGGTGAAAGCACCCATTCCACTCTCGAGCTTTTGGCGCTCTCACTTCGTTCAAGCGCAAGAAACTTCTCGAGTGGAATGGTCACTTTCGTCCCTTGTATAACAATCTACTATTTCGCATTTAAGGAACTTTCTCTTTAGTTGTTGTACTACTGGACCAAGCCAACTAGACAACTGTCAAACGACTTAGCGACTTACGACGACGAATACAACGAAATTACTAAAGGTAGTTATTGTTAAACTAATCTCTTGGGATTTCCTTGTGTTGATAAGTTAAAGGAAAATCGGGATAATCTTCAAGAACTTTTAACCCTGCTTTCTGACAACATCAAACTCCAACTATCAGAAAATAAAATTGTAAAAAAAACATGAATAACTAAAAAAAAGGTTGATTAAACCATCGGTGCTCAAAATTAGTTAAAAAAATTTATTGTTACAATTAAGCTGTATTGCCTAAGTTTATTTTATATCCATTGCTTTTTAATTTTCATCTGTATTTAGTTGTATTCGTCATTGAAAGTCGTTTGACAGTTGTCTTGTTGGCCGGGTCGGGTAGTACTGTCTGTGTACTGCAATATTGTCTTACAGTGAGAAACTCTTACAGTAAATCATAGTAATATTGAGAAAGTTTTAAACTTTAATAATCTATTAACAAGCATTATATTTTGAGCTAAATTATTCATTTAAATAAAGCAAAGTCAAAAAATACATTACAAACTTGAGCGATCTAACCGAATGTACAGTCACTGTCACACACACACACACACACACAAAAGCACACACACACGAACATACAGTCGCACGCACACAATCTAAAACTCATACTAATGTGATTGTTATTTTGCCTACCTACCATCTATTTAAGGAAGAGCAGTGTCTCCTGGCACAGGCTTCATTTTAGCTTAAAAGGAGACACTGATCACTATTCATGTTATGTACTATTTTGTTAAAGCTAATAAACATTTTTCATTTTCATTTTTCACAGTCACGAGCATCAATATGTATACATCTGCATTCGATTTAACACCTTATTACAAAGACACCAAAACTTATTTTATACACTTCATTGCTTGACTGAACATGAAACCTAGTTTTTTCTCTGTATTCGTAAATGTTTCGTAATATTTAGCACAGATGGTAACGAACAAGAATTGTTTCATAACACGCTTCGTATGTACTGAAAATGAATTTGTTGTAATTAAACAAGAGGTAACCACAATATCTCATTACAATATAAACATTGTTGTTATTCAAAAAAACCGGCCAAGTGCGAGTCGGACTCACGTACGAAGGGTCGGAACCCTTATACGTACCCCTACCCTTACCACCCTACCCTTGTTACCTTTGGTACGGATGCCATTATTTAGAGATAGATAACTCTTTATTGCACACCATAAAAGTAACAACAATACAATTTACAAAGAAAGATGTACAAATTAGGCGGTCTTATCGCTAAGAGCGATCTCTTCCAGACAACCTTTGGGTATAGGAGATACTTAATCACAGGAAGGGGGTGATTGGTGTGAAAGACACAACATAAGACACTATTATACTTTTAAAAAACACGTTTGTACGGAAAACCCCCTTAGATAAACATATTTTTTATTTTTATTTAAGTATTATTTTTGAAGTGAATATACAACTTAATATTCTGAGAATATTTCAAGCGTCTGCATGTTGCCATTATTAATATCAAATAAAAATACAGCGAAAAAATCACGTCTTAAATATTATTTTTATTTTAATTGCATGATTTATTTTAAAAGTTTAGGTACAACCTAATATTCTGTAAATAAATAAATAATAAAAAATAAATTGTTTCAACAAACACACCAATTACCTAGCCCCAAACTAAGCGTGAGCTTGTGCTATGGTGACTAGGATAACAGATAGAAATACTTAAATACATATAAACATCCATGACTTAGGTATAAATTGCTCGTGCTCATCACACAAACATTTGCCCCTTGCGGGATTCGAACCCGCAACCGCCTGGTTTAGAAGTCCGGTGCGCAAACGACTACACTAAGACGGTCGTCAATATCCTCCAAAATAAATATCTTAAGCGTCTACCTGTTGCTGTCATATTGTTTAAAAATATTCCCAATGCAGCAATGGTAAGGATTGGTGATATACAATGATTGGTGATATCCCTATACACGCTGAAATTTTAGTGGTTGTTTTCCCGCAGCAGAACGATTTACCTTTAGTAGTACTATCGAATCGTGCGGGGTTTTTTTTTAAAACTAAAAATATTTTTGTTTCAAAGTAATCCAAAAAATAATCATCAACTCGAAAACGTGATAAAAGATAGTTTCTTGTAGTTGACGTATTTGAGTACTGCTTGCCTTACGAAATCAATGTTTAAAGCAAAAGAAGCTCTATGCAATAAGTAATACAGCATCACTAATTTTACTGCGGGAAAACAACCATTACAATTTCACCGTGTATACATTATTTAAACATGGCCAAAAGATTATCTTAAAAAAAACAAGTCTTGGATCAAGTCTGACTTTTTGGAACATAACAGAGTTTTGTAAGTATTTTAAGTACATAAACTTTGTTCAGACGACCTTTTTTATTTTTATTATTAATGACCGACATTATAGGTTATGATGTCGGCTCCGTTGGACATACTAGCTTTTAACATTAGTATGTACAAAGATTAAATCCATACAAAATTCTTACTTTTACGGTCAGTCACGGTAGAAATAATATAGTACCTATATACTTTATACTGCCTGGTAAAGAGCGTCGGTGGCGCAGTGGCTAGCGGGTTACCTTTCATGCGGGAGGTGGTACCGGTTCGATCTCACGTGCCGCCATGTACCAATGACTTTTTCTGAGTTATGTACTGTACTAGTTGTTTTACCAACCGATGCTCTTGCGGTGTAGGAGAACATCGTGAGGAAACCTGCACATTCAGATGACTGAATGTGTAACCATGATCGTAACTGGTCAGGTTCCCGCGTTAACAGGGTCACGGAGGTTAGATGGCAGTCGCCACACACCTGATCTGCCACATCCTGGATCATGATCCAAAGCGGACTTTGGGCCCTCGCGTTCAAGTGACCAGTTATTTTAAATTGTGTGCAGTGCCTATAGTAATTTTAAAAACTTGAAGCTTAAGCTTGCCTGTTAATCTGAATTTACGGTACCAAACTCACGAATAATTATATAGGTAGCAATGCTGCAGCAGAGCTAGACAACATGGTTGCTTCTTTGGTAGGTGAATTAATTCGACGCTGGCAAGGCGTCAATTTGCGGTCTTATTCTGATCACCCGAGAATGCAATTTTATGCATTTGATTGTGCAACTAACGCACTTTTTATTGCAATAATATAATGTGACCCTGAAAATGTATGTGACCCAGAAGATTTCCGACCTATTACCCCTCTTAAGCCAAACGACTCGATATATAAGTGTAATAAGCCCTGTATTTTCTGTCCTATTTGAACTTAGCAAACATAAAAACCTAAGTGGTTTATGTCAATGTCAAAGTAATATAAGCTGTAAATTGTGCTTTAAAAATGCTAAATAAAAAAAACAGACTTCCGGATCGAAAACTAAATTCCTACTGTTTTCATATTACATTGTCTTGTTTTCATATTACATTAATCATATCAATTTCAAAACATGTACCTATGTAACAAACAATTTACACAGCTGTCATATCGAATGACTAACACCTTTTATTGTAGGCTTTTTAATATTGTTTCATCAGAATACAACCGCTTACGTCATCCAACCTCGCTAGTTTGTTGATCTGCGCACAAGTGCAAGCGCAGCCGGAGCGAACACAGCGCGTCGGCCATTTTGGTTTATTTGAATTTCGAACGTGTTTTATTTATTTTGTGCAAGGATGACGGGAACTGTGCCTTATCAAACGTAAGTTTTTTTTTATTTATTCAAGTAGGTTCGATATGACTATTTTGTGATCGCTGTACAATTATTTTTAGTGGCAAATTAAATATTGTAGGTAATTTGATGCGCTAATTTTTTATCGTGCTACTTTTATCGTTATACAACCATGCTAACATACCGATTAGTGTTTATAAGCAGTAATTATTGATGCACACTGAAATGTACACTAAAAACTACCTTGGTGTGCCATGTTTCATAATATTGTGTGAACCAAATCAAATTTTGGTGACGATAAAATATTTCAAAGCAGTTTATTGAAGTGCGTACGTTACATATTGCCTACATTAGAGATACTTTTGTTGGCTTACGTTATTATTTTATATTCCTAAATATACAAAAAATAGATAACTTCTGAGAAATAAGAGCTTATATTGTCACATGTGCTAACAATAAACCTAGGTACTGCAAAATAAACTCATGTGTCAGTACGTTAATTGTAGCACATGCAATTTTGCCCTACATATCAAAAAAACAACTCGTTGCCACAGTGTTATTGTACTTTATTATTATTATTGTTCTTTGTCGTTACTTTACTACTATTATTGTGCTAATTTTGTTTACCTATTATTAATGTTTTTGCAAGACAAGGTCGACTTTCAATTACTCGGACCTTACTCAATAATAACTTGTTTCGATTATTCTGCCAGTACCAAACTGAATATACAATTATAGGTATTATTACTAAATAAAGGTTTACTGGTAATGTTTTAGTGACGTAAATGTTTTGTTGCATTGGTGAAACATGTGAGGAAATTTTTAGGGTAAAAACGGGACCCTATTGCTAAGCCTCCGCTGACTGTCTGTCTGTCACCAGGCTGTATCTCATGAAGCTGGACAGTTGAAATTTTCACAAATAATGTATGTGTTGCCGCTTTAACAACAAATACTGAAAACAGGATATAATAAGTATTTAGGGAGGGCTCCCATACAATAAGGTGCTTGTGGCGCAGTGGCGGCAGCGCTTTGGTAGTGATACCAAAAGTTAAGCAACCCACGGCGCGGTCGTGATTGGATGGGTGACCATTCCGACCATTTAAGTGACGTCCATGACAAGCATCTCCGTGCTTCTGAAGGCACGTTAAGCAGTTGGTCCCGGCTAATATCTGTGGTATTAGTCGTTAAGCCTAGTCAGAGGCCCTAGGGCGGCTTGATAACTTCTGACAGTAAGGTTTGTCACTTGCCTTACATACACCCCTCCACCAATCCGCACTGAGCCCGCGTGGTGAAGTATGGCTCGTTCCTCCTCATAGTTGAGGTGAGGCCTTTTCCCAGCAGTGGGATCTAATAGGCTGACTTATTATTTTTTTATTTCCCATACAATAAACTTGATTTTTTGCCGTCTTTTGCTCGATATTGATAATGGCAACAGGCAGACGCTTGAAATGTACACAGAATATAATTATGTATATTCAATTTAAAAATAAATGATAAAAATAAAAATGGGTACATAGGGAGCCCCTATACAAAATTGTTTCTTTTAGTATTTAAAACTAAATAAAGGTCATAAGTCTGCAGTTGTTTTTATAGATAATGGTACGGAACCCTTCGTGTGCGAGTCCGACTCGCACTTGGCCGGTCTTATTATTTTTCAGTTTTATCGTTTGTAGTGATCTATTCCAAAGAGCCTTTAAGTTAAGGTTAAATTCTGTAAGCTTCTTAAATAACTTTTTTACGACTTAATTATTTGTATACTGCTCACTTATTTTGCTTGTTAAAATAACCCAAAATTATTACTTGAGAACCAGTTTTGGTATGTATTTACTTTTAACAGGCCTTTTAATTTACGTTTTAATTATTGTAATTCAATAGTTATTATAATTGTTTTCTGAGTTAGTTATGTATTACAAAGTATCTTCTCTTACATCATTATTACAAACTACTTAAAAAATCAAAAAAGCTATTTATTGATTTTGGGAAAACCATCTTAACAATATTTGAACGTTATCCTTATATTGATTTGATTTTATAAAATTTTTATTTATCCTTTGGCTTAAATGTTCGATTTTAATTTTCCTGTTAAAACCAGTTTCGTCAAAGAGGTAGATAAATAGATATTCTTTATTAGAACAATAAAACATATAACATCAATACAATTTATAACATTAACACAACGGCAAAAGAGAATTTGAATAAGACTGCCTGGTCTAATCTGGGAGCGACCTCTTTCAGACAACCTTTAGGTAAATGAGAACACTGGTTATAATTTTTGTGAGCGAATTTTTTATTAATTTCGTAAGAACAGTCCTGGTAATAAGAAAAGGTGTTCAATGCATACTGAATAACACGGTTAAGACACCGACATTGCTACTTTTGGTCCATATTTAGGTACTTTTACAATAAAATACGTATTAATCTTGATAGAAAAGTGTCATTGAAATTTATTTAATTTTGTAAATAAATTTCAATGACACGATTATTCCACAATCTATGTAGAAACTTAAAATGACAGTAGCGGCACGTCTGTTTTTTGATATAGTTGTTTTTATCTTCACATGCTGCAATAAGAAGTAGCAATGTAATAAAAATTCTTGCATATGTTGATAAAGATACGCTACTGTCTTTTGTGCTCAGAACAATTCATTTAAATATAAATTTTACATGTTTAAAGTTTAGCTCATACTTAGTTTTTTCCACTTTATTCCACTGTAAGAAGGCAGCGACTCAAAAGGTTGTTTACTTGTAGTTATTTCAATTTTATTCCAATATAATAAGAACAGAATTCTCGAGTAATATTTAAATAACTCATTTACAAAGTTGGCCTAACAGCTAGACTTTATTTCTAGGAAAGCGTCCGCCATCTTGGATTCTAAGCTTCCTAACTAAATTTGGGTCTGTCAACATTCGAATTCAACTTCAAGAAGTCCTCATGGCGAGATGTTACCCGAAATGCCGACAGACAAGTTAAAAATGATAAAACTAAAGTGAACAAGCTAACTAACTAACTCGATAGCTTTTAAAATGGCTCTCAAACGAACGGCAGGAAAGCGATGAGACGTCTTTTTGACAGCTATTTTTAGAGTCATGGATTTAAGCGGTAGGCCTAACTGTTCGTACCTCATATGAGCGTATGATCTGAGGTTCGTTGTTCGTACAGAATGGTAAAAAATTATCACCGTATTATTAATTACTCGCAGTTCCCCGCAACTTCGCCCGCGCCAAAAGTCAGATTTTCCATACAAACTTTCATCCTCTATTAACTATCTCTGTACCTCATTTAAATCGGTTCAGTAGTTAAGGCGTACTTACTGACAGATATTCTTTAGCATTTATAATATTTCTAGATTAGAAGTTCCGCACACAAATAGACATCGTAGTCCAGTCACATGCATCATGTAAGCCTTTTTATATAAACTCAATACAGACAGACAGTTTATTTTTTGCTGTATGTGTGCATTTGCTCGTAACAATAGCGAAATCTTCTAGATACCTACATTTAAACAAGTTTTTTGTTACAGTGACATAAGCAAAAATACATATTTAAACACTATATTGTTAGTATACAAAGACAATGAAAAACATAAGTAGCTTTTTAGGCAACTATTTCTGACTCGCAAACAACTTATCTAAAATTAGACGTTTAAATGTAGCTAAAGTAATTTGGTTGGTTTAAATCAAACGGACAAAACAGTGATTAGTAGACTTGCTTCCCAGGCTGTCTAAGACTAATTTTAAGGTCATTTCGTCTCTTTCTTTGCCAAAGAAACGAAAGAGACAGACTACAATAATTTAGTAATGTCAAACTAAGCAGCTGTCAGTTTATAAGGGTACAGAGCCCGTAGACAACATGCAATCTAGTCTAAAGCGAAGTTCGTTATCGCTAACAAAATGTATGAAACTGACATAAGCCATCGAAATATCTCGTGACTTTTGCATTCATTTTGTTGGCGATAGCGAAGTTCGCTATAGAAAGATTGCATCTTGTCTAAGGGCCCAGGTATGGCTGATGCATACTATTATCGGCTTAGCCAAAGGACCTTTCCAGTCTATGCCTGTGTAAATTGGATTACCATAACCTCAGTTAGCTTAGATGGATAATTGGATATTCTACGCCTTACAAAATCAAAACCTAAACATGGCCTTTATAAGGTTACATTTTAGTAACGGATGAAACTTAGAGGGCAAATGCAACAACATTAGTTAAAAGTGTTTGTAAGAAAAAAAAACATTTATTTTTGTACGCTAGATTTCGAGAAAAACGCCAAGAAACATTATGATTTCTAAGTAAAAAGCGTTGTGATTACTCTCTTGCTTACGTTTGGTACACCAGTTCAGAGTACGAGAAAATCAAAATAAAGAAGGCAGCGGCAAAAACTTAGTTTTTAAGTCTAAACAGGATGATCTTAAAAACATTAAATTTTTTATTAGGAAAAATAAAAATAATAAAATTGCCCGTTTTTCAGAAAATACTGTTCAGGTATTTCTCTGATTTAGTAAGAGGCTCTGTTAAAATATCATCACTTGCTAAAATGTAAACTTATATAGCTTTCAACTAACCTTTTAAACCAGGGTTTACCAATTTTTTTACAGCCGGTAAACGGCGATTGACGGTTAATTTGACAGAATTCCCATACAAAATAGGTAAATAATGCTAAACCGGCTGATTAAAAATTAAACATGTAATAGTGAACCTTGAAAGGGGAACTTGAAAATGTCTTGCAGCTGACGGTTTCATTCAATATCTATCTATATACAGTGTGTTTGGGTTTCGACTGGCGTACATTTATGGGCTATTAGATCATCAAATGTTATCGGCAAAAAACCCCCATGTAGAGTTAGCTCTACCCCTCTTTAAATGGCAGCCATTTTTTTAAAATGCTACTTTTATTGATCTGGAGGTCCTAAAAATTATGGCCTATCAAGTGACATAAAAATCAATTCAAAATTATTAACCGTCAAAGCGGACATTTTTTTAAAAAAAATATTGCTAAAAATTTAAAAATGTTAAATAGTTTTTTGAACCTATTACAAAACCCAAAAAATTATGTCAAAAAATTACAAGAAAAATTTCTTTAAAAATTGGTAAATTAAATTATCGTTAGTCGAAACCCGGACAACCTGTAGATACATATACAGGGTGTTAATGTAAACAATCTTTTGGTAGGTGAAGTCTGTTTCAAGGTGGTGAATGTATGGCTAGATTCACCCCCTTAAAGGCAATACCTATAACTTTTAGTATTGGGTCATGAGCAAAATCTAAAAATATCAGGTCCTTCATACAATTTTCACTAACAAGGGTGTTGTGTATCTCATATATAGGGATATGATGTCCTCCCGGCCGAATTTCGACTACGGCGGCCTATCTCAACAGAGATCAGCCAACTGCGCGGGACATATTATAGTGCACAAGTGTGTGCGCAATACACAGGTGCACTCTCTGTTCCTTCAGTCTCATAATTCGGTGAGGCGGCAGTCCGACATGACCGTAGAGAGATCAGGCGCAGGACCAACGGCTTAACGTGCTTTCCGAGGCACGGGGGTATTAACACCACCAACTTCCTGACTCCGGAGCTGTGTCTGAGTAATTTCAAGACAGAAAAACCCAAATACTCTCGGCCCGACCCGGGATTCGAACCCGGGACCTCGTGGATAGTACCCAGCGTGCTGACCACTAGACCAACGAGGCAGTCAATCGATAAGGATATATGAATATATTAGATGTGGGGTAATCTAAGTCAGTTAGGCATAGTAACTTGCGTATACATAGAAGTCCAATGGTCTGTGAAATCAATTATAGCGGCATTTGACATCGTCAAGATAGATTACTGCCCCCGACTGAGTTGTCATACACTGATATAGGTTTCGATATGCTCCAGTGACCATGTGTTAGTACAATTTGCAGGGCATGCTGCTAGCTAAGCTAAGATCAGACGCGTAAAGGCATTAAAAGAGTATTAAATTTTGTGGCCTGTCATGCAAAAAATATATATTCATAGTAACGCATATACAAGAGCGTCAGTGGCGCAGTGGCTAGCGGGTTGCCTCTCATGCAGGAGGTACCAGTTCGATCCCACGTGCCGCCATGTACCAATTACTTTTTTTTGAGTTATGTACATTATAATTATTTTTATAACTTAAGCAATTATTTTGCAAGTTTTTACGAAATCAAATTGAATTTCGCTCACAAAAATTAATCGACTGTGTCATCCGGTGGGACTTGAACCCACGTCCCTTCGCTATCCGGGCGAGTGCTCTTACCAACTGAGCTACGGAGGACGTTAGTCAGCCGACGAATTTTTGTAAGGGCTTGCTACGCCAGTGAACACTCGCCTCACAATTTTTGTGAGCGAAATTCAATTTGATTATGTACATTAGTTGTTTAACTAACCGATGCTCTTACGGTGAGGGAAAACATCGTGAGGAACCCTGCGCATTCAGGCGACTGCATGTGTAACCATGATTCAAAACTAATCAGGTTTCCCTAGTAACAGGGTCACGGTGGTCAGATGGCAGTCGCTCCACTGTAATAACCTGATCTGCCACATCCTGGATCAAGGTCCAAAGCGGACCCTGGGCCCTCGCGTGCGAGTGCACAACCGGGATAACACTAGGAAGATCAATAACGCAACATTGTTTATTTTTCCTCAGCCACCTAGCCCCAGAAAACAATTTTGCAAACGCTACAGAAAACCCAAGTATAATTTAAAACGCACTTTACCATAATGGCAATATAATTTAACAAAAAACAACTTTGAATTTGTTTCCCTCCCAGTGTCAAAGTACAAATATACTGTGCCAGTGTGGCATGCATCGTGTGTTCAAATCGTATAATAGCCCTGTATTGTCTCGTTATTATACATCACAACACGATAAATAGAAAATTACAGGTGTTGATACGAATGAATAATATTGTGGGAACTGTATTCATTTTTTGAATTACTAACTGAATGAAAACAAGTCAAACAGGGTTTTTTATTTTGATTAGGAACTACGATCTACAGGTTTACTACTAGAAAAGATCCTGGGTTCTCCCAAAACATTTCATGATAAAAACAAAGTATTGTTCTAGTTTTTTTTTTGGTATGTAAATGTAAAGCTGCGTCACAGAATAAGTACTAGTACTCCGTACAGAAGTATGACTTTGCAATGAAATTCAAAGAAATATCTACTCAATGTTGTCAACGATATGGTGTAATTCAGTTCGCCTCTGACTGAAGCATATTTTCGTGTAGACACCTATTGAAATACATTGCAAGATAATTTCATTCTTATAACTCTGGAATATCTATACTATAATATTATAAAGAGGAAAGATTTGTTTGTTTGTTTGTTTATTTGCATCGAATAGGCTCCGAAACTACTGGACCGAATCAAATGAAATTTGGCACAGAGATAGTTTGAGATACTGGGAAGGACATAGGCTACTTTTTGTCGCCTATGTCCTTATAAAATCATCAGGGGGGTGAAATGGGGATTAAAATTTGTATGGAAAATCCGACTTTTGGCGCGGGCGAAGTCGTGGGGAACTGCTAGTGATTCATAAATACACTAAACCTATTCAGTGACGTACTATCACGCAACGCGTTAGGGTTGACTGCCGCAAGAAGCTACTTACGCCATCTAGCGCATCTTTCTAGGACTTTATTCACGCTCGTCCAACCAGCAACCTAGTGTCGCGCACCGCCGGTGAATAAAACGCGGGAGCGTGTCGCTGCCGGCTAGCGACACCCAACTTGTTTACTCCCTTACCAAGGGGTCGCCGCGCGTAGGTACGTTTTTGCTACCTACGCGGTAAGATACACAGGCCTGGCTGCGTGAACTTCGCGGGGCTATAGAACTACCCCCGCGAATAGGGCCCAGGGGAAAATAAACAGATTATTTTCGTTCATGTGGCGAGACGGGCCAATATTTATATTGAACTTGTTTATTCAACTATTTAAATTCATAAATGGCATTTTCTGACTTGAATTGAATCGGTAAAATGTTTAAGTTATTTATAGTCGCTTATAAACTCAGACGCTTTAGTGAAAGAAGTAAGGTTTTAATTCATCGAAATTGATTTAAACTCAATCAAAAGAACATCTTAACCAATGCAACAGCTAATCGAAATATTACATTCACGATATGCTCATGCGTGTTTCAATAACAAGCCAATTGTTTTGCATAACTTTGAATTGTTATGTTACAGCATGTCATCGGAGCCGTTATTTAAGAAATGCTGCGGCTGCTTCCCACTACGGATCGGATGCTACATCTTGGGGTATCTAAATCTGGTATGTATGTACCTACAGGTTGTTTAAAAAAATGACATTCTAGAGTGACACTGGTAAAAGCTTAGCTAAAGACATTTTAGGTAAACCCTAATAAAAGTACCTAATCGTTTGGGAGATACTATACTTTATTTATTTTTTTTAAGCAGAAAAATAATAATAAAATAATAATAAATGTATGTGTTTCTTACGTTTACGCGAATTGTTGAACTCATTAAAACAAAAATTTACGGATTACTTCGCGATTTATTTACATTTTATTTAAAATCTAACGTTTCAAACACTTTACAGCGTTCGTGGTCACAGAGAGAGGTATTATTTGTTTTGAAAAATTAAACCACCGTCACTCATTAATATTAATTTACGTTTCTATTTACGCAGAAAGAGCTAACCGTGTCTTGATATCTTGCACTAAGAGGTGTTGTTTTGGTTTTTGCTAGAATAGGATTCCATGCCGGTAGAACTTTCCAACTATCTCTCTAATGAAATTTGGATGTTTTCTAATTTCAATGGCTTCATGGCATTCGAGGAATAAAACGCCGTTCTTTTGCAAGTATTTTTGGTTGGTCGAAACGAATGAAGTGGTTGGGTTTGTCTAAGGCATGTTCACAAACTGCAGATTTCGTGTTCCGTATTTAGTCTCCCTGTGACCACGAACGCTGTAAAATGTTCGAAACGTCAGGTTTAGAATAAAATGTAAATAAATCGCAAAGTAATCCGTAAAATTGTGTTTTAATGAATACAAAATATGTTATTCGCCTCGTAGCACAAACGGATATAAAAATGGTAATTCCTGCATTATAGTATGAATTGTAATAAAGCTTTATTATTATTATTATTAATGCCTGCATCAGCTACTCATATCAGTTTTGAAGGTAAAACTGTCAAATTAATGCAACTGTTTGATTAAATCTCCCTATTAATTAGACTTTCGTTGGTCATGTTATTTTTATTTAAAAGGTCTATGGGCTTGGCTATCTCCAGTGTCAGAAAGGCGTGCCATTTTTGGCAAACCTTGTAGGATATTCCTAACCTTTTAAACTGCATCACTAGTGGCCATCACGCTAGCTAGCGCTAGTTCAGGGTCCAAATCCCGTGTTGGGCCGAAAGTTACTGGAATTTTCTGTCTTGAAATTACTCAGAAAACTTGGAGTCAGGAAGTTGGTGGTGTTAACGTGCCTGTTTAACCAAACATTGAGCTATTGAGCTTGTAAAAATAGAAAATACACCTGTTTGTTGCTCTCATACTTGTGCACTATAATGTACCTCAGTTTAAAATGGCCGCCAAAATTCCGCTAGGAGGACATTATTTTGTTACTTAAATTATATTTAAAGTAGCGTTGACCTAAGGCCACCTGTTTTTTTATGAATGAGGCAATGTCAACAATTACTAAACGCCCCTAACCCAATATACGTACCTATGTAGTTTTAGTTTGCTAAGGTTTAGGTGAGGTGCTTGTGGCGCAGTGGCGGCAGCGCTTTGGTAGTGATACCAAAAGTTAAGCAACCCACGGCGCGGTCGTTATTGGATGGATGACCATTCCGACCATTAAAGTGACGACCATGACAAGCATCTCCGTGCTTCGGAAGGCACGTTAAGCAGTTGATCCCGGCTAATATCTGTCTGTATTTGTCGTTAAGCCTAGTCAGAGGCCCTAGTGCGGCTTGATAACATCTGACAGTAAGGTTTGTCACTTGCCTTAACCCTTCCACCAATCCGCACTGAGCCTGCGTGGTGGAGTATGGCTCGTTCATCCTCATAGTTGAGGTGAGGCTTTTACCAAGCAGTGGGATCTAATAGGCTGACTTTACTAAGGTTAAGTTTTAGTTTGTTTATTACGGAAACGAGAATGGCATGTTTGGTCATGCAGTCATGCCAAGTATGCCACAGGTATATGGCTATATCTATTGCCTAACTGCCCGAAGCCCTTAGAATTTCCGTTTACTACAATAAAGGTATGTTAGGCATGTATCATTGATTTATTCGATAGTGTTTATACCAGGAAAATATGCGCACATATCTTTTTTTATATTACTAATATGGGATCAACTCACAAGACTGTTTATGCCAAAATAATTTATTGTATGTGACCAAGATTAGAATTTCTTGAATTCTCCAAACAATGTGATTATCATGGTCATTATGAGTACAATAAAAAAACAGTCATAATAAAATCGTCACGTCAACGAGCATGTGTTTACAAACATTACGATAGATCTTTAATCCCCTGTTTATCTAAGCAACTCTTAGCTTGGATTAAAATACCGACCAAGCGAAACTTAAATGAGCGAAGTATTTAAAAGATTCTCTGAGAACTTGTCAACAAAGCTATGGAACAGAAAGAGAGGTGTTAAGTAAACGCTAATAAGTACCCAAGCACTCTTCTATCCTCAAGAGACGTACGAAGCATTTTCTCACTAAGACATAAAAACGTTTTTACATTGGGTCTTCATTTCAGCACAGAAAATAATATTATAATAGAACAAGTACAAGTGATTTTAATCAAGTCTCGATATCTGTCTGTACCGATTCACTATCGAGAGAATTTTTATTTTTTATTTAAGCGACATTGCACATCAATTTTTTTTATTTTTTTTTTATTTTGGCTGTGTATTTATTGCTCTGCTGAAGGGTAGCGCACTTGTCGGACTAGAATCTCAGATTTTATAATGTTACTGCGCTATAGTTATGTGTGTAAAAACTACACGCTATAACTAATCGTGCATTGCTCTAAATACTATCCTCCGAATAATAATTGGGATTGTTATAGGTATTAGTAAGTCAAATATAGGCATGGTGTTGAAATACTACCACTTTATGTAGTATGGAAGTGTTTATTAAAAAGAGCACTGTATAGATTTACAGTTAAGAGACAAAGAAAAAAATATAAATATCTATTTAATTACATCTATGGCCATCATAATACTCATTTATTACTATAGTACCTGGATTCAGAGGCACACTGATAGGTAAAATAATAATAAAATTGTTTCAACAAACACACCAATTACCTAGCCCCAAACTAAGCGTGAGCTTGTGCTATGGTGACTAGAATAACGGATAGACATACTTATATACATTTTTTTTTATATAAACATCCATGACTTAGGTACAAATACTCGTGCTCATCACACAAACACTTGCCCCTTGCGGGACTCGAACCCGCAACCGCCTGGTTTAGAAGTCCGGGATGCGAACGACTACATCAAGACGGTCGTCAAGGTAGCTGAGTAAATTCTATAAATACAACAACATATTATGTACAAGTAGATAAACTGCTGTGAAAATATGAATGACACTATGACAGCACATCATAAGGTATCTTATTCTGTTGTAACAGGGGCGGTATTGCAATAAACATTTATAGTCTGATATGCGTGGTCAGCACCTCAGAAATAGGTAGACAAAAAACGGTAAACAGTAGGTATTCTATTAGAAATAGAAGGTCAAATACTTGGAATTAACTCGCAATTCCAAAAATACCACATGGACAGTAGATGGTTTATAAATTTACTTAGTAATGAAGAACTACATAGCTGATAATCAAAATTAATAAAATTCTTTGCAGGTCCTGAACACATTCCACACGCTAGCCCTGCTTACCCTGACAACTTACATCGGCGTATCCACCCACGGGTTTGACCATTTCGACTCCAGACCCCGAGAGGTGTCTGACAAGACCCTTGAAGTGGAATCCGTGGAGCGACCCTTCCTTAATCAGATCGGACTGCTTTTGCTGGTCATCCTCTGTGCTAATGTCGCGTGGCTCATCATTAATGTGGCCTGCCTGGTTGGACTACATAAGGTATAGGAAAATTTCCTTTTTTTTTTATTTACGCTTTACATGCCTTATGTGCAGTGCAAAGGTTCCGTACCCTAAAAACTATAACCATAGTAAGGCCTCTGCACTTTTTACGTCCTGACAAAAAACCCTCATAGTTTCGTCATGTCCTTCTGTCTGTCTGTATCTCTGTCCCAGGTTTTGCTTCTTAGCAATTAGTACTAAAAACCGAGACCGTTCGTACTAAAAACTGCTATTTTGTAGGTGTATGTATACCAATTACGACCAAGATGTATTATATAGAAAATTATTACCGACAAAGTGGTAGAGTAAAATGTTGAAAAATATGTATATATTTTTAGGAAAGCTCCCCTTCATGTGAAGTAGGGATAATTTTATTTCGTCATCTACCCCATCTGGGGTATCGTTGAGTAGGTCTTGTAAAATTACCTTTTTAATTATTTTCCGATTTATTGCTCCATTTTCGAAATATTAAACTTTAATGTGCAACTTTTTGGTCCAGTGTGGTTCCTTTCCGCCCTCTCCCTCTAAAAGCATAACTGCATGATAAAAGATTCAAAAAAGAATCTCTTTCCTTAATTCAATTTAATATCATTTTATAAACTTTAAAGGACTCGCACTTGGCCGGTTTTATTGATTATTGACTGTAGCCGCCCTTGTCACTCATACCACTATGACAGCACAAAGAAGCGTGATAGCTAGACTCGAAATGACCGACATCGTCAATCGGAGTAAGGCTTCAGTTGTGGTTTAAGATCATTATTTATTATAACAAGAATAACATAAGTTTACTTAAGTGAGGTTATTACTTATCACAGGCCTAAGTGACGTCCAAGACAAGCATCTCCGTGCTTCTGAAGGCACGTTAAGCAGTTGGTCCGGCTAATATAGTAGATATTAGACGTTAAGCCTAGTCAGAGGCCTTAGGGCGGCTTGATATCATCTGACAGTAAGGTTTGTCACTTGCCTTACATACACCCCTCCAATCCGCACTGAGCCCGCGTGGTGGAGTATGGCTCGTACCTCCTCATAGTTGAGGTGAGGCCTTTGCCCAGCGGTAGGATCTATATAGGCTAACTTTACATCCAAATTAAAATTATAATTTAAGTAGGTACGTATTAGTGATTGTTGAAATCCTATGGATATTGTTTGCCAAATTAAGCAAGAAAATGCGTGGAGCTCTTGAATTTAAACAATGTAACAAAAACATCGTGCTTCTCCAGACAACAACCTTATTTAATAATCTTTGTTCAGAACTGCTTTCAGAACACCTTTCAACAATGAATATCGTTAACTTAAGCTATTAATTCTAACTCGCAAAAAAGGTTTTTGTTAACACAATACGAATTTAATTTGAAGTTTTCAAATTTTATTGTTAGGTAAAGAAAATTATCCAAGATTAAAATAAGAAGAATGTCGAATAACATCGTGTCTAAGTTAAATCAAACTAGTGCTTAATTAGTGTTTTTTTATTTATTTTGAGCCCGGGATGTCCCACTGCAGGGCAAAGGCCTGCTAAAAAGGGTAGCCTTTTTCCACTCTCCATGATCTTGGGCAGCTTTTATATTTATTTATTTATATCAAGCGGACTACAAACTTAATACCTACAGGCTTATATAACAAACTTAATATTACAGTTTTACAAATTATGAAATAAGTACATAAACCATGGAAAAACTTGCTTGCTTTGCAAATGGCCGTTGTCGAGTGACTAACGTCTTGTACCTCAGATGGAAGAGCAATCACCCGGATAACGATGGAACGTGGGTTTGAGTCCTGCCAAAAGACCTACCCACGCCATTAGGGTACCTACCCTAGGTACCCTAATGGCGTGTTTGTTGAAATAATGTATTTATTGATTTTAACCTATTTTCAGAAACGTCCAGGCCCCATCCGTGTATACGTCGCCTTCGCGACAGCTCGCCTCATGCTGTCTCTCGCTGGATTCGTCTACCTGGTCATGACGAATACTGCCACCACCAACGCAATTGTGTCGCACAGCGTTGATCTTGGTAAGTGGGTCAATCAAATTTTTGTTGTCCCCTGTTTTCGACACTTTCTCAAAATTAGTCTTATTATGACTTAACATAGGTACTACATAATAAGACCCGAAATAAATTTTATACTTAGCCCTTTTATTCAAGTACAGAAATACCCAACTAATATGGTTTGCCAAAATTAATCCTCATCAAATTAATTTTAAAACGCGGGATAGGTATATTGTTGTCGAATAAGCACGCTCGCGCGTCTTTTTTCTGTTCCGCTATTGGTCATTAGCTGCCGCCATGCTAGCGCTCGCGAGAGTGAGATGGAAATAATACCTGCAGTGTACTGTGGACCAAAGTAGTGGTATCTAAGGTTTACTGTAAATTTTACCTTTTTCGTTAATCTTTGGAGCCATACTTTATTTACACGACGCGCCTTATCAAGTGGGTACTACTGTACTCAGATTATTAACCTACCATTTAGAACACTTTTTGACGTAATTTATCGTTTAAAGTATCTTCAAAGTTAGTGACTCAGGGGACTTAATTGATCCAGGGTTTGTATGAAACAATGGTTTGCATTTGCATGGTTAAATAGTGACTACTTGGTCAATACTTTTTTTCCATGTTTTAGTATTGTTTTGATAGTACGACATTACATTACCATATCTATGTAAGGGTTAATTCAAATAACTTTTTACTTCACTCAAGAACTAGAAATAACTTGGAAAAGATTAAGAAAAGCAAAAAGATTGATCCAAGTACGAGTATGTAAACGTAAAAAAGTTTTTGTAGAAAGGGGCACGAGAAAACGTACTAAGTGAGACATTTTAAAATATAAATACCATTTGATTGGCGGGCTTATGTATGATTTTATCGAAATTTACAAACTAGGGCAACAAAAAAATTTAATATTTCAGAAACGTGAACAAAATGTCTCGAAGGATGATGAAGCAAAACGCACAACTGCTGTATCCTATTGCTTTTTAATAATAACTAATTATTTATGTTGTTTAAGGCCAATACCGTATAATTATGTATTGTGGAAATCAATTTTGCACACACAAAATTGATTGACCGTGTCGTACGGTGGGACTTGAACCCACCACCTATGCGGGCAAATGCTCTTCCAACTTGCAACGACGCTCATGCTTAGGTACCGGTGCGAAATTAGCGACCATATTATGCTTCGAACAATGCGAAAGAAAAACGCATGAAAACTTTCGCGCTCCTGACAGCAAAACCTGAGTTCGTGAAAACGAATCCTTCAAGAGGCCAATATAATGTGATGAGCACGAGCGTTTGTGTACCTAGTCATAAATGTTTTATTTAAAGCATGCCTATCCGTTATCCTAGTCGCCATGGCACAAATTTTTTTTGGGGACTTACTACCTATTACATATCGATATTGACCCGTGAAAGTCGCTTGTAACGTAAGGGACTTTGCGTAGGCGTTCTCTCTTTGGTTAATTTGTAAAGTTTCTTTTAGGTGATTGTACCCTGACCGATGAATAAACTCTGGTCGCCTACGCACATTCCTAACTTTTTGTTTAAGTTTCAAGGTTCTGTAAATTTATCTTTATATACAGAAGACAGACACCATTTAATTACTTATTAGGGAACATCGTTTTTGTTGAATACTATTAATAAAATTACTATAAACGGATTATGGTACGTACACAAGGCTACATCAAACAAAATATACATCTATTATTAGGTCAATAAAACGAACTAAAAGGTGCTTAGAAAAAAATCAGTCGGAAATTGTTATTTCTAAGCTAAGCTAGCTCCTATTTAATTGCACAGAGATTTCTTACCCAAATTGATAAATTACCTATACATACCATACATTGATATGAAGACTGTCACTTTACGAAAATATATGTTTTTTAGTTAAATGCATTCAAACTAGCAAAGTAATGTTAAGGAAACTTAAAACGCTCTTCCTGGAAAAAGTTCAATTTTGCGTACTGCCGTACTCAGAGACGTCAATTAATGTTAATCCTTCATAAAATCTCATGCTGTCCTTTTCTATTTCATTGACAAGTGGCAGAAAGAGACTTAATCAAGGATTAAAATTAATTAATGACTCTGAGTGCGGCAGTTAGTGACAGTCTTCTTATATGTACGTACATCGTCGTGAAATGCAGCCAAACTCTTAACTAATTCATTACGGAAATCTGTAATAATCACATTTCGTGATTACAATACGATAAAATCGAAGCGAGCGAATTTGAGTTCAATCACAGAATAAGTACTAGTACTTCAAACAGAAGTATGACTTAGCAATTGTATTAAAAGAAATGTCTACTCAATGTCGTCAACAATATGGCGTAATTTAGTTCGCCTTAGAGTCAAGCACATTTTCGTGTAGACACCTACAAAAATCCATTGCAAGTTAATTTCATACTTATTGCTCTGGAATATGATTCATAATACACTAAACCTATTCAGTGACGTAATATCACGCGACGCGATAGGGTTGACTGCAACGAGAAGCTTCTAACGCCATCTAGCGTCTCTTTCTAGTACTTTATTCATTCTCATCCAGCCAGCAACGTAGCCGCGCGGCCGCCGGTGAATAAAACGCGCGAGCGTGTCGCTGGCCGGTAGCGACACGCAAGTTGTTTTAGCCCCTAAGTAAGGGTCGCCGCGCGTTTTTGCTACCTACGCGGGGAGATACAGGCCTGGTTCAATGCATATTTACTAGTAATTTTAATTTAGTTGTAATGAGAGATTTTCTGACAGCTAAAAATTTTATGTTGATAGATGGCGCTATTTGTCTAAGTTATATAAAATATTGCTTCGAAATCATTAAGCATAAAAAAAACAAATTATTGTAATATTATATGTTACAGACATGTAGTAGAAGTAGGTACTTACGTTTAAAATAAGCAAGTTTCAAATTGCAGTTAAAAAACGTCTTGATGATTACGAAATTGAAATTGAAAAAGAAAACGACCTGTTAGTATGCGTGAATCTAAAATATGCTAAACACAAACATTTAACACCATCTAGCGGATTTTTAAGTACTGATTTTTGACACTAGAAAAATCCCTCATTAGTATTAAAATTTCATTGTTTCTTTTTCTTCGAATCCCATTATTTGCTTTCCCTTGAACATAAGCTTTTAAACAGAATGCAATAATACACCGTGAAGGTTTGTAGAAACAAGACAAAAACCGAAAACCCGTTATACAAAGTTTCTCAGAAATGGTATGAAAAGTGTTATATTTACGGAATTAAATATACGATTGTTTCAGTAAGTACTTTACATATTGGACAGAAATATCTTTTGTAGTAGGTATCAGTCTAATAAATAGTATTGTTTTCTTGGACCAGGGGCTAGATTATGTCCAATTTATTCGGGTTTTGTCAATACAGGGTTACATCGGAGACATTGCAATACATTTTTCGCATGTAATAACGATTAAAAATAAAACGACACGTATTTTTTTTATTTACCATACTTTGAATAAAAACATCAATTTTTTCTTAAGAGTATCGTTGAGGTTGGCCGCTGTAGTCGAAGTTCAGCTAAATGGACTTATTTACTACACTTCTGGACACATCTATTGGCCCACCTTAGAGTTTAGGTTTCGATGGCCGCTACCGTAATATGACTGCTCGTATTGTTTTAAATTTGAATTCAGAATACCATACGACATGGAGCTACGCCTAACAACTCGGATATGCGCCTTGTTAAAGGCAATTGATTTTTGAATAAAAAACATGTTTTATTAAATAAAGGTTTAATTTAATAACGCGTGTTGCCTCCATGGGCATCTACCACAGCTCTCATACGATTAGGCATAGAGTTTATCAACCGCTCTATGAAATTTTGAGCGATCATCTCCCATTCCTCTTCTATGGCAGTTTTCAACTCCTGCATCGTCTAGGCAACTGGCTCCTGGTCTGGTCCGCATATGGTATCACGTGAGGTTCTAAGCACTCACGAATGTACCTTTCAGCATTTAATGTTGGCCGCCGTGGTCCTGTAACAACCTCAAGTTGAGTTTTGCCGCCCCAGACAGTCCATGAGCCACCGCCATAAGCAACCCTCTCTTTAAAGCAGCATTGTGCGAAACGCTCTCCCTTACGTCAGTAGACCTTCTTTCTTCCATCATTGCCATGTAACACAATTTTAGACTCATCAGAAAAGAGTACACGGCTCCAATTTTGCTGTGTCCAATTTAAATGACTGCGTGCGAAATGAAGGCGCGCTGTTCAGTGGGCTCGCGTTAGTTTGGGCCCATTAGCTGGCTTGTGTGGTACCATATCGCGTTCTTTTAACCTTCTCCGAACAGTTCGAGCACTCACAGATACTCCGTGGAAGTCGCGAAGTTGGTTTTGTATCTCAATGGAGGTAAGGTGACGATTTCTCAAGCTGGTCGTCACGATGAATCGATCCTGCCTTTCAGTTGTGACCCGAGATCGTGGGCTTCCTTGGCGACGAACAAAGCCGCCAGTCTCTAGGTACCTCCGATAAACATTTCGGACCGCAGATCGACTTAAATTAAGTTGAGCACTCACGTTTCTTTGGCTGTGTCCGGCCTGAATAAGTGCCACAGCTTGGGCGGCGACTTCAGGTGAAGTATCCATAGATTATTGATAGAACCTCACCTTAATGTTAAGAATAAGTAATGTTTGTTGCAAAACCAAAGATATCAATCACTTTTTCAAGAATTAAATCCAAGGAAACCAAAAAAACCAAGTTTTCTTAGTATTTGATTGTTTGATATCAACAAACAGGCTCCAAATTGTCTTTTGTTTCTTTAAATTCTGTGTTCGGAATTCAAAAAAAGACTATTGAATGAAATTGTGAATGTGCTAGGTTCAAAACTGCATAAAAACTTTTTACTCGACCTAATATAAAATTTGAGCTAGGACCAAACGAAACTGAAAATACAAGGTGGGCCAATAGATGTGTCCAGAAGTGTATTAAATAAATACACTGTTTCAAAAATCAAACCAATTACCCAGCCCCAAACTAACCGTCAGCTTGTTCTAACTAAAATAACAGAGATACATTCTTATTATATACATTTCTAAACATTCATGATGCTTGTGCTCATCACACAAACATTTGCCCCTTGCGTGATTTTAACCCGCAACCTCTGGTTTTGTAGCCTGGAACGCAAACCACTACACCTAGACGGTCGTCATTAAAGTCTAGACATTTCTTAAGAAAAACTACCAGTAAATGCCAGTCATTTTTCTGAACAATCTCTATATGTTTTCCTACATACACGACTTTCAGAATCATGAATTACATATCATCAATGACAACAAACGCCCTAATTTGTCCTTATGTCTAAAGCAATAAGGCTACTTGTTTTTATGGCGAAGTGTCCTATTGTCTCGTGTCGGAGTTGGCTCTGGCCTTGGGCTGTTATTGTGTTGTTGCTAAGTACTAACCACTCTATTGTCGCAAATACAGGGCTGGTAGGTTATAAGTAGAATATGCGAACGTAAATGGACTCATCAAAGGCTATATTTTATATCCTTGCAGTAGCATTTCTGAATAAGTATTATAGGCCAATTTGCCGAACACTGATCAATCAGCAATTACGTCCTTGACAAGTTCCATCTGCTCTTAATTGTTGTAATTACCACCGGAACCCGGCGCCAAGCAGCTTGCTGTGTTCCGTCGGTGAGTGGGAGTGTCAGAACCATCTGGGTAAGCTCGCTCCACCGTCGGCTCTGTCTACGCCACGTCTGGCTAAGTCTAGAGCCAAGGACAATCCCATTGCTAATTAAAAAAAAAATGCTAGCGATGAACCAGCTTATAATTTTATCTTTTGGGTAATTATGAAGAGACGGGGACAATAATATTAAAACTCGTGACAGTATATTGCGCTTGAATGGCCCAAAAATTAAAATGTAGGTACACCGCTTGATTAAGTCCTCGCCTGCGGAGTACAGAGGCAAGAGGGCGGGGAGGTATCTAGTACAAGATCAGGGCATGGGAGAGGTGCAGGGATAGGCGCAGCCTTGTCAAAATGCATATCACAAAATTGAAATCACCCAATCAAATCACAAGCTCCCGCCACCTACACCTTTCATGGTCCCCGTTTTAATCTTACCCCCGCGCCCCTGTACCCCGCAGGCGATAACTATACATGCTTACTCCAATGGCTCAGGGTACTACTACTTACTACAGGGTACATAATAAAGCGTATTTTGGCCTCCGATGTGAGACGTCGCCATTTTTCCCAGTCTTGTGCAGTTTCATGCTAGTCGCCGGCTTCAAGTTCGCGAAGATCCGCGTCCACTACATTTTCTCACCAATACCGGGGATGACCATACGGCCATGGACCCGTGGGTCGACTGACAAGACTATACAAAGTCCTATTCAAAATATCATTCGAAGATTATGTCATTTTAAAATCAGTCGTACTGACCTTATTTGAAGAACATAACGTCCTCCTTGCCGAATTTCGACTACCTACAGCGGCCAATCTCAACAGATATTAGCCAACTGCGCGGGAGATATTATAGTGCACAAATGTGTACGCAATACACAGGTGCACTATCTGATCCTTCACTCAAAATTCGGAAAAACTGCAGTCCGACGTGACCGTAGAGAGATCAGTAGCAGGACCAACGGGTTAACGTGCTTTCCGAGGCACGGGGATGTTAACACCACCAACTTCCTGACCCCAGAGCTGTGTCTAAGTTATTTCAACACTACACACGACACAACACTCGTGGATAGTACCCAGCGTGCTGACCACTAGACCAACGAGGCAGTCATTTCAATTTGAAAAATATTTGTTATCTAACTATTGAAAAAATCTGCCCTAAATTATATAAATGAATTCGAATGTTCTTAACCAAACCCTTCTATCTTTCACAGGTCTAACCGCGTACTTCATCCTGGTTTACTACGTATATGCAGTTCAACTGGAGAGGGATGAGGCTCAGGTTGTAGAGGTCACTGTCCCTCAAGTAGCTGATATTGCCTTCATACTCCCTCCGAAGGTAGACAAAGAGAGCCTCGTTGCTTAGAGTGAGATGGAGATATGTTGAATGAATGATACTTTAGTTTAAAGAAGGATTTTAATCTCATTTGATTAAAATACTAATGCTAAAAGTTTCGATAAATATTTTAGTATACAGGGTACTGAAATAAACAAAATTATATGATGGATTGTGCGTAAAAAATACCGAAAGATTAAAATCACACGCTAAAAACAATACTTTCCCCTTTCACATCATCATGTGTATGGGTAACAATATACGATTTATTCCTCTTTATAAATACAAATATACACCATATTAAATGCCGAAAAAGATTCCATGTTTTGTTATTATTTCAAGCGAGACCAAGCTCATTCTTATTATTTTGTTTAATTTAAGCTAAGATGAGACGCAAGTGAATTTATAGATAATTAAGTGGAGCGATTTTATGATAAGTAGTAGTATTTTTAGTAAATAAATAAACCTTTATAAGTTCTAAATGTTATTTTATATACAAAATAAACATTTATCATTTTATGAAAGTTTCAAAACCATTCAATGGAAATATCTGTTTATGTGAATATGAATTTTGTGTGTAATAATTTGTATTTGTTTTTCTCTCTCTTATTGTTTTAAGTAAATTACTAAACTAAGTTATCAATATTTTATTTTATTAAATATTATATACTGTTTATAAGTCGTTTAGTCTGAAAAATATAAAGCCTTAAACAATCAAACAGTATTTATAATTAGTTCTTAGACAGATCTCTTATAATTATAGTAAGCCAAGGTTGACACCGAACCTAAATGTGATTACTAAATTGATAATAAGATATGCACGAAATAAACAGTAAATAAAAATCCTTAGCAAGGATTTTTTTCTTTATTGTTACATCTTTCTTATTCTTTCATATCCTATCGCTTCGAGGTTTGAGCCACTTAGCTTATATCTCCTTACCTGACTGCATCTGAAAAAAGGTAATGTTTTATCCATAACTTTATATGCTCTTATGGAAATTAATTTCGTGGTCAGTGTTTTGTTTAACTATTAGAAGAATAACTCAGTAATAATAATAATTAATTTCAGACATCTAGATCCATAAAAAGTAACAGAGTAACTTAAGGCTAGTGTTAGTACATAATAAAATAATCATTGAAAACATATTAAATTATTTTTTAAATTATATTCATATTAAGGTGCAGCTCATCAGGTTTTCTCCGGCGCCGGCGAACCGGGCTACTTAACTGTATGCAGTGTTATCCAGTGCGCCAGCACAGGAGAGTCCCAGCGGTATATCAACGCGCGCAGGATAGTTTTGGGGCAGTCGCGCGCGCGGCGCCACAGGGAGGCGCAGCGCTTGCGCATGATGGCAAAAAAATCCGTCTGTACACGCCTCCGCGAACATGGCGGAGGCGAGGAGTAATGAATGCTATGGAAAAAGCTTAGCTCTTAAATTGCATGATAATGAATGCGAGAATTCCTAATATTCAGAGTTCATTAAACAACGAATTAAATATTGCCAAATTAATCTTTTAGCCCCCAGATTGGACGTCGTCGTCTAAATTCTCACATTGCTTATACAATCCTTAAATCTTGTCTTTTTGTGCCTAAATTTACTTATTACCTCGTGCTAGTCCAATCTGGAAAAAAACGGATTACTTAAAACTTTTTGATACCACCCTTAGAAATTGTTTGGAAAATATTCTAAATTTGCATTTTGTCAATGATTCTTGGGTTCAGGCTTCGCTTCCTATTCGTTTCGGTGGTGTCGGAATTCGCCAAATTTCTAGTGTTGCCCTGCCCGCCTTTCTCTCCTCTCTCCTAGCACTTTCGTTTTAGCAGGAAAAATCTTTAAACATTCTCGTCAGCTCTCTGAGGTAAGAGAGGCGGAGGAGTTTTGGCAAGGTCTCTGTCCTAGTGTAGACATCCCAAAGGAACGTCATCAACAAAAACCCTGGGATGTCCCTCTTGCGAGAGAGACCTTCAATTCTTTACTTCAAAATTCTGTCAGTGATTGTAATCGTGCAAGGCTCTTGGCAGTTTCCTGCAAAGATTCAGGCCACTGGCTTCATGCTTTACCATCAAAAAATCTGGGCACCCTTTTTGATAGTGAGTCATTCCGGGTGTGTGTGGGTCTGCGCCTGGGTACTCCTATTTGTGAAGTTGTTACGTGTCCCTGTGGCAAGGAGGTCGACAAATATGGTCTTCACTGTCTTTGTTGCCAGCAAAGTGCTGGGCGTCTCGCCCGTCACGCTACTCTTAATGACGCCATTAGGAGAGCTCTTGCCAGCATCAATGTTCCTTCCACGTTGGAACCACGTGGTTTGGTCCGTGATGATGGCAAGAGACCCGATGGGCTCACGCTCATTCCCTGGGAGCGGGGTCGGGCCTTAGTGTGGGACGCAACTTGCTTCGATACTTTGGCCCCATCTCATCTCAGGGAATCAGCGCTTAAAGCTGTAGCGGCGGCGGAGTTAGCTGAAAACACCAAACGACGCAAGTATGCATCACTTGCAAGTGATTATGTGTTTGCGCCGTTTGGCGTTGAAACTTTTGGACCGTGGGGACCATCGGCTAAATTACTTTTTGGAAAAATTGCACCTAAATTAAATTCTGTTTTAGCAAATAGTAAAGCTGGCTCGTTCCTTGCTCAAAGGATAAGTATAGCTATCCAACGCGGTAACGCAGCCAGCATCCTCGCCTCCTTGCCTCAAGGACACGGGTTTATTTTTGATTAAGTAGGTTTTAAGTTTATTTATTTTTATTTCATGCATGTCTTTGTGTTTATTTTCTTTTATTAAATAAAATAGTTTTTAAGGAGACCTATATTCTTATTAGAACAATTCGGGCAAACAAACTATTCAAAAATTTTACGAAAGCATCTCTAGTATTTGGTACATTTTGTAAAGTGAAACGTTAAAAGATACGTCCATAGGGTGTCGTAAAAACTTAACCTCTGGGCGTTTTAGGCCTTACGAGCCTTTCGGGGAGTAATGATGCCATGATGCTTTACCTAATGTCAGTTTCTCCAAGTAGCCGCTAAGCACTAAGCATAGGATTAAAATACCCATAATACTAGACTATTACTGGAACCGTACTCTGTAAGAAATTGTCCCTATTTTAAGTGACAAACAGTCAGAACCATCATCCTAAACCTACAGTATTATGTGCCTAAGATCCCCGCCATCCGAGAGAATGCTCCCAACAAAACATTGGAAAATGTTTTGATGAAACAAAATAAAATCAAACGCCGCCTTGCTGGGCGCAGCAAGCACTTTAATTTTTTTTAAGATAGCACAATAAATATATTAATAGGCAGACATTTGACCGCAATTTTACCTGATGGTAAGTGAGGATACGGCTAAAGATGGGTTAAAAAAAATCTTCGAATAGTAATTTTAATGCGAAAGTGTTTTGTCTGTAACCTCTTGACGCTTCAATTAGTGAACCAAAATTTGGTATGCAGATAGTTTAAGACTTCGGAAAGGACATATTATTCTACTTTAAAAAAGATTGTCATCAAGAAAACACAAAAGTTATACAAAAAGATTAAACTGCTCGCCGTTTGTCGGCAGTAGTGTCGCGACCTTATGACTATAAGAGGTCTTAATTGGCTACTTGATACCAGCAATCGTTGACGTACTTTTAATGAACTGTCAAAACGCTCTTCTTCCATAGATTTTGTATGGGAATAGTAAACTATAACGACACTTTTTACTATACCCAAGAAACATACTTTTTATCGAGTTTAGCTTAATTAAAAATCAAATACTGCAGATAGTTGAAATATATAAATGAAAGTGTGTTTAAAATATGATGTTATTTTTAAAAATAAGATTTTTGGAATTATTAGTGGATAGTGTCAAGTACCCAATTGAGGATGACAGTTTACATGAAAAACACGGAATTTTCGCGCAGATGAAGCCACGGGGAACCGTTAGTTATAAAGTAATGTCATTTTCAAATCAAAACAAACACAGCACAAAGTACTGTAAACGACACGTTAAGACTGAAACTCACAAAACATTACGCACATTGGCCGGGCAGAGTTAATCTCGGTCGTACTTCTGGCTTTTCCCGTCGTCCTTCGTCATGTACCGGTTGGATTATCGTTATGTCCGAGTGTGTAACGAACAAAACATTGGGCTCAGTTTTATGGGTCGATACAATAAAGGGTGGAAATTAAAGTAAATTTAACGATTCCTTAAAAATACGCAAGAGACAGGCTTAGGAAACATACTTTATGATACTTGTGACAGGAGTAGGCAGGACCTTTTATAGATAACTAGCAGTTCCCCGCGACTTCCTTCATCCCCCATGTCACCCCCTGATCATATTATTATATATTGCAACAAAAAGTAGCCTATGTCCTTCTCAGGCTCTCAAACTATTTTTGTACCAAGTTTCATTTGAATCGGTCTGAATTTAAAATAAACAAATCATTCCTCTTTATAATATAAGTGTAGATAATCATTTTGTACTCATTAAAACACAATTTAACGGATTACTTCGCGATTTTTTTACATTTTATTAAAAACCTGACGTTTCGAACACTTTACAGCGTTTGTGGTCACAGGGAGACTAAGGTGTTGTTTGTCATTACAAAGTTTTAAAAATTTAACTATCGTCACACATTATTATTAATTTTCGCTACTTTTTACGCAGAAAGAGCTAACCGTGTCTTGAGATCTTGCAGTGCGAGGTGTTGCTTTGGTTTTTACTAGAATAGGACCCCATGCCGGTGGAACTTTCCAACCATCTTCTCGATTGAAATATGTTTTTTTAATATTAATTGTTTAACAACAGAAAAAGAAGAAAGATTGAAATTTGGATGTTTTCTAATTTCAATGGCTTCACGTAGCATTCGAGGAATAAAACGCCGTTCTTTTGCAAGTATTTTAGGTTGGTCGAACCTAATGTCATAAGTTTTAAATAAAATGTAAATAAATCGCGAAGTAATCCGTAAAATTGTGTTTTAATGAGTTCAACAATTCGCGTAAACGTAAGAAACAAAATAATCATTTTAAACGTAAGAAACAACACAATAATCGTTAAGTTTGTATATGTGCAACTCCGCTTGGCTGTCGTTTCGTTTTAACCTAATAAATATGTTCTCTAGGGTATCTGGGTACTTTCAATTTATTAACCTGTAAAGTAGGTATTTTCCTGGTTTTCTTTTCATTAATACTTGATGGAACAGAGTGTAACCTAAGTTGGGAATTTACACAGCACCAAGTGATCGATCAATGTCACTTAGACAGATTAAGTTGCGAGCTCTCAAGAAGTTGGTGTAGCAATCTTTGTTCCCTCCCTGTATATTCCATGGAGGATGCACCGGGTGTATTTGGAGAAACGGGATTGTGATCAGATATGTTATTCGAAAGACTATAGCGCACATTCTGATATAAAAAAAAACTACTTAAAACGTATATTGCAGACACTCTGATTCATGAAATGTTATTATACACCTACTTTATCAAAATAATAATAGTGTGAAAAATTTAAAGACAAATCGACTAAAATATACAATCATATTTTATAGGATAAAATCTTTAACACCGAAGATTATGACGACACACGATGAAAGTCATAGTAAATATCTCCATAACTTATACAAGATTAAGAACATAACTTATACGAGTAACAAGGGCTCTATTAAAAAAAGAACGTAATTGATCTAAAGATCAATTGCTTAAATTCCACTACTTCCACTACTTCCACTAGGAATTGTCATTTTCCAATTCGATTTTCAAAAAATATTAGACTGCATATTTTGTTCAAGACCGTCGCTATTTTGCCTGTTCTTCAACTCCTAGTAAGTGGGCTCGATTCCAATGTGCCCTGTCTAAGATTAAATTTAAGTTTAGTCTCTTCTCTTTCTCTGATAAACAAACGAAAAGAAACAAACAACAAAAAATAGAGACGTCAAATTAAGTAATGTGATTTCTTATGTATTTTTACATGATTTGCGCGTTATTATTTAACTTTAATCATCATCGAATGACATCCCTTCTAAATCGTCTATGGATTCTTTATTTTCTTAGCATCTGACAGCTGTTTTTAGTCTGACGTTTCTTTATTAATTTAGTCTGTCTCTTTTCGTTTGTTTGGCAGAGAAAGTGAGAGACTGAACTCAAATTACTACTGACTAATCTTAGACAGAGCACATTGGAATCGAGCCCAGTGCATTTTTTATCTCTTTTTAACCATTACGGCGTCTCGCACCTCGCAATAACCGGCAGGCGACCTGTGCCTGCCGCAGAAACTATTACGGCAAAAGTTAAATCAGTTTTGTTGCCTCCTTGGAACCGGTTTCATCTGGATTCATCCCGTTCTAGAGTCCCCGTATGCAATTTTGTTTAGCGTTTCTCACCGGGCCGGAATTGTAAAATATTGCTGAATTTATTTCACAGTGTACGGGTTGCGTCAACTTTTGATTTGGACGATGCTGAATGTAATTTCTTTGAATTAAGTGAATTCTTTTTAAAGGTAATGACTTAAGATTATGTCTCAAATGTTGAGTGATTTAAAATATGTAGTTTCGACCCATAACGTCCTCCGTAGCTCAGTTGGTAAGAGCAATCGCCCGGATAGCTAAGGGACGTGGTTTCGAGTCCCACCGCACGACACAGTCGATTAATTTTTGTAAGCGAAATTAAATTTCAAGACGATAATTAAGTATTTCCTATACCCAAAGGTTGTCTGGAAGAGATCGCTCTTAGCGATAAGACCGCCTAATTTGTACATCTTTATATGTAAATTGTATTGTTGTTACTTTTATGGTGTGCAATAAAGAGTTATCTATCTATCTATCTATCTATAATTTGGCAAAACTTAACTAAATGACAGATGCCTGACCGTTGATCAAATACTGATTAGTTTATTAATTTGCGTTTCGTTTAGTTACCGACGAACCACCAGCAGTTTAAGCTAATCAGGCGATTTTGTAAGTATTATTGTTGCAAAGACGAAGCAAAGGTATTTGCTTTGTTTCCAAAAACAGTCATTGGCCTCATCTCTCAAATCCCGCACTTAAAGACCTGTATTTATCAATAAACCACCTAGCCACGCGATTTGTATTACAGAAATAACCGATTCTCCCATCGGATTCTCACATAAATATCAAATCTCCAATATCTTACCATATTTTTCCTTAGGGGCAATTCAAGCCTTCCGAGACGGTATATCATGCAAGCTATGAATGCCCCGCGAGGCCGTTTACACCTGACGTAAGGGCGATTTACACCGCGCGGGCAAACTGATTTGTGGAGTGGATAATAGTGGATCGGCAGAGACCCTCGTTAGTTCTTTACAAGGCATATTTTGTTACACATCGTTACTCAAGGGATGTATTTTTAACGGATTTATGTACCTCTTTAAAGGTAGTGTGATAAAGGGTGGTAACTCTTATATATAATATCTGTGTATCGAGAATTACACTTTTGCGTGCTCAAGATTTTTTAGAGTCAGTTCTACCGATTTTTTTTTGCAAATTATTACACATACCTACTTCAGCAGCAACTTTACGAATACATAGCATTTGGCAGGTTTCTCGGCCTGTGTTATGGTTAATGTTTTACTAGTTCTCATTGTAAACCTAAGATGACAAAAATATCAAATATCAATTTTTAATTTTGTAATACGTGTTACATCCGCTTCAGGCACCGTTACGTCACAACCAGGGAATATATTTTATTTATTAACAACGCTACCGGAAACTCCACTCGATACTAGCGCCACTCATAGCCAAAGCCAGTCAAACCCAGCCAAACCAGCCAAAGCCAACCATTGCCACCATAGCCATTATAGCCAACCAAAGCCAACCATAGCCACCACAGCCAGCCAACACCAAGCCACCGCTTGCCACCCTTTTCCACCGCCAATGTGCCTATAATGGAGGGGGAAAGCCTTTATAAGCGATTGACAGCTCAGTCTAGTAGACTTATACATAACATTACAGCCACTGAATAAGCTAAAACTGTGCCAGTTTGACTAACCATAATCATAATTATTTGAAAGTGTGTAATTCAGCAATTAAATCTGTGTGTTTAAGCTATTGTGCGTTTTTTATTTATGCCACTCGTTTACATACGCGTCTTTTATAAATAAAACACAATATTGTCTTAAATTTTCTGGATCAGAATAGCTAGCTTTAATTTATTCAATTCGGGTATAAGATCCGCGGTGGTATTACATGTCACTTTCGTTTTTCGCAAGTCATTGGGATTTGTGGGTTATATTTTCGGCGTTGTGGCATAATATGAGATATTTTATGGGTAGATTATAATTTAAGATATTTCTATTGCCATCCTTTCCAGCCGCTGATAAACTGAAGTTTGTGACTTCGTTGCCCGGGGTGGACCACTAGGAGGTAGATCCTACAACATATCAAAATTGTAAACATTGATTGGTCAGTACAGCCAGGTCGCATTATCCCGGTTGTAAGGGCCCAGGGTCCGCTGACTATGATCCAGGATATGGCAGATGAGGTAATTACATTGGAGCGACTGCTATCTGACCTCCGTGACACTGCTAACAGGGGAACCTGACCAGTTTTTGGATCATGGTTACACATTCAGTTGCCCGAATGTGCAGGTTTCCTTACGATGTTTTCCTTTACCGTAAAAGCATCGGTTAGTGAAACAACTAATTTACATAACTCAGAAAAAGTTATTGGTACGTGGCTGCACGTGGGATTGTCAGACTAATCAGCAGCTAAGAAAATTAGAGAATCTATGAATGTTAAGGAAATTAAGTAGGGTTGTCATTTGATGACGACTAAAATTAGATGAAAATTCGTAAAAAGAAAGAGAGCTATTGAAATTGAATTAAATGTGTCATCCGGTGGGACTCGAACCCACGTCCCTTCGCTATCCAGGCGAGTGCTCTTACCAAATGAGCTACGGAGGACGTACAGCCGACAAATTTGAGCCGACGTTCGATTTCATCAATACTTGCCCCACCGGATGACACAGTCGATAATTTTTTGTGAGCGAAATTTAATTCAATTTCGTAAAAACTTGCAAAATAATTGCTTAAGTTATAAAAATAATTATAAGTTATTTCCATCGGATACATGTGAGTACATTACCCAAGTATTGATGAAATCAAACGCCGGCTCACTGGCGTAGCAAGCACTTACAAAAATTCGTCGACTGACTAACGTCCTCCGTAGCTCAGTTGGTAAGAGCACTCGCCCGGATAGCAAAGGCACGTCCCTTTGCTATCCGGGCGGGTCCCACCGGATGACACAGTCGATTAAGTTTTGTGAGCGAAATTTGATTCAATTTCGTAAAAACTTGCAAAATAATTGCTTAAGTTATAAAAATAATTATAAGAGATATTGAACTTATGTAATCTTGGACAGGACACATCAAATTAAAGTCCATCCCACAATATGAGCGTACGCTAGTAATATTAAACATCCTGGTTGTATCCTGATAGCAACTAGTCTCTTACAATAATTCCTACCAGCTAGTAATCCTATAGTAACCAATGATTATGTAAATGGCGTCCACAACTCAGTTTGACTGAACATGACTAATAATAAACGCTGTAGATTATTATAAACCGCATTCAGTGACATGCAAATATTAGAGATATAGGACTAAACATTTTAATCTATTCTGCTGCGATACACATTTAAACCGCGACAATGTTTTAACAATTATGTTTGGTGCTTAGTTATTGAGTCAACCTCTTTAAAGGGTAGGGTTTGATATATGTATACCTAGTACCTAGTTCTAGCCGCTATAATGAAGGCCAAAACCTAGTTGTAACCGAAGATAAGTAGGATAAACCTAAGATTAACCGCATGTGGCGGGCTGCACCTAGTTGTAGCCGGCTAAAACTAGGTGTAGCCGCACTTCGGCTATTAGCCGTAACATATATAACACTTTGATACCTATTGAATTATTAATATTTTCAGCTTTTAACCCCTTTAAGAAATTTAAATATTAATTTAATTCTTTACCGTGAGCATAAGTGTCTACCACCTGTAGGTAGAACCCCTTTCTTGGAACACCTTGGATGTCTTTTTAACCGATTGCGTCAGAAGGAGGGCAGAACCAGCAAGCTAAAGTATTTATTGAGAAAAATACTTATTTTTTCTCCCTCTAAAATTGTTTTTAAAAGCAGTCGGTTTCTATTTTTGCATTCTGATATTGAGCATTTACCAAAAAACGCTTATTTATTTATTTAAAATTGGTACACAAACAGATTACTTTCAATTTAACAGTTACTAAATACAGACAGTAATATTGAACAAGACAGAAATCCAAAATTAGCGTACACAACATGCCTAGTATGTTATTATATAAAATAATGCTACACTATAATAATTCTTAACTTAACTAAGTATTTATAAATACTAGATAAATAACATTTATAAGTAGAGTCGAGGACACATATGTTCATTTAAAAATATCAGTTACGACTCGCTTATACGGGGGAAAACTGCCATTAAACAAATCAACGTCTCTACCACTGCAAACCACCTCGTTGTATGAACGGCACATCCTAACTATAGGATTTAAAAAGGAAGTGTTGTTCCTATACACCTGTAATGCGAATATGTTTGGGTTACGAGATCTAAACAAAGTGTTGAAATTGAGTGAATACAATAAGTCTGGGGCATCGATAGTTGAGTGAACTATTTTGTGAAGACAAATTAGGTCATATCTGTTTCGACGAGAATGCAAAGAAATCAATTCAAATTTAGAAAGTCTTTATCTGTAGTCCTTTGGCAATCGACCCATGTTGTATCTGTAGGATATGTACTTTATACATCTCTTTTGCACTTTCTCTATAGCATTTATATGGACATCGTAGTACGGGGACCATACTGGACAGCAGTACTCCAGGACACTCCTGATCAAGCTAAAGAATAAGCACAATATACTACGTGGCTTCTTAAAATCTTTGGTTCTGATTATAAAACCTAAGTTTGTTACTTTTTTTAATTGTGTTCGTAATGATGATGAAATGTTAATTCCTGATCGAAGTATACACCCAAGTCTCTGACAATCTCACTTCTGCCCAGTTCTTTGTCCCGAATATGATATTGATAAATAATTCTATTTTTCTTTTTAGTGAAGGAGATAACACAGCTCTTGCTTACATTAAGGCTCATTTTGTTTGAAGCACACCAATCACACACAGTGTCAAGATCCCTCTGAAGTAATGTACAGTTTGTTATGTCCGTGACATCAGTGTATATTTTTAAATCATCTGCATAAAGAAGAGAGGGACACGTCAATCGGTTAATCAGGTCATTTATAAAGATCACAAAAAGAAGTGGTCCTAAATGTGAACCTTGTGGGACTCCAGAAGATACCAATATAGGAGTGGATGAAAAACCCTGCACAGCTACTAGTTGAGTTCAGTTATTTAAGTAGGATACCACCCATCTCAACAGGCAGCCATGTATACCGTAGTATGACAGTTTATAACAAAGAAGTGAGTGGTCCACTTTATCGAAAGCCTTGCTAAAATCGAGATAAAGAGCATCGGCTTGACCCCCTGAAGCAAACACATGGCAGAGATAGTTTTTGAACTCCAAGAGGTTGCTCAAGGTAGACCTTATTCTAATAAATCCATGTTGCCTGTTAGAAATGTGTCCACTCAGGTGATTGTAGAGCGGCCCGTAAACCAAAGACTCAAAGAGCTTTGCGAAACATGGAAGGATGCTTATTGGCCGATAGTTTGAGCAAGACGTCTTACCACCCGATTTATAGATGGGGATTACACTGGCCACCCTCCAACGGGAGGGGAAAACTCCGGTCGCAATTGATTTATTAAACAACAGGTATAAAGGCAATAGTAGTTCTTCACAGCAATTTCTAATAAATTTAGGAGGGATATCGTCAGGTCCTGGACCTTTACGCGCATCTAAGGCTTTTATTTTGAGAGCAATCTCTTGTTGTGTAAAGTTAAAATAATGGAGTGTGGAATGACAAACTGCAGGAAGGTCAAGAGACTCAGGCCGAATCGCTGAAGAAGGGGTATCATATACCGACCCAAAGAACTCTGAAAAAAGTTCGCATATGCCCTGACCGTCAGAGGACTCCTTGCCATTATAAAACATTGTATTAGGAATTGTACCTCTACCCTTCTTCCCATTTACATATCTCCAGAATACTTTCGGATCATCCTCTAAACATTGCTCAACTGAGGACAGGAATACGTTATGACATTCAGTAATTAATCTTTTGCATCTGGAACGTAGAAGTGCAAGTGTGTCGTAGTCACGCGGGTTGCCAAACTTTTTGTAACGACGATGGTACTTCGATTTTTCTCTAATACATTGAATTAAGGCACGACTGTACCATAATGGATATTTGTTTGAGACATTTTTAGCGGGAGGTGTATGCTTAGATATAAGTTCATTAAGTTTTGAATAGAATACATCAACACATTCGTCGATATTACTAGATGACAATATTTTTTCCCAAGAAATGCAGCTTAAATCTGTCTTTAGGTTAGTATAGTTACATTTGTTAAAGTTAAAACGAGTTTTGTGGTTAGGTTTAATAGGCTTGATTTTTTTCATATTTGAAATTTTGATATTATACGCAAGATGGTGGCAGTCGACTCGGCATAAAAGGTCCGTCTCAGTAACAGAGATAGAACCGGCCGGTAAAGTAGCAAATACTAGATCTAAATAGCGATTATTTTTGTTTGGAATGGTGTTAAATTGGGTGAGACTGCACGCACTTACAGTTTCCAGCAGTAAATTGGCTTTACGATCTGAGGGATTTGAAGGGATCAGATATTTTGGTTGAGACATAGCCGTCCATGACATATTAGGAGTGTAGAAGTGTCTAATTAACAAAAATATATCATCTAAGTTAGAATTAAGCATTACATTTTGACAATTATTATAGAACTTGGCTACGTTCTCCAGTGGTAGGTAGGGGCAAGTAGGATAGACATACATGAATAGAAGGTTCACTAAATTTTAGGGGCAAAATAGATAACCATATGTCCTCGGCCCTGCTCTCCCAACCAATCCGCCTAGTAACACTTATTTGGCTTTTGATGGCTATAAGAACGCCTCCCCCACTCAGTTTTGAGGAGTTCAAGCTATCGCGATCTCTTCTGAATACAGTATAACGGCAATCTATAATTTCACCATCAAAGACACTACTATCGAAATTAGTTTTGACCAAGCAAACTATGTCATAGTTGTTAACAGATAAATTTAAATACTGAGATAATAGATAAGCTTAGTACTGATACAGCACAGCAGTCATACCCAATACCTCATAAATCTGTCCTGCTTCCCCACAAAAAGTTTTAAACGATTATTTATAAACTGGTTCAGGAAGTTCCCAAAACAGCGCCAAATCTTCTTAGACTTTCAAGTCGAATGCGCCTGGGCAAGTTTTCGTGCTTATTAACCGAAAACGGAATCTGATTACAAAGTTCTTTATTTCCATATCAGCGTCGAATTTATTGTGTGTCCCACGCACGAACAATTCTAAATCGTAATAACAGAGGATAAAGTTCAAAACTGTGTTAACTTTTTTCGGTGCAAATGGAATTGAGATTTCCGTGTTCGAGCACTCATAATATTGTAGTAAAGAGGTATTTGCCTGCGACAGGAGATTCCTGTGTTGATTTTATCGATATTGACGGCTTTATCATGTTTATGATTTCCATTCGCTTCACTCGGAGCGAATCTGTTTGGTTTGTAAACAGAGATTTTGTTCGCAATGAGATTGTACCCGTAAAAAGGTACACTATAGCGGAAATATGTTTTGTTGATAAATATTTAGTTATCGTATTCTTATAGATACCTGTTTTGTCAACTTTTACCACCCTTTTTCGCATAAGTTATATGTAAAAAACCCTGTCCAAATCAAAAGAGAGTGATTCTGGTGATTGTAAAAGGTTATGATTAATTTTATAAGTCATGGATATATGTATTACCTATGCAAAATTCTTTTTTTGTTATTGCAAAACTTTTTAAGGGCTGATTCTGGCACTTAAATACAACTATTACTATGGGACCAACATCGAAATTGCAAAAAAAAAAACCTCCCCATACAAAATCAGCGCCAAAACCAGTCAATATATTTTTTTTTTCATACCTACCTTTGTAGTTTGGAATAAGTAATTGGTGTGATTGTTGGAAAAATTATGTTGCAGATACGCAACAATGATGTTGCTCACGCTTAGTTTGGGGCTAGGTAATTGGTGTGTTTGTTGAAACAATTTATTTATTATTATTATTATTTTAGTCTAATATTTGACTATTTACTACAGCAACTAACAAGACGTTAATTTATACGACTTTATACTGCTATAAATATTCTGGCGGGGGTGCAGCGCGAAATAAGTCTAAACGATCTTCAAACAGAATCGACCCTATTAATATTAGTAATTAGATCCATATGCTTTAAAGTTTTAGACTTGTTGATTTAATTAGAACACTAGTTTTATTCTGCGCAATTTGCAAAACCATTAGAAATTTGTGTTAAAAACTGAAAAGTGTTCATATTTTCTTATTTATATTTTATTTGTGTATATTGAAAAAATGAGAAACTGCGGAATACCAATACAATCATTTTCATGTACAAATTATTGTTTCATGCGTAAAAATTACCAAGTTTTCGAAAAACAATACTCTTAGATATCATTAGCTACAAGTCATGTTTATTATATCATAAATTTGTTTCAAATTTCAACAAGACTAGGACCTTGTGCAATGATTAGGCTAACGCAAATAAGTTGTTTTAATGTATTTAACTAATTCAGCTGATCGTACAAGTGATTTAGAAAAACGTTAATCTCCTCATTATTGACTTATCAATTCATGATCCAAAAAAACTATATTAATTATTGCTATGTAATACTGCAGAACCTTATACTCGGGCGTGGTCCAACACGCACTTGGCCAGTTTTTCATAATAATATAAAACTATTCTCCAGTTTGCAGGCATATGTTATTGAACCACAAAATTTTGGGCATATATTTTGCACCTTATCCATAATCTAATGAGCTGTAGCTTCCTAGAAAATAAATAGTAGCAGTTCTCATCTTAAATTGGATGATAATATCTGTAATTATAATGCCGGCGCTCAAAGACTGTGCCATTCAAGTATCGACAATTAATGAATCGATATTTTTTCAATCTGAACCCCTTGACAGTTAATCATCATAAGGAGTTAAAATCATAATTATCTGCACTGGGATGAAAAATTGTAAGATAAAAAATCAATGCTTTTAGTTTAGTTTATTTTGTTACAACCCCTCGAGAGTTAATCATCATGAGGAGTTAAAATCATAATTATCTGTACTGGGATGAAAAATAAAAAAAACAATACTTAATTAGTTTAGTTTTAAAACAACACTTTTGTTGTGCATTTTTGGTTATATTACATAATTAAAAAATATATTATAAGCCGTCTTTTTAAGCTTAAAAAATAACCATAAATTAAGATATTTAATAGTGAATATTCTGAACCAATTGCGCAAAAAATATTAGATAATATTTAATTATTTAAATTGCATAGTTGTAATAATAGAATAGGCAAGATGACAGATTTTGAAAAAGTGTTCTAAAATATTCTTAAGTATCTTCTATTTCCACAAAAATATATTTCTTTGCAATCAACAAAGGTATATAACCTTTGTTGTTAAAAAAATGCAATTTAAATGAAATGTTCATAAATTGGCGCCAAAACGCGGCAGGGTGTCATGGCGTCTGCTGTGACGTCACACCTCAGTAATTATTACGTATTATAATTCAGTGACAGTGACAGTATTTACTGACTCGAATCTGTTTGGTGTTTTAAAAAACATGGCGGATTTCAGTATTTTGCAATTTTATTTTCTAAAATAAACTTATAAAATCGTCTGAAAAATAAAAATAAAATGCTTTTTTCCATAATCTAAATGCTGTATTTTACTAGATAGACACATTATTTTAAAAATTTGTGTTTCCTGTCATCTTCCCTATTAAAAACATTTCTTTCTCTATTTATTATCATATATAAGATTTTTTTAAACATTAAGTAGGTAGGTATTGTTTTAAAACCACTAAGGTTCATAATTATACTACTAACAATAACAATGTGTATTAAAAAGAAAATTTAAATTCTAAAAATCGCGCAATCATTCACGCGCACTGTCGCGTAAGACCTAATCTCATTCGATTAGGATTTTAAAATATTGTTACCCTCGATAGATCCATTGCTGTCCCGACACTAAATCGATGTAACCATATATCCCTATCTGCGATATTCTGTTAGAATGTGATACAGTTATGTAATTACCATCACTAATGGAAATATCCCGAACATTGTCGCGGATCATTAGGCACATGTAATAGATGTGAGAACACTGAGTAACCGTATACTTGTAGGAACTGTTGGATTGATTTATAGTCCTACAAGTTCGTGTGCGACCTTCTTGCGGTGGCCAGAGGTGCGGGGGGCGAGGCATGCTAGATGTCAATGAGTATGAATGGATGGTGTTGCGGAAAAGAGGATTTCCGTGCAGTAAGGGTCTCAAACTACTTCCATATTATATTATCAAAGTATCCAGCCTAAATGAACATGACCTTCTTTCTTTTGTTTACTGCTACTCGCAGAGATACAACTCTGCCAAAATAATTACGTAACAAATATTCACAAAAGTCCATAATACCATAGACTTATAATAATATATTCGTTCATGATAAATACATACCTACAAAAACATTTACAAAAATATTAATTCGTGTTACATTCATGTCAAAACTGAGCCCTTGTTTAATGAAAATGAAGAATACAGTCATGACTTTTGGTTTTGTGTGATATTGATACGAAAAGCTTTACAGAAGACGCCTTGCGAGCTGTCATTACCATTTTGGAATTATTTTTTTCAATGGGTTTGCTCTTGAGTTTAGATTTCTAAGCCAGACGTGGCTCACCCACAGCATGCTGCTTGGCGCCGTGCCCGGAGGGTGGTAACTACCAGGCGACACCCAACGGAGCCTACCACCGCTGGGACCGCTTAGGATCGTTCAGCCACCATCACAAACAGGAGTTTGTAATTTCGTTGCCCGGGGTAGACCAGTAGGAGGTAGATCCTTCACCACGCAAAATCTATGTTTCTCTATTAACTTGCGAGCGACAGCACTCAATGAAAAAACAAGCATTCGAAAGAAGCTACATACATTGCCGATGCAATTTAAATAATAAAATACTCTAAACGGTCCAAACGAGACTACTAGACACAAGCCCGCCTCCAGGGGATTCGAAGTCTTCTAAACCAACTGTTGAACAAACATTGATATAGGGAATAACTGCTGATCCCTCGGGCCTTAACCGCCGTATTGCTATACCCTGTACTGTACTTTCATTTTTATAAAAGAAACAGGAACAGTTGTTTTTTTACAAATCAATCATAATTCATAAATCAAATATAAAACTTTACTTTCTGATACATTTTTGGTACTAAAGAACATTGCAAACCCTTTGGGAATTCAATATTTTCCTGAGTAGGCTACTCGTAAACTTTACCAAGACCCAATTTTTGACAGCCGGTAAACTTCCATGCACGGTTAATTTGACAGAATTCCCATACAAAATATGTCAAACAATGCTAAACTAGCTTATTAAAAATTAAACATGTAAAGATTATAAAATATTCGATAAAATCTGTTCCAACGTGATTTTTTTTATCCGATATTATTTATTTATTATTGGCAAACACAACAGGTAACAATCAAATAAATCTTGTACGTACAGTACAGGCTTTAACACTTAAATCAATGCCTTAACCTTTTGCCTGTTTTATAGACTAAGCCAAGTGACAATACGAGTATGAGAGTAACGCAAGGTTACGTGCTCGATGGTGTAGTGTTCCAACTCAGTACATACGTAAGCCGTTTTTAGTTATTTCAGTAGTTGTTAGTTAGTTAGGGCATTGCATGTTTGTTTTGCAAAAACCAGTACGACTCCCATCTTTAAAAAAAATACACATTCGATATCTACACCAACGATATCACAATTGACAATACGGTAAAAACAAAGGAATGGTACATCCTAAGGGTTTACGCATAGAGCATAGAAAGGGTCTTGCATGTTTTCTAAAACAGATCAGCTGGTAAAAAGACTCATTGAATATCGATCTCAGCGAAACCCCAATCGTTGTACGTTATCACAAACGGGGACGGTCTAATAAAACAATACTAAATAAACAAGTCCGCACGGTTAAGGCGACAAAATCCCGAAGAATGCAATAACCAACGGACCTCTATCCCTCCGCGTGAGTGACACGGCAAATTGGATTAGCGATCCAAACTGGTCGAGGCGATGACCTGTCGTTTTCGGATTAGTTTCAGTTAGATGTAGATACGTAGAACATGACAGTCAAGCTGGCCCACCGACTGCATGTCGCTCAGCGAGCTATGGAACGGTCTATGCTGAGGATCTCGCAAAGGGATAGAATCCGGAACGAGACCATCCGCACTAAAGACGAAAGTCATAGATATCGTTCAGAGGTGCAGTAAGCTGAAGTGGCAGTGGGCTGGTCATGTCTGTCGCAGAACCGACGGGCGTTGGAGTAGGAAAGTTCTCGAATGGAGACCATGTCTCGGAAAACGTAGTGTTGGACACTTCCTAGGTGGGCCGATGACCTGAGGAAGGTGGCGCAGTCTTGAAGAGGCATGTCATGCATGTGATGACGATGATTAGTTAGATGTGGCACTAGTTTTTGGTTGCCACCAGATCCCACAAATGTCTTGTCTAAATTGAAAATGAACTCTTTTGTTGATGTAAGGATTCAAAAACGAGGAAAGCAAGTGACATACCAGGATAGGTTTATGACTTCTCTGTATGGATCATTAGTTTATTGATCATCTGGGAATGTTTTACAATACCTAATCTACTACACTACTTAATATCTGACTAAATAGTGCGGTGATACACTCACGATGTGTTCCTTCACCTTCAACCATAAAATAATAAATCATAATTTCAAAGATAATAATTACAACACCTTATCTTGTTATTTTCTTTATCCATATTTTGTGATCAGACTTGAATAGTCCAACTGAGCTTAGCTGAACAAACTCAATGTCAGTCATGTTGATTCGATCATTCATCCGAATTATGGGTGCTAAAATAGCAAGGAGGATATATGACATAAGTGATAAATAAATAAATAAATTGGTTCGACAAACACACCAATGACCTAGCCCCAAACTTAGCACCCCAAATGTGCTATGGTGACTAGGATAACGGATAGACATACTTGTATACATTTATAAACATCCATGACTTAGAAAATGAAAAAAGAAAATGCACAGAAAAACTTCATATTTGTCGTATTATTGACAGCAAATATTTCAAGACTTAGGCCTCCTACCACCAAAATACCCAAACAGCTTAAAACTTAATTAGTTAACCAAGGTGCTAATAAACCAATTAACTTAAGATTTAATCCATATCAATGCATTAATATTAATTCGGCTCGGCCGAAGCTCAGAAGTTTCGTCGGGCTTTCAGATTTCAACTTTGCGAGTGCTTTCCGAGATAAATTGGATTGGTTTGGCATGTGGTCCCATTTTGATGATGAAATATTAATTTAGCTTTGAATTAAGTGAAGTAATTAAGCGCTGTTACTATTTATGCTGAACCTAAGCATGCCAACGGCACATTTATGTATGTGTAATAATGCAAATCTATAAAACCGGCCAAGTGCGAGTCGGACTCGCGCACTTAGGGGTTCCGTGCCAACTTTAACTGAATTAGGATCCACTTACACCAAAACACCACAATATTTTGTTCACTATATCTCAAAAACGACTAGTTCGATCTCGTTCAAACCAATTTTTGTTGAAAAAATTTGTTACGATCTACATCATGTATTTTTTTTCAAAATTTACACTTGCTTAGTTTAAAAGTAAGATGGGGGGGACGCGAAGACAGACAGACTTGACGAAACTATAAGGGTTTTACGGTTTTCCGTTTTACGGAACCCTAATAAGACTGTTGTGCATTGTTTATCCTCCCCCCCCTCACTCACACTCACTCACACACACACACATACACACACACACACACACTCACAATCACAAACACATTCACACACCCATACACACACCCATTCACACACCCACACATTTACACATTTACACACACTCACAATTCTGGTTCACCTAGTTCAGACGCCAGTCTTTCCCAATCTTTATCTATTTGTATCAACAATGTACTTATTGTAACTTATATGTACCTATTTAGATTGTGGAGAAAAAAATAAAGATATATTATTATTATTATATTCAACGAATAAAGTACCAAATTAAAAAACAACCTAAAAATCTTCAACTCGCCCTAGCATTCATTCCTAACATAATAACGTCGTCCAGAAAATTAATAGCACTTTTCATTGTAAGTAACCCTTAAAATGAATTTAAGCAGCAACATATTCAATCCCGCATAATCCTTTTTTCGCTTGTAAAGAAGCGTGTGCCCGCGGATCTCTAAACCGGGGTCCATTATTTTTCCTCCGCTTAGCACACGTAGTGAATGGACCGGACTAGTGGTGTACTCTGAGAGAGTTTATCGATAAGAATGCTGTTCATTTGTTACTTCGGACAATGATGTCTTTATATTTGACTGTAGCGGTCCCTGTCACTTATACGGCAGCTGGACAGCGCGAATACAGACATAATCTATACAATATACAGACATTATTCTGCAAAGTAAAGCCTTAGAACAAAGTAATTAATCCATCACACAGACACATCGCGAGGTACATGGATGCGGAGGAGGACGACAACGGGCGGTCTTGAGCGGTGCAGTGCTGTGACATTGACACCAATATCGAAATTTTTGACTGCTAGACATCACTAGTTTAAGGCTCATTATTATGCTTTTAAAGCTACCCTTGCCCTTGGATACGTGTTCCAGTAATACTGTTTAGAAAAACAACTTCCAAATAGATATTGTAGGTACATTTGAAAAGAAAACAACAAAGAGAAGTTCAAATATTATTATTACTGGCAGTTTCCCGCGACTTTGCCCGCGCCATTAGTCAGATTTTCTATACAAACTTTCATCTCCCATTTAACCCCCCTAATGATTTTATATTGCAACAAAATGTAGCCTATGTCTTCCTAAGGTCCCAACTATCTCTGTACCAAATTTCATTTGAATCGGTTCGGTAGTTTCGGTTCCAATTCAATACAAAAAAAAATTAAATCTTTCCTCTATTATAATATTAGTATAGATAGATTAGACCTGTGGTGTCCTACTGAAGGGCAAAGGCCTCCCTAGTCCTTACCCTTTTTTACTCTCAGTGATTTTGGGTAGCTTTTTAACAATATTTTATTAGTATGGACATCAATACAAAAAATTTACTTAAAATAATGCGCTTGTTCAACAATAAGTACTATTTAAGTCTATTTGCAATGTATTGAAGCTTTGACAGTATAATATTCTCTAAAAATAAGGTTGGTTAAACATATTAATAATTTTTAAAGTAATAACACAGTTCTCCCAGAGGCAGCCTTTAACAGGTTAACTTTGATCACATCGTAACGGCCATGACGATAGAAACATAGAAGCATAAAAATAGGCGTCATTCTTAATTAAATGTAAGAACGAATCCCTCTGTATTGTCTGTTACCTGTGACGATTTATTTTACTAAACCAATAATTTTTATCCAGAAAATCAAAAATTGAGGGTGAAAGATGTAAAAACATTTATGAACGATCATTTCGTTGATATTAGTCTCAATTTTAAAGACTGCTTTGGTAAGGTATTGATTAAAGTATTTCTTCAATAAAATGACCAGGTTTTTGTCGACATCCAACATCAACCCAACAAACCCAATATCAATGTTAATAAAAAAGTGGTGCACCAACTGAAACACTGTTTTATACGTTGATGTTGGTTGTTAATTGCACTTGCTGTTCACACATAGCAACAGAGTGTACATTACAAAAATCATTAGTACAAGTTGCTGCATTTCGGCAACGGACTTCTAAACCAGGCGGTTGCGGGTTAAATCCCGCAAGGGGCAAATGTTTGTGTGATGAGCACGAGCATTTGTACCTAAGTCATGGATGTTTATAAAAGTATTTAAGTATGTCTATCCGTTATCCTAGTCACCATAGCACAAGCTCACGCTTAGTTTGGGGCTAGGTAATTGGTGTGTTTGTTGAAACAATTTATTTATTTATTATTTATTTATTTCGATAAAAAGTTTTCACGAAGATCTGACATCTGAAATTCAGAAATCTGGACATTAAAACTCGTACAGATAATATCATAAACGACGTTTATATTTCGCCTGAGTGTGTACTTAAGGGACTAGAAACGTTAGATGCAACTAAAAGTGCAGGTATAGACAATATACCACCTATTTTCTTGAAGAAAACAGCCTCGTCGCTTTATATGGCTTTACACTCAATCTACCGTAAATGTTTGAGTGAAGGAATCTGTCCAACCATCTGGAAATCTGCTAGAATCGCACCGGTACACAAGAGTGGCTCAAGAAACGATGTCACTAATTATCGGCCTATCTCCATTTTGCCTACCCTTGCGAAGCTTTTTGAGAGACTTATACACAATACCTTGTATCCGTTAGTACATAACTCCATCTTGACACAACAGCATGGATTCGTTCGCAAGCGTTCTACCATTACTAACCTCATGGTTTACATTACTGAACTATTCGATAACTTAGACTCCAATAAGCAGACAGATAGTGTGTATGCGGATTTTAGAAAGGCTTTTGACCGGGTAGATCACAAGATATTACTTGAAAAGATTGCATTCAATGGTATCCGTGGTAATTTGTGGAGATGGTTCAAGTCCTACATAACCAACCGAACACAAAAAGTAGTCATTAATGGATGCGATTCAAGTACAATTCATATAACTTCTGGAGTCCCACAAGGTTCTATTTTAGGTCCTCTTCTATTTATAATCTTTATCAATGATATTGGTGACTGTTTTCTTCATTGCAAATACTTACTGTATGCAGACGACCTGAAATTATATCGCAGCATTCATGAGCCTTCTGACCACCAAAAATTTCAAGAGGACCTTAATAGATTCTCCGAATATTGTGCCAACAATAAACTATCCCTTAGCTTAGATAAATGTAAAACTATAACTTTTACTAGAAAACTAGCGCCTAGTAGTCATGACTACTCACTGTGCGGCCTTAAACTCGCCAGAGTGTGGGAAATTACTGATCTTGGCGTAACCCTAGATCAAAAATTAACCCTAGACAAACATATTATTAAAATCTGTAACAAAGCGTTCAAAATGTATGGTTTCGTTGTTAGAGCCTGTAATGATTTTAGACGCCCAGACACATTCCTATATTTATACAAATCTTTAATACGCTCCCAGCTGGAATATGCTGTTTCAATTTGGGACCCATTTTATGAAAAATATGCTGATAGTCTCGAAAAAATCCAAAAGAAATTTCTTAGATGTATACACTACAAATGTAATCGTAGTCGTGTTATTTATAATGTTGCCCTGGACAAGTACAAATTGATCAGTCTTAAAAAGAGACGTTTACAATTACAAGCAATGTTGTTATACGATTTTTGTCACAATAAATATGATTGCATAGATATAGTAGATAAAATATGTTACAGGGTACCGGTCAGGCCAAGACTACGCGCTTGCCGTAATACTAATCTTTTTACTTATGCACTAACGCGTACGAATGCAGGCAAACGGTCGCCTATGTTTCGTCTGACCGATACCTATAATAAGCTATTTAATCATATAGATATTTTTGGTACTGACATATCTTCATATAAGAAATTGGTTACAACGAAGCTTTCCGAAATTGATATGTAAGTGGAGTTACGTTCTGATTTTATTTAATTGTTGTTATTGTCAGAGGAATTATTTCCGTATTTAATAATAATAATAAATATTAACTACGAGTTACGAGAATAAGCCCTCTCTTAGAAACTAATTCATGTTTATATAAGTTTACAGTGTTACTCATCACTTCTCAACTTTACTACATTAATAGTAACATGTGGTTATCGTGGTTGATGTCATAATAACCTACCTACCTATTTTAACATTTAAGGCTATTTAAGTGTGAATATATTGTGACGTTGTTTGATAACCCAAATAAATGAAAAAAAAAAAAAAAAAAAAAAGATATTGTCAATGCGTTGTAAATAAAACAAGTCAAGGGATGGCGCTAGCATTAATAAAATACACACAGTAACTAAAAAGTAAGTGCTACCAAAATGAATCACCTTTCTTTTTTCAAACCTTTACATTTTTTTCATAAGTTTGACGCATATTTTTTCTATACCATACTCCAGCCAGACTTCTGTTTCCGACATATTATTCGACATCGCGATCTCTAATGAGATTCGGAAAACTAGAACTAATTCCCACTTCTGATTGAAGGAGATTTCTATACTTTTTTCGTTGACTTCAAAACCTTTTTTCAACACCGCTTATTGGTAGCGCCTTGTTTAATCATGGAGGACTTAATTTAACAAAAGTTTAAATTATTTATCAGCGTGGGGAGTGGGACTCTCACTGGGTTTAAAAATTATTATGAAGTATGGAGTATTACTTGAATTACACAATTAGGGTAGGTACTGTCATAAAGATTATAATGTAAGTAATTTAATATGCTTGAATAGTTTACAAAACATTTTACTTTAAAAAAAAAAACTGTTCAAGAAAATTAAAGTTACTCATATAAAGTTATAAGTTATTATTAATACATATTTTTGCGATAATTTCAAGACAGAACTCAGACACAGCTCCGGAGTCAGGAAGTTAGTGGTGTTAACACCCCCATGCCTGCGCTTGATTTCTCTACGGTCATGATGGAATGCCGTCTCACCGAATTATGAGAGTGAAGGAATAGAGAATGCACCTGTGTATTGCGCACACACTTGTGCACTATAATATGTCCCGCGCAGTTGGCTTATCTCTGTTGAGATAGGCCGCCGTAGTCGAAATTTGGCTAGGATGACATTATTATTATTATTTGCGATAACTTCTTTAAGAACAAATTAAATAAAGAAAGAAAGAGCCGTAAAAATATACAGATAAATTAATTAATAGGAAGTACTATTTTAAAATACTTCTTCTTACATTAAAAACCCTGGTGCAAGACAAATTGTGGCAAAACAAAATACAAGTTACTAATTTTTTACCATTTCCAATAGCCTTCTACAACTGCAGTTTGAACAAACAATCAATTTGTTCGCATCATTAGTTCCATTTTCAATTCCAGTAAATTCCCGTTGTACAGTCAGCTGCATCTAATATATCCTTAGTCAATTACCCCAAGCAATATTGAGCTCTAAATGATAGCAATAAGGTTAAGATTTGGTTGTGGAAATTTGACAGACGAGTAGGTGAGATGCTGCCATGTGTACCCCGTTTTCCCGTGGGTCCCTACCCCGTTTCGGTAGGACCGCTTCCGGGAAACTCATTAGATGGTACAAGGTGAACCCTGGGGGCTATGGAGATCTGGAGTGTAGTTTTGGTTCTAACAACTCGCTTTGCGGCCTTGTAATGCGGGAAGATGGCAAGCCGAGTCAAGGTGTTATTGAAAACGAATGGTGAAAATACTGATAATTGTTTTTATAATTTTAAGCAAAACTTGATGTTCGCAGGTGGTGAAGCAAGCACTTACTAAAATTCGTCGACTGACTAACGTCCTCCGTAGCTCAGATGAAAAGAACGTTCGCCCAGATAGCGAAGGGTCGTGGGTTCGAGTTCCACCGAATGACACGGTTGGTTAATTTTTGTGTGCGAAATTTTATTTTCTTTCGTAAATATTGATGTAGAATTATTTTTCACGATATCTAAATACAGCCATATTATAATGTAGCTAGCGACTCGCTTCCCACAGTTCATTAAGGTAAAAATAATTTAAAAAAAAACACGTCACTCAGGAAAAAGGTAACTTTCTTCTGGTTCGAAATTGGTTTTGTGGTTCCAGAGTATTTTTGAATTTATTTATTTATTCACATTTGCGTACTACGTGTATACATTATAAAGCTAGAAAATATAATGCAATGGGTTAACTTATATCCTAGTACCCAGAAGGTATGGCAAATTTGAGGGCAGCTTATGTAAATAAGCTGGTAGGTAAAATATTACAAAATAAAGATATGTTGTAAGTAGATTTAAATAAGTAGATATAGAGCAGCACAGATTTAAAATATTTTGATACTGAGTTATTTAAATATTCATCTAATGATTTAAAACATAAGCATTTTACATGGGAATAATAATTATTTTCGGGCAGTCGCAGAAATCACTAAATATATTACAAAATGGAGTGCCAAGAAATTCAGCCTTACACAACTGGTCATCCCAGGTCACATCGTAGGTGTCACCGTCATGACGCCCACGCAAATGAGAGGTTACTTCATGAAAACCAAATGAAAGCGCGCTCTTGCAGTGAAATGGAGATAGAAATCTGGATCTGCTATTTTAATTTTAAATTAAGAATGTTTTTTAAAGTTTTCAGGTGATATGCTGCTTGCTGCTGTTTTACAATTCTAATTAAATAAAAATTTTCTTTATAGAAAATTCTACGTGACACATTAACACTAAGATTGCGGCTAAATTACTTTTTATTACCCGACTTTACCCGACTGCGGAAGGAGGGTTATGTTTTTCGAGAGAAGGTATGTATGTACGTATGTATGTTTTTGTTTGGCACGCCCTACAGTCCAAACGGTTGACATAAGAGGAGTCGTTGAATCTGTCAAAATTTTAGGAGTGGCACAGGCTATATACATTTTAAAAATGGCGCCCGCAAATGGAAATAAAGGGGAGAGGGGGGATTGTTTTTTCCTTACCATAGCAATATGGGTATCAAATGAAAGCCATTTAAAAGACCATTTCAAAAATATTGTGATTATTGCAGTCAGGTATTTTGTTTTTTCGATAATTATGTTTTTACAAAAGAACGACTAGAATAAGATTTGTTTAGCAACAGATTAATTAAGCATTGATACAAGATTGGTTGTACAATACTGCCTATTCAAATGATTAAAAAGATTTTTTACATTTTTTTTTGAGAGTGTTAAATTTTATATGCTTTACATTAATAGAAAAACAATACTTTAACGTAATTTTCTTTAATAAATTAATCTACCAATATATATATAAAGGTCACTTTTTTATTTAATTAAATATATAAAGAAGTTACCTATTTCACAGAAACTATAGTGTTTTTAAATTACAGTCAGCCACACGTTAAGATAGGGATTAACGAAAATTGATCAAATGGTTAAAAGTAAAGCAGCCCATTAAGTTTATGTTCCCCTGTCTAAGTATAGTCCTCCACAACCATGAGGCCGCCAAATGATATTTTTTGTAAAAGAAAAACATAAAAATGCCTCATCCAGCCCTCCTCAGATAGCGAGCCCCAAATGCTGTGGACATGGTCATATTGCATGTAATTTTGAGACGAATGCAGTGCGGTGAATTTGCATACAAATAAGAGAACGTTGTGGACTAGATACGTAATTAATTGTTAGGTTATTTAGCCTAGGTTTTAGTCTGGCCACGGACAATGTAGAAGTAGGCAGTATACCTGTTTTTAATTACTATTACTTCACTTTAAAAGATAAAAATAAGATTAACTTTAAATGATTACCAAACTATTTAGGATTGTCTATGGACACAGAATACTAGTACTTCGTACAGAAGTATGACTTAGCAATTGTATTCAAAGAAATATCTACTCAATGTCGTCAACAATATGGCGTAATTTAGTTCGCCTCAGAGTCAAGCACATTTTCGTGTAGACACCTACAAAAATCCATTGCAAAATAATTTCATACTTATTGCTCTGGAATATGATTCATAATACACTAAACCTATTCAGCGACGTAATATCACGCGACGCGATAGGGTTGACTGCTGCGAGAAGCTTCTAACGCCATCTAGCGCCTCTTTCTAATACTTTATTCATTCTCGTCCAGCCAGCAACGTAGCCGCGCGGCCGCCGGTGAATAAAATGCGCGAGTGTGGCTCTGGCCGGTAGCGACACGCAACTTGTTTTAGCACCTACGTAGGTGCGCCGCGCGTAGGTACGTTTTTGCTACCTCCGCGGGGAGATACACAGGCCTGCTATGGACAAAGGGGCCACATCATCATGGTAACGGAATTTAATGGTTAATACAACTGTACTCTTCTGGAACAAAAACTTCATTGTAAAATAATGTTGATTGTTAAAATGGTCGTATCTTTAGATTGCAATAACTTAGAAGCTTCATTTTTTTACAGCTTAAAGCGACCGCAGCCATAAGTATTTGATATTCAACTTGATATCAACTTGATACCTTCGGTAGTTCCTGTGAAAAAAGGCCTTGAAAGACAGACGGACAACAAAGTGATTCTATAAGGGTTCTTTTTTTTCTTTCGAGGTACGGAATCCTAAAAACACGCACAAGAATCATGATTGTCAAGTCTGCCATTCGAAAACTTTCATAGATGAAATAAAACTCGTTGCGTAGCTATCTAAGAAATTAATTCCTAGTGCGTGGGTTAGGTATTTAGCACGTAGTTAGCTTACTGTATTTATAATACTCTGTTACTATAAATTACAGTTTGTCTAGACCGAAACACATGACAAAGAGTAGCCTCCTCCTTTGCATAATTCATAAAAGGTCGTTTGCGTGGGTGTTTGCAGTGTTCAAAATAAATATTCATAAATATTTCAGGAGATAATTCAACCTAACTCTAACGAACTACTTGTTTACAATTTATCATACATGAGTGGCTATGCATTTAATTAATTTTGGTATTTTAGTAAACATTTTAGGCAGGTTAATTTGTAAAATTACGAAAACGGCTGTGTGAAAGTAGGTGGTGCAATTCTTAAACCAATTGCATTAGTTTTAAGCGTACGGAGACAGTTGCAAAGGTCACATGGGAGTAAAAATTTTAAAATTATGCTAACTGTTATCAAACAATCATATAATTTTGATTTCCCTTTGAAACAAAACTTAGTACAATCACACATGATCGCTTTACTATTTGACGACCGTCTTGGTGTAGCACGTGGCATGTGCTCCGGACTACTGAACTAGTAGTTGCGGGTTTATATTCCGGAAGGGTCAAATGTTTGTATGATAATCACATACCTAAGTCATGGATGTTTTAAACGTATATAAGCATGTCTATTCGTTATCCTAGTCGCCATAGCATAAGCTAACGCTTAGTTTAAGACTAGGTAATAGGTGTAATTGTAATGTTATAAAAAAATAGTAAAGATTCTTAAGGCCAGTGATTAGGCTCCGCACCGATGGGCCACCGGCCACAGCCACCGGTAGCAACATGCTGTTTACATTATTTTTAATACGTCGCCGCTCACGTGAAACGAGCGACTGTGTTCGCCACACGTCACCGGTGGTGGCCACTCTACATTTTGACAAAACATCTATCTAGCAGATGAGTGTCAATTGTAGCAGCCACCTTCGTTTGTTTTTTTTTAATTTATTTATTCTTTACAAGTAACACAGTACACTTACATATTTATTAATTCTGCCAAACTGTGCGAGTTTGTCGGCAGTAGCTCTCGTGAACTATTACTATGTTTACTTATGTTATTTATTATTACTGAGTTAGGTTTTTTACATTAGGTTACATTAGTTCGGTTACACTAAGCTATTGTGGATACATTATTGTGGGTACAAAGACAATATTCAAGTTTAACTATAAATTAAGTTAATTTACAGAAAAAAAGTTGACATTCAAATTAATTAATTTAAATTAAGATAGATTCGCCGGTTACCTAAAGTTACCTGAAGTTGGTAGGCATCCATACTGATAATAAATGCGAAGGTGTAGTGGTTCGCACCCCGGACTTCTATACCAGGCGGTGTCGGGTTCGAATCCCGCAAGGGGCAAATGTTTGTGTGATGAGCACGAGCATTTGTACCTAAATGTATGTCTATCCGTTATCCTAGTCACCATTGCACAAGCTCATGCTTAGTTTGGGGCTAAGTAGTTGGTGTGTTTGTTAAAAAAAATATTATATTTATTATTTTGTCAGTGGTTCACCTATTCATTTTGTATAGTTATTGAATAAACAAACCGCTGCACTGTCAGTGTACCTCAGATACGAAGCATATAAAGCATGCAAATACATAAACACGCAAGCTCCTATGAAAACTTATTCCGTAGAAGTAACAAAACAATCTGTTGGAATACTTCCAAGCTATTCAAAGTAATTATAGCCTTGCTCATTAGTTAACTGAACTCAGTTTTTAAGGCGAGGAAAATTCGCCAATTAAATCACACAATTAACCGTCAGATTGCGAACAAACATACATTTTCCCGATTTCTTGGCAAAGTAAGTTCATTTCGGAACTTCGTCTGATCCTACCATATTTCATTCGAGGGTAGTTTTATTTTGAACTGTGACCCGCGTGGACGATTCTCAAGTTGTACGATATTTAATGCTTATTTAAAAAGACCTATGGATAAATAATAATAATAATAAATCTTTATTCCAGGCAAATTACACCCATACACAAATTTCAAATAACAACTCGATCAATAAATGACGGCAACAAAAAATTAAGAAATAAAATGAAATGAAATAGAACTAAAATATCGAATAAATTTGAAATATTAATTAGATTGGATTGGGAAATTCAATATTCATTCAATTAAATGTCAAATAAAAATTAATTTAAATTAAATAAAAATAATGTTTAAATGCTAAGTATGTCATGTATAAAGATTTTGCTGGTGGACTTCAGCTTTTGTACGTCCTATACGGTTACGGGTACACGACAAACAACAAAAAACTGCACGGAAAAAAATATTGAATTTCGTTTTTAAATTATATATTTTCTGTACTCTTAGTATGTCATGTATAATAATACTCTTACTCTTTATTCGATTTTACAATATATGATTCCCTAAAACTTTGTCAGCGCTTTTTAGCCACTCTGTACCTAGGTCTAGTTTTAACCGGCTGGAGCTAGGCGCATCCGCTCATAAGTAGTTTAATTTATCCTACATAGCTTGGATTAGGATTAACCTCTATCATACTGGCTAGGTATAGCCTCAACTTTAAATAACTTATAAACAAATTACTTAAACCAAACCAAACTTAATTATTTGTCTTTATTAAATTTTTATTGGATAAGTCAATAAATATCTCACTTATTAGACTGCCTCGTTGGTCTAGTGGTCAGCACGCTGGGTACTATCTACGAGGTCCTGGGTTCCAATCCCAATTCGGTCGGGCCAGAAGTGTTGGGTTTTTCTGTCTCGAAATAACTGAGACACAGCTCCAGAGTCAGGAAGTTGTTGGTGTTACCACTCCCGTGCCTCGGAAAGCACGATAAGCCGTTGGTCCGGCGCCTGATCTGTCTACTGTCATGTCGAACTACCGTCTAACCTAATTATGAGAGTGAAGGAACAGAGAGTGCACCTGTGTATTGCGCAAACACTTGTGCACTATAAAATCTCCCGCGCAGTTGGCTAATCTCTGTTAAGATAGGCCACTGTAGTCGAAATTTGGCTAGGAGGACATTATTAAATATCTCAACAAGAACACACAAAAGCCACACCTATTCACACGTCCCACTACTGATACTGAACGTTGAACCCCGTCATCGTTTCTCCCAGCCATAATTCGGTAAGACCCGCGGGTTCGCAAATAAATAGTATTCAGACAGACAAATCACGTTACATTAGGGTAAAGACACACCATTGAGAGCTAAGATAGTTAAATGTACTGTTACACGACCGCACATCAGACTACCCCATTTTGACCTTGAGGCCGCCTCTATTCCCTACGTAATAAAAGCTGTTATCGTAGTTCAAGTGGGTAACTTAACGTGCTGCCGTCTATACTTTCGCAGGTTACTCTAAATGGGACACGTATCTGGCTATCCAATGGGCTCAGACATTTAGCTTTGATGTCTCGGTATAATTTTCTAATACCACTCGATTAAACAAACCTTTAAAGCCGAAATCAGTATAATGATGCCCTTTAGTTTCTTCTGTGCTGATTAAACCGGGATTACGTATTCGGCATGTTACATCTGTTGTCAACGTTTGTGATTGTTTCATGAAGACCAGGGAGCTAATTACGTAACTCTGTTGCTAACAATTCAGGATTGAAATCGCTTGAAAATTACACATTTGACAACTTCAGTTACTCTGTTAAGCTGGCCATTCACGGTCAGTTCAAAAAGTGACTTCATTCACTAACATAAAAATTATCTGAAAACTGACTTTCATCCAGTACTGCTAGAACGGCAATTCCCCACGCAAAGGGGACTTTTAGTTTTATTTAATTTAGTGGGTAAAATGGGCGAGAAGGTCTTAGAACCGGGCAATTGTGGAAAAAAAATAACGTTAAGTAACTTTTTTAGTATTTATGTCTATAGCCTAGATTTTTACTGCCGATATTAGAAACGTAAAATTTTGGTCGTACCTTAAACCGACTAATTAGTGTAACTGGCCGTGAATGGCCAACTTTAGCAACAAAACTTTGATTGAAATAATTTCATTCAAAGTTACATAATCCACTACAAGCTGTAGGCAGCTACTAGGGTTCTGTACCCAAAGAGTAAACACGGGACCCTGTTAACCTGTCACCAAGCTGTATCTCATGAACCGTGATAGCAAGACAGTTGAAGTTTTCTCAGATAATGTATTTCTGTTGACGCTATAAGTATAAAAACCGGCCAAGTGCGAGTCCGACTCGCGCGCGAAGGGTTGCGTACCAAAAAAAGTATATATTTTTATTTTATTTATAATTTCAAAAGTATTCATCACAGGATACCCGAAAAAAATTTAAATAAGAGTTTTCGCGCCTGTTTTTTTACGTGAGTGGTTTGAAGTTTATAGGTCCAAGACTTTAGAAATTACAGGGCCCCCCCTGTAATGTCACACCGTGTAAACGACTTTGGCGGGCTATATCTCGCAAATGGTAAGCTGATAAAAAAGTGTTGGATGGAACCTATTATTACCTACCTTATTTTTATAGTCCTTTTCAACGATACCCTACACAAGGGGGTGCACTCAAAAAATTATTCACCCCCCCCCCTTTACATGTATGGGGAGGTACCCTTAAAAAGGGGTAATTTTATTTTTTTTTATTTTTAAAAATGAGATCTATATGTGAGTATCCTCGAACCAAGTTACATGCAAATCAGTCTATAAACGTAGAAGATATTCTGCTGTGACAGACTAGGACGGACGGACTGAACGATCTTATAAGGGTTCCTTGTCGGACTACGGAACCCTAATAAGGGGTACGTCTGTAGCTGTCAAAACAATTTAAAATCTTCTTAGCCTTTCTTACAGTATAACCTCAGCCTTACTGTCTGTCTGTACAGTAGAATATTGCATTAGCGGAATGATTCAATAATAACTACCCTTTGTCGAGCAAGAATTAATTTTAAGAATCGTCGCTTTGCTAGCGGACTCTGAGCCATAACTTAGTGTGAATCATAGCCAAAGAACTAGTATTAAAATTGTTTTAAAACTCGTGATAAATTATTAACGTACTTTAATTTTACGGGAAAACAAAAGAGTGCTGATATTATATTCTCAGAAGAGATCTTGAGATTCATCTTTTTTAAGAGCTAATCGTCGTAATATCTCATTTATTTCAAGTACCTGCCTAATTGACTGACAAGAAGACATGATGATGTGTAATATTTCTTAATGGGCTTAATGTATTCGCAAGCTTTTTATACTTCCACTCTTCACAAAATTCCGTTTTAAGAACAAACGCTTATTACAAACATCAATATCTAGTTCAGGAAGTTTGAGACAAGAAAATTAACATACGATAATATTGCTTGCATATGTTTAAAAACATTTTACTGCTACGGGTAAAGCTATCACAGTTTTCTATTAAAATTATTTGAGCAAAACAATGACGCTACGCTTTTATTTAAAAGCTCAAGGTATTTCATGAAAAAGAAACAATATCAGAATACAGCGACCAGTGAAAAATACTTCGAACTGTTCTGTATTGGAATAATTTGAAGTAACTTTGGAGCCACCTATGTACCTCGAAACATAATAATTATTAGCAAACTCATTTTGGTAAAATATAACAATTTTGATATATATATTTAAGAGTAAGTATTTTAGCGAGAGTACTAACGACTATGTAGGTCCTTGTAGCGCAGTGGTGGCAGCACTTTGGTAGTGATGCCAAAAGTTAAGCAACCCACGTTGCGGTCGTGATTGGATGGGTGACCATTACGACCATTTAAGTGACGCCTATAACAAGCATCTTCTTGCTTTAGAAGACACGTTAGGCAGTTGTTCCCCGCTAATATCGCTTGATATTAGTCGTTAAGCCTAGGGCGGCTTGATAACATCTGACAGTAAGGTTGGGTACTTACCTTCAGACACCCGTCCACCAATCTGAGCCTGCGTGGTGTAATACGGCTTTTTATGTCTCATAGTTGAGGTGAGGCCTTTGCCTAGCTGTGGGATCTTTTAGGCCAACTTTACTTATTTACTAACAACTTTATGAAATAATGCTTGTTTGGTTCTAAACTTTATTTTATCTATATGTTTCAGGATAGGATTTTTTTTAGGCCAAACGATAGCTAGGCAAAGGCATTACTAATTTTACGTGGGCATATTTTAAACAAATATCTCTTATTGCATAAAGAAATTGTATCTTTGGACTTTGACGTGTCATATAGGAGGGTGTGATTATACAGCCGCCATATTGAAGGGGTGAATTTAAACCATTTTTTTTACGTCAGGAAATACCTTACGCACCGTACCTCTCCGTCGGGGAACGGAAAGGCGTGTGTGGGACTCCCCCGACCCGGGTATACCCACTAAAACCTGACGACGCCCGCCGCATGTGTTGGCTGTGACAGCAGGGGCCGCGGTATCTTGTCAGTCCCGTGACCCTGCCAGCGGCAACGTCCACCCTCTGATTCAGAGGTTGAATCCCCACAGAGGGGGGAGCGGATATGGTATCCGGTACCCCCACTCCAGACGGCGTACTGGGCGTATAGTGCACCGTCTCTCAGGAAGGTCCCTGGTGATTGGGCAGAGGTGTCCCCACACCGTCTGCCCTAGACCCTCCCGTCGGGGCGCCGCTCGTTCTGGCACCGCGGCCCGAGCGCGCGCCCCGCGGGTGAATTAAAACCATATGCCAACTGTTGCCATATTTCAGGGCATTAATATCGTTTATATTACCTCCTTAAATATAGCGACAGTCTTTACCAAGAACTCAAACAACTACCTAGTAGTTTGTCAAATAAGCATTATCTACAACTTACTAACAATGAGTTTCAAAAGGCTAAGCTAAAGACATGTGAAGTGCTTGTGGCGCAGTGGCGGTAGCGCTTTTGTAGTGATACCAAAAGTTAAGAACCCACAGCGCGGTCTTGATTGGATGGGTGATCATTCCGACCATTTCAGTGACTTACATGACAAGCATCTCCGTGCTTCGGAAGGCACGTTAAGCAGTTGGTCCCGGCTAATATCTGTTGATATTAGTCGTAAAGCCTAGTAAGAGGCCCTAGGGCGGCTTGATATCATCTGACAGTAAGGTTTGTCAATTTCCTTACAGACACCCCTCCACCAATCCGCACTGAGCCCGCGTGGTGGTAGTATGGCTCGTACCTCCTCATAGTTGAGGTAGATGCCTTTTCCCAGCACTGGCATCTATTTAGACTGACTTTACAAGCTAAACACAAGTATTCAAAAACATAACAAAGAGCCAAGAAATAGAGACGAGACATCGTCTGTAACTGCTCCGTACTTTGAGAAGCGAAATATCACGTGACAGTGCTACGTTTAATTGTGCAAGCTAGGCCGACACACACTGCGCTGGGTGCACGGATCTCGCCTCCGGGTAGCTGTGATGGGAACAGGTGATGAGACATAGCGTTGTAGCGTTTGGCGACCACTCACGTTCATTATAATTTATAATTATTATAATATAATATGTTTCTACAAACACACCAATTACCTAGCCCCAAACCAAGCGTGAGCTTGTGCCATGGCGACTAGGATAACGGATAGACATACATAATATATACGTTTATACATCCATGACTTAGGTACAAATGCCCGTGCACATCACACAAACATTTGCCCCTTGCCGGATTCGAACCCGCAACCTCTGGTTTTGTACTCCATAGCGCGGACCACTACACCAAGACGGTCGTCAAAAGTCAAATTATAATAATATGTAATTCGGATTTCGGATAGGAGAACCTTTTGAAAGCTACGCTTTTAGCTACAGACTAGAGTAAAACATTATCTGTAAGATTTTGTTACCAGTTTTGGGGGGCACTTAGTTCAACATGAACGTGTACTTCCTGATAGTACATAGTACATGTACTACACAAGCCTGTAATCGATCAAATTAACGGAACATGCGTTAAATACTTATCCTTTTGCCTGTGCCTTGCACCAACCCTGATCCCTTGAGGCCAATGCTAGGCACGTCTTCACTCATTTAAGTTTTTATTCCACCAGGAATCTAGGATTTAAAGTTCCGAACGGCTGTAATTATAACTCCACGGTAAGCTGACGACACATTTACATATCTGCGGTGTTAGCTCGGCAACTGATGGTTTTGCAAATAATGAAAATTAGGTATGAGTTCGTAGCCGACCATACGCGGCAGTAGCAGACGACATTCCGCTGCGACACTACCATTTGCAGCTACCAACACGAAGCTTGCATAGAAAGAAATAAATAATAATAATAAATTGTTTCAACAAACACACCAATTACCTAGCCCCAAACTAAGCGTGAGCTTGTGCTATGGCGACTAAGATAACAGATAGACATACATACGTTTATAAACATCCATGACTTCGGTACAAATGCTCGTGTTCATCACACAAACATTTGCACTTTCGGGGATTTGAAGCCGCAACTTCTGGTTTTGTAGTCCGGAGCGCTAACCACTACACCAAGGCGGTCGTAAATTATACATAGAACTAGAAGTGTCGCGGCGACACGTTGTCATGTCGTCTGCTGCTGCCGCGTGAGGTCGGCTACAAACTTATACCTTTATAATGCATTTTGCGCGATTTAATTATTTTACCTCTTATGGTGCCTTTCTAGATTTCTCCTTTAAGACATTTGTTACCTGGGTAGTAATAGTATATATCAGATAAAATAAAAGTAAAGTTAGCCTATATAGATCCTACTGCCGGGCAAAGACCTCACCTCAACTATGAGGAGGTACAAGCCATACTCCACCACGCGGGCTCAGTGCGGATTGATGGATGCAAGTGACCACCTTACTGTCAGATGTTACTTGGCCGCCCTAGGGCGTCTGACCAGGCTTAACGACTAATATCAACAGATATTAGCCGGAACCAATTGCTTAAAACGTGCCTTCCGAAGCGATGCTTGTCATGGACGTCACTTAATTGGTCGGAATGGTCACCCTTCCAATCACGACCGCGCCGTGGGTTGCTTATTTTTGGTATTACTTCCAAAGCGCTGCCACAACTGCGCTACAAGCACGTCTACTTTACAGATGTACAGATTTATTTCCAATTTCTTTTTTAACTTAATAAAACGGTTCTTTAACTTGCTGCATTTGTTGGCGCACACACACTTCGAATGAAACACTGACTTCCAAAATCAATAATTATAATCCCGACCACAAATTAACAATGAAATTTGGACTTATTTCGATAATTTATCACCACTCAACGAACGTCCGTTGTCATGTTTTTCTAAAAATCATGTCCATAGACATTATAGAAAATCAATGTTGCCACTCGTTTCAGATTACAAATAAAAAAATAAATGTATTTTCATACAAATAATTAAAATAAATATCTGAAAACTAACAAAATATTTAAATTAGATTGCATACGCGAACATACATGTCCTGGAGATGGAATGTCCCTATTCCAGTCCGGCCATTCGATTAATTTGTGAGTCTCTATACAATAAAATCAAATATACAACAAAAAAAACACTGGTATTTGGCATCACATGATCAGTGTTTGACATTTTAAGTACTTTTGGGCAGATCTCTCTGATTCGTGTACATTGGACCTCCTTATTGGATTTTATCTAGGCATATTAAAATGACTAGTGATAACTACAAAAAATCAATAACGGTTAGTAGCTAATCATGCATGACTAATTTATTTAAGTTATATTGCAGGCAAATGACGATATCCTTTAACGTCCGAGGAGTTGGTTGCTATTGCTTGTTCCGTCTTGTGACGTTGCAGTTGTATTGTAACCATCTCGGGGAGATGATAGTTAGGTATCATAACGAGATCACCTACAAAGAACTTTTTAGGGACTTTCTTTTTATCGTTATGTTCCTTCATCGCTTTGATTTATTTTATTTTCTGCTTGAATACGAATTTCCTCTCTAGATTCGTCCAATAAACTATCAGATTTCTGTGACTGACTTTCTATTTATTTTATTTATTTATTTATTCAACAGTAAACATACTGACTTACAGGCGCCCGAGGTGTCAGTATGCTAGTCACACAGTAAAAAAATGGTCGAACAAACATTACAATATAGAAATTTAAATAAAACAAATAAGTAGGATACATCAGGATTACAATACCATATGTCATCGATATTAAATATTATGTCAGAAATAATACACGTTAGAGTCAGTCAGAATCATTAAAAGTAATCAAACTCTCATGTTATTTCAGCAATACTACTGTGAAAACACTCATAACACAAACTTTCTATGTTAAAGCAGCTTTGTGCATGAATTGACCGAAGCTGTCTGCAAATATGTCAATATCTTAGTCGTCGGCGAGAACATCTCTTATAAGGCGCAGAGCCCAAATGATAGGGGCATTCACGACATACTTTGTGCGCGCTGAGGGCCAACACAACAGGCGCGGTCGCCGTCGCGGCGCCACAATCCCTCTCTCAACATCTGAGGTATTCATGTCTTCGATTGCATTCTGAATAGAATTCAAGCCAGCTCCTTCACTTGGATTCACTGTACTACAGTACCACCGGTACTTATGTCGACCGCATTTAAAATATGTGTAACACCTATTGATTTCACATATTTTTTAAATATTGTTAATGTTAAGCTAGTGCCACCATCTAGCTCTATCTGGTATAATATAATAACATTTGGACTTCATATGACGCTAAAAATGTCTCACAGTATTTTTATAGTCGCTTTACTTTTTAAATCCTTAAGCGCCTTATCAAAGATAAATTTACTAAAACCGTCGATTATAGCTAAGATATAAGTACGAATTGCTACGCTTACTTCTAACAAATGGTCCGAGGTGATCCATATGAAGCATATATGACGGGATGTTACCTTTTGATATGAGATGTATCCGCTACTTTTAGTAGTCGTCAATTTGTTATATTGACAATCCATACATGCTGTGACGTACCACAGGACAACCCTGTTCATTTTAGGGAACCAGTAATCCTGTTTTATGTTAACTAAAGTTTTGTCGACTGAGAAATGGCCCGCTTCATCATGGTTAAGTTGACAAATACGCCCTTTCGCGTTACTCGTATTTGGAACAACCCATTTTAATTCACCATTGACTTTCCTGTAAATTTTGCTATATTTTAAAACATAATTTTAAAGTACGTCTTTAATGTCTTTACTGTCATTAGAAAGTATAACATTGACAAATTTCAGCTTCGGGTCTGTCATCTGTACCGATTGTAACCACTCTATGGTGGTGGTAATATTCATTATTTTCTTAAGTGTCTACGTCATCTCTGCCATATTCTGAGTTTTTATTGGGAATGGGGTTTCAGCTTAGGGCATCTACGTGGCGCATGCTTTCGCCTGGCCTGTATTCAATTGTGAAATTATATTCTTGGCGCAACAACCACCATCTAGCAATCCGAGGAATGAGGTCACGCTTAGAAATGGTTGTTTTCAATGCATTACAGTCGGTACAAACTTTAAAGGGTATTCCTATTAAGTAAGTATGAAGCTACTTTAACGACAAGACTACGGCCAATGTCTCGAGATCATACGAGTGGAAGTGTTCTTCATTTCTCGTGGTTTGTTTGCTGAAGTATGCGACTGGCTTGAGTGGATCTGTTCTATCCGGTTTTTGCAATAATATGCCGCCCACGCCCAATTTGCTCGCATCACAGTGTGCTTCTGTTATGTATTTTGGGTTGAACAATGCCAGTATTGGTCTTCCCACTAATTTACTTTTGATTTCTTTGAAAGCTGCCATCTGTTCCGGTCCCCATTTCCAGGGAACATCGGCCTTCGTAAGCGTGGTCAGTGGTTTGGCAATACTAGCAAATCCAGGAATAAACCGCCTAAAAAAACTGACTAACCCGACGAATTGCCCAACCTGGTGCATATTTGTAGGATTAGGGAATAATCCTACAGCTTCGGTTTTCTTAGTCCCTGGTTTTAGTCCCTCTTTAGACACCTCGTTACCAAATTAGTCTAGTTCTTTTTTTAAAAGCAGCATTTAGACAGATTTAGCGTTAAACCAGCTTCACGTAGCGTTGACAGAATTCTACGTAATTTATTGAGACCTTCGTCAATTGAAGCAGCTGGTGAGAGGAGGTTATCCATATACGGAATGGCTAAGTCGTATTTATCTTTGCCAAGAGCTTTATTAGTCATAAACCAGACCAAACGGCATGTGCTGTTAGATGTCGCGACTCCTCGGCCATCGGGATTTGGTAGTACCCTGATTTTAAATCAAGACTTGTGAAATAGACTTTGTGACTAAGACGGTCCATTTGATCGTCTATTACCGGCATAGGGAAAGAATTCTTCACAGTTTTCTTTTTCAATACTCGGTAATCAAGGCATAAACGGTGTTCTCCTTTTTTCTTTTTCACCAATACGATCGGACTTCCGTATGGTGAATTTGTCTCTTGAATTATATTTGAATCCAACAGCTCACTTATCATGTCACGAACGATCAGTCTTTAGCTATACGGTAATCTATAATATGGTTTGTAAGACACTGTTGTATTATCTTGTAATTGTATATTATACTGAGCGGGGACCTTTTTGGTACACTATCCTAAATTCATAAGTTCTTTATTTTATTTTTGTTATTATTTTCGTCAGTTGTTTATTTGTTTTTTCTTTACTTTGTCTGTTCTGCCAAATAAATCTTTCTATTTCTATTTCTATTTCATCTCCGTTATGCGAGTCGTTCCTAATTCATTCAATTGTAGTGCGAAGCAATTCCTAAATTCATTAAGTAAAGTCAAAAGCCTCTGTTTCTGTTCATCAGTTAACTCAGTGCTTATTTTTAACATTTCTAAAGTAATAGTTATAGTCTTAGTTAGGGTTATGAGTATGACCCATTAACGTTAATTTATTTACCTGGCATTCTCTAAAAGGATGTGATGGTAGAAAGCCGTCTTGCAGGGGTAACAAGTTAACTCAAGCTAAGGGCCTATCTTTTGCAAGTGATACACTTTCATTACATAGATTTACAACCGGTATATCACCCTTACTTTCCTTAATGTGGTACAAGCCTGGCAATGTCATAATTTCGATCATCCGGAAAGTGACGCAGTAATTTACTTTGCCACTGATTCCAAGTAAAATTTACTGAGGATCCTTCGTATCATCGGCGTGCTAGGCCCGTCAACTTCGGTAATGCATGAAAAATTATTTGCTTATCGCTCCACTGGTATATTGCGGCTGTTTCATTTACTTTTTTGAGTCATGACTTTGTAGATTGAGTTTTCTGACTAGGATCGAAAATGAGAATTACATCATAAGCGCCTACAAACTTATTTCGACCGTGGTTACTGATAGCATTTATGAAACGATTCATGATATCGGTTTTGCTTCGATTTAGACGAGGTCGGTCAGCTTCATGCTTTGATTTTGAATGCCTCGTCCTAAAACGTGAACGACTCGAGCTTGATGATGATGATGAAGTTGTTCGCGAGCTACTGGTTATATCGGTGCTAGTTGAGCTATCAATTTCCTTTCTTTTCCGTGTCATGTTAGAAGTTGGAGTATAAGAAAATTTATTGTTATCAACCCGCCCGCAGGTCTTATAGGGTTTGACAGGGTAAATCCAATGATGTGTATTGATTGTGGTAGAATTGGAGTGACAATGCTTACACTTTTTTGGCAGCACGACTGTCAGAGTCCGACATTGTAGTCTTCTAGTTTAGTAGGATGTAAAGACACAATTGAATTTGCCATTTCATATTATATAAAGCAGGTGAATTATATAAAGCTTGTGACGCAGTGGTGGCAGCGCTTTGGTAGTGATACCAAAAGTTAAGAAACCCACGGCGCGGTCGTGATTGGATGGGTGACCATTCCCACCATTTAAGTGACGTCCATGACAAGCATCTCCGTGCTTCGGAAGGCACGTTAAGCAGTTGGTCCCGGCTAATATCTGTGGTATTAGTCGTTAAGCCTAGTCAGAGGCCCTAGGGCGGCTTGATAACTTCTGACAGTAAGGTTTGTCACTTGCCTTACATACACCCCTCCACCAATCCGCACTGAGCCCGCGTGGTGAAGTATGGCTCGTTCCTCCTCATAGTTGAGGTGAGGCCTTTTCCCAGCAGTGGGATCTAATAGGCTGACTTATTTATTATATAAAAACTTTAAGTTATAAAAGATATAACTAGAAAGTAGGTTTGCAAAGCATATAATAAAAGTACCTACGATAAAGTTCTTTGAATAGTAGTATTTTTTCGTCACAAATAAACTTAAGCAAAGATTTGGCATTGGCTAATAAACCGGTAAAAAGCGACCCGGTAGGTACTTGTATAGGAATAGTAAGTGTTTGAGAGTTTAGGCAGTGGATCACACGTGGAGGGCGACAATGATAGGTGGAAAATCAGTCAGGTCTGAGCACTTATAGCTAGGTACTTGCCACATCAGCTTACAGGGTTCAGGTATCACTTCACAGGCCACAATCACTCGAAATGTTTGTAAGGAGCTTCACAGGATACACACGCGGCGAAAGCACTCTGGTCAGTCTAGTACATGTGTCATAGGGAACGTCTCGATGTCGACTCGATCTTCGGGGTTCTCACGGTACGTTTTAAACAAATAAAAATAAGGCAGGTATGCGTGTGAGTGTGCGCGGCGTAGTATCAATAGGGTACACAAACAAATCAAAATATTGTAGTAAACAGTAAGGATATAATTTTAAGTGAGTACGGTAAGGGAAGATATGTATTCAATAAGAATATTCTCAGCAAAACATGGTACAAATTCGTCACACTTGTGTATTTATTAAATCTATGCATAATAATAGTATGTTCAGCAACAAAATTCATGTGCAAAACATAGTTAGGTATTTATTACTCGTCCACGACCATCATAATCGCAGTGAACGTGATAACGTTTGTATTTTGCATAATATGCATTAAAGTCGTTAACTTACTAGGACTACGTTGTTGTAATTATCGTACGATTTAAAAATAGTAAGTTAGATACTTGAATGCATAATTATGAAACAGTCGGAGACCATATTGTTTTACAGATCAACATCAACTCGTGGTTTTTATATCCGTGTTTATATAAATAAGATACAGGAATGGCAAGCAGTCTTACGTTGTAATAGGGAAATACCGTTTAGTTTAATATAGAAAGTATTTGCAAGTTTTGTAAGGCTATTGCCTCGGTGATTGGTCTATTATTATGCTTTTTGTTTACTGATTGTACCGAGATGATAGTAACAAACCCTAGTACGACTTACATGTTTTGTTTCGCAATATCGTTATTAAAATAGGTAAATGAACACAACAAACTCATACCTGTGTGGGTGTAGTACTTACGTATCCTGCTTCTGAATTGTTGGCGCACACACACTTCGAATGAAACACTGACTTCCAAAATCAATAATTATAATCCCGACCACAAATTAACAATGAAATTTGGACTTATTTCGATAATTTATCACCACTCAACGAACGTCCGTTGTCATGATTTTCTAAAAACCATGTCCATAGACATTATAGAAAATCAATGTTGCCACTCGTTTCAGATTACAAATAAATGTATTTTCATACAAAGATTTAAAATAAATATCTGAAAACTAAAAAATTTTTTTTTTTTTTTAATGTGGACAACATCACATACATTGTTCTGATCCCAAAGTAAGTAGCTAAAGCACTTGTGCTATGGGAATCCGAAACAACGAAGGTACCACAAACACCCAGACCCAAGACAATATAGAAAAATATTTTTCTACATTGACCTGACCGGGAATCGAACCCGGGACCTCAGAGCTGGAGACACCATGAAAACCGGTGTGTACACCACTCGACCACGGAGGTCGTCGAAATTAGATTGCATACGCTAACACATTACAAATTATTTTGTGTACATCAGATTTTGGTCTTGGTCTCGGCTTTATAAAGATACTAGTGGTTCCCCGCGACTTCGCCCGCAAGAGTTGGATTTTCCATATAAACTTTCATCCCCGATTTCACCCCTTAAATCTTTTTATATCGCGACAAAATGTAGCCTATGTTCTTTCCAGGAGACAGCCATACCAAATTTCATCTCAATTGGTTCAGTGGTTTAAGCGTCAAGAGGTAACAGACAGACAGACAGACACACTTTCGCATTTATAATATTAGTATGGATTAGTATGGATTCTTTTGTACTTTAGCTTATGAATACACATATTATGAGCACTTATATCATCCATATCAAATATGTGTAGCTTAGATCATTCCACTGGTTTAGCTTACACAAATAAATCATAATACTTGTTAACATAAGTGAATTCTAAGTTCTAGATTTGACAACTTTCCAAACGCTTGTTTGGCTAAGCAATGCATAACTAATGGTGGCCTTTAGTTAAGATATATACTTAGCTTGGCTTGTGGCTCAGCCTGGGCTGTTTTGCTTAAACACGAATTTAATTGTTTCGAAATTGAATTGTTTAACAGCCAAATAGCTTCTATTTGAAGTAAACAAACAAGATAGCAAGAATTTAGTTAGCGCACTGTAGGTTACAATAGCCTTTTGGAAAGAAAACTTAATTCATGTGTTTATGACGACCGTCTTGGTGCAGTGGTTCGCACCCCCGACCTCTAAACCAGGCGGTTGCGGGTTCGAATCCTGCAAGGGGCAAATGTTTGTGTGATGAGCACGAGCATATTTGTACCTAAGTCATGGAGGTTTATAAATGTATATAATTATGTCTATCCGTTATCCTAGTCACCACAGCACAAGCTCACGCTTAGTTTGGGGCTAGGTTATTGGTGTATTTGTTGGAATAATTTATTATTATTATTATTTTTTTAGCTTAGCTACACGTATACCTACCCTTGAGATCTAAAATTCGAACCCTGGTCTGCACCACAGATTGCAAACTGGAGTCTACTTTATCTGTATCTACCACTGCGTTTGTACAAAACTTTTTACTTTTAGGTCTTAGTCGCCTCACATGTAGCAATAACATTTTCTAAGTTATATATTATAGTATGTACATTAGTTGTTTCACTAATTGATGCTCTTACGGTGAGGGAAAACATCGTGAGGGAACCTGCACATTCAGGCGACTGAATGTGTAACCGTGATCCAAACTGTTCAGGATCCCCTGTTAACAGGGTTCCGGAGGTCAGACGGTAGTTGATTGCTGTGTAAGTTTTGATCTACATAATGTTCATTAGCTGTCATAATGATCATTAGCGATTAAGAAAGATATAAGACTACGATAGATCGGGCTAAAATGGACATCATAATGCAAATAAATAGGTACCCACCTGTTTTAATTTTATGAAATTACTCACGACAGCACTACAAACATATCTCGCGAAATCCAAGACGTTTACGGATTAAGCAAACTTAACTTTGAAGATCGCGAACGAGCTACGAGCCGTCAGAACTCGTTAACTGAACACATTTCGTCACGAACTATGACTGCGGTTTTCGCCTGCTCCCGTTTTCGTCGTCGTCTGCTATTAGTTTGTATACTAAACTGCGCATAAATCATATAAGTTAAACAACTTATATGATTTATGCGCAGTTTCCAATTAGACGGGTAGCGCTTTAGACAAATTGATATTTCGCGGTTTTTGTTTGTAGACGAGTTGCTACAAGGACGTTATGCGACTGAGTCCGGTTCAGCTAATCCGGACTTATTCAAGGCCTATTATCTGAGTTAAAAGCCCACTTGCGGACTTGTTCAAGGCCTATTTTCTGAGTTAAAAGCCCACTTGCGCAAGTCCGGATCAGCTAATCTGGACTTGTTCAAGGCCTATTATCTGAGTTAAAACCCCACTTGTGCAAGTCCGGATCAGCTAATCCGGACTTGTTCAAGGCCTATTATCTGAGTTAAAAGCCCATTTGCGCAAGTCCGGATCAGCTAATCCGGACTTGATCAAGGCCTATTATCTGAGTTAAAAGCCCACTTGCGCAAGTCCGGATCAGCTTATCCGGACTTGTTCAAGGCCTATTATCTGAGTTAAAAGCCTACTTGCACAAGTCTGAATCAGCTAATCCGGACTTGTTCAAGGCCTATTATCTGAGTTCAAAGCCCATTTGCGCAAGTACGGATCAGCTAATCCGGACTTGTTCAAGGCCTATTATCTGAGTTAAAAGCCCACTTGCGCAAGTCTGGGTTGTTTTCCGAAAGGTCCACTTACGGCAGTCCGGATTAGCTAACCCGGACTAGCGCAGTGATCTGAGTTACAAGTCCGTATTAGCTTATTTGGATCTGACTACATCGGCAATGTAGCATTCAACCAAAACCTACCGGGTCAAAGACAAAGAGGAAGGCCTAAATTGCGATGGTTGAGTGTCATTAAGAAAGACCTAGAAAGCTGTGACTTAACCCAGAACGACGTCCAGGATAGAGCAAAGTGGATGAACAATAGTCGGAAAGCAGACCCCGTTACCAGACGGGACAGTTGCTAGGAAGAAGAGGAAGAAGACGAGATTCGTTCAAAGATTGGAAAAATAAAATAAAATTATTTTGCTTTAAATTTCAGCTAAGAGACGCTAGCGCAGGCACCAAAACCACACCAACCGCAACCGCATTGAGTACCAGTTCAGGCAAATGCAGAATGCACCGCCCTCCCTCCCTCAATACGCATGCACTACAGCTAATGCAGTTGTTAGTTACCAACACCAACGTGCAAAAAACCTCGACGCGTATAAAAGACCTGTTCGCCAGCGACTCAATTCAGTCGTCCGTGCTCAGCCGAGGCGACATCATCTCCTGAGGATGCTGCGTGGAGTGGCGAAACGCGTCGAAGTTTTTTGCACGTTGGTGTTAGTAACTAACAACTGCATTAGCTGTAGTGCATGCGTATTGAGGGAGGGAGGGCGGTGCATTCTGCATTTGCCTGAACTGGTACTCAACGCGGTTGCGGTTGGTGTGGTTTTGGTGCTTGCGCTAGCGTCTCTTAAAGTAAATTTAAAGCAAAATAATTGTATTTTATTTTTCCCATCTAATAATGGATTTCCGCAAAGTAACGCCTGATTCTTTTAATTAGATTCGTTCAAAGCCTATTATCTGAGTTAAAAGCCCACTTGCGCTAGTCCGGATTAGCTAACCCGGAATGGCAGAAGTTGAGCATCCAGATTAGCTAATCCAGACTTGTGCAAGTGGACTTTCAACTCAGATAATAGGTCTTGAAAAAGTCCGGAATAGCTAATCCAGAAGTGCACAAGTGGGCCTAAGACGATTTGTGAAACAGACAATAGACTCCATGTCTATCTAAATCTCATGCCTCATTGACTCGTGACTGCCTACTTATGCTGGCTACTATCCACGCGGTCCCAGGTTCAGATCCCGGGTCGGACCGATATTTGTGTCTGGGTTTTTTGGTCTTGAAATAATTTAGAAACAACTCCGGACTCAGGAAGTTGGTGGTGTTAACAAACTCGTGCCTCGATAAGAACTCGTTAAGCCGTTGGTTCAGCGCCTGATCTCTCTCCGGTCATGTCGAATTGCAGTCTCACCTAACTATGAGAGCGAAGGAACAGAGCGTGCACCTGTGTATTGCGCACACGCTTGTGCACTATATTAAGGCCCGCGTAGTTGGTTAATCTCTTTTACGATTGGCTGATGTAGTCGGCTAGCCGCTAGGACTTCATTATGGAGACAGCTGGTTGGTCAGCAGAAGCCACGATCCTCAGCAGCGAGGGAAACGACCTGACAGAGAGAGCACATTATTATTATTAATATTAATAACCCTCAATTTACAACATGTCCCTTTTGATATTCCATATCTTCGAAAATTTGTTTTTATATGAACCTAAAATGGCACAGTCAAAAATGTATTTGGGTCCAAATACAAAGTATATCAACATAATATTTTAGAGTCTGTGGTGCAAAGTAAAGGCCTCTCTACCCTTTTTTCACTCTTTACTAGTTGTGGCAGATGTTTCCTAGGCGTTTTTAACCCTAAATTTATGGGCTTTATTTATCCCTCATTTTGAAGAAGTCTTGTAAAAAAAAACATGTACCTTTATCAAGTTAGACCTTATAAGAGTATTACAAAGTGTTCTTTTCACAGAAACTGTTTTCATTTAATTGGGTGATTCTGCTCCAAAATAACAACTTTTACTATGGGAATACCAACATAGAAATCTCAAAAAAAAATGCAAAAAGACTGTAACAGCGTATCTGGTCTAGAAGAAAAAGGTGAATTTTTCGCTTATTTTGTGTTTGATGGCGCTTGTACTCTTCAAATGCAACAACTTTTATTATGGGTTTAAGATCGAACTACTGATACTCGTAGTATACTAACGAAACCCCTAAAGCTAGTCAGCTGCTGATCAGCTAGTCAATTTTTGGGATTTCGATGTTGGTCCCATAGTAAAAGTTGTTCTATGAGCAGCCGCAGCAGAATCACTCCCTAAAAGGAAAACAGCTGATTTTGTAAGACCCTGTAGTAACCCACATTTGTAAGATAGGGTGTGATTCTCATACATGCCAAGATGCCAATTGTATTATTAATTGTGTAATCATCTCATACTCCTAATTACACTTAGCCACAGTATGTGTGAATCCGCCGAATGCTACCGCGGTATGAGCCAGATTTGAATTAAGTTGGGGAGACTATCGATAGTTTTTGTATCGATTTACAACCTTCTTAATCTTTTTGACATAACAGATGAATAATTAGGGCGGTCCTGCACGAAATTGAGAAAATTATCGTATTTCTAAGTCACTTGTAAGTACGAGACGATACTTGTACGATGAGCTGAATTAGTTAAATACATTAAAACAACGTATTTACGTTAGCCTAATCATTGCAAAAAGTCCTGGTCTTGTTGAAATTTGGAACAAATTCTTGATGATATAATAAACATGACTTGTAACGAATGATATCTAAGAGCATTTTTTTCGAAAACTTGGTGATTTTCACGCATGAAACAATATTTTGTACATGAAAATGATTGTATTGATATTTCGCAGGTCCCCCATCTTTTTAATATACACGAATAAAATATAAATAAGAAAATATGAACACTTTTCAGTTTTTAACACAATTGTCTGATGGTTTTGCGCATTGCGCAGAATAAAACTATTGTTCTAATTAAATCATCAAGACTAAAACTTTAAAGCAAATGGATCTAATTACTAATATTAATAAATTCGATTCTGTTTGAAGATTGTTTAGACTTACTCGACTTGCTTTGCGCTGCACCCCCTTAAGCCTGGAGTTCACCAACACAATTTTTAATCAGCCAGTTTAGCATTATTTGACATATTTTGTATTGGAATTCTGTCAAATTACCCGTCAATTGACATTTACCGGGTTCGATCCCCGGTCGAGTCAATATAGAAATTACCATTTTCTATATTGTCTCGGGTTTGGGTGTTGTGAAACCACCGTTGTTTCAGATTTCCATAACACAAGTGCTTAAGCTACTTACTTTGGGATCTGACCAATGTATGTGATGTTGTTCAATATTTATAAAAAAAACATAGGTGCGAGATATGTATTATTTATCGACGTTAGAGAACCATGCATTCTTATAGTACATCACTAAACGTAATCTGAATAGCGCAATCGAATTATCTACAGCGGTTTCACATTGACTGACTGGCTTAATGGAATGCAATATGCGAAAAATCCTTTGTTAAAATACCTATGTTCAAACCATAATCAACAAAGGTTGGTAACTAAAGAATTTTGTTATGTATGTTATGATAGAACTCCATATTGTGGTGATTTCGTTGAACCGTTATTATATAACTTTAACGAAAGCTTTATCAAAACCGGAAATTTAATTTAGTATTCAAATTGTGTTTTAAAGGTAAATTGGATAATTATCTCTAAATAACACAATTCAAACTAAGCTTAATGGGCCGTAGATCATCGGTTTTATCTTTATCATTGTAGGCAGCTCAGTAAATGGTTTGAGTACTTTATTAATTGATTGTCGTACCTGTGGGCTACTGGAAACATGCCTTGTTATATTACATTGTGTTTTTAGTTATGTTGTCTGTATCCTGTTCATTTACTTTTTGTCTGTTGTACTTTTTTCTGTCTTTTGTGTTGTGCCAAATAAATGTTTCTATTCTTTTTAGGGCTCCGTACCCGTAGGGTAAAAACGGGACCCTATTACTAAGCCTCCGCTGTCTGTCTGTCTGTCTACAGGCTGTATCTCATGAACCGTGAGAGCTAGACAGCTTAAATGTTCGCTGATGATGTATTTCTGTTGCCGCTATTACAACAAATACAGAATAAAATAAATATTTAATCATCCCATACAACAAACGTGATTTTTTCAGCGTTATTTGCTTGCTATTAACACATTGAGCGCCATGGTGGTAACCGGTGACCACCAAACAATATTTTTCTATTGTGTCTAGTTTCGTGGCAGTCAAAGGCTTAATAATGGCAACAGGTAGCCGCTTGAAATATTCACAAATAAAAAGTTGTATATTCACTTTAAAATAAATAATTAAATTAAAATATTAATATTGTCTAAGGGAGCCCCCCATACATTAAACGTGATTTTTCTGCCATTTTTGCTCGATATTTATAATTGAAACAGATATTCGCAGAATGTAAATGTTAATTTCACTAAAATTAAATTAAAAAATATTATATAAGGAGGGCTCTCATAGAAGCGTGATTTATTGCGTACTCGTATACTATCTAATGTTGTGAGTTAATGTTACGGAACCCTTCGTGCGCGAGTCCGACTCGCACTTGGCTGGTTTCTTATATTTGGTTTTTTACAGAGTGGCCCTGTAAATTGGGTATTAAACGAAACTACATAAATTGAAACTAAAAATTAATTCGACCGTTGGCTTCAAATCGACTGCACGAGAATTAATGACTATTCATTTAGAAAATGCTTATTTTTTTACTTCGTTAAAATAGACTAAGCAGAATGCTAAAACTCTTATATTTTGTTACAGAGAACGAACCTTTACTAAAAATGTTTACCACTGATTTTGTGTTTAAGGGTGCTTGTAGTCATCAAATTCAACAACTTTTATTATGGGTTTACCGTCGACATACTGATAATTTACCTACAAAACTCCTGAAAAGTAATCTTCTAATCGTTTCTTTTTTTTTGGGATTTATTGGGTCAGATACTTAGACTAAGTCACGTAGTAAAATCACCCCCTCTAAGGAATAGAGTTCATTTTATTAGATTATATGTGTGTCCTTCTAGCCGAATTTCAACCGCGGCGGCCTATCTCAACAGAGATTAGCCAACTGCGCGGGACATATTATAGTGCACTAGTGTGTGCGTAATACACAGGTGCACTCTCTGTTCCTTCACTCTCATAATTCGGTGAGACGGCAGTCCGACATGACCGTAGAGAGATCAGGCGCAGGACCAACGGCTTAACGTGCCACACAGAGATACGTGCTGCATAGAGAACGATTCTATACAGAGTCGACAACTTGACATGAAACCTGCGCCTGGCAATGAAACTTGTGCTTACTTTAGCTACTTTTATATTATGTACCCAGATTTTTAGGGTTCCGTACCCAAAGGGTAAAAACGGGACCCTTTGACTAAAAACAGAAAATAATAAATATTTAAGGGGGGCTCTCTTACAACAAACATGTTTTTTTTGCCGTTTTTGGCTCGATATTAATAATGGCAACAGGTAGACGCTTAATATGTTCACAGAATAATAATATGTATATCCACTTTACAAATAAGTAATTAAATTAAAATAATAATAGTATCTAAGGGGGACTGCCATACAAAATGTTTGCTTTTCGCATTTTAATGGTACGGAACCCTTCGTGCGCGAGTCCAACTCGCACTTTTACATACCCAAATTAAACATGAAAATACTTTTGTTCATGCAGTCCATTATAACATAATGATTCGACCCGCCAAAAAACATCGTCAAGAGAGTCATGCCAAAGTAATTTGCCGATTATACCATTCCCAAAGGTCTCCTAAGATAAATTTTTGGATTCTCTGGACCGCCGTAAATCATGGGCAGAGTCGGAATGTCAGGGATTCCGGCTCTTGTAGGAAAAAGTGCTGGTTTTAAGTGAATTGGTTTCTTTTGGGAATAATTGAACAATGTTTTTGTGCTATCGGTATCCTCCTGGATTTATCGCGAGCATAGACAAATTTTTATGTAGACGACGCAATAAAGACGTTTAGGAAAAATACCGCCAAAATTGTACAAGTACATTTTCTCTGCTCTTTTCCTTTGTTAGGCAGAGTAAAAGAGAGACTAAACTTAAATTCATTTTAGACAGCACATTGCAATCAAGCTCATTGTTTTTGTAATTTCAACTGCAGTTATGTATATTCAACTCATCCATTTATTAAGATTACTAAAACTTGTATTAGTGATTATACATTCGGTTCATCCTCTTACCAAACTTACGCTCTAAATAAATTGTGTAACTACAGTCTTTTTTTTATGACACAGCATGTTTGTATTGTTACCCATTTCGAGAATTCATCGGTTTTTAAATGAAATTGTTTATTTTTTGGTGTGTTAGTATTTGCTGTCATTGCTACAAAGGTGCCACATAGCGAAACAGAGGAAAAAATATATTGCATGCAACTTGAACATAGTATTATTAAATGTACGGTACGGTACACACGACCACATTTCAGACTACCCTACTTTGACCTTGACACCACCTCCATGCTCTACGCAATAAAAGCTGTTTTCGTATTTCACATAGGTCACCTGACGTGCTGCCGACTGTACATTGAATTTGAAAATAATAACAACAAATTTCTGAGCCTCAGTAATTATAAAAATCATTATTCACACGATGAGATTGATGAGGTTACTATGAGTCTAAGTAGTCTATGGTTGCGGTGGTTGAATAGAGTCGGCTATGAATAGGGGTCATTATGGCTATATTTTGACGGATTTGGCGAGGGCTGAGGGTAGGCATGAGGATATCTTTGTGTTTATGACCCGCTACATAATAAGCGGTTATGATAAATTTTGCTGAGGTCATTATTACGTTATGCTACCTCACAAATGGCTAAAGATAAAATTTATTTGTATTATATTAACAAAAGATTGTTTAGTAAACTCATTTAAAAATTATGGGACTAATTTTTAAAGCAAAATACGATTTTGAGGCGCGAATTTGTCATGGGAGTTGTAGAGTCATTCAAGTTTTACATTGCACAAAATGTAAACACATTTGTATAAAAAATACAACTACTATTTCATCCATCAATGAACCACTATTAACTACATATTTATGTTCTATCCACTAATCTTCATTCGACCACAAGTTCACTTAAATTCCCAGAATACGATGAACTCTAAGTAAAGCCACCGCCTACACATTGAAGGATCAATTTATACTGGACCATCCTCAAGTTGTAGCCATGCATAGCTACTATAAAATTAATGGCAACCATTGACTTAGTGGTTAAGGTGCAAAGGTGCAGGGTTCGAGGTTCTGTTCCCGGTCGGCTTGATAATGAGATGGAGGGTCTGTGGTGTCTATGTAATGACATTGTAAGAGGATCCCATTAATTTAGATCAGTGATGTGTGTTACGCATGAACGTAGAGAAATACTAGAGTAGGTGTTATTTAATGTGAATAATGTTTATTACGTATATATTATAATTACTATTATGTACGTAGTTCACGTATTTATTTCATAAATACATTGTGGAGCCATCCGAAAATATAAATTGCGTTTTCAGTTCAGTCATAGCGATGGATTCATCTTGATTGTGTAATAAAACATGTACTTTTAATCTTTTGCCCTGAACACAAACCTACGATTAGGGCAAAGGGTAAGGACTAATGATAGTGCATTTAAAATGAGGTAAATGTGTCATTTCATTAGCCTGCGGAAATTGTTTGCCTCAATCAGTTTTGCATACAAATTTCGTACATATATGATGACATTTTACACGTAAAAGAACGTGTGCTCGGAGCATCAAATTCGAATCGCCGCGCAGCATGACAGGTCTACCTCTTGTTAAAATAAATTACAATGTCTGTGGTTAGAACATAATTATGAACTTTATTTTTGAGGACAGAAATTTATGAACGTATGTTGTATTAGTAAGTTTTTAACAAGTAATCTCTGTAACTATTGAACTAATTTTAAAATTCTTATCTTCTATGCCTTAATTTTTTACTCGTAGTGACAAAAGCAGTGTTTTATTTTTGGCATGGAGCCTCGTTGTTATTATTTTTAACATAATTTCAAGGTTAACGTAATCCTAAACTAGGGTATTACCAGGCATGTGTATCTCCCCGCGTAGGTAACAAAAACGTACCAACGCGCGGCGACCCTTACTTAGGGGCTAAAACAAGTTGCGTGTCGCTACCGGCCAGCGACACGCTCGCGCGTTTTATTCACTGGCAGCCGCGAGGCTACGTTGCTGGCTGGACAAGAATGAATAAAGTACTAGAAAGAGGCACTAGATGGCGTTAAAAGCTTCTCGTAGCAGTCAACCCTATCGCGTCGCGTGATATTACGTCACTGAATAGGTTTAGTGTATTGTGAATCATATTCCAGAGTAATAAGTATGAAATTATCTTGCAATGGACTTTTGTAGGTGTCTACACGTAAATGTGCTTAACTCTGAGGCGAACTAAATAACGCCATATTGTTGACGACATTGAGTAGACATTTCTTTGAATACAATTGTTAAGTCATACTTCATGTACGAAGCACTAGTACTTATTCTGTGGTATTACCTAGACGTTTTTGTAATGTCTTTGATAGAGCCTGAATAACCTTCGTAACTGAATACATGTTCGAACCTTCTTATATCCTCGTGCCCAAAAGTTATCAATAATAGTGCGTTTCCATTGTCTTCCGACATTATGACAATGTTTTTTTAAGATTATACATATATGGTGTAGCTTTTAAGGTAAATAGGTGACAACCGTAACTATTAATAAAACCCTTAAGTATTTTAAGCGAATCTTGGTAGGTACCGATATAATATATTATCACAAACCTAGGATACCAAATTAAACTTACGTTTAAATAAATATCAACTCAATCGTGATTACGACTGCAAAGACTTGAATTGTCATTTTCTCAGTATTTTGAAAAGTTTTCGTTGCTTTCCAGACGTCAATTTGTAAGCTATTGTTAATTGCCTGAAAGCTACATAGTTTTGACAATGTGAATGCAATTGAAATTAGGCGGGATGCCTGCCGGACCCAAACTTTTTTTTCCGTTTTTACGCACGTCTTCTAAATTATATCAATGGAAACGTGTCATAACTTCTCCATAACTATATAGAGGCCTACTTCAAAGCCAGTCCAAAGAATGTAGGTGTTAGTCGCTGCCAGTAACGGAAAATAAGCCTAAATTATTTTCCAGTAATATAGGCGTATATTCTCGATATGTTCCTAGAAAGAAAGTTGCGCTCCTATTTCACCTTTTGAGATGAACTTTTGAAGGATTTCTTTTGATCATTCGAACCATCCTAGACTTGAGTAACTAGATTGTAGATTCAAATCATTATTATATCATTTTTTTTTTAAATTAAGCAATTATATTGCAAGTTTTTACGAAAGTAGATAAATGTGATTTGCACTGGATGACACGGTCGTTTTGATATTGCACTTGAAAAAATTACCTCCGGAGGCGTGAGTCTGGGTGGCCAAGTGGTTAAGCAATCGCCTGGTATTCGAGGAACGCGGGTTTGAGTCCCGCCTCAGGCGGTAATTTTTTCTTACTAGAAATTATAAGGAAAATAATTTAAGTTGAGAAAGCTGTTAAGAAACACACTAATCATTTCGAAATGATAAATGGTAGCCAAAACAAAATCCTTCTTTGAAACCGGACCGAAGTTGCGAAGTTAAAATGCCATTTAAAAGCTTATTACTGACCTATTTTTGAGCTTCGAGGCTTCAAAAACTCGTCAATTACGATCTAACATAAGCATAAGGGTTCCGTTTACAAGCCACGCAGACAATCCGACCACGCAGAATATGACGACCGTCGTGGTGTAGTCGTTCGCGCACTGGACTTCTGAACCAGGCGGTTGCGGGTTCGAATCCCGCAAGGGGCAAATGTTTGTGTGATGAGCACGAGCATTTGTACCTAAGTCATGGATGTTTATATGTATTTAAGTATTTCTATCGGTTATCACTAGGATAACGGATATAACGACCATAGCACAAGCTCACGCTTAGTTTGGGGCTAGGTAATTGGTGTGTTTATTGAAACAATTTATTATAATTTATTTATAATCATAACTTGCTTATCAGAAATCATCAGATACGGAATTAAAATACCTACTAAATAAGGTTCCCCGTAACTTCATCTTCGAAGGTTGTCTGGAAGAGATTCGTTTTAGCGATCAAACTGCCCATACTTTTAATTCTTTTTATCTTACGCTGTATCTCGTCGATTGAGTCGACATGCTGAATACAGCAACACTGTACAGACCTACCTATAATCTAACTATGTATTTTGGATACCAAAATTATTATTGCAATATTATTTAAATTCTTGCCTCGAATTCTCATAATCCACACAAGTAATCAGGTATTACCAATACGGACTGGCCAAATAATATTATCAATCTGACCACTGGACTTGGTAATTAATTATTTATTAATCCTGTCGTAATTAATTAGTTGTTCGTAACACTAAATACGAACGATAGGTAATACATCAGGCTAAACACTGCCCCTTTACCAATATTGAATTTGCCACAACTATAACACTTTTAATAATTATTTTTATAACTTAAGCAATTATTTTGCAAGATGGGACTGTGTCATCCGCTGGGACTCGAACCCACGTCCCTTCGCTATCCGGGCGAGTGCTCTTACCAACTGAGCTACGGAGGGCGTTAGTCAGCCGACGAATTTTCGTAAATGCTTGCTACGCCAGTAAGCCGGCGTTCGATTTCATCAATACTTGGAGAATGTATTGTATGTATTGTTGTATGTATGAATGTATTAATTTTTGTGAGCGAAATTCAATATAACACTTTTATAAAAATTTTGAATTAAAGATAAATTACATCATGACATAGTAGAGACAAACATTTCAAATTAGCCGTTTCATATATTTCATTCAAGCTATATAGCAATGTCAAAATTATATTAGAAGAATCTTTTGTCGTTGTAATAGGAACGATTTTGCAACAAAACTGTACAGAACTGAATTTCATTAACGCTCATAAAATGAGTTAAATTTTCTTCTCAAACACAGATTTTTTCCTACCGCTTCGGGACCCTAAAATGTGAAACTAGATAGAAACTTCTCCTTGCTAACATTTCATACGTTATTTTGAAATGTGCTTCACACCGTAGTTAGATAACTAGAGAGAGCTAAAGAGGGCTTTTTGAAAAACTAACGTGAAATGCTTTTAGAACTTTTCTATTTTTGGTGAAACTTGAAAATCGTGTTATGCAATTAGATATTTTACGTGAAATTTATATGCTTCAGGTAAAGCTATTAAGCCCCTTAATAATAATTAATTTGTCACATGTATAAATGTTTGGAATTAATGACAGATAGGTGACATGACATAGTGGAGACAAAAATTTCAAATTAGCTGTCTCATATTTATTCAAGTCACTGACCTCTATAGTAACGCTAGACTAAACATTCGCTTAGAAATGACAGATAATTTTTGTGCTGAATCAAAGCGCCCTTACCAACTGTACAGGTAACCGAAAATAGAGTAACTTCCATATGTTTATGTCAATTCTCATTAGTTCCGTGGACGGTCACCACACGCTTACTATAGCCGTCAGCGCCAAAATTGCGATAATCAAATGGCTTCATTGTTAGGTTGACAGTATGCAGTCCAGCGTAGGTACTTGTACTATAAAGGTAAGGGATTCAAGTATTAAAGCAATGTCAAAATCTTTATTAGTAAGAGGTAGGTGTAGAAACTTATTTAATTTTTACTAAATAAAAAAGTTCATTTCAAAACCCAAATAAGTAGATTTAATATAACCGGTAAATGATCAAATAAATTGAATCATGTCTTTAATCTATTTTACTTTGTACCTTCTTTGCCATTTTCTACAAATTCAGAGTGAAATTTTGACTTGTTGTCAAATAAGTAAATATTTACCGGTTCGAAGTCAGAATTTCATATTTTCTTTTAATGGCTAGACGCTTTGCCCTCCAATAAATAGACCTAAACACACAACACCCTTCTATATAACTAGGGTAATAGCACCAATAATCGTCCTTTTGGGGCAAACTTTTATTCGCCAGCTTACAAGTATTTCAGAAGGGGCATCGGCGTGAAAGATCCCGCTCATAACAAGTACCTTGTAACTACTCAATAAATCCGGTTCGAATAGGGAAGTGCCTATCGGATATTTCGCCAAGATTAGGTTACCGGCGGTTTCGGGAAAGCGGGGTGTGAAAATACCTGACCGTGAACTAAAAACGGGAATCATTGAAGCAAGCCAATTTATTTCAACTCTTTTCACAACATATCATACTAGTTGTTTTGACGACCGTCTTGGTGTAGTCGTTCGCACCCCGGACTTCTAAACCAGGCGGTTGCGGGTTCGAGTCCCGCAAGGGGCAAGTGTTTGTGTGATGAACACGAGCATTTGTACCTAAGTCATAGATGTTTATAAAAATGTATATAAGTATGTATATCCGTTATTCTAGTCACCATAGCACAAGCTCACGCTTAATTTGGGGCTAGGTAATTGGTGTATTTGTTGAAACAATTTATTTATTTATTAAGTAGTGGAAGTTATTAATAAAAAAATATGTGGGTACCAGCCAAATTGTTTATTTCTCGTTCAGCTCGTTTGTTTCTCTTAGTTTACTCGTTCACGTGCAAAAACATCACCAAGCTATGAAACCTTTTGTCGCTGTTCCATTCCAGTAGACTGACCAAACTACTAACCCTAAATATTAGATATTAAGATAAGATTGATAAGATACCTTTATTTGGCACAACAAAACAAAATAATTACACAATATCTTACATCTAATAAATAAACAAGAAAAAGATTAAATTAAAATTATTAGAAAAAAATTAAATACAAATCAATTAAAACAATAAAAGATGGTGTGCCAAAAAGGTCCCCGCTCAGTTTAGATCGCGACAGCAGATGGATAGCTTGTCGCGAAACTGGTTTTCAGCGGGAACCTTTGGGCACAGCGTGTAAACACAAAATAATAAAAAAAATAAAATAAACGAGCAATTAAAATTAAAATTAAATTAATACAAACACTAAACACACAAAATAATAATAACAATAATACATACAAATTCAAATCATTAAATTATAGCTGTTATCAATTCTGAAGATGCTGTACTCAGGCCGTAAAAACTTGTATAAAAAACAAACAAACATTGATTGACGTTTATTGTCTGTGTCTTTCCGTTTCCGTCAGGCTGCGTCAACCATCAAGCCGTCAACGTCATGCCATCCGACTCGTGATATACCGACCTACGACCCACCCGAAATAAAAAAATAAAAAAATCCAAAAAAGAAACGACATGTACCACGTGGGGTGGTGCCACGCCCGATTTTCAAAAATAAAAATCCGTTTCGGCAGTTTGGTGTGAGAAACTTAAAAGTCGTTGCGGGACATGAGAGTGACTCACTCAGCCGCCCGTATGCTTTGTGGATCTCGCCGTGCCCCCACCCACGTCGCGCATCTCTTTTTGGTTAGTTTGGTTGGCTTCATCTTTTTGGCATAAGAGAAGGCTTTCTCTGAGATGTGACTTAAATTTCTTTTTTGTTTTTAGGGCGCGCACTGGCGGGGGCAGAGAGTTCCAGCACCGCGTGGCGGCGAATCGGAAAGAGCCCCGAAATGCTACCGTGCGATGCAGAGGTGTCAGGAAAACCGGAGTACACGCTCTCCTTTCCCGACCGTTTCCAGCCCGTGCCCAAATAAGCTTAACCCTCAAATACGCCGGTTTTTGTCTGGTAATAACTCCAAATAACAAAGTCGCCAGATGTAGCTTTCTACGAGCTTCCATTTTTAGGGCATTTGATGTAATTAGGTTAGGTGTCACATGTGTCCGTGGTGGAATATAGAAACAGTATCGAGCACAGGCATTTTGGACCCGTTGGATGAGCTTGGCTGACCTTGCCAGCAAGCATGGTCCATACACAGTGTCGCAGTAATTCAGTTTTGAAAGAATCAATGATTCACAGAGCGCTATTCTTAGTGCTTCACTCAAATAAGGCCTGATTTTGTATAATAGTTTAAGCTTGTAGAAGCAATTCTTAACACATTCAGAAATATGACTCTCAAACCTAAGGTTGCTGTCAAATACCAAGCCGAGGTTCCTAGCTTTATCTACCCTTTCAATAGGTTCAGTGTTTATTGTGATTTGAATTTCAGCACTGTCCAGCTTAGCCACATTGTAGGGTGTTCCAATTACCATGAATTTGGTTTTCTTTGCATTGAGAGTGAGGGAGTTTGAGGTGCACCAGTCAACTATTATCTGTAGCTCACTATTGACTCTGGAGACAGCCTCGTCATAATGGCTGGGATCAAATTAAAGATATAGTTGCAGATCATCAGCGTACATGTGGTAGTGACAGTGTCTGATGCATTTTATGATGTCAGCGCTGTAGATTGTGTATAAGATCGGCCCTAAAATTGTGGGACTCCTCTGCTTTCAGCCTGCTGTTCGGAGCGCAGTATAGTGCCATCTGCTCTTTTCAGTTCCACAAATTGCTGCCTGTGGGTAAGATAGCTGTGGAACCATCTTATGGTGTTCGTGTCTAAACCGAAGTATCTCAGCTTGGAGAGAAGCAGGGGAATACTTATTGAATCGAACGCTCGTGAGAAGTCCAAAAGCAGCAAGAATGACACCTGACCATGGTCCTGGGCAGAAAGAAAGCCGTCAACTACATCCGCCAGAGCGGTGGCCGTACCATATCCCCTGCGGAAGCCAGATTGCCGAGATGGTAGCAGGTTATTTTCTTCCAGAAACTTAGTTAGCTGGCTGCAGACTATTCGCTCTAGCACCTTAGAGAGACACGTAGGCAGACTCCTGTAAGTTTGTAGGATGGCTCTTTTTGGGAAAAGGCTTGACAATGGCTGTTTTCCAGTCGTCAGGAAATCTATTGTCTAAAATCGAGCGGTTTACAATTGCTGTTATAGTATCCAGTGATTGAGGGAGGGTTAGCATTAACATATCCAGCGATATACTGTCACTGCCTTGAGCATTAGATTTGAGACTTTTGATGGTCTTCATAACCAATTCTGATCCTACTGTTTGCAAGGAGAAAGTGGCCAGGCTGTTGATTCTGTGATGCTCAAAGAACGTGAGCCGAGAAATTGTGATTGCACTATCACCGGGCACATCTAAGAAGTGCGCTTTTATCAAGTCAGGATCATTAAATACCAAAGGCAGGTCAGCTTGAGATTTTGTATTTGGGAGTACAGTTTCTTTCAGGTTTTCCCTTGGACTTTTTGGATTTCTGATCTTGCTATTAATATTATTCCTGAAGTAACATGATTTTTCCTGCTCAATTGCCCTCACCACAATTTGCTTCATCTCCCTGTAACTATTTTTGAGAGAGGGAGTTCCCTGCAGTTTATATTGTTTATGGTAGCTGTCTCTTATTCTCATCATTGATTTGACTGTGTCTGTGATCCATGCATGGTGGGGGATGTTAAAATTTTCGTGTTTTTAATGGTGCATGCAAGTCCATGAGACCACTGACACAAAGTGTGAATGCTCTGACTAGGCAATCCACATCCTCAATCCTGCTGAGGTTACCCCATTCTATGGCATTCAAATCTGCTTCAAATTTGTCCAGCAGTATGCTCTTCAGTGGCCTGTATGATACCCAGCGTGGGCTGGCCTTCTCCTTTTTTAATTCTAGCTCGGCTAAAATCATAGCATGTGCTCCTAGATCAGGAGAGTATCTGACTTCAATCCTCACTGTCGGTATATCGGTGCAAATCACATCAATTAGAGTGCTGCTATGGCTTGTGAAGTGACTAGGTTCTGTTACCAGTTGATTTAGGTTGAGACTTTCTGTAAATTGATTGAAGAGCCTGTATTTACTACTCTCTATATCCAACAAATTCATATTGAAATCCCCCACCAGAATGATGCCGTCTGCGCCTGAGAATGATGCTGTGGATTCAGTGACGGCATCAAGGAATAGTTCCGCATTCTGCCAAGGGGGTTTGTAAGCGGTGCCTAATATTGAGGCGGGAATCAAACCCGCGTTCGTCGCATACCGGGCGATTGCCTAGCCACTTAGCCACCCAGGCGTTGGCAAAGCCTGTCAAAAATGTGCTCCTTAATGCTGCGGTAGTAAAAAATTCAATGAACCCTAGCCCAGTTACTCGATACTAAACTCTTTCTCAGTATTTTTCACTTTCTTGTATTTGCAAATCCAAAACGGATTATATCCCATCCCTACACTGCCTGACCCTTAACCTATTGTAATTTTTGTCACATATTTCTGTGAAAAAATGCCCCGAAGGGCGGCCATCTTTGCTGACAATAATTGGAGACTCTCCATGTCCCCTTTAAAATATAGCTGTTGAAATTATACGATGGTTCTTTTGCTAGTGATAATAGAAAAACTTAAGTTATAATGAAGTTTATAACTTCTTTTCTGCCTAAATCTTAAGATAAGCATATTTTATTATGCAGTAGTCACTATAATTATAAATAATAAAATATCTTTATATTTTATAAAAAGAAAAATGTTTATTCTTTGGATAACTTAAAATCCATATCAGTGTTAGTAAAATTAATAATTAAGTAAGTAAGTATCAAACTAATGTTAGTACTTAATAACTAAAAGGGAGCGAGTGACACCACATAAGTGCGCGACAAGTGGACCGTCCCCACTTTCGGCAATGACCTGTAGGATTTAGGTTTGGCAGGTAATAGACTTTTTTGTTATAAAACGCCTAATTGAGTCCTCGCCTGCGGGGTAAAACGGAGGGGGGTATTATGACCACGAGAACTGAAGCAAGCTTAGAATAAATAATTGTTCAAGTCCAAGTTGTGGACATGTGTTTGTACATTTTCCTGTGTAAATTTTATTGTTGTTACTTTTATGGTGTGCAATAAAGAGTTCCTATCTATCTATTCGTGCGAAAATGGATAGGAGTTGCTTCGAAATTTATTTTTTTAATTCAATGTTTAATGCGTTGAATTTCGGTCAACCACTCAAGCTACTATAATAATGTCCACAGCGGGTTATCACATAAATTCCAACAAGTCCAAAACCGCTTATTTTACAGACTAACAATAAGCCACTTTGGCTCAGCACACAGATTTTAGTATTCATGCACGGTCCGCAAAACAGCTAAAAAGAAATACCGATTTTTTTGCTAGCCACACTCGCTTCACACTTGTGCCTCGTCGCTTTGCTAAATACTTTTATTTTGAGTTACTTTTGGAAAATATTGCCTGTATGCTACACCTACAAAAATTTGTTACTACAGTTGTACTCGTATTTCTGATATATATTTTCTTGATATACGAGTATTTCTAGGGCGTCACCCATTTTTTTACCCTAGTTTATAATGACAGACTAGCATTTGACTGATATTTCTTAATTAGTATAGATAAAATCGCACCGGCTCACTGGCGTATCAAGCACTTACAAAAAATCGTCAACTGACTAACGTCCTCCGTAGCTCAGTGGAACGAGAAGTCAACCGGACAGCGAAGTGTCGTGGGTTGAAGTTCCACTGACACAGTTGATAAATTTTTGTGTGCAAAGTTTAATTTACTTTTGTAAAAGGTTGCAAAAAAATTGGTTAAATTATAAAAAAATAAATGGCAGACAAGCGTTGGTAGACCGGTGCACGGTGGGACTCGCCGATACAATCGATGAATACGGTTACACACGTAGTTAAGTAGACATCTTGCTGGCAGCTGAGAGTGCTAATATCATCTGTCTGTACGTGTGTTTGTCTATTTGTCCAACGATGAGTGTATTTTTGTATAAGTTTAGTTCTAAGGTCTATAGTAACTAACCTAAATGGATTAAGATGTTTGAAGTAAACAAGTATTTTTATAATTATAATTCTAGGGCGGCTTATAAATATGTAAGAGTAATATTGGTCACTTGCCTTACAATTGAGTCACTTGCTTTACAGACAACCTCCATCAATCTGTATTGAGCCTACTTGGTGCAGTAAGAGTCTAACCCAAGTTGACGTTAAATTTGACAGAATTCCCATACACATGATGTCAAATAATGCTAAACCGGCTTATTAAAATGTGTTGGTAAACTCAAAATTCACCTGTAGTGATGCCGTTGTTTAGCAGTCAGAAGTATTACAGGGTAATGGAAACCAATGAAATGTGTAATGTGTACTAACATCTTTATCAAATTGAATTTCGCTCACAAAAATTAATCGACTGTGTCATCCGGTGGGATTCGAACTCACTGGCGTAGCAAGCACTTTCAAAAATTCGTCGGCTGACTAACGTCCTTCGTAGCTTAGTTGGTAAGAGTACTCGCCCCGATAGCGAAGGGACGTGGGTTCAAGTCCCACCGTATGACATAGTCGATTGATTTTTGTGAGCGAAATTCAATTTGATTCGTAAAAACTTGCAAAATAATTGCTTAAGTTATAAAAATAATTATAACATCTTTATTTGAATATTAGCCACACGGTTGCCCGCGAGTACATTCACGATAATGACGAATTTCCTACACAAACTTCCACTTCCCTTTTCACTCCCTTACTTCTAACTAAATAGCTAACTACCAATTTTTATTGATTTAGCTTTAAAACTGATAAAGTTTTATACAAATTAATCCCTCCTTTTCAACCGACTTCAAATAAAAGAGGTTCTTAGCCCCTTAGGTTGTGAATTTCCAAAAATCGTTTCTTAATGCACAAAAGAAGTATAGTGCAAAATTTTAAGTTTCTAGTTATATAAGTTTTCTTTATACACCTATTTAGACTATATAGATAAGTTGCTAAGTTAAACAATTATATCCTACGTCCTTAAGTACCGTCATTTATGAACGATACAGGATTTCATATAAAATACACGCTCAGATCCTGCTTAATGGCGTAAGGACACGATACAAAATTTGTCTTTCTCCTCCACCTCACATTTATCAACCAACGTCACGGTGAATAAGCATGTCTTGCCCTGCAAAAATAGCCTTTATGTTTACGCTACATGGGCCATTTTGCTTTGGGGATGTCGAGTTATGCAGATTTCTCATCAAATATAGGCAAACGGCGTCCTTTTTCATGACGCGTAAGAATGTTGCGACGGGATATTTTTAAAGCCACAATGTTTCTATCCAGATTTCGATATGGTAAGGGTGCCATCAATGAGGATCAGTTTGCAGTGAATAGGCACCCTTATGACGGTGTCATCGGAAAGGGTTTTCGATCAGTACCAATGGAGGACGATAACTCACACTCAAGTCAGTGTTTTAGAAATAGAAATCGGTGTGTAAAGTAAAATATAACCTATGCTAATTCCAAAACTATTTGGAGATTTTATGCTCTTAAACACTATTTCGCTATTCAAGTTACTCGAAAACAGAAGATGGGGTTTATTTTTACCAAAATATAAACAGTTATTTGACATTCATACGACCTCTTAACAGGCGGAAACCATCCAGTGACATCACATCCGCCACAAAACTTTTATAATCTGTGACTAAACTACGCATGTGTGTATTTCCGGGGTGTGTGTATGACTTGACAAATCTTCGGAATGTCAAACGTTTTGGCTGTCATAAATGTGTTCGTGCAAGTTACTTGTCTTTCTGCACGAGATCTGTACCTGTGCCATACACAAAAAAGCAAAGCTTAAAAAAAATCGTGCAAAAATAAATACTCCACGTATAGCAATTTTTTTTTAATTTAGTCTCTTAAAACAAGCTAACAAAAAATTAAAATAAATAACCTTAAAACCACTTTACATACCATACCATACCATGGCATATGAAAAAAAGATACGCATAAGCCGAATACCGGTATTCAAGATGTCACCTCCTTTGATTTAGGTACCGGGTTCGATCACCGGTCGGGTCAATATACAAAAATATTTTTTATATGGTACAACCTGTTTCTGATTTCCTTCTGATATGGTTGTGGTACCACCGTTGTTTCTGATTTCCTTGACACAAGTGCTATTATCTACTTGCTCATAGCAATGTCGACGATCTTCTTGATAGAGTGTTCTGTGCTCTGGACAACAAAACCAGAGTTTGCGGGTTCGAATCCCGCAAGTGGCAAATGTATGTGTGATGGGCAGGAACATTTGTATCTAAGCCATAGATGTATAAACGTATACAAGTATGTCTATCCGTTATTCTAGTCGCCATAGCACAAGCTCACGCTTTGTTTGGGGATAGGTAATTGGTGTGTTTGTGAATCAATTTATATTTATATTTAATGTCATATACATGCTGTGCAACATTTTTATTTCTATCTCTCTTACAATCTGAAGATATTTAAATGTTTTATCTTCAACCGAAAACTAGAGACATACAAGTATTATGTGACAAAGTAGTTCCCCAAGGAAGTTACCCGATCAGAATATAATGAATAGAATAGAATATATTTTTTTTTATTTTCTCTTCACAAATAGGTAATTACAAAGCAACTTTACATTAAGTTAAGGGTACACATACAATTTTTACCAGTAATTTGTGGGAGACTGGTGTCTGAAGTAGGTTTCTGAAAAACCTGTGATACAGATCACCAGGCCCCCCTCACAGATGGCTTACAGTAAAGTATTAAAATTACCTTATGCTTTAGTATTAGACCTTATGGCTAGTAAAAGCAAATACTTTATGACAGTTTTTAATTCTGAGATTCTGTTTGTACGTGCATAAGTTGGATCTGTGTGTGTGTGTGTGTGTGTGTGTGTGTACATATGTGTGTGTGGGTTTACTGTATGTCAGAGAGATAGCGAATTCAAGCATTAAACCAGTATAGTAAGTAGGTCTTCGGTAGTGTTGTAGTCTAGCATTTTAAGATGTTGGGTTATGGCTATTTTGCATGCTCGTCTGGGACCGAGTAAAAATTGAGTAAGTTATTTAGCTTATTGTAAAGGTAATCTCCCAAGAAGCAAAAAAAGTTGCGAGATGTTGCGGTTCTAAAGAGAGGCATAGGGCAGACGTTTCCCTTCTTGCGTTTCCCGTTGGCTAAGTCAGGGTCGTAGTGCAGCATCGCGTGTTTTTTAAGAACAGTATGGAGAATGAAGGACTGCCTGACTGTTAATACACTCCACTCCTTGTATAGATCGAAAGTGGGGTGACGGCTCGGGAGGCAAGCGGCCACTTTCAATATAAGACGCTGGGCTCTTTCTGCCTCCAGCAAGTGAGTTTTATCAGCCCCACCCCACACTGTTATACAATAGTCCACAATAGATTGAGCTAATGCATAGTAGACCATTTTGAGCACCCGGCGGTTAGCTACGTGTCTGAGGGACTTAAACACATAGATAAGCTTACGGAGTCTAACGACAAGAGTCATGATGTGCTGTTTAAAGAAGAGGGTTTGATCGATGATGACCCCGTGGTATTTAATCTTATAAGGTATTTAGTCTTTGGTTCTGGCGAGACTGGGGCAAGAGCACGTGTTAGCAGAGACACATTTGTGGACGTAGAGGAGCATATCATGGGGCGGTAGTAGATCGGCACGTAAGGCAAAAGGGATGAAACTCGTCTTAGTGATGTTTAAGGTGAGGATGTTTTGTCTGAGCCAATCATCGACCAAACCTAGTCCCTGCTGTGCGGAAAGAAAGACATCCTGCCAGGATACGCCTCTGAAGAAAAGAGCAGTATCATCGGCGAAAGTGAACACTTGTCCATGGTGTAGAGTTAGTTTGCACAGGTCATTGATGTACACCAAGAATAATGTTGGTCCTAGTATGCTGCCTTGTAGGACGCCGTAAGTAGTGGTTACCTCGTCACTAGTCCAATTTCCAATCCTTACTCGTTGTGTTCTATTGCTAAGATAATCACTAAAGAGTTTTAGAGGAGTGCCACGTACTCCGATCTTCTCTAATTTAGTCAATAGAAGGGGAATTGAGACTGTGTCGAACGCCTTAGCCAGGTCGATGAAAATAGCTATGCACTTTTCTTTGGCATCTAGAGATGTTATGATTGAATTGACAAGCTCGTGTACAGCGTCATTAGTGGACTTAGCACGTCAGAAGCCAAATTGGTTCGGGGAAAGAAGGTTTCGACTCTTCAAGTATTTTATAAGTCTATCGTTCATAATACGCTCAGCAATTTTGGATAACGAAGGTAACAAGGATATGGGTCTATAGTTGTTAACGCTATCTTTAGAACTAGATTTGTGGATAGGTTTAACTAAGGCTTTCTTAAAAACCGAGGGAAACACACCATTGGTAATCGATAGGTTGACAATATGACATAAAGGAGCAGTTAGGAGAGCCGCATATCTTTTTACTACATTTGTGGAAATTGAGTCTATTCCTACTGCGCATTTGTCCAATTAAACAGGACCCTTGAACGATTGGCGCAGTATCTAAATATGCCAAAGGTCGTTTAGTGTTCCAGAAAGGAGGGCGCGCTATTAATCAAAAGGTCGTTCACCTTTGTGCCCTGCCACAAGATATTTGGGGTATCTATGGCTCACTGGAGTTATAGATATGAATTGTATATGTCATTCTGGAAGGTTCTAATGCTGATCCAATTAAACAATTTTGGCGTCGAAAAATAGTATGAGAAAATTGCTTGGTTTGTTTTTATTGAAATCAAAATGTATATATTCTTATAGCTCGGACAAAATGAACATTCACTTTTGCATAAATTCCCAAGAAGCTTAATTTTTGAACTTTAAGTATGGAACCCCAAAAAAATACTATATATTAAACATCCGCAATAAATATTTAGGAGCCATAGACATTAAAATGCAATAAGGAAAACTATTAATCATTTGCCATTTGCCTCTCCTCTGGACACCGATTTGCGGCTCACAGGGACTACAGATCGTTTTAACAGATGTATTTTGTTAGTTCTAATCTGATTAGCTAAAGTTGATGTAAAATGCGGACAGAAAGAATAATCAAGCTATCGAAATGTTGGTTCATAAAAATCTGTTTTTTATACTTTCAGAAATTATTTTATAATACAGAAAATAATTAGTTCGATCTATTTATATTGAAGCAACAACAAGCAAGCATGCAGCAAATATGTAGCAAGCAAGCAGTAAGCATGCAGCAAGCAAGCAGCAAGCATGCAAACATGCAGCAAGCAAGCAGTGAGCATGCAGCAAGCAAGCAGTAAGCATGCAAACATGCAGCAAGCAAGCAGTATGCATGCAGCAAGCATGCAAACATGCAGCAAGCAAGCAGTAAGCATGCAGCAAGCATGCAAACATGCTTATATTGTGCAGGAAGCATGCAGCTGGCTTACAAACATGCAGTTGGGTTTCCACGTCTCTGGCCTAGCGGGAAGTTCAGCCACTCTTCCCTTGCGTAGTTGCGGTGCCTGTGCTTCAACAAGCAGGCACCCAAGCTCGCCGTCGCAGCTTCAGCTTGCCAGTCACCCAGCCTCAGCCACTCCTGCTCGCACGTGTGCCTCTTGTTAGAGGGGGCGATGGATACACTTGCATCACAATGAGATAAAGTTTCACTACCTCGTCATCATCCTAACGTTATCCCGGTTGTGCACTCGCACGCGAGGGCCTAGGGTCCGCTTTGGACAAGATCCAGGATATGGAAGATCTGGTAATTACAATAGAGCGACTGCTATCTGACCTCCGTGATCTTGTTAACAGGGGAACCTGACTAGTTTTGATCATGGTTACACATTTAGCCGCCTGAATGTGCACTTTTCCTCATGATGTTTTCCCTAAACGTAAGAGCCATACTGTTAGTGAAACAACTAATGTACATAACTTTGAAAAAGTCATTGGTACATGGCGGTACGTGGGATCAAACCGGTACCTCCCGCATGAGAGGCAACCTGCTAGCCACTACGCCACCAACGCTCCAAAGTAAACCTCAGAGGTACAAAAATAAGATAACTTTGATCATGGCGTAAGTTATAATTAAGTCGTTATACAACTTACGCCATGATGCTTCTGATATGAACCATTAAGATTAACATAGAAACTTGGATGATAAAAATATATTAATTTTACTTCGAAACTCGTGAAATTATCTCAAGAGTTTAATTTGCTTATGATGTTCAAGCAATAAATAATTTTCGAATAAGCTTATTACATCGGTTTAAAACATCTTTGTTATCCACACAATTCATCCTCTTCCCAATAACGGTTCAGTACATTTCTTTCCGTTATAAACAGAAGTATCCTTGCACAGTGGATTCAGCTGCGTCAAACGGCGGTCAATGAAACAGGGCCCTTCGGAATAACAAACGAACCCTCGATGCCTCCTTGACGATTCAATCCCCTAAAAGCGTCATCTCGAGTGATGCGCCTTGAGTAAAGTTGAATGTCGATGTCAATAAAATTTGTTTTCGAAAATATCGCGGCTCTCAAACAGTGTTATTATGGGAGCCACATCATTGGTTTTATAATGTATTCGCTTTTATAAAAGGCTTCGTGTCAAAAGAATTAGACATTTGCGAATGTCATTGGATTTCAATTTTTAAACAAAAATCTTATAGAGGTAGTAAAATTGCATTTAAATACACAGGTTTGGCAGTGCACACATTTTACGGGTACGTAATTATAACGAAAGTTAATAATACCTACAAATGAAATACCTTCGTTTGAAACGTCGAAAATCAAAATACCGAACGAATGAAATACCTATACCCGATATACCGAAGCTCAATATGCCGAATTTCAAATAACCGAAAGTTCAAAATCCCGGAAGTTCGAAATCCCGAAAGTTTGAAATACCGAAGGTTCATATCCCGTATGTTTAAAATCCCGAAGATTCATATACCTACAGTCCTAATTATCAAACCTAATATATTTCTTATTTACTGAGTACCTAACCTAACTATTTTTTGGCGCTTCGCCGGCCGCTGCCGCGGCACCGCTCGCTTCGCTCGCTCGGCTCGCGCGGCGTTGTGGTCAACACTTCTAATCTAACCTAACCTAATGTAATCAAACCTAGCCTTTAGTAGACGTCGGGTACTTTCGGTCATATAAACAGTCGGTATTTTAAAATTCAGCATTTTAATGTGTAATTGAAAATTAAAATAACCCTAAAACAAGAAAGAGGTCATACCCGGGTTAAATTGGTACCCATATTAAAAAATGTAGCAGTCGGGACCCATGTTAGAAAGTCAGCCGTCTCGTCAGTAGATTGGAGTAATCTGCAATGTAATATAGAGGTAAGTATGAGCTCTAAATTTACTAAGCCTCCATTTCTAGAATGGGTCCCGACTGCTATACAATTTTTAATATGGGTACCAATTTTACCCGGGTAGGACCTGTTTCTTGTTTTAGGGTTTTTTTAATTTTCAATAACGCAGAAACGCAGTCGGGTTTTTTAGTTTATTTAATTACCGTTTTTTACCTTACCATACTAAAAAATTACAATAAAATTCACTTGAAAGAGTTGGCAGCCTGTGCTGCAGACTGTACCTAATAATAAACACAGTAATTTGCAACGCAATCACAAAGACGATACCAATAAATTCTTTTTTTATAGATGAACGGGCTTAAGACCGTCAAAATTAAGAAACATTTGTGTTTTTTTTTTGTTAAAAAAACAGCAAAATCCAATTGCGTGGCCAAGACATGTGCACTGTCTCCGAGGTTACCTTGTTTGTATTCGAATCACGTCAACATTTTAAAATAAGATATATGTATATTGAGATGTCTCTCTGTATGACTTGGACAATCGTCCCTGACTAACATTATTTCTGTACTAGCTCATAACAATATTTCAGCTCGACACGTAAAAAAAATCGATAACTGATTTCGTCTACAAAGTAGCCGCACTAACAAAGTAGCCTGAAAGCGTTTTTTAAAAGACTTTTGTAAAGAATGAACGAAGCCAGTTCAGTTTGTTTAACGAATACGTTGATGTTGCGTTGCATTATTGGATACAATACTCTACGAGACGTTGACCTACTCTATAGGTAACGCCCGTAATTAATAACCGATCGGAGATCAAAGATTAAAGTCATTTTTTAGCTTTTTTTCATTCATATCAGCCTATTGCAGTCCACTGCTAGACATAAGCCTCTCCAAGACGGCGCCAACTTTCACGGTCCTCCGCTTCTCGCATCCAGCCAGCACCGGCCACCTTCCTCAGGTCGTCGGTCCACCTAGCAGGGGGGCGTCCAAACTACGTTTTCCGAGACGTGGTCTCCATTCGAGAACCTTCCTACTCCAACGCCCGTCGGTTCTGCGACAGACATGACCAGCCCACTGCAACTTCAGCTTACTGCACCTCTGAACAATATCTAAGACTTTCGTCTTTTGGCGGATGATCTCGTTCCGGATTCTATCCTATATATAACATCTTTTTAGCTTTAAGACGAAAGAATAGCACCATTTCTCCATACAAACGTAGTCCCCTGTTTCCTCCCTGGATATAGACTAAGGTCGAAAAATATTTTTGCTATAATATCCGCATTTACTACGGCTATGCTCCTATGTTTCGTTTTTTTTCATATTCGAATTAACGCAGGAAATATGGGCCTTCAAACACTAAGAAAAATGCCAAATTTCAACCTCAAACTTTAGACGCTCGCACAATAAAATTTACACACATTAAGACAAAAACTAAAACATAGGAGCATCCCATCTTTTTTTTAATTATTTATGTTAACAATATTATCATTGGTAAAGTTTTCGTCGAGAAAACAGGGGACTACGAAATGCTGTTTTGGTCAGTTATATGAAGCGAATCTTGGTCTGAGCTGCATTTGTCCCTTTCTTGCTTTAAGAGGAGAGGTTTGGGGGTGGGTAATGTCAAAACAAATACATATACGTATAGTGATGCTTCATAGTCGGTAATTATATCGATACGCCATTGTTGGCCTAATCGACATCAATGTATTAAGTTAAATATTGTCTTGGTAATTTGTCTTGACATTTTATATCATTAGCTTTCTTCACTTTGGCTTTTAAAGGTCTACTACTCCTCAATGGTATTCCTATAGAAGAAAAAAGCAGGTAGATGTTCCCTTGCTGACTCCTAGAATTAGTAGATTCATTTCAGTTCGATAGATTGAAGCCAAGCTGATTTCTGATGTCGGTGGAAGCTAATTATAAGAAATGGATTTTACTAGCGGTGGCACACGACTTCGTCCGTGCACATGTCGAATTTACCACACAAATTTCCACTCCCATTTTCACCCCCTTAGAGGATGAGCTTCCGGAAATTCTGTTACGTCATTCTTGATTTCTAACCAAAAATTTTATCGATTTAGCTCCATAACTGACCGAGTTTCAATACAAACTTGCCCCTTTTTTTTACGGGGTAAAAAAGGGGCAAGTTTAAGAGTACGTTAAAGAGTACATATATCTCGGCCAACTAGTATCATTTGAGAACAATACAGGAAAAGAAATACAACGAAGAATAACTCTAGCTTGGAAAAAATACTGGGGATTAAGAGAAATAGTGAAAAATAAAGACATTAACATACACATAAAGAAGAAGCTCTATGAAGTTGCAATACTACCCTGCCTGACCTACGGTTGCCAGACATGGTCACTTCGAAAAGAAGACGAGGAAAGAGTGGCTATTTGCCAACGCAAAATGGAAAGAAGTATGCTTGGGTTAAAATTGTCGGACAAGGTTAGCAACAAAAACATTAGACGGAAAACTAAAATAACTGATGTCACGAAAAGAACGAGACTCCTCAAATGGCAATGGGCGGGACACATTTGTAGGATGATCAATAACAGGTGGACGAAGCGCCTTACAGAATGGTTACCCAGAGACAAAAAGAGGAAAAAAGGAAGACCATATAAACGATGGTGCGACATTTTTACCCAGAGGATCGGAACTTTCTGGATGCGTGAAGCGCGTGAAAGAGAAAGGTGGAAAGGTTTAGGAGAGGCCTACGCCGCTGAGGCGACTGCTGCCAATATATTATTTTAAGTAGATTAGTTTAGCATGTATTCAAATTAGATGGTAGTAGAAATAAAGGCTATTTTTATTTATTTATTTTATTTTATTAAGGCACTTTATTACAGTGGTAGTTGATATGTCTTTACATAGGTAAGCAAACGGAAATCTACTGTATTCATCAATGATAGTTAGCATATATTTGTTAGGACCAGGTAATGGCCCTTTAAAATCTATATTCAGTCTTTCAAAGGATGACGTAGCCTTGATCAGTTGACCGCGTGTTCTCATGAAACGTGGTTTTATCTCCGCACACGTCGTACATGAGTTGGTTACATTTTTAACATCTTCGACAGAGTACGGTAAATTTTTGAGGCGAATCCAATGTACCAGCCTCACTATACCTGGGTGACACAACGACTCATGGATATCCCATAATTTTTTATTGTTCATGCTAGCGCACACACGCAATAAAGTGTCAGCAACAGTATTTTCCTTCCCTGGACGATAAATTATATCATATCTAAAACAAGAGAGTTCCAGACGCCAACGCTCTATCTTTTCATTCTTAATTTTGCTCGAATGCTTTTGATTAAACATGAACCCCACTGAGCGTTGGTCTGTGATTAGATTGAAATTCTTGCCTATAAGATAGTGACGCCATTTTCTGAAGCTCTCTACGATAGCAGCGGCCTCTTTCTCAACAGAAGACTGTTTTTGTTCGGATTCAGAGAGAGTCCTTGAAAAAAACGCTACTGGACTCCCTTTTTGTGACAGTGTCGCTCTGAGTGCAAATTCAGAAGCATCCGTTTCTACCGTCAAGGCATCGTTTTCATCAATTGCGATCAGTGCAGATTTTTTAATGTCTGTTTTGAGTGTATTGAAACAGGCTGTAGCTTCTTCGCTTAGAGGGAATTATGTCACTTTTATTAAAGGTTGTATTTTAAATGAGAATTTGTCTACCCATTTTGCATAGTGTGCGAATAACTCCATAGCTCGTTTTAACTCAGCTGAATTTGTTGGAATTGGTAGTTCAACCAAAGGTTTCAATCTATTACTATCAGGTTTTACAACGTTATTTTCTATGTTATAGCCGAGAAGATTAATAGTTTTTACAACAATAGATTTTTGTGAAAATACAAATTTTTGTGTATTGATGGTCAGATTGAACTTTTTGACAGAAAGCATGAATTTTTCAAGAGTTTTGTCATGCTCTGCCTGATCCCTTCCACACACAGTGACGTTATCCAGATACGCATAAGTGCCTTCCAACTTCTCTTCTTGTATAATAAAATTTAGTGTACGTTGAAATGCAGCAACGCCATTAGTGACTCCAAACGGTATTCTTGTAAACTGATAGAGTTTTCCACAAGCTTCAAATGCTGTAAAGATCTTTTCGTTTGGCAGAATTGGCACCTCATGGTAAGCATTCTTTAGGTCTATTTGGCTAAAATAGTTATACTTTGCCACATTTGCTATGATGTCTTCGATTTTCGGCAAGGGATAGGCATCCAGAAAAGTAAATTTGTTGATAGTTTGAGAGTAGTCTATGACAAGACGTTTACGATGGGATCCACCACCAGCAACAAGAACCTGAGCACGCCATGGGGAGATACTAGGTTCAATCACTCCATCCTTCAGTAGTTTTGATATTTCTTCATCAATGAAATTTATATCTTCCTTATTGTACTGCCTCGATTTGATTGCAATAGGCTTAATATCGGATGACAAATTAGTGAATAACGAAGCAGGTGGCACTGTAGCTAGCATTACATTGCAAATTTCTAGCGGATCTTCTTTGCCTCCAAAGTTTAAAACTAATGTAGAATGATTTTTCAGAATGTCATGGCCGATAATTATATCCGCACAAAGGTTATTTACGATAAGTAACGAAGCTTGCTTGTATACGTGACCGCCAAGTTCTATGGTTGCATTACAAGCGCCTTCCACAAAAGATACATGATTTGTAGATGCTAAGGTAATCGATTGTCTGTGTGGCTTCCTTTTCAGCTTCATTAAGCAGGCAATATTCTTATCAATGAAGGTAATTGAACTACCAGTATCTATTAAAGCATCTGCTCGTAAACCATTTATTTTAACTGGAACTGTAGCTTTGCGGAGACTGGAAGGTGCTGCAGCAAAGATGCCAGCCGAATCACCTCCGTCGATATGAATGGAGTTAACAGGTTTTTTTTCTTTACTGCTTCGACAAACACTTGCGTAATGTCCCACTTTCGAACATAGCTGACAAGTGGCGTCTTTAGCTGGACACATGAGTCTTCGATGAATATTTCCACCACAAAAAAACATTGTTTACGAGATGGCGTAGATAATGCTAAGTTATTAGGGTTCTCCTGAGAGGTGGATGGTAAGTCACTGGTTTCCGAAATAGCATTAATAGATAAAGAAGGACCACCAATTATATGAGAATTGTGTTCTGCAGTCTCTAGTGATAGTGCTTGATCGAGAGCTTTATCAAGTGTTAGTTCCTTGTTTTCTAAGAGACGTTCTCTTATTCTTTGTGACGATACACCGGCAATGAATGCACCTCGAATCGTTTCATTCTCATGTTCTCGTGCCGTTAGATTTCTAAAGTTGCAGCTCTGAGCTAGTAATCTTAATGCTCTAGCGTATTCTGCTATTGATTCATCTGAACGTTGTTTTCTAGTAGAAAGCACGTGACGAGCCAAGATTTCGTTCTTTGGCTTTACGTATATGTTATCTAATGTTTTGAAACTTTCGTCTAAGGTTTTACAATCTTTTACGTATACGTATACCGTTGGGCCTAAATGATGCACCAAAAGTTTAAGTTTGACACCATCGGCGGCAGACGGCAGTTCTTCCGATAAGAAATTTTCAAATGTGTACCTCCAATGAGTCCATTTCAGGTCAGAACGTTCAGTTGTTGGATCAACTTCAAACCTGTCAGGGCGTAGGTATCGCGACAGAGCAGAATGTGTTTGATTTTGGTTTGCTTCATCAGTACTTGATCTAGACATTATATTTTAGTATAATAAATTGATAAAATAACGAAATACCAACAGATAACTTGGCTTTATTATACTAAAAATTCAAGACATATTTTAACAGATCAATATTAGTAACTAGGCAACACATTGACACATAGACATTAGACATAGAATAATAATAATAAAGCTTTATTTATTCCGTTAAACATAAAAGTTTTTACAATTCAAATGTGTGTTAGTAGTGTTACTGTTACTTGCATGTATTAAATTTAGTTAGTGTTAGTATATATATATTTTTTTTTAATTAATTTATTTTTGTAAAACGGACCCCTTTTGAGTAAAAGCCTCCACATTACCCATCCATTTCTCTCTGTCTTGGGCCAATTCCATCCAGTTCTTTCCTGCTGTTTCAATTATGTCGTCGGCCTTTTATGTGGTCTGCCCGCATTTCTCTTTCCGACTGGTCCAGTCCATCTTGTCGCTAATATTGACCATCTTTTGTCGGAATATCTCGAGACATGCCCAGCCCATTTCCACTTGAGGCGTAAAGCATGTTGGAGAGCATCTGTGAGTTTGGTTTTTGCCCATATGTTCTCACTTCTGATTTTATGCATTCTCTTCAGTTTCAGTATACTCCTCTCCATAGAGCGTTGGCAAGATGTGATTTTGTTTTTTATTATGTTTGTATAAATCCATGTCTGACTCCCATATGTTAAGCTAGGTAAAATACATGTGCCCATTGCAACTTTCTTTAGCGTTAGATGGTAGTGACTTTTGAGTATCTCTTTATGCGACCAGAACTTCTTCCATGTGCAGTTGATTCTTCTTTCTAATTCATTTTCGTTGTTATTTGTGTTAAAGGACACTTGTTTTCCAAGGTAGATGTATTCTTCTACATAGTCAATTGTTTTTCCTGATACTTGTATTTTCTTGGTTATACTATTTGTCATTGCTTTGGTCTTGTTCGCGTTCATGTATAATCCGACTTTTTCACTCTCGTTGGCCAGGTCTTGCATCATTTGCTCTAATTCCTTGGCTGTTTTGGCAAAGAGAACAATGTCGTCCGCAAATTTTAGGTGGCTCAAGTGTTTACCAAGTATCCGTATTACCTTGCCATTCCAACTGATATTTTTAAATGTCTTCAAGTACTGCTATAAAGAGTTTTGGTGACGGAGGGTCTCCTTGTCTGACTCCCCTCTCTATTTTTATCTTATCACCCATGTTATCCAACCTCACCCTGCTTGTGCTTTGGGAGTATATGTTTTTTAAGATGTTTCTGTATGTTTTAGGTATCCCGCATGATTTGAGCATTTGCCAGATGGAGCTGTGAAATATAGTGTCGAATGCCTTCGTATAATCGACAAAGGCTAAATAGAGTGGGCAGTTAAATTCCTTGTATTTCTCAAGTATTTGTTCAAGTGTGTGGACATGGTCTATAGTTGAAAAACCCGAGCGGAAGCCAGCTTGCTCAACTGGCTGTTCGATATCAATTTTTGGTGTAATTCGTCTCAACAATATGGATGCGAACAGTTTATAAATGCTTGAGAGTAGACTGATTGGTCTGTAGTTGCCAATGTCTAGTGGGTCTCCTTTCTTATAGAGCAAAATTATATCAGAACTACACCACTGGTTGGGTACCTTTTCAGTTAGGAGCGTCTTATTGAAGAGTTGTGTTAAATAGTAAGTCAATATAGGCGCACCTATTTTTAGCACTTCATTAGTAATATTATCAGGTCCAGGGCTTTTTTCTGAATTCAGCTTTTTAATATGCGTTAGAACCTTAGATTCGTTAATTGGTTCAATAGGTTCTATTATGCTTTCCTCCGTATCTTCGTTATCTATTTTCGTGTCTTCTATTAGTTTTTTATATAGCTCCTTATAGAATGTTGTGGCATGATTGATGATGTCTTTTCGAGTTTTTGTTTCTTCGTTTCCTTTTTTGAGTTTTTGTATCCAATCTTTATGTGTGCTTAATTCTTTGTACGCTCGTTTGGCGCTTCTGTAGTTATTTAAGTTTTTCTCTATAATTTGTCTTCTGTGATTGTTGTAATCTTCTTTAATAGCTTTGTGTGTTGTTTTAAATAAGTTTTTCAGCTCTTGTTTCATCTCACCAGTTTTGTTTTTAGTTGTTATAAGCTTTGTGCGTTTGTTAATTAATTGTATTGTTGTTTCGCTTAGTATTTTGGTGTTATGCTTTTCGCTGCTACGTGTAAAATTTGATTTAAGACTAGTTGTAATAACTCTTTCTATTTTGTCATAGTACGATTGAACATCATCTTCATCTTGTGTTTTGGCGAGTTGATCTTTAATGTTATCCTCCAAACGTTCAATAAATGCTGATTTCTCAGGGTCTGTTTTAGGCGTTTTTGGCAGTGAACTGAAGGTTTTCCTGCTCTTGCTCGGCGTTTTTAGTAAGAATGACGGACGTTCTTAGCATTCGGTGGTCTGATGGAAAGGATACTTTATTTAGAACTTCAACATTAGTTATTTTATGAGGTCTATTACACAATATGAAATCAATTTCATTCTTTGTTCTTTGGTCTGGTGATAGCCAAGTCCATCTTCGACTAGGTTTCTTTTTAAAGAAAGTGTTCATTATAGACAGTTTTTGTTCGCAGGCATACCTAAGAAGTATATCGCCTCTCTCGTTTCGTTTTCCATATCCAAAGTTTCCCATTACCAAGTTTTCATATCTTTTAGGTTGGCCAATTTTCGCGTTGAAGTCGCCCATAACCAGTACATCTTTATCTTGAGATTTTTGAGCTTGTCTTAGATCGTTATAGAATTTGTTGATCTCCTCTTCGCTGGCTTTCTCAGTAGGAGCATAGGTCTGTATTAATGTTAAGGATTCATCTTCAAATGGTTTCTCCGATGAAGCAGAATATGTATTCTTGTAATTCCTGTATTTTACAGCCCATCCTCCTTACTTCTGCCAACCCAGTTATATCGAAATCTATCTTCTTCAGAGCATGGGTTAGTTCCAGCAGTCGTTCTGTTGTTGACAGCGATTTTGTATTGTAGGTGCAGATCTTAAGGTATTTGTCTCTTCTTTCTTTTGAGGGTTGAGGGTAGTGGTCTAATTCCCCACGGGGACCAACCGGATTGGGGAATGTAGTTTTAATTATGTTTCTTGAGATTTTTGTACTTGCTGTTAGTGTTGTTTTCCGGTTGGTGTGCTTTAGTTTTTTTGTTCTGAATTTGGTAGTGAGTCTGACCTTTTTCTCATGTATATGAAGGCGTTTATTTTATTTATCTTATGTGGGCTGTTTATGTTTCGAAATTCATCTGGAAGTAATGGCGGTGTAGCCTCTTGCCGTTTCCTTTTCTCTGTTTTGTTTGCGCTAGAGTCTTTTACTTTTAACTTATCATATTTAATGTACGCATAATGGCCTTTCTGTCTTGCCTCTTGCAATTGGCCTTGCAGTTCCCTGCGCTTTTCCTGAACTTCTTTTGGGAAGTCCTCTGTAATATATATCTTGTTAGGCAGGTTCTTTTTGTTTCGTAGGATGTCGGTTCTCCTCCAGGCTGTTGTTAGTGAAAAACGTATTGGTCTTTTATTCTTTTCGTTGCGCTTGCCAATTCAAAATGCTTCACTTATTTCCAGTTCGCCTATGTCAATGTTCATGCTTTGTAGTACTCTGGATATTAGAGTGATGAGCTCTTTCGTGTTCTTCTCGGTTTCATTCACTCCGTGTATTATTAGGTTATTTTTTATTGTTTTTCTTTCCAGCATGTCCACTTTATTGTTTAAAATTTCCACTGTGTTTTTAAGATCTTGATTTTCTTGCTTTAGTATTAGAAATTTTTCTTCGAAGGAGTCCCTCAATCTGTTGGTTATCTCCTCAGTCTGTTTATTCATTTCTTCTTTAATTTTCTCGAACCATATTTGCATTTGTTGTTCCATGTCGATATTGCGTAAAAAGGAACGTGAAATGGTTTCTGAACGTTGCTCGAAAAAGACAACTGTCAATATCGCTGCTGTCAATGTCACTGCTGTCAACATCACTTTGGTGTTGTTTTTGGACGTTACGACCTCCAAATTGAATTTTGAGGTTATGTTCTCGTATTTGATGGTGATGAAATTGCACTATAACCTTGTAGATGTTGGGATTCTATTACTTCACTCCACTTATCACTTAGTTTTTAGTAGTTTTGTCGCGTTTTGACTCTTGTTTGGATGTTTAGACTATTTTTCACGGATTTTTATCAGGAGCACAACAATTCGCGTATTCAACTGTCAGACGCCGGAACCGGAAACCAGGCATAGAATACATGTCAATTATTTTTGTAAAATATTAATTTAGTTACCTACTTGTAGTATGAGTGAACCGGAAAATGTCATCTGTCACCTCTCCTTCGTATTTCTAGGTATATCTTTGATAAACTATATTAAAGGATATAATCATGAAACTGACAACCACGGCACATATTTACATTTATTATTTTCTTTAATTTAATGATGAATCATGTTCAAGCTCCTATATAAATAGCAACGTATTTATATCTTTCATAATGCCTTGCTATAAAGATATAATAACTAAAATATTGGAATCAAAACATGAATTATAATCAAAATCGACTCTACCATAAACTGAATTTGAATTTTTTTATCTTTGTTTTTATAGTTTTAAAAAACTTGCCACCAAAAAGCATTGTGTATACATAGATTTTATATATTGTATTGCGTACTGTATCTTCGGTTATAGTTTATCAAAGAGTACATCATGTTTCTTGAAAATACTTTATTTTAGCGAGTTTTGCGCGAAGTCTAGTGCGCACACACACTAACTTACGCTACTCACACATGAAAACAGCAGTGCGGGGTGCGGGGGCGGCCGCCAGAGCTTGCATCGAGACAGCAACATTTTATTCAAAAACCTATTTTGCAAATGTCACTTAGACCGCGTACGCAACTATTACCTACTGTTAACAGGGTCACGGAGGTCAGATGGCAGTCACTCCACTGTAATTACCTGATCTGCTACATCCTGGATCATGGTCCAAAGCGGACCATGGACCCACCGTCATCATCCAGTCAGGATGATGATGCTACTTTTACCTATTATTTTGCCATTATATCAAATGAAAAATTACCAGGACCATTATAACACAATACTTATACAAAACCGCGCTCAAGATATCGTGACCAAACGACATCTTTTGTACTTTTAGCGAACTTTATCGAAGACTTGAAGTGCTTAATTTTCAATATCCGAGTCATTTACGCTGCAAATCCCCCCATTGTTTATCCTCATTTCCCGGGATCCGAAAAGAAATTCGTATTCATCAAAAACTCCCGGCGATGCCTTGTTTACGGGGTTCTTTTGGCCATCCATCAATTTAGTTCTATGATTAATTGCACTACATTATCGGCAGCCATTCAAAGCTCGATTTAGGGCAAGATGCACCATTTGGTGGCGAGAATAGAAGTGTTTTACTTAGAATTCTCTAAATAGAGGGATAAGATAAATTAAAATCTTTATAGCACATTAAAAAAATATTCAAAACAAATTAAACAGAAAAAAATATAAATAAGGCGGTTTTACTGCTGGATGCGACCTTTTCCAGACGACCTTTACGTTAGGGAAAACAATTTTTATTTTATGTTTTATTAGAGCGATGCCACAAAATTCTACTAATATAATTATTATAGTTGTTTATGTATGCGGTCCCTTGAATTTTTTTGTATTTTTGACATAATTATACCTAATTACTAAGTTACATTTCATTTTTTATTACAAATATGCAATAGTTATAGTAAAATTTATAGAGTTTACTCGTAATAATTAAAATAAATTACTACATTTTATGATTTGGCTGCATATAAGAAATATTTCGTATCCTACCTAATAAGTAATAATATATGATTAATGTATCCCTTCAAATACATTTAAAAACCTGCTGAAAAAAAAATCTTGTATTAACTAAATGTTAAAAAAAAACTTATTGTTTATATATCGCATAACACAATTTACTTAAGTCGTTCACGCATTAGGGAGACATTCTTTTTAAAGTTTTTTAAGGAAAACTTGAAGAATTCAGACGTTCGTTCATTTGCCTCGCTGCATCATGTAAATGATTTTTCGAATACACATTCTATATTCAAATGAGTTTCTCTCTTGAATCTTATTTGCTTTATAACATTTACTCTGGATATTTAAAATAAATTTTATTTCATTTTTAAGGCTAGTGATGTGCTGGGATGCTGTGATCGAATAATCGTTCGTTCGATCATTCTTATGTCATACACATAAAAAGCCTATAATTGGCATCCATATATAAAATATAGTTTTAAGATCCCACATTGTGTATAATATAAATAAGGCTTGCGATAAATTTTACTAATAAACTATTTTTTTTTTAAAGTTTACTAGTGTTCGTCTCTCGAAGCTACGGTAGTAAAATATTAGTTACTAGTTGCCAGCTAATAAATATTATCAAAAAATATTAGAGTAAATTCTAGTTGTTTTTTTTTGAAAAAAATAGTTTTTAAATAATATTGTAAACTACACTTATAAAGCTATTAGTCTCAGAAGGCTTGTAAAAAATATTAGCTAAAACTATTAGACTTCAATTTAACAGTTTTTAAAATAAAATATGGTCTTTTTAACCAGAAACACTTACGATATGTCGATTAATAATTAGTTTATACAAAACATATCACTTTTAATTTTACTAAACAACAAAATAAATATAACACAGCAAGAATGAAGGTCAGCAGCACCACAAGTATAGAAAAAAATCGAAATTTTGAGGTTACATTCGTTGAAAAAATACATTTGTTGCAATAACGTAAGATTGTTGCAATAATTAGTGCGCGAGTCAAACTTGCGCTTGCCCGTATTTTTTTTTAAATCATTGATAAAGAATATGTGTATGAACATTCAAGTCAGCCTAATATTTTCTATTAGTCTGCTACTATTAGTTATTAGTCTAGTACATGTTTTCGAGAAACTGAAAATATTAGGACTTGTAATTTTGACACTCGTAACTAATAGCTAATATACTAGTAACCTAATATTTTCGTGAAAAAGGGCCCTATTGGTGTACCTTTTTAAAATAAATAAATAAAATCTTCACTCAAAATTTAAAAAAAACTTATTTGCTCTCAGTGAGTATTAGCAGTAGCTTTGTTTTGAGAAAATAAGCTTATTTAATTACTATCTAGAAAACAGCAGTTTATGAAGCTTTACGAAATTTTTATGAAGTGTGTTCAATACGTATTTACCTTGGAGGAATATTAGCTTGTCAGCATTTTTTTATTTGTGTTAAATGTGCATCACTACATGCAAGCACTGCCTTTTTGGTAGAAAATTATGCGATATTTTGTGCAACAAGCTGTCACTGCACTTGACTTACGTCGTTCGAAATAGCGTTGTAAGTAAGCAACAAGACGAATAGTTTCTTCAAAGATTTGTAGTAAACAAATACGTTGTGTATTTACTTGCATAGGTTCTAGGTTCTATTTAAATTTTAAATTCCTAAACTCTGACTCAAAAATAATTAATTTATTAATTAAGTACAATATAGGATGTAGGTTCCCTTGGTAACAGGGTCACGGAGGTAAGATGGCAGTCGCTCCACTGTAATTACCTGATCTGCCACATCCTGGATCATGGTCAGCGGACCCTGGGCCTTCGTGTGCGAGTGCACAAACCGGGATAACGCTAGGAGGATGATGAATTAAGGACAATATAGGATGTATGTGTTGTGTGAAGCGTAAGGTATTTAAGTTATAATATAAGAGTGGAAACAGTAAAAGACGATCACGTTTCAATACACACTGATTTTTTAATTATTAAATATCGTACAAGATTGAGTTAACCCCAACTTTTGCACTTATTGCATGTCATGTACATACCTGCGAAAATAAACGCCACATATCTAAGAACGTAAATAATAAAAATTTATTGGCCCATACGGGGCCAGAGCTTGCCTCCTTATTTTATAGGCCCTACTAGCGCTTTTTGTATGGGACCATCATCAAAATCGGTTTATTCTTCGTTCGTCCTAAAGTTTTGTCCCACATTCCAAAAAATTCTTCGTTTGTCCCAAATCACTACTGAAGTTTTGTTTCGTCCCAAAATTTAATAGGTACTTTAAAGGTACAGTCAACAACAAAATACAAATAAGAAATTTTCGGAACAATGATACGCAAATGTAGGTGAATATATAAATTCAATTTTAAAACAATCCTAATCTTCTTAAGTCTATGTTTTGTTCTGGTTGCCCCTGTTTCTGTGGTAGGGTTGTGATTCGGGAATAGGTTAGTCTTTTTTTATTATGTTTTTGTATATTATTAGTTTTATTTAGGTTTATTTTACAAATTATGTAAACTATAAACTACTGTAAAAATAAATAAATTAAGTATTTTTAATTAAAGCCTTAGAACTAGGTACATATCCGAATCTTCAGCTATAGCCATAGCGTTTCCTCTCATTATCATAATAGTATGAGTGAGAGGAACGCGTTGAGACGTAATTACGGACATTTCTGAAAAATACAGAATTGAATCTCTGTTTGCCCTCTCTGATTATGTGTTCCGTTTCATTTTTTTTATACGAACAACGGTTTCAAAACGAAATTGAACAATACACAAGAACACAGGAAGTAAACAACATCTTGTGTACTTCTTCACTACACATTTCAATTCTAGAACGTTGTGGAAGTCACTTTACAAGTCAGTAGTTGGTGCCTTTGTAAGCCCGGGCGAAATGTTTGTATTTATTAAAGTTTTTTGCAAAGAAAGAAGATTAAATAGAACTTAACCTATATATTGGACATCCTGTATAGTTGTATTTTAAAATTGTTCTTACGTGTTTCAGTAGTTCGAATTAACGCAGGTGTTTCTCCAATAGATTTTCGACTGTCAAATAAAAATTGTTTGGACAAACCATTGAGATACCACAATAAAAGAGTTACCTCGGCCAACGTTTGAGTTTGGCCATTCAGAGGGGTAACGCTGCCAGCCTTCTTGGCACTAGCAACTTGGTGGAGGGGTTGTATGATATAGGCGTTTTTATATATATTTTTTTTCTTTATTTAATATTTTTTTATTGATAAGTTGTATGAAGTTTTCTTTTAGTGACCCCGAAATAAAGTCTAAGAGTGTCACATTTTAAATCGGTAAAGCTGTATTTTATATTTGAGGATTTTTTTAAAATTCCCCAAAGCAATATCAAATAAATGTAATATCTCAACCCTAAACATTTTTGTATAACCAGTGGTTAAAACTTAAAATGAAAAAACATCATCACATTTAAGTATTCATTAACCTATTGTATTACCTCAGATTATCTTGTTTGTACTCGTAGTTCGATTTATCCTTATTTATCTGATTACCCATAAATGTGAAGATTTGTTATTAGTATAGAACCACAGAATACTGTTGTTGTTTAGTGAATAATTGAAACTGTAAATCCTCCTAAAATAAATAAATTACAAATACTTGTTCATGCAGGGTTCTGTATTTATTAAATAAGCAGTTTTTACGAAAGCAGGTCGGTTATATTATAAAAGCAAATATCACAGTTTTTAATGCATGAAAAGGAACTTAAATCACATTTCACTTACAAAAATTAATCGACTGTGTCATCCGGTGGGACTCGAAACCACATCCCTTCGCTATCCGGGCGAGTGCTCTTACCAACTAAGCTACGGAGGACGTTAGCCAGTCGACGAATTTTTGCAAGTGCTTGCTACGCCAGTGAGCCGGCGTTCGATTTCATCAATACTTGGGGAATGTACCCGCATGTATCCAATGGAAATATTTTTACAAATATTTAACCATCAGTTAAGATGAAATCAGCTTAACTTTTGCAAGTTTTTACGAAATCAAATCACATTTTACTTACAAAAATTTATCGACTGTGTCATCCGGTGGGACTCGAACCCACGTCCCTTCGCTATCCGGGCGAGTGCTCTTACCAACTAAGCTACGGAGGACGTTAGTCAGTCGACGAATTTTTGCAAGTGCTTGCTACGCCAGTGAGCCGGCGTTCGATTTCATCAATACTTGGGGAATGTACCCGCATGTATCCAATGGAAATATTTTTACAAATATTTAACCATCAGTTACGATGTAATCAGCTTAACTTTTGCAAGTTTTTACGAAATCAAATCACATTTTACTTACAAAAATTTATCGACTGTGTCATCCGGTGGGACTCGAACCCACGTCCCTTCGCTATCCGGGCGAGTGCTCTTACCAACTAAGCTACGGAGGACGTTAGTCGTTAGTTTGTAAGTGAAATGTGATTTAATTTCGTAAAAACTTGCAAAATAATTGCTTAAGTTATAAAAATATAATAAGAAAAGGAACACTAACGTATAAATATAATTAAAATTAACAATCCTTCTCAAGCTTCGCTAACAAAAGATTTTTAAAAGACTTTAACAGCAGCAAGTATTTAATTATTTTCCTCTTCGGAGTACCCACAGCTGCAACGTTGTTAACTAGTTGTTTAATCTTAATCAAGGTTAATGTTTGCTCTCAGCAACAACTGATTTAGAATTCCCTTTGCACCTGTTTAAAACTGATGACGGAGATGCTGGCCATTACCGTGATTAATACATTAGAGATTAGCACTTCCACAGGACTTCGCCAGCGCAATTAACGGATTTATCGTTATTTTATCATTTAAAATATTTCTTTGCAAGTTTTTAAAATTCAGCGACCGTCTTCAGATGGGACTCAAACCAACGACACTTTGCTCTCAGGGCAAATGCTCTCCCACGGAACTACCGAAGACGTTTATCACTGGATGTTTTTTAGGGTTTCGTACCCAAAGGGTTAAAAAGGGGCCCTATTACTAAGCCTCCGCTGTGTGTCTGTCTGTCTGTCACCAGGCTGTATCTCATGAACCGTGATATCTAGACCCTAATGACTGTCACAGATTATGTATTTCTGTTGCCGCTATAACAACAAATTCTAAAAACAGAAAATAGTAAATATTTATTTCCGACACAACAAACGTGTTTTTTTTGCCGTTTTTTCTCCAAAATAATAATGGCGACATGTAGCCGCTTGAAATGTTCACAGAATATTATTATGAGTGTAGATTAGCGATAGGCAATTATTACTAAATTAATCGAATTATTTGAATGGTCTCTATAATCGAATGTATTCGATAAGCAACCGCAGTCTTACGATTATGCGGCGAGCAAAACCGGAGCGCGCGGTGTGCAGGCCGTACTACTAACTACTAACGAATGAATCGTCATCCGTCGCGTCGATTAATCATTCGGTCGCTACCTGTCCTATGCGCACAGTCGCGGCAATTGGATCGAATGCATGGAAGGGCCCAGTATAGATTATCATTCGATTGTCGATTATTAATCGAACAATTTTTTTTCGAATTACTAAATTGACATTCGATAGTTCAAATGGTGGATAATCGATTCATTCGATTTTTTTTTTCGAACAATCGCCCATCGCTAGTGTAGATTACGGGGATGGTGCAAAACGGAGTAAAAGACCGAAATAAAGAAAAAGGCTGTTTATTACGATAGCCACACGGATTGATAAAAATACACCAGTGCGACGTACGATGTCGCTCGTGAATCGATTTGAACTGAACGAACGTTCCGTGCGAGTACATAGGGGCCCGCTTTGACAGGCATAAAAGATATTGCAGATACCTTCAAATATTAATAAAAATCATAAACTATACCGTACATTTTTGCGAAATTTTAAAAACAAACAAATACAAGACACATTTCAATTGAGCGCGCGCTAACACTCCCCACCCTAGTGCTGCAATGCAGCACTCAAACTTCCAAGGAAATGGTTGCGACGCGTGCCGCAGAACGACGCCAAATTCCGGATTTGGTCTTGACGTCTACCATTCTGATGCGACCATCCTTACCAGGGTAGATTTGGTGAACGATGCCCCTTGGCCATGTGTTTGGTGGCGAACTCGGATCAACAACGAGAACCAAATTACCAATCTGAAGCGGTACCCGTTCGTCGTTCCATTTTTTGCGTGGTAGCATGTCTGGTAAAATTTCTTTTACCCTGGTCTTTTTACCTGGTCCAGAACATGTCTGCCAACCGTTGAGATTTCCGCCATTGTTTTCTCAAGTACATGTCAGAGTCATCGAACTCGCCGATTATTGGTGAATTAGATGAACCACCTAAAAGGAAATGATTAGGAGTAAGCGATTCCACAGTAGAGGGATACACAGCTACGTGAGACAATGGGCGAGAGTTCACAATATTCTCAACCTCTGCCAAGAATGTGATAAGTACCTCCTCTTTGGGTGTCCTCTCTGTAATAATCACTTTCAGAGAAGTTTTGACGGTTCTGATCAGACGCTCCCATGCCCCACCCCAGTGTGGGGACCCCGGAGGTATAAAGTGCCAGTCCATTTGGTTGTTCACGCCTTCTTGTTTCAGGATCTTTTCATCGAAAGACATATTTTGCCGTAACTCTTTTTCAGCTCCGCGCAGATTGGTGCCGTTATCCGAATATACATGACGCGGCCACCCACGCCTAGCAGCCATTCTGCGCAGAGCCATTATGAGAGAATCTGTGGACAATGATGACACAACTTCAATGTGTATCGCTCGAATAGTTAGGCACGTAAACAAAACACAGTACCTTTTTTCTTTGCGTCTCCCTACAGCTACTTCAACAGGACCGAAGAGATCCAGTCCACAAAATGTAAATGGACGCTGATGGTGGGCCAATCGTGCGTGAGGTAAATCTCCCATACGGGGCACCTGTGGCTTGCACTTTCGAATGCGACAGAGCATGCACTGCGATACGACAGTCTTTACAGTAGGTCTTAGCCTTATTATCCAGTATTTCTGCTTCAACTCGTTTACAACGGTCTCCTGATTTCCGTGCGCGGCCTTGACATGGTAATATCGTGCGATAAGCCTTGCTATTGGATGCCGTCCGTCTAGGATTATAGGTCTTTTTATTCCCAGGTATACGTCCAGTGCAGCATCAATGCGGCCTCCAACACGCAGCAAGCCTTCCTCATCGAGCACGGGAGTCAATGTGAGTAGCCTACTGGTTCGTGGTATACTATTTCCCATTTTTATTGAAGCTATTTCTTCAGAAAAGGACTGCAGTTGTGCGTGGCGCATCAATAGACGCTCAGCTTTTACCATTTTGTCGCAGTCTTTTTCCTTGGTGAGTCCTTTACACGTATCAATAAATTTAAGAACTGTAGCAGTAGCTCTTAGTAGCTTAAGCCAAGATGAAAAGCGCTCAGGATCAGGAACCGGCAATTCTACTTCTGGTACTGATTGTTTCAAAACCATACAAATAGCGGAGTTTATCTCATTTATGTCAGGTTGAATAACGTCAATCGGCCAGTGGTCACAGTCAATGTGTAAAAACTCTGGACCGTTAAGCCATTCCCCCTGAAATATGTTTAGGCTAAATTCATCTCGCGTAGCCAAGTCCGCAACATTCAGATATGAAGGGACGTATCTTCACTCCTCTGTACTTGTTAGCTCGTCTATTTCTCCTAGACGATTTGCCTTGAAAGTTTTATATGAACGAGTGTTATTCCTAATCCAGTGTAAAACTGTGGTGGAGTCGCACCAAAAATATCGGCAAATAGGCTTAAGTTTATGTTCATTCATTATTGTATGGGCAAGTCTAGCTGCCAACAATGCTGCTTGTAACTCCGCACGAGGTATTGTTAGTGGTTTCACTGGCATAACTCGACATTTGCTAGCAACAAACGCAACACGTGTCTCGCCATGATCATCCCAACGCCAATAAGCTACGGTGCACATTGCTTTGGCAGCGGCGTCGCTAAACATGTGTAGCTCCAGGTTCTTATATCTATTTTTAGGCACACTTGCAGTCGTAGCAGGTGCTACGGCGTCATAGCGCGAGTGCGTCGTAGCAAATTCCGTAGACTCGCTGATCCCGTTCGTAGTCACTGCGCGGCGAGGGAACGAGGCAGCGGTATGATCATGATTATCGCTTTCTGTCATACTCGCAGCAGGTAAGTAGCACCTAGATATACGTATGTCTTTGATTACCTTGAGTAGGTCGAGCCAATTGCACCATCTGTTATAAACTTCATCTGGAATATAGTCATCCCAGCCGATATTCAATCGCCAAGTTTCCTGTAGCATTGATCGACCTTGAATTATAAATGGAGATAAGAATCCAAAAACATCAAAGATGGACATAATAACGCGTAACATAGGTCGCTTAGTAGGCCTTTGTTTTCCTTCAACAATGGTCTCAGGAACGCGTTTTAGGGTTACGTCAAATCCTAATTTATCCTCTTTAGTAAACCATATCAAACCAAGAGTACGTTCCCCGTCGTACTGTTGGTCAATTTTAAATCTAACCGCGACTTCACCTACGCTTTCTTTCGGCAATGTTTGCAAGACATTTAAGTTGTTACTTGTGAAGTTACGTATCTCAAAACCACCTTCTTTATGAATTTTTATAATATTATTTACCATTTCAATTGCGCTAGTTTCATCCTCGAAGCTGTCAATATAATCATCCATATAATGTGAATTACGTACCGTATCGACAGCAGCGGGCAGCGATGACTCATAGCGTTCGGCATTCTTGTTTTTAATAAACTGTGCAATAAAGGGCGAACAATTAGCACCAAATATTAGCGATGTCATAACGTAGGTTTTCACGGGTTCCGTAGGGCTGTCTCTCCACAAAAAACGTAAAGCGTGCTAATCTGCTGGGTGAATTTTAACCCGTAAAAACATGTCCTTTATGTCCCCCGTTACTGCAATGTTGTGTTCTCTAAAGCGCAACATGATACCAAAAAGGGAAGGCAATAAGTCAGGGCCTGAAAGTAAATAGTCATTAAGACACAAACCGTTTGCCTTACCAGCTGCATCAAAAACCAACCTTAACTTTTTTTTATTCGGATTATCTACCCCGAAGTGGGGTAGGTACCAGATTTTTTGTGAAACCTGGTCAACGTCAGTGAGCTCCTGAGCAAAATCATTTGACAATAAGTGCTCAATACGCTCTTTATACCTTTTTGCGAACCCTTCACACATTGACATTTTCTTTTCAATGCCTAATAACCTTTTGTAAGCATTGCTATAAGAGTCAGGCAACTTACAATTTGGATCCTTCCAGGGTAAACACACAAACCAGCGACCATCAATGAGTTCCGATGTTTTTTCCAAAAAGTCGAGGGCACGAACTTCATCTACGTTTTGTCTTACCGCACTAGAAATACCTAAAGAGTCAACGGTAAACGATTGTTTCACCTGTTCGTGAAGATTTCGCAGAATGAGCTCGTCCTCCATCGCGGCACTACCTTGGGCCGAGACGCACAGGTTTACGTGTCCAGACCTACCCGGACCGGATCCGAACTGCGGCACTCGCACATTACCATGAATACACCAACCTAAAGGGGTGAGTGTAGCGTACGGCTCATTATTATTTCCAGAAACAATTTGCAACGGTAACATCAAATCATAATTATCCTGGCCAATTAAAATTTCAGGTTTACTATCAAGACTCAACAATTGATCTTTTATATTACATAATTTTGTAGAACTTAATTTAACAGTACTAATTGTTTGCAAAGGTAAGTTTAGCTCATTAACACTACGCGCTCTGATTGAGTGAATCTTATTATCCATACCTAACAATCGCAAGCTTGTTACAACTACGTCACAAACCAGTTTGTTATTGCTCTAGATCTCACCTCAGCTTTAGTCACTGAGGTTGATGGTGGTAAGAAATGCCTCACAGTATTCTTGGACTTAAAAAAGGCGTTTGACACCGTCTCTGTGCCTATTCTTGTACACAGGCTGGAAAATATAGGTATAAGAGGCATACCTCTTTTACTTTTTAAAAGTTACCTTCAACCTAGAACGCAGGTGGTAAAGATAGATAGCCTTTACAGTGAAAAAAGCTAACGTTTGCTTTGGTGTCCCCCAAGGAAGCGTCCTCGCCCCGACTCTCTTTCTAATATATATAAACGAGTTGTGTTGCCTACAGGACGTCGGGGGGAGGATCTTCTCTTACGCGGATGACACTGCAGTAGTATTTTCTGGTAACACTTGGGACGCAGTTCTGGAACGGACTGAGAGGGGCCTGCGTGTCATGTGCAAGTGGCTTGGAGACAGCCTACTTACTTTAAATGTCCAGAAAACCAATTATATATGTTTTACTCCTTCTATTAAATCTCAACCTGATAGTAATTTTCAAATAAAAATTCACAATTGTTCAAACCCTGCTAATTCGGCCTGCACCTGTCCCCCTATTAACAAAGTAACTCAAACCAAATATCTTGGTATCGTTTTGGATCAACGGCTTAGCTGACAATCTCATATTGAGCTGCTTATAAATAGAACCAGAAAGCTCATATGGGTATTTAAGTCACTTCGACATGTTATGACAAACACCCTCTTAAATAAGATCTACATAGCCCTAGCCCAATCTGTACTTACATACTGTATTCCGGTCTAGGGGGGTGCAGCTAAATCTCACGTCCTCGAACTGGAGAAAGCTCAGAGATCCCTCATCAAAGTCATGTATTTCAAACCATATCGTTTTCCCACGGATAAGCTATATAGACTCAGTGGTCTACTTTCAGTCAGAAAACTTTGTTTCCAGGCTTTTACAATCATGCCACAAATCCTTGACCTATGTTGACCTTAGTCATATAATAAGGAGAGATGCAGTGGCACCTGTCCCGATTATAAGTACGGCTTTTGCTAGAAGGCAATATTTAAGCCAGTCGGCCCATATCTATAATATTATAAATAAAAAACATAAAATATACCCGATGTTGCCTCATACTTGGAAGAGAATCATAACTGATTGGCTGTGCTCACTAAATTATGAGGAAGTTGAGAACCTACTCACAAGAACAGGCTAATGCCTTGTATTGTAAGCTTTTCATCAGTACCTGTGAGTGGTGAGCTTATACCAATCCCAAGGACTTGTATCCGTAGGGCTTACAGGTACACAAAAACAGACACATATTCATACACATATTCTGTTACGTACTCTCTGTCTCTTAAAACACACGCACACTCACACACACACACACACACACACACACACACACACACACACACATGCACATACACATACACACGCGCGCGCGCGCGCAAACTAACGAGCTTACCTACATGTATTACTTCTGAGCTGTTTATTTTTATATTTTTATTTTTTTTAGATAGTGTGCCAGACTCCTCAAGTCTGTACTCACTACTTATTACAATTTAATAACTTAGTAACTAAATATTCAAAATAGATACTAATTACGGGAAGCAGCGAGTTATTTCCAACACAAGTGTCTTTCGACTACTTATCGGGAAAACTCGGCAAAACACTGTTATGTATATTTTTGAAATAAAGAAATTTATTATTTATTATTATTATTATTATTGCTCCAGGCGCCGCTCACGCACATGCGCTCGCGACGGCCGCGCAGGCCTGCGCTCTCTGCTAAGTCACTGCTTATCAGTGATACGGTCGATCCGTCGTCGAGTAACGCTGATGCACTAATTATACCGTTAGGTCCATGTATACGTACGGGGACCACTTTAAGTAACACTCGGCACTCACTCGCGTTAATATGCGTAACAGTTTCCACCGATTGTGCACTAGGTTGCTGATCACTAGCTTCGACGTCATTTCTCCTGCGACTGTTGTTGTTATTGAAGTGCAGTAATCGATGATGCGGCGCGCCGCAACCGTCCTTGTCGCACGCGGCTGCTGGACAGGTATCTCGGGTGTGACGACACAACAGGCACTTATAGCACAATCCTTGAAATATGCGATTGATGATGCCGTCCGTAGTGTAGATATAATCATGTCAGGTGACGTCGCACTAATAAGCATAGCTGACACTTTATCTTTAGCAGCTCCTCTGAGGCACTTGCGTAATCGCCATAGGTTCTCTTTCGCGCTGAACCCGCAAACTTCTGTCGACTCGTCGTATGATTGTTTAAACTGCAGCCATTCAATTGGATCACCGCTGGATTCTGGTAGTTCTCGTGGTGTGCTTAATCGGCTAAGCAGATTAGCGTTGTTACTGTTAGAACAGGCAGCAGTGGCTAGGTCTCTGATAGTGCTAGCTAACATGTGAAGCGTTGCATCGGTATTCGGCGGAGCGGCAGGTGCCATCAGCGGCGCAGGCGGCGCGGCGGCTAGCTGTGTGGCTGGCGGGACCGGCGCAGCGGCCGCGGCTTCAACTGAAGAAGCAGCTAGTCTTGGCGGTGATGATGCTCTCGGCTTACCGATGCTAGCTTTGTCTATTTCTTTGTAGCTAGATTCCAACCACTTTTCTACATATTCGTTGCCCTTCTCTTTGTGTGGACTGTATATTTCTTCTTCTTCGAGTTCTGCGATATCCACTTCCAACTGTTTGTTTATTAGTTCCATGCAGATTTTCGCCTTTCTAATTGCAGCTTGCATCTCTAACCGTTTTTTTCTTGCCTTTGCGGAGGCTAGGGATGACTTGCCAGATTTCGCACTTGCGGGAGCGGGAGGCGGTGGTTCCGATTTAACGCTGTTTGCCGGCATGATGACGTCGTTTTTTACCATCGGCACGTCGTTCGATGCACTTTTGCCAACACCAGAGGCAGCACAAAGTCTGTCATCGTGCTGAAGTTGACTGTCCACACCACGTTTTTGAACGCCGCCATTTTGTTCACGCTCGAGTCGCGCCGTACTCCGTGTTTGCACCATTTTTACAGGAGTGTGGATCATTTGATCAGGCTCGAAGGCCAACTGTAGATTACGGGGATGGTGCAAAACGGAGTAAAAGACCGAAATAAAGAAAAAGGCTGTTTATGACGATAGCCACACGGATTGATAAAAATACACCAGTGCGACGTACGATGTCGCTCGTGAATCGATTTGAACTGAACGAACGTTCCGTGCGAGTACATAGGGGCCCGCTTTGACAGGCATAAAAGATATTGCAGATACCTTCAAATATTAATAAAAATCATAAACTATACCGTACACTTTTGCGAAATTTTAAAAACAAACAAATACAAGACACATTTCAATTGAGCGCGTCGCTAACAATGAGTATTCACTTTAAAAATGTATAATTAAATTCAAATAAAAAATATAGGGGGGCTACCATACGAAATTGTTCCTTTTTTTCGTATTTAAAACTAAATTAAGGTCATAAGTCTACTGTTATATTATTGATAATGGTATGGAACCCTTCGAGTGCGAGTCCGACTCCCACTTGGCCGGTTTTTTATCTTTTCAGAAATTTCTTTGCAAGTTTGCAAAATTTAGCGACTGGGACTCAAACCCTCGACTCTTTGCTATCAGGGCGAATGCTCTCCCACTGAACTACTGACGACGTTTGCCACTGGATGTTTTTTTGTAAATGCCTGCTGTTTGATAAACCAATTGCTGGCGTTAGATTCCATCAATACAAAAAATATACCCACAAGTATCCCACGGAAAATTTGTTATAAATATGTAACCATTAGGTTTATATGAAAGTAGCTTAATATAATAGTTTTATAATTAATGCATTTTTTCACAAGTTTTTACAAAAGCAAACATTGCATTTAATTATTACTATCGGATTACGTAATCCAAACATTCATCCCACATTTCACCCCCATAAGGGATAAAACTATCCTTTGTCCTTGCAGGGTTTGGATCTCTGTACCTTTCTGCCAATTCAATTGAATGGTTAAGCGTTCTCCAAACAAATTTAACCCACCACTTCAACCGGAAAAGCAAAGATTTTCGGGATAGAAACTCATTTATCCTTGAAAGGGTCTCATACTATCTTCATACAAATCGATTTATTTATGTCGGAGCGCGAGGCGATTGGCGGTGTTTGTTTTGAAGTTTCAGAACGCGATGACAGCCGTCATTCGATTTTGACGTTTAAACATAACATCATATGCTTACGACAAACTGTAGCTATTTATCGAGTTTAGTCAGAAACGTCAAGTAGTTTACTTGGGCATGGTCGGTGGCAGCACTTGTTTCTGTCATTTTGACGTTTCATTTGTCGGAAATGTGAGAACCCAGTGATTACACTTTAATCTCTTCTCTCACGACCTTGCCTCTCTAGCTCATGTTCACCTCTTAAAATCATGGAACACTGATTGGCAAAACACAAGACGCTCAACTGGAAAACATTACTTTAACATTCAAGATCAAATCCCAACTAAACCTTCGTTTTTCAAACACAAACAACTTTCGAAGCGCGTTATTTCAGTTATTTGCCGTCTTCGGCTAGGTCATGCCTCCACGCCAGTTCACTTGGCCAAAATCAGAGTAAAGGATAGCTCAATTTGCGAATGTGGCTTGGATGAAGGTTCGGCTGACCACTTATTGTTCAGTTGCCCGAATGTAGGTGGGTCACTTTATGACCTCCTTCCTGATGTTCTCCCCCTCCCTTGTAATATCAATAATATCCTTTCCCTAATTTACTCCCCAGTTGTGGACATTTTATCTAAGTTTATTGTAAAATATAATATCAAACTTTAAATATATATATATACCCTTTTACTATGATACTTTTTTGTTATTTGTTATACCTACTATATTCTGTGTTGTCTTATTTGTGATGTTTGTTTGTTATAGCATAAATCTGCTTTTTTAAACCTCAAATCTGTTTTAAATTCCGCTCCTCTGCAAAAGCTACGCACGTGACATTGGCGGAATAATAATTGCGGAAACGCACGTTGCCATTAACAAAGAAAGAAGAAGAATAAGAAGAACCCCGTGATTGCTATGGCCGGAGTGCCGACACAAATGGTTGTGTGGTTGTGTCTTGTTGAGTTTTGCGTCGCCGTATTGAACTTGCCGCGTTTCTTGACTGTAATCCGAAGCCATCCTGTTCACTGTTTGTTATTTTGTGTTAAATTGATTGTGATACTGAAAATAGACGTCTGTAATAACTAACCGGACTAATATTTCGTGTACGCCACCATGTATGAGCCTTCTGAATACGATCCCTCTAACGTCTACGTCGTTATTTATTCAAGAACAACCAACAAAGCATACTTCACATTCACATTAATAAAAACACAAATGCAGTATACTTTAAAAGCTGTAACGATATGGGCATAAATTATAGAAGTTTAAAACAAACTTCAATTTGTGTTTACGATATAAATAAATGCCTCGCGATGCGTTGGTCTCCGGATGAACTTGGACAAGACTAAGGTCATGTTCAACGAACATATTGTCCCGGAACCGATAGCAGTCAGCGGCGAGATGCTCGAAGTTGTCCAGGAATACGTTTACCTCGGGCAAGCGTTGCAACTGGGTAAAGACAACTTCGACCGCGAAATCGCCAGAAGGGTGCAACTGGGTTGGGCAGCATTTGGGAAGTTGCGTCACATCTTCTCGTCGCCTCTACCGCAATGCCTGAAGAGCAGGGTATATAACCAGTGTGTCCTACCTGTCATGACCTACGGGGCCGAGACGTGGAACTTGACAGTCAAGCTGGCTCACCGACTGCATGTCGCTCAGCGAGCTATGGAACGGTCTATGCTGGGGATCTCGCTAAGGGATAGAATCCGGAACGAGATCATCCGCCAAAAGACGAAAGTCATAGATATCGTTCAGAGGTGCAGTAAGCTGAAGTGGCAGTGGGCTGGTCATGTCTGTCGCAGAACCGACTGGCGTTGGAGTAGGAAGGTTCTCGAATGGAGAACACGTCTCGGGAAACGTAGTGTTGGACGCCCCCCTGCTAGGTGGACCGATGACCTGAGGAAGGTGGCCGGTGGTGGCTGGATGCGAGAAGCGGAGGACCGTGAAAGTTGGCGCCGCCTTGGAGAGGCCTATGTCCAGCAGTGGACTGCAATAGGCTGATATGAGATGATATGATGAATAATTAACTGTGAAGTAATTAAATTTTATTGTTCAGGAACAAAGCTATTTATTAGGTACAATCGATTTGAATTTACGTAACGAGTATGACCTATCATTGATACTCGTTACGTAAATTCAAGTCTTCTTCTGTGCTAGTCAAATAGGTTCTGCAAGTCATAAAATGATAAATACTTAAGAATTTTAAACTATATGTATTAAATGAAAGTAGATACAGTCGGCAGCACGTCAGGTTTCCCATGTGAACTACGAAAGTTTGTATTAAGTTGGGAATGGAAGCGGTCTCAATACAGACAGAGTTACTTTTGGGTGTATAATATTAGAACGGATGACACAATTTTTGATTACTTTTGTGCTGCTGCGGAAAGGAAAGCTGGGCAAAACAATATCAGTCAAATACATTTTGTAAATAAATAATAGAGGTGAATGACCCTGATTTTGATATTAATAAAATGGCATCAACCTATTGTGCTTCGTTGTTAAAATACCACTGACTGTTTTAATGTGCTTGTCGTGAACATACGTGCAGACATGTAGCGGGGGACTATTTTTTATACGTAAGTATGCGATTATGTAATCAGCCTGCAAGAAACTGGGGTTAATTCGATCTTATTTTTGCTCTTATTTTTAAACTCTAAACTCCGCTAACGAGGTTTCCATTAACTAAAGAACACGTTAAAACACAACTTTTGAAGTACACAGACAAACAGCTTAAACTCCTACTTTAAGTTATTACATCGCCGAGTTTGGTGACTTGTTTGTGCTGAGGGTCCTACCCTCAGTCGACATCGATATAATCTACTACCGTCATCCTTGTCACTCAAGCCAGAATCCTGGCGTGTGTGAAAAGAGTGGCTAGATATAAACTACAGGGAAATTCATTCAGAGTATAGCTCTTGAAGACAGTGCTGGCTTATCTGATTTACTCCGTTTTGAAACGATTTTATTGTTCAACCCCACTGTCCGTACGTCCACTCTTTGCCGTATAGATTTGTTATTTACAAAAGACATGATTTTATCGCGAAACTTGTTTGTGTGTAACGCTCTTCTAGATCGGTTTGTTTCAAATGGGTTGTTTATTTTACTCTGTGATACGTGGACAATGGATTATGCCAGAGTTGCCACTGAAGCACTTTCAGGCTGTACACTAAGACAAGTTTTTCCTGTTAGAATGAAACAATACTTGTTCTACTTATATTCGATTCGCGAGTATAACATTTTATTATTTATAGGATTCTTATAAAACGAACATAGCATCCCGTATTATGATGATTATTATTTTTATTAAAGCGAGATTGTTTTTAGTGATTAAATAATTGATCAATATTCAAGTCTCACCTATTCCCTAAAGGAAAATAATAATTTTAATCGCAAATCTTAAATTTTGATGTACTCGAATAAATATACTACCATTAGCCTGGAGTTCACCAACACGTGTTTAATTTTTATTCAGCCGGTTTAGCATTAATTGACATAGTTTGTAAGGATATTCTGTTAAAACGGTATACCGGCTTTATAAAAATTTGTGATCACGGCATCCATATTGAGTCGATTTTTTTTCAAATTTTAAAAGTAAATATGGTGGGTTATCGTGGGTACTAACTTTTTAACTTCCTTCGACTAAACCCAGCGAACGTATTTCCATCGTAAAAGCTTGTAATAATATTGTAACTTATCCATAAATAATTGCGTTAAGTTATTGACAGAAACTTGGACCAACTGGGTGAGGTAGTTAGGGCGACTTCTGAAGCGCTCTGCGGACTATACTTTTGTTCAATGTTTCTTGTTTTAAAACAACAATAATAAACAACAATAATAAAGTTATGTATAATATACATTTTTTTTCTTTAAAGCAAAATGGTTATCAAGCTTGTTTTGCACACCATTACCTTTAAGAAACAGATTTTTAAATTCTTTTTTTAGGGTTCCGTTCCGTGTTTTTAGTATTTTGGCAAAATAAAATAATAATAAAATAAATTGTTTTAACAAACACACCAATTACCTAGCCCCAAACTAAGCGGGAGCTTGTGCTATGGTGACTAGGATAACGGATAGAAATACTTAAATACATATAAACCTCCATGACTTAGGTAAAAATGCTCGTGCTCATCACATAACATTTGCCCCTTGCGGGATTCGAACCCGCAACCGCCTGGTTTAGAAGTCCGGTGCGCGAACGACTACACCAAGACGGTCGTCGAAAAAAAATGTGGTGAATGGAAGTAAGTGGATCCTAGTCCATTTAAAGTTGGCACGGAACCCTTAGTGCGCGAGTCCGACTCGCACTTGGCCGGTTTTTTAGGGTTCCGTACCTCAAAAGGAAAAAAGGAACCCTTATTCCTATAAGGGTTCCTCCTCACTTTAATGTCCGTCTGTCCGTCTGTCCGTCTGTCCGTCTGTCCGTCTGTCCGTCTGTCTGTAAGACCCTTTTACTCAGGAACGCGTGGAGGTATAAAGTTAAAATTAACATCAAATTTTTATGTCTATGGTCATTCATGATGTGAAAAAATCAAGCTTTTAAGTTAACGCTGAAAAAAGATACGGCCAATTTTGTCCAATTTTTTATCATTTTTTCCCATTTCTCAGGGGAATCAAAACCTATAGGGTACTTCCCATAGACCTAGAACCACGAAATTTGGCAAGAAGGAAGGTCTTACAGCATAAGTTAAGGAAAAAGTCCGAAAATCGTTAATTGTTGTTAAATCAATTACAAAAAGAGCTTTTTCGATCGTCATCGTGAGGACAAAATGCTGGTCCAAAAAAAATAAGTAGATGGAGCGCTAGCGCTATGCTTATTATACTGTTATATAATTATGTTTAGGTAAATTTAAAAATAGACCACGAAACATCTTAATTCCTTTTAAATATTGATAGTTTTGCAGAAACATTTTATCATTTACCAATAATTTTATAAAATTCTCGTGCATCTGGGCGCACGGTGTAGGCAAATAAACGAATATTAATATAAGTTAGTTCTGACATTCGTCACTAGATGGCGTCATTTGGCATTGTTGTTTTTTAAGTTCGCGCTAAAATGCGTTTTTTCTTGGAGTACGTACTTCTTATTACTTTTCGTTAGATAACCATAAGCACGCTTGGCCCAGTGGTTAACATCTTGGGTATGATCGTAAGAATCTGGGATCGATCCCAGGAATATAATACTGATGTTTTCGAAATATACGCTTTTTTTTCGAGGTATATTTAAATGCACAACAAAGACATAAAGCATTTATCAAATTTCAATTATACTATTTTTACTTGAAATAAATTATTGCACTGCAAATATAAATATTGATTAACAAAACTAGTACCATCTATATCTATACTAATATTATAAAGAGGAAAGATTTGTTTGTTTGTTTGTTTATTTGCATCGAATAGGCTCCGAAACTACTGGACCGAATCAAATGAAATTTGGCACAGAGATAGTTTGAGACACTGGGAAGGACATAGGATACGTTTTGTCGCGATGTAAAATCATCAGGGGGTTGAAATGGGGGATGAAAATTTGTATGGAAAATCCGACTTTTGGCGCGGGCGAAGTCGCGGGGAACTGCTAGTAAACAATAAATTTGAAAATGTGCATAAAAATTTTCTCAAAAAAAAGCTGCTAAAAAGTTGTTTTATCAATGTTCCTACAGAAATTTGATTTCCACATGGAATACCTATATTAATTGCACGTCAAATTTATCCGAAATTGGCCTTAGTCTTAGTCAGCGGATTGCATTTTTTTTTGCAATTTTAGTTCGTGTGTGTAGGATTTAAAATCTGTTACACTAATTTTGATGCTCATACCAATTCTTGTTTAAAAAAGAAAAAAAGCTATGAACTTGAATAAATACAAAAAAAAACACCTATTAAGATTCGAACGCTCGTCTTCTAAAATTCAGCATTCTTCAGCGTTGTTTTATTATAGGACAATAATAACCATTTTAGAGACACTTTTAAAAAGCTTCGACAGCGCGACTGTATACGCCAAAGTCGCGCTGCTAAAGTCGCCTAAATGTAAAAGCGTTTTGAAGTGATTGTAGCCACCCTAGGGAATACGGAACCCTACGTGCGCGAGCCCGACTCGCACTTGGCCGGTTTTTTATTAATAGGCAGACATTTGACCGCAATCTCATCTGATGGTAGGCGACGATGCCGCCGAGAATGGGTCATGACTGACTAGAAACAACCTATTTACTCTTTTCTTTTTGGTCTATGTAAGTTGAAATCGGTGTTAATTTCACGAACTCGTAGGAATCGAGCAAACTCGTAGCACACACTACAGATTGTTCAGCTACGACCGTAGAAGTGCCGTAGTTGTTTCAAAATAAACTGACAGCAAGACTGCCTTATTCGTCTAGTGGTCAAAACGCTGGCTTTTATTCTAGTGGTTTTTGGTTCAAATCTTAGGTCAGGCCGAAATTTGTTTCTGGAGTTTTCTGTATATTATCTTAGTCCTGCTCGTAGTCAGGAAGTTGGTTATGTTGACACCGCCGTACCACAGAAAATTGTAAAGCCGTTAGTCCTGCACCTCTGCTGACTGATTGTGTAACTTCAAATCATTCGACCTCCGTAGCCGAATGGCATACCGGTTTTTAAAGTGTCACCATATCTGAGGTCACGAGTTCGATCCCCGGTCGGGTCAATATAGAATGTGGTCTGATTAGTATTGTGGTATCGCTGTTGTTTCAGATTTCCATAACACAAGTGCTGTAGCTACTTTCTTTGGGACCTGAGCAATGTGTGTGATATTGTCCAATATTTATTTGATTATTTACGACGACCTCCGTAGCCGAGAGGCGAGCATGCCGGACTATAAATATAGCACCGCCATCTCTGAGGTTCCGGGTTCGATTCCAGGTCAGGTCAATGTATGTTGTTCCTGGTTTCTTTAACACAAGTGGTTTAGCTACTTACTTACTAGCTACTACTCCTTAGGATCAGAGAAATGAACGTGATGTTGTCCAATATTTGTTTGTTTATTCATAAGTAGGTAGAGTTTGTCAGTTATTTATTTTTGTTTTACCTTATTGTTAAATGATATCGATTCAATCAGTGTATTATAAAAAAGCTAGCCATTCACGATAGATAGTTAAACTAATTAACTAAAACCGACAGATTAACTTAACGTTATCATATTTTTTCGAAATTACCCATATTTTACCGGCTCCAAGATCTTCCCGCCCATTTAACCTTTGTCTAAAAAACCTTACAGAGACATTAACGTGTCCTGGGCCAATGGGCAATACCCGATAAAAGCATCTTCTAAGATTGGCTTGAAGCACAGATAATATAATACTACTAGTACTTAAAGCCAGTAAGTGGGGTCAAAATTGTAACTGACCGTGAATGGCCAGCTTAACAGAGAAACTGAAACCGTTTATGGTACATTTTCAAACGATTACAATCCAGAATTGTTAGCAACGGAGTGATGTAATCAGCTCCCTTATCTGTGTCTGTTCATGTCAGATTGCCGTCATAACTAACTATTATATTCAAAAACAGACAGCGGTGCTGTGTGTTGGGCACAGACTTATGCACTATATAATATTCAGTTATAAATATATTAACTCCGGCTCAGTTGGCTTTAACAACTTTTTTGAATAAAAACCTACAGACAGTAAACATACCGACACTTCAATTTGAAACCAGCTGGAGCAAAAACTTTTTCCCATCGGGAAATCGCCACACGTTTTGCGGTAATATAAAAATTAAATGGCATAGTTCCAATACCGTCCTCGGAGATAACTCGCCGCTATGACATAAAATAGTTAAGAGCAAAAGAATTTTTATCAAGTGCCAAATAAGTCGTTTTGAGGGAAGCTTTTTCTTTGTAATTTACATTTAAGCAATGGTTACTCATATAGTGCGATGTACGGTCGGCAGCACGTCAGGTTACCCACTAATAAAACAGCTTTTATTACGTAGGGGTACTATATTACGTAATAGAGGTGGTTTCAAGGTCAAAGTAGGTTAATATTACGTGCGGCGACACACGGTGTGTACATCTAAATTTGTATTGAAACGTTTTTAAATGCAATACTTTTAAATCAGTTTTATCATATTATGGAAGAATAAGAAGGCGTACAGCTTAAGTGCCGTAAAACATTAAATAAAAGTGTGCGACGGCAGTGTCACACGTACCCAGAGAACCGATTGAGGAGAACCCGAGAGAGGTGCTTGTGGCGCAGTGGCGGCAGCGCTTTGGTAGTGATACCAAAGTTAAGCAAGCGTGGGGTGACCATTCCGACCATTTAAGTGACGTCCATGACAAACATCTCCGTGCTTCGGTAGGCACGTTAACCAGTTGGTCCCGGCTAATATCTGTTGGTATTAGTCGTTAAGCCTAGTCAGAGGCCCTAGGGTGGCTAATTAAAATCTGACAGTAAGGTTTGTCACTTGCTTTACAGACACCCTTCCACCAATCCGCACTGAGCCCGCCTGGTGGAGTATGCAGCAGTGGGATATATATAGGCTGAATTTACTTTTTTTACCCAGAGAACCTACTTACTTAGTTACAGTTTTAGAAGACAAAGGAAAATTTAGCATAAAACTTTTGAAATAGGTATTTCTCCTTAGAAATCGTCACTGGAATAGACTTACTATTCCATGCTGTATTGTGACAATAATTAAAACTTCCGAGTACTGAGCGTAACACAATTTATACTTTTTGTTCGATCGCAATGGATTATTTCGCTCTTAAGAAAACCTCAAAGGAAGCAAAATATAAAAGAAATATTATTGCGAATCCTTGATTCAGTTGAGAAAGATGTTATTTGCATTTATTAAGGGAACCCCGAAATAAAGTACAGGTAAGTTTTGCTTGCACACAAAAATTGATCGATCGTATCGTCCGGTGGGACTTGAACCCACAACCGTTCGCTATCCGGGCGAATGCTCTTCCAACTGAGCTTCGGAGGACGTTAGTCAGTCGACGAATTTTTGTAAGTGCTTGCTGCGCCATTGGGCCGGCGTTCGATTTCATCAATTCTTGGGAAATGTACCCACAATGTCGTGGGTTCAAGTCCCACCAGATTAAAAAAATAAAAAACAAATAAACAGACTAAAAAAATAAAATACAGACGACATGGTCGATCAATGTTTGTGGGCAGGTACAATTTAAATTTTAAAGGGATTGCTTGAAATATAAAAGTAATTAAAACACAGGTAAGTGTCATAAACCAGTTTAAGTAATTTTAATACAAAGATAGTTAAGTGTTTTTTGTTGCGAAAAATACTTAAAAGTAATAATTGTGAGGTGAAGGTTTGTACATACAATAGCACATCAATATGTGTACAATGTACGCACGATCTTGTCGAATAATACTGCTACAATTAGTAGCATTGACAAGATCGTGCGCGACCTTCCTGCGCCCCGCCCAATCGTGCGGGAAGCTCTTATCGCACGCGCCTGTCAAAGGAAATACCCTTCCCCGCACCAACATCCACCCCGCTGACATCTAGCGTGCCCTCGCCCCCCGCACCTCTGCCACCGCGGAAGGTTCACACACAATCTTATCGGGCTATAGTATGCCTGGCCCCCCGCACGCTCGGCAGGAGGGTTGCGCTAAAACCTTGCAATACGTCGCTGAAAATCAGTTTCGTGACAAACAGGTTTTAAGTTATACTGAGCGGGTACTGGGTACTATCCACGAGGTCCCGGGTTCGAATCCAAGGTCGGGTCGAAAAGTGTTGGGTTTTTCTGTCTTGAAATAACTCAGACACAGCTCCGCAGTCAGGAAGTTGGTGTTTACACCGCCGTGCCTCGGAAAGCATGTGAAGCCGTTGGTCCTGCGCCTGATCTTTCTACGGTCATGTCGGAATGCCCGTCTCACCGAATTATGAGAGTAAAGGAACAAATAATGTACCTGTGTATTGCGCACACTAGACGGCTAATCTCTGTTGAGATTGGCCACTGTAGTTGAAATTCGGCTAGGAGGACATTATACTGAGCTTTGGGGACCTTTTTGGCACACTTTCTTAGGTTTATAATATTTATGTTTTATTTTTGTTATTATTTTCGTCAGTTGTTTTGTTTTTCTTTACTCTGTGTCTTGTGTGTTGTGCCAAATAAATGTTTTCAATTTATAAACTTTTCGGACATAAATGAGGCGTCCTGTACATTTTGATAGAGGCGATTTTAAAATGAATAATTTGATGTGCTAGGACCTATACGTCAAATCCGATGTTTTCGCGGACTTTGCGGAAAATGTATTTTCAAAAGGTGATACCACATGAGCAAACAACATTATTGCCTTTGTAATTGTGCTTTAAATAGGATTATTATTGCGGCAAGCTCGCCTGTTAGTGTGATGAGCGATTGTGATTCAAATGGAGCGGGTGGATTGCGATATATGACGTTGGACATATTGTGGTGATCGTCATTTGTTTCGATTACTAAGCTAAACCGGACTTGCACAAATTGGCGTTCAACTCAGGTCATAGGCCTTCGGCTAGCCCGGATAAGCTAATCCGGACCAAGCAAATGGAACTCCCGGGTTAGCTAATCTAGAGTTGCGCAAGTGGGCTTACAACTCCGATAATATTATGCCTTAGTCCGGATACTAACTATATGATTAGGCTCTGTTGCACTCCATTCTTTTTACTCGACTGATTCTTAAAAAGGGTTATGTTTTTCTACCATAAATAAATTGTCATATTCAGTATCAAGAAAAAAACTTTTTAACGAGCATAATATGGTAAACGAAGCCTCATAGCACAGATTATATAATAGTTACTCTTATAGTTTACAGTGCTTGTGTAACAAGAGTCTCAAAAAAAAATAGAAAAACCATTTAAAATTACGAATGTGACTCTAACCTCCTTACTAATAATGATTATGCCATTGCTAAATCATGTCATCTATCTGCAATTAACTACAGGCGTCCCATATTATTTCAAATTCAAATTTCAACTGGAAAATTCATTATTAGTTCGAGGGTAAGAGTTCAAATTTCAATATCCATTAGGATATTTTGACAGATACGCTACCGCTACCGACTGTACAGTCATAAAAGAAATGCAACCAATCTACAAACAGCACCTCGACACGTGTGAAAACCCAAAAAAACCATCGCAACCAGAGGCCCTACTCCTGTTGACGATATGTCTGTATTTTAGAGTCTAGTCAACACGCTCGTTCGCGTTGTTATTCTGTCGTGAGTGAAAGGGACGGCTACATTAAAAAATATAAACATCGTCAACTGTAGTAAGTCCTCTGAAAAGTTACTGAATAAAAAAGTTCCGCAAACATCCATAACAGGTTAGGAGCGTAAAAAATAACCGGCCGTAGAAATCGCCGACGCGTCGCGCCGTATCGCGCGGAACCCCGGATTTATTGCGGTTCGATGCTCGGCTGTGCCAACAGGGTGTTTCGAATTTTGTTTATTTTTTGACATGGCTTGGCTCTGTGTGATGTTGGAAGTTAAGCAGTGTGCACACGTGCAATCATAGAGAATTTTTGTAAGAACGGATAGTTCAATTGGTGGGAAGTCATAAAATATAGATATTATAGCACTTGAAAAAATTACCACCAGAAGCGGGAATCGAACCTGCGTTCCTCGCATACCGGGCTATTGCATAACCACTCGGTACACTCTAGTCTTTAGATTGCAAAGTGAATGCTTATCACTTAAAAACAGAAAAATTATGACTATGAAAATTAGCAAGAATGTTTTACTGACATGTTCATGGCACGGCAGATTCGATTCAAATTTTAACATTTTAGAGATATCTATTTGCGATTATTGTATTACCATCACATATTTTATAAAGAATAACGTAATCATTTTATTTATTTTATTCAGATAACAATGATAATAAATCTAACTTTTATATTTTATTTTCTATTACAAGCGCACACCATAAACGATCAAACAAAATATATAGATATATACCTACTTTTATCGTGCGATGGTCTAGTGGCCAGCACTTCAGACTACACCTTTTCATTGCAATCTCACCCCTATTACAACTAAATAAAACAGTGTTTACCTCTAGGCTGTACTAGTCACAAATATTACGTCACTGCACCGATGCAATCTGTGCAACACGTTTGACATTCTATGATACCTGCCAACCTGTAAAGCAACGCGTTAATCCATGGTACATCAAATATTCTTAATCCATTTTGATCTTTACGTACCCATACAAAAGGGTAAAATTCGAAATCAAATTGATTTTCGCTCACAAAAATTAATCGACTGTGTCATCCGGTGGGACTCGAACCCACGTCCCTTCGCTATCCGGGCGAGTGCTCTTACCAACTAAGCTACGGAGGACGTTAGTCAGGCGACGAATTTTTGCAAGTGCTTGCTACGCCAGTGAGCCGGGTAAAATTCGGTTAAATTTCTATTGAGAATATTTTTTACTTTACTTTGTGATAGTTTGATTTTCTATGCAACTACTGCCGCCCAATTCAAAGCTCAAATTTTGACAAAGAATTAGGACTGCATAAAATGCACGCTAAAAAAAATCCTATCCATGCACCATTTCTTTTATTTAGTGGTCCATTACCTGCTGCTCAACGGCACGTGACCAATTATAAAGGTAGTTGAAGACCTGCTGTAAACATTTATGCAACACTTAGTATGCAAATAAATGAATATGAATATGAAGTTTCAGCGAAAATAAACGCTTCATATTCATTTATTGATTTCATATGATATACATGCATGAATGTTTAGTGGACCTAAAAATGCGCCGTGGCTGTCAATTCCATGCTATATCCTGAAACATAGTTAAATCTTTTACTTTATAGTTCATCAAAAGTCTTGAGACGTTCCCTTATATAATTACCAGGTGCTAGCACAGCTAATCAATAATACGTGGGATTCCCAAGCATCCCCGGACTTAGCGTTGGATCCGGATTTAATGGCGTCTTTATAGCGTAACGATGTAATTGTTTCACGAAACTGGAGCGCTTTTTAGAGGCAATTTGTAAATACTTAGCTCGTTAAGTTTTATGATGAGTTGTTAAGAAACAGTCTGAAGTCAGAGATGTTGAACTTCAAAATTGTCCAACAAAATTCACCCTTCAAACAGATGTATCACTGCCGACGAGTAAACGAATAACTATCGGCGATTTTTTCGTAACGTACAACGGATATACACATCAACATTGTCTAGGGATATTTTGGATTTTCTCAATTTACTAAAAAAATATTAAAATATACATATGTATATTATTTTTAAAAATTTTTTAGTGAATTGAGTAAATCCAAAATATCCCTAGACGTGTTGATTCGTATACTTTCCGTGTAAACAAAAGTGATACATAGGTACATTAATAGTTGATCGCTGACTGTTTACACTGTCGGCGACAACTCGCTTTACAATTTTGTTTCTAAGCGACAGAGCTAATAGCTCTGTCGCTTAGAAACGGCTATGCGCGCCTAGCGATCGAATACAATTCCAAATTCAAATCTTGGTCGCCAAAGAAAACTCGCTTACAGCCCAGCTAAGCTTGTTTTACTATTTTAGTTTTTAACATTCAACAAAAAACAGTCAAATCTTTCTACTTTATAATATTAGTGTAGATGGAAAGATGGACCCTTTAAAATACAACCACATTACTTTCATTTCAATCTTCAAATTGGTCGCCAGTGTAGTGTAAACCGAACAGCCAGCGATCAACTATTGATGTATGTATCTCTTTTGTTTACACGTAAAGTATATATGCGATGTACGTTTCTTGAACGAGAACTTAATTAATAACTAATCTGACAACTCGCCAACTCATTTCTAAGTTTCAGCTCTACTCGCTCCTCGCTCATCGTTGCCAGTCGGACAACTGCCACTAGTAAATGCATATAATTATTATTCTAAATTCCTTGATGATGATAAAAACTAAAAATAGTAAAACAAGTTTAATGGTAGTATTTATTTAAAATCCCGGGTGATATTAAGAACTAAAATGAAAACAAACTTAATGATAATACTTACCCAAGTCTTATAATGAAAGATGGACCCTTTAAAATACACCCACATTACTTTCATTTTAATGTTCAAATTAGCCCCTTCTGCCTCCATCTTAAGTAGTCTGAAGTTAGCTTAGTTTAAGACTGAGGTAAGTTAACGTTTTTTTTTCGCACGGAACCTGGTCGTCTTTTGCGGATCTCTATTTAGATAACAAAATAGATTTATCTTGTAGTTCAAATATTTACTTATCATACTTAAAAATAAATCACAATGTTATTGTGTTAAGTAAAGTATTTTTACTGGGCTAAACGTTACATATTGAGTTTTTCGCGATCCGGACTACATGACCAGAAGTTGCGTGTTAAACTCCCTCAAGGGGCAAATGTTTGTGTGATGAGCACGAGCATATGTATCCTAGTCAGCGATGTTTATAAGTACACACATCAACACTGTCTAGGGATATACAAAACATAGTATTATTATATATAAAATATCCCTAGACAGTTTTGATTAGTATATATCTATCCGTTATCCTAGTCGCCATAGCACAAGCTGACGCCTAGTAAGGCCTGTGTATCTCCCCGCGGAGGTAGCAAAAACGTATCTACGCGCGGCGCACCTACGTAGGTGCTAAAACAAGTTGCATGTCGCTACCGGCCAGAGCCACCCTCGCGCGTTTTATTCACCGGCGGCCGCGCGGCTACGTTGCTGGCTGGACGAGAATGAATAAAGTACTAGAAAGAGGCGCTAGATGGCGTTAGAAGCTTCTCGTAGCAGTCAACCCTATTGCGTCGCGTGATATTACGTCACTGAATAGGTTTAGTGTATTATGAATCATATTCCAGAGCAATAAGAATGAAATTATGGATTGGATTTTTGTAGGTGTCTACACGAAAATGTGCTTGACTCTGAGGCGAACTAAATTACGCCATAATGTTGACGACATTGAGTAGACATTTCTTTGAATACAATTGCTAAGTCATACTTCTGTACGAAGTACTAGTATTCTGTGGCCTAGTTTACTTGGGGCTAGGTAAGATGTTTTATTTTATTTTATTAAGGACAAAAAACAATTGTACAACGAAGATGTTTTTGTTGAAACAATGTACCAATTACATCGATTCATTGAAGATTTATCTTATAAACGATTAATACCCTTATTACATATTTTTTAATTAATTAAATAAAAATAAGTAAATGAAGTTGATTTGCATACATTTGCGTAAAGATGCAAAGGTAAATGACCCGACACAAGCTTTGTATATCAGGTTGCTATGCCAGTACAAGTTCTTGCAAGATATTCATAGTCAGGTTTGCTAGCTGATTCCATAAGTGATACAAATTTCTGTTTTAATTAGTTATTTATTTTATTTAGTTACTCACTTATCTAAATGGAAGCGACGGTGGCGTAGTGGCTACCGGGTTGCCTCTAATGCGGGAGGTACCGGGTTCGGTCCCATGTGCCGCCCAGTACAATGACGTTTTCGGAGGTATGTACATTATTTGTTTCACTAACGAATGCTCGGTGAGAGAAAACATTATGAGGAAACCTGCACAATTCAGGCGTAACCATGATCCAAACTGGCCAGGTTAACAGGGTCACGGGGGTCAGACGGCAGTCGCTCCACTGTAATTACCTGATCTGCCATAACCTGGAGCATGGTTCAAAGCGGACCCTGGGCCCTCGCTTGCAAGTGCACAACCAGGATAACGCTAAAATGATGACGACTTATTCAAATAAGTTCGAATTTCTTCTCCTGAATTCCTAATACAAAAACATTGAGCCAAGTTCCAAAATAAGCCAAATCTCAAACAAAAATATAACGGTCCAAAGTCAGAAAAGCGGGAGCATAATTGATGGCCATTAAGAAAGTACCCCTCCTTTCCATTTTAATTGCACGACATTAACAAATGCCTATCCGCGCAATGCAACAGTTTAAGCCCAAATTATACCTGGATATCATAAATGTATTCAAAATGAATGAACGCCATTACGCCCAGGAGCTACGCGGATAACGGAATATAGTGGACTGACGCTCACACCGAAGTGTTATGATTGGCAATAGTAATAATAAATATCAATAATAATAATAAATGGCTGCTATTAGAAATGCAACACAAAGTAATTGAAATCGATAAATAACAAGTAAATCACTTTTTTACTGTTTATTATATCTTCAAAAACTAACAACTAAAAACAAGTAAAAGTATTAAAATAAAAGTCATAGACAAAGTACAAAGATTTATAAAGAAAGGATTTAATAGGTATCTATCGCCAACAGTTGCTTTTTTTAAATATCTTATAAGCCTTAGCTTGCGCTATGATAACTTCATATGTTCATTTGATCAGCGTGTACTAAATTTGAGCATACTATATAGGGAGCACGCGCGCTCAGCGTGCGATGACTGGATAGGTAGCTTGTTTACGCAATATGCACCGGCCAACCGGTTGGTAGGTATCGAACGTCGAGCTTCGCTGTAGCTGTGCGCGCTCGCTCAATAACAATTATGCTTATTGTAATTGTATAAAGAGAACTAGTAGTGTCTATATAAATCTAACATAGGCTTTAAGACACTGTTTACTAACAAAAATGTATTCTTTGTAAAAATAAATAAATAAATAATAAAAAAAACCTAGGATAACGACTAGACATCTACACTTAATATTATAAAGAGGAAAGATTTGACTGTTTGTTTGTATTTAATGGGCTCCAAAACTACTAAACTGATTCAAATGGAATTTGGTAAAGAGATAGTTTGAGACCTTGGAAAGGACATAAGCTACTTTTTGTCGCTATATAAAATCATCAAGAGCGTGAAATGGGGAATGAAAGTTTGTATGGAAAATCCGACTTTTGGCGGGGGCGAAGTCGCGGGGAACTGCTAGTACTTTTATAAACACATGCTCTTAGGGCAATTTCCGATTATGATAATGTCAATCTAGTCACGTTTCATGCCACCAAAACTCAGGCGTGTTTATTTATACTCCATTAAACGGAGCTCATTTTGATCTGGGTCTGACTTTCCAGGTATCCAATTGTCATCGAAATTAAATTTAGGGCAGTACACCAAGTCTATAGCCCAAATTGCGGTGAAAGCTTGGAGTCCTCTCTAAGGTTAGGCGGTACTTCAAACCGAGGCAGCTTTTACAACGCTACTAAGTTTAGGTTCCATTTTAATGGAGTAGATACGAGGGTCAAACTGAAAGTTCTTAGAACTGGCCACTTATAAACAATATAATAAAAAAAATATTCTAAAATTTGAAAATAGAACTCTTTGCCAATATTACTGAGTATATATTTCATTCATTTGTCATTTGTTTTACGACTTGGCGGCAAATTGAAAATTGTCTGTGTCACGTCAAAATGAATTTAACACGAGAAAATTTTCGTGCAATGATTTTTTATGACTTTCGATGTCATTTAAGTCAACAAGAAAGTTATGATAGACTACGATTGGCCTTTCACGATGAAGCCCCATCTCGTGCGACTGTTTACAACTGGTTTAATGAGTTTAAACGTGGTCGCACTAATCTCACTGATGATGTACGTGAGGGACGGCCTTCTACGGCGACGACTGAAAATAACATCTGTGTTGTGCGGCGTATGATAGAGACTGACAAAAGAGTGACCTATCAGCAGATTCGGACAAGCTTAGGCATCGGTATGAGTCAAGTGCACAAAATCCTCCACGAACATTTAGCGGTCAGGAAGCTTTGCGCCCGGTGGATACCTCATAATTTGACTAAGGCTCAAAAACTCCATCGTGTGGATTGGTGCCGTAAAATGATTGAAAGATTTAACGGAGGTGACTCAAATGCTGTGTTCGACATACTAACAGGTGACGAAAGCTGGATTTACTGTTATGATCCTGAAACCAAAAGACAATCTGCTCAGTGGGTGTTTCCTTTCGAGGAGTTGCCAACTAAAGTGAAGAGAGATCGAAGTGCGGGAAAAAAAATGGTGGCCTCGTTCTTTGGAAGGATAGGTCATTTCGCAACAATTGTGTTAGAGGATCAAAAAACAGTTTCTGCAGAATGGTACACTACCAATTGTTTGCCACTTGTCTTGGAAAAAGTTCGAGAGAAACGACCTCGCAGTAGGATCCTCCTTCACCACGACAACGCCTCGTCGCACACCGCCAAGCGAACGATCGACTATTTGGCGACATCAAACGTTGAATTACTGGGTCACCCGCCGTATAGCCCCGACCTCGCGCCTTGTGATTTTTATTTATTTCCAAAAATTAAAGAAAAACTTAAAGGAAAGCGGTTTATGAATGCTGAAGAAGCGGTGGCTGCGTATCGCGATGCCATTCAAGAGACCCCTAAGGACGAGTGGGCAAAGTGCTTTTCCCAGTGGTTCCATCGCATGCAGCGGTGTATTGACGTCAATGGACAATATTTTGAAAAGATATAATAAACTAATAACTGGCTAATGTAATCAGTTTTTGATTTTCTAAGAACTTTCAGTTTGACCCTCGTACAGCTTAGGGATGAATCTGCCAAATATGTATTAACTGGCTGCATTAGACTCGATGGAATCAAATCAATAGAGACACTGAACTTTGAGAAACTAAGTTGCAAAATCTTAAACATTGGCCTAAGGTGAACAGGCTTTCAGTTTTCTACAGTGTGCAAAGGAATTGCAAAAATTAATTCCATTGCGCCCGCAAATAGAAAAAAAGGGGAGGGGACTTTATTTCCATTTGCAGGCGCCATATTTAGGGTTCCGTAGTCCGACAAGGAACCCTTATAAGATCGTTCAGTCCGTCCGTCCTAGTCTGTCACAGCAAAATATCTTTAACGTTTATGAACTGATTTGCATGTAACTTGGTTCGAGGATACTTCACATGTAGATCTCATTTTTAAAAATACAAAAAATAAACCTTTTTAAGTGTACCTCCCCATACATGTAAAAGTGGGGGTGAATTATTTTTTTGAGTGCACCCCCTTATGTGGGATATCGTTGAAAAGGACTATGAAAATAAGGTAGGGTTTCCATACACCACTTTTTTATCAGCTTTACCATTTGCGAGATATAGCCCGCCAAAGTCGTTTACACAATGTTTACACCATGTAATTTCTAAAGTCTTGGACCCATAAACTTCAAATCACTTACGTAAAGTTACAGGCACGGAAACTCTTATTAAAAATTATTTTGGGTTTCCTGTGACGAATACTTTTGAAATTATAAATAAAATAAATACTTTTTTTGTCTATACTGTCTAATGTTTAAAGTTAATGGTACGAAACGCTTCGCGCGCGAGTCCGACGCGCACTTGGCCGGTTTTTTAAATATACCTATATATAGCCTATATCACTAACAATTTTGACAAATTCAACGACACCTCATATGTCAAAAACTGTGCAGCCGTTTGGGCTGTAGGGTGTGCTAAACAGTATAACGACATACATACATATATACATACTCTCGAAAAACATAACCCTTCTTCCGCAGTCGGGTAAAAAGACGGGCGAGCGTGCTGATTCGTCAACAGTATTTCCTGCGCTTTAAAATTCATCTTTTGCGCAGGTACATTGGTTGTCATATTCGGTTCAGTAGTTCCAGATATTACTTTTAATAAACATACTCACAATCTTATACCTCTTTATAATGTTAGTATAGATTCATCATCATATCAGCCTATTGCAGTCCACTGCTGAACATAGGCCTCTCCAAGACGGCGCCAACTTTCACGGTCCTCCGCTTCTCGCATCCAGCCACCACCAGCCACCTTCCTCAGGTCATCGGTCCATCTAGCAAAGGGGCGTCCAACACTACGTTTCCCGAGACGTGGTCTCCATTCAAGAACCTTCCTACTCCAACGCCCGTCGGTTCTGCGACTGACATGACCAGCCCACTGCCACTTCAGCTTACTGCACCTCTGAATAATATCTATGACCTTCGTCTTTTGGCGGATGTTCTCGTTTCGGATTGTATAGATTAGGTTTTGAGTAACCATTGCTGTCACAGTTCGGTGTGACAGCCAGCCTCGAAGCAACATATCAAAAAGGTACATCAGTATTTGACCGCGCACATTTAGGCCGCACGGGTTACACCTGCTGACGCCATTTAACTTGCTGAAACGTATGGAATCACCTGAAAAGAACATCTTTATGTTCAAGCAATAAGGTCGAGAACCGAACGCGTTCGTTTTCGCGTCTGACTGTACAAATGGAGCGACAGGAAGAGGGATGGAAGCTGTGGGAGTTTCTCGCTGGTGTTTTAATGATTTCGATTGAGGAATGATAAATAGGTGTAAGAAATATTAAAAGCCTTTTGTTATATTTTAAAGTGCCTTGAAGAAATAGCATGACGGTCATGTTTAGCTTCCCAGATACGTATAACATGTTTTAGCTTTGGTGGGATTTATTTGTTCTAGCTTGTTATGTTTTTATACGAATATGGTGCAATCAAAAATAAATATTTGCGTCATAATGTATCTATACTATAGCCTTGAATAAAGTTGAGTATTTCAAAATTTGATAAACGTTTACAATTTTATAGTAACCAGTTTAATCAAATACAGTTAAAAAATATTAATTAACAAGGAAACAGAATACACTTAAGACGAATGAAATATCTTTAACATTTCTCTCTCATCAAGTAGATACTCGTCATCTCAATATTATACGGTAGTTATGTACAGTCGGCAGCACGTCAGTTGCCCATTTCAACTACGAAAACATTTTTTATTACGTAGGGAATAGAGGCGGTCTCGAGGTCAAAGGGGGGACATAGTCTGACGTGCGGCCATGTGTAACTACCTGTGACGTAGTGTGAAAATGATATATTACATTCGAAATAGAGGGAATCCTCGCTTTTTTTAGCAAGACAAGGTGCAAAGTGGTGAATACATCTCTCATGTACCGCACTAAATTGTACCTTACATTTTCTATCTTAATGCAATTACTTTCTGCTTAGCCCAAAGGTATGACTGGTAGAGAATGCCACTTGGCATTAGGTCCACCTGGTTGTACAAAATTTTGAGTTGTGCAATTAAATAAATAAATAGACTATATTTCCATCTTTCTTTCTATATCAATATCTTATTACTGCACTAGCTCACAATTTGTCCCGAAGTAGGGTTTAAAAATATAAGCTGGGACGTGTATAAGTGCCCCCTGTGGGCCTACATACATAAATAAATGACTTTTATGACTTTTACTTTTTTTATTGTTTAAATTGTTTTTTTTTAAACATTGATTTTATTTATTGAATGTACCTAAGTTGGAAATCCGGTTATGATCAATGAGGAAAACATCACGGTTTGGCACGTGTCGGGCATTAGTAGTTTATTTGATACCAAGATAAGACTCAAAGATCACAGAACTGTGTCAAAAACAGTATTTTAATTAGGCTTACCTACAGTTATTTTATATTGATGTCTTGATCTTGATTCCATGTTTGTCGTAAATATTCATACATTTCTCGTCCCTTTACATTTAAAATATACAACTTACTTACAAAAATAAATATTGGTTAATATAGGTCCAGAGCCTGAACATGTCTTCTTACTTTAAAGTCAAAAATTATTTATTCAATTTAGGACTTGAAGTGCCACTTATGATCGTCAATAATGAATATCAATCAATATTGGCTCATATGGGGCCAGAACATGCCTTCTTATCTTTGGGCCCTACTTCGAGACAAGACACAGACAATCTGGCAAGTGCTGAGAAGAAACGCCGGAACATTTCTTCTTTAAATGTTTTACTTGTAAGTAGGGGATTATGGTACCGGTTGTACAATCTATACTAATATACTAATACTAATATACTAATATAATATTATAAAGAGGAAAGATTTGTTTGTTTGTTTGTTTGTTTATTTGCAACGAATAGGCCCGAAACTACTGAACCGATTTGAAAAATTCTTTCACCATTAGAATTCTGCATTATCTGCGATGGACATAGGCTATATTACATTATCAAAAATGTTTGGGTTCCGTATGAAAACTTTGATTTTGTAACTAAAGGTGTAAAAGGAAAATCATTAAATTGCGAACGCTGCGAAAACTATTGACAATAGAGCAAAGTAATGTTCTACGGTTTTGTAGAGGACATCATTATCTACAATAACGTCCGTGATCACATATGTCTAACTATAACAGTTAAGTCAAAATAACTCCTTGTTTAGGTAAAAATATGAAATATTTGCGGCGGCAAAAAGAAAGCCACAGTTTCAGTATGTTGGTATTAATCCTTATCCAAATAAATCACGTCATATTCAAGGCTATATCAGTACCTGTAAATTACTTTTTGAATTATTCAAATCGGACATACCATTAAAAAATTATCACGAGTAATATAATATTGTATCGAAGTTAGGACGGCAGCAAAGTTGGCCTTTTGCTATATCGTGAATAGATTTATTTTTTTATTTAAAAACTTTATTGCACTTAGAACAGTGTACAAAAGGTGGACTCAATGCTAAAAGTATTCTCCCCCAATCATACCTATACCTATGTCGATGTGGTATGTGTGAACAACCTGAGCTACGCCGACGACATGGTTCTACTGAGTGCGTCGATCTGTGGCCTAAGAAAACTGATACGCATATGCGAGTGGACACGGTCTAAAGTACAATGTGAAGAAGAGTCAATGCATGGTCTTCAAGGCGGGTACCAAGTGTCCCGGGGACTTACCTCCAGTACTATTGAATAAGGTCCCGTTAGAAGTGGTCGATCACTTTAAGTACCTGGGACACGTAATAACTCCTGGCCTCAGAGACAATGCGGACATCGAGCGGGAACGGAGATTGTTGTCCGTTAGAGCGAACATGATTTGCGCGATGCTCACAGGCGGTCAAAATAACATTATTTCGAGCTTATTGTACATCACTCTATGGGGCCAGCCTGTGGGTTGAATATAATAAACGGAGCTAGAACGATCTTCGTATCCTGTACAATAATGGCTTCAGGGTGATTTTGGGGCTGCCCCGCTTTTGCAGTGCCTCGGGTATGTTTGCGGAGGCGCGCACTACCTGCTTCCACGCGACCATGCGTAAGCGGTGCGCGTCAATGGTGCGCAGAGTGCGGGCCAGCTCCAATGTCATCCTGAAAGCGATAGGGGAGAGGCTGGACTGTTCCTTCCTCCGGCACTGCTGCGACAGACATGTCCCAGTAGTTGCTGGGGTAAGGGGCTTCTAAATAAATAATATTTTTATGTAATGGTTGTAATGCTAATAATACGAGGGTCAAACTGAAAGTTCTTAGAACTGGCCACTTATAAACAATATAATAAAAAAAATATTCTAAAATTTGAAAATAGAACTCTTTGCCAATATTACTGAGTATATATTTCATTCATTTGTCATTTGTTTTACGACTTGGCGGCAAATTGAAAATTGTCTGTGTCACGTCAAAATGAATTTAACACGAGAAAATTTTCGTGCAATGATTTTTTATGACTTTCGATGTCATTTAAGTCAACAAGAAAGTTATGATAGACTACGATTGGCCTTTCACGATGAAGCCCCATCTCGTGCGACTGTTTACAACTGGTTTAATGAGTTTAAACGTGGTCGCACTAATCTCACTGATGATGTACGTGAGGGACGGCCTTCTACGGCGACGACTGAAAATAACATCTGTGTTGTGCGGCGTATGATAGAGACTGACAAAAGAGTGACCTATCAGCAGATTCGGACAAGCTTAGGCATCGGTATGAGTCAAGTGCACAAAATCCTCCACGAACATTTAGCGGTCAGGAAGCTTTGCGCCCGGTGGATACCTCATAATTTGACTAAGGCTCAAAAACTCCATCGTGTGGATTGGTGCCGTAAAATGATTGAAAGATTTAACGGAGGTGACTCAAATGCTGTGTTCGACATACTAACAGGTGACGAAAGTTGGATTTACTGTTATGATCCTGAAACCAAAAGACAATCTGCTCAGTGGGTGTTTCCTTTCGAGGAGTTGCCAACTAAAGTGAAGAGAGATCGAAGTGCGGGAAAAAAAATGGTGGCCTCGTTCTTTGGAAGGATAGGTCATTTCGCAACAATTGTGTTAGAGGATCAAAAAACAGTTTCTGCAGAATGGTACACTACCAATTGTTTGCCACTTGTCTTGGAAAAAGTTCGAGAGAAACGACCTCGCAGTAGGATCCTCCTTCACCACGACAACGCCTCGTCACACACCGCCAAGCGAACGATCGACTATTTGGCGACATCAAACGTTGAATTACTGGGTCACCCGCCGTATAGCCCCGACCTCGCGCCTTGTGATTTTTATTTATTTCCAAAAATTAAAGAAAAACTTAAAGGAAAGCGGTTTATGAATGCTGAAGAAGCGGTGGCTGCGTATCGCGATGCCATTGAAGAGACCCCTAAGGACGAGTGGGCAAAGTGCTTTTCCCAGTGGTTCCATCGCATGCAGCGGTGTATTGACGTCAATGGACAATATTTTGAAAAGATATAATAAAACTAATAACTGGCTAATGTAATCAGTTTTTGATTTTCTAAGAACTTTCAGTTTGACCCTCGTAATAATAATATTTTTACAATGAATTGTAATTTAAATTTTAATTTCGAATAGTATTTTCTTTTTGACATGTTATTGTTATTTTATTGCAATTATATTGATGTAATTTATTTAATGAATGTTATAATGTATGGATCAACGTAATCTGAAAAAAAAAATTGAAATCCAAATATAACTCATGCAGAAAAATTGTAATGGGTGCAGGATAATGTAGTCGCATAGAAATTAAAAGACGCAACAAAACATTATAATGTAGATATAGATGGCGCTGTACGTATTTAACTCGCGGGTCAGCTTGAGTTTTTCCCAATAACTTAATAAGTAAGTAGATAATTACTAGGACGTACGATGTGTTAAATTGAAGTTCAAGCAAAGAGGTCTCTGCCGCCTGCCTTAACTACACTCACCTATTGTCGCTTGCACACACAATACGAAAAGACGCAATGCTCTATCTTTGGCCATCGTGGTAAGGCGGTGGTGACCAGGATAGTACTTTAATATTGCTGATTTCTTCTTGACTTTTGTCTAATTGATTGTTTGAATGCACTTATCTCAGATCAAATTACCTATTAATGGTCCGATTTGAAAAAAAAATCTTTGTATAAGGTACAACGTATCTTACAAGGCTATAAGATAGGTAATTTAAAAAAATCACGTTATGTCTTTCAGAAATGGAGTAAAATCAATAGGTGCGCATGAAGTCCTCGGGGACTGCTATTTTTTCTATACTAATATTATAAAGAGGTTAGGGTCGGTTGCACCATATCTCACATTATAACTGGAAAAACGGAGGAATTATTTTTTTGTTTAAACATGCTAATCACAGGAACTGCTGAGCCGATTTGAAAAAAAAAATGTGTTAGATAGCTTAATTCTCGAGGAACGCTTTGTATGAGCTATAAAATGCATGATACCTACCTAGAAATCAACGGGGAAGCAGTTAAATAAAAAAAGCACGGACGAAGTCGCGGGGGACCGTTATAATTAATATGTTCATATTATTCACACGCGTTTTGATTCTTATGTTAAAAATATCACAGTTTTAAAAAATACTCCGCTCCTAACAATGCCCACAGGAAATCCTAAATTTACGCGAACGAAGTCGCGGGGACCGCTAGTAAGTAATATAAATGTAAAACATCCTGTTATCATAGTTGAACAATTGTTTATTGTCCTGAATAAATTAATAAATAAAAGGGGAAAGACTAGGCGCCATTTCTCCATACAAACGTAGTCCCCTGTTTTCTCCCTGGATAATGGCTAAAGGCAAAACATTTATTTACCATATTACTATAGCTAACTTTAATTTACATTTACTACAGCTATATTTTTCGTTTTTTCTCATATTCGAATTAACAAAGGAAATGTAAACCTTCAAAAACTAAGAAACCTTAACTTTCAGACGCTTGCCTGAAAATTATATGCAAATTGTTTGAGAGTTTAGGCAGTGGATTACACGTGGAGGGCGACAATGATAGGTGGAAAATTGGTATAGTCAGAGCGCTTATAGCTAGGTACTTGCCACATCAGGGTTCAGGTTTAGGTATCACTTCACAGGCCACAATCACTCGAAATGTCTGTAAGGAGCTTCACAGGATACACACGCGGCGAAAGCGCTCTGGTCGGTCTAGTACATGTGTCATAGGTAACGTCTCGATGTCGACTGGGGCTCCGGGGTTCTCACGGTACGTTTTAAACAAATAAAAATATGGCAGGCAGGCCCGCGAGTGCGCGCGGCGTAGTATCAATAGGGTACACAAACAAATCAAAATATTGTAGTAAACATATCGCCTGCCCTAAACACGTCAAGTGTTTACGAGAAGGTTAGGAAGCTAAGGGAAAGAAGTTCACTGGACAGGAAGACGAACTAATTTCGTCAAAGATCTCTTTAGGCTACCGGTAGGAGTTTTAACATCTACCACACGAACAACTTGGTCTTGGCCAGGGTATAAATTAATAATGCGTCCACGACGCCACTGCAAAGGGGGAAGGTTGTCATCTTTTATGAGAACTAGCTCACCCACTTTAGGAGGATCAGAAGGAGAGGTCCATTTATTTCTAATTTGTAATGTATTTAAGTATTCTAAATGCCAGCGAGACCAAAAGTGCTGGTTAATTTTTTGGAATAGCTGAAACCGTGTAAGGCGATGCAATTTTACGTCTTTATAAGGGTACTCCGGAAGTGCAGTTAAGGGTTGTCCAATTAAGAAATGGCCGGGAGTTAACACTTCGACATCATTAGGGTCCGGAGAAAGTGGGCACAATGGGCGTGAATTTAAAACTGCTTCAATTTTAGCAAAAACAGTGGTCAGCTCTTCAAACGTAAGGGGGGTATCGCCTACTACTCGTTTTAGGTGCGATTTCGCCGATTTAACCGCAGCTTCAAAAAGACCGCCCCATTGAGGGCAAACAGGAGGATCGAAAACCCAGGATATGTTCCGCTTTGAAAGCTCAGAACCAATAGCCGCCTGGTTTTGAGACAGGAAACACTCTAACTCTTTAAGGTAATTGTTGGCACCGATGTAATTTCGACCGCAATCGAATCGGATTAGGCGGGGTACACCACGACGCGACACGAATCGGGAAAAGGCCGCAATAAAGGCTTCAGTAGTTAGGTCCGACACAACCTCAAGGTGAACGGCTTTAGTGGAAAGGCAGACAAATACACACAAATACACACAACTTTTCACTAACCTTTTGTTCCTATAGGCCTGGACTTTGGTAAAAAAGGGTCCTGCAAAATTGGTACCTACACCGTCAAACGGTCTAGCAGCCGTGACGCGGTCTTTAGATAGGTCACCCATGAAGGGTTGCGATACAGCCGCCTTGAGACGATAACAGGGAAGGCATTTAAAAATCACATGCTGAATAGCTCTGCGTGCAGACAAGATCCAAAACTCTCTATTTAACATGGCAAGAATTGCATTAACACCAGCATGAGCATTCTCGCGATGGTAATGTAAAATAAGGATGTTCACGAAATTACTATTCTTAGGCAGAAGAAGGGGATGGCGCGCATCAAAGGATAGATCGGAGTTTCGTAATCGACCTCCAACTCGAATCAGGCCTCTGTCATCTAGAAATAAATTCAACTTTCTAAGGGAATTAGTGATAGGATCGCCACGCCGTAAGCGATCAAGTTCATCAGAAAAGGAGGTAAATTGAACGATTTTCACTAAAAACAAAATGGAATCTCTCCGTTCCTCAGGGCTCAGGTAGGACAAGTAAGATTTAGGAAATAAAAACCGCCTTAGGTAACAAGTCACGTTTATTAGCTTGTTGAAAGAACTATACCGCTCTAATAAGAATGAGGGATCCGGGTTAGGAACATCGGCAGAGACTACTAAACAACGTAGTCCAGGGAGATCACTACTTGGGTTAGGTTCCGAAATACCGGGCCAGTTGTCAGGAGACTGCGTCAACCACAAAGGTGAAAACCAAAGGGAGTGGTCGATCAGTCGGGTGACTGACATACCTCTCGATGCACAGTCACTAGGGTTCATGTAGCCTGGGACGTGCCTCCATTCACTAGATGTAGGACTATTATTAATCTGGGAGACACGATTAGCCTCAAAAGTCTGAAGGAGGTGAGGAGTGGTTTTTAACCAACACAACACGATTTTACTATCCGTCCAACTATGGATTGAAGTCAACACAGACGACCTTTGCAGACAAAGAGCGACGTGATGAAGTAATTTAGAGAGAAGGGTAGCTCCCAACAATTCCAACTTGGGAATTGTTAGACGGGTCCGAACAGGGGCAACTTTAGATTTAGCCATAACAAGATGGACGGAGCAAACACCAGACGGAAGTTCCGCACGTAAATAAACAGCGGCAGCATATCCCAATTCAGAAGCATCACAGAACCCATGTAGGGATAAGGAGGAGGAACCTCTGGGAAGAATATGTCGCGGAATGGCCACTTCACTAACCTTCGCTAGGTCCTGAACAAATGCAGTCCACTCTAAAGTCAGAGGTTCATTTAAAGGATCATCCCAGGATAAGCCTGACATCCATAAGCGTTGGATAAATTCCTTAGCCTTAAATACGACGGGAGATATCCAGCCACAAGGGCAATCAAAGATAAAACTTTGCGTTTTGTAATAACTGCATCACGGGTATCACAGGTATAATTGTAGGTAAATGAGTCACTCACAGGATTGTACTGCACACCTAAAATAGCGACAGTCTGAGGATTATCTGGGCCTGAGAATGAATGAGGAAGTTGCAAATGATCCGGGGGCATATCCTCCAGGAGCTCGGGCCTGTTACTAATCCACTTACGGAGTTCATAACCACCAGAGGCCATTATTCCTATAAGCTCAGTTTTCAAAGCCCGGGCAGACGCAATAGTATCAGCACCAGTAAGACAATCGTCGACATAAATATCTCTCTCAAGGACTTCAGCAGCTCGAGGGAAGGTAAGTCTCTTTTGTTCAGCGAGCTCAAGAAGGGCACGAATTGCAATGAATGGACTGGAACGAAAACCATAGGTATTGGTATTAAGTTCATAGGCAAGAAGTGGCTGAGAGGGATCCTCACGCCAAAGCACAAGTTGGTACCTTCTTTCATCAGGATGTACCCAAGTCATACGAAACATCATACGAATATCTGTTACAAACACTACCTCGTACCTGCGGAAATTTAGGAGGATGTGAGAAATATCTCGCTGAAGCTTAGGGCCTGTATGTAAACATTGATTCAGGGACACTTTAGAGGACGTAGGACTACTACCATCGAACACAACACGTATTTTGTCACTAACAGACTTAAAAATTCCATGATAAGGGGTAAAATAATGTTCCCGGGTCGAGTCATATGAAGAAAGGGACATATGGTTTAAGTCAAGGTTCTCACGCATAAAGGAAATATATTTCTCTCGAAAATTCGGATTAGCTTGCAAACGCTTCTCAAGATTATGGAATCGCCGTAAGGCGTTGGTTTTAGAATCACCGAGAGGTGGACGATCATGAAGAAAAGGGAGTCTAACCATAAATCGACCATCGCTTTCACGAGTGGTAGTTGCTTTAAAAAAGGTTTCACACTCTATATCCAAGGGGTTCGCAACTGGAGATTGGGGGGCCTCTTCGATTTTCCAGAATTTTTCAACTATTTGGGACAGCGAGACTCCAGTCATGGGGGGTTCCAAGTCAATAAATCCTCCATAAACAGGACCACACAGGACATAACCAAATATCGTCGAGATAGCAGTAAGGCCATCAGGGGACACAAACAACTCGGACCTTAAAAGGCGACCAATGACGTCAGCTCCAAGAAGTACACTTATAGTACCAGGTTTGTAAAATAAAGGGTCAGCAAGAGGGAGGTGCTTAGTACAGGTAATTACACTTTTAGGTAAGTCTACCTCTGGGAGGGTACCAGCAATCACATCAACAACTATTGCACTGGTGGAGATTTCTGGAAAGGCAGAATTAACTGGCTTAAATGAAAAGAATACAATGCTCGGGGAATTAATCGCTTGAACATTACCTATTCCACGAACAGGAACTGGAGAAGGAATGATAGGTAAGTTCATGTGGTCAACAACAAGAAGGCAGCCCTGAGCACCAGTGTCACATAAGGCACGCGCTTCCACATAATATCCAGACGAGGTTTTAACATGAATCAAGGCCGTAGGTAAAAGAACGAGAGAATTGCGAGGTAAAGATGTAAAAGCGGGTATGGAAGGGGGGCTATCTAGTCAGAATTGTAGGGTCTCATTATACTTATGATGAAATGCACGTTCATCCTGGGTTCTTTGACCTAGAGGGGCATTATAAGTACGGTTACCGTTGGGTGCAGGTGGGGATCGCCCGCCCGAACGGGGAGGTAATGCTCTACGGGAGTCATGAGGTGGTGGGGTGCGAACACGGTGCCATTCAGTACGTGGGGGTGACGCACGGCCCGTTAAGTGACTTTGTGGAGATTGCCGCGGTTGGTTAGAAGCTAAGGCCGGGACGTCTCGGTATGAGCGCTCGCGATCGTAATTCACAGGAGAGGAGTCATCATAACACTGTAACGTGTGATGACTGGAACGACGGCACGTGCGGCGATAATTTCGCGTGCATTGGGATATGGAGTGTTTATCCAGGCATTGATAGCACAGTCGGGCTTCGTTTACAAAGGTAACACGTTGACGTGTAGGAAGGCGAATAAAATCGGGACACTCGCGCAAGTAATGCGAAGCACTATTACAAAGGTGACATTTAGATGTCGTCGCAAAAGTAACAAAGGCTCTTGGAGGAGGTGGGGAACGCGCGTTAGGTTTAGGCAAACGAGGGGAGCTCACAGTAGGGGGGGTAGTAGTGTCAACGACAGAAGCACTACCTACATTGTCGTGGTGCCTACATTCATCCTCAAGAAAGGTAATAAGATGATCAAAAGTAGGGAGGTGATTAGGATTATCGCCATAACGACGTTCAAATCTCGATTTTAACTCTGAAGGCAGTTTAGCTAGGCATAAGTGAACTAGTAGGTACGACCAATGTTTAACAGGAAGTTTCAATCTCTCTAAGCATCGATAAGTCGAAAGCAGGGGGGTTCAGGAACGACACACGTAATCCGGAAAGTTTAGGCGTTATAATAGGAAGCAACATTATTTGAGCTATGTGGGTATCCGCTAAAACACGAAGGTTATGGTACCTACGTTTTAGGAGGTCACGGGCCACGGTGTAATTGCCCGCCTCAATCTTGAGGTGTTGTATCAATCGACGAGATGCATCCGATAAGGCTCCTACTAAATAGTGTAGCTTCAAAGTCGGGGTAAGGCTAGGCTGGTGTTCCTCCACGCTATCAAACTGGTCTATAAAACTGATCCAACTATCGGGACGGCCATCAAACTTAGGTATAGGTAGGTCAGGTAATTTACTAGCCGGGTTATCAATAGCCAGGGATTTATTCTCCTTGAAGGGGGTGCTAGTACGGGACGTCTCAAATTGGTGAGGTCGTTTTCGTCTAACTTAATTTTTAAGTCGTCTACTTTGTCCCTTACTACGCGCATCTCGTTCTTAACTTGCACATATTCTTGTTCATAAATCGCAGGATCGAGATTACCTAACAGCTTGGAACAAACGGCAGAAAACTTATCGCACATAAGTGGCAGGTCGGAAAGACGCGCTCGCATACGATTGGAGGAAAAGGTCTCAAGAACTCGGTGGGAATCATCAACCCAGTCACTAATATAACGGAGCTCACCTATAGCTTCACGGTATTCAGCTGTATCCGTGTAAAGTACGGCCCTTACGGTCTCGTTGCCGGTTTCGGTATCCGACATTTTATTTACTTTAAATCGCAAGAAACAAGGTAGGTAAATTAAACTCACAAAAGATTCCAATACGATGCGTAAAGGAACAAATAGTAAGGGACGGCACCGATGCACCGGGTATGGCAAACGTAACTCGTAAACAACTCGCACGCGGTCACGCGGTAATGGCGTGATCAATAGGGAAACAAAGCGCTCGCGCACCTCACTTGCACTCAAAGGGTAGGTAATTAACGCGCTAATCGATTTAATCGACACTTATGTAAAAGGGGTTGTACTCGAATGTTATTAAGGAATTTACTATAAATAGGTTAGGCATATTACGAGACGTTTTGTTCAAATTACAAAGGAAAGTAGCAAATAAATAACTCTCAATTAAACAAATTAGGTTACTAATAAGGGGTCCTAATAAAAAACTACGCTCTGCTACCAAAATGTTTGAGAGTTTAGGCAGTGGATTACACGTGGAGGGCGACAATGATAGGTGGAAAATTGGTATAGTCAGAGCGCTTATAGCTAGGTACTTGCCACATCAGGGTTTAGGTTTAGGTATCACTTCACAGGCCACAATCACTCGAAATGTCTGTAAGGAGCTTCACAGGATACACACGCAGCGAAAGCGCTCTGGTCGGTCTAGTACATGTGTCATAGGTAACGTCTCGATGTCGACTGGGGCTCCGGGGTTCTCACGGTACGTTTTAAACAAATAAAAATAAGGCAGGCAGGCGCGCGAGTGCGCGCGGCGTAGTATCAATAGGGTACACAAACAAATCAAAATATTGTAGTAAACACAAATTAACGCTACAACTTAAACATAGGAGCATAGTTCAAACCTTTTATCAATTATTTCCAAAAAAATATTATCACTTGTCAAATTTTAAACGAGGAAATAAGGGACTTCGAAATGCTGTTTTGGTCAAATGTAAGAAAGCGATTTATCGTCAGAGCTCATTTGTCCCTTTCTTGCTTGGGCGGCTGCCAGTGATTGAATCGAGAAAGCAACATTTTATTTAAATACCTATTTTCCAAATGCCACGTGACCGCGTTTCCTCTTAATTTGCCAAAGTTAACGGTACAAACTCGTCTGTCATTCTATTGCCAACTCTCATTTGCGCGATCCTTTCTTTCTAAAGATCACGATATTTGTTTCATACGTTTACGCGAATTGTTGAACTCATTAAAACACAATTTTACTGATTACTTCGCGATTTATTTACATTTTATTCAAAACCTGTTTCGAACACTTTTAGCGTTCGTGGTCACAGGGAGACTAAGGTATTATTTTGTCAATCACAAAGTTTTGAAAAAGTGACGGTAGTTAATTTTCCAAAACTTTGTAATTGACAAATAATACCTTAGTCTCCCTGTGACCACGAACGCTGCGGCTGTAATGTGTTCGAAACGTCAGGTTTTAAATAAAATGTAAATAAATCGCGAAATAATGCGTAAAATTGTGTTTTAAAAAGATCACAAGAGAACTAAACAAAAGTCCAAGGCTCCGAGTGCTTGCCAAGAAAAATGTCGGCTATTTGTCCGAATATAATTCATGGCGTCATACCATAAAAGTCTAATTACATGCAATTAGATGAAAGTCGGAATGTTTGATAAGAGGTGGCTAGAGTCCAAATTGGTACTTTTATTTTAACTGGGTTTCAAGGGTGATAAATGTCGGAATTGTCAAGGAAATGGACAATTATGAAAGAATAGAGCGGGGTGGAGATGGGTTAAAGTAATTTTGGAAATTTATCAGCTTATAACTCAACTGCTTAGAGCAATTACGAGCATTTCAATTCATAAGTAGATAAAGTAGGTGATGGGAATGCCGTTATATAAATCGCATAATTGAATCTACAAAACAATAAAAATGTCCGCAAAAATAATAGTTCCACATATCGTAATAAATATATTTTCACTGGACATATTTTTTTTACTATGTACATCTAAAATATCCATTAGCTTACCTTTATATTGTATAACATTTTATTACTTGGATGAAGTCTTTGGCCAGCAGTGGTATATATAATAGGCTAACTTCATTTTTGTTTTTTTATTACTTGGGAAAGTAAAGTCATAAACACAAACTTTGCAACAAACTTTTTTGTCTTTAAACGAACGAATAAACCTGCTATTTTCTAGTTTCTCAAAAATAGAGACCAAAACCGAAATACTAAATGCATCGGATCCTTTTAGCGTCGATAAATAAACCTTATGAAACCGATATTAATCGATGAGGTATTTTGCTCGGCGTCACGTCACGAAGATGTATGGTTCTGCTGCACCGCAATGAAATGTTAGGCGCGCCGCTTACTGGTGAAGGAAAACATTGTGGAAAACCTGCACACTAGTTGGCTAGTGTGTGAAATAGAGTTGGCAATGGCATACCACTCCATTGAAAATTTCCAAGAAAGTCGTTGTTTGTGTTTCATTTCACATAATGATCACGACCCTCAGTCATGGTAATGGTCATAGTATACGATTATAAAGGTGTTGCTTTCGCACAAGGTTGACATTACACTATGAACGCATTGAAGGTTGTCACCCATGTGTCATTCATTTGAAATAAGAAGCTGCCCAAACGTGAAAAGGTACTCATGCGTCTTGTACGGTACACATGCCACAGTGTTTTTTTGTATATAATCATCAAGATCAACCAATCCCTACGCAGACGTAGACTTTGTACGTCCAGTTGCTTCCACAGATCACATACTTGATGAGGTGTTCAGTGTAAGGAATCGAAAACTAAAAGGTGTCACACGATGACACAAGCAAAAAATAAAAATTTCTTTAAAACTGTACTGCGCTTGTATTGTACTGTGATGGTGTGCCGTGTTGGTAAGAAAAGTGTCTACGTTTACGCAAACCCTAAACATCACCATCCTAGCGTCATCCCGGTTGTGCACTCGTACTACGCAACCCACATCAGTTGAAAAAATATAAGACGGCTAATTTAGAAAGCATGACTGATAGATGACATGATGTAATGGAGACAAACATTTCAAATTAGCCGTCTTATATACTATGGAGATATGCTGTTGTGGTGTCTTTTCCACCTGACGTTGGACTCTGCGTACAAACGACGATCGCAAGTTGAAGCTGACGTCAGACGCCGCGTGTAGCGTAAAATAGGAGACCATAGCCTAAAATACTTACAAAGCAGCTCAGTGAGCGCGTTTCCTAAAGGGAGTAGTGTCCTCGATAGGAAATTGGCGCTTCGGAACACGCCAGATATTGAATGTACTGAATTTGAGGGATTGAAAATCTTGAGACATTGTCATCTTGCTTAGCAGTGGATATGTACCTGCAAAAATAGGACACATTTGTAAAGGAATTTATTTACAGGATTTTTACAACTACTCGTACTTGTCTATACTAAACCATATTCCAATAGATAGAAAACATGTAATGTGTTAATTTTACACTTGATCAATAAAAGTTAAATAAACTTATAATATCAAACAGAAACCCGGCAATTTTAATTTTTATCTATTAAAATTAAAAAATACACGTTTTGTTAACTTGATATTTATTAACTTTTTTTCGGTTTTTATCGATACTTTCTTGTCTAATATCCGCACATTTCGTTTGATCAAGTGTAAAATTAACACATTGTATAAAACATCCAATTATTTTATTAGGTACTTTTTTTATAAATTGTTCCTACAAACACCATTACCTAGCCCCAAACTAAGTGTGAGCTTGTGCTATGTACATACTTATACAGGGTATTTCTTGTAGCGATGGGCGATTGTTCGAAAAAAAATAATCGAATGAATCGACAATCGACCATTCGAACTATCAAATGTCGATTTAGTAATTCGAAAAAAAAATATCGAATAATAATCGACAGTCGAATGATAATCTATATTCGGCCCTACGATGCATTCGATTGAATTGTCGCGACAGGACAGGCAGAGAACCAATGATTAATCGACGCGACGAATGACTCTGATATTGCTTGCCGCATAATCGAAGTATAATCAAATGACTGCGGTTGCTTATCGAATACATTCGAGTAAAGTAAAGGAATAGATCCATAAACCGCAAATTGGGTACATCATAGGAAAAAGATAAAAATAAAAGGTTTTTATTTGGTTTAAAGCTTAATACTATGCTATACTTAGGAAAATCTTGTCTCATAACCCAATAGTCAGAATGTGTCGCCTATACAACAGCTTGGCTGATAGCTCGCAACTTGACATCTTTGATTCGGATATGGCCAAGTACCGTAAACTTATATTGGGGATTTGCTGGGACCATGGAGCTAAATAAACTGGTACTTTATAAACTGTTCACTCTGTAAAACCATAGTTAATATCAATATATTTACACATTTTTTCGTGATATCTACTTAAATGTTTTTTTGCATTCATAAAGTGGAATATAATTTAGTTTGTAACCCTTAAAAATTGTATCTCCTGTTTCATTTTAATTGTATTCTGTATTGTGTGCCTAAATAAATTTAAAAAAAAAAACTTTGTTTTTACGGAACCCCAGTGCGCGAGTCCAATTCGCACTTGCTTAGTTTAATTTTACATTCCCTGTTTCTTAGACTGAACACTGACTGAAACGTTATTATTAATATACCTATTAACAATGCTTTTATTAGGGTACAATTTAATTGTATGGAGGTGATTACCGTCGTCAATATTAACTACACATAGGAGTATTAATTAACCCTTTACCGATACCACTTCAAACGAAATTAATTAGAGATCCTCAAACACCAAGTTCCTACTCTGGGAGACGGTATCCGTATTTAATTGACTGCGGAAGAAGGGTTATGTTTTTCAAGAGTGTGTATGTATTGTTTGGCACGCCCTATAATAGCGTTTACCTTTCGTAATTGGTTTATTCCAAATTTTATATGAAGTACAATATTTACGACTTACTGTGTCGATCCCGTAAAATTGAGATTTAGAGTCGTGTAACGCAGTGGTTAAGAGTAACCAAATTTGGCTACTAGTACCGCAATCTAGTAACTTGCGAGCTTCTGGTTATCAGTAACAAAACTAGTTTGATACTGATAATTAGAAGATTGTTTATATTTAACAAAATAGACTTCCCTACAACGAAACCTTCAACTAACAAAACTAGTTTGGTTGATCCTTTTTTTCAGTGTAAGTCTACCTTTACGGAGTAGGTCCCCGTTCGCGTAATAAACCGTTGGAACTTTCTGGAATTATCGTGATTAATAAATAGAACACACGTTAAAGGAAACTCCCAATTTGCGTGTTAAAATTAATTAAAACGAAGCTCTTTGAACCAACTGAAAGAGCATCTTGTATAAGGTAACAAGTTCGTGGGAAATTCTGCAAATTGAGGAATAAAATTATTATTAAACCAGCAAACATAATTATTGAAAAACAAAGCACCGGACTGCAAAAAATATTATATTGCATTTGATACGTATATTGCTATGGTAAGGATAAAATCAATCCTCCCTCCCACCTTTATAACTATTTGCGGGCGCCATTTTAGAATTGTATATAGCCTATGTCTCTCACAATTTTGACAAATTCAACGACACCTCATATATTATAAACTGTCTAGCCGTTTGGGCTATAGGGCGTGCCAAACAATTATATATATGTCGTGGATTGTCAAGCAGAACGTCAAGTCAGAACGGACTTGGGCGCGTTCGAAAACGGAAATGGCAACACTGTGCTAACTAGAATGACATTTGACTTTGTGCGGTAGAATAACGATGACAGACGTCATTCGGTTTTGACGTTTAAACATCACATCATACGCTTGCGTCACACTGTGGCTATTTATCGAGTTTAGTCGGAAACGTCAAGTAGTTTACTTGGGTATGGTCGACACGGCGGTGGCAGCACTTGCTTCAAACGTCAAGTAGTTTACTTAGGCATGGTCGACACGGCGGTGGCAGCACTTGCTTCTGTCATTTTGAAGTTTCGTTTGTCGGGAACGTGAGAACCCCGTGATTGTTATGGCCGGAGTGCCGACACAAATGGTTGTGTGGTTGTGTCTTGTTGAGTTTTGCGTCGCCGTATTGAACTTGCCGCGTTTCACCATCCTGTTCACTGTTTGTTATTTTGTGTTAAATTGATTGTGATACTGAAAATAGACGACTGTTATAACTAACCGGACTAATATTTCGTGTACGCCACCATGTATAAGCCTTCTGATAACGATCCCTCTTACGTCTACGTAGTAATATACATACATTCATACATACTCTTAAATAAAAATCATAACCCTCCTTCCGCAGTCGGGTAAAAAAAATCTTGCGCAAATGTTATTTTGTAAAGTGACCACGATTACCGCTACTTATAATGGGACTTACGTTAGCAGTCTGAGAGGAATAGCCTTGTGAAAAAATAAATCAGTTAAAATTGACTTGGTCTTTTAGTTCATTGGAGTAGATAGTAATATGTAGGGTCCGTGAACCGAATTATCAGCACTTTAAGAGGTCATTAAACTTCAACTCTAAATATTTCATATATTACAAAGTTCTATAACTATTGTTTTGCGTTATTAATATTGAGAATATAATCACCTGTTGTGTAAAGTAAGTCGTTTAAATTATTTTTGGTCATTATTGAGTTAAAATTACAATTTATCAAGAAACAAGCCTATCTCCATTTATCAGCACCTTCATCGCCAATTTTAGTCACCTACTTACCCAGTTATCAGCACCGCGAATTGTTATACATTTTAAGGAGCGGAAAAATAAAAATTTACTGTTTACTTTTTTTAAGATGCGCAAAACTTTAAGAATGTGCTTAAATACCAGTATTTCTTTAATAGTGCTTTAATTGCATTAATATATGACTAATAAACGTAATACAAATCTTAACCTTGATGTGTCAGAATGCCCGATAATCACTTCTAATCACACAAAGTTCACTTCTCCCCAAGAATACCGCGCCATGACAAATGTAAACTATACACAGTGTTGTTAGTAAAATAATTTAAAACTATCTGAACTTGTTTTTTACCTTTGCAAACTTGAAATCATACACATTTATCTTATATTTTCAGTTTTTTCTACGGTGTGCCGGTAACTGGTGCAGTGCTGGATTTTGGGTCCGTCACCCTACTTGAATAAACCATTTTTGGTTTGCACAAAACATAAAACTTACTACTCGTAACTAAACTTACTAAAATAAACTTAATAGAGGCCCACTTGCGACAGACCGGATAGGCTAATTAAGACTTTGGCAGGGCCTATGATCTAAGTAGAAAACCCACTTGCGCGTCCAGAGTAGCTAATCCGGACTAGTGTATGGCCTATGATCTGAGTTGAAAGTTCAGGCTAATCCGGTAGGCCCAATTGCACACGTCCAGATTAGCTAATCCGGGCTTGCGCAAGTGAGCCTTAATCCTTCAAATCTTGCCTACATGTTTGTACACTGAGAAAAATAATTTATCAGCCTATTGCAGTCCACTGCTGGACATAGGCCTCTCCAAGACTGCGCCAACTTTCACGGTCCTCCGCTTCTCGCATCCAGCCACCACCAGCCACCTTTCTCAAGTCATCGGTCCACCAAGCAGGAGGGCGTCTAACACAACCGAGTTTTATGAGAAATGATAAATAAAATAAAACTTACAATATATCGTTAACGTGTCAATTGTTTTGACGTGGCGATGCGTCGATTACATTGTATTCGTATTTGTGCTTGTACACTAATTTATACATAGGCTATTGTTTTTCACACAATTCATTGTTCATTTGGGCTAACCGCGCACAGTATCGGACGTACAATCGCGTACAAAATAGAGCAATTTGTCTTGTTTTTTGCGTTTCCGAGACATACAGGTGTATAGTTTGGGCAATGTAATTTGTTGCCGCATTTATATTTTTTTTATCACGCGTTAAATAAGCTGTCATTACTGTCATATTTTACTTATTCTCACAACACTGTCGTCTGTAGAAAAACCTGGACATATGTCTCCTTTGAATATTTCTACAATGATCGGTCCTGAACCACCTTCATTCTGTTAGCTTCTATTAAATTTTACAAACGTCGGCTCATTGGCACTTACAAAAATTCGTCGTGTGACTTACGACCTCGGTAGCTTAGATGACTGACAGAGCATTTGCTCGAATAGCGAAGATTTGTTGGTATAAGTCCACTTTGAGTCTGAAGATGCTTGAAGAATTTGTAGTGCAATATTGACTTTTAAATGATCGTTGGTCTACATTTAGACGGCCTCCGTGGGTTATTTATTGTTCGAAATAGATTAAATAAACTTCTGATTGTTACCAAGAATATGAAATCCAATAAAAAAAACATAATCCACACTGCTTTGTTCTATGAGAGAATAACATCGAGATCGCTTATAGCGATAAGACCGCCTACATTGTACATTTTTCTGTGTAAATCGCTGTACTTACTGTATTTTCTGTTGTGGTGTGCAATAAAGAGTTATCTACCTATCTACATATTTTCTTATGAAAGACAAGCAATGACACTTTTTAGTAACGGGTAATTATTATTTAAACCCACCTGTTTGGGTACCGTTCAATACAGTATTCCAATTACAATAGTATTGGTATTTCGGCTGTCTCCTTATACAAGCATACAACAGCAACGAGGTAACGTAACAAAAATTGGTGACCTTTGGTGACCTCTCTAGATTTTTTTATTCGATAGTACTTTTTGTCGAACGTTAAGCCCGTGTGTAGTCTTCACAGGATAGCGCACCGAACAAAGTAAAAAAGGTTTTTTGATTGTCGCCGCGGCATGAATATGCATCGATATGTATCAAAGGGCTAACTCGCAGTAGGGCCTATAGAAAACCTTGCACTGGTTTTACTGTTTTTTATTATTTTTCAGTTTCATGTCGGCATAAAAAGACTATTTGTCCATCAAATCGCGCTACCCATGTGTCGATGTAAAGCTTTTTTCAGAGTGCTAGAATATTCTATCGTAGGTTTTTTAATAAAACTTTTGCGCTCGAATATGTGTCAATTTATTCGAGTTCAAAATGTTGTTAAAGCTTTTTGCTCTCTATAAATGACTTTTTCGAAGCGTAAGACACAGAGAAAGAGCACAAAGAACTTTAATTAAAAATACTAAGTAGGTATAAGTTCGGTTTTTTTTTTAATAAATTTATACGTATGGAGACTGAATAAGATACTCGTAAGTACTGCTGCTCAAATACCACTCAAAAGATAGCAATTTATTTGCATAAAACCTACAAAGTAGTATACTTAATTATCAATCAAGTAACAATACATTATTTTTTTAACTTGCAAAGATAACGCAAGTACCTTTACTTACTATTGCTACTTATGCTTGTTCAATTAATAATATAATTTGACGATGTTTGCGGACTGTATTTCTGAATAAGATGGTAAGATCACTGGAGCTTGTAAAAGTTGATTGTAAATAAAAACACTGCTTGAAACTTATTCTTGAATTTATTCGGTATTGTTTGAGAACACGTGCACATGCTGATGAAGTCAAAGAGAGAGAGAGAGAGAGCAACATCAAAATTAAAAAAGTAAAACTTAGTCGCAAGGACTAGAACTTAGTTGTAAGGACAAATATATGGGTTGGAACAGACGACAGCGTATCTGAAAGCGGATTTCAATACAAACCATATTCCATTGCGCACACTATTAGCGTGTTTAGAACACTATAACTTACGCGTGGTTGTCCCTTAATGTATACCATATTAATGTGCGGGATGGCTATCAATAATTCTGGAGGACGTACGCAAAGTCAGGCGCTAAGGCAGTGACTTCAGCGATTGTACGCGTTATTAAGTTATAGTCAGTTTCAAATTTATGATTTGTTTTTAATATATATTTCATATGTATGTTGGTCTGTAAGGTATTTATTCTATGGGCTTATTTTACTTTGCAATCTGTAGCCTGAAATAAATGATAATTATTAAGTTTTAGAGCACAGGTAATTTACCAATGTCAGGTATGTCTTAAACTTTTTTAACTGAGCTACCAATGACGTACATAAAGTACGCGGCGAATTTTGTAATTGCTTACTGCTCTAGTGAGCGGGCGTTTGATTCTTGAAGTTTGAAACCTACTTACAAGTAGCCGTTGGATACATTATTGCAAATATTCAACCAGAAGTTATAATGAAACCAGCTTTATTTATATGTATATATAGTATAATTAAATCAATTTCTTTTTACGAAAGTAAATATTACACATCCTCAAGTGGAACGGTGTATGGGTTTATGTGCAATAATTGCTTTCGTAAAACCTTACCTACGTACCGAACCTAAATGGGGTCGGGTCTCCTCCTTATTAGTGAGGAGACCCGACCCCATTTAACGGTAACAGTGTTGGCCAAAGAAGATTTAGGGTAAAACCGGGATAGATGCCACACTTTTTGAAAATATATTATATCTCCCTGTACAATTGTTACTTTCTTTTATTTGTAAAACTCTCAAGTACTTTGGTATTTTATCTAAGAATTTATGAAAGGCAAAAATATTTAAGACCTCAAAATTTTGAGACATCTATCCCATATAGGGGATAGTGGCCAAGTCCATATAAATAACGTTAAGGATAGACGACCCGCTAAGAAATAGGCCATCTATCCCGAAAAAACTTTGATCGCACCTAGCCGTCCCATGCAATCGCACAGAGACATGAAGCACGATCCATTATGTGGTAGTTGGAAAGTCTCTCGATAGATAAATAAAATAACACGCTATGTATTTGGGAAACTAGAGTAATTACAATCGAGGCATCTATACCACTTGGGCGTCACTCCTGGTTTTACCCTACTCGCGTAAAAAAATCAAATAATTGAAGGACACCTATGATCAACGTGTGATTTTGTGACTTGTGCCAACTTGTAATGGTGATTTCGATTTACGGTAATATCCGACGGTGTTCAACTGGCCGCGGTCGTTACGATGGGTGATGGCGTCTCGCAGGGCGAGCTAGATTGATAATCCTAGACAAGGTGTATAGAGAAAAACCGGCCAAGTGCGAGTCGGACTCGCGCACAAAGAGTTCCGTACCATTAACTTACAACAAAAGACAGTATATGCAAAAAAACACGTTTGTATGGGAGCCCCCCTTAAATAGCTGTCCAGCTATCACGGTTCATGAGATACAGCCTGGTGACAGACATCGAGACAGACAGCGGAGGCTTAGTAATAGGGTTCCGTTTTTACCCTTTGGGTACGGAACCCTAAAAAGTTCAGTTCATGTCTCAAAAAGGGTATTACTGTCACCAGGCTGTAATTATGATCCGTCTAACGTTGTATAGAATTATTATTATTAGGTTGGTCAGTTTCCAATTTAATACAGTCCATTAAGCATGATATGATTATGAAAGGAGTGGATGAGTCAATGACGAGTGAAAGAATTGTATGGAAGAGAAAAACATACTGCGCCGACCCCAAATATAATGGGAACAGGGCAAGCGAATGATGATGAGTTTCCAATTTCGGGACCATAGGATTCCGGACATTTGGAAGGCGTACATGGGGCTGAAGCCAACATGCAAAGGCCCGTTAGACAACATTATCTAAAAACACTGTGACATCAGCCGGCGATTATCCCTGTATGCACTATAAATATACACCCAAAAACAATTCCCGGCTCGTTTAGGACTATTGCAGGAGACAAGTCTGGGTTATGGGTTCGGGTGCTGGGAGAGACTACGGGACACCTGCCTAGATATTATTATTTGACTGCCTCCTTGGTCTAGTGGTCAGCACGTTAGGTACTATCCACGAGGTCCCGGGTTCGCATGCCGGGTCAGGCCGAGAGTGCTTGGGTTTTTCTGTCTTGAAATTACTCAGACACAGCTCCGGAGCCAGGAAGTTGGTGGTGTTAACACCCCCGTGCCTCGGAAAGCACGTTAAGTCGTTGGTCCTGCGCCTGATCTCTCTACGGTCATGTCGGACTGCCGTCTCACCGAAATTGATGAGAGTGAAGGAATAGAGAGTGCACCTGTGTATTGCGCACACACTTGTGCACTATAATATGTCCCGCGCAGTTGGCTAATCTCTATTGAGATAGGCCGCCGTAGTCGAAATTCGGCTTGGAGGACATTATTATTATCAGTTATCAGGCAGGCAATTGGGACAACTGATCCCACGCGCTGCCATGTTCCAATGACTTTTTCTGAGTTATGTACCTAAACACGACCTCACGTCAAGCTACCCTACTTTGACTTTGAGACCACCTCTATTCCCTACGTGATAAAAGCTGTTCTTGTAGTTTAAATGGGTTACCTGACGTGCTGCCGACTGTAATTTAGTTGTATCACTAACCAAAGCTATAACGGTGAGGGAAAACATCGTGAGAAAACCTGCACATTCAGTCGACTGAATATGTAACTATGATCCAATCTGGTCAGGTTCCCCTGTAAACAGGGTCGTGGAGGTCAGATGGTAGTCGCTCCACTGTAATTACCTGATCTGCCATATCCTGGATCATGATCCAGCTGACCCTGGGCCTTCGCGTGCGAGTGCACAATCAGGGTAACGCTAAAATTTTGAGTGTATAATTAAGTACTAAGCTTTATGTATTTTACGGATCAATTGCAACTTTTATTAGGAGACCGTAGGATCAATGTTCTATCCTAATTATCTTTTCCTTTTTCTCGTTAATAATGTACTCGTAAATTTATTAATTAATCAACTAATGACATTTATTTATTACATCCTGTGTTGCTTAAGCGCAATAATCCATACTAATATTATAAATGCGAAAGTGTGTCTGTCTGTCCGTCTGTTATCTATTGACGATTAAACCAATGACCCTGGAAGGACATAAGCTATTTTGTCACCGTATTAATTAACTAATGGGGGGGCAATGCAAAGAGGTGCCAAGATTTAAGATAAAGATCTAGGCAACAATAGAAAGAAACGACTTTATCGCAATTATTTATAATCGTCCTAGTTTTTGAAAAACATCTACTGTAAAATGTTCGAAAATATAGTAAGTAGAGAGACAACGCAACATATAATGACTATTAATGTATTTGCACTTTTCAATTGATAGTTACGCAGATATTATCGTGCGTGCGTATTTTTCTATAAATTAGTTAAATATCTACAAGTACGATTTTAATAGTGGTCACGTGGTCAGGAATAATTAAATTTCATCCAAAACATAAATGTGAATAAATGCCAAGTACACAAGACCGCACGTCAGACTACCCACATTGGCCTTGAGACAGCCTCTATTCCCCACGTAATAAAAGCTGTTTTCATAGTTCACATGGGTAACCTGAAGTGCTGCCGACTGTACATAACGGTTTCGCTGATAAAAAAGTGAGATCTATCACGCAACCAAATTCTTACAAAGCCCCCTTATACCATAGCTATGAATAATTAAATCCTAAGTTAATAAGTATTAGAGTTAGTGTCGAAATTAAGATAGTGATAATTTTAGCTCAGATTAATTAAACGAAAATCAGATGTTAAATTTTTTTTTCTTTGCCTATTTTAATTAAGTTACTGATTGTAAGTCACTTCTGAAAATTTGGCATCCTTTTGCAATGAAACCCTGTATAGGTCCCACTGCTGGGCAAAGGCCTCACCTCAACTATGAGGAGGTATGAGCCAAAATCCACCACGGGTTATTATGTGGATTGGTGGAGTGGTGTCTGTCCAACTAATGCATTTTAATAGAAGTGCTAATAAATGTCAAGTAATAAGTCAGCCTATTAGATCCCACTGCTGGGAAAAGGCCTCACCTCAACTATGAGGAGGAACGAGCCATACTTCACCACGCGGGCTCAGTGCGGATTGGTGGAGGGGTGTATGTAAGGCAAGTGACAAACCTTACTGTCAGAAGTTATCAAGCCGCCCTAGGGCCTCTGACTAGGCTTAACGACTAATACCACAGATATTAGCCGGGACCAACTGCTTAACGTGCCTTCCGAAGCACGTAATAATAAATAAATAAATTGTTTCAACAAACACACCAATTACCTAGCCCCAAACTAAGCGTGATCTTGTGCTATGGTGACTAGGATAACGGATAGAAATACTTAAATACATATAAACATCCATGACTCGTGCTCATCACACCAACATTTGCTCCTTGCGGGATTCGAACCCGCAACCGCCTGGTTTAGAAGTCCGGTGCGCGAACGACTACACCAAGACGGTCGTCAAGTGTTGCCAATGCTCAAATTGGGCATCGACCTGTTTATCCTATTACAATGTTATAAAGTTTATGAAATATATACGTTTTTCCTTGTTTGTTTTTTTACTTTGCATAAATTAAGAACTTAGTTGATTTCGTTGTTAATTTATTATCTAAATTATCCTGTTCAAGTTACGACAGATCGATTCAAAATATAAGGAAAATAAATATTAGTGTCTTTTTCCTTATTTTTTGCGACTTATCCTTACCTGCGGCTACGCTTGCTTTCGATATGGTATTGTAATAATTACCATACATAGGTACATTACACAACATATTTATTTACTTTTAATAGGCCATTGAAAACTATATAACGCATTGTGCTAAAAACACGCTTTTACTAGTACCTACTTGAAGTAATGCTCATTTATTGGAATGAAAAAACATTGTGTTTTTACTATCTGCAAAGAAAGAATAACAAACCATTGACGATAACTTTTGTTCAAAAGTATTATTTGGAAGTAGGTCAAAAGCGAGATAGACAACTTTCTAAAGGTCAAAGGATCACACATGATGCAGGCCGCCTGCAGCAGGAACCTTTGGGAATCTATAGGTGAGGCCTTATGTTCAACATTTGACGTCCGTCCAACTTGCTGACTATGTTGATAATAAGGCTCTAAACTTAACAGGAAAACTACAAAAATAAACAAAATATCATGCAGCCATAAAACCAATCCTGTTTCTGCAACGCGATTCGCTCAATCAACATATTTATTTTCTAATTAGCATTCATAACATGGGATTTCTAAGTCCGCCAACAGGAAAAGACGTGCAAAAACAAAACAACAAACACCTGGTACTTACCCCGAGACAAGTCTGACCAGTCAGGTTCAACGGCCATATTACTTGCTAGTATAAATAGTAAAGTTTGCGCCGAAGACTTCACACATCCTCTCCAGATTTCCAACAAGATGGCCGCAATCAAGACCACGTTTGTGCTGTTGTTGATCGCTTTCGCAATGATGATCGTGACTGACGCCGCCAGGGTCGGACCCTGCGACCAGGTCTGCAGCAGGATCGACCCTGAGAAGAACGAGTGCTGCAGGGCTCATGGATACAGAGGCTACAGCAGCTGCAGTGGCGGGAGAATGTATTGCTACTGACGACACATGGCGAATGGAACTGGACTCTGAGACAACTTAACGGCTATGGTGATGACAGATATTTTTGGTAATAAAAATTGTACTTTTTAGGCACTTCGTGTATTAATAAATGAGATTATTCGTATAGTTTTAATTTTTTATTTTTACACTTAATTGAATATTCCAATAAATATATTTTGTAACTTCTTTGCCATTATATAGGTTAACAGGTAGGATTTCGACTACGGTGGCCTATCTCAACAGAGATTAGCCAACTGCGCAGGACATATTATAGTGCACAAGTGTGTGCGCAATACACAGGTACATTCTCTGTTCCCTCTATCGGTCTTCGACCCACCTAAGTGGGGCGGTGCGGGCTTCGGGCTCTTGCCCCTTGCCCGGGCGGAGCTCCCCTACTGTCCAGCAGGGGGTGTATGGCCTCCTTGTACAGGATACCCTCCCTTGGTGCAAGGCGCTGCCCTCGGCGCAGTGCGCCCACCGGGTGAGACCTCATTCGAGGAGGCCCAGCGAGCGCCGCGAGCGGGCTACGGCTTACTTGCGGAAGAGCAAGGGAGGGGGGAGGACGTGTCATGTCGATGGTATTGATGGTAGCTACAATAACAATCATTTAGTAGTTACCTACAAAATAATTGATATTATAACAACCATCAATATTTAAAATGGATGTCTGTCCTTGTCTGTGTCTGTCTGTCTGTAGCGTCCTACCCAGGGCCTATCTGCGCGCCGGATCGAGATCCGAGCGCAGCAGACAGGTCCTGGGGTCGCCGGGGACTAACCTGACCCTTGGGACGGGTCCGGGACGAGGCTGGGGACAAGAACTGGGCTGTGAGCGTATTGTGTCTGAGTGTGCGGCATGTCGTGAGGTGTGTTGTGGAACATCTTCCTCCGCGTGCTGTAGGAGTAATAACTCCCGGGGCAGGGCACGCCCGGATCTGTCCGGCGGCCGGGCGTGGAGTGGCGCGATATTACAGAGATGCCTTTGTGGGCCATTGTCCGCTCTGTCGTACATACGACGAGCGGAATGAACCACAAAGTCCTCTATCGATTGCAACTTCACGTCCCGGGCGATGACGTCATTCCTGACGTAGCGACCCGCCCCTGTGAGAACGCGAAGGGATATGTTTTGCTGGACTTGTATGCGTTGGCGTGTGTGTTGTGTACATAAGCCATACCAGGCCGGCATGGCATATGTTAGCCTACTGCGAATGTAAGTCTTATAAACAGCAAGTTTTGTGCGTAGTGGAAGTCGTGACGTAAGGACCGGTCGCAACACCGCGCGTGCCGCCTTCGCCATATTAATGGCGTGGTTGGCCTGGGGCACCATACGCAGCGACCGGTCTATACGACACCCTAAGTATGTGACATGGGTTTTCCACTCAATCTCCTGCCCGCGAAGTTTGAGTGGCGGCACCGCTTGCCTGCGACCGATAAGTAGAGCTACGGTCTTACCCACATTGACCGCCATGCGCCACTTATCTAGCCATTCCGGAAGCAGGTCTAAAACCCTCTGCAATCGGTTGAGTGTGAATTCCAACTTCCTGGAGGTCGCGAAGAAGGCGCTGTCATCAGCGAAGAGAGCGAGCATTACATCTCGCTCTCCCTCCCTCCGGTGACCCTCAAGAGTTGGAATGTCGTTAGTGTAGGCCGCGTAGAGGATTGGGCTGACACAGCTGCCTTGCGGCACGCCGGCCTGGATAGGATAGACGGGTGAAACCGCATTCTCTACTGCTACATAGAACCTGCGGTTTTGTAGGAAGGAGTGAATGAGATGGATGATGGCGGGATGTGGTGGGGGGTCGAGTTGGATTAGCTTATACAATAACCCCGGGTGCCATACTCTATCGAAGGCCTTCTCGATGTCGAGAAAGACTCCGCCAGCGACTAGCCCCCGGTTCTTTGCATCAGCCAGGTGGTGGAGAACTCTAGTAAGTTGGAGCGTGGTAGAGTGGTCACTACGGAAGCCGAACTGTTCATCCCGAAGGTGAACGAATGGTCTTAGCCTCCGTAGGAGCATACGCTCGAACAACTTAGCTAGGTGGGAGAGAAGGGTGATTGGCCGATAGCTACCGGCAGCTCTACGGTCCTTCCCAGGCTTGGGAAGGACTATAACTCTACCGGTTTTCCATGACTCCGGAAAGTGTCTGGTGCGAAGGATACTGTTAAACAGTCTGGCCAACGCTACCATACACTTTCTGGGCATGTGCTTAATCATCATTGTCGTTACTTTGTCATCACCAGGGGCCTTCCGCTTGGGTAAGCGGAGTATGGCCTTGCGCAGCTCGGAGGGGGAGACGAACTCGTCCCCCCCGAGCACAGGCACTGGCTGTGACAGGTATCCGGCAACGTGATTTTCGACCTGGGAGTGGTGCTCTAGGATATGAACGGGGGTGGAGGGTGGTATGGGGTGGGGGGTAAATTGGATAGAAAGGTGGTCGGCAAGGATTTCCGCCCTGTCACTCGCCGCGTAGCAGAGACTGCCGGCGGCGTTGATCAGGGGGCATACGGGGGCGGGCGACTTTGAAAGCTGTCTGTTGAGAGTGGACAGGCTGACGGGATAGTCGGAGGCCAGGTCGATCCGGGCCTCCCACTGCTCCCCACGCCACGTCTTCATGTCATCAGACAGCTTCGCAGACAGCTGGTTCAGCTCGCGCTTGAGCGCGGGGCAGCGGGTCTCCTGCCACAGTCTGCGAAGTCTCCGCTTTTTGGCCAGCAAATCTCGCAGTTTCACTGGCAAATCGTCCCGTTTGTGAGCAGTATTGTGTGTAGTGTTGTGCCGGTTTGTGTTTGTAGCAGGTGGAGCCTCGGCCCGAGCACGGGCTTGGGATAGGCGCTCCGTTATGTACCTCGTGGCCGCCTCCACCGACTCCGGAGAGTCGAGGGGGCCGCCCAGAGCCACATCGCAGAGCGCCTGGGAGTAGGTATCCCAGTTTATCCTGGGGCGATGGGGGCGGGAGGGGGCGGTGATGGCTTCCATATCAACCCCGACCCAAATAGGCGCGTGCGGGGTGTCCGTATCGTACAGCACCTCTACCGTGGTAGGGTGCCGCACATTGTGCGTGAGTACGATATCCAGCACGTCAGCCCTGTGGCCGGGGTTGGTAGGGAAGTGGGTAGGAGAGTCGGGTCCTAGTACCTCTATGTCTCTCGCGAGAGCAGCCCCGTGCAGCGCTCTCCCGGCCGGCGATATCGAATGCGAGCCCCACGAGGGGTGCTTCGCGTTTAAATCGCCGGCCAGCAGTGTCGGCGTGTTACCGCCGAATATGCTGTCGAGGTCGCTCTCCCGGAAGGCACAGGCGGGTGGTCGGTAAGCCGCATAAACGTGGAGCTCGTGAGAACCCGCGCTTATGCGGACCCCTAGGGAACGGATGCTGACAAACTCCGGTTCCGCAAGTACGTCGTGTACGACGTCGCGCCTGACAAGGACGGCCACACCCCGACAGGTGCGGCCGGGCCCGGGCAGCTCGTCCCGTCTGTACACGTGGTAGTTGGGGACCTTGAGAGTTTGTCTTGGAGCTAGGAGGGTTTCGCCCAGCAGTATAATATGGGGCTTATACGACTGGGCGAGGAGGCGGAGATCGTTTACCCGGGTTCCAGTAAATGATGTTCAGCGACTCGAACTCGACCTAGTCGCTCGCGCGACCGAAAGCCTGCCTAGCGCTGCATATATGGTGACTGTGGGGTCGTCACCACGTGCGATTGTATCCAGGATTTCATACAAAATCCTGGTAAACATATCTTCCAGATCACACATCACCTGCGAGAGCGATGTGTTATCCGGATCGTGGCAACTACGTGGGTGTGCACGTTCCATGTGTTGTATTGCGTTGGAACGTGTGTGACCGGTGTCTTGGGACCCAGCGGCCGGTGCAGTGCTGGCACGCTTGATGGGACCCATGAGTGTGTCCTGGTTTGTGGTAGGTGGTGGGGCTTGTACTACTAACTGTTGTGTAGTTGAGCGCTCGGGGGGTGGTTGGGTGGTTGGTGGACAAGGGGGCTCGGAGGAGAGCGGCGCGGGGGCTGCCTTGCGGCCTTTCCTCGCGCGTCCGCGACGGCGGCGGCCTCCTCTGCGGGCCCCCTTGTCCAACGGGTTGTTGGCGGGGGGGGCTAGGGTCTGCCCGGGCGTTGGCTCGGGCATCTCCACCGTCGGGGGCACTGGGGCCTTAGGTGGAGGGCGGACGGTGGTGGACTTGGGGACGGGAGGCGGAACGGGTGGCGGGATAGCAATCCCCCTCTTGCGAGCCTCCTTGCGGAAATGCACACAGCGACGATCGCTCGCCGCGTGTGCACCGCCACAGTTGGCGCAAGTTGGGGTCGCTTCCCGGGGGCGGGGGCAATCCGCGACCACATGCTCACCCGAACACCTAACACATTTCGGCACTCGGTGGCAATTAGCCGACGAGTGCCCAAATGCCTGGCATCGGTGGCACTGGCTGGGGCCTTGGCGTCCCCTCCACGCGACCACCCTCACGCCCGGCATATAGAGGAGCTCGTCGATGGCATAAAGCCTTGACTGCTCCTCCTCTGTCAGGCGCGAGAGCACGACGTGGTGGACACAGCCTGCCCTATCGCGTCTGGGTGGGATATGGCGGACGTGCTCGACATTAAACCCTAGGTTTTCTAGGGCGACCTTAATGTCGGCCACGGGGGTTGAGGAGGGGAGGCCCAGAACTGCCACTTTGGTTGGCCTCTCGTGGGAAGGGCTATAGCAGTGCCACTGCACACTGCTATCCTCCCTCGTGAGGTCCACCAAGTAGCGCTGGACCACGCGGAATTCGATATCGGAGTGAGGAAGAAACCTCACTCCACTTTTAAATGGGCGAGCGTGAGGCGCGTGGCCTAAAAGTTGATTTAACCTACCGAAGTGGGTGACCCAGTCCGGCAGGCACTCGACAACAATGGGCGGGTAACTGCGTGATTGTTGTCGGACCGCCTGTGGCGCAGACTGGGCTGGCGGAGATGGGTATGTGGTAGGGGGGGGCCTAGTTAGTCCCCGCGACTGAGGGGGCGACGCAGCCTTGGCTGCGTACGTCGGTCTGTCCGTCGTGGTGGGGGACGTCTGTGTCCTGGGCGTCGGTGTAGGGGTTGAGAAGTGGGGCTGGAGGCCATACCTGGTAGCAATGGCTCCATTGCTAGTCTGGGTTGGCGTCATCTGCGACGGTGGTGGTGGTGAGGGTGAAGCCGGCGGTTGCGGCGTCTCGACCCTTGGCTCCGAGCCAGGGGAGTCGCGGCGCTGGCGCTTGGCTGCGCCCTCGGTGGAGGACGCGGATCCTGGGCTGCTGAACAGCGCCGCCCGATCCATCGGCCGGTAGACAGGAGAAAACTCGGGTTCGTCACGAACCCGGTCTGCCCCTTCTACGGCGTCGCTCGGTGCGGCGTTCCAAGCAGCCAGGTTCTCTGGTGTCAGGCTGTAGATGGTGGTCGTGGTCGTGGTCGTCGGCGTGTGCAAGGAGGGCGACCGGGGAGAATTTCTCCTCGGCGCAGGAACCGGCGGTTTACGCCCGGTCATGTTGGCACAAAGTCACAAAGTCACACGGCACACTCTGGACGGAACACTGGATAGTTGGCACAAGACAGATACCCTCAACTTATTAATAATAATAAGTGAGGGTAATCAAAGTTTCCCCGCCAGGCGGTGTTGTGTGCCTTGGGGTGGGTACACTCGCGGCGGGAAAGAGACAGCTGCCGGTTTACGCGCCGGCGCGCGATACGGAGGGTAGGCACAGGGGGGCTCGACGCAGAGAGCGGAGCGTGCGCGCACAACCGATCGCGACGACGGTAGAACCAGAACTGGTGGGTGGGTTCTCTGTTCCTTCAATCTCATAATTCGGTAAGACGGCAGTCCGACATGACCGTAGAGAGATCAGGCGCAGGACCAACGGCTAAACGTGCTTTCCGAGGCACGGGGGTGTTAACACCACCACCTTCCTGACTTCGGAGCTGTGTCTGAGTAATTTCAAGACAGAAAAACCCAAACACTCTCGGCCCGACCCGGGATTCGAACCCGGGACCTCGTGGATAGTACCCAGCGTGCTGACCACTAGACCAACGAAGCAGTCTTGATGTAAGTACTATATATCCAGTTTGTTAATATAACAATATTTTGTTTCTATTTCAAGAATGAATGAAATAATTTATTTGCTTTTGATAAACGTACACTGTAGAATGGTCATGGATATATTGTTCTGCTTAATCAGCCATTATTGAAGGCATGCAAATTCAAAATGGTACACTCAAATATCAATTACAAATTATTAAAATACAAATTCACTTAATTACAAATTTTAGATTACGATGTCACATAATTACAAATTAATAATATAAAATGTCTCATCTCAAACAAGTATATTATAAATATAATATTTCTACTATCTTATTCCTCATGGTTTAAGTATTCACTTACAATATAAAAAGCTATCTCCAGCTGCATTGATTTAGACATAATATTTATACCCATAACTTAGTTGAATAGCGCCATATATCAACATAAATATAAAAACCGGTCAAGTGCGAGTCGGACTCGAGCACGAAGGGTTCCGTACCATTTACTTAACACATTAGACAGTATAGGCAAAAAAACTTTTTAAGTTTACACTGTTTTTTGGAAAAAAGTATATATTTTTATTTTATTTATAATTTCAAAAGTATTCATCACAACCCTGTGATAGGTACCCACCCAAAACAGTTTTGAATAAGAGTTTCCGCGCCTGTTTCTTGACGTAGTGATTTGAAGTTTATAGGTCCAAGACTTTAGAAATTACAGGGGGGGGGGGGGGGACCGTGTAAACGACTTTGGCGGGCTATATCTCGCAAATGGTAAAGCTGATAAAAATATTGTATGGAAACCCTACCTTATTTTCATAGTCCTTTTCAACGATACCCCACACAAGGGAGTGCACTCAAAAAAATAATCACCCCCCCCTTTACATGTATGGAGAGGTACCCTTAAAAAGGGGTAGTTTTAATGTTTCGTATTTTTAAAAATGAGATCTATATGTGAAGTATCCTCGAACCAAGTAACATGCAAATAAGTCCATAAACGTAGAATATATTCTGCTGTGACAGACTAAGACGGACGGAACGGACGGACTGAACGATCTTATAAGGGTTCCTTGTTGGACTACGGAACCCTAAAAATGAACTATCGTAACATTCCTTATAAGGTCTAAGCTATTCTAATTGCCAGTTCATAAAGGTATGTACTTGAATCGTCAAAGGACTGTGCAAATATGCGAGTACCACGTAGGTAGTAATTCTAGACTAATTAGAGGACTTCCCCAGCCAATTTATTCCTAATATGTAGAAGGATAATATAATTAACAAACATAAATAAAGTAAGCGCCATATACGAGTACTCATATACACAGGGTGTCCCAAAAAAGCGAGCCAACGAGCGTGAATCTCCAGTCTACATAGAAAATATGTATTCTGTATTGACGCGAAATCATGGGCCCGTATAACCTATCCTGGGCCCGTAGCGAAATCGCAATCTTTCTGGAGCGAACTTCGCTATCGCCAACGAAATGTCAAAATATGTATGCAAAAGTCACGTGTTGTTTCGATAGCGTATGTGTGTTTCATAAATTTTTTAGCGATAACGAACTTCGCTTGATAACTTATTGCCACTTGGCTACGGGCCATAATATTTTATACGATGATAAATTAGGTAGCTACTCATGGATTGACGGTTTAACTGATCCCGGAATATAAGCGAGTTAAATTGATTACAAATCAGTTTATTTAACATAGGAGTATTCCAAATGAGGTTGCAGCTGTTAATATTAGGGATATTGAAATAGTAAGTTTTAGTTGTGGATATTAAATCTACTATTTATAATAACACATACTATTTCAAGTTCCTACTTTTACATTACATGTAATTCATTAAATAGGATTAGCTAAGTAAAATTATGGAACATCACAGAAATTTTAATATTGCAATCTCTTCATTAGTTTTTGATTAAAAATGTTTTCACTAGTTTTTTCTGCATATGTAGTTTGAAAGTAACAAAATTTTGAAAATTATGACCATTTTAAACTAAGGCAAAAGACGCTCAAACAACATTCGAAAATATGTTTTACGCCTTGTTTACATTTCATTTACTGGTATTGCCTTCTCGGGCCCTAATGACAGCTGCCAAAACATTTAAACAGCAATTCGGTAAGGAGTCGAAATTTGTTATAAAGGCTTTTTGCGGAGATTTTTATAAGGAAGCAATAGTTATAAAAAATAATAGGAGTAATTCCTATTAGTAGATTCCTGCTCTCTAGAAGACCTAATGTGTGCAAACGACAAGGCAATCTGCGTCGCCAATCACTCGACACAACAAATTTAAGTCGCTTTATGATCGACACGATAAGAAGAAGATAGGAGTAATTAAAAATATTAAGTTGGTTCTACTCCATTTTACGGTCTATTATTTCCCTACTTTACTAGCGTACTTCTATACTAAAATACCAGACACGATATTCAATTAGTAACAACTCCAAGTAGGGACCCCATAAATAAGTTTAAACTAAGCACACTGGGCTACCACAACTCGCCTAACTTGTTATGAACTTACATTGCTGTAGTCGCTACCGGTGTAATCAATTGATCTTCTCACTGAGATTAATTAAATGTTATTTAACTATTGTAGTAATTGACAATATTGTTTATTGAGTGGAAATCGTGTAACGAAGTATGACCATTCATGAGCACAAATCTTATGAATTTGGGACCATTAAGTAGGTTTTATTTAGGTACAGTTTTCAATTTTGATAGTTTATTTTGCTTAACAACTACAATCAAATGTGTTAAAAAAAACCGGCCAAGTGCGAGTCGGACTCGAACACGAAGGGTTCCGTACCCATTAACTTACAACATTAGACAGTAAAGGCAAAAAATCTTTTTAAGTTTATACTGTTCTTTTGGAAAAAAGTATATATATTTATTTTATTTATAATTTAAAAAGTATTCATCACAGGATACCCGAAAAATTTTTAAATAAGAGTTTTCGCGCCTGTTTCCGTACGTGAGTGATTTGAAGTTTATAAGTCCAAGACTTTAGAAATTAGAGGGGGGGGGGACACCGTGTAAACGACTTTGGCGGGCTCTATCTCGCAAATGGTAAAGCTGATAAAAAAGTGTTGTATGAAAACCCTACCTTATTTTTATAGTCCTTTTCAACGATACCCCACACAAGGGGGTGCACTCAAAAAAATAATTCACCCCCCCTTTACATGTATGGGGAGGTACACTTAAAAAGGGGTAATTTTAATTTTTCGTATTTTTAAAAATGAGATCTATATGTGAAGTATCCTCGAACCAAGTTACATGCAAATCAGTCTATAAACGTAGAAGATATTCTGCTGTGACAGAGTAGGACGGACGGAACGGACGGACTGAACGATCTTATAAGGGTTCCTTGTCGGACTACGGAACTCTTACTTTTTACTTTTTTCAACTATATTACCTATATAATATAACCTTTGAAAAACAGCAATAAAATCACGTTTGTTGTATGGAAGTCCCCCTTAAATAAATATGTATATCTTTACTTAAAGTTGTAAGTGAATACACCACAAAATTTCTAGCGTCTGCCTATTGTCGTATATCTAATGTTGTTAAAAATCGAGTAAAAACTCATTCAAATATTTATTCAATTCTGTTTTTAGAACTTGTTGTTAAAGCGGCAACAGAAATACATAATCATAAAAATTTTTACTGGACGGTAGAGCTATCATGGTTTATTAGATACAGCCTGGTGACAGAAAGACAGAGAAACGGACAGTGGAGTCTTAGTAATAGGGTCCCGTTTTTACCCTTTGGGTACGGAACCCTAAAAAAGTTTACCATTCCGGTGGAAGACCATAGCCTTCTGCCTTCATCGCAAACTTTTCTCGACTAATTAAAAGGAAGGAGTTATGGTAACCGCCAGCATTACGGTTTCATCCACCATTACATCCTCAGAAACCGTACAATTATATTTTATGCTCTCGTTCGGAAACTGTTCCGCAGTATTGCTTTTAATGGCAAGCATTCTGAATATTTAGGTTCTAATAAGCTTTATTTTCGTAGCGAAGTTTGCGGAAACAAATTCCTCATGCTTACTCCTCGGGTTTTTGATTGTCTTTTGCCATTTTCAATGAATCATTTAGCACGTGGAATAATAATAATAAATTGTTTCAACAAACACACCAATCATCTAGTCCCAAACTAAGCGTGAGCTTGGGCTATGGCGACTAGTCTAGAAGTTTTCCTGTCTCTCATCCCTGCTATTATTATAAAACGATTAACATCCCCCATTTCACACACTAGCCAACATCCAATAACTAGTTTACAGGTTCCCCCTCTTAGTTCTCCTTTTTTTTTAAATGGATTTGCTCTTGACTCTAGACTAAACCAGACGTGGCGTAGACAGAGTCGACGGTGGAGCGAGCTCACCCAGAAGGTTCTGGTACTGCCACTCACCGACCGACGGATCAAGCTGCTAGGCACCGGGCTCCGTTGGGAGAGTGGTATCCAGGCGGCACCTAACGTAACCTATTACCGCTGATACAATCGTTTATCACATCACATCATTAAATAGAATTTGTGATGTCTTTGCCCGGGGTGGGCCAGTAGGAGGTAGATACTTCACTGATTGGCAGCGATATCTTCGAAAAGAATACAATTTTGTACAGTCTTTTCGAAACTTTAAGTGCAGTCTCAATGGTATAGGCATTCGTAACAATTATCCCAGCTAGTCAAAACTCTACAGTCACCAACTAAGCTCCCGTTTACCCGTATCACTCTGCTCGGTATCTCGCAAAGACATTCAAAGACACTAAGGCCTCTTGTACACACGTTTTTTCGCCATGAAAACCTGCGGTTAATTCGTCGTTTGTAGACACGGTAGTGGATTATGTAACTTTGAATGAAATTATTTCAATCAAAGTTTTGTTGTAAAAATTTGGCATTTATGGGCAGTTAAACTAATAAGTCGGTCTGAGGTACGAACAAAATTTGACGTTTTCAATATCGGTAATCAAAATCTAGACTATAGGCATAAGTACTAAAAGAGTAACTTAACGTAATATTTTTTTTCACAATTGCTCATATTTTACCAGTTCTAAGACCTTCCCGCCCATTTTACCCACTCAATTAAAAAAACTAAAAGTCCCCTTTGCTTGGGGAATTGCTCACGTTCTGGCAGCACTGAACGAAAGTCAGTTTTCAGATTATTTTTATGTTCGTGAGTGGAGTCATTATTTGAAATGGCCAGCTTAGCCATTCACGGTCAGTTCAAAAAATGAATGACAGAGTAACTGAAGTTGTTAAATGTGACATTTTCAAGCGCTTTCAATCATGCATTGTTAGCAACAGAGTTACGTAATTAGCCCCACGGTTGCCAGTGTTGTATGGATCACTATGGGACCTTGTTAACATTAGTGTCGACAAATCTTCACGGCGCCGCCGCCGTATCCTCTTTCCCTGTATCCAAAACCTTCTTTTACTTTTCTCTTCTTTTCTGAATTGTCTATATAAATACATAGTGTAACAGTCATAACATTTAACACTTTGTTTGTAATTATTATTACCTATTTCAATGAATACCATTTCACTTATATTTATCATAGGGTGGCGCTAGTGCGCCACTTCAATCTAATTTAAAGAGTTGTTCAATTGAATCGATTAGTGTTTCCGAATGTTCGCTCGGTCGGCCATTCGGGTTCGTGCATTTGTCGAGTGCGATTGTGTAAAAGTGCGGAAAGATACAATAAATCGGATACCAGAAGATCAGTGTTTTCTTAAAGAAGACCTAGCCGTTTCAATAGTATACAAGTATTTACAAGTTTGTTCGGTATGCTCAAATAAAAAAAATATTTTTTTCATGATACTAGAAATAAGTAGCTTTTTTATCCTTGATTGAATCATTAATATTCGAACAACAAAATCAATTTAGCTGTATTCATCGTTTATCCGCCCGTACTGGTATCGCGTGGCAGTTTGGCGGCCTGTACTGTACCTGCTTGCTCCATCGTCATGTCCACCATCACTGTTCCTTATTTCAGTAATTCGTGGTCAACTGTAATTGGCCAATTAAGTTATTTCCTCTTGTAATTAATTTAAGTTATATGCTGTTTTTGTCCCAATAAATAAATAAAATAAGGATAATCTTTTTCTCATAAGGATTCATGGCGAGGGCGTCTGTAGTTAGATGTAGAAAAATCCCAACAACAAACGGCGAGTTAGCCGTACGGTTAAGAAAACTTGCCATGGACAAGAGGCCTAAAGATTGACTTTTAAATGGGATTCAACTACCAAATGAATCTTTCGTGTCAGTTGCTCGCGGCTCAAATCCTTAGAGATGGCTCAAACTTCATAAGAGGCTGAACAGCAAAATTGAATAAATCATTGACTGAGACGCGGTATAGTGATGCCGAACGACATTGGCAATCAAAATGTCGATAAGACATCGATATTGTCCTTTTAAATTTCGATAAAGCATAATAGATATAGTGGCATGGTACAGACAGCTTAGACAGATTATTTATATTTACGTATTTGTATTATTTCACGTTTATACTATATAATGTGTATATTTTTATGTACATATCTAGTATGTATGTTTATTTTTTCAGTATTTTGTTAGTTTTTCCTTAAAATGTTATCATCACTGATGTCCCACCACCTTTCCTGTCTTTCTGCATACCTACGCGGTTGAGTAGTAGAAAATTCCTTAAGGCATTAAGTCTGCCAACTGTACTTAATTTTTTTGGTGCATTGAAGTATAAAAAATAAATATTAATGTTTTATGGTAGAGATAGATAAAATCGATAGTATTTTCATTACTGACCTTTATAAGGTTCTTTTATTTATTTAAATATCAATACAATCAATCTTATACCGATTACAGAGTATCAATTACCTAGATTAAGTAAATAACAATATTTATGCTACTGGCACTTAATATAGGATATATAAATCAGACTCCTAATAATCGATTCTGCCGTTATTTTTCCGATTGATAATGTATCGATAGTAAGTAGCATCACTAGCTCTAAATAAGCGTCGGCAAGTGAATATATAACTCGAATTTAAATTTTGTTACGAAATCTGCGGATCAATGTCGAATCTTCGAACAAATTATTACTTTTTTTTTATAGTTTTATAACTTAAGCAATTATTTTGCAAGTTCGTACGAAATTAAATCAAATTTCACTTACAAAAATTAATCATCAAGTCATCCGGTGGGACTCGAACCCACGTCCCTTCGCTATCCGGGCGAGTGCTGTTACCAACTAAGCTACGGAGGACGTTAGTCAGTCGACGAATTTTTGCAAGTGCTTGCTACGCCAGTGAGCCGGCGTTCGATCAATACTTGGGGAATGTACCCGCATGTATCCAATGGAAATATTTTTACAAATATTTAACCATCAGTTAAGATGAAATCAGCTTTACCTTTTTTTTTATAGTTTTATAACTTAAGCAATTATTTTGCAAGTTCGTACGAAATTAAATCAAATTCCACTTACAAAAAATTATTACTTAATATTCGATATTCATTCGTATCGCTCATAGAGCACGTAACCTACAGAGGTGACGAAAGGGCGATTTTTTTACGATACTTATCAGTGCTTGGTACTGATACGAAAATGATAATTTATTTAAGCGTATATTTTTAATAGATATAATGAATTAAGAGGTATTTTGGTTTTATTAATAAATAACAATCTTTTAAACAACACATTTAAGTTAAAATATGTAAACAAATAAGTGAATTTATTTGACAAAATGTATTGAGGAAAACACGAAGGCATTCAGAGCCAAAATGTTTAGACGTAATTTTTCGTAAACAAAATTAATGAAATTTCGACTTCTTTAAGTTGGTGCATGTGCATGTGCTCGGTGGCATCCCTTCAATCAAAAGACATTAGAAATCTCTACTAGTTACTACTTACTAAAAACAAAACAATTAAAAAATTGTAGTACACAATTGAAATCTCAATTGTCATAATATTAGAATAATGAAGCTATGTGTCTCACGATAAACTGCGAATGTAGGGTTACCTATATCTACAAACATTGATGAAAATAGAAAACATTTTATACTTTTTTACTTTAAATTCAAAAAAAGGACAAAACTCTTAGGAAACTCGCAATAATAATCGCAATGCGCATCTTTAATGGTCATAGACAGGACGTGGTTTCTTATGTTACATCGTGTGAAGTGTTTTTTTTTTCATTAAAAGGTAACACGATAGAGTATAATAATTTATTATATACCTTATATTCCTGTATTATGGGCATACTTACTTACTTTGCTGGCTCAGCGACCCGAAGTGGATCTTGGCCTCCGACATTAAAGTGCGCCATTCTTCCCTATTCTGTGCCAAATCTGACCAGTCGTAGTGGGGTATTATGGGCATAATTTTTAAAAATTTAAAGATAATCGAAAAAAACACATTATTACAAAAAGTAAATTTTAAGTCAAGGTAGCAACTTTTTTACGAGTCATTTGTTATTTAATTTTCATTGTCATTCATTTTGCATTACATTTTTTTTACTTCACTGTAATCGACCCTGAATTTTGAAAGGAATCGATTTTTTGAACAAAACATGCACAGTAACTAATTTTTTGTCGATAATTTTAGATCTTCTTTCGGGATTGTACCTACTTACTAACTGTACCCTAAACTGCAAATGTAAAGCCGTACGTAGCGTTGCACCATTTTAATTTAGCATGGAGTTTGACAGATTTTTGACATTTGAAATAGGTAAAATAAAATGGTGCAACCAGCCTAAATATTAATTATTTTGTAACTTATATGGCATTGTTATAAGCTCTATTCTCTATTGTTATAAGCTTTATTAAAATTAATTTATTATAAAATAATAAGGTTTCCAGTGTTTGACACGTATTACATTTATTTACACATTTCAATGTATGTTTTGTTTTTCTGTGTAGGTTATTGGAATTGATCATACAAAACAACGCCAACTCCGTGTAACTTCATTTTTATGTCAAGAAAAAAACTTCCACCAAACAGCATCAGTCAACCGCCAGAGCCAGCGACTTTGAACTCCTTAGAACTTGAGTCATTCCTCAAAATGACATACACCTTGCTAGGGATGGGTCGTTGCGATAAAACGAATGCAATTTTATCGATTATCGAGTTTCGTTTTTTAATATAACGTGGTCAAGATTAAAAAAAAAACATTAAATCTTTTCAAAGTAATTTATTTTTATGTTTAAGTTTTCAATTTCTTTATTAACATACACACAATTAACTGTGTACAGTCGGGAGCACATCAGATTACCCATTTGGAATACGAAAACAGCTTTTATTACGAAGGAAATAGATGAAATCTCAATGTCAAAGTAGGTAAGTTTGACGTGCTGCCGAGTGTCCAGTACAATAATTCTACATTTCTCGAGTCTTTTAAGTGTGAAAAATATGAAAAAATGAGCTTTTATATCGAAATAACAGTTAACAGTTAGGTTTAACTTTGTAGTGATTGTACTTACATATATTTTACTGCAAGCTTGCATTTGCTTTAGTGCGATTAAGAAAGCTTAGGCATCTAAGATGGACTATGTCAGGAATAGGAGAATGAATCTAAATAACAGGTTAGTAATTAAACATGAACTGTTCTTCTATTCAAACCGTAGTGAGGGGCATCACTACCTCCATAAGTCCGTGTCACACACACACCAAATGATTTATATTGCTCGGTTTTTCTCTACGCGTAAAAGGATCGTGATATGAATACTGTTATTTATGGATCGGAGTTCATTCAATGTGATTTAGGGGAAATCACGAGACTGAAACGGAAACTGATTGGTGATCCGAATGGCACCTTGCGGGCATCACTATTTCATATCAAATAGACGTAGAGCTATAATTCTGTTTAGCTGTAATAAATCTATGTTCCCGAAATAATATTTCGGGAAATAAAAAAAAGAAAAGATAAAAAAAAAAGATAAAAAATCATAACCTTATGATTTTTTATATTTTTTTTAATAATAGACAGACGCATTAAAACACAATTTTACGGATTACTTCGCGATTTATTTACATTTTATTTAAAACCTGACGTTTCGAACACTTTACAGCGTTCCAGTCTCCCTGTGACCACGAACGCTGTTAAGTGTTCAAAACGTTTTTAAATAAAATGTCAATAAATCGCGAAGTAATCCGTAAAATTGTGTTCTGATGAGTTCAACAATTCGCGTAAACGTAAGAAACAAATATTAGACAGACGTTTGACCGCTATTGCACCTGATGGTAAGTAACGATACGGTCGAGGATGGATCTGTATAATGTAATGGGTCTACTTGAATGAAACTTAATATTATTAGCACATCTATTTCGTGTAGGTTTTATTTCTTTGCTATTTTCTTTCGTATTTCTAGAAAGTTACCACGTATAATATTTTATAGTTAATGATGTTTACGATTAGGTTTTGTATTTCGTATTGACCTTCCAACCACATTTAAACTTTTTTAAGGAAAGATGCTCAGGCTAGAACCTCAATGAGGGATTTTCTGACAGCTAAAAATTTTAGTTTTACATTAGGTTGATAGATAGCGCTTTTCATCCAAGTTATAGAAATATTGCGTCGTAATTATTGAGAATAAAACAACCACAAATTATTATGATATTATGTGTACAGACATGTAGTAGAAGTTCTTACGTTCGTAAGTTTCAAAATGCAGTTAAAAATATAATTTAATCAAAAAAAACGACTCGATCATTAAATTGTTAAAAAAATACCTGTTAGTACGCGTGAATCGAAAACATGCTAAACATATACATTATAACACATTAAACGCTAAAACCACCCTATTTCTTAAATAAACATCTTCCTGACTTAATTGTTGTTCTACGCCATCTACCGGATTTTAAAGTACTGATTTTTGACACTAGGAAAATCGCTCATTATAAAGCAATGCACCGCATGGCAGTCACAGTTACAAATATTCACAAAATTAACATGTACAGGCTGAAGCACCTATCCGTTTGAACTTCGAAAATAGCTCTTATTACTTAGGGAATAGAGGCGGTCTCAAGATCAAAGTAGGGTAGACGTGCGGCCGTGTGTGCGGACGACGGTACATAAAACTCTACACTGCGGCGTCTTATGCAGTTTAAGTGCAAATTAACGCAAATGGCTAATCCGCCTGTGTTAGCCACTGTACAAACAAAAGAAAAACTCCTTTTATTTACCACCGTCTGAGTCTTGCTCGTGTTATACTTAAGCGTTCTATTTTATAAAACCCGGTTCGAACCGGTTCTATCTAGTATAATCCCGTTCGCACGTGGCTGCGTCACAAGCGGATTCCATTCCCAGATTAGATTCCAGCTCAATCGTTGTTTGATACGAGCACCGCACTATTATCGCGAATGCACGATACGGTTTTTAGTGATCCTAATAAAATAGAAATAAAATAAATGACGATCCATATTTTCGAACACATAAAACTGAATAAAATTAGGCAAATACTGAGAAGTAACGCCTGCTGCCAAATTAAAGAAAAATCTTTTAACGTTTACCTTTAAGTAGCCTTCATAGTTACCCACAAAAAAATATATATTTTTTAAAATTACTAGTGAAGTGGAAGATTTTTAAACAGAAAAATAAAATATATTTGTGGAATAAATACTACACATTTGAAAAGCAGGATCAATTTTCAAATGTGAAGTAGCTAACACTAATAAATAACATTCATCAGTGACATCTCGTATGAATGACATTTATAGTCTTTTATAGTCTGACAATAGAAAAATTTGGCTCTTACCTAACAACGAATAAGCGAGATAAAATCTTTTAAAATAAACTAATATATTTAAAAGTTCAACCACTTTAATTGGAAAGTTAGAATGCACTTATATAAATAGTAACAGAACACTAACTTTTTGATCACAGCACGCTCTTGGCCGATTTTTTGTCGTATCCGAGTGAAAAATTCACGCGTTCTCGATAGTGATTTGAAAGATTGAAATGGAACCGAGGTGGCTGCACTGCGAATAGGTTTTCGTGGTTTTTTGCAACCTTTTTCTGTAGTAATAACTTTCCGTGAAATTTTTAGGATCACTGGACAGAAATACATGTACGCGCGATATGAATGTTCGGGTATTTTTTCTGTGAACACTTTTAAGCGCCGTATTCTGCTTGCGAATATATCGATATATTAAAAATCGATAGTTACTTTTTAGATATTTGCTATCGACAGTAATTAGTATCGATAGTTAGCAGTAGCATAGTTAGAATGTCAACATTGAGCCTGTCATATCATTATTATATTAAAAATATGACAGGTCACAACACCTAACAATAGATAAATCCATATTATCAAACCAAAATACTATAAAGACAATCAAATCAAACAATGTAGTTTTATAACTAAAAGTACTGTCTCGTTAATGTAACGTAAACGTTTTTCAACTGCAGATTTTTTCAAAATTAAAAGTAGAGATATTTTAACAACCTATTTGTTGCACAAGACAATTAATGTTTGTCGATATTGCATGTCAGTTAAAATTCAGCAGATTTTGACATTTGTTTTTTTTTTTACTACTATTGTTTCTGATGAACAATTACTGGCTGTATTATAATTTCGAGCTGGTATTTGAAACATAATAATAATAATGTCCGAGCCGATTTCGACTACGGCGGCCTATCTCAACAGAGATAAGCCAACTGCGCAGGACATATTATAGTGCACAAGTGTGTGCGCAATACACAGGTGCACTCTCTGTTCCTTCATCCTCATAATTCGGTGAGACGGCAGTTCGACATGACCGTAGAGAGATCAGGCGCAGGACCAACGGCTTAACGTGCTTTCCGGGGCACGGGGGTGTTAACACCACCAACTTCCTGACTCCGGAGCTGTGTCTGAGTAATTTCAAGACAGGAGAACCCAAACACTCTGGGCCTGACCCGGGATTCGAACCCGGGACCTCGTGGATAGTACCCAGCGTGCTGACCACTAGACCAACGAGGCAGTTTTGAAACCTATTTTATATACTTTCGTTAAATAAAAGCTAACACTTTTACTTGTAGAAAATTGGCATATAAAAGGATATAATGTGACTAAGTTGTAGTTAAGGATTACTGTGGGTACTTATAATTACAATCCATAAAAAGGTTTTTGTATTAGCAGTTTTTTTCTTCATAATTTCATGATATACCTATGTTGTGATTTACAGGGTGTATCTTTGTTACTGAATGGCCGAAAATAGGTTGTTTAGAATCGAGATTACAATCCAAATTTAGTGTTTTCATAATTTTTAAAATTAACTGTCACAAGTATTCAACAGTTACTAGTTAGTGTAAGTTTTCTAATAAAATGTCGTTGTAAAAAAAATGGAAGCAAAAAAGAATAACACAAACAAGCCATCGATTTTTTCACATCTTTGGAATAGCGCGGTCTGAAGGTGTTGATTAAAATACATTTTAACGCAAAAACTGCAGTCTATTTTTCATCCAACTACTGGAAAACCACAAAAACGATTTACATGCACGTCTTGGGATCCGGGCTCGAGTAATTTTCGACACGTGAAATTTCCAGACATTTTGATTATGTTTACTTGTTCAAATGAAAGATTTAGAACCTTGCTAATAAAGCATGTGGTCAGAAGTTTGACACAAAGCTGTTGTCAGGCTTATATTAAGCTATATCAACTCTACATGACAATATGCCATAGAATTTAGGGTTTAAAGTTACATACGCAAGTAATAAAATCAAATTATGTGTACTTAATTTTAATAAATTTTGGTTCTTATTTGTAAGGCTACGGGACTTATCACAGATTAAACAATTTGGGTAGTCCAAGGTTTTTTAGTTACACATAATACTTACTTGCTGTACTCATAATACTTACTTGCTGTACTCATAATACTTACTTGCTGTACTCATAATACTTACTTGCTGTACTCATAATACTTACTTGCTGTACTCATAATACTTACTTGCTGTACTCATAATACTTACTTGCTGTACTCATAATACTTACTTGCTGTACTCATAAAACTTACTTGCTGTACTCATAATACTTACTTGCTGTACTCATAAAACTTACTTGCTGTACTCATAATACTTACTTGCTGTACTCATAATACTTACTTGCTGTACTCATAATACTTACTTGCTGTACTCATAATACTTACTTTCTCTACTTACTGTATTTTTTTAATGCGAGTATTGGAAATACTCGTATTAAAAAAATACCCTATATTAATAAAAATACCCTCTTAGAGGCAAGCAATGCTGTATTGCTTGCCTCTAAGAGGGTATTACTTTAGTATTTACTGGAACTGAATGACGATCGTCTTCCTTTTTTTGTCATACTTACATCTCATAAACTTGTAAAGTGCTCGACGCCCTCCATATTACATTATAATATCCTCCCTCCTACTAAATATGTACAAAAAATATAAGGGAACAAATTCTATGCCTCGTTGCTTTCAAAATATAATAGGGAAATAAGTATGTATTTGAGGCCAGCAAGGACTTGCGTATCTATGCCTCGAAATTTTTTACACTGGTAGCTATTACAATGTTAAACTGTAGGTGTATTGTAATCGAATTAAATCTATTGACAACTTTTGACAATCTAAAAATCTTCTTTAACGGCACGTTTATTTAACAATTTTAGTTTTAGTGTTGGTATTACTTGTCAATGTTATATTTACTGTTTTCAACTTTCATGGTCATTATCATTAGAGCTATTTACGGGATTGCTACCATGTAGGTACCTTTTTATTTTCGAGTTTCCGATATTTCGGCGCTGTTGCAAGCGCAAAGATCACGGAATAACTAAAGATCTTGCGGGTGGAATGTTATGGGTAAACATATCGGTCTTTAGAAGTCTTTTATCCGCGTTCACCACCGGTACCACTGTTTGCAAACTCACTATTTTCTCGCGTCTGTTCTCGACACACAACTCGAAAATAAAAAGGTACGTGGTAGCAATCTCGTAAATAACTATTCTAATGTATTTTTTCCCACCGGATGACACGGTCGATCAATTTTTGCACACAAAGCTTCGTAAATACTTTAAGGGATTTTCTGACAGTTCAAAATTTTAGTTTTGTTTTCTGTTGATAGATGGCGCTGTTCATCTAATTTATATAAATAATGCGTCGAAATCATTGAGCTTGAGCTTAAAACAAAAACAAAATACTGTAATATTACGTGTACAGACATGTAGTGGACGTACTCACGCAAAAAAGTAGCTAATTTTAAAATATAATTATTTTTATAACTTAAGCAATGATTTTGCAAGTTTTCAAAAATTAAAAGTAGTTCAGTTGGTAAGAGCACTCGCCCGAATATCGAAGGGACGTGGGTTCGAGTCCCACCGGATGACACAGTCGATTAATTTTTGTGAGCGAAATTCAATTTGATTTAGTTAAAAATAAAATTAAATGAAAAAAATGCCTTTATGGTTACTTAATTGGTAAAAAATGACCTGTCAGTACGCGTGTATTTAAAACATGCCAAACATAAACATTTTAAGATGATCAACGGTAAAACCGGCCTTTTTTTGGTAATATAAAACGTTATTATTCATTCAAAACCTATTCTACTAATACTTCATCATGTAAGTAGGTAGCGCAATTAACTTCTGAGATCAGACTTATTTACTTTCCTTTACTGTGCGTGCTTTTACATCATGTACAATTTTTTTTACTAAAATTTCATTTTGTACCCGGTTAATTTGTACAGGCAACAAACAATTTTTATTATTTTATGATCCACACTTCATGAATTCTAGATGTACTCGTATATTCGAATGCGTAGCTAATACCTACAACAAATATAAAATCCTTGTGTATCGGCGTAAAAAAGGCGTTAATGTGTTATCATACATTTAAATATTCATAACATCGGGGACACGGCTCAGGGCTGTATGGAATATCTCTAACTTTGTTTACGCACCGCATATTTGAAGCCGCATCGGATTCGGTACGTGCTGCGACTTCACATGGGCTATAGGCGTAGTTTAAATAGGTTGAGTATGCTCATTTAGGAGTATGTCAGTGCTTGCCAAAGCTGCTGTAGTTCAGTGGCTAGCACATCATTCTACCTATTTTGTTGAAAAATCCAACTGTATAAGATACCACAGAGTTTAAAGTGATATGGTAGGTGATCTGACTTACCTAAGGGACCAGTCTCGCCAATGGTGAAATAGGGCCTAATTATTGGTCATTTCAACAAGTTTTTTGCATACACGCACATAAGACAACACTGCTTTGGCCTTGACACCGCATCTATTCCTCCCTCCTAAATGGGTAACCTGACATGCTGCCGATTGTACAATAAATATAATTAGTATGTTTATACTTGGGAATTCATGCGAGTGTTGTTTTATTTCAAGTATTGCTCAAAAACATCTGTGATATAATGTTAACAAACCTTTTTGTTCAATATATCAAATAATGGAGGCAGGTCACAGCAACAACATGCGATCCACGGATGCCCTTAAGGTTGAAGGGCAAAATTTACAAGAACATCATTAGACCTGCCTTACTGTACGGATCGGAATGCTGGGCCGTTAAGAAGATGAATGAAAAACGACTGCATGTAGCGGAGATGAGAATGTTGAGATGGATGTGTGGAGTGTCAAGAATGGACAAAGTAAGAAATGAGTATATAAGGGGAAGTTTGCAAGTGGCACCTGTGACAGAAAAGATGGCGGGGAACCATTTATCTTGGTATGGACACGTGATGAGAAGAGAGGAGAATTATGTGACAAAAAGAGTGATGGGTATGAATGTTAGTGGATGAAAGGGAAGAGGCCGACCTAGAAAGAGATGTATGGACTGTATATAAAGCATGATATGATTATGAAAGAAGTGGATGAGTCAATGACGAGTGATAGGATTGTATGGAAGAGAAAAACATACTGCGCCGACCCCAAATATAATGGGAACAGGGCAAGCGAATGATGTATCAAATATTCATATTTTATTTACAAAAATCACGTAACATGAAAATTAAGATTAGCCGTACCATAATTATTATATAATCTGTGACCGTACTGAGTCCTTTTGAATTTTGACGAGGACATGAAATGAGTTCTCGGTTTTTGGGTATAAGGGAAATCTAATGGGATGGAAATGGCAAAGAGCCTTAAAATGTCAGACAATACAATTATGGAATCTTTGTTATTATGATCAAGAACAATGGAGAGTAAAAGTAATGTTCAATTGACCGAAAGAAATACGAAATGAAATTTAACTAGGAACTAGTAGAGTAATTTGCTCAGTGAATTTTGTATTTTTTTTAATTATAAAAAAATATATTATGGTTGTCACCCGGAGTTCTTATCATAAAGTTTTGTTTTCCGCAAAGTAAACCACTTAAAATTCTTTTTAATCAGACCAGAGATCCGCAAAATGAATTTGATTTTTACGGCCTCAAAAGTCTATAAAAAATCGTCGTGGAGGTATTTTTATGGTACGATTTTGTTCCGATTCCAATATTTATTCTTGCCGGAATTGAATTTGGTTGTTTTATGAAATTTCACGTTTACGGCTTAGTTTACGGCTGCATATATTTTACAGCTTATTGGTGCCGAGACTGTGAAAAATGGAAGCCGATTGTAAGAGTTTTGAGTTACTTACGATGTTAGATAAGGTTAATTAATAAAATTCTCGTGTCACGGATGGTGTTTGTGGGCGTCTCGAGCGATTTTTATAAAAAAAAAATAGGTTCCAGGCTTACAAATAAATGTAGCCAGTGTAATAAAGCTGCTGAAAATTGACAGCGGGGCGGTATTTAAATCGATAAATTGACCAATTACATTTGTAATCGCTGGTAGAGTGCTGTAATATTGTATCCAGTGAATGCGTAGTAAATCGAATCTGTATATACAGGTCACAATCAATAAATTACATAGAATCAGTTCTTAAGGCGGTCCAGCACGAAATTGAATAAATTAACGTATTTCGAAATCACTTGTACGATGAGCTGAATTATTTTAAATACATTAAAACAACTTTTGTACGTTAGCCTAATCATTGCACAATGTCCTGGTCCTGTAAACTTTCAAACAAATTATTTATGATATAAAAACATGACTTGTAGCAATGATATCTAAGAGCTTTTTTTCGAAAACTTGGTGATTTTTACGCATGAAACAATAATTTGTACATGAAATTGATGTATTGATATTCCGCAGGGCCCTATCTTTTTAATATACTTGAATAAAATATAAATAAGAAAATATGATCACTTTTCCTTTTTAACACAAATGTCTGATGGTTTTGCGCATTGCGCAGAATAAAACTATTGTTCTAATTAAATCATCAGATCAAAAACTTTAAAGCAAATAGATCGTTAAGACTTATTCGACTTGCTTCGCGCTGCACCCCCTTAAGTAGATCTAAACCTATTAATAGCCGACATAGTTTGCCAAATAGTAGCGTTTAGGATTTACTTTAAATCAAACATTTATATGTAAAGCTTTCTTTACACAGTTTTATAAGCTTTTTGGCCCGCTAATCTCATTGACATAGACAGGTAAGTCCAGAAAAATACATATTTTCGTTGCCCCAAAATTAGTCTAAAATATTTATTATTTTATTAATTATTATAATAGTAACCGATAATTGGTCAAGTATCGTGACATTTACTTCGGTTGATTATTTACCGTGTTCCACACCATTACCCTGACAAGCTCTTAAAACTTCAGTTCTTCATTACAGAAAGAACTTAGTCAAAGTCAAGGATTCCAAATGTACCGAAAGTCAAAGTTAAGTTTAAATAAGTGAGTTTTAAGTTGGCAAGCGGAGCGGACTCTTAGCGGTTGGTTTAAGTCAAAAGAGACATGCGTATAGTCCGTGCCATTTAAACATGCACAAAAGGTCATTAACACCCCTGTACCACTGCACGCCGATACGGGATCGCGGCGAACCAAAACACGAGGCGTAGCGATAGAAGTCTGTGTAAACAAACGTTTATTGGTAGGAGACGACCTTAACCCAAAAAAATTACATGTATTACAAACATTTGGCTACTGCATTACAAAACAAGCAATATGCTGAGGGACAGCCGACATCTTATGTAACTGGACATGAATAATGAAATAAAAATAGTATCATCATTCATTATTAATAAAAAAAAATGTATTTTTCTATATCCAGCGTTATTATCACGGGAGCAGTTGGTAGGTATTATTCACAAAATCAATTTTTTTGCAGATATCTTTAACCGATTCAGCTAAAATTTTGCATACACGTTTAGTTTGGATGACAATGCAGATGTGTGACGTCATTCTTAATGCAATATGGCGGAGCATCCAAGATGGCGGGCTTTTTATTTTCAATGCATTTCTACAATATGGGTATGAATATGAAATGAAAAGGCTTGCTGAGAGTAGTAACTTAAAAAATAAAGTGACGTTACTAAAAAACAATATGATCGACTTCTAAATGTACTCCTACAATATTGGTATCAAATGAAAGAGCTTGCTAAGAGTAACTCGATAAATAAGGTGACGTAATTCCAAATCCAATATGGTGGACTTCTAAAGATGGCGGGCTAAGTTTTTTTTTGCTTTTGTTCGATGTGGGTATCAATTGAAAAGGTTTGCTGAGAATAACTCAATAAATAGGGTGACGTCATTCCAAATCCAATATGGCGAACTCCTAAAGATGGCGGACTAAGTTTTTTTTATCTTTCCTGCAATATGGGAAGCAAACGAAAGGACTTGCAGAGAATAAGCATGCGAATTTAACTCCGTTGCTTCGATCCGTTTAGAAATTTGGTGTATTGGGTTTTCTTTGCGTAAAAAAAAGCGTGTTAAAACCCATGCAGTGAAAACGGTGAAGAAAAACACCGCGAGGAAAAACCTGCACACTAGTGGCTAGTGTGTGAGATGGAGAAGGCAATAAATAAATAAATAAATTGTTTGAACAAACACACCAATTACCTAGCCCCAAACTAAGCGTGAGCTTGTGCTATGGTGACTAGGATAACTAGGATAGAAATACTTAAATACATATAAACTCATCATACAAACATTTGCCCCTTGCGGGATTCAAACCCGCAACCGCCTGGTTTAGAAGTCCGGTGCGCGAACGACTACTCCAAGACGGTTGTCAAAACGGTTTGTTCGTGTGTAAAAGCTCCAACAATCACTTTATACTTAAAAACATCCGACGATGTTAGCAAAATATATTGTAAAGGTAAATTATACAAACTAACCTGCTTGCGGTTCGAGGATTCTTTTACGCTTTTTTTTATTCTTCTCAGGTTCCATCTGCACTTACAATAAGTAAAGAATGGAGAAAACAGCAACAAAATAAAACAAACACAAACGTAACAAAGAACAATAACAGAAACTTATCAAAAAATAACGACTGATAATAACACGTAAACACTTCCAAAATTCGTAAATTAAAAAAATCTAATTATGCCGCACCGGGTGAGCCATTACAAAGTAGCGTACAGGTATAGCACCCCTGACCTTTCAAACCACTAACGGTTAAGTGCAATAAGTCATAATTTATCATTTTCGGAGTCAAAATTATATAATGATAAATATCTATGAATGGTCAACTACTGTTAATTCTTTATGGCAAAAATGTAATTTCTAATTATTGTGTTTATATTTGTGGTAAAAGTAATGTCAATTAACCGAGTTTTTAAATTAAAATCAAGTAACTGCTTAAAGACTTTCAATACGTGAATTAAAAGAAAATTTATTTTAATAACTAAATCTGTGTTTTATTTACAAATTTGCGAAACTATTACTTAAATTTTGATGTTTTAGAGTTGTCTCATTCTCGGACGGGCCGTGGTATTATGAAATCAGCGATAAGTCGGGATTATCGCTATTTTATACGATGAGCGACACGTGTTGTAAAGTTTGGGCAGTTTTTGGTACAGGTGGGGTCAATAACCTTTTGTGCAAGTTTAAATGGCACGTACTATAGTAGGTATTAGATGTGAAAAAAAACGCTTTGTCTTTAGTTTCTTTCTGAATTTCAAATAAGCACCAATTAAACCTCGATTCAGGGTTAATTTTACAAATTTCCCATCCATACTAATATTATAAATGCGAAAGTCTGTCTGTCTGTCTGTTACCTCTTGACGCTTAAACCACTGAACCGATTGAGATGAAATTTGGTATTGAGACAGTTCGAGTCCCTGGAAAGGACATAGGCTACATTTTGTCGCGATATAAAACATTAAGGGGGTGAAATGGGGGATGAAAGTTTATATGGAAAATCCAACACTTGCGGGCGAAGTCGCGGGGAACCACTAGTAGAAGATATATTAAATAATTCTAAACCGGGTAATTAACATTTAATCATGTATTGTGTTGGTGAACTCTAAGCTAAGTATAATGCCTACCTGCTGTGTAGTATGACATTTTGCAAATCTTTAACTTTGGACAAAAGCTATTGGCCAGGCATTTACAAGGATAGAACACCATAAAACAAAGAACACGTTTTTAACTTATTGCCTTGTCACAAACCAACTGGACTAATTGTAAAAATAGTAAATCTTCTCTTAATCTAGATTTTTTTGTCATAATTTTGAGCTTAGTGAAATAAGACCTGTAAAATGTACGAGATAAACGCTTAAAATCTTTAAATGGTTACCGTATGACGAATTTGAACACTTTCGGACTACTACATTCTATTATTATGCTAATTATTGAAAAAAAAATATTTTGAAAAGGTCTTTTGACTGGCTTTCATTTGATACCCATATTGCTATGATAAAGAAAAAATTAATCACCCTTCCCCCCTTTATTTCCATTTGCGGGCGCCATTTTTTAAATATATATAGCCTATGTCACTCTCACAATTCTGAAAAATTCAACGACACCTCATTTGTCAAAAACTGTCTAGCCGTTTGGGCTGTAGGGCGTGCCAAACAATTATACATACATACATAAATACTCTCGAAAAACATACCCTCCTTCCGCAGTCGGGTAAAAATAAATATTACAAAATATTGTTGGAACCCTGGTCAAACCTTCACGTATCATGTTTCAAGGCACAATAGAAAATTAATTGTTATCGGCCCGCCCGCCGTCTTATGGGGTTTGACAGGTTAACGACATTTTCATAAAATCGCTAACGCCTCCGCTTTTGCCTTGTACAGGGTTTTAGGCCAAGTTGAGCCGCGCCAGTGGAATCTGCTCGCAAAGAACACCAACTTAAATTAGAAAGCTTTACCTAGCTGCGGATCTACTCCAAGTTGAACCCCAGTTAATATGGCCCCAAATGCCAGTACTGGGCCAACCGCTAGATGACAACTGCATGCAGTTGTCAGCGCCATCTAGCGGTCGGCGGTTGGCAATTTTTTTGCAATAGCAAAGGCTAAGTTTGCGCCAGATTATGAGTTCAATCCTAAAAGACTTAAGTATAATATATTCTCTTTATTTTTACTAAGAGTGCATTATTAGTTGACATCGAGCTTATCAAGGATCGTGAGCTAAGTTTCTAGGAAAAAATTAAAAAAAAAACATAAATTAAGGTTTATTTCAAAATAACCTCAAAGACCTCAAAAACGATTACAGCTTAGCGTCACATTCTACACCATGCCTATTTAATGACTCTTTATATATTTTTTTAAATGAGTTTTGTTTTCTTACATAACGCATTATACACGCAGATTGTTTGATGCATAATGTGCAGAGGTCGGAATTAGGTAGAGTTATTTGTGTACTTGCATCGAAATGTTGATATTAATGTGGACCTTCCTGGGATTTCTAATAAACAATCCCGTGTGGCCAACAATATTAAAAATAAATAATAATAAAAACCTCAGAGATAGACACAAAACACAATAGGAAACAAGTGAGCGCATCCGACGAACCGAGGTAAGCGAATGAGCTGTGTGAATAAGTAAACCGATTTATTGCCTTTTGTCTCTTTCTACCGCATCCAAACTATCTATTAGTTTGGATGCGGTAGAAAGAGACAAAATCTAGTGCATTCCGTTAAGCGGGGAGTACTCCGCATTTCCGCTATTGTGTTCTCACAAGCTATGTTGTGCGAACTACAACTGTGGCAACATCGCGCGTATTGGAATTTTGCAACTTCCGTCATCCGATGTCATTGATGTAAGGTTGGCAACGTTCCGCGTGCAGTAGTTTAAATTGTGTAAAAGTAAATAACTTTTTATTTTAAAAATCACGGGATTTTTTCTGCTCTTTAAAATTTATCTCGGGATTTGAGGCATATCCGCTTTATTCTTTCGCCGTATGAAATCAGTATAAGTACATGAATAACTCTACCTAATTCCGACCTCTGATTATGTGTAACACCCCAGGACATTAGTCCTAGTTATATTGGACATTTAATAAGTACATGTGAGTCGTATTAAATTTTAAATGAACTAACACTGAGTTACTGATTAATGTCTGCTACAAAATAAATCAAATAATAAAATATAATTTAATAAATAACGGTTTAAGGAATCAGTGTACTCAAAATCAGGTTTTGGTCATACGCGAAAAAAGTGCTTTAATTTATTTATTTCTTTAGAAACATCCAATGCTCAACTTCTAAACGAGCAAAGAACGAATACTTATAAGATTTAAAATCTCTCTGTCCATTGAAATCCTATGGTTGTCTGAGTCAAGAAAAATTTAATCAACGCTACAAAGGTCAGAGAACAAGTTCAACAAATAAGAATAGTTTGAAAACGGAACGCTATCATGTCCGTTTCGTCGCTGGCCAATCAGCATTCAGCACAAAGCAATGGCGCTATTTGAATTCTAAATTCAAACTGAGCACTCGCCATTTTACACAGATATGGGAACATGGCACCGAATGCGCCAAGTTGCATGAATAGTTTTAATTTTGATTGCACTTAGTTTCTTTGATTCAACCTATAAAAACTGTAGTTACATATCTACACACTACGTATATATACTTTGGTTTTTACAAAAAACAGCTTTGTTTTATTTTAAAAAGAAGAGCAAAATTACTGCATAATGCATCCATCTTACACGTTTTTACCACTTTCAATAAACCCAAAAACTTTTTTAATATAATTCTATGAACAGACTCAGGCACTAAACACATATTCTTAAATGTTACCTTTGTTATAATAGCATCAAAGTAGATTGCATAACCCTACGTGGTGATGACAGCAACTCTGCAACCAACACAAATAAAGTTTGAGCATTAAACTAAGTTTAGATAAGCAAAGGATCCTTCTGAAAGCGAAAGTTAATTTTGTTACTCGAGAACTTCTTGCAGTACTTGGCCTGTATTTTACCGTAGCCTTTATTCACCGTTAACGGATACAAACACTGCAATTTAACGACGTAAAGAAGTTATTTACTCTTGTATCTGGCCAGTAATAATATTTGTTAACTGTTAGTTTTTTGCATTAAATAAATAATTTATTTCAATAATGCAGTACTCGAACATAGAACCTATACAGTCCTGTGGACTTCGGTTTTAGATTACTTTTTTTCAACTTTTTAAAATGTCAAAGTATCAAGATATTTTTGCTTCTATACCTACTCGTATCATACGAGTCATCATTATATTTATTTCTATACCAGGTAGTTTTAAGTGCTGTTCAAATATCTAGTAGATACTTATATCTGATGATTGCGTGAAAGATATTGCTTTTCCGATTATTATAGCTATGAATATTGTATCTCTATGCTTTACCTAACTTCAAATGGTGCATCATGAAAGCCTCTGTTATTATTAAATTGAAATAAGCAAACCGATCGTGATAGAGAAACCGCTCGCAAGCTTAGAACAGTGGACTGCATCTTAGACGTGCTGGCTGGGTCCACAGTACTGTTCTATGAAAGATTCTATTATAATAAACTCAATTCTTTGCGTCCTGTAAAAACTGATACATCTCGAAAATGTCAACTTTACAATAGAGTAGTATTTGTGTTTAAAAAATTATAAATTTTGTTAGGATAATTATTTTACAAAATTAGTGACACAATTTGTATTAGTGTCGTATTGTTTACAGCCTACTTAGTTGCTGCTCAAATGGCGTTAAATACAGGAAGAGATATTTTAAAAAAAACTATCTGTTGTATTAAAACACACCAAATGAATGATCGTGTCTAATGATTCTAAATGAGTTGTATCACCTTACATATTGTGTAAAGCTTTGGTGGAAGATGATATTTTTGCATTGTCAGGTAGTTTTATACGAAACTAAATCAACTCCTGTTCAAAGCTGTTAAACAAATAAATAATATTTTTAAATCGGCATACGAACTGTAAGCACAAAACTTGTAAAAGTTATGTTTTTGTTATTTACATCAATTTACACAAGAATATCGGTCGGGTTACTATGTGTTTTTTGATATAAGTTTACTTATATTTCTACTACTAGTAGATACAAGAAACAGGTTTAAAACAAAAGGCATGAAAATAAAGCACTGAACAGGTAAAATCTTTGCATTTATCTTTAGTTAAATTATTTTAATTTAGTTTATCTTAGTTAAACATTAATATTGTAGTAAACAAATTCAATATTGAAACGGGAAAGATATCAATGACATACATCAACAATATACATATGGGATAGCTAGATGAAGAGTGAGTGATTGAAGGCTGTATGATTGGGATGAGTGTAACAAAAGAATGAAAGATAGAGTGGTTGTTCTGGGTTCGGTCAAGATGGCGGGAGTTGTAAAAAAGCTAAAAAGATTAAAGATGTTCTCAGATGTTTTAAGATGTTTTAATTAAAAAGAAGGAAATGAAGAAAGATTAAAACGTATTTGACTTGAATAGTTTCAAATAAGTATAAATCCACAATATCTGGGGGCTCGTCCGTGATCGAGGTCTCTGAAATCTGCGGGTTGAGTTGCGAAGACGGCGCGGTGGTGGCCAGCAACCGCGTGGTGGGGTACTACGTGCTCAGAGGGAAAGGTAACCGGTCTGGAGACTAAGCTTGACGACGAGGTGGCAGAAATGCCGAAAACCAGACGATGCAGCAGGCTGCCGAACCCCAACGATGAGGAAGAAGTACGTTCCACAGGTGGAGGTAGAGGTGGAGGCGGTCTGTTGCACATGGCTGAGGATTTGATACCCAAGTTCAGCGGTAATGATGCACTGTATACAGTTGCGGCTTGGATACAGGATATCGAAGAAAATGGGGAGATCTTTGACTGGACACCGAAGCAGAGGCTCCTGGTGGCAAGGCGTTCTCTCACAGGTGCAGCAGCCCTATGGGTGCGTGCTGAGAAGACATATTAAACGTTAATATAAAACGTAGGACGAACTACGACGACCATCGCGAAAGAATTAGCAAAACGATGGACGCAAAGGCTGTCAATGAGATGATGAGTCTGGGGAGGATAAAACACAGTGAGACCTGCTTGGACTACATGCTGACCATGAAGGCTCTGGGAAGGCGGGGAAAGCTACCATATTACGTTACATGAATCAAGAATTCTACACAGTTCTTACACGTACTATGCATTACTTTTTTAATTTATTTTTTACCAAATTAGTTGATGTAAAGGACATCATTTTTAAAGATATCCAAATTCTAAATATACCATTGGATTGAGCGGAAAATTTGCAATCGAACTGTATATAAAACTCAATTTCGACAAATTGTCCCTTACATTAATTCATATTTCCGGTGACGATATTTTAGATCAAAACCGTTCCAATTTTCTCGTGAGTAATGATATAACTTAACTTAAATCACTATACACAAAAAATATTAGTTTTCTATGTTTGTGAGCAAAGATATAAGATTAGTTCTACCGATGAAGTGTATGCATTTACTTTGTGTCTATTGATATAACTAAACATATATCAGATGAAACCTTAATAGAAGTTAATAAATATATGTGAATAATGATATGACTTAAGATACATCTTTATACACAAATATTTAATTCATAACTTGAATATTGTGGACGATACATGTCTACAAGTATTTATTTACACAAAAATATTTATCAAAACACGCCATTTCGACTTAGATGTACCACACGATCTCGGAAACTAAAAATCGTATCAAAACGTTAATTAGACAGAAAAATAGAGTATTTTTTTCTAATGAAGATGCAACAATAATATTAAATTTGATATAAAAAAAAAAAGTCAGCCTATTAGATCCCACTGCTGGGTAAAGGCCTCACCTCAACTATGAGGAGGTACGAGCCATACTCCACCACGCGGGCTCAGTGCGGATTGGTGGAGTGGTGTCTGTAAGGCAAGTGACAAACCTTACTGTCAGAAGTTATCAAGCCGCCCTAGGGCCTCTGACTAGGCTTAACGACTAATACCACAGATATAAGCCGGGACCAACTGCTTAACGTGCCTTCCGAAGCACGGAGATGCTTGTCATGGACGTCACTTAAATGGTCGAAATGGTCACCCATCCAATCACGACCGCGCCGTGGGCTGCTTAACTTATGGTATCACTACCAAAGCGCTGCCGCCACTGCGCCACAAGCACCGCGGTCGGAATGGTCACCCATCCAAAATTTGATATAAGTCAACTTATATCACTTTTCACAGGACGCACATAATTGTATTGTAAATAAGAAACAATTTCGTTTATTAATATCGTCGCTTTTATAAGTAGATGCATTTCTCTATCAGTCCCGATTATTATTAATATCCTTAATTATATTCTAAATTAAAAAAAAATGAACAATAAACAATAACCATTATAGAAGACCGTCTTGGTGTAGTGGTTCGCGCCCCGGACTTCTAAATCAGCGGTTGCGGGTTCGAATCCCGCAAGGGGCAAATGTTTGTGTGATGAGCACGAGCATTTGCACCTAAGTACTAGTACTTATTCTGTGCCTAAGTCATGGATGTTTATAAATGTATATAAGTATGTCTATCCGTTATCCCTAGTCACCATAGCACAAGCTCACGCTTAGTTTGGGGCTAGGTAATTGGTGTGTTTGTTGAAACAATTTATTTATTATTATTATTCTATTCCCAATGTAATAAAAGCTATTTTTGTAGGTCACTTGGGTAACCTGACGTACGGCAGCACTGTACCTACATTAGCCGAAGACAGACACTTTTAATAAGTGTGTATTATCTTTCTCTGTTCATTTTGTAAAATGATTTCCACCACAATCATTTCTGCCTCGCGTAGTGTAGTTTTTGACTGGTAGAGATTGTTTGTGCAATAAAGAATTAATAGAAAACTGGCCAAATGCGTGTCTTACTCGCACACGAAGGGTTCCGTACCATTACCTATACCTATCAGACATTATATCATAATCATTTTTAGTTTAATATATTACTTACAAAAAAGACTACAACATTTATTAAATTGATAACTGAACTATAATATTAATATGTTATATACAACTTATATAAATAGCTTTTTTAGTTTTATAAACTTTTTTAGTTGTTGTTATATTGACAAGAGAAATACATCATCTGTGAAAATTTCAACTGTCTAGCTACGGTTCATGAGATACAGCCTGGTGATAGACAGACGAACAGTGGAGTTGCGTCTTTACCTTTTGAGTCTTAAATATTTATTTTTTTATGTTTTACTTTAGTTGTTACCAAGAACGCTATAACTAGCGTCAACAGATATATCATCTGTTAAAATTTTTAACTGTCTAGCTACCATAGTTCACGAGATACAGCCTGGTAACAGACAGACGGACAGTCGCGTTTAACCCTTAAACCCAAAGCAATAATTTGGAAACCTCACCGGGAGCTTAAACGTAAGGTTTTAACAAGAAACTACAAGTAAGCACGTGCCACACCAGCCACGAGCCCGCTTAGAACAAAATCGTCTTGGACTACTCAAATATCAGGGTAGCTGTGTGGATAGCACGTTGTAACCGCAGTGTAGTTTTGTGTAGTCAAGCTGTCGATAGTACTAGTATGATAAATTGGAGAATTTGTACCGCTTTCATTAAATCCTCTCCAAGCATACAACTTTTATTCATTTGAACCTAATAAAGATTTCAAGTTGTTACCTAACAACCTAACAAAGGAATTGTAGCTGGAAGTAGATTGTCTGGAATAATTTAATTATCTCGATATCTGCGTAACTGAATTGAAAAGAGCAATACCTACATTAATAGCCATTACGGCGCGCGAAAGTTGCTTTATATCTCTATTTACTTTGTTTGGTATTAATAAAATAGGATGGTTAAAAATAATTGCTATATAAGCTTTATATTGCTCCTTAGATCATCATCATCATTCGCTTGCCCTGTTCCCATTATATTTGGGGTCGGCGCAGTATGTTTTTCTCTTCCATACAATCCTATCACTCGTCATTGACTCATCCACTCCTTTCACAAACATATCATGCTTTATACAGTCCATCTAGGTCGGCCTCTTCCCTTCCATCTACTAACATTCATACTCATCACTCTTTTTGTCACATGATTCTCCTCTCTTCTCATCACGTGTCCATACCAAGATAAACGGTTTCCCGTCATCTTTTCTGTCACAGGCGCCACTTCCAAACTTCCCCTTATATATTCATTTCTTACTTTGTCCGTTCTTGTCACTCCACACATCCATCGCAACATTCTCATCTCCGCTACATGCAGTCGTTTTTCATCCATCTTCTTAACGGCTCAGCATTCCGATCCGTACAGTAAGGCAGGTCTTATGATGGTCTTGTAAATTTTGCCCTTCAACCTTAACCTTAATCCGTGGATCGCATGTTGTTGCTGTGACCTGCCTCCATTTCATCCAACCTTCCGCTTAGCGCTGATCCTTGATGCAAGCCTACAGCCACATTGAAACTCGTGGTCGTGCCGACAGCGGACCGGACTTGGGTACTGCATCTGTGGTACATTGCCTTGATCAAACGCAGGTATTTTCCAGGCACTCCTTTCATCTTAAGAGCCCACCACAGGACCTCACGAGGTATTCGGTCATAGGCCTTTTCGAGGTCAACAAACACCATCTGGAGGTTTTTATGCGCACTTTTGTATTTTTCACACATTTGGCGAATGGCGAATATGGCGTCCGTTGTTCCTCGACCAGGCATAAAACCAAATTGTTTCTGTGAAATGACGCTCTCCTCTCTCACTCGTCTCTCAATTACTTTTTCCCACAGTTTCATACTATGTGACATTCCTGCACGTCTCCTTTATTTTTAAAGATTGGTACCAATAGGCAACAGCCTATTGGCCCAGCAGGCCCCACTGCTAACCCTCTCTTCATACTATTAACTGCCATTTCCGCTTCGTCTACACTCACTTCTCTTACTAATCCAACGTTGGTAGAGACGTTCGGAAAGTAGTCCTTCCATCGCTCTTTTATTTCATTATCACCCGAGAGAACCTGTCCTGTTTCATCCTTTACGCATTTCATATGTATAATATCTCTAGCTTTCCTTTCTCTAGCCTTAGCAATACGGTAAAGTTGTTTTTGACCTGTACTATCTAGTGCACGGTAAAGTCCATCTTGCGCTCTCGCCCTTGGTATTGCAACGGCTTTTTTGGCTTTTTTCTTCCATTCTACATATTCGTTCTTCTTTTCTGTTTTTAGAATTTCATCTCCATCTGCTACTCTTTGCCATTCCTTAAATTTAATTTTCTGTTCTTTTAACACAACTTGCACTTCGTTTGACCACCACCATGTATCTCTCTCTATTACCCCTTTTCCTTTCGTCTCGCCTAATATGTCTATTGCCACTTTTTTAATGCATTCTGCCATTTCTCTCCAACATTCATTTACACACCGTTCTTCCATATCTGCCATTTCTTCAATTTTTTCAAGAATTCGGATTCTAAATTCATTTGCACTTTCTTCCTTGTCCAGCATATGCCATTTTATTCTAGGTGGGACTCGCTCCTTGTTTTTATTTAGTCTTATCTTGTACTTCATTTCCATTATAAGAAGTCTATGCTGTGAGACTAAGTCTTCCCCAGGTATCACTTTACAATCTTTGACGCGGTTGAGGCTATTGCGTCTGACGAGAAAATAGTCGATCTGCGTCTTATGTTGGCCACTTTTGTAAGTGATTAAATGGTCATCCTTTTTTTGAAACCACGTATTGGATACCACCAGGTCAAACGCGCAAGCGAATTGTAAGAGCGTCTCACCTTCTGTGTTTCTATCTCCGAATCCCTGACCACCATGCACCCTCTCATAACGCCCATTCGTTTTTCCCACATGTCCATTAAAATCACCTCCGATATAGATCTCTTCGTGTGCCGGAATAGCAGTAATCACTGAGTCCAAGTCCTCCCAAAATTTCTCTTTTACACTGTCGTCACAACCAACCTGTGGTGCATAAGCACTTACAACGTTTAATACTATGTCTTCTAACATGATCTTTACTGTAATTAGTCTGTCATTTACCCTTTTCACCTCCGTCACCTTTTTTTCAGGTTAGCTTCTAGTACCACACCTACGCCATTCTTTTTGCCGTCCCCTCCACAATCATAAAATTTATATCCCTCTCCAATGTCTCTCGCTTTTGCACCCTTCCATTTCGTTTCCTGTAAACATGCAACATTTACTCGTCTTTTCTTTAGAATGTTTGCTAACTCTCTAGCCCTTCCAGTCATCGTACCTACATTTCAACTTGCATATCTCAATCTCAACTCAGTGTCCCGGACTCGCTTCTTACGTTGCCCCCGCCCGGGATGGTGCAACAACCCTTGTCCACTTCCCACAGGAGCCGGGTGCTGCTCCTGCGCGTCGCCTGTGGGGAACGCCCTAGCCCTGTCGCGCACCTCATTCAAACTTTTCATACTGCAAAGGGTTTTGGCTTTTGATTTTACGGTCGGCCGCCTGCCTGACACCAACCCTCTTTGGGAATTCTGTTGTTGGCGGTTGCCCTACACCAATTGGGTGCCCTAAGGTGCTGGTTGTTTACACACCGGGCGATTTACCTCTAGTCGCCTTTTACGACACCCCGGGTTTGAGCTGGGGCTGGCACATTCTACGTTTTTCTATCACTCCCAGGCCAGCATGGAAGTTATATTGCTCCTTAGATCTTATTTAAAAAAAATCACACATGACTAAAAAAGTGACCTTGTATAAATATTATAATCCAAAATACGTAAGGCCTTTTATAGAACTCATTGGAAAGATGGTCATATTCAACCGTCTTTGGAAAGCACGTTAAGTTAAGCCGTTACTTCTGCGCCTGATCTCTCTTCGGTCATCTCAGATTACAGTCTCACTGGCTTATGAAAGTTAACAAGTACTGTAACTCGAGAGTACACTTGTGTATTGGGAACACACTAAACTTGTGCACTATACGCATAATATCACCGAGAATTAGCCCTGTTTGAATTGACCTCCTCAGTCAAAGTCAAAAGATTGGTCAGTTTTTATGCGTTCCACATAGGGTAAAACCGGGATTGACGCCCCGCTAGTATAGATGCCCTGATTGTAATTACTTCAGTTTCGAAATACATAGCGTGTTATTTTATTTATCTATTGAGAGACTTTCCAACTACCACCGAATGGATTGTGTCTCATGTCTCTGTGCGTTTGCATGGGACGGCTAGGTGCGATCAGTTTTATCGGGATAGATGCCCAATTTCTCAGCGGGTCGCCTATCCTTATCGTTATATATATGTACTTGGCAACTATCCCCTATATTGGATAGATGTCTCAAAATTTTGAGGTTCGCAATAATCGATAATGCTCTGGAATATATTTTTTATGTTATATTATTTTTCCTTTCATAAATTCATAGATTAAATACCAAAGAACTTGCCAGTTTTACAAATAATAGAATGAAATAATTGTACAATGAGATATAACATATTTTTAAAAAGTGTGGCATCTATCCCGGTTTTACCCTATAAATATTATCACATTCTCATGACATTTGCACAGATTTTATCAATATTTCAAATTATACCGCAGCACGGTTTGTTATTTTTAAATTCACAGATCAGATTTTAAGGAAAATACTTACCTATCTTCAGGATTTCTCTTACGGTTTCGTCTTTCAAAATAATGAAGAAAACAAATGAAATATCCAAAGCGCCTATAAGTCGAAATATGATCAATGCCTTGCTCGATGTATGAGAAGCTCAATAAGGAAGCAGCGCATTGTACGTTTATTTTTATGATAAGAATTCAATCGTATGAGTTTCAAACCTATATATTTGACAACCATCTTGGTGTAGTGGTTCGAGCCCCGGACTTCTAAACCAGGCGGTTGCAGGTTCGAATCCCGCAAGGGGCAAATGTTTTTGTGATGAGCACGAGCATTTGTACATATAAATGTATAAAGTCATGGACTTTATACATTTATATATGTATGTCTATCCGTTATGCTAGTCGCCATAGCACAAGCTCACGCTTAGTTTGGGGCTAGGTAATTGGTGTGTTTGGTGAAACAATTTATTTATTATTATTATTTATTTATACCAATACTTCGGGACATCGTTAAGATAATTATAAATTTCGAAATATGATTACAGAAATTTGGTTCGATAGATAATCCTCCTGAAGTTGTTGAAATGTTTAATATTTAAAGCACGATTAATAATTGTAGCACCACCAAACATATTTTTATATTTTTTATTTTTTGCTGAAATTCTGGAAAGGGAATTCTGTTCAAGGAAGAAGTTCAAAGGAAACAGATTCTGATCCTTATTACACAAATAACTTCGAAAACTAAGGGAATCAAATTTTGTTTTGGTTTAAATTTTTATTCATAAAAAATTGCCATGGGCACATTTTATGTGCGAAACCTAGGTCGCAACGACGCAATCGGACGGTTGGGCTTTAACAATTGTTCACTTAATTATTTTCATAACAACTCGAATTTCTAGTAACTGCTTTCAAGAAAGGCTTGACTAATTAATAAATGAATAATAAGGTATTGTACCACTAAAATCACAATCCTTTGTTAATAACGACGCGACGACTTTCTACGTTGCCCCGCCCCGACAACAAGCGGGATTTCGTTGAAGATTTGAATAATTACTTCAATAATAATCCTTAATGCCAATAATCCTTTAAACATAGTCTAATCTGTCACTCACACCGTTACGAAAAGATAACTTAATCCATACTAATCCATACTATCCATACTAATATTATAAATGCGAAAATGTGTCTGTCTGTCTGTCTGTTACCTCTTGACGCTTAAACCACTGAACCGATTGAGATGAAATTTGGTTTGGAGACAGTTCGAGACCCTGGAAAGGACATAGGCTACATTTAGTCGCGATATAAAAAGAGGAAAAAAAAGAGGGTGAAAAGGGGTTTGGCGCAACTGGGTTAGGAAGGCAAAGGGAAGCGCTTCCTACTGACCGGTTGACGGCGTGTCGGGATGCGCGATGTCCACGGTGAGTCGGGATGAGTGCGCGATGTCCACACGATGAGTCGGGATGTACATGCGTGATGTCCACAGTGAGTCGGGATGAGCATGTGTGATGTCCACGATGCGTGCGGGAGAGCTCGAAGTCCACAGTGAGTCGGGATGATGAGCTGAATGAGGCTGCCGAGGAACCAGGTAGAACCGGTGCGGTCTGCGGTGGTGTCCTTAGGGCTGGTGAGCTGGCTTGCAGGAGACTGCTGGCTGGATGCTGCTGGCTGGGTGCCTGTTGGCAAGGGAGAAGGCGACGATGATGATGACGACGGTGAGGCTCCATGCTCCAGTGTAGATCACGTCGGGGTCACCAATTTGGCGCAACTGGATTAGGAAGGTAAAGGGAAGCGCTTCCTACTGACCGGTTGTTATGGTCGGGGACCAAGGTCCGATGGTCACCGTCTTGGTTTTAGCTATATGTAGTCAAGCTCGTGCTAAATCTTACATATCGCGGTTTGTGTTGTATGGAGCGGGCTAACAGCGCCATCTAGCCTGTAGGAGCCGAGTCAGGGCGTCGCGTCTGGAAGTTGCTTGCTAATGTGGGCGACAGTGGTAAGATGTCGCTAAACCACTCCCCCCGAAGAACCGGAGGTTGATTGAGCCAAGATGGTTGAGAGCTCAGCAGTCTGTGCGTAGTGAGCTTGCAAGTGCCAGTGCTTGTTGAGTCCACGATAAGCCGGGATGAGCATGCGCGATGTCCACGGTGAGTCGGGATAGGCATGCGTAATGTCCACGGCGTGTCGGGATGCGCGATGTCCACGGTGAGTCGGGATGAGTGCGCGATGTCCACACGATGAGTCGGGATGTACATGCGTGATGTCCACAGTGAGTCGGGATGAGCATGTGTGATGTCCACGATGCGTGCGGGAGAGCTCGAAGTCCACAGTGAGTCGGGATGATGAGCTGAATGAGGCTGCCGAGGAACCAGGTAGAACCGGTGCGGTCTGCGGTGGTGTCCTTAGGGCTGGTGAGCTGGCTTGAAGGAGACTGCTGGCTGGGTGCCTGTTGGCAAGGGAGAAGGCGACGATGATGATGACGACGGTGAGGCTCCATGCTCCAGTGTAGATCACGTCGGGGTCACCAATTTGGCGCAACTGGATTAGGAAGGTAAAGGGAAGCGCTTCCTACCGACCGGTTGTTATGGTCGGGGACCAAGGTCCGGTGGTCACCGTCTTGGTTTAGCTATATGTGGTCAAGCTCGTGCTAAATCTTACATATCGCGGTTTGTGTTGTATGGAGCGGGCTAACAGCGCCATCTAGCCTGTAGGAGCCGAGTCAGGGCGTCGCGTCTGGAAGTTGCTTGCTAATGTGGGCGACAGTGGTAAGATGTCGCTACAGGGGGATGAAAGTTTATATGAAAATTCCAACTCTTGCGGGCGAAGTCGCGGGGAACCACTAGTTACTTATATAAACCACACTTGATCGTGTAGATAACCTTTCCATTTTACTCAACTGTGGCGAAGCCCAAAAGGAGGGTTATGTTTTTATCCTGAGTGTATGTATGTCGCAGGAGTATGATAAAATCTGTGGGTTTGGTCAATTCTCAAGTGATTTGTTCAAATCACGGAGGACGTTAAAATAACGACAAGATTTTATCATTTCCATAAAAAAATCTAGTGATTAAAACAAAAACAAGAAGCCTTCTTTTGGAGTTCACTCGACATTCTGGTGGCAATTGCGACATAATTTTAACTCAACACATAAATTTTGACGTTTATTCTATTACTCGCCTTTTGTGACGAGTGGGTAGGGGCACTTGTTGAGGTTTCGAGCGGTCTAGTGCAGTCGATCGAGTAAATCAAAGATGCGTAGTTTTAGATGACGAACGAAAATCAGCAGAAATCTGCACGCGAGTGATTCAAAAATAGAGCTCCAAAACTGGTTCCGAGAAATCATAAACAAATCACTTTTCTATGATATTTTGTGTGGCTCGTTATACTGTGATTTCCCTTTGGTGCAAAATATCTAAATATTTTAGATCAGAGTTTATCTTTTAAATAAGTGGGTACTATACCTACACAAATCGCAAGTGATTTCCCTTTATAATAAAACGTAATAGAAAAACTTTAATTGGTGTGACTGCGTGCCAGTAACACCGCCAACCGATTGAACAAAGCAAGTTTTAATGAGTTTACATTAAATATTAGTTATCAACGCTCGGTAAACGTTTACACCCCGTTGCATCTATTAACGACGTCAATATATCTTCCGAACACATTGTGTGATCAAGGCTTATGCCTCGTTTGAAAGTGGTACTGCTAAGCCAGTCGAGTTTTACCACTAGAAACACATCAGTAGATTTGTATAGAAACAAAGCTTCTGAGCGTTCAAAATTGTTAACTATTTTGATAGGGTTGTCACAAAAGGTTAAGACGTCTAGCTCCATCTAGCGAATCAATAAGCAATTACTGAAAAACTTCTCAATGAGGAGTTAGTATAAAAACTTCTTTATTGTGAGATTAGATTTGACAGGTCTAAAATAAATTACTTAACCGCCAAAAACTAGATAACTATTTTCAATCATTTATTATTTGTCCCAATCCGTTATCAGGTTAACAAAAGAAGTCCTGACCTAATTACTTATTTTTTGAGCTAATTAAAAAAACACAATTCAAAACAAAATTAAAGATTAGCACTTTTAACTTTGTCTCTGTTCATATCTACCCATGTGCTTCTAGTGGTAAAACTCAACTGGTTTAACAGTACCATTTTTGAGGGCTGCTTTTTTTACGCTGACACAGGCTTATGCCTCGTTTGGAAGTATCACGTAGATACATAGAATAGTGAGACAACCGAGTCATTTCCCTAGTAGTTATTTTATTGACACGGAACAAATTCATTACACGTACCTACTCCAACCCAGGGATGGCAACATCGTTATATGGTAAATAATAACTCTTAACTGAGTTTTCGCTACGGCGCAACACAAACAATATTATTGTGCTCAAGTGTGTGCGCAATTCAAAGTGTTCTTTCACTCAAAGTGTGCATTCTCTGTTCTTTCACTTATACTCCAAAGATAGATTTTTTTTAACAATTTCAACAAGAGAAAAAGTGACTTTCAAAAGTCAAGATCAGCAGCAAAGATTATTCTCAAATGAGACGTAAGGCAAAACTTAAAACAAATCTAAGGATCCATTAGCAGTATTTGAAAGAGAAAGACGCCCGATCTAATCCCGAGATAGCGCCGCAGTGACCAGGGTTATCTTCGCCTAACTTTAAAGCATGGAAAGTAAAGGGTCGCCCTTTCAAGATATGATCTTAAAGCGGAATCATGTTCTAGCCAACTAGGGGAATACCAAAAACACTTGTTATTTAGTAATTATAACTAGGACACTGGACTCAATTCCAATGCGCCCTGTCTACGTTTAAATTTAGGTTCAGTCTCTCTCTTTATCTGCCAAACAAACGAAAAGAGACAGGCTATATTAATTTAGAAACGTCAGACTAAACAGCTGTCCGTTGCTATGGCAATTAGAGAACCCACAGACAATTTAGTAGGGATGTCATTCGATGACGACTAAAGTTAGACGAAAACACGCAAAAACTTGTACAAATACGTTAGAAATCGCATCACTTAATTTGACGTTTCTAAATTATTGTAGTCTGCTGTCTCTTTTCGTTTGCTTCATAGAGGAAGAGAAAGACTGAACCTTACTTTAATATTAGATAGGCGCATTGGAATTTAACCCATTATCAGTAGTGAAAACAAATGTCTCTCACAATTTTTCTCAACACACACTCATCATAAACACAACATTTTGTGCTTCAATTGAAAACATGTTACCTGTCGAGTATAGTTCAAAAGCAAGCTTGCTTTCAGGGCATAAAGGTATCTAATAACGAATAACAGTTAAGACAAATTATCATCATCATCATCCTATCGTTATCCCGGTTGTGCACTCGCACGCAAAGGCCCAGGCTCCGCTTTGGACCAGACCAGGATTTGGCAGATTAGGTAATTAAAGTGGAGCGACTGCCATCTGACCTCCGTGACCCTGTTAAAAAGGGAACGTGACCCGTTTGGATCATGGTTACACATTCAGTAGCCTAAATGTGCAGGTTTCCTCACGATGTTTTCCCTCACCGTAAGAGCATCGGTTAGTGAAACAACTTATGTTATAACTTAGAAAAAGTCATTGGTACATGGCAGCACGTGGGATCGAACCCGGTACCTCCCGTATGCCACTACGCCACAGACGCTCCCTTAATAATAGTTAAGACAAATAAAAACAAAAATCGCTTAAAGTTCATAATTTAAGATAATTTTAACGGTTCACTTAAGTTGAGAAGTTTCACGCGTCATTAACTAAAGCTATGACAGAAAAGAATTAATGTCGACGATTACAAAGTGTGCTTCGATAAATCATTGGATTTTACGCAATATATTCAAAGAAATCGAGTTTCATACTCGTAATAGGCGATTACGGAGAAAACGGAACGGAACACAAAAACACGGTATTATATTCTTATTGGAAACGTAATAAGCACTCGATATTGCTATTCTATAATAAACCATTATAATTTGGACTTGATTCTCAGTAAACATAATATTTCGAGAGATTTGACACAAATGGAAAACATTTCCTTTTTTTGCTCTAACAATTTTGACCACTCTTCCCCAAACTGGAATGCTTTATATGTAGTTATGGCTTTCAGGACACCAATAATAGATTTCAAACCGCACTGGAAGCAAAGACAGCCTTCAGAATAATAAGTTACTGACAGCTGCGAGATATTTTCAAGTCTTTTGACAACACTTGTCAGCTGTTTTGCATTATACTTGTATACTCATTTCATTGTCGCTAATTTAACATCTGTTGCTGACCACAATGAATAACTGTTAGGTAAACGTTGTGTCATGTAAATATTTTGATTTTGTAAGGCTCTATTTAGGCTAATTATACTAGGATATACTACGGTACACACTAGTATAATTCATCTAAAAAGTTTGTTCATTTAAACTGAAAGTAAAACTAACGACCAGTTTAAAGTATAAGTATAAAATGAATAAGAATAACATGGTATCGCTGCTAGACTATGGCGCTATATGACAAAAGCAGCTAGAAAACAAAAAGCTAAACAGAAAAAACACGATCGTTTATATTTCCATAATCGAGTCCCAGGAGGCTACCCCGAACGCCTTTTCCACTAAACATTCCAAGTGGATTGTGTTTATCAAGATATAACCCGTTTATCGAATCAAAAGGGACAAAGAGGCATTTAAGTTAATCTTTGGCGATCGCCTCCGCATAGATCATACAAAGACTTTGAGACGTGGAGTAGAGCTCTTTTGTGTTGCAGGAGAAAGAAAAATATAACCGTAGAAAACAATACACAGTTTTGCGGGTGTTTTTGTTGTATCTGTGGTTGAAATATTAAAGCTTAGCAGGTTTCGAAATAATAACCGGCCAAGTACGAATCGGACGCGCGCACTAAGGGTTGCGTGCCACCGTGCCAACTTTAACTGAATTAGGATCCACTTACTTCCACTTAGCCAAAATACCACAATATTTTGTTGACAGCAATAACTTTGTTTTTCATAGTGTTTGTATAAAAAAAAAGTTATGTGTGCGGTTGTTAAAAAAGTGCTATATCTCAAAAACTACTAGTTCGATCTCGTTCAAACTTATTTTCGTTGAAAGAATTTGTTACGATCTACATCATGTATTTTTTTCAAATTTTACACTTGCTTAGTTCAAAAGTTAGATGGGGGGACACCATTTTACTTTTAGAGAAAATAGTTTTAAGAAACTCGATGTTATTTTTATTTGTCCTCGATGACATCCCAAACACATAGTTTTAGTTTCAGGTATGGGAGCCCTTAAATATCATTATTTTTCTTTTTGTATGAGAGTCGTAAAGCGGTTAACAGGATACATCTACCTACCTAGTTTCAACTGTGTAATACTAATAGTTACAGAATAAAGTGGCTGTGTCATACGGACGGACGGACAGACAGACTTGACGAAATTATAAGGGTTCCGTTTTTTGCTATTCGGCTAGGGAACCCTAATAAAGAAACGATACATGTTTAGGTATCTAACAACAATGTAGCCTAGATTGAACAATTTATTGACCCCATTGTGTTACTTGGCACTTGAAAAGACCAATCTAAGGACTGAAATATAATTTCGTTCTAAATCATAGCTTCATTTCGATTTTGAATAAAGCACAGTTGCTATGTAGGTAAGTATTTTGCGTATAAGGGAGCTCTCACAAAATTGTCTTCTTTAAATATCTTTTTTGGACATAATTCCTTATTTTCACTAAGATACTTTAGGTGCTTGTGGCGCAGTGGTGGCAGCGCTTTGGTAGTGATACCAAAAGTTAAGCAACTCACGGCGCGGTCGTGATTGGATGGGTGACGATTCCGACAATTTAAGTGACGTCCATGACAAGCATCTCCGTGCTTCGGAAGGCACGTTAAGCAGTTGGTCCCGGCTAATATCTGTGGTATTAGTCGTTAAGCCTAGTCAGAGGCCCTAGGGCGGCTTGATAACTTCTGACAGTAAGGTTTGTCACTTGCCTTACATACACCCCTCCACCAATCCGCACTGAGCCCGCGTGGTGAAGTATGGCTCGTTCCTCCTCATAGTTGAGGTGAGGCCTTTTCCCAGCAGTGGGATCTAATAGGCTGACTTATTACACCTACCTACACCTTGAATTTAATGAAAGTCTTACGACTAAATGATATGGTAGTGGATTATGTAACTTTAAATGAAATTATTTCAATCAAAGTTTTGTTGCAAAAGTTGACCATTCACGGCCAGTTACACTAATTAGTCGGTCTGAGGTACGACCGACGAGGTACGTTTTCAATATCGGTAATTAAAATCTAGGCTATAGGCATAAGTACTAAAAGAATAACTTAACGTTTTTATTTTTTTTCACAATTGCCCGTATTTTACCGGTTCTAAGACCTCCTCGCCCATTTTACCCACTAAATTAAAAAAAAAAGTCCCCTTTGCGTGGGGAATTGCCCACGTTCTAGGAGCACTGAATGAAAGTCAGTTTTCAGATTATTTTTAAGTTAGTGAGTGGAGTCATTTTTTGAACTGACCGTGAATGGCGAGCTTAACAGAGTAACTGAAGTTGTCAAATGTGTCATTTTCAAGCCTGAATTGTTAGTAACAGAGTTACGTAAAAATGCTGATGCGAGGCGAACCTACGAAATAATGCATATTGGGTAAAATGCTGATATGACAGTGTACGTGCTAGCTCGTACACATCACCTTGCAAAAAATTGCACAAAAATTATATTTGTTATTATTGATGTTTACAATTGGCATGTTAACCATAACTTATTATGATTTTAACATAGTTACTAAGTTACGTCAGGATAAAAAAATAGACAAAGTCGCGAACCAAGGCATGTTTTCCAAATCGAGGTCCTGTGTGAATGTACATGTCTCGCAGACATTAAGTCTGCTACTCAAGGGAATGGTGACGTTTTGGACAGAACGATTTATGTCAAGCCTTTAACATAACGCCACTGAATGAATAAATATCTCGTTGTTATGGATAACTAAAACATTGGGCTTACTAACCAAAGCTTTGGAAAGGTTGACACATGTCAACATTTCTGATAAGTATTTTAGTAAGTTTAACAAAATCTTTTACGTGTTCTTATATCGATGCTGACGGACTTTGGAAAAAAAGTAACCCCTCCATTTTTTACCCCCTCAAGAGATGATTTTCCGTAAATCCTTTCTTTGTGTTCATCTGCACTAAAAAACATGGTGATACATTTTAAGCTTCTACTTCCAGTACTTTCCGCTGTGCCGTGATATGGCAGTCAGTCACTAAGTAATAAAGTAAAGTTTTTGTACCTGTTATATTATGGATCCCTTATTACGGGTAAAGAAGGTTCTTTAACGATTAAGGCGGTCCTGCACGAAATTGAGCAAATTAACGTATTTCTAAATCACTTATACGATGAGCTGAATTAGTTAAATACATTAAAACAACTTTTTCACGTTAGCCTAATCATTGCACTAGGTCCTGGTCTTGTTGAAATTTAAAACAAATTCTTTATGATATAATAAACATGACTTGTAGCTGATGATATCTAAGAGCATTTTTTTTTCGAAAGTTGGTGATTTTTAGGCATGAAACAATAATTTGTACATGAAAATGATTGTATTGATATTCCGACGGTCCTTATCTTTTAAATATACACGAATAAATTATAAATAAGAAAATATGAACACTTTTCAGTTTTTAACACAAATGTCTGATGTTTGCGCATTGCGCAGAATAAAACTAGTGTTTTATTCTGCGCAATTAAATCATCAAGAATAAAACTTTAAAGCAAATGGATCTAATTACTAATATTAATAAGTTCGATTCTGTTTGAAGATCGTTCAGACTTACTCGATTTGGTTCGCGCTGCACCCCTTAACTAACAGAAACCGATTGATCTATCAGAATAATGTAATGTATATGGTTTTTCTTCGTGTTATGCCCCTTACTACCAAACTTCAAATGAATAAACTAATAAGAATAAAAAAATCAGTTAATAGACGTAAAATATCACGGGCCCATTTTTTATAACATACATTTATATCACCTACTAGCTCACGAATCAACATATTTCTACTAACTCAAGTTTCGCCTAGAAAATATTCAACATTTCCTCACGCAAGTTATTTCAACGCAGACACTTTCTCGGTTCAGTACACATTATGACAATATCCCTGTAAAGCCCTTTTTTCGTAATGGCTCTTACAGAAAGACAAATTTAGTTCAAGTTTTTACATGAGTAACTTTCACGTTAACATTGGGGATAATTTCTTTTATACGTGGTTTTTTTCGGTCATTTAAACTTTTGAGGGGATGGAAAATATTTAAAGTCAAATTCTGGTCATTAGGACACATTACGTAACATCCACATTTTAATATTCTACTCTCCACTCTACCATTTAGGTATGACTGTGCTATTAAAATTGAAGCCAAAAAACATATTTATGCGAGTTTTTTCCAAATAGGTGAGATCAGGGCACTATCAGTAAAACAAGTTTGGATATCTTATAAAAAAGTAGATTCGCCTAACTTTGAAGTTTGCGATAAGATAATAATAATAAATTGTATAAACAATCACACCAATTACCTACCCCCAAACTAAGCGTGAGCTTGTGCTATCCAAGATGTCCAACACTTGTTGACTCGTTGCCTCTATTTCTCATTCTTCACATAATCCAGAAAAACAACAGCAGAGAGTGATCACTTCAGCAGGCAGGTTCAGCAGCAGGCAGGCAGGTTTAGTGAGGCAGCAAAAATACTTTATTATTCGTTGTAGACAAATAAGTTACAAGATTTTGTAATTTTAGGTTAGTTTATGATAGGACTGACATGTCTCCATCAGTCAAAAGTCCTGAAAATACAAATAGATTACAAAATCCTATAAGGGGGTGAAAAATGGGGGTGTATGTTTGTATGGGAAGGCGTATTTGCGCGGACAAAGACGCGGGCTAGTGTAACAGATTGAGCAAAACACTGTTTAACTGTTAATTAAATGTAGTTTGTTAAACTGGGACACCTAGGGGTCCAGTCTGCTAAATTACCTCTACACTAGCCACTGGATACATAACCTATAAAGACGAAATGTAATTTTCATCCATAAAAGGACTTGTCCTCTTTTGGTATGGAGGCTGGTTTTTATTCCAAGATATCACCAACCACCAATAACCTATATTTATCTTTAAGCTACAAAAATATGAAACACGTAACCATAGAGATCTGAATTTTAAACGCCTCCATTTTTGAGAAAAAATATGTTTTGTAATGAGGCATCATCCATTGATCATTACTTGTATTTCCTAGCTGTATGCATATGTACCATTGCCTTTCCACTGGAGGATAAATACTACTAGGTACTACCACAGATTATATAATAGGTAACCCACGGTACTACTGTCAATGGAATGACAATTTTGCTGTCAATTTTTTTTTCATGCATTAATTGGTATAAGCGAAGGTGCGGTTTATGTGCAGACAAAGAGAAAAAAAAATTCAATTTTTCTCTAAATCGGAGGCCTTAAAAATATATTAATTATGCAGAAAGGCTAGTTTTTGTGAACTCTTTCATATAATATTTCATTTATTCTGGTTAGAAATATTGACGAACATAAAACCATTAATGGACAAATCCTTTACATACTCTAAAATAAAGGAGCTGTTTAGAAGATTGTTATTTACGATCAAAACCGAAATATCTCATATTTTATAGTCATCGTCCTCCTAAAATTCCTGATATCGTTTCGAAACGTAAAATTAAGCGATGGTAGTTTACTATAAATTATATACTCTAATGGACTACGTGAACTCTCCAAAATCCGGTAGACAATAATCGATACTATCTAGTGGAACAAATACCATTTTCTTTCTAATAAAGAAAGCAGTGCCCTAATAGCATCCACAGTTCCAATAAGAAAGTCGGATGACGAGTAAAGAAGGATCGTATATTCCGCATCGAGGAAAAATCCCCGGACAAATCGTGTCGAACTCACTATACGTTTCATATAGGGTTGCTACTGCAGAAATGTCTAGATATTTTATGGTTTACTAATTGCAAATAATAATGATGAATTTAAAATATAACCGGCGCTGCAGTTGAAGAACATGTATAGGAGAGTATCAGGGCAATTCTATTGCCAATAAAGTCTGACGACCATCTTCTGTTACGAGTATCTTTAGTCTATCTAGTTTTTTTTTACAAAAATGCCTAATTAAAAAAATACTACAGATTTAGCACCAAGTGTATACCAATTAAAAAGTGCAATGATAATCAAAATAAACCCCGCAGGGCAGCTTTGTGGCGAGCTGTGGTTATAATGACACCACGGAGTCAGTCGTTAATCCGAGTGCTCCAGAGAGTCGGTCTAGGCTCTCGTTTTCTGCTTGCCGAAGTGGAATCCAAGGGGACTAGGGAAAAGTAGGACTCTCACCTCTGGCTTGCCTTAACCAGCCGGTCAGAGTGAAGTCCCGAGAGCGTGATGCTCGAAGGGTGGATGTGGCTGCGTAAGTGGCGAGTGGGCAAGTCATGTTGGACCCTCAGGGAGCGCGTGATCGTCGTTTAAAGTCCAGAGCCACCTCCTCACTCTTAGCTGGCAACGCCAATGTTTTCTCTCAATCCGGTCTATACGACCACAACGCCAGGGTGGAGGAAGGGACATTCGGTTGCTGGCGAATCACCACCTGCCAATTTATTCAGCATGAGGCAATGATCTAGGTGACCCAGGTGTCCCGTAGTCTCTACTTTCATAGTCCCATTACCCGGACCACCCAAACCCATAACCCAGACTTGTTTCCATCCATGTCCTGCAATAGTCCTACACGTGCCGAGAATAGTTTTTGGGTGTACTTTTATAGTACATACAGGGATAATCGCCGGCTGGTGTCTCAAAGCTTTAAAATTAATGTTGTCGTCAAACAGGCTTCTGTGTGTTAGCTTCGGCCCCATGTACGCCTTTCAAAGGTCTGGGACCCCATGGATCCGAGATAGAAAAGACACAACCTGGTAATCATAAATTGTTTATTTCAGATAACTAATAGTGATCATGTAGTTTGGTAACATAAGGGCATCAACCTAGGGTTAGTAAAACAAACATGGTTGGGACACAACAAAGCAATTTATTATCAAAAAGGGGTAATAGAGTGTGCACACAAGTTTTTTTTAAGATTGGATATTTTGTAACTCTTGAGTTGACACAATGTTTAACTTTATAAAACTATCATATCATAATAGTATAGTATACATAACAGTATAGTTCATATCATAATCAAATGTGCTATAAATCTCAAATAATATCACCACAGAACTAAACCTAGATAAAAAAGCTACAATTGTGGCAACCCTATTTCAAAATAGAAACTTGGAGACGGTGTTACGCGGACCAATGGCACCTCCGCGGATCCGAACCGAACACCTAACAAATAGAGTGACGAGAGGAACGTATGCTAACAACTGGGATGCGAGGGAAAATGAAATGGTGAGGATATGCTGGTTGAGCCGGCGATAGCAGTAAAATACCTATTTGGATACAATTGGAGTCTTAAATTTACGAGAAACATGCCTGATACAGGTGCTATTGTGTTAATAAAATGAAGTGTACAATGCTACATACTGATAATAATGACCATAAGACCTTTCTTCTTGCCGAATTTCATGATTTATATATAGATCTCGTATATGGAAAGTACCATTTTGGTTTTGAATCCCCTGCAAAGTGAGAAAAATGGACTCTTTGGAAAACACAATGGACTCTTTGGATTCCGTTGACTTAGATCCTTGATTTATACAGCGTCAAAGGATCACAGACAAGTGTTTCGTTTTAATTTCAACTTGATACATCCGCGGCGTTTCTGATAAAAAGGGTCTTGACGACAGATAGACGGACAACAAAGTGATTCGTTTTTTTTTGCGGTGCTGAACTCTAAAAAACAAACAATTCTAGATGCCTAAAACAGAAAAAGCGCATTCTAACTCAACAAGAGCCGTAACATAATCGGCCCATTTACATAATCAAAACACATTGTCAATAGGAACGCGCTGCTATTACCGATCAATTTTAATGGGCACGAAAGCGTTTTCTTCGTGTAAACCCCGTTTAACCTACCTTAAGTACAATAGCCGCGTAAGGTGGATAACAACCACCTAGCATACAGGGTTGATCTTACATAGTACAAACTGTGACAGAAGGACCGCTTGTCTCATTCGCCTATAGTCCGACCACTTATGTCATTCCTCACCTGCGGGGTATAGGGGCGCGGGGACGAGAACAGAGGTCGTGGGCGGAGAGCGTGGTGGACGCAATATTTTCAAAATTAAAATCCACCAATCCATTTGATGACCGTCTTGGTGAAGTGGTTCCCGACCTGGACTACAAAACCAGCAGTTGCAGGTTCAAATCCCGTAAGGGGCAAATGTTTGTGTGATGAGCACGAGCATTTGTCCCTAAGTCATGGATGTTTATAAATGTATATAAGTATGTCTATCCGTTATCCTAGTCACCCTAGCACAAGCTCACGCTTAGTTTGAGGCTATCCAGTAGTAGCGAAACCATGACTAGTAGTAGTGGAAAGGAAGATGCCCGCGACATGTATATCTCCGTGAATGATACGTCCGCTGAGACAAAGTGGAATAGAAAAATTTGATAGCAGTCCCTAAAATCAGATTTTCCAATCATGACAGATTGGAAAATGTCTAGCATTTAGCAGAAGAAGTGTAATTGATGGAATCAGGCATTACTTTGCGGAAATCCATTGTTAAATGGGAAAAATAAAAATAAAATAATTTTGCCTTGAATTTCCGCTAAGAGACGCTAGCGCAGGCACCAAAACCACACCAACCGCAACGACGTTGAGTGTTAGTTCAGGCAAATGCAGAATGCACTGCTTGTCCTCCCTCAATACGCATGCACTACAGCTAATGCAATTGTTAGACATAAACATGCAAAAAACCCTTTGGCAGAAGAAGTCACCTGAAGGTATACTGCATATTCTCATGTTACACATTGCTCTCGTTTACGTAATACGAGCGTCTGTATGCACGCTGCCGCTCATACACAAAGGACATGGTCTTGGCGCGATCGGTAATGTCTCGTGATATTGCACCATTATTCTGCGGATTGATTCATCCGGGTTATGGGTATTGGCTATTAACGTGTTGACGCTGGAATTCTGGAATAATAGATCAAGTAATTGCAGACCAAGCTAAAATTAAAACTTAGGCTTCCCAACAAAATGACAAATAGAAATGGTAAAGATTTCCACAATTTTTATGGCATTTTAAGCGATTCCGATACTATTGTAGTGGTGTAAATCACATCACAAAAAAAGGAATATCCACGACGATGGATCTATACTTTTTTTTAAATTAAAAGGCAGATATTTGACCGCAATCTCACCTGATGGTAAGCAGCGGTGCAGCCGAGGATGAGTCATATATGACTATATATGACCCATTCTCGGCTGCACCGCTGCGATCATATATAGTCATATATGGCTCATCCTCGGCTATAGCCTATTCACTTTTTTCTTTAAGGAATCTTAACCATAGTGTTTAGGAAATACTTCAGCCCGCAACGAATTCACCTATTTAGTTGTACGCATGAGGAATGTAGATTCACGTTTGGTGCATATTATACTTACCCTTTGGTGCGTATTATTTACTAGTAAAATGTCAAGGAATAAGTAGTTTTGTCTTCGATACCATTTAAAGGGCATTACTTTTTACTTTTTTTACGTCATTGGTAGACCTTGGTGAGGTATATATATACCTCGGCACATTCAAGGTTAATTACTTACAAGATTTGACAGATAAAACGTAAAGCGGCAAAAAAGCCTCAAAATTTTCAATGGAACAAATTTTTCAGAATAATAACATCACAAGGCAGCCATTGATCGTCCACGCGCCATTAAGCGCGGAACATGCTTATCACTTCATTGGAGCCCTCCCAGTAAGTTCCAACCCTCGACGTCTTTATCGCTCATAACCGGCGAGCCTGCCACTTTACTCTATGGGTATCTAATTGCAATAGCCATAGTTGTAATTGACTCGGCATTACCGCCTAGCAATTACATTTGACAGATTCAGAATTAAATAAGTACAAAGAGGAATCGAGAATACCTATGCATTCCAACTTACAGAGGGTCCTACTCTATAAGACGATGGCTGAGCTTTAAGTCTAGCAGTCTTTCCCTAGGTTCCATTGATAAACTGTTAAATTTTGTATACCTACTGACAAAAAAGAACGGTAAAGAGTTAAATTAACTAAAAATTATTTAATTAAAAGAATAATTAATGGTAAATTCTTACAAAAGTGCATGGTTGAAAATCCTTCGTTGGTGACAGATATCTTTACGGACCGTGTGCAAAATTCGTTCTTAAGATACTTATACACACATGATCAGTGATATATATGTCAGGCCTACCGCGTAACTTGTTCGAATATAATAACATGGTAATAATTTAGATAGCAATAATATACTTATGAATTGTCCTTTTTTATAATAGCTAGCGACCATTATTGCTTACCTGCTTGATAAAAGCTATTTTTGCTTTTCTTAATTAAAAAGCAATCGAGCTAGGCACGCCTGTGGACCATGACAGGTACTATGCTATTTTGTCACAGGATGCATGATTAATTAATAATCTAATTAGGTCAGACAACCATCACTTAACGCAAAAACATGGATAACAGGCCCGTAAAATCACAAGTAGTTTTAAAAATTTAAACCGATGAAAACATTTCTTAACTGCCTCTTAATGTACCGACTTTTGGTAGAAATGCCATTAGGAAAAATGGTAAAAGCCTAAAACTCGGTCCTTGGCCTGCAGAGTATAGCCCCTGAATGGAATAACCGATCAAGTGGATAACTTCATTCACTTGCTTTTTTAGATTTCCGCCCAAAAGACTCCGCTGTCTGTCTGTCACTCGGCAGTATCTCGTGAACCGTGATAGCTAGACAGTTGAATTTTTTTACCTACCCTACTAACTCATTTTAAAATTCACCCCTGTATATTTTTTAACCGACTTCAAAAAAGAAAAGGTTATCAATTCGACTGTATGTTTTTTTTTGTGGCTATGTTACCGCATATCTAAGTAAGTTGTGGACCGATTTGAAAAAAGAATATGTTCACCTAGAGGCTATACCTTCTAGTTGGTCCCATTTTGGCCCAGTCGAGATCTGATGATGAGATCTAGGTGTAATCGAGGGAAACCCTAAAATTTTTAGGCATGTGCCTTCATAGTGTTTTCGTACTAGTATCTTAATGTTGACATATTGTTACGTCTGATAGTCATTATGTGGAGCTGAGCTGATGGTGGAACTCCTTAAAAATTAGGAGTTTAGTAATTAAAACACCAGATGTTTTGTCAGGTACTGTATAGGATGCTAACAAAGTCAAAGGCGCTGCTCCCTCCTTTCCCCCCCCCCCCCGCGCGTCCTAACCCCTTCCGCCCGCAATATATAATTACTGCAAGAAATCAATTAACTCTTACCGCTGAAACGATGGATTTGATAGTTTGAGTACGGAGAAACAGTTTTTATCCCCAAAATCATTTGTAAAGGGAATCCGATGATACAATATATAACAAACTAAATTTAAAATGCTATTGGCAAATCTTACCATGTCCTTTTTTAAACGGTCTTCCTTCTCGTTACTACTTTCTTCCAAATGACGCTGTCGCATTTGAACAGCGCGTTTAGTAAGTCTACTCATGTTGCACCTTACACTAAATTCCAACTAAAAATAGAAAAATAAATTTCTTTAAAAAAAAAATTAGACTTCAAAACTGACTACAGTGTTGATTAAAACTTAAAATTTTATAAACAAATTTAAACTAAAAAGTATAAAATAATATTCAAATTACCTAACGAAATTATATATTATACAAGAAACCTATTTCCAATTTATTATCTGTTATGGTGCCAGAAATTCTAATTCTAATGTTTTTTTGCAAGTAGATAGAATATCTAGCTTGGTTGGCAACCGACTCCAAAAAATAACAGATAATAAATTGGAAATAGTTTTCTTGTATAATTTCGTAGAACAGTTAGGTAATTTGAATATTATTTTGTACTTTTTAGTTTAAATTTGTTTATAAAATTTTAAGTTTTAATTAACACTGTAGTCATTTTGAAGTCGGTTTTTTTTTAAAAGAAATTTTTACTAATTGGACACAATATAAATAATTAGATTAAATATATGTATTGATTATTTCCCTCTCATTCTCGCGTTGGTAACTTTGACAAAGATAGAACGACAACTAATTTCAATGATATTTAGAATTTAGTAAATTATAATATTTAATGTATCTTTACTGCATTCCAACGAAATTGACTGGTAGAGAGTACCTTAAGTATTAAGTTCGCCAATTGTACTTTCTTTTTTGGTGCAATAAAGTTTAAATAAATAAATGAAGGACTTTATGTAGAACCGACCGGTGGACCGATGACCAAAAGAAGATGGCCGGTGGTGGCTGGATGCGAGAAGCGGAGGACCGTGAAAGTTGGCGTAGTCTTGTAGAGGCCTATGTCCAGCAGTGGACTGCAATAGGCTGATATAATGATAATGTAGAAGTCGACATTAGGCGTCTGACGTACCACAATCGGCGCAATACTTACGAATTTTTAAAATATTATAATAAGTATGTGTATTACATCGCACATTGCATCACCAATATTATTGCTTTCCTTATCACATATTTCATTTTGGACGCGAATTAATTTCTTTATTAACTCAACTCATTACAATATCGTAGAAAAATACAAATTAAGATCTTACTGCGCCACTTTGCAGGTAGCTTTTGTTAAAAATATATTTTGTAAGCATTAGCAATAGTGATGTTGATTAGAGTCAGAGTGCCGAATCGATTCTTATTAGTACTTTCTTTTTATCGACTTATTTTCTAAAGTTAATAATACAACGTTTTTTTTTATTTTATCACCTTCATAAGACAATACTAGTTCCGTAACACAAAATAATTTAAAAACTTCTGGAAATCTCCATTGGTGTAATATACGTTAAAATATAAGTAGAGAGTGATTTTCTCTAAAGACCGTGTCCTAAATAATAAAGCAAATTCTAAATAATTTTCTTCTAATAAACCAATTTACTAGAAAAATCCAGTTTTATTTTATGTAAAATTTACAATAAAATAAATAAATACAACATTCCGTAGCGCTGGCGGTTCACGTGTTACATTTTTTCCCATTTTTTAATCGAATCCTAGACAATGCCATTTCGATTCTGCATTGCGTCTTCCCACCACTATCGTCCAGTCGTGGAGAAATTCTTTCATTAACGAAACACAAAGACCGCCTTGTAAGTAGGCGGTATTTTTTCTCGCAAATTGCCTATAAATTTTTATTATGGCCACTCTTATTTGAGGTACAGAGGTTTCCACATAAATAGCTTTGCTTTATTATGGGAAAGCTATGTCCTTCGTTGTCATTCTGAATTTACTGTTTTAATGATTTAATTGTGACTGTGACATAAGCTCAGTATTCTGTACACGGTTTCTTACGAAGATATATGTCAGAAGGGGTGGTAAATCAAATATGGTACTCTCGTATCGACAGTCGGCCAAGAAAGTGGTATTAACACATTCACGCGAGCTACGTCAAGTAACGTCCTAAAAATTTGTTGATAATGGAGAACAACGTATCACTTCGTCATTACAAAAAAAATTCTATCACGAAGAACGTAGAATCACGGACCTTGACAGTACAAAATCCTTAGAGTGACGTAAATGTGTCACATCATATAAAAATATTAATTCTGCAGCGTCACACTGTATCGAAAATTTACAATGTTAAGTAGGCATTGATCACTCCTAAACTAGTCCTTATTAACACGTGCACAACGTCATTATACGACTAACCGTGCATATAACGCTTTGAAGTCAGTCGGCCTGCGCGCTCGTGCGAGACGGCAGCGTGTGCGCAATTCCCACCAATCGGCGACTATTGTTGAGAACCGTAAGTTTCAAGTGATTATTATGCATTATCCGTTAAAACAAATGGTGCCCGTGTGTAAACATATGAGAACTTAATATTATGTGACTATATTTATTTAAATAATCATTAATAATGGTTTAATATGAACAAAAAAGACTGAAATATGAAAAATAAGCTTTCCAAAAAGGGTTCAAAGATGCAACCATCTCCGGAGCCTTGTTCGTCAAACAACATACCATAAGTACAATCTCTCAGAACCTACTACGTTTTTTACTTGTAGGTACTGTAAATAAAGTGTAACAAACAAAAATGAACAGATAACACACCAATTAACATGGTTTCAAACGAGTTACGAATTTAGTTATACGTACAATATTTTAACGGGGGCGTCTCCCATAAATAGTTCAACACATATTATAACATATATAGACGTGGTTAGACGTTGTTCATAGTTAATAAATGATAATTAATGTTACTATGAGGCGGAATGTCATTAATCGTTGACGTGTTAAGACGTTGTTAACAAATAATAAAATATTTTAGAATTATATGCATCAGAACGTGACCGTCTATTAACGTCAGTGTCATTATTTGACACATTTTTAGATCATAATTAAAGAGGGACGTCGATGAACGTTGGGACATTTGTATGGTAAAAATCTGTGTCATCTCACAGAGTTCAAAAACAGAACGTCACTATACGTAGCTCGCGTGAATGTGTTAACAACATTTTATGTGTGAAGTAAAATAGCGATACGGTTAACTTCATTCATGGCCTCATTACCTTTTTAACCGTAATCATTACCTTTTTGACTGCCTCGTTGGTCTAGTGGTCAGCACGCTGGGTACTATCCACGATGTCCCGGGTTCGAATCCCGGGTCGGGCCGAGAGTGTTTGGGTTTTTCTGTCTTGAAATTACTCAGACACAGCTCCGGAGTCAGGAAGTTGGTGGTGTTAACACCCTCGTGCCTTCTAAAAAACACTTACGATTTTTTTTAACAATTTATCCGGATAAACACCTAAGTTATTGTTTTATACGAAATTTTTTATACCGCAGAAATTACCAAGACTTTTAGTTACTTAAGGCCTTCTACTATCAGAATTTCGAGGTTTTTTCCTCTCATTTTTTATTGAATAAGCAGACATTTGGCCGCAATCTCACCTGATGGTACGAGTAAGTGACTAGTAGGGCCCAAAAGATAAGTAGACATGTTCGGGCCCCCTAAGGGCCAATATTATACTGATTTTTAAATTTTTGACGTTCATAAGTGGCATTTTCTGTCCTAAATTGAATAAATTATTTTTGACTTTTGACTTTTAATGCGGATCCAGATCATTGTGAAAAAGGAACACTTCAGCTGGCAACGAATACCACTCTCTAACTGTACGCAAGAGAAATGTAGATTGAAAACTTGGTGCGTATTGCTCATTTCAACGACATTCATGTGGCTTAAATATTTTTTTTAAAATAGATTTTTAAATATAAATTACAATATTTTAAATACTGCCGACACAACACCGCTTTGCTCTGTGCACAAACTTTACTATTGACTTGCAAAGTCCGCCCTGATTTGATTTCGTGGTCGGCCGGTCTCGGCGCAGACTCGATATAATTTATTTCCTAATAGGCCCCGTTTGATGGCTACCCTCCGAAGCTTTTCGACTCTTTGACGGCGCCCGATTCAAGAACTATTTCGATACCTTCACGATCGCTTTGATTCGAGTCAGGTTATCGGATACGGTTAAGTTAATTTCGTTGATAGATCCGTTTAGGAGTTTTCTTGTGAGGATTGTTGGGGTTTGTTGGGGTTTGTTGGGGTTTTTTGAAATTACATTGAGGTACCAGGGCGTGTATAGTGTATACGTAGAAGTAAAAGCAAATATTTTTTGTCGTTGCCGTATAGATTTATGTGGTAAATTCTAAGAAGTATGAGTTTGATTAAAGCTTTTATCTGCAGAAGTGAAGAAAGCCCCCAAATTCTTCTATTGTTATTTATTTCAATGCTAAAATTATATTGCAGAAAATCTTTGAGATACAACTATCAAAACCAAAGGTTCCTAGTACGGGTAATGTATTATTGCAAAAATAAGTAGATGCTAGTCCACTTAAAATAAAATAAAATGACAAAAATATTGAAATTTTACATAAAAATCAATTCAGAATATAGTAGAGCATAATGTAAGCATTCCACAGTTAAAGGATTATCCCACGTTAAGTAAAGTTAAAGTTTAAGAAAATTTTTAACTTTCAAATAGGTATTCAACATACATAATTTTATTGCTAAATAGTCAGTCTTTTCACGACACAAACGGGATTTAATGCAACTAATACTTTTTTTAAAGGCAAGTTTTAAGTTAAATTTTTAAATTGCCTTTTAAAAAAGTATTACTTGCATTAAATCCCGTTTGTGTCTTGAAGTGCATGTTTAGAAATGCAACAACAAATTTTGAAATCCTATATAGTCAGTCTACTGGTAGTATGTGTAAAGGCTCATTCACACGGGATTCGTCATTGACGATTCGTCAAAATACAGGATACGTCATGACGGATGGACGTTAACATTGCATACAGAACCGTGTTTTTTCACGATTAGTCAAAATATCCTAATTAAATTTGGTCAAAAATCCGTGTATTTTAACGATTCGTGATTTTTAAAAACACGAGATACCTAGAACTTACTAAATTTAAGACGTGTCGTCATTTTTCACGATTCGTGATCCGTGTGAACATGGGCATACAAAAAGCATTGCCACCGTAAAAATATTTTTTTATAAAAACAAAAACCGACTTCAAAACTGACTACAGTGCTAATTAAAACTAAAAATTTTATAAACAAATTTAAACTAAAAAGTACAAAATAATATTCAAATTACTTAACTGTTCTACGAAATTATACCAGAAACCTATTTCCAATTTATTATCTGTTATTTTTTTGGAGTCTGTGCCAGCCAAGTTTAGAGTAGATATTCTGTCTACCCTTAGCAGCCAAGAGGTGGTTTTCTGTCCTTACTTGCAAAAAACATTAGAATTAGTATTTCTTGCAGTAATTATATATTTCTAGAAGTAATTATATATTTTTATTGTTGGGGGCGGGGTGAAGGGGTTAGGGGGGAGAGGGGAGCTGCGCCTTTGACTTTGTTTTGTTAGCATCCTATACAGTACCTGAAATCTGGTGTTTTAATAACTAAACTCCTAATTTTTAAGGAGTTCCAACATCAGCTCAGCTCTACATAATTTTAACTATCAGACGTAACAACATGTCAACATTAAGTTACGTGCCTTTAAAATTTGAGGGTTTGCCTCGATTACACTAAGATCCTATAGTCAGATCTTGACTGGGCCACAATGAGACCAACTAGAAGGTCTAGGTAAACATTTTTTTTTTCAAATCGGTCCACAACTGACTGAGATATGAGGTAACATAGCCACAAAAAAAGCATACAGTCGAATTGATAACCTCCTCCTTTTTTTAAGTAGGTTAAAAAAGGACGAATCGTCAAAAATTACGAATCGTCCTCGTGTGAATGAGCTCTTAGGTATGGTTCAAACGTCGAAGTTTGATATTATTTTTTTGGAAGTTTTGAATTCATACTAAAGAATTAAGTTGGTATTTTTACTAGATAAATTATTTTTATTAAAAAAAATATGTTTTTTGCTATTCTTTCTAGAGCAATAAAGTAAACACGACTTTTTAATGAAATGAAATTTATTGTGAACATAAAATTCAATGCTCTACACGACTTCATATTCACCGGTAATACTTATTTTGCAACATAAATCGTTGTCCCTAAACGATTTCTAGTCAATTCCGAGTCGCCCATTAATCTTCGTTCCGCGTAGAGTGAACAGAAGTCTAGCCTAGGCGTTCACTTGAAACAATTCAAACAATTTGTTTGCCATTTGTAATTCAAATAGGTTCTTCGGAGTTGTTAACTAGTTTTTGACGAGATCAAAATTAACTTCGCTGCTGTGCGTTGTTTCTGTACGCTTTGTTGTCAATTATTGTATTAGTTAATGAGATATATTTAATTTGATAAGACATTTACGTAATCAACGCGCGACAAACTAGAGGCGTTATTCGTATTATTCACGCTAATCAAATGCCTGTCACATATTATTTTTCTACTTGTGAATACCTACCACTGACAGTGTATTTAAAAAAGCGGTAGACCTTTCATCTCGTACTGCGGCGTTACGAATTTGATGTCCGAGCACACATTCTTTTACGTGTCAAATGTCATATATGAATGCAAAATAATAATATATAAATAGACTGCGGACACAAGTCGGCCGAAGGAAGGAAAACATGCGTCGATGGGGTTACGTTGCGGTCTGCGAATGTATGTGTGGTGTCTCTCCCCAGACAATAGCACACCTACTGTCATGCCCTACGTGCCCCTACATCTGCACACGTGAGGACCTGTACAACGCTACTGACAATGCTTTGTTAGTCCTCAAAAATATAACGCCAGTCTCGATACTACAAGAAGAAGAATGCAAAATTAAGCAAATTGCTCAATTCAAGATAATCAATTGCGCTATATGACCCATCTACCTCTTTATAATACACTATCATTGAATACAACAGAGAGCGTCGGTGGCGCAGTGGCTAGCGGGTAGCCTCTCATGCGAGAGGTACCGGTTCGTTCCCACATGCCGCCATGTACCAATGACTTTTTCTGAGTCATGTACATTAGTTGTTTACACTAACCGATGCTCTTTACGGTGAGGGAAAACATCGTGTGTAACCTGCACATTCAAACGACTGCATGTGTAACCTTGATCCAAACTGGTCAGGTTCCACAGGGTCACGGAGGTCTCATGGCTGTCGCTCCACTGTAATTACCTGATCTGCCACAACCTGGGCCCTCGCGTGCGAGAGCACAACCGGGATAACGCTAGGAGGATGATGATTGAATACCTACTACAGAACATAATGCAACAGCTAATTATGCGCATTGTATAGTTTACTCATTGAATCTTAAGCCTATATCCGGGCTTGGTATGCAACTTGCTTACTTGTACATTGTTTTAGTAAGTAACATAAATACACTGACATTGTATTTTAAAAAGAGACCTGTCATCTCGTACTGTGCGGCGATTTGAATTTGATGCGCTGAGCACTCGTTCTTTTACTTGTCAAATGTCATATGTGTAGGAAGTTTTATAAAAAATTGAGCAAATTGCTTAATTTAAGGCAATCAATATACGCGCGCTAATGACTCATCCACCTATTTTAAAATGCGCTATTGTTACGTGCATATATATGGTTAAATTAACTATGCATCGGATTCTGAGATACTTAGACAAGTTTTTCTAAAAATATGCATTCATATAGTTAAACCCATGTAAAGTAACTCAACTCAAAGTATTAAACTACGTTTTGCCCTTTGAAAGTAACTTTATATGAAGACACGTGCAAAGCACAAATTTTGTTTAAACTAACATTATCCATGTCAGCTACAACTTTTACTATTCATAACATTTTTATTATCTGCCCACAATACGGTGTCTAATGCCGCTCGAAGGATCATAAAATTGCTAATAAAAGGTCGAAAGGCCGAGGTGGCTGGAAAAATGAGCAGAAATTATACAGCAGGCCCTTTTCTCTCAATCTTAATGCGATAACAAGGGCAATATATTAAAAAGGGACGAAGGATTGTTAGCTCTTACTAAGGAAAAAATACTCGTGTTTCATATGATGTAAAGTTCGAAGTAAAGATACTTCTAGGAAATTAACTATATATACAACTTATTAATAAAAATTAAGATAAATTACTTAATACAACACAAAAACAAAAATTATAAAAAGGGTCCTTGTGGTAAGGTTCCTAGGATGCTGGCAGCATTACCGCGCTGGATAGCGATGCTTATACGCTGAGCAAGGTAGCTGCCAGCTCTTAGGTCACCACTGATGTCAACTAGCCTCTTGGAAATCTCTTTGAAAGAAGAGATAGCGTTGGGACCCCACAAACCCAGTGTTTCGACTCCAAACGGTACAAAGTGGTACCGGGAGTCGATCTGCCTGTACTTGTTCTTTTTAAAGTTTTCGGCACCCCTCGCAGCCAAACCAGCATCACGGCTTGTCCCGGGCAGATGAGAGGCTGCAAGTGTGTCGACACAGGTAGCGTCCCACACAAGAGCCCGACCCATCCGCCAAGGAACAAGTGACATCCCGTCTGGTCTCTTGCCATCATCACGCGCGATACCGTTCGGCTCGAGTAAAGCCGGCACGTTGATAGAGGCAAGAGATCGACGGATGATGTCGTTGATGCTGGCATGACGCGAAAAGCGGCCTGCACTTTTAATACAGGAGAGTCCGTGATGTCCCAACGAGCCGACATCAGAACCACAAGGACATCTGTGTGGAAGGCAAACCTCAGCACCAACACGCAGACCTATCGCGACTCGTAGAGTTTCTGAGTCCAAAAGGGTTCCCACGTTGGCCGAAGGATAGGCCTGAAGCCAGTATCCTGCTTCCTTGGTGGAAACTGCTTTTAGTCTGGCTAGATCCGCGTTGTCAGTGCTACTGTCAATAAGACTTTTCAAAATAGACTCACAAGAAATTTGGTCCCAACTCCTTTGAATTTTAAGATCTGAAGGGAATTTATTCGCATATGCTATATCCCAAGCATTTCTAGCCTCGTCCAGGCACGCCACTTCGAAGTTTGCAGTAGAAGGCTGCAGGATACTTGCAACGAGAGTGGACGTGCTGTAAGATGAGGATAGAAAGGCAGGTAAGGAGACAGTGGAAATTTTGCGCGTCCCAATCCCACCAAAACGGATAGGAAGGGACGCTTGATCCCAAGACCGTTCCAAAAGACCAATGTTCAGAATCTTTTCCAAATGTGTTTTAACAAGATTGTCTAAATTATTAGTCAAATTTTGGAATTTCCAAATAGGACAGCATCGAATAAGATAATTAAATTTAGGAACTAAAAGACAGGATTTAAGTATAAAGAGAGCCGAATGAGCGTTGATTTCCAAAAGGCGGTCTGAACATTCATCAAATTTAGTTACTAATTTTTGAAAATGAGGGGGTATTGCATTATCGAAGATAGGAGAGCCTAGAAGATGGAGGGTTGAGTCTGTGAGAATCTTAATATTGGGGGCCAAACTATGAAATTTAGAAATTATCTCAGATCTTCTTGTAAGAGGAAGATGTTCTGAAATAAAAATTTCGCATTTGTCAAAATTTAAAGAAAGGCCTATTGTATGAAATTTTTGAATTATTCTAGAAAAGTCTAAAAAAACAGTGTCAGCGTCACCTCCTAGTGTCCCATCGTCTAAATACCATACATTAAATTTTGAGAATAAATTTTGAATGAAGGGGTTAATAGCCAAACTGAAAATGGCAGGTCCAAGAGGGTCACCTTGTTGACAGCCTATAGCGGAATCTATTTCATTACATTTATATAATAATTTTGAAGGGTTGTAATAACATTGATTAACGTAATTGAAAATTTCAGGAGAGTTAATTTTGACCTCGTTTAACAAGGATTTCCTGGAGACTGAGTTAAAAGCATTTTTGACATCCAATTTGAGCAACACCTCTGTCCGATTTTGTGAAAGGAGAGTGCGAAGCGCATGTACAGCTGCCTCGCAACCTCCCTTGGTACAAAATCCTAATTGGTGAGCTTCAAAATGATCCCGGAATTTATAAGTTAAAAATTTTACACATAATTTTGAAGTAATACGCCGAAAAGTGGAACCAATGGCAATCGGTCTAATACCGCCATCTTTTTTTGATAACGCAATTAAATTAGCGCCGTATAAAACTGAAGAAATTTCTGAATTTACTTTCCCAAAAAGCATAAAATTGCATAATTTTGTAATAGATATTAATAGTTGCCGGCCAGCATCGCCTGCCTGAAAGGAAGTTAGGTCCTTAAGGTGCTGCGGCGATATTCCGTCCAGACCAGCAGCAGAGCCAGGCTTAAAAGAGAATATAGCCGACAGCACCTCTTTAGGATCTACTTGTAGGCAGGCAGATTCATCGGTAAGTGGTTCCGGCGAAGGAGGTGTTGCTGGAGCTGGGGGATGCTTCGAACGAAGGGAATTTAGAGTGTCTGGGCTATCGGGTGAAATCACGTCGCTTGAGAAGAGGAGTCGCGCGGCACCTTTCAAATCACCATCGCTAACCTTATTCTCAACTTTTCGTATTAAATTAAAAGTATTTGAAGTTTTATCAAGAGAAACAACTGGCAAGATAGGATTTGAACAGTTATTTTTGATTATCTGTGTTAGTGATAATTTTTTAGAAGATAACTCACGAGGAGCGTGCAAAATTTTGTATGAAAATGTGAACAGAGATTGCCAATCAGCAATGGAGTTACTATTTATGCAATTTAAAATAAGCGTAGATAATTTAGAGGCCGGAATTATACAGCAATTCTTGCGCCGCGTGGAATCCTCTTCACAATGGGGATGGACTGTTTGTATTTGCCAAGTTTAACTTGGAAAGAGTCTAAATCGGTTGTGTTGGAAGTCACAGAAATGGGTAAGGGTGATTGAGTTCTGTGTATACGAGCACAGTGAATTAAAGTAAAGTAACTTAGTGGCTAAACAACAATGGTTCGGAAAGCACAGTGAAGACGCAAATTATTTTATGTAATTTTTAATACAATGTTCAATTTAATTCAATGTTATGCAATAATCATGATATTTGTTATCTTAATGTTATTAGTTAACGGTTACCCCAAGGCATCCGCTGAAAACCAGTTTTGTGATATATGCTCCCGAGCTGCCACGAATTATGCTGAGCGGATGCCTTTTCTGTGGATCATCTTGTTTCTTTTTATTATTTTTTTCTCAATATGTAAGGGTTTTATTTTGATCGTGAATAAACAATTTTCTTTCTTTCTTTGAAATGCCGCTAAAATCACAAGTCTGAAATGGCAGTGTGACAAGGCTCTTGGGGCACAGCCGTGGTGGGGGGAAAAAGTCTACGGAAGACACCAGATGCATTGGAAAGCTGATGAACCACAGAGAAGGACTGAATCTCAACTTTTTGGTTGACAATGTTGTGGTTAAAAAAACTTCGTCCTACAGTCATCATTGAGCTTCTAAAATATCAACCGTTCCGTTCCAAATGTTAGGACAGAATTATATTTGAAATTATATATATTTTTTCTCTTTTTCCTACAGAACTAAACGTACTTCTACCGTCACGCCTTGACCTAATGTTACCTGAGCAAATGTTAGGGGCCGGAGCCCCGCGCGGCCGGAAAGGAATCAGGGGCACGCCCAAACTGAATTAGAAATTTCCTTGTCAGATTGCCTTCGTTCCATCATTTTGACCTTTATCTTTCTTGACACAATATAAGTTTCGGATGATGCTTTGCTTGAAAAATACTATAACTTTAAATATTAGATATGATATTTTTTAATCTTTATCCGCACTTAAAGGTGCCTATTTTATTTTATTTTATTAATTCAAGATGAATAACAGTTACAATTAGGATTACACAATTAACTAGAGCTTTAGAGCTAAATGGTGTCCTAACAAAATGCATCCTAGAAATTACAAATAATTATAGTATTAAATGTAACAAACATATTATAAAATGTGTGTTATGTATGAAAACGAATGCAGGCAAAGGTGCACGAAAGAAGCAAAGTATTTCATTTCAGTAAAGACTGCGAAATTCCTTCGAAAGACATTGGACGCTGAGCGAGTAGAGCTAAAAACAAGAAACTAGTTGGCAAGCAGCGGAAAACGTGTGTGTAGTTCCGTCATTTTTGTCGCCGTTCTATAAGCGAGTGTGTGTGTTCTACTCGCTCACTGTAGAGAAATGACCGCTAGTTGGTCTCTCCACATGAATTCTGGTCGCCAAGCAAGCATTACTGAGCATTATCTTTGATAGCTCTTCTCGCCTAACGACAAACTAGTGGAGTTCTCGCCGGCAATATGAACATCCAACTATTAATACATAAATTTCTTTTGTTTACACGTAAGTATATCTATAGTTCGTTTATTAAGCGATAAAATGGGCATTAGTTAGCCGTTCTTTCGTGGCGGTGGGACAACTGCCTATTTACCTAACCAAAACCTCAAATAAAATGATAGTATCAAATGTCAATGATATCAAAATTGGTATTTCCTTGCCATTCTCCTATTGACGAATTTGAAAGAACGTCAAAACCGGAATTATACCGAGACTGACTGAAATAAAATAAAGCCCCATACATTTATTCAACGTTTAAAAAGTCATTTAAGATAACCATACGACCATCACATATTTTCACCTTGCACAAGCTAGAGGAAATGTCTAACCCCAGTCAGACTTTAATATTTCGTGTTGGGTGTGGGGTAGGGGGGTAATTTTCATGGTAATTAGTCGGCAACGCTCACGGTGTCACCTGACGGGGTCTTAGGGGTCCGCAATCGAGTTATGAAGCCTGCGGGTCGGGCAATCAAATTACTGCAACTAAGTGTTGACTTTTTGGATGACATTTTCAGATGTATTGACATGATATTTCCGTACAGTTAGTACTCAAAGTCCGTCAGTGATTTTCGGTTATAAAGCTATCTGATTTTTAAATTTACTTATATAGGTAATCAAATTTAATTATTAATAATACAATAAATTACCTAGGCACTAAACTAAGATGAGCTTGTACTATGGTGACTAGGATAACGAATATATTATACATATTTATTTACGTCTATAAACATCCATGACTCTGGTAAAAATGCTCGTGCTCATCACACAAACATACTCCCTTCGAGGGATTTGAATCTGCGATCTCGAGCCTAGTTCTTTTACAGGTTTTTGCAATACTATAAGATTCTCATTTTATCAGAAACTAATGCAATTTCTGTGTTTTTACTATTCATTTACCTATCGCTGCAATCATCTTCTGCAGAAACAAAAAAAGGTTAGTTTTATTAAAAGCAAATTTATTTAACCAGTTTTTTGTTGTTTCATAGCGTTATAAAGAAGGTTGATGTTCGTCAGATGAAAAGGTAATCGTCACTTCGTTGTTTGACTTTGAAGACACTTTCTTTTGGCTTCGTCTATTACAGAATTAATTATTTAACATAACTTTATTCCGAGATTTGAAACGATCTTTATTGTTTTCAAAGTCTTTTGAAGCAGATACACGGACCCTTCATCTATCGTTTGTACAACTGTACACTCTAAAGTTTCGACCTAGTTGTTCAAACGGCCGAGGCTATTAAACTGAAGGCTGTGTTGCGTCAAAATCTGCCTTTTGAAAGGCGAATATTCAGAAACAGCCTAACGAATGGCATCGTTTGCCTTCGTTAGCCGAGTTCCAAGTATTGGAACGTGGCTTGTGGAGGTTTAAGTGTCTATAAGGTCTATCTGACGCACAGATTTATAATGTTGATTTTTTCAAAACCATGGTCTGACTTTTATAGAATAGAAACTATTTGATAATCTTTTTAACTTTATATAAATATAGCTCGAGGTGCTTGTCGCGCAGTGGCGGTAGTGGTACCAAAGTTAAGCGCGGTCGAGATTGGATGGGTGACCATTTCGACCATTTAAGTGACGTCCATGACAAGCATCTCCGTGCTCCGGAAGGCACGTTAAGCAGTTGGTCCCGGCTAATATCTATTGGTATTAGTCGTTAAGCCTAGTCAGAGGCCCTAGGGCGGCTTGATAACATCTGACAGTAAGATTTGTCACTTGCCTTGCAGACACCCCTCCACCAATCCGCACTGAGCCCGCGTGGTGGAGTATGGCTCGTACCTCCTCATTGTTGAGGTGAGGCCTTTTTCCAGCAGTAAGATCTATATAGGCTGACTCTAAATAAAGCTTTGGTTACAAAGCAATAAAACATAATAAAAATTTTGTACATAATAGGTACACAGCACACTATTGTCTAAAGAACAACATATAATTATTCAACACAAGTAGTCATGATATTGTTTCAAAGGTTTTTTTATTAACTGGTTTAACTTTAATATTTTTCTGTAAAGTCAGCCTATTAGATCCCTCTGCTGGGAAAGGCCTCACCTCAACTATGAGGAGGTACGAGCCATACTCCACTACGTAAGGCAAGTGACAAACCTTACTGTCAGATGTTATCAAGCCGTCCTAGGGCCTCTGACTAGGCTTAACGACTAATACCAACAGATATTAGCCGGGACCAACTGCTTAACGTGCATTCCGAAGCACGGAGATGCTTGTCATGGTCGTCAGTTTAATGGTCGGAATGGTCACCCATCCAAGTACCAAAGCGCTGCCGCCACTGCGCCACAAGCACCTCCTTTATTTTCTGTACGGAACCTTAATTTTTTAACAATTCTTGGCATCCCGGTATCTTCGCAGAGCCCACCGACCGTGTAGTGGGACTTTTTATTTATGTTTTTGGGGGTTTGTAATTATTAACGCGGTATACCGTGTCGCCCTGGTTTCTTCGCAGTGAGCAGCGAAAAGCGTGTTTTTTCTTGCTTATTAAATTTTTATGAGCACGCGCGAACTAGGTACAGACGGACGTTATGAAAGATAATGTTTACACGAGTAATTCTGGCTTAGTAGTCCTCCTTATTTTGAGAAAGGAGTTCAACATGTTTTCATATTAAACTTTGAGTTGAAGTAACATTAAGTTTTGGTTCTTACAAATTTAAATATTAATAAACTCTATTCAGGGTTGAAATGCAAAAGGGTGCCAAAATGTTAACATAAGATAGATCTTTATGGCAATTATTTGTGACAATCGTATTTCCCAAATAACATCTACTTTGAAAATTCTGAAATTATTCCATGTCAGTCACTATGAAGTACGAAAGTTAAATAAAAATAAATAAATAGAGAGATGACGCAACTTTCGCGCTACATTATAACTTACTATTAATGTATTGCACTTTTGATTTGATCGTTACACGGATATTGTGCGTGCGTATTTTTCTATAAAAAAAGTTTTCCTATATAGATTCCACTGCTGGACAAAGGCCTCACCTCGACTATGAGGTGGTACGAGCTATACTCCACCACGCAGGCTCAGTGCAGATTGGTAGAGGGGTGTCTGTAAGGCAAGTGACCAACCTTACTGTCAGATGTTATCAAGCCGCCCTAGGGCCCTAGGCTTTCTATGAATGAGTTAAATTATGCACGAGTCAAGAAACTCCAAATTTGGTGGTCAATTATTTATTTATAAAATATATATATATATACATATATATATATATATATATATATATATATATATATATTTTACAAAGATGTTGTGTGGTCTGAAGACAGATGTTAAATGACAGCGCTCTCGGTGAAGTCGAGGTGTTTTATAGTACTGAGTTGCCAGGGTCTTGGTGACGCTCGGCTTCAGATGTCCAGGGCATTAGGCTTTTCTGGAAAGTGTCTCGACCGTCTATTGTGTTGATAACAATGGGCATCGGAGGAGGTATTCCAAGTACCGTTTGTTCACTCACGCATTCGATTTTTAACAGCAATTCGGAATAATAAGTTGTGATTATTTTGTTTCTTTACATGGTTAAGTTACTAATTCTGAGTCACTTCTTACGATTTGTTTTGATGAAACAATAGGGAATCAAATGCCCTGCCTCACTGCCTCGTTGGTCTAGTGGTCAGCGTGCTGGGTACTAACCACGAGGTCCCGGGTTCGAATCCCGGGTCGGGCCGAGAGTGTTGGGTTTTTCTGTCTTGAAATAACTCGGACACAGCTCCGGAGTCAGGAAGTTGGTGGTGTTAACACCCCCGTGCCTCGGAAAGTATGTTAAGCCATTGGTCCTGCGCCTGATCTCTCTACGGTTATGTCGGACTTCCGTCTCACCGAATTATGAGAATAAAGAAATAGAGAGTACACCTGTGTATCGCGCACACAATTGTGCACTATAATATGTCCCGCGCACTTGGCTTATCTCTGCTGAGATAGGCCGCCGTAGTCGAAATTCGGCTAGGAGGACATTATTAGGGTATCAAATCCAATATGGTTACCCTAAGTTCATCGATCAGAAAAGCCTATTAATTGTTAACGAGGGAAACTGATATTATGTAGTGCTAGCGGTTACACGACTTCATTTCGGAAAAAATGATTTTGAACACCATCCTTCACTCTCCGTATTACCACCTTTTAGTTTTAGTATCGTGACAAAAAGTAGCCAATGTGCTTCTCCGTGATTCCTCTCCTCATACCGACACAGCCCGTGAACCAAAACGTGAAATGTCCACTTCGCCTGAAATGTTTCATGAAGTTAATTTTCCGCCAAAATAATTTTATTGCGCACTCTATCCGTCCAATTTTGTGAAATGCTACAATTCGTCCAGTCACATCGCCACTTTATTTAAGTGTAACAACTATTATAATAACATATTTATTGTTTAAAACATCAAGATCTAGTTAAATGACACCATTTCCTCTCGGAAATACAATTTATGATGTAGCAGCTACGCGTGCCGTAGCGTCGTAGTGCGTCGTAATTTCATATTTCCAAATATTCAGGTGAAAAAGGCGTGAGCTATTTTTTCAAGGATGGGTTGGATTGCGTAGTTCGGTTTGTGTACCAATCATAAATACTAAAAACGTGCCTAATTTATAACATTTTCAAGTCCCACATACATTTTTGTGAGCGAAATTTATTTCGAAAAAACATGCATTCATAGCATTTGATTTTATTTTATGTTAATAGATAGGCACTAAACCCTGTCATTTTTGTATGACCTATTCTCGGGTTAGGGATTAACCCGTGTTGGTGCAAGTCGGGCTTACGGATTAATAATTTCGGACGGACGGATTAATAACACAACTTTACATGTTTTCAATCACTAGTCCAAACTATTACGTAATTCTGGACAGTGAATATGGTATTTTATATGGCGGAGAAGAGCAAGTCGTTGAATATCTTATTGAACATTGAACATAAATATTTCAAGAGCTATCGAGTTTCTCATCAAATCTTTTTTAAATATGGGAAATCAATTGAAGAGTTCATACAGTATGTGCGACGAGAATGGATGATTATTTCAACAATTGAGGATATGAGCCACTCAGAAATTTAAATGAGACGGAATATTTATTTTTGTACGAATGCCATGAGTTTCATTTGACGGGATTTTGGCTCTTGCCTCATTACGGTGGCATGTCCAAATAAGGACCGCCAGTCTTTTATGAATTATTCATTATAATTAATTTAAGCAATCAAACATTTTCATGTGGCAGATATTGCTAACCGAATGCCATTAGTTAATAAAGATAGAGGTAAGCAATATCTTATCTTTATTTATTTGTTACTAGAGGTTCCCCGCGACCTCGCCCGCAAAAGTTGGATTTTCCATATAAACTTTCATCCCCCATTTCACCCCCTTAATGTTTTTATATCGCGACAAAATGTAACCTATGTCCTTTCCAGGGTCTCGAACTGTCTCCATACCAAATTTCATCTCAATCGGTTCAGTGGCTTAAACGTCAAGAGATAACAGACAGATAGACAGACAGACAGACACACTTTCACATTTATAATATTAGTATGGATGAAAACTCAACGGCTTTCATAAACAAACGAAAAGTTAAAGTAGTAACTTGAATGTGTAGTAGATTTTAATTATAAATTCGTTTTGGTGAACATTTCCACATAATTTCAATAGTAGCATTTTATTTAATCACTAAATTTTGTATTGTTAAAAAGGTAGTCACGAGATATTTACTGGCATCTTGGGATTTATCTTCAGACTTTGTTATTACTTTTGTGAAGATCACGTGACTAACGCGGTATTTAGATTGCTAAATGAACTTTAGCATGGCTGTTCTATCTTGTCTGTGGTTGTGTGGTGGCAGTAAACGACTCGAGCCGCGTTTAATTAAGCTGTAGGCTTTAGTGCATACTTGCAAATTACATGCACACATTGGGTGGTCGATGTACGAATACATATTACAATTTTGGGGGACATAATCATCTTGAATTAGACATGGATTGTTCCTGAATGAATGTCACATTTGAAGTACTTCACCTATTAGTTCATATGTATCACTCACTTACTATAGTCCAAAGCAGATTTAGTTCAGTAACTCAGTGATATGAGAGTAAAACGTACTGATATATTTGTCAATACTGCAAGAGCGAGACAGTTGCACGGCCCGGCTCGTGTGACGTCAAGCTAGTTTCGCGCCTTTATTCGAATCCTAAATATTTGAAACAGTGCAAGTGGAAACACTCTTCAACGAATATTAAATAAGACTCAGTATTTGTTTCCAATTTGTGCCGAAATCTTATTAATGTTAATGTATAGTCATTAGAATAGTCTGTAGTACACGATACACAAACTGAATGAAGTAGTGAGTGAGATTTTGATAGTAGATCTGCTAAACTAATTATTGACCTAGATGAGTGATACATATCTTCAACTCCCACTGAACTATATTACTCAATTCACTTCAGTGAACGATTTTGCGCATGTCTATTTTGAATCATCATCATCGTCCTAGCGTTACCCCGGCTGTGCCCTCGCACGCGACAGCCCAGGAACCGCTTTAGACTATGATCCAGGATATGGCAGATCAGGTTATTACGGTGGAGCGACTGCCATCTGACCTCCGTGACCCTATTAACAGGGGAACCTGACCAGTTTGTATCATGGTTACACATTCAGTCGCCTGAATGTGCAGGTTTCCTCACGATGTTATCCCTTACCGTAAGAGCATCGGTTAGTGAAACAACTAATGTACATAACTCGGAAAAAGTCATTGGCGGCACGTGGGATCGAATTGGTACCTCTCGCATGAGAGGCAACCCACTAGCCACCGCGCCACGAACGCAAGTCATCTAATAATGGACGAGTTTAATTTGAAATTCATAAACTCACTTCTTACCAGTTTTAAATCAAATTGTGTACTGAGAAGAAGCAGTGCCAGAAATACTATTAAATAAGTCAGCCTATTAGATCCCACTGCTGGGAAAAGGCCTCACCTCAACTATGAGGAGGAACGAGCCATACTTCACCACGCGGGCTCAGTGCGGATTGGTGGAGGGGTGTATGTAAGGCAAGTGACAAACCTTACTGTCAGAAGTTATCAAGCCGCCTAAGGGCCTCTGACTAGGCTTAACGACTAATACCACAGATATTAGCCGGGACCAACTGCTTAACGTGCCTTCCGAAGCACGGAGATGCTTGTCATGGACGTCACTTAAATGGTCGGAATGGTCACCCATCCAATCACGACCGCGCCGTGGGTTGCTTAACTTTTGGTATCACTACCAAAGCGCTGCCGCCACTGCGCCAGAAGCACCTTAGAAATACTATTGTCTGCTATTTAATGTCATGCTAAGGTAAAATAGAAATAAAACTGATTTTCTTTTTAAACGAATGCCATACCTTTTACCATGTATTATTATTTTGAAATAATATTTTGTTACAAACAAAATTAAACTGAAAGCAGGCGCTGTTAAGATGGTATTATTCTAACAGTCCCCAAACATTGTCGCGTTCAATAATTCCCAAACACAATTCTGTGTTGATGACTTAGGATTACTGCTATTGTGTCTGACCACAACGTCGTCGCTGGTTATAGTGACAGTCTGTGTCTAATAGAGGCAGGCTAATTTCACTCGAGGTATTAAATCTTAATCACTAGGCTTGGAACTGTCTACCGACCTGCCTAGACCTAACTAACTGTTCTTACGTGTAGCGGCTACAGTGTATATAATTAAATATTATAATACTAGTTTTTTACGGCGATTTCGCCTGTACTAATACTAGAGAAAAAGTTGAATACGAGAATACCAACTTTTAAATTTTCATTTTGGTAATCAATAAATGACATATTGTCTAAGTAATTAAGAAGAAAATCCTTTAACTACATTTACAGATAAAAAACAGAAACAACGATACAGTCAACAAGAAAATGGGTCTTGTATTTTATTGATCTAATAAAATGGATGACACTATTCTATGGGAATTTTATTGTTTTGAAAATAAATCGGCTGTATTTATTAGTCATGATCCATCCTTACTGTATTGTCACTTACCATCAGGTAAGATTATTGTCCATTATTTCTGGCTTTTTATTTAAAAAAAAATATCTACAAGGAACATGTGTTTTAAAAATGATTATGTTGATTGTTAAACTTTGATATTGCCCCAAAATTAAATCGTCAAGGTTTGCAATTGTAACTGTTTTTCGTCGCAGAATTTATGGCGAATAACTAATTTATCTGTCACCATACTACGTCTGCTCATTTTATGCAAAGGGTGGGGGTGGCAGGCACTCTCGTCTCGAGGAGTAAATTTTACAGCCTCTTAAACAAACATTAATACACGCTTAGGACATTTTCATTCAGTAACTAGTGGTTGCCTGTGACTTTGTTCACTCAAATTTTTAACGCATCATACAGCCTCCTTACAGGTTTAATTTTTAAAAATCCTAAAATACGTCGTAAGGTTGGTTACTTGCCTTACAGACACCCCTCCATCAAACCGCACTGAGCCCGCGTGGTGGAGTATGGCTCGTACCTCCTCATAGTTGAGGTGGGGCCTTTGCCCAGCAGTAGGATCTTTATAGTCGAACTTAACTAAAATACGTCATTCTTTATTTCTTACTTAATAGCTAAATAGTAATACCAATTTTTATCATAAAATAAAATTCATAAAATTCATTTATTTCTGTACATAGGCTCGCAAGGAGCACTTATACACGTCCCAACATAAAATAGAACCCTACCACTGCTTCGGGACAATTGTGGGCTAGTGCTGAGAAGAAGCAGCAAAGAAACTCAGTCACTATTGTCATAGCCTCTTTTCAAAGTTTTACAAGATTTGTGTTCCTTAAAATTATTCCATACATTTTTATTATTGTCATTTAAAAATTCATCTATTTTGTAATATCCTTTAGACATTAAAATACATTTAACAGTTGTTTTAAATTTATGTATAGGTAATTCAGCAATATGATCGGGTAGCTTATTGAAAAAATTTATACATCTCGGCTAGTTTATTTTTATTTCTTGTATTATAGTTATGCGCGTCGCTTTTTTTTGAAAATAAATGCAAGTTTTTGCGGACATAAATCAGATTTTCATAAATATACTGGGAAGCTAGTGTTAATATTTTAACTTCTTTAAATATTTCTCTTAGTGAATCCTGAGATTTGAGGTTGTAAATTGCTCGCACAGCTCGCTTCTGCAGTACAAATATTGTTTCTATATCTGCAGCAGATCCCCATAATAACAAACCGTAAGACATCAAACTGTGGAAATAACTAAAATATACTAATCTTGCCGTTTCAATATCAGTCAGAAGCCTTATCTTTCTTACCGCGAAAGCAGCTGAACTAAGTCTTCCTGACAAGGTCTCGATATGAGGATTTAGCTTCAAAACTAACCGAGTTTTATACAAAATTCTCTTAGGAGGTGAATTTCCAAATATACTGATTCTATCGACGGATCGGCAGTATGGTTGGAAAGAAATAAATAAATAATAAATTGTTTCAACAAACACACCAATTACCTAGCCCCAAACTAAGCGTGAGCTTGTGCTATGGTTATCCTATATCTATCCGTTATCCTAGTCACCAGACTAGGATAACGGATAGACATACTTATATACATTTATAAACATCCATGACATAGGTACAAATGCTCGTGCTCATCACACAAACATTTGCCCCTTGCGGGATTCGAAACCGCAACCGCCTAGTTGGAAATGGTTTTGACCTATCACTTGGATAGAGCTACCGATAGTTGTAAGTTTTGAAATTGCATCAATATTTATTTTTATTTATGTAATAAAACTTTCAAAAGTATGTATTTATGTTATCAATGTTGCAGTATTTGAAATTAGTTATTAAAGTAGTAATAATCAGTTAACTATTTAACAATCAGTTATTAAAATTGGCAGTAGAATCGATAGTTTTTTAAAGGACTTGTCCTCTTTTTGTATGGAGGCTGGTTTTTTATTCCAAGATATCACCAACCTTCAATAACCTATATTTATCTTTAAGCTACAAAAATATGAAACACGTAACCATAAAAATCTGAATTTTAAACGCCTCCATTTTTGAGAAAAAATATGTTTTGTAATGAGGCATCATCCATTGATCATTACTTGTATTTCCTGGCTGTATGGTTATGTACCATTGCCTTTTCACTGGTGGATAAATACTACTAGGTACTACCACAGATTATATAATAGGTACTACTGTCAATGGAATGTCAATTTTGCTGTAATTTTGTTTTTCATGCGTTAATTGGTATAGGCGAAGGTGCGGTTTATGTACAGACAAAGATAAAAATTAATTTAATTTTTCTATAAATTGGAGGCCTTTAAAAATATATTAATTATGCAGAAAGGCTAGTTTTTGTAAACTCTTTCATATAATATTTAGTTTATTCTGGTTAGAAATATTGACGAATAAAAAACCATTAATGGACAAGTCCTTTGTACTACTCTTCTATTGATCTAATATTCTATACAATGATACGACCTGTTGATCCGTCGATAGAATCAAATGTTTTATCAAATTCTCCGATATTATCGATTTATTGCCTTCACTATCAGATTATGCCTCAATGTTATCAATATTGGACTATCGATGTACAACACTAGAAGGCTTCGAGAGCTATCAAATAGGGACCGACCATTAGCTACGTACAAAGCGTTGTTTGATGTCTGTCCGTCTATATTAGGAGTATCTTTGACAGAGTTTAGATGGTTCTATTGCTGCATGATTTATACATGCAGTAGGGAGGTTAGCTGATATATGTTTAATTTCTTTTTCTTTATTAAGGAAACAACAGCTTTACAATAATTCTTAAGGGGTAAATATTAAAACAATAACACACTAGCCTTATGCGCTTCCAGTGCTGGATTGTACGAGATAAGTCAAATGTCTATTTGACCGATTGTCTAATCGGGAGAAAAATATTAATAAACATACTGTGGAAAAATGTAGAAAAACAACACATGCACGTTCGGACAACAGCACGCCAGGGTAAATACTGGGCATCCTATTTAGTTGTAATAAGGGCTAGCTATCAACAAAAATATATAACCTGACGCAATGGCGACCGCACCGCATCCAAAGACTGCAAAGCACTTATTTAAAAGTAAGAATAATAAAAAGAAAATATGGACAAGAAAATATGAACACTTTTTAGTTTTTAACACAAATATCTGATGGTTTTGCGCATTGCGCAGTATAAAACTATTGTTCTAATTTAATCATCAAGTCCAAAACTTTAAAGCAAATGGATCTAATTACTAATATTAATAAGTTCGATTCTGTTTGAAGATCGTTTAGACTTACTTGACTTGCTTCGCGCTGCACCCCCTTAACAAGTATAGGAATGTTTTATTTAAATACCTACGTTTTATAGGAAGGTTTTTTATAAGAACTCTAATCGAAAATTTCTAGTCGCAGGAAGAATTCAAGTTATATCGTAGATAGTTTAAGATTTTTAACACTAACAGTGTATTTTCTTTATTGTAGATGCAATAAAAATGGCCTCCTCTTTTAAGATCGTTATATAAAAACAAAAATTCTGTAAATTTTAATTGTGTCTGAATAAATCACTAACATGACAGTCAATACCTAAAATTAATATAAAAAAAACAAAAGAGGTCTAGTGTCACATTCAAATAAAGCACGACGCTTACGTGTACAAGCACATTGTGTTAAAAAAACAGTACCTACTCTACGACGAAGTGACAAAGTTACCTACCACTCTGGTCAGAACTGGGAATTGGGGAGCCCTATTCAGGTTTTAATGTGGTTCCCGAAGGTTCCTTAATGGAACTTGTTTGTTTGGACTTATACCTGTTTTAACGCGCTCAAACTGTGCAAATCGTGAGTTATGGCTCTTGGTGTTACAGGTAGCTAGAGAATAGTTCGCTACCTATTTTTGGGAATAGTTGAAGCGGGGATAAATTTGTTTAGCAAGGTCTGAAAGAATTATTGTATGCGAATTAAGTTATTTATTTATTTAGAAAGGATTTAAAAGGATTACTAATTAACAAAAAAAAACATATATTTAAAAGTAAAACAAACAGTGTTCTACGTCAACAACAATTTCAAGGTTAAAGCCATGTTTAAAATCACGATCAATTTGAATATTGATCTTCATTCTGTCTATCCTGATGATTTTACATCGCAACAAAAAGGAGCCTATGTCCTTCCCAGGGTTTCCAACTATCTTATTACCAAATTACATGAGAATTTCTCGAGCCGTTCTTGAGTTATAAGTGTTGTAACTAACACAACTTTCTTTTATAAACGTAAGATATTAGATAGGTAGACAGATAGATAGGTATTCTTTATTGCAGCCAGAAAACACTTCACAAACATATATAACAAAAGCAATGTTAGTAGGTACAATGTAGGCGGTCTTATCGCTAGGAGCGATCTCTTACTTCGATATTTACTATTTAGACGCGGCTTCCCTTAGTTTTTATAATTTAGTTTTTGTAATTACACAGCTGATAATGTTTCTCCATGTTGAATATTTCCTGCTATACTCTGAAAATGGAATAAGCTCTTTGTAATATCTGTGTTATGATATTATTTTGATTTAATACTTTTGTTTTCAAACGAATAAATAAAAAAAAGAATAACTAGCATTACAATGCAAATATTAAAAGCTATTTATTTCATTTCAGAGAACATGCTCGTGCTCGTTAATTCACTATTATAAAAGCTTTTTCAGTGCTGCCATTTTCTTGGGGTAAAATTAAAAATGTACACGCTTCGGGTCTTTTCTTCGCTCCTTTAGCTTTGCTCCGCTTTGTGAGCGAAAACGAAACAAAATCGAAGCTAACAACGATGGCAGTACGTAAAACTACAAAACAGTGATGGGTAAAAATATCGACACTCCTATAAAAATTGCTACTTATTGGTATAACGTTATATTCAAACCTAATAAGAATTTGCCGACGATAAATTATATGTACGTTCTTATTCGACTTTTGTCATTTACTTGTTATCATCATCAGTCATCACTTTACTAAAGTTATGTGTGAAGATGAATACTACCGCTTAACCACTGCACCTGTATTGTTTCATTCACAGCATCTATTTCTGTATTATACGTCCGTACGTACGTGCATTTTTTACATAGTAGTCTGTAGTTTTATTATCATACCAGACCGCAAAAGATGGCCGAAAAAATTTATTTTAAATCGAAATCAATAACAATCGATTCATTTAAACATTTTATCGATTTTATCGAGCTTTTGCTATCTAATAACAAGCTAAATGATAAAAAAAATACGACAGCCCTTGAAAGGAATAAAAAGCACAAGCACAAACAATTTATCACAGGTAAACCCGTTATTAATGCTACTACTATATTTGCATATAATTAAGATGGTCACGTTAAGACCTTTCAAATACGAGCATACTGTAATAATTTGAATGTTTTTTTCTTTCTGGCATCATCATTTTTTAAATACACTCCGTTTTTTTTGGGAAATCGTGTAAAAAAATTGAATCGATTGACTGTTTATCGATTATTGATCGCTTCAGACGTCGCCTTTCTCTAGTCCTCGAGTTAAAATTCTTCAAAGGTGCAGTGGCAGCCTATTCCCGGAAAAACATTCTATAGAAGTAGTAAGATTTATTTATGAAGCTCAAAGGTGTGCAGACTTAAGGCATTATGCTATTTTCTTTGATTCACTGTTGCCTTTGATTCAACAATACGGCGGTAAAGATCGCATTTCACTTTCTGTGGGTCTTTCTATTAGTTAAGGTATAAAATAGATACGCAGTCTTTTGATGTAAACGCCTTATTTTATTAGCAGCTGGTATGAATCTATAATTGATTCAGGCAGCGAGCAGCTTAGGTTCGTAAATTGTTTGTTGATTTCGTATTATAATAAAAGCAATATAACTTTCTTATAAGTCTTTCGACGGATAAAAACACTACGTGCATTTGATAATCTACTTTTGTAGAATACATATCGTAAAACGCCGTATGCGTTGAAAGGCAAAATCACGCCTTTTTTTAAATGAAACTTGAACGTCATTTTTTTAATTTGTCGTTTAATTCTTACGCTGTTACATGTTTACAAGTAAAGTACCTATAGTACACACACCCCACTGCTGGGTATAGGACATGTTTGTTATGTCCAAAATAAATAATTTTTTAACAAACACACCTTAGGTAAGTTTAAAATTAAGCGTGAGCTTGTGCTAGGTGCCAGAGACTAGGATGACGGATAGACTTACTTATATATGTTTATATTCCATGACTAAGGACAAATGGTCGTGCTCATCACACAAATATTAGCCCCTTTTGGGATTCGAACAATGAATACTTAGGCACGAGTACTTAATTATACAAATCGAGATCGCCATCTCGCCATAGTCAGTCGTTTCTAGACAATCGAGATAAATCAAGTCCCGCTCTCGGTCGGGGCGCATTTGTTTTCACCTATCACCAACTTAATTCCGTGTTATTTTCCCGGCTCCCTACAAGCGAATTCTTTCGGACACAAATAGTGTGGGAGATAGATCGTCTATCGATAGAACTCTAATCTTTCATGATGTCGTGTTGGAGGTGCGAATAAGATTTAGATTGAGTGTTTTTATGCAACAAGAGTTTGGCTAGTAACACTTATGAGGAACTAGTGGTTCCCCGCGACTTCGCCCGCAAGAGTTGGATTTTCCATATAAACTTTCATCCCCCATTTCACCCCCTTAATGTTTTTATATCGCGACTAAATGTACCCTATGTCCTTTCCAGGATCTCGAACTGTCTCCACACCAAATTTCATCTCAATGGGTTTAGTGGTTTAAGTGTCAAGAGGTTAAACGGACAGACAGACAGACACACTTTCGCATTTATAATATTAGTATGGATTATTGTTTGCTTTGACTAACAATTTTGTTACATTGTAACTTGCTACTTCATGAATAGCAAAAAAAATGCTTGCGTAAGTTTTGGAGTTCAGTTTCTAATACAATAACAGTGACTTATTATTATTAAGGCTATTGACCAAAATGTATTTAAGAATTGTTCACAATAAATGCACATTGGATTTAATTACATTATCTTTGGAGGTGCTTGTGGCGCAGTGGCGGCAGCGCTTTGGTAGTGATACCAAAAGTTAAGCAACCCACGGCGCGGTCGTGATTGGATGGGTGACCATTCCGACCATTTAAGTGACGTCCATGACAAGCATCTCCGTGCTTCGGAAGGCACGTTAAGCAGTTGGTCCCGGCTAATATCTGTGGTATTAGTCGTTAAGCCTAGTCAGAGGCCCTAGGGCGGCTTGATAACTTCTGACAGTAAGGTTTGTCACTTGCCTTACATACACCCCTCCACCAATCCGCACTGAGCCCGCGTGGTGAAGTATGGCTCGTTCCTCCTCATAGTTGAGGTGAGGCCTTTTCCCAGCAGTGGGATCTAATAGGCTGACTTATTATTATTATTACATTATCTTTATCGGTGTTATTACAAAAAAAAATAGACCAAGTTTAAGCTAGGTCTGAATATTAGCCGCCAACAGAGGAATGAATGCCACATTCGTGACATACCCTAATAGAGAAACGCTTTTCTAATTGGCTAGCTTATAGCTTTAACCTGGCTTAAACTCGGTACTAAGTTTTTGTAATAACAGGGTAAGTTTAAATATGAAAACAAAAATCCTGCCCGTGTGCAAACTTTTGGTTCCTAATATAAACTTATAGAAATAAGTAGAACACTATATGTATTAAACAAATATTTAAAACTACATTATTTTTCTAATAAAAACTATCGACATTTATACGACTATATATTTCGACGACCGTCTTGGTGTAGTCGTTCGCGCACCGGACTTCTAAACCAGGCGGTTGCGGGTTCGAATCCCGCTAGGGGCAAATGTTTGTGTGATGAGCACGAGCATTTGTACCTAAGTCATGGATGTTTATATGTATTTAAGTATTTCTATCCGTTATCCTAGTCACCATAGCACAAGCTCACGCTTAGTTTGGGGCTAGGTAATTGTTGTGTTTGTTGAAACAATTTGTTTGTTTGTTGTTATATACTTTTGTAGCACAGCATTAAAAATATTGAAAGATTAATATCATTGTTGATTTACGACAGACACGCGTGTTTTAACGATTCTTTTGAGAGTAGATTTTTCAAGAAGTTTTATTTGAAATGTAAAATGAGGTTATACAGGTTTTACATATTCTAAAAAAATAATTTTTGAATAGTCCATTCATCTTCTTATATTCATACAAAATGCGACACTAATTTATTCGCAGCTTTATCAAAACGCATAAATAAAAGGATAATGTAGTAGGTACTTGTGGTCACTTTATTTTTTGTTCAATCGACTTTTTGCTATGTTTATTTTAGTCCTTTCAATTAAGACAGAATTATTTTTGATTGCTTCAATAGCACTATAGGCAATTTAACAAAGGTATTAGCTTAGAAAGGCGTTTTTATTAAAAGTAAATCTTTTGATCCCCTTGAGAGGCGATGAAACATTTAAAGAGAACGAACGAAAACTAACATCTTACAACGAACGCCTAAACTATTTTCACATAAATCCTCTATCCCTACGCCGGCAGATAAAGCTAGCTTACTCTTTAAAAGATAAAATAAAGATAGATTCCCTAATCTCTCTGTACCTAATTTCAACACTAGATTTAGATTCCGCAACTCTTCAAGTATTTTTTACAACGTTAACGTCCGAATGTGTTGCCAATATAATGAAATTGCCGCCGGAAACAGAAAAATAGAAAAATATTTCAAATAATGCTAAACCGGCTGATTAAAATTTAAACATGTGTTGGTGAACTCCAGGCTTCATGGCTTAATACAGCGCCCTGTCTCAACAGAGATTAGCCAACTGCGCGGGAGATATTATAGTGCACAAGTCGTGTGTGCGCAATATACAGGTGCACTCTCTGTTCCTTAACTCTCATAATTCGGTTAGATGGCAGTCCGACATGACTGTAGAGAGATCAGGCGCAGGACCAACGGCTTAACGTGCTTTCCGAGGCACTAACTTCCTGACTCCGGAGCTGTGTCTGAGTTATTTTAAGACAGAAACACACTCAAAACATTCTCGGCCCGATTCTCTCGGGGATTCGACTCTGGGATTCGAACCCGGGACCTCGTGGATAGTACCCAGCGTGCTGACTACTAGACCAACGAGGCAGTTACTGGGATTAGAAACTTGTAATTTTCAATCACGCTTTCTTTTATAGTCTAGGTGAGCACTAAGAAAGGAATTTAGAAAATTAGGGGGACAAGTTTGTATGAAACCTAAGTTTAAAACTAAATCGATAAAATTTGGTATAGCTATTTGATTGGTAATAAATTAAGAATGACGTACTTCAGGATTTTTAAAGATTACACTTCTAAGGAGGTTAAAAGGGGTGTGGAATTTTGAATGGGAAATTCGACATTTTTGCGGACGAAGTCGCGGGCAACCGCTAGTTCAAGTATAACAACCAAGTCACAGTATTCAGGTACATCATCCCCCCTACTTTTGATGTCCCCCCCACGATCAATAGGCGTACAATAAAATCGTAAGCCAGGACATTAAGAGAGACGGCCTATAAAATTTTACTCGTCTTTGGTCTTCGCATTTACTCCTTTATATGTTCTGCAAGCGATATTTGTTCAAACAAATGCTATATCGTAATGGCTTTGAAGCTATAAAACGAATTTAACATCTTAGGTAAATATAAGTAGTAAGTGTCGAATTGAGAATGGCAATATTAAAAAGTTTTGATCAGAATAACTAACTAAATAAGAATACCTACTTACTTAAGATCAACCATACTAATATGGCTAACTGAATGAGGCTGAACGATCCTAACAGCGGTGGTACCCCCTAAGATCTTAGAGAACCCTCTAAGATGAGGCTTGGTAGCAACCACCCTCCCACCGGAGCCCGGCGCCAAGCAACTTGCTGTGTTCCACCGGTGAGTGGGAGTGCCAGAACCTTCTGGGTAGGCTCGCTCCACCGTCGACTCTGTCTACGCCACGTCTGGCTTAGTCTAGAGTCAAGACAAAAGTCATTTTAAATAACAATTAAGTATTGCTAGAAATCGAGAGCCCCAGAATTTTTTTTTTTTGGGGGAGGGAATTTAAATACAAATATGCGTAAGTAAAAAAAATTATACGTGAAGTGTCAGTTGAAAGTTGTGCCAAGTTTAGGTTTTGATTTTGAAAGGCGTATTTATTTATTTATTTCTCTCTCTATGATCGTTTTCCTCACTGCTGAGGATTGAAGCTCCTTTTGACTCTGTCAACTAGCTGTCTCCATTATTATTTTTTATTAATTTAAGCCCTATTATTGTATAGTAATTTTATTAAAGAATATATAATTCTTTATTAAAATTACTATACAATTTCAAATTATACATTGTTTCAAGGCATATTATATCATATTTAGCATAAATTAAACTAAGATAAAATCTAAGTAATCTGAGTCTCTATTTGTGAGTTTCGTTGGTAGACTTGCAATATGTTATTCAAGTACTAATTTTGTAAGTATAAAGATATTTCTCAAACTTTTCTATATTATAGTGTAGCCATATTTTACAATGCCACATCTGATAAAAAATTGACGTATTACGTAAACAGACAGCTATACAAATTAGGTACATATACTACAGCTCTTCGTAACAGAATGTTATAGTGCCTATCTATTTCTTAAAAAGAAAACACCCTATGTGTTCAAGATCGCACAAATCATTTTCAACTACGCGTTTAGGATTCACTCTGCATGCATATTCGAGCGCACAATTTCAGAATTTGTAGGCAAGCTTCACCACTACATCAGTAATATGACCGCAAATGATTATTTCAACCAAGTACGCCATTTTCTATTAGCGGCCAAACATCGCCGGCGTATCGCAGCATAACAGTTGTTTAATAACCCTAGATGGCTCATTTGGCAAGTTAACTGCCGTTATGTGCTAAATAAAGGCCAAAAATTACGTTATCCCGCTTTATGTCCTGTTGCACGCTGTGTAGAGACGAAGGAACTATTGGATGACAAGCTCATTTGAGCTAATGGGTCACGAAACAGTAAAGATGTTTGGATAATTCATTTATTTTGTTCATCATTTTGAAATACGAAATCACAATAGCAATCGTTTATTTTCACATTGAAGTTATAAGACTGGCCAGTCCAGACCGCGACCACTGGAGAAGTTTGGGGGAGACTTTAGCTCAGTAGTGGGACAATAGCGGCTAAGTAAAAAAAAATTACATAAGATTATTAATACTTACAATGATTTAAAGGGCTACGAATGATGGAGCATGCCTTAATTAAAGGAAGTAAAGGTAGAATCAATTATACGCACTCGGCCACGGCGCTCTTTCATAGCAGTGCGAAATTAGCGGCCATATTCTGCTTTGAAAATTTTGAAAGAAAAACGCATGAAAACTCGTAAACACGCGTTTTCATGTTTATGAAAACATGAACACTTTTTAGTTTAGATCGATTTTTCAACCCCGATAACCCCCGATATGACAAATAAATATTTATAAAATAAATAAATATACAAGAATTACTCTTTTATAGGTATAAGATATTGTGTTTTAATACAAACTTTATAAAATGTACCTAACTACTACAAATGAATTATGGTCTAAAAATGTCAGACGAATAAGTACAGTAAGTCTATAATTCTTTCATATACCATTGTATTCTTCGATAAATATTTTGCATGAACATAATTTGTCTAGGTTTAGGCTAATGTTACAAATACTACCTCAAAGAAAATAGAAAAAAATGGTCTGAAGATAATTTGTCTGTCCTTAATACTGGCATAGCCGTCTCTTAAGATAATGTTGATGTAACAATAAGAGCAAGATTGATACTAGGGCAGACAGACGCAGAATAAAAAGCTTACATAAGGCAGATACCGTGGTAAAATATGTAAGCATTTTTGTTTTTTTCCCAGTGATCTATAACGGTGTTATTACAAAAAAAATTGACCTGGTTTAAAATAGGTCTAAATATTAGCCGACAACAGAGGAATGAATGACACATTCGTGACATAACCTAATAGAGAAGCGCTTTTCTAATTGGCTAGCTAATAGCTTAGTCCTGGCTTAAAACCGGTACCAAGTTTTTGTAATAACGGGGTTAGAGTTTAATTTTATACGTAAATGTATGTTCGGTCACTGATGTCCGAGCCTTCAAGAGGTGATAGATGAGTTCACCTGCATTGAACCCCGAAAACTGACCAAAAGACATCACCTTCCCATACAAATGTACATAGCCGATTTACAAATTAATATGGGAAAGTGAAATAATAATTTGGAATTCCAAAGTTGATCCTATTAAGAAAGTGGTTGCAATTTTCAGGTCATCGGTGACCGGACACACAGTACCTATATACTACATAAAGTTGATCAGATGCTAAATTAGAACTATTAGACCCGTTAGTCCAATGACAATCCACCTTAAAATGGAAATGGTCACTTAACTGTGTTGGTATTTTGTACCTGTTTTTTTATCGAGTACAATGATTTTAGGTTGGTATAGAAAAAAGGGAATTTTCTCTACCTCTTTCTTTCACCTAGACGTGACAGCAACTACGGCTCCGCGCAGATGGATCAACACAAGCACTGTCACTGTGTCACTGACGTGGCGTGCGACGGCCACCACGGCTGTGGTTGGTGGCCCATCTACGTGGAACCTCTTTGTCAGAACAGGAAGGTCAAGCTTGGAAGACATTATATTAATTATAAAAAATATAATTTCTTTTATTATCTCCAAAAGTAAAACGTTTAATATGTAGTACGAGTAATTACAGCTCTAAAAATACTGGTACTTAATTTGTGAGCACCATAAATAGAGTAATCCTTTGAAATGTAATGAAAAGTTCTGGTCAAGGAATAACTTAACGTGAAGGTATTATTACAAGAAATACACTCATATATCCGAAAGATATTATCTTTCAAAAATCATTAGATTTTTGTAGAGCTTAGAGTATTAAGGCTCCGCGAAGATGGGCCACCGACCACGGCAACCGGTGGCTAGCTAGTATTTACATAATTTTTAATACGTTGCCGCACACGTTAAGTGACTGGCGGCCATTCGCGACTCAGTGTTCGCGATACGCCACCGATGGGGGTCACTCGCCATTTTGACAAAACATCTATCAAAGGATCTAGCAAATGAGTGTCAATTGTAGCGGCCACCGTCCACCTCCGTGTGGCGCGCGACAGACACCGGTGGCGGTGGTCGGTGGCCCAAGATAAGGAGACATGTTCGGGCCGCCTAAGGGCCAATATCAATATTATACTGATTTTTAAATTTTTGACGTTCATAAGTGGCATTTTCTTTCCTAAATTGAATAAATTATTTTTGACTTTTGACATCTGCGCGGAGCCTAATTTTGCAGCTGGAAGAAGAATAGGGATGTCTCGATAGCAATATGATTGTGGCTCTGGCTGAGAGTGTCTATAACTTACTATGGAAATTTTAAGTATTTTACAATGTGTACAAGTAAACGTACGAGTTCATTTAAAAAAGGAGAGGTTACCAACCAAACCTATTTTGTCAATCTACATATTTCACGATAAATATTCAAAGCAAAATAAAATGCTTATTTTTCGATATAAAACTATGATACTTATTCAAAAACCCTTTTACTGATACGGTAAAGCGTAATGAATTTTCCATTATATTTTTATTAAAAGGGGATCGACTATTCAAGTAGCTGAAAGTAATTTCTTTTAAATTAAACATTTGTTTTGTACTTTCTTATTTAAGATTAATGTTTGTTACAATGAAAAACGCATAAGTACGGGTATAACAACAAAGCCACGTCAGAGAATAAATTAAATACTTGTGTACATGTGCAGAAGGTCCATTTCATTTTCATTTTTAGAAAGAAAAAGAAAGAAAGAAAGACAATTATAAGACATTTACACAAATAAAAAACTACTATTATTTTCAAAAGTGAGTGCCAAAAAGGCGTCCGCTCAGCATTATTCGTGGTTCGGCCATTAAATAATCATATTGCTGAAAAGCGTACAGGTTTTACCTTCACTTTAAAAAACACGCCTCTTCTACAAATATTAGTATTTATAAAAAGACACTTAGGTATTTAATTACATCTTTCCAAGAATTACATAGAAAGTTTTATATCAAAACACCGCGTCATAGAGAGTTGAGTTATCGCAATCCATTCTGTGTTCCATGATAGTTTTTGTGCCAGAGCTAGCCCAGCTCTGACTTTGAGGTACCTACATCTAAGCTAATTGGGAACCAATTTGGCAACATTGCAAATGCCACATAATTTCTACTAAGTAATTTTTGTAATATCCAAACAAATTAATTTTATTTCATTTTACCATAATAACTTGTGTATGTGAATGTAATATACATATTTTTTTCCAAAATTTAATTCTTAATTTAATATAATGCAATGTTATTTTTCTCAACATAATTCAAATTTAAATATAAAAATAAATCCTAACTAGTAATTGTAATATGTAAACTACTCGTAACTCTGTTATGGCGAGCAATAAATTATTTTTATTATTTGTATCTCTCCTACGGGAAAACCACGGCACGAGACCGGTCCTTTTGGAAGGCGTACGTGGGGATATGGATCCAACACGAAGAGGCCCTTTGAAATACGATCATGAGTTGGGATATGTACACCTAGTGGATACTATCTCTGTGGATACTCTGCCTGCACTATTAAGAAGATACAGCCAAAGACAGCACCCGCTTGGTGCAAGGACTATTGCGGAGAAGATGGTAACTAATACTGGTTCTATGGATAGGAAATTGCTGGACTGGTTGCCGGGATATTGATGAGACAACGGGACGTCTGCCAAATCTAATGTCTCATCTCGATAATCACGGCAGACGGTGACTCGCCGCTCACTAAATGGGCCGAATATAATAGCTACCAGGTGGGTAGCAAGGCAGCAACATTGGTGTAAACGGCTAAGGTTGCAGAGAGGTGAGTCTGCGGGGTGGTTATGACATTTTCCACTTTCAACCTGGAGCATAGGTTCCGCTCTTGCGATCTCCACTCTTGGCCGGCCGGTTAAGGCAAGCACAAGAGGCGAGGGCCATATAAGTTAAGCCGGGCCCTCGGGAGTCGGGGTACGAGGTGTCGCCACTCACCTACAGCACTTATGATTACTATTATTACTTATATTAACGCTTTTAAAAATTACGTTATTTTATTCGCCGAAACCCCGCCGGCGGGGCTTTTAAGGTATTCTACCTAAAGTTCGTATTTCAGCAAGGCCTCGGCCCTTCTCAAGCGCGCTGATTGTGATAAACGAGCCACTCTCCCCGCCAGAAAACCGCGTGAATTACAGATTCTTTTAGCTAATTTATGTTGCAATTTACTGTTTACTTTTAAGCCGACTTTTAGCTTTCTTTGCCGTTCGTAATCAGTGCTGCAGTTTGTTTTGTACATTTGTACATAATTTTCGGCGTTGAGGTTGTGCAGCTAAGACATTGTTTCAAATTGTTTCATTGTTTTTGTTTCATATTGTTTCAACAAACACACCAATTACCTAGCCCCAAACTAAGCGTGAGCTTGTGCTATGGTGACTAGGATAACGGATAGACATACCTATATACATTTATAAACATCCATGACTTAAGTACAAATGATCGTGCTCATCATACAAACATTTGCCCCTTGCGGGATTAGAACCCGCAACCGCCTGGATTAGAAGTCCGTGGCACGAACCACTGTCGGTCAGACGGTCGTCAAAATTGACAAACATTGTTTAGTGGTTTGTATTACGAGGGTCAAACTGAAAGTTCTTAGAACTGGCCACTTATAAACAATATAATAAAAAAAATATTCTAAAATTTTAAAATAGAACTCTTTGCCAATATTACTGAGTATATATTTCATTCATTTGTCATTTGTTTTACGACTTGGCGGCAAATTGAAAATTGTCTGTGTCACGTCAAAATGAATTTAACACGAGAAAATTTTCGTGCAATGATTTTTTATGACTTTCGATGTCATTTAAGTCAACAAGAAAGTTATGATAGACTACGATTGGCCTTTCACGATGAAGCCCCATCTCGTGCGACTGTTTACAACTGGTTTAATGAGTTTAAACGTGGTCGCACTAATCTCACTGATGATGTACGTGAGGGACGGCCTTCTACGGCGACGACTGAAAATAACATCTGTGTTGTGCGGCGTATGATAGAGACTGACAAAAGAGTGACCTATCAGCAGATTCGGACAAGCTTAGGCATCGGTATGAGTCAAGTGCACAAAATCCTCCACGAACATTTAGCGGTCAGGAAGCTTTGCGCCCGGTGGATACCTCATAATTTGACTAAGGCTCAAAAACTCCATCGTGTGGATTGGTGCCGTAAAATGATTGAAAGATTTAACGGAGGTGACTCAAATGCTGTGTTCGACATACTAACAGGTGACGAAAGCTGGATTTACTGTTATGATCCTGAAACCAAAAGACAATCTGCTCAGTGGGTGTTTCCTTTCGAGGAGTTGCCAACTAAAGTGAAGAGAGATCGAAGTGCGGGAAAAAAAATGGTGGCCTCGTTCTTTGGAAGGATAGGTCATTTCGCAACAATTGTGTTAGAGGATCAAAAAACAGTTTCTGCAGAATGGTACACTACCAATTGTTTGCCACTTGTCTTGGAAAAAGTTCGAGAGAAACGACCTCGCAGTAGGATCCTCCTTCACCACGACAACGCCTCGTCGCACACCGCCAAGCGAACGATTGACTATTTGGCGACATCAAACGTTGAATTACTGGGTCACCCGCCGTATAGCCCCGACCTCGCGCCTTGTGATTTTTATTTATTCCCAAAAATTAAAGAAAAACTTAAAGGAAAGCGGTTTATGAATGCTGAAGAAGCGGTGGCTGCGTATCGCGATGCCATTGAAGAGACCCCTAAGGACGAGTGGGCAAAGTGCTTTTCCCAGTGGTTCCATCGCATGCAGCGGTGTATTGACGTCAATGGACAATATTTTGAAAAGATATAATAAAACTAATAACTGGCTAATGTAATCAGTTTTTGATTTTCTAAGAACTTTCAGTTTGACCCTCGTAATAGAGATAATTATCATCATTCTAGCGCCATCCCGGTTTTGAAATCGCGCGCCAGTCGGTCCCAGAGGTCGCTTTGGACCGTTTTTATTTTTATTTATTTATTACAGTTTTTTTTTGTTAACATAAATTACATTTCTTGATGTCACTAAACGTAGTGTTTGTTGTGACACTGCACATTACGTGTTCAAGTTCTAAGATAATGTGATCGAGGGTGACCGTGATCCAGGATATGGCAAATCAGGTAATTACAGTGGAGCGAAGCGACTGCCGTCTGACCTCCGCGACCCTGTTATCAGGGAAACCTGACCAGTTTGGATCACGGTTACACATTCAGTCACCTGGATGTGGAGGTTTCCTCACGATGTTTTTCCTTACCGTAAGAGTTTGTATTTATAGAGAGAGTGCAATTAATTCGTTACCGGAAGTGTTTCCTTAACACTATTATCTGGATTCTTAAAAAGATAAGAAAAAAATGGCTGTTACTAGTCAGGCAAGACCCCTCCTCGACCACATCATCACTTCCCAACAGGTGAGATTAATCTAAAATATTTTTTTTGTTAAATAAGTCCCAAGTTACTTCTTTCATAGTATAGCAAAGATACTGAATTAAAATATTGTTGTTACTTTGTAGATAAAGAAAAGATGTCCTATGGCATATTGCATCAAACTTTAGATTAAAACAGTACGAAATACTCTTTTCGAGATATCAAAACAACCTGTTGTTTTGATTTCTCGAAAAGAGTATTTATTTTATATATGAACTCCAATTTTATTTGTTTTAATCGAAATTTAACATCGCACCGTTTTTTCATTAACATTAAACACAGTGAAAAAAATATTTTTGAAACTTGAACAATTTGTTTTTAGGTTATAACTTTTTACGAAAATAAATTAAATTTCGTAAATACAGTGTACTTTTTTCTCGTGTTAGTATTTTCATTTAAATCTGAGTTGCATTATTGAAGATAACTGATAAACAGAATAAAACAAAGTGTTGTAAAAAGGCGTAATAACTTTGTCAGCACATTTCAGAAAAGTTTATTAATATATTCATCAATAATAACATACGAATGTAAATGAAATTTCTATCATTCCCTACGTGGTTTTAGTCCTAGTACAACTCGCACGTTTATTACGTAATATCTTAATGTTCAGTGCTCATCTGAAGGCATAAATCTTCATGATAGGAGCATAAATAAATCGTTGCTAGATAATTAACGCGTCGCTGGAACGGCCCTTAAATATCTAATGTCAAACACAACAGTTGAAAAGCGGTGTAATTCAAAAACACACACTGACTGCCTCGTTGGTTTAGTGATCAGCACGCTGGGTACTATCCACGAGGTCCCGGGTTTGAATCCCGGATCGGGCCGAGAGCGTTTGAGTTTTGCTGTCTTGAAATTACTCAGACATAGCTCCGGAGGCAGGAAGTTGGTGGTGTTAACACCCCCTTGCCTCGGAAAGCACGTTAAGCCGTTGGTCCTGCGCCTGATCTCTCTACGGTCATGTCGGACTGTCGTCTCACCGAATTATGGGAGTGAAGGAACAGAGATCACCTGTGTATTGTGCACACACTTGTGCACTATAATATGTCCCGCGCAGTTGGCTAATCTCTGATGAAATAGGCCGCCGCCGCCGAAATTCGGCTAGGAGGAAATTATTAATTCAAAAACAGCCTGTTTCTACTTGAACTATTTGACGGTTCATCAGACTTTGTTAAGCACTGGGCTTGGTTTAATGCTTTAATTAAGTAAAGTCAATCAATTTTGATGTTTTAAATTGTCACTGAATGAAATAAAACTATTACAAAATACTTTGTTCAGACGGAAACTCATAGAGTGGCTTAGCCATAATAATTTTTACAATATTAACTTATTTGATTTGATATATCCTTTGTTTTGACATTAAATTAATCCTATATGACATAAAGTACAAAATTTATTATTTTTATAATGACTCCGATATTGTTTTAATAAATTAAATTTCTTATCTGTTATTATTTTGCATGGCACATTATGGTAAAACATAAGAACTGTGCACTGTATTTTCACCTATTTGAACCATGTCTTGTGCAAATAAATGTTCATTTCATTTCATTTCACAATTATGTTACTTAGCGCTTTACAGTAGTAAAACGTTACGAGTATAATTTGTACTAGTTTTATTTTAAGAAAAAATAAAACATCTGCCGACGATCGTCTTGGTGTAGTGGTCCGCGCTCCGGACTACAAAACTAGAGTTTGCGGGTTTGAATCCCGCAAGTCATCCCTCATTAAGTCATGGACGTATATACGTATATAAGTAAGTCTATCAGTTATCCTAGTCGCCATAGCACAAGCACACGCTTAGTTTGGGGCTAGGTAATTGGTGTATTTGTTGAAACAATTAATTATTATTCATTATTAAAATTAGCTGCCTCACTATTTACGTGGAGTGCGTAATGCCAAACACAGACAGAATTAATAACGGGATTCGTAATCATGCCAAGTTTTAATTGATTTCGAAGTCGTAAAAAGTTCGTCATTCGGAACAAGCTCAGCGTTATTTATGAATTGAGACGAGGAAAACGGTCAAAACGCCAAGTAAGTTGAAGTACGGTCGGCCAAGAAAGTGGTTTATCACCCTAAGGTTGAAAATCATTCGCGTCGTAGAGCAACAGGGTTGATTTTCCCATGCAAAAATACTCTGACAGCTACTACAAATAATACGTCATGTGCATATCTTTCAACCATACTATTTATTTATAATATTATAAATGCGAAAATGTGTCTGTCTGTTACCTCTTGACGCTTAAACCACTGAACCGATTGAGATGAAATTTAATATAGAGACAATTCGAGGCCCTGGAAAGGACATAGGCTACATTTTGTCGCGATATAAAAATATTGAGGGGGTGAAATGGGGGATGAAAGTTTATATGGAAAATCCAACTCTTGCGGGCGAAGTCGCGGGGAACCACTAGTTGTTAATAAAGTAATAAGTCGATGGGTGAGTTCAACCTTATCGCCGTTTTACTTACACATGACATTTTTTCAAAACTGATAGACCACTTTCTTGGCCGACCGTACCTACAAATACTTGTAAAAGTTTATGGAGTGCTTTAGCATGGTCAAATAGTATCTTCAGACAATAGAAATAGTGATAATCGCGTGAAAAACATTTTTTTTTAAAGTCAAATGTTCAAAATGACAAATGCTTTTGTTTTGCAGTCTGATTATTTATAGGCACAGTTTCCGATTGCATTGTAAATATTCGTGCATTTGTTCGAATACAAAACTACAACTGCCCCAAATTTGCCAGCGATAGGTTCCCTAAATTTGTAACATAATATTGTTATTATTAATTAATTCCAAAACAACAGTGTGGCCATTCCAACTGCCCCTAAACACGTGACTCAGAGATAACAGCCCGATCCTAAAGTTTAGGGAACTTTAGGGATTTCGGGAATATTAAAACTGAATCGACTGCCAATTACTCACAGCGAAGGGTTGAAGAGGCAGCTGGTTCTACCCGTCCTGTACACAGGATGTTTCATCGAGAGTGTTTGGGTTGAAATTACTCAGACACAGCTCCGGAGTCAGGAAGTTGGTGGTGTCCTGCGCCTGATCTCTCTACGGTCATGTCGGACTGCAGTCTCACCGAATTATGAGAGTGAAGGAACAGAGAGTGAACCTGTGTATTGCGCACACACTTGTGCACTATATTATGTCCCGCGCAGTTGGCTAAACTCTGTTGCGATAGGCCACCGTAGTCGAAATTCGGCTAGGAGGACATTATTATTATTATGTTTCATCGATAGACTCTTGAGGAAAACTGATGGTTTCCCAAACATTGTCTGTATATCAGGAAAACTGTGTTGCCACAGTGATGTGAACTAAATAGTTTATTAAAAAGGCATATAACTATTTGTTTCTTTCGCTGCTTCTTCCCATATTTTGTCCCAAAACCGTGCTAGGGATTTTAAATTAAATTAAAAAATTTAATTGTTTCAACAAACACACCAATTACCCAGCCCCAGACTAAGCGTGAGCTCGTACTGTGGCGACTAGGATAACGGAATACATATAAAAAATAGATACGTTGGTACTTGTTTTTATGACTCTTACTTTACACAGAGTCTGGACAAATTCTTACCGGTGGACGCCATACGCTGCGTTTTTCATAAAATCCGAAGGATTCACTTTGGAATCTAATGATGAGATACTTCAGGTGAGGAGGCACTTCGTCTTAAAAAAATATACTTGAAATAATACAATAGATGATACTTGAAATAACGGTACGCGATGAACGTAGGTTTAATACACGCCTCAGACGGTCATTTACGAGGGTCAAACTGAAAGTTCTTAGAACTGGCCACTTATAAACAATATAATAAAAAAAATATTCTAAAATTTGAAAATAGAACTCTTTGCCAATATTACTGAGTATATATTTCATTCATTTGTCATTTGTTTTACGACTTGGCGGCAAATTGAAAATTGTCTGTGTCACGTCAAAATGAATTTAACACGAGAAAATTTTCGTGCAATGATTTTTTATGACTTTCGATGTCATTTAAGTCAACAAGAAAGTTATGATAGACTACGATTGGCCTTTCACGATGAAGCCCCATCTCGTGCGACTGTTTACAACTGGTTTAATGAGTTTAAACGTGGTCGCACTAATCTCACTGATGATGTACGTGAGGGACGGCCTTCTACGGCGACGACTGAAAATAACATCTGTGTTGTGCGGCGTATGATAGAGACTGACAAAAGAGTGACCTATCAGCAGATTCGGACAAGCTTAGGCATCGGTATGAGTCAAATGCACAAAATCCTCCACGAACATTTAGCGGTCAGGAAGCTTTGCGCCCGGTGGATACCTCATAATTTGACGAAGGCTCAAAAACTCCATCGTGTGGATTGGTGCCGTAAAATGATTGAAAGATTTAACGGAGGTGACTCAAATGCTGTGTTCGACATACTAACAGGTGACGAAAGCTGGATTTACTGTTATGATCCTGAAACCAAAAGACAATCTGCTCAGTGGGTGTTTCCTTTCGAGGAGTTGCCAACTAAAGTGAAGAGAGATCGAAGTGCGGGAAAAAAAATGGTGGCCTCGTTCTTTGGAAGGATAGGTCATTTCGCAACAATTGTGTTAGAGGATCAAAAAACAGTTTCTGCAGAATGGTACACTACCAATTGTTTGCCACTTGTCTTGGAAAAAGTTCGAGAGAAACGACCTCGCAGTAGGATCCTCCTTCACCACGACAACGCCTCGTCGCACACCGCCAAGCGAACGATCGACTATTTGGCGACATCAAACGTTGAATTACTGGGTCACCCGCCGTATAGCCCCGACCTCGCGCCTTGTGATTTTTATTTATTTCCAAAAATTAAAGAAAAACTTAAAGGAAAGCGGTTTATGAATGCTGAAGAAGCGGTGGCTGCGTATCGCGATGCCATTGAAGAGACCCCTAAGGACGAGTGGGCAAAGTGCTTTTCCCAGTGGTTCCATCGCATGCAGCGGTGTATTGACGTCAATGGACAATGTTTTGAAAAGATATAATAAAACTAATAACTGGCTAATGTAATCAGTTTTTGATTTTCTAAGAACTTTCAGTTTGACCCTCGTATTCAAGTGTGAATAATGCATGAATAACGCGCACAATGACAGACTATTTGCAATTTATTTTTATTTTGCAATCGCTTACTAACGCAATCTGATTGCTACCAAGATTTGTTATAATCCAACACCAATATCATGTTAATTGCCATCATAATAAACCAATCCCGCTAGTCCGGGATTAAATGCGAACGTCCCGGATCGGCTTAGCGGAGCGAGCGTTATCGGCGCGGGATCCGGGATTCGCTCACGGGATTCGCCTCCGAAATCCCGTAATTTCTCGACTTGTTTGTTTGCTTCGGCGCGGACATGCGATATTGAGCTGCAGGGCTGTCAAAATGTAACGTAAAATGAGCTGAAATAGATCCAGTTTTATTAACATAGTGTACCGAGCATTTGGTAGAAAGGAATACAAACTTTACTCTGTGCTTTAAAATATTATGTTGAAATGAAACAAAAAAATGTAGTCGCCCAACAATAGGAGTGCACAAATGCTTATCACATTACTTTATAAAAATGTGTGCCGCACCACCAAATATCTTGTATTATTTATATAACAAATGGAATCTAATTAATACTGTAAATAAATAGATCTAGGTGTAACTCTATTTACTTCACGTTTATTGACATCTTATTTCGCTGGCGCAGGGACCCAAGTGGATCTTGGCCTCCGACACCAGAAGACGCCACTCTTTCCGATCCTGCACAATCTCTTGCCAATTGGCTATTTGGAGTTCACGCAGGATCTTCTCCACTTCATTTTCCCAGTGATATAAATCTAGAATGTCCGACTGGGCGTTTACCTCATGGTCGTCTTTTTACACCCGCTTTATGTCACGATCTTTCCCTATTCTTTCTACGTGGCCAAGTGACTGCCTCGTTGGTCTAGTGGACAGCACGCTGGGTACTAACCACGAGGTCCGAATCCCGGGCCGAGAGTGTTTGGGTTTTTCTGTCTTGAAATTACTCAGACACAGCTCCGGAGCTAGGAAGTTGGTGGTGTTAACACCCCCGTGCCTCGGAAAGCACGTTAAGCCGTTGGTCCTGCGCCTGATCTCTCTACGGTCATGTCGGACTGCCGTCTCACCGAATTATGAGAGTGAAGGAACAGAGAGTGCACCTGTGTATTGCACACACACTTTTGCAGTATAATATGTCCTGCGCAGTTGGCTAATCTCTATAGAGATAGGCCGCCGTAGTTGAAATTCGGCTATGAGGACATTATTATTATTATTACGTGGCCAAGCCATTAAAGTTGACATCTAGGTTGCAAATAAAAATACAGTGTCCAAGGTTGTAAAAAACTCAGTACCTACTTCGCTAGGACACAGCTACAGCATACTTCCACCCAGTATGTATCACACAGATTTTTATTCATAGAAAATAAAAGACATGGCAGACAACCCTTTGCCAAATCTTTTGCGATAACCAATGAACGACTCTACTTCTTCGCGTTAAGGTCTAAACTGCTCGAATCTTGTGTTTGCGTTTATCAGCACCATATCATAGCCTGTCACATGGCTTCAGCGCGCGATGCTCATGTGTATCAAGTCGCATTAGATGAGCTGATATTACCTAGGTAAAGGCTTGGTTTCTGACGATTCTGAATAAAGTTTAGTTGTCAATCATACAGGGTCTAACGAAAATCTATTATATTCCTTTCAGAGGGTGATTCTGTTCCTCTAATACAACAACTTTTACTATGGGACTTACATCGATATTACAAAAAAATATTGATCAGCTCATCACTACTTCAGAGGTTTTGTAAGTAAATTCGCTGTATTTCGATGTTGAATCCAAAAAGTTGTTGCATTTGATAAGAACAGGCACCACCAAACACAAAATCAGCGAAAAATACGCCTTTTCGTTATAGACCACTGATCAGCTGTTCAACAGTAAGGTCAGTCACAACAGTCTTTGTGCAAAAATCATCATTTTTTAAAAAGATTTGATGTTAGTCTCATAGTAAAAGTTGTTATTCTAGAGCAGCAGATTTAGTAATTCAAATTCAAATTCAAATGCGTTTATTGCCATTATGAGTACATTCAGGTCTTATAAATACAATAGAGCTTTACATAATGACCCTTAAATAGAAAGTAACTAAAATACACTCAAAATAATATTAATTACTTTAGTTAATAGATACATAATATTTTTTAAACATAGGTTTAACCTTAATCATGATGCATCACACATGACATGGATTATCCGTCTGGGGTAGGTATTTAAAGTAATATTGTTTTAAATTTTTAATATTGTTTTATTAATTTATTTAGGTTTATTTTATTTTCAATTTATGTTTTGTTAAAGAACTACTAGTAGTACACACGGCCGCACGTCAGACTACCCCACTTTGACCTTGAGACCGCCGCTATTCCCTTTGTAATAAAAGCTGTTTTCGTAGTTCAAATGGGTAACCTGACGTGCCGACTGTACGTACATACTTCCTATTTACTAATAAATTAAATGAATAGACAATCATCTCCGTGGTCGAGTAGTTTGCACTATCGCAATCTCGGAGTTCCCGGGTTCGGTCCACGATCGGGTCAATATAAAAAAAACTTTATTTCAGACAGTGTGTCCATACAGAATGAAGATAAAAACAATAAAATTGATTGATTGATTAAAATTGAAATAAAATTTAAATAACATAAAACAAAATACAGAAATAAATATAGAAATCAGTTTATGTTCCAAAATATCGCATCGGTTTCTACATTCTGACCTCCAGGCTTCAAATTGAAGATGGCACCCCATGATGATAATGATGAATATTTTATTGGGTCTGGGTGCTGTGGTACCAACGTTGGTTTTGATTTACATTATGTAAAGTGCTTTAGCTACTTACTTTGAGATCTAAGCAATGTATGTAATTTTGTATTATATTTACTTATTTAGTATTTATGAATTATTATTGTATATTACGCACTGAACAGTAATTCCAGTGAAACATAGGTACTTTATTCCTGGAAAATAACAAATTACGATTCATTGCGACCTTTTGATTTCTCGTTTGAATTCATGAATTATTCATTATTCTGAAAATTTGTTTGGAAAACAAATCGACATTATTAGGGTTCTGTACCTCAAAAGGAAAAAAACGGAATCCTTCCAGGATCACTTTGTTATCCGTCTGTTTTTCCGTCTGTCCGTCTTTCTGTTTGTCAAAAATGGTCTAAATTCACTAATTTTATACAAAAACAGTTTTGTTATTGGTCTTTGTGCTACTAGCGCCACTTTGAAAGTTGGCGGCCCCATTGAACTTAAAAGTGTTTTAGGAAAAGTATTGGCGTTACTGTTGGTGTACCACAGGAGAACGCAATTAAATACTTCGAAGAAGGGTTGCTGTGCTGAAATATCGAAAACCCACAGATAAATAAGTATCAATCCAGTAAATAACTATATGTGTCCTCCTAGCCGAATTTCGACCACGGCGGCCTATCTCAACAGAGATTAGCAAACTGCGCGGGACATATTATAGTGCACAAGTGTGTACGCAATACACAGGTGCACTCTCTGTTCCTTCACTCTCATAACTCGGTGAGACGGCAGTCCTACATGACCGTAGAGAGATCAGGCGCAGGACCAACGGCTTGACGTGCTTTCCGAGGCAAGGGGGTGTTAACACCACCAACTTCCTGACTCCCGAGCTGTGTCTAAATAATTTCAAGACAGAAAAACTCAAACACTCTCGGCCCAACCCGGGATTCCAACCCGGGACCTCGTTGATAGTATCCAGCGTGCTGACCACTAGACCAACGAGGCAGGCAGCAAATAACTATAACTAAGTAAGCGAATTATCCTCTTTAAAAGTTTGTCAACCAATAAAATATGCCATTTAAAGTGAACTGTAATAAATGCCCCTTAAACATAAATCACTACACAGAGTCGAACTCAATTCACCATTAAGGGTAAATAGAGTAACCCGCAACATGCAGTTACATGTAAAGTATTGGGCGTAATGCGATTTTAATGCGGCAAAATGCGGCCTTGCGGCAGGCCAGATAGACACTACTCTGGAAAGCGATTGGTAGGCGAGATACGAGTGAGGCGAGTAGAAAATGTTAATATTTTTATGAAAGAATGTTTAGTTAGCCTATATACATCCCACTGCTGGGCACTAGCATCACCCAACATGAGGAGATATAAGCAATACTCCACCACGCGGACTCAGTGCAGATTTTGAGGGGTCTGTCGGCAAGAGCCCAACCTTACTGTCAGATGTTTTCAAATGGCCTCGGACCACTGACATTGTATTAAAAAGGGGTAGACCTGTCATCTCTTACTGTGCTTTCGAATTTGATGCGCCGAGTACACGTTCTTTTACGTCTCACCGAATTATGAGAGAGAAGGAACAGAGAGTGCACCTGTGTATTGCGCACACACTTGTACACTATAATATGTCCTGCGCAGTTGGCTAATCTCTATTGAGATAGGCCGCCGTAGTCGAAATCGGCTAGGAGGACATCATCATCATCATCGTCATCCTTTACGTGTCAAATGTCATAAGCGTACGAAATTTGAATGAAAAATTGAGTAAATTGCTTAATTTGAGGTAGTCAATTTCCGCGCGCTAGTGACTCATCCACCTCTTTTTAAATGAACTATCATTGCCTCTGACTAAGTTTACGAGCTTGACGAGCCTTGTTTGGAAAATGAGAGTAAGAAATGAATAGCATTTGGTAAGGGCCACATAAATACAATAACAAGAAATAATCGGGCGATGGTGCAACGCAAATTAAGTTATAGTTTCGATAATGCTTTTAAGGTTATGCCTTATAATAGCGACTAACGCCCGCCTCAGAGATTAATTCGGTGTCATTTATTGCTGGCTGCGTGCCATCGTGCGGTGAAAAATACCCTTGGTATGATGGTGAGCCAGTGAACAATGTTTACAACACCCGTTTAGGTAACCTACAACTGGAATAGATGACACACTTTTTTCACGAACTTGTCAGACTTCGTGCATTTTTATAAGAGTTTTGTCGTCTGTAGTCGTTTAGAACTAAATAAAAGCTGATAGTGTATCTTGTGGAGGACAAAATACTTACATAAATATCACTTAGGATCACACTCATTCCGTTGGAACTGCTGCCATTGACATTAAGTAACATCTTCATCTTAATTAAGTTTTTCTTTTCGAGATAGTAGTCCGATGTGCTTACATTTTAAAATTAATGGCATTCGATTTTGCTACTTCATTACATTATTTTAATAGCCGAACGATAGAGATTTCTCCGTGGTATTACAAAAAAATTAGACCAGGTTTAAAATAGGTCTAAATATTAGCTGATAACAGAGGAATGAATGACACATTCGTGACATTACCTAATAGAGAAGCGCTTTTCTAATTGGCTAGCTAATAGCTTAAACCCGGTACTAAGTTTTTGGAATAACGGGGCTCAAGTTTAAGTGCAAATTGCCTAATATTGTCTTTTAGTGTAAGGGCCACTAAAACGGGCAGATCAATGCATAGACATACTATTATTTAAAACAAAACAACTGTACGATGTTGATGAATCTTTAAATACTAGGAGACGGCATTCAATATTTCATTAAATGTCATGCATTCTTTCTATTTCATCGACAAAGAAAATGACAGAACGAGACTTAATTAAAAATTTAAGCAACGACTCCGAAGTACGCCAGTAAGTCTGATTAAGAATGGGTTTCCCAAGGGATCCATGCAGGAAAAGGTTTTGTAACTAGAAGTTGAGTAAAATCTTTTTAGTAAAAATTAGGAAATTGTTTCACATATCTGGCCTTAAGGAATACTAATACACCTAATAACCTACGCTTAAAATTGCTTAGTAATTTTTATTTTATTTAAATGGGTTTACTCTTGACTCTAGACCTTAGACTAAGCCAGAAGTGGCGCAGTCAGAGTCGACGGTGGAACAAGCTCCTCTCACACACCGATGGAACAGCAAACTCACTCCGGTGGGAAGGTAGTAGCTAACAGGCGGCACCTAACGGAGCCTACTACCGCTGATAGGATCGTTCAGCCGCCATCACAAACTAGAGTTTGTGATGTGCGGGGTGGACCTTTAGATCTTTTACCACTCCAAGTTGCAATTCCAAACGAAAATTTTGTAAGATCATGATCCTAACAGTGATTACGAATTTATGGTGTATACTTTTCGCCTTTCCAGCCAATCATTTTTCATGCAGCTATTTTTTTTATGAGTCACAATCCTATAACTGAACAGTGAACAATAAAAAACACACACGGTTAGGTACCGACCTGTCTGTTGCATATTTTACAAGGGCGTGTCACTTTTTGTTCTGACGTCATTAGCAATTCGACGGAAGATTTACTGAGCCCGCCCCTGAGTTATGACCGGCATTCGTTATACTTACAATAGGAAATTCGTCAAGTAGCCCCGCTTTGTTAAAATTAAATACCCTACTATCGAATTTTGGTTACAGCGGCCAATCTCAACAGTGCCGTGGACAACAGTGCTGGTTACGATACGTCGTACGATATATTTTGTAAATTCGATGCGACGCCGTCCTGCAGCCGTGCTATTGCGAAGCCGGTATAGTGTGCCATGACCTTAAGGCCCCTTGCGCAAGGCCGGACTAGCGCAAGACTTATGATCTTTGCTGAAAGCCCATTTGCAAAAGTCTGGATTAGTTGATCCGGGCTTGTGCAAGTGGGCGTTATAATACTACGTATTAGAACATAAGCTGATAATGTTGTTTGCTGTCCCAAATAAGTGAAAAAGAGACAGCTATGTATATTCACAGGTACCAATAATGTTCCATTACTCTCAAAGTCCGGTGAGACTAGGTGCAGGACCAACAGCTATAGGTACTTTTCGAGGTACGGGGTTGTAACAACACCAACCCTGAGTTGTTCCGAAAATTCGTTAAGAAACACAAACCTTAGAAATATTACTGTTTTAAACGATTGCCATTCAACATTTTCTTGCCCTGTCCCCAATTTATCTGTAGACAGCGCAGTACGTTTTTCTCTTCCTTTATGAAATCTTTTTTGAAGTGGCGAAGAATCTACCTTTTAGTGGTCCACCTTTGGCAACGATATAATAAACTCCAGTTTGTGTTGGCGGCTGAATGATCCTATGAGCGGTGATAGGATCCGTTGGGTGCCGCCTGGTAGCTACCATCCTCCCACCGCCAAACAGCTTGCTGTGTTCTGCCGGTGTTCTGTTTACGCCACGTTTGGCTTAGTTTAGAGTCAAGAGCAAACCCATTTCAAATAAAAAATAAAATTCTACCATTCGTCATTGAATCATCCGCTATTGTTGTCATTATTTCTATTATTTAATGAGAAGGACCTACCGTACATTCCTGTTTTATACTTAACATTCTTTGTTCTATTTATTGCTTTGATTTGTCGGAATAAGGGCTTTCACATTTGCCTAAGGACCATAGTAATATTTTAGTTCCCTAATGGGAATAGTTGGGGAGGCAACTAATAAACTTAGGATTTTAGTGTCATGAGCTTCTATAAAGGTAGAAATGGTCCCAGACGCTGTATTTTAAATAAGAATTGCTCACTTAGGCTAAAAGGGAATAAAGGGGGCTTTCAGTTGAATTAAAACATGGTTTTGATTAAAATCAATGACTATATTTTTGGTTTGTAATTGCGTGCATATCTATAGCCTCCCATAGGGTATTTATAGTTGGATGCCCCCCTGCTAGGTGGACCGATGACCTGAGGAAGGTGGCTAGTGGCTGGATGCGAGAATCGGAGGACCGTTGAAGTTGGCGCGATCTTGGAGAGGCCTATGTCCAGCAGTGGACTGCAATAGGCTGATATGATGATGATGATCTATAGCTGATTTTCTTGGGTCTTGATCGCGGTTTATGTGACAATCATTAACGTCAGGGTCTGTAGGAATTTAAAGGGCCAGTTTCTGTGTTTTGGTCCGCTTATAACTATAGATATTATTATAGTTTTTACTTCTGTGTCTGTCGAATTTGTTAACAAAATCATAAATAAGAAAGATACACATTTGTGACATCAACCTTCACGAAATTGTAATTTGGTTGTATTTCTGATTAAACGTTTTAGGGTAGAGATTAACACATGATTAATTTTTAAACGGCTGTTTTAATATTACTTGACATATTTTTTATGAAAATTGACTCAAATAACCCGTCAATCTATAAAGATGCTATTTAAAAATTGATGAACTTGGGTCTAATGCTTTTGTCGATTGTAGTCTGTTTTATTTGCTATGAATAAATAAATAAAAGAATGGCTTTTAGAAAAGAAATTAACTGTCACCTTTTAAGTCGCAAAATCACGTTTTTTTGTGTTAATACCTACGTCTTCTTTTGCTAATATGCCTCCATTATCTAAAGGTTTTTTCGTCTAGTAGCGTTGACCAGCGGTTTCAGAGGGCCTATTCTCACGGAGAGGCAGACAGTCGGTAATTTATTACGCACGTACGTGTTACTCACTCGTCCTGAAGAGCCTAAAGACAACTAGGGTGGAACGATAGGACGAAACCATAAAGCCGTAACCGGGTTTTGGTTTCGGCCAGCCTACATTACCTACCGATACACGATGGTTCTCGAAAATACATTCAAACTAACTTTACATCTCTTTCCAGACGGTAGGTAGGCAGTTTCATCTTTGTAATTTACATAAAAAAATACTGTTTTGAAGGGATTTGTCACAATTGCGAAGCTTTATGTTTTGTTATTTACTTATTGTGATATGTTTTGTGGGCCGTAAACAAATAATCAGAGAACCCGATTTTTTATGAAGTGTAAATCAGAAATCAGAAAGTTTATTTGTCAGAATAAATACATGTTTTTAAGGTCTTAAAGTTAACATAAGTAAATGTATTCAGCCTGCATGCAGACGTACATACATAATACACAAGTACTCCTACGCACGACTACAGCAAATAGGTGAGGTCGTGACAGCTAAAAGCTCTTAGGTTTTGGTTTCGGCCAGATAGAACAGCAGTGATCAAATTGCCATAAGTGCTGGTACTGCTGATACTGGATTTGCGAATGACCAAAATAAGTAGAGACGAAATCTCGAATATCTTTTTCGTCTTAGTTTCGGCCAGATTTTTTGGTTCACTCCCTATTCCGAGTGGTCGCGTTCTCTTAAGATTGATGCCCATCCCGCATTTGGTTTATTTCGGGAAATGAGATATCGGTTTTTATTCAACCGTTGAAATGTATTCTGTTGTGTAATATAGAGGTGAGGGACCGTGTTTGTAGAGGCCTACTATACTTGCTGTAACTATACTGTACTACACTTAGCTGTAAATATATTGTTGGTTTAAGCGTGAAACGTTGTTTATTGTTATCTTAAGGCAAACTTCTGAGTTTACGGCTGTACTTATTACTGTAGGAGAGCCACGAGACCACAGGCTATAAGCCGTATAGCTCCAAAAGCGCCTTCATTGAAAAAACTATTTGACTTTGTCATTATTTCAGATGACTATTAATTTTTAATGTCAAATTCCTTTTAACATATTTATTCGGTTTACTATAGATGGCGTGAGAAAAATGGTTGTAGTAAGCTCTACCATTGACAGTTTTTTTTGACAGAATGCATCGTATAAAGTTGTTTTAGGGTTCTGTACCTCAAAAGGAAAAAAACACCTGTAAAATCACTTAGTTGTCCGTCTATTCATCTGTCCGTTTATATGTCTGTCCGTCTGTCCATCTGCCCATCTGTCTATCAACAAGACACTTTTTCTCGGGGAACGCGTGGAGTTATTAAGTTGAAATTAACATCAAATACTGTGGTCTGCGGTCCCTTGAGGCTGTGAAAAAAATCAAGCTTCTAAGTTTACGCAATCCTCATTTTAGTGGTATTTTCTGACATTTCGCAAGGCAATAAAAATCTATAGGGTAGGTACTTTTCATATCCCTAGAATCATGAAATTTGGCAAGAACTTAGAAAGTCTTAAAGGGTAAAAACCGAAAACTGCATTGTATGGATTACACTGTAGAAAATAAATCATTGTTTGTAAGAAACTTTAGTGCACGAGTCCGACTCGCACATGGCCAGTTTTATTCATATTGTACCCTAAAAACCGAAAAATTATGCCTCCTCTACTGTTCAATTGTATGGATACTTTTTTCGTTCACCTTACAAAACTTTGCAGCGGGGAGACTTTGCAAAAGCACTTTAGTTGTTCTTGTGACAAAGTACTGGTGGCGTAACACCAAAAACTGCAGCACAACCTACTCTCTGACTTCTAAACTCAGTACTAAAACCGCACGAGTAACATGGGCTTTGAGCTGGGAATAACTTTGCTAGTTCTCGTGTCACTGACCTTAGCGTCGTGGTTTAATTGAAATTACAGCAATGTCCTCATAAGGGTTAACTTACTTGTAACTAACTTTGGGGTGGTTAAAGATCTACCTCCTAGTGGTCTACACCGGGTTAGCGATGGGCGATTATTACTAAATTAATCGAATTATTCGAATTCCGTCGGTGAGTGGGAGTGCCAGAAGCTTCTGGGTGAGCTCGCTCTACCGTCGACTCTGTCTACGCCACGGCTTAGTCTAGAGTCATGAGTAAACCCATTTCAAATAAAAAGTAAAGTTAGTCTATATAGATCCCACTGCTGGGCAAAGGCCTCACCGTAACTATGAGAAGGTACGAGCCATACTCTACTACGCGGGCTCAGTGCGGATTGGTGGAGGGGTGCCTGTAAGGCAAGTGACCAACCTTACTGTCAGATGTTATTAAGCCGCCCTAACGGCCACTGACTAGGCTTAAAGAGACTAATATCAACCGATATTAGTGGGGACCAACTGCTTAACGTGCCTTCCGAAGCAGTTTGTAAGAGCCTTGGCCAGGTTAGCCAAAGGACGTGGGTTCAAATCCTTTTTTATTTAAACTTATATAAATAACAATATGTCAAAATACTTGTATTAAGTTTTAGAATGAAATATTTTACTAAGCGTCGATTTTTCAATTGTCAGATATAAAACACTTGTAAATAATTAAACAGCGACCTATATAAAACGTCATTCAGTAAGAGGTGTCACAGGTGTCAAATAGCGTTTTTAAATCAGTAATGCTCTATTTTATTCGACGAATATTTCTAATAGCCCTACGTGCCATGTTTTTTTAAATGTCGGTATCTATGTCTTTCTGTTCTAGTGTATTGTAATAATAATAATAATAAAGGCGCAGGGGCAGCATGTTGCGTGCTCTAGGTGAGTGGCGACACCTCGTACCCCGACTCCCGAGGGCCCGGCTTAACTTATATGGCCCTCGCCTCTTGTGCTTGCCTTAACCGGCCGGCCAAGAGTTGAGATCGCAAGAGCGGAACCTATGCTCCAGGTTGGAAGTGTAAAATGTCATAACGCCGGGGGCCTGCTGGCCGGTGCGCTCAGCACTGGCCACCTGCACCCCGCAGACTCACCTCTCTACAACCTTAGCCGCTCACACCAATGTTGCTGCCTTGCTACCCACCTGGTAGCTATTATAGGCGGCCCATTAAGTGAGTGGCGAGTCACCGTCTGCCGTGATTATCGAGATGAGACATTAGATATGGCAGGCGTCCCGTTGTCTCATCAATATCCCGGCAATCAGTCCAGCAATTTCCCATCCATAGAACCAGTATTAGTTCGCATCTTCTCCGCAATAGTCCTTGCACCTAGCGGGTGCTGTCTTTGGCTGTATCTTCTTAATAGTGCAGGCAGAGAGAGTATCCACTAGGTGTACATATCCCAACTCATTATCGTATCTCAAAGGGGCCTCTTCGTGTTGGATCCATATCCCCACGTACGCCTTTCAAAAGAACCAGCCTCGTGCCGTGATTTCCCGCAGGAGAGATACAAATAATAATAATAATGTCCTCCTAGCCGATTTCGACTACGGCGGCCTATCTCAACAGAGATTAGCCAACTGCGCAGGACATATTATAGTTCACAAGTGTGTGCGCAATACACAGGTACACTCTCTGTTCCTTCACTCTCATAATTCGGTGAGACGGCAGTCCGACATGACCGTAGAGAGATCAGGCGCAGGACCAACTGCTTAACGTGCTTTCCGAGGCACGGGGGTGTTAACACCACCATCTTCACCAATAGCTTATAAGTATATCGTAATGAAGATTTAAATGGGGGTGGTGATATGAGTAAATATACTCAAGTAATATTTACTTGTGCAGAAAGTCATAAATAGCCTACTATACGGGTAGACAGCAAAAAAAGTGTATCACAGGAATGCAACGGAGAAGATTCCTGTTAAATATTTAAATAGGTAAGTATTTATTTTGTTTAACACAAGGTTATTGCTGTAGCTAGAAGCTATCATCATGAATTTTAATTGCAAAAGTAGCGTTCCCATTTCGGCGGAACCCCGAACGACACTTTGCTCTGGTAGCTAATGAGTGCTGATACATCGTCGCCCGCGGGGGTCTATTTATTTCAATGATCTCTTTCATTTCAGGTTGTGAATAGTGAAAACATAATTAATTACTTTCTGGGTATTTCACTTAAACACATTATATATAATATTACTAGTATTCAGTTTATTACTATTTATTTATAATATGTATCATTTACAAGACGACCTGGTGTACGACGTCTTGGTGTAGTGGTTCGCGCCCCGGACTTCTCAACCAGGCGGTTGCGGGTTCGAATCCCGCAAGGGGCAAATGTTTGTGTGATGCGCATGAACATATTTTGTACCTAAGTCATGGATGTTTATAAATGTATATAGTATGCCTATTCGTTATCCTAGCCACCATAGCGTGACCTTGTGCTCACGCTTAGTTTCGGGCTAGGTAATTGGTGTGTTGTTTGAAACTATTTATTTATTAATATTTGTCGTATCTGTCCATGCCCTCACTCGGCTAGGGTCTACTGAAAACTAGGGCCGGGGCCTTATAATAACAAATAATAATAACATACAGTCGGTAAGTACGTCCTCCCATATAGGTACTTACGTCGCTCAGAGCTATCGCGTACCTACTGTACTTACCGGTTGAAACAATTTATTTATCTATACTAATATTATAAAGAGGAAAGATTTGTTTGTTTGTTTGTTTATTTGCAACGAATAGGCTCCGAAACTACTGAACCGATTTGAAAAATTCTTTCACCATTAGAATCCCGCATTATCTGCGACGGTCATAGGCTATATTAAATTATCAAAAAAGTGAGGGTTCCGTATGAAAACTTCGATTATGTAACCAAAGGTGAAAAAGGAAAATCATTAAAATGCGAACGCTGCGAAAACTATTGACAATAGAGCAAAGTAATGTTCTACAGTTTTGTACAGGACATCATTATCTACAATAAAGTCCGCGATAACATATGTCTAACTATAACAGTTAAGTCACAATAACTCCTTTTTTAGGTAAAAATATGAAATTTTTGCGGCAGCAAAAAGAAAGCCACAGTTTCAGTATGTCGGTATTAATCCTTATCCAAATAAATCACGTCATATTATAGGCTATATCAGTACCTGTAAGTTACTTTTTGAATTATTCAAATCGCACATACCATTAAAAAATTATCACGAGTAATATAATATTGTATCGAAGTTAGGACGGCAGCAAAGGCGGCCTGTTGCTATATCGTCAATAGATTTTTTTTTATTTAAAAACTTTATTGCACTTAGAACAGTGTACAAAAGGTGGACTCAATGCTAAAAGTATTCTCCACCAGTCATACCTATAAGTCATGCAGAAAAATTTTAATGGGTGCAGGATAATGTAGTCGAATAGAAATTAAAAGACGCAACAAAATATTATAATGTATATATAGATGGCGCTGTACGTATTTAACTCGCGGGTCAGCATGTACAGCTTGGTGGTGACCAGGATAGTACTTTTATATTGCTGATTTCTTCTTGACTTTTGTCTAATTAAATCAAATTTCACTTACAAAAATTAATCGACTGTGTCATCCGGTGGGACTCGAACCCACGTCCCTTCGCAATCCGGGCGAGTGCTCTTACCAACTAAGCTAATTTTTGCAAGTGCTTGCTACGCCAGTGAGCCGGCGTTCGAATTGTTTTTTGTCTAATTAATTGTTTGAATGCACTTATCTCAGATCAGAATTATCTATTCATGGTCCGATTTAAAAAAAAAACCTTTGTGTAAGGTCAACGTATCCAGCAAGGCTATATGATAGGTAATTTAAAAAAATCACGTTATGTCTTTCAGGAATGGAGTAAAATAAATAGGTGCGCATGCAGTCCTCGGGGAATGCATTTTTTCTATACTAATATATAAAGAGGTTAGGGTTGGTTGCACCATATCTCACATTATAACGGAGGAATTTTATTTTGTTTAAACATGCTAATCACAGGAACTGCTGAGTCGATTTGAAAAAAATATTTTGTGTTAGATAGCTTATTTCTCGGGGAACGCTTGGTATGAGCTATAAAATGCATAATACCTACCTAGAAATCAACAGGGAAGCAGTTAAATCAAAAAGCACGGACGAAGTCGCGGGGGACCGTTATAATTAATATGTTCATATTATTCACACGCGTTTTGATTCTTATCTTAAAAGATATCACAGTTTTAAAAAATACTCCGCTCCTAACATGCCCACAGGAAATCCTAAATTTACGCTAACGAAGTCGCGGGGGCCGCTAGTTTATTAATATTTGGCGTATCTGTCCGTGCCCTCACTCGGCTAGGGTCTACTGAAAACCAGGGCCGGGGCCTTATAATAATAAATAATAATAGCATACAGTACCTACGTAAGTACGTCCCCCCATATAGGTTCTTACGTCGCTCAGAGCTATCGCGTACTGTACTTACCGTTTACCGGTTTGTGGTTTGTTTTCCTAGGAAGCATACAATTTTAAAAACTAACCAATACATATCTAATATTTTTTTTATTTTATGTAATTTAAAAACAAACAACAATCCTTTGTAATTTAAAAACAAACAACAATTTTCCTAACAAAACAACAAGGAATGCAACTTCCCAAGAATGTATTTTTATTGGCGTCTCGTAGTAAAATAGTTCATAAGTATTTTGTTTACAATCTATTCTTTATAACCGGTAAAGTACGACTACAATCTTTGATACTTGTATTGTCACAGAGATACGATGAATTTGAAGAACGAATCATTTGAAGGAAGTAAACAAAAATAAAACAATATGTAAAATACTTACCAATTACATTTTTAAGATGATGTGTGGAAAAGCAGCCGATTAAATTTTAAATTCGTTTTATTTACTTTAAACAGTATGAATATTTATAGTATCAAGGTGTATCAAACCTTATATAGCAAAATATACCATACATACAAATAAAATAAATTATATAAACAGTCATTCAACTTAAATGTTACAAGGTACCTATCACTACTGCATTAAAATAAAATCTTAGTGACACCAACAATAATATAAAATCTCGACAAATACAATCCAGAACAACAACAAACCATCCCTAGGAAATCTAAAATGAGAAAAATATATGTTCAACACATTTGGGTCGTATTTTTTTTGGCTCCGAACATAGTGCAAAGTGTAAATGGACGTGCTGCGGAGTATGACCCTGAAGATTGTATGCCAGAAGACGGCAACTTGAACTTCACGGAAACAGCGCTCAAATACGGACACAAGTGTGATGAGCACGACGTGGTTACTGAAGATGGGTACATCCTCAAGCTTTTCAATGTGAGAGGAGACAAGACTAGACCAGTCTTCTTGCAACATGGCTTCATGGATTCTTCGGATACGTTCATCATTAGAGGCAACACCTCGATGGTGATTACTCTGGCTGACAAAGGATACGACGTATGGGCGGGGAACAACAGAGGTAATGTACATGGACGAAGGCATCTAACTCTAGATCCTAATAAAGATAAGGCTTTCTGGAACTTCAGCCAGCACGAAATGGGTGTACTTGACCTCCCCGCGATGATAGATTATGTTCTGAACAAAACTAACCAAACAAAATTGTCTGCAATTGGACATTCTCAAGGAACCATGATCTTTTACATTCTAACAGCAGAAAAACCCGAGTATAATGACAAAATTAAACTCTTCATATCTTTAGCTCCCGTGTGCTACCTTCACCACATGAAGCCATTGCCTTCAACTGCTGTGGGAATATGGCCTTTGTTGGAACCTTTGGTCGAGTTGTTTGGAATCGTAGAAGTATTTTCCAGGAGTTCAGTAATCGTAAGATTTGTGAAAATATTCTGTGCCACAGGACTGATAGGATACGTTTTATGTTCAATCGCTATTTTTGCGTTTGCTGGCTTCGATATAGAAGAGCTCGATAGAGATTTCCTTCCAGTCGTATTCGGCCATTTTCCCGGTGGTGCATCCATTAAGAATGGCAATCATTTGACGCAAATAGCCCATAAGAAGAGGTTCTCCAAATACGACTACGGTGTGCAAGGGAATATTGAAAAGTACGGAACTCCTGAACCACCTAATTATGATTTGGGAAACATTCGTATGCCTGTAGCACTTGTAGCATCTTTAAATGACAACTTTTCGACTTTGGAAGACCTGGACCTACTAAAAGAACAATTGAACAACTTGGTGTACTACCATGTGATGGAAAGGCCACAATATAATCACATAGACCACGTTTGGGGGAAGCATATGACGACATACTTGTTTCCAATGGTTTTGGATTTGTTGGAAAAGTATCACGATAATAATCTGACTCTAAAGTGAATAAAACCTCGTACTCTTGTGTCTAAGTAATGATAAGGTAATAGTGATGATGAAAATAAGTAGAAAGTAGTCGATAAGTTTCAGAATTTTATAAGTATTACAACTTCATTTGGTTCAAGTCTTGTACTCCTATTAGCAAGGACTAAGTTTGATAGAAACATGCGTAAACTTGATAAAGAAGTAGAAATGGACTCACTTAATTTAACGACTATAAATTATTGTATTCTGTTTCTTTTCGTTTTTTCAGCAAAGAAAGATACAGAACATACGTTTAGGCAAAAGTCTAAATCTTTGTACATTAGTCTTAGCCCGTGTCACTTCGGGATTGAGACCAATGCCAAAATAACTGCACACGGCCGCACGTTATACTACCCCACTTTGACCATGAGACCGCCTCTATCACCTACGTAATAAAAGCAGTTTTCGTAATTCAAATGGGTAACCTGAATTGCCGGCAGCACGTGCCGGCTGTAACATTGATTGCTTTGGTATTTACCTACGATAAGATGTAACGTAAAGACGTACAACTGCTGCACAAATTAGTACTTTACAACGTTGCATTGGTATATAATAAACGTTTTGTGATGTGCTCGTTGACTAGAAAAGTGCTTAGATTTATTTGAAGTATGGACCAGTAGTAAATTTACTCCCAAGATATTAAAACTCTAGTCCATGTTTGTTCCAAGATTTTCATATTTTCAACTTACCACAACATTGTGGTAGGCAAGAATTTGAATTTGTAGAGAATTTGATTTAACTAGCTGCCGCCCGCGGTTTCTCCCCTGCCTCGCCCGGCTGGCTTAAGGCCTGGAAAATGCGTACGACAACATTCAGTAAATCAAGTATTTTTGTGGATATTTCTAAATTCGGTTCTAAATATTACAGTGATAATTTAGAGTCTAAATAAAGAGGACAGTCTACATTTTTGCTAATTTCATGCAAGCTGAATACAAGGGAATACTAGCTTTAAGATCCGTATGTACAACTTGCCTAATATAATTGTATTCTAGCAAATAAATAATTGATTTGATTTGATTTTATACTGTCTTCTACTCAAAGTTTGACTGGAAAAAAATGCTTTTACTCGCCTAAATTGTACGACTATGATGATTATCACGGTAGATATTTGTAAATATCTACCGTGTATCAAGTGTAATAAAAAGTATCTTTTTATCTATTTTTATTTTAGAAACATTTGACTCGAGTTGCTGAAAATTATATATTTCAGTACCAGTAAGAAAGAGGACCTTGAGGTGCTTGTGTAGTATACCAAAAGTTAAGCAACCCACGGCGCGGTCGTGATTGGATGGGTGAACATTCCGACCATTTAAGTGACGTCCATGACAAGCATGTTGGTATTAGTCGTTAAGCCTAGTCAGAGGCCCTAGGGCGGCTTGATAACATCTGACAGTAAGGTTGGTCACTAGCCTTACAGACACCCCTCCACCAATCCGCACTGAGTCCGCGTGGTGGAGTAGGTATGGCTCGTACCTCCTCATAGTTGAGGTGAGGCCTTTTCCCAGCAGTGGGATCTAAATAGGCTGACTTATACCAGTAAGGCATATCAACCCTTACTGGTTAAACAGAACAAAGCAAAACAGAATTCACATTATAAAAATGTCAATCAACATATACATATTCTATAGTGTCTCATGTCTGGATAGACACCGTTATTCCCGATTTCCCTAACACAAGTGCTATAGCTACTTAAGTAGTACTTTGGGATCAGAGCAATGTACTTACCTATGTGTTGTCGTATATCTATTATTTTTTAGCAAAAAGGTATAAGATGCAGTCGATCGTGCCTAGCTGGCTATTCGGCCGCAATATTCGGCCACTTTCAACAGGCTTGATTTACGAGGGAGCCGAGAGCGGTGCAATGGAGCCGATTATGTTATCCGCCGCTTATTTGATTCCAGAAACACACACCGTTCATATGTCGACACATTTGGTACACTTTTCGTAGAAAAGTAAAGTATTTTTTTATTGCTTTTGGTTAAGAAAGGAAGTTGCGCTAATTTCTAACGCAGGCAGGCGGACATTAAATTATTGTTTTTAAATGATAAGAATTCACTTTGCAAACTAAATATTAGATATTATTGCACTTGAAAAAATGACCACCTGAGGCGGAAATCGAATCCCCGTTCCTCGCATATCCCCTCTGGTGGTCATTTTTTCAAGTGCAATAATATCTAATATTTCAATTGGTGGTCAATTTTTCAAGTGCAATAATATCTTGTAGGTGGATATTAACTTTCATTTAATGATATGTCCATATAGGTATCGAAATTCTCGAAAAAACTCGATAAGAAGTTCAAATCTCAGACTCCTAAGCCAAATGGTATTTTTAACATTTCGAATCTCAGCCCCTAGACAAGTCGTATTTTTAACCATAAATACTACTTAAATACTCTTACTTAGTTTTGATTACACTAAAGACTTTGAGACTTTTAATATTCGACAGTCACAATAGCGTGATTAATCACATCCACATCAATGATACAGAAACTGACCCAAAGTACGGGTAACTCGATAAAATCGCCATCCCAAAACTTGCTATTAGCCCACGGACATTAGTTTCGTGTTTCACAAATGAGAAATTACGTTCGGCCATTACCGAATTCCGTAGCAACATTTCGTTTAATTACTGTTTATTTTTAAATATATACAGTTTGTCCGGTTTTGAATTAGCGATTATTTATGGGCTACTAGAGGTTCCCCGCGTCTTCGCCCGCAAGAGTTGGAGTTCCATATAAACTTTCATCCCCTATTTCACCCCCTTAATGATTTTATATCGCGACAAAATGTAGCCTAGTCCTTTCCAGGGTCTCGAACTGTCTTCATACCAAATTTCATCTCAATCGGTTTAGTGGCTTAAGCGTCAAGAGGTAACAGACAGACAGACAGACACACTTTCGCATTTATACTATTGGTATGGATATTTCATCAAATGTTATTGACAAAAACCCCCATTGACAAAAACATTCTAAATCCCCCTCTTGAAATGGCAGCCATTTTAATTATTTAAAAAAACAATATCTATGGATCGGGAGGTCCTAAAAGTTATGAAAATGATTCATTTGAAATGTAACGCTATCGCCTATCAAGTGAAATAAAGATCAGTTCAAAATTACTAACTGTCATAGAGGAAAAAGAATGTTTTTAGAAATCTTGCTAAAAATATAAAACAGTTACACAGTTTTTCAAACCTTTTACAAAACTAAACCCAAAAATGCATTTTTTTTTTAAATTTGAAAAAACTTTTTTTTCATGTCTTTAAAATTTGAAAAATAAAAGGCCCTTAAATTATCACTAGTTTAAACCCGGACAGCCTGTATATACTGAAAAACACACGCATTCCATGCATGCGCGTCGCTTTTTGATTAAAAAATAACTTTTTTTTCTTTAGATGTATATAAATTTGAGGCAATAAAATCAAACTGCGCAATGCCTAGAAAACTTTTTATTTGATTAAAATTTCGTATATACTCTCATGACTGCAATAGTTTTCTCTGCTTACTGTATATGTTACAAAAAGACTAGTTCCGTCCATTACTTCAAACAAGATTCCCCTTAAAATAACCAACCGATGACGTTGGTCCAACGTCAACTGAGAAATCCCCGGAAATCCGCTTCGCCATCCTGAAAATCGAACAGAAAATGGAGCTCTCAATTTAAACAGACATCTAAATCTGCTCCAATTGTTATCACCGCTAACAAGCGTAATAGTTTTTGCCAAAGAATTCCGTGGAGCCTTCAATGGTCTGCGCGGACCAACTTCTTTAATAATTCCTTCCAACTCCAGCTGAAATAAGTTTTCGAAAGCGCCATTTTCTATTTTTAATTGACAATTCTCGTAAACTGTATTTTAGCTAAAGAAATACTTCAATGAAAGTTAGCTTATTATTTACTTGAGTGAAAATTACATCGGTATTAGGTAGCCACCAAGTTAGTCTTCCAGATTTTTAAGAATCCACAATAAAATATATGAAGGCCTAACGCGGCTAAGCAGCATATATAGTATGTAAGCAATAAATACGGGATGACAAATACTCTGACAGTTAGTTCATAGTTAGTTAATAGATAGTAACAAATAAAAATGTAAATATCTAATTTATCTTAAGTACGGCTCGCGGCCTAGCACCACGCACCTATATAAATGCACATAGGTGCAAGGGCGAAAGAGATGGCGCGATCGAAATTGTATATAAGAAGGCGTGCGCCGTACGCTCAGTCAGTGTATTTTTACCCGTCTCTAATAAAGCAACTTAAGGAAAACTGGTGTTACTCATTCTCCAAGGAGCTGACCCCAAGAAAGGAACCCCCGCGACCATTACATAGTAAGTAGGTAATTTAACTGTCCGTTTTGTTGCGGACAATCATTCATTACAGAATATCGATAAATTCAGCTCAATTTCAATCATAAACAAAGTTACTTTGTATTTACGACCATTTCGTGGCCGATGCTCATATCATAAAGATCTTAAGGTTTAGACGTTGATTGGTATGAATCTCTTGAAAATCAATAATTTTAACATCCCGTATGAGTATCGCCCTCGAAGTTGAGCTAATCGTCTTTTTCTTGAATTAAATTTTGCGTAGTTAAAAGACGTGTGTCTACATAAGTATTACAATGTCCTCCTGCTACCTGCTACCAATCGCAACAAAGATTAACCAACTGCACAGGACGTAATACTCTTTTATAGGTAGTTCGGTGAGACGGCAATACGATATGTAGTTCGGTGAGACGGCAATACGATATGACTGAAGAGATCAGGCGAGGCAATTTGTTGCAGAGTTTTTCTGTCTGGAACTAACTCAGAAACAGCTCGGAGACGGAAACTTTCGGCCTGACCTGGGCCCAGAATTCAAACCCGGCACCTCTAGACAGAAGCCAGGTTGCCGACCACTAGACCAACTCAACAGGTCAACTGAATACTAAACGAATGCCACTGTTGCAACACAGCTCCGGTAGATGTCGCTGCCTTCACGCAATGACGTAAGACAAAGAGACCAAGAATTTCACACGAGTGGATGGACTGCACGATAGCTCAGTTGGTAAGAGCGTTGGCCAGGTTAGCCAAAGGTCGTAGGTTCTAATCCTATTCGTGTGCAAATTTTTGGTTTCTTATTTAAACTTACTAAACGAATTGCCTCGATACTCTGAATCCAATAAACGCAGACGAAGACGGGCTATCAATTGAATCCTATCGGGTGCATATCACACACCTGCAGTCCTCAACACGGCTGAAAAATCGCCTAGGCCTACTTCCAGGCAGGTCAGTCCATCTGTGTCTAGTCAGCGATAAATCTCATGCCCGTTGGGACGGTAGTAAATAATCGCAGTATCCCGAACCATTGACGAGAGAATAGGGTGAGCTATTTGCTAGATCTAGTGCAACTTGTCGAGAGGTAGGTTTGGTTGGTAAGCAGACAACTGCGAATCCATACTAATACGACAGTGTCTGTATGTTACTTTTCTCCCCTTAACATGTTAAACTCCATAAAACCCGCGGGCGAATTAATTTTCAAATGTGTCTGGAAACACGATACGTGAACTCATTAAAACACAATTTTACGGATTACTTCGCGATTTATTTACATTTTATTTAAAACCTAACGTTTCGAACACTTACAGCGATCGTGGTCACAGGGAGACTAAGGTATTATTTGTCATTACAAAGTTTTGAAAAATTTTAACTACCGTCACTCAATAATATTAATTTACGTTCCTATTTACGCAGAAAGAGCTAACCGTGTCTTGAGATCTTGCAGTGCTAGGTGTTGCTTTGGTTTGTGCTAGTATAGAGGGTTGGAAAGTTCCACCGGCATGGGATCCTATTCTAGCATAATCCGTAAAATTGTGTTTAATGAGTTCAACAATTCGCGTAAACGTAAGAAACAAATACGATACGTGAAGGTTTAAGCCGCTGAACCTCAGGCTTATTACCTATCATGCACTAAGGCGCCCCGTTGTTTTGTATTTTTGGTGCTAAATAAATACTTTTTCATTCTTTCTTTCTTTCAAAAGCCAAGCGATGGCGAAAATTGCGCAATAATTGCTCCAAAATTACTATTTCGTATTACGCATCAGTAAAAACGAAGCCATAGCGAATATATGACAGTGCTGTCTCTACCGAACAATCCATGAATTAAAAGTGCAATTATTTTGTCTCCTTTGACTTGTCAAATTTTTTGTATTAAGTAAGCGAGTGATTTACCAGTGATTACATACGTAATAGGTGTATTTTATCATCTTCATTACTTCCTAGCGTTATCCCAGTGGTGCACTTGCACGCGAGTGCCCAGGGTCCGCTGGTCCAGGATGTAGCAGATCAGGTAATTACAGTGGAGCAACTGCCATCTGACCTCCGTGACCCTGTTAACGGGGGAACCTGACCAGGTTTGGATCATAGTTACGCATTCAGTCGCCTGAATGTGCAGGTTTCCTCACGAAATTTTCCCTCACCGTAAGAGCATCGGTTAGTGAAACAACTACGAGTAATGTACATAACTCAGAAAAAGTCATTGGTACATGGCGGCACGTGGGATCGAACCGGTACCTCCCGCATGAGAGGCAACCCGTTAGCCACTGCGCCACCATCGCTCCACGTAATACATGTTTTTGATGCTAAGCAATCGATCGCGCGTCTATCGCGCGATAACTGCACTATTTTCGCTGGTTGCAAAATTTTAGATATTAACCCTACTGATCTTCATGAAAGGTATACCTAGAGATAGGTATTTTGAGTCCTAGGTAATATCCTTACATTTGATAGTTTTGTATCACATAAATTATTATTTAAGAGGGTGAAAAGGGGAATGGTTAGTATGGGAAATTGGGCATTGTGCGCGTGAGACAAGTTGCCATATAAATAAATGATCGTAGAGACCTTTGGGCGCGGCATCGTCATCGCAAAAGAATCAAGTGAAACTCGGCCAAAATCAATTATTCCGCGCGTATCGAGTTTTTTTCAATCATTTGGCAAAAGAATAAAGATGAAAAAAAGGTCCTTTTTTGTCTAAATCTAAGACAATTTTTAAACTTATAATTCCAGACCTTTTTTCTAATACAACTAGGTGAAGGAATCCAGTGACGTTCAGCAAGAAATTCAAATAGCCTGAATAATAATAATCCTGTATTTTTACGGTTAGGCAAAGGAATAGTGTCATATTCAGCCTAAATGATGAACTGCTTATGCCTAATTCCTGGCAGGGCGTCCATCTGGAGCTAGTCAGCAATAAATCGCATGCCCATGAGAACGGCAGTAAATAATCGCTGCGTCCCGCTCCATCGCCCCTTTGACGAGAGAATAGGGTGAGCGATTTGCCGCGTTTAAGGACTCTATTCTCTAAGACGTCCATTTATTTATTTATTTTATTTAAAAACCAATAGCGTATACAGTGTGTCCGGGTTTCCACTTGCGATAATTTCCTTTTCTGGCGCCATCCGGGTCCATATTAGTTATTATTGGCGTATTAAACGGAAGTTGATGGTTTATTCGACACAATTCCTATACAAAATATGTCAAATAATTTTAAAACGGTTGTTTAAGGTTTAAACATTATTTTTTTTAACAAACACACCAATTACCTGGCCCCAAACTAAGCATGAGCTTGCGCTATGGTGACTAGGATAACGGATAGACATACTTATATACATTTATAAACATCCATGACTTAGGGACAAATGCTCGTGCTCATCACACAAACATTTGCCCCTTGCGGGATTCGAACCCGCAACGTGTTTTAGAAGTCCGAGGCCCGAACCACTACACCAAGACGGTTGTCATGCATTCTGAACTCGACCCTTATTTAAATAAAAGATTTTTGACTTTTACTTTTCGCTATCGCACTTGCTCGATGTCATACTGGCTTGTGGGAGAGAGATGGCCATAGTTGAAGGAACATCGTCGTCTAACATGGTAGGGGCTCATAGCCGTTGGGGATAAGCATTGAGCATTTGCGCGCAACATTCGAATACGAACGGAATTCCAAGCGTATTGCTCAATGAACTCGCGAAATACGTTTAATACCGAAGGCTAAGCTGCAAAATTTTGGATATTTGTTTTGTCTTCGTCACTGGTTGATGAAGAAGAGGCTTCCTTTTCTTCTTTATCGTGATATATAGTTATCTATACTAATATTATAATTGCGAAAGGGTCTCTGTCTGTCTGCCTGTTACCTCTTGACGCTTAAACCACTTACCGATTGAGATGAAATTTGGTATGGAGACAGTTCGAGACCCTGGAAAGGACATAGGCTACATTTTGTCGCGATATAAAAACATTAAGGAGGTGAAATGGGGGATGAAAGTTTATATGGAAAACACACCTCTTGCGGACGAAGTCGCGGGGAACCACTAGTATTCTATATTTTACAAAAAAGAAGTGTATGATATGACACAAAACAAATTAAATATTTGAATTAACCAATAAGTAGCGTCTGCGATTACAAAATTATGTTATAAATAACATATTCCAAAGCTATCGTTGTACCTATCAAGTATTGGATAGTTCATTATGCGTTTATTTTCTGCGATTTTTTTTGAACCAAATATAGAACCTACAACCTACCTGGCGGGCTTAATGCCTTAATTAAGACATTTTCTACTAGTCAACCGCGTGGGAATGCAGAAAAGTAATCAATAGCAGGTCATCATACTAATATTATAAAGCTGAAGAGTTTTTTGTTTAGTTGAAGATGAAATGCCTAAGATTATTTTAACACCATTCCTTTTTAAGTCCATCGGTATTTTCGTTGAAAGTCGTTTGGCATTTGTCTAGATGGCTTGGTCGGGTAGTAACCTAACTAATTACCACAAAACATTGCGTTCTAAGACAAGTTACAATACCTTGGCTAAACCACTATGTCTAGGCCATGGGTCTAAAGCTAAGGTGCACGGGCGCTACTCAGTAATTCGATGTCTTGATTTGAATGACTTCTTTATTGCTCTATAATGTGTAGGTACAACATGTTGTATTTTTATTATTGTTTAAATTGTTCCAAAAATCTCACTAATTATCTAGTCCCAAACTAAGCGTAAGTTTTTCTTATGGTGACTACGATAACGGATAAACATTCTTCAAACATTTATAAACATCCATGACTTAGGTACAAATGCCCGTGCTCATGACACAAACATTTGCTTCTTGCGGGATTCGAACCCGCAACCGCTGGTTTAATAGTCCCGGGTACGAACCACTACACCAAGACGGTAGTCAAAAAACAATATAGTGTAATAGTATTTTTTTTTTGTTTCAACAAACACACCAATTACCTAGCCCCAAACTAAGCGTGAGCTTGTGCTATGGTGACTAGGATAACGGATAGAAATACTTAAATACATATAAACGTCCATGACTTAGGTACAAATGCTCGTGATCATCACACAAACCATTGCGGGATTCGAACCCGCAACCGCCTGGTTTAGAAGTCCGGTGCGCGAACGACTACACCAAGACGGTCGTCAAAATCATTATGGATGAATCATGTTATGTATTTGTTGTCTTACATAGTAGACCCTAAACTGTCTGGGTCGACCGCAAGCCAGGAGCTCGTCTAGCCACAGTGCCAAAGTTGGGTCGTGTAATTCCCCTAAGCAAGCCCCCGCGGTCATCCCGAGAGTCCTCTGACTTAACACTTAAGAGAACATGCTTACTTAATGATTACTTGGCGACTCATTGGCTTAACGAGTCTCCGAAGGCTGAGAGTTAAGGACGAAAGGGGTTAACGCCAGCCACACAGAAACATTTTGTGCAAATGGCTGGATTCATTTAAAAAATGCTGAAATTGTACGTAACTTAGGTCAGAAGAGGTATTACATCGAACTGTTGTGATTGGTTGACTTTGTCATAACTCAGTTATACTATAACTACTCGTACATTAACTACTTATACCACAGTGAAAGTCTTGATAGGTTTTTAAAGACATTTCTAAAATGATTATTTTTACCATTTAGAGATATTTATTTATTTATTTAGGAACAGCAACAGAACACAAATTAAAACTTACATACTAATTACACAATTTAACAAACACTGTGGTACATTTGCATTCCGGTTACAGCTGAACACGACATTTGCTTAAAATAAGTTACGTGTTTGAGAACTTAAGCAGAAATTATATATATATAATTTATAGAATTATAGAATACAGCATTAAAACAGTGGCTCACTATAATTTGTCTTTGCATGACTTTATGTATGACGAGTGAGACAAAGAAAACAAGTCTAACTCTCTGCTAATACTATTGTACAGTCGACACATACGGAACAAGGGGTTGTTGTATGTAACATTATTTTTGCACGCTGGCAGATCAAACAGTTGTTGCCTTCTACCACTGGCTCTTGTTTTGAATGAAAGATGGCTCAACAAATCCTCTGCGTCCCACACAGAGTTTACGATCTTGTAAAGCGTCGACAACCCGGCTATGTCTCGCCTCGATTGAAGGGTGTCCATTTTAAAATATTCGAGTCTATTCTCATACAATTCCAGTTTACGCCTTAGACCAAATTTGACGCTTATATATCGTAGAAAACGTCGTTGAATGGCTTCTATGCGGTCTATATGGGTGCTGTAAAAGGGGGACCATACTACTGAACAATATTCCAATATACTTCTGACGAGAGAGGCAAACAATGTAAGAATACTGGCTGACTGGCGAAAAGGCTTTATTGTTCGGAGCACAAATCCCATGATTCTGTTAGCTTTCGAAATCATATAGTCATAGTGGTCTGTGAATGATAGTTTGGTGTCGAGCATTACTCCGAGATCTTTAACTACATCCTGTCGAGTCAGTGCGATGTCATTGATGGTATAAATGGTATTTATTGGGTGTACGTTTTTTGTGAATGTGATTACGTGACATTTTGGTATGTTAAGAGACATGTTGTTTTTAAGGCACCATTGGTACAGTTTGTTATATGAGTATACTTTTATCTTTTCAGATTTATCTACGCCATATTGAATGCTGAAAGTGAAAATTATTATAAGTAATTAGGTATTTCAGGTTGTTATTGTCAGGAAAACAATAAAACTGAAAATTCAGATACATGGGTTAGATAGAGATGGATTACATTGCATCCAATTTTCAGGAGAGAGGCAGAACACTCAGAATCTTAATCGAACTATAAAGAAACCCAAATCATTGTTTTTTCCCATCTGATTATTTCTATCCGCTGTTAAAAATCGTACGAATGCATAATTTAACTCATTCATAGAAAAATACGCACACTCGATATATATCTGCGTAACGATCAACTAAAAAGTGAAATTCATTAATAGTGCGCGAACGTTGCGTTATCCCTCTATAGACTTTGTTTTCGGATATTTTAAAGTAAATATTATTTTTTTGCGGCTATTTACATCATTTTATTTTCAGTAATAATAGTTTTCTATTTCAATAAAAATAATCAATTAATTAAATATGTACTCTTAAGAAAACTTAAAAATCTACTTATTCGAAAATGTAACCGTGTCCATGAGGCAAGGAAGCGAGAATGCTAGCTGCGTTTCCGCGGTGGATAGCCAAACTTAGCCTCTGAGCGAGAAATGAGCCAGCTTTTTTATTTTCCAGAATTGTATTTAATTTAGGGGCTATTTTTCTAAAAAGTAATTTGGCGTTAGGTCCCCATGGTCCAAAAGTTTCAACGCCAAACGGTGCAAACACATAATCACCTGCAAGAGACTCGTATTTGCGCCGCTTGGCGTTTTCTGCCGACTCAGCGGCAGACCCAGCTTAATATTATTCGATAAATAAGATGATTAAATATAATTGCGATAAAGTCGTTTCTTTATATTGATCCCTAGATCGTTTTTAAAATTATGGCACCCCTTTGAAATGTAACTCCATTTTATTCAATCCACTGACTCTAAGTACAGGAAGAAAAGAAATCACAAAACAATACCTATTTTGAAATTTCAAACACGCACAAAATAACGAAGATTGCTAGCAAGCAACTTTATTGAGGTGCTTGTGGCGCAGTGGCGGCAGCGCTTTGGTAGTGATACCAAAAGTTAAGCAACCCACGGCGCGGTCGTGATTGGATGGGTGACCATTCCGACCATTTAAGTGACGTCCATGACAAGCATCTCCGTGCTTCGGAAGGCACGTTAAGCAGTTGGTCCCGGCTAATATCTGTGGTATTAGTCGTTAAGCCTAGTCAGAGGCCCTAGGGCGGCTTGATAACTTCTGACAGTAAGGTTTGTCACTTGCCTTACATACACCCCTCCACCAATCCGCACTGAGCCCGCGTGGTGAAGTATGGCTCGTTCCTCCTCATAGTTGAGGTGAGGCCTTTTCCCAGCAGTGGGATCTAATAGGCTGACTTATATAACTTTATTGAAAAACATTTGCTAAACCAACAAAACATTCAATGGCATGGATTTTTTTCTTAAAAAAAAAGGGTATTTTAAACTAAAAATTGTTTTGTACGTGAGACACTAAAGCCAAGCTGTGGGTGTAATGTAAAATAAAAATAATGTAGAGTAGCGTTTGGAACAAACCATTTTATTTCTGCCTCACTTGAGGAATGTCACACTAGGAGGCCGTGACTCAAAGAATCATAGGCCAGTAAAGGGCCAGAGCATGTTTACTTATTTTTTGGGGTGTACTAGCGCATCGGCTGTTAGTGAATATGTAACCAGCGCCCCACATGTTTGTCACTGGCTCGACTGTCTGTGGGCCCTCGAACCTACGACCTTTCGCTATCCGGGCAAATACTCTTCATACTGACTGAGCGACCGAAAGGGTTAGTTACGATAATTTGTGTAAGTGCTTGCGGTTGATTTCATTGATACTTGGGTGATGTACCCACAATGTGCTTTAGTTAAAACTTACAACAAGCAAAGAAATTAGTATTTGCTATTACAAGGCCTAAAGATTACAGTAAACATCTTAGCCAGTGACGTCACCGAAGAAAGTACCCAATTATGAGCCATAGTTTAAAAGCCAGGCAGTACCACTTCAGCCGGATATGGGAAACATAATTCGTGCGTAATCATCCCTCATCACCATGGGTCTTAAAAGTGGCTGCTTTAACCCTTAATTAGACTATAGTAAAATAGTTACCACCTTATTTTGAACTTTAACGTCTCGAGGATTATAAGACCGCGGCCGGGCCGATGAAAATTGATTTTCTATTGTATCTGGAAACATACGTGAAGGATTAATCTGTAGTCATAAGATCAAAAACCTTGTTTTGTACATGACATGCCATTTTAAAATCCGCCTACGACAGCCAGTCTCCCAGTGAGACAGTGCTGGCATATCTGCAGGCTGCCGCAGGGCGATTAAGCGAAGTTGCCGCAAAACTGCGGATTTGGCAAAATACTATTCCATCTAACTTTGCCGGCCGTTGTAACGGTACAGCGGTTAATTTGCATGCGAGCTATGACCGGAAGAGCAACGTGAAAACCGATTGCACATAATAATGCCGACTATGAAATGCCACACTAGCAGTTCTCTGAAAATGTAAATTCAGAATAACTGAACACAAAGTTTACAGAGGATCAAGACCTTGAGACCACCTCTCTCTCTCTCTCCTGGGCATTATTAATCCCATCTGATGGTGGTGTGAGACCGCCTCTATTCCCTACGTAATAAAAGCTGTTACCGTAGTCAAATGGTTACCGGCGTGCGCCGACCGTACAGGGAATCAACAACCTGCCCTTTTATTTCTTTCTACCGCGATCACGGTTCTAATTCCAAACAATGACATAAATCAGGATTCTTTTTTTTCATTATTTCGATAGCTATCAATGTTTTACACATATCAGTTTGAAGCTATTGTTGCTTTCGTAAAAACTATTGGGTCCTGCTGACATGCATGCACAACATCTGAATCAATTTTGAACGTTTTTTTTTTATTTCATTAAAGTTAATACATAATTTTGGTTATGATGGTTTTTTTTTGTATTACAAATGAAATTAAAGCATTCAAAAGACTTGTCCTCTTTTTGTATGGAGGGTGGTTTTTTATTCCAAGATATCACCAACCACTAATAACTTATATTTATTTTTAAGCTACAAATATATGAAACACGTAACCATAGAAATCTGAATTTTAAACGCCTGCATTTTTGAGAAAAAATATGTTTTGTAATGAGGCTTCATCCATTGATCATTACTTGTATTTCCTGGCTGTATAGCTATGTACCATTGCCTTTCCACTGGAGGATAAATACTACTAGGTACTACCACAGATTATGTAATAGGTACTACTGTCAATGGAATCACAATTTTGCTGTCAATATTTTTTTATGCGTTAATTGGTATAGGCGAAGGTGCGGTTTATGTACAGACAAAGAGAAAAATTAATTTCAAATTTTCTCTAAATCGGAGGCCTTAAAAAATATATTAATTATGCAGAAAGGCTAGTTTTTGTGAACTCTTTCATATAATATTTAGTTTATTCTGGTTAGAAATATTGATGAATAAAAAACCATTAATGGACAAGTCCTTTTAGCTACAAGTTATCGTTGTTGAGCGAACACTACGTTTAATCTATGGTTAAATACGCCAACTGCAATCTGACAATCTGATTGATACAAATCTGCAATTCTATGCTATAGCATACTTTTCAGAATTGTAGATTTGTATCAATCAGATATCAGATTTGTATCAATAGATAGATATCAATCAGATAGGTATACCTATTAAAATCCGCCCCAAACCGCCGCAAGTCGATATTATGGTACTGAAACTTCCCAAGCTTTAAAAATAGAGCCTTCTCAATAGAAGCGCTAAACAAAGACGTGATTAATGGCACAATTTGCGCGTCTCTAAGTAATGACGCAAATGACATGACGAATGACGCGAATGCCGCCATTACACGCTAATAACCGTCAGCTTGACATAATACTAATTATCGTTTCGAACATTTGGATAGCGTGTGGAACTAAACATTACACGCGTATGTAACATTAAATAATCCTTCATGGTCCATTATCTTATAAATGTTGACTTACACCAATTAATGTATGCTAGTAAATATGTCTAACTTTACTTGTTACTTAGGAATTTATCTAGGATTACTAAAAATATATACATAATTTTAACCATAAAAAGCATAAAACAAACAGACAAGGTGTAAGTGAGGCCTAATTTTTAGCAAAATATAATTAAAATGTCATCACTTTATTTCTGTTCAGTCATCTCGTATTTAACGACATTTTACTAACGACAATAGTGGTCGCTGCATATATTATCGGCCAGTTATTTTTATCTGACAGTGGAAATCGGCCATTATCGCACGTTCAATAGATAGAATAATTATGTAATTCTACTAAGGCATAAGCTTTACTAAAAGGCTATATATAGTAATGCTGATTTCACTATAATATCTATACCTATATTAAACGAGTTAGTTTGAATCACTAAAACTAGTGATCCTACTTTGAAAAGTCTTTCACCAGTAGGAAAAAAGCTTTTATTAGTCCTAAGTAATAAAGGCTATATAATTTTTTTCAATTAAAGACTACGTTTCATTTGAAAAATAAATCCGAAATTTTCAATCTAAAGGTTACACTTATAACGATATATAAATATTATTAATCACATTAGTGAAAGGGGTATTGAATGGGGTATTGCAAAACAATAGACAGAAGCCAGAAGCTCTTATTTTTTTAGTATCTCTGCAGTAAATAAAACGCTGCGGCTAAATTAAGACATTATATCCCACTTTACCAAGTTAAATATTATTTAAATTTCGTAAAAACCCCAAACTGGTAAGAATACAAGAGGTGAAGAGAGCGTTTTCGCAAAATCGCGTTTCGCAGCTTCAGAGCAAATTATACCTATTAAAGTCTAAGTAATTGCGTCGTTTAGATAAAATTTTCTCAGATATTCAGTAGAATTTATGTTTAGGAAAAAAATCAGGCGTCCAGTGAAAAATAGGCGCGATAGAACAACCTGGATTTACGGCGAGATGTGACTCTCAACAAATCTAAATAAAAACACAGTTTCAGATAGCTGAAGGTGTTATTTATTAGAAAAAAGCTGGTAAGCGTGAGTCGGACTCGCAAATGAAGGGTTCTGTACCATCACAAGAGTTTTGTACCAGATCCAAAACAAAAAAACGTTTTTTGATTGCGGATGGGATTAAGTTCTTTTTTTTTTTTTGTTCCAACAAACACACAAATTACCTAGTCTCATACTAAGCGTGAGCTTGTGCTATGGTGACTAGGATAACGGATAGACATACTTAAATACTTTTATAAACATCCATGACTTAGGTACAAATTCTCGTGCTCATCACACAAACATTTGCCCCTTGCAGGATTCGAACCCGCAACCGCCTGGTTTAGAAGTCCGTGGCACGAACCACTACACCAAGACGGTCGTCAATTTGAGGACCCCTTTTATTTTTAAACTTTATTTTAGTTTTTGTGGCAGTCGCTTCACTGTAATTACCTGATCTGCCACATCCTGGATCATGGTCAGCGGACCCTGGGCCCTCGCGTGCGAGTGCACAACCGGGATAACGCTAGGAGGATGATGATTTTAGTTTTTGTATTAGTTTTTATAATGGCAATAGAAATCACAACCTGTATACATTTAGATTTTCTAGCTATTACGTTCAGCAACAAGATACATCCAATTGATTGACAAACGGACGGACAAACAAACAGACAGCGGACGCTTAGCAATAGGGTTTCGTTGACCACCTAACCGTTGTAACCGTAAAAACTCGAAGCATTGTTAAAAAGTGAGTTTTAATTTACGATAACATCAGGCCATTAAAGTTTCAGGATTTAATTTATGAATATAATTGCTTAATTGAGAAAGAGACAGTTGCCCAACCAACCGTGTTGGTATCAGCATCGATGCAATGGCACGAACAATGAATAATTTTATTCACATAAATAAATTAATCTACACCACTGACCTCTATTAAACAAGTACACTGGACTACATACTGTCAACCTAAAAATGAAGCCATTTGATTATCGCCATTTTGGCGCTGACGGCTGTGGTAAGCGGGTAGTGACTGTTCACGGAACTAATGAGAGTTGACATAAACTTAAACAAGTTACTCTATTTTAGTTCCCTAGACCCTCGATTCGGCCCAAAAATACTCTGTCATTTCTTAGAGAATGTTTAGTCCAGCGTACTTATGTTATGGAGCAGTGATGACAATAATATTATAAAGAGGAAAGATTTCTGTCTTGAATAGGCTCCGAAACCACTGGACCGATTCAAATGAAAGGTACAGAGATAGTTTGAGACCCTAGGAATGACATAGGCTACTTTTGTCGCGAATTCGCGATATAAAATCATCAGGGGGGTGAAATGGGAGATTAAAGTTTGTATGAAAAATACGACTTTTGCCGCGGGCGAAGTCGCGGAGAACTGTTAGTTTACTAATAAGCAGGAAGTACTAGCATACTACTTTTATAATAATCCATACTTATATTATAAATGCAAAAGTGTGTCTGTCTGTCACCTCTTGACGCTTAAACCACTGAACTGATTGAAATGAAATTTGGTGTGGTGACAGTTCGAGACTCTGGAAAGGACATAGACATTTTGTCGCGATATAAAAACATTAAGGGGGTGAAATGGGGGATGAAAGTTTATATGGAAAATCCAACTCTTGCGGGCGAAGTCGCGGGGAACCACTAGTAAATAATTAAATCATTTATTTCAGGACCGTTTCCCATAATGGAATAAGAAAACATTCCCAAATAAGATAAAATTCCCAATTACTTTTGTCAGTGCTAAAATATTTCACAAAGCAACTAAAATTTTTCAACCGTAATCATTTTAGCCTAAATTAAATTTGGAGGCATTGTACAGTTGTCCTGTATTTTTTTATTAAACCTATGAACAAACCTAAACAATCAAATGTATCAGAATAATACTTCTTTCTTATGACTTTTTGTGCCTCGCCAAGTACAAAAAGTTGTCAACTTTGTTTTGACCAAGTTAAGTAAGTGACAAGTATCGTGACAAGTTACCAAAAAGCTTTTCCGGATAACGAACATCGCTCAAACTGAGACACAGTTCTTTAGGTAGTGCTTTGGAGAGTGAATACTTACTTAGTGTTTTATGTATATTTTATTGTAGTAGCTCGGTTTATTCTAACAATTCAGGATTCTAGTAGTAGGCTACGCATCAACTTACCCAAATCTGTCAAAATATCTCAAATGATATTGAACTCAATGTGATGAACTATAATAAGGTGGACCCAGATATTACTACAAAGGGAAGTACTGAGAATCATAAGGTATTAAGTGCCAAAAAGAAACAAAATTAAGTCTCCTAAATTGGGTATTTACTAGTAACAAAATTAGGTAAAAAGATTCTATAATTTATATGTTGATTTGGTACCTATTCAGTTCCCAATTTTCAAAAGATAAATCTTTTATGTTTTGCTACATCATCCCACTAATATTATAAATGCGAAAGTTTGTGAGTGTGTGAGTGTGTATGTTTGTTACTTCTTCACGCAAAAACTACTGAACGGATATAGATGAAATTGGCACAGAGATAGATTATAGTCTGGAATAATATATAAGCTACTTTTTATCCCGAAAAAAAACACAGTTCCAGTAGGATACAGAAATAGTAGCTTACGCGGGCAAGGTCGCGGGCAACAGCTAGTTGAAAATAAATTCAAAACTGAATGAATGCATGAATGATTATTTATTTGCATTAAAACATGGTAAGTATATATTAGCTACATAATAAAACTCCCTGTCATTTCTAATACATGATAATCGTTATAACGATCGGTAGCAACATCTGGGTTAAAATATGGTTGCGAAAATCTCCACTCACACAATCCACACACGCCTCTTCGTTCCTCGACGGAGAGGTACGGCGGTGACATTTCCTGACGTAAAAAAAAACCTAAAAATGTATGATGCAAAGAAAAAGTTCTCGTTTTATTCACTTAATGTATCATTCCCATTCACTAGCCACGGAGCTTCCCGTGAATTCTCAAGAGAAAGCTCCCATGATGGCAAGCCGGAATACCCCATATTTCGCACCAAGACTCAAATGTCTGCCGATAGCAAATCAAGCTGAGCACTGCAGCATCTTATGTAGTTGTGACAAGAACCATTTTGCAATAAAAATGTGTAGTCTTATTTGCTGGTGACGTAATATCCCATATTCCGCACCAACCAGACTCGAAACGTGACAGAGCGGGCTACAATCACAAAAAAGCACGTTCATTCAAAGTGAGTACGAACGAATAGGGTATTAGGCCCGGCAAATGGCACTGGGTGTAATTTGAAAGAAAAATCGCGCGGTACGTCACTGCATCTTGCCTAGGATCACAATACCCTGTTGGCGCAAATTACCTACAGTACAGATGACAATCTACATGCAAACCGCGCTCGAGCAACGCACACATAGACACCGCTCACGGACACGATATCTCGGAACGGTTGGGAACAGTACGAGCGCGATTGTACACTTCGCTTGAGACACGCATCTGTAAACTTTTTTGTGCAAAAATGGAATAACAATAAAAAGCTATTATAACTATTCAGTGGACGGTTGTTTAAATTAATAAACGGTGTATGGTCGTTTTTACAGGTTAAGGTAAGCTACCTGTTGTTACAGGGAGTTCTTGTATTTCTATTGTCAATTAATTACACACTAAAATATAATAAAAGTGCATTTCGCCAATGTCGAAATCGTCGCAAGATATTTAGGTTGTAAAACAACATTATAATGAAATTATTTTAGTTTTGGTATTATCCTTATCCTGTTTCATTTCAACAATAAATCAAACAACTAGATACGAGTGCCACTACCACAATATTTTTTTGGCATACGCACAAGTTGACAGCCCTAGCGCGAGCGCCGAGCGTAGGTCTGAAAAGTGAAGAACATACGGATGTTTGTTTTCTGTACTCTTGGTATCTTGGGATCTTGCCTAGGATCACAATACCCTGTTAGGGTGAACGCACAATGGTCCGCTTGGCTAATGCTAGTCACGCGCGCGCGAGAAAGGAATTCATTTGTAACGAAAGTTGTGCTATTTTGCCGGTCGGTACGGGTGCAAGAAAATTATAGTGTGGAGACGGCACTAAGGTGGAATTCGTAGCTATTTGTGATATTAGATTTTTTGAAAATAAAATTCATTTGAAAGAAAGAAAGAAGAAAAAAGAAAGAAAATACATTTATTAATGAATGGACAGCACAACACACGGAAATAAACAACGTAAAGGGCCCGGGTATAAAACAAAAAACTCAGTAAAATTACAATTTACCATGTCCATATTAAAGCCCACTCAACTTAAGTCGTGACCCGCTAGGGGACCCGACCCTGGTTTTCAGTAGACCCTAGCCGAGTGAGTCCACGGACAGATACGCGGAACATTAATAAAAATTACAATACATAAATAAATCATATGATAGTTGTTACTTTACGCCTTTCGATTTCGCTTTTACTTAGCGTGTGTATCCCCATATTAACAACCCCGGTGTCAGTCTTTATGAACCGCCCCATAGGCTTCATAGCTGACTAAAAGCTTATTTAACCTGTCAAACCCCATAAGACCCGCGGGCGGGGCCGATAACAATTAATTTTCTATTGTGTCTGGAAACATGACGCGTGAAGATTTAATCTTTCCAGACATTGGATTTGAATTCATCGTAAAAACGCATTCTATCACTATCAGACCAGATCAGCAACTATATACTGTCTTGACCCATATAAAACTATGAATACATTTATTTACCACATTTATTTACAAAACCTGCATTCATTTACAAAGAAAAGTGATACACATTGTTTTAACACTAGAAATAAAAATAAACTTGCTGTTCCACAATTCAGGCTTCAAAAGGTTGGTCAGTCTTTTATGGGGAAATGTATCAATTTCTTTAACAAATTACCACATCATATTGTAGAATTATTAATTAAAAAAATGAAATCATTAATTAAGGATACTTTAATGACAAAGGGTTATTATAAGGTAGACGATTATTTGAATGATGTCAACGTGTGGACCAGCTCGCACCAGTAAAATTTTAATTTCTGTATCAAAATATTATTTTTAAGAGGCTTTGACAAAAGTGACTGAGTTTCTTGCGCTGCTTCTTCTCAGCACTAGCCCAGAATTTATCCCGAACGTGTATAAGTGCCCCCAGTGGGTCTACATGCATAAATAAATGACTTTTATGACTTTTTAATAGGGTGAAAAATGTATCAGCACATAAGTCAGACTATACAATTTTGTGGCAAAATCACTTTTAATACAATTAATATGTATAAGATGCTAATGCACAGTGTTTAGCTTGACGTCGCTCGTGTTGTCGTTCGTACATCATACTCTTCATTCATAGGTTTTTACACCCAGATTCAATTGAATAAAATAAACAAATCAAAAGCTGTCACACAGCCCTAAAAAAAGAACGAATCGTTAAAACTCAAACACACCCCGCCCATTAGAAACGTTCGAAAATCTATCGAAAATCGATTGAATCACCGATTCTTGATGTCGACCGGGCAATTCTCGGAGTAATGGTGATAGCATCCGCTGATTATGACGTTTAACAGCTACTTTGAATGACACTTGCCCAGTAATTCCATCGTTATTTTACATGGCTGGCGTGCATTACGTAAAGTGATGGCAATTTGTTGCACAAGAATCTTTACAAGTCCTTTCTCCGGGTACCTTCCTACATATGTATGTGTTAAAGTTAATATAAGTGGCCATAAGTACTAAATAGTGGCCAATATACTAATATTGGCCACAATAAACAAATTATACTTACCTATCCCTATCCGATAACTTTAGTAGAGCATCAATTGATCAGCTAGTAAATGGTATTGTATACTGGTTACAAAGATTTGTTGATTGAGTTCTATGTTCGAAAAAGTTATCCGTGGCACCCAAAAGTAGGTAGACTTACCGTAGGACCCAATTCAGGTCATAGACTATAGATTATATAGTAAAGAGAGCACTAAAAATGACCTCCTGTCTGACTTTATTGGGGATTCTTTACAGTTTCAGTTGCTTCAATGTAAACTATCTGTGGGGGGTGGGGAGGCCTCTTGATATGTGTCACAGACTTCTCTAAACTGAACACTATGTAATGTTGCTTTATCGTTACCTATTTGGTAAGAGAAAATAAATATATTAGTTGTTTTTACCGTTCATAATAACGAATGCGAGTTTTAATGATTCCGGTAATGTGATGTGGAAAGAATGAAGAGCGCTCTGGCCGAATTGAAAATCGGAACAGACGAATTTAACTACTTATTAACATTAAAGCATTTCCCGAAGTTTTAATTAAAAATTATAAGGATTATTTTGAAACTCTGAGAATATTCACGATGAGCAGCCTATATACATATTATATTTTAAACATTTTTGTTTTAACTGGAGAAATGCTCTATGCAATTTGCAATACAAACTGTTGTTTGTCAGCAAGACATTGAATTATCTGCGCCGAAATTTTATATATATATTTTTTAAACTTACCCACGGATAATGTTTGTTCTTAATTCAAATCAATAATACAATGAGATGGATCAGCACCCCGCCGTCCAGTCATGAATATTTTATATATTTCCAATGGAAGGAGAGCCGTCACGCCCCGTATTATCAACAGAATGATGAAGCCATTTTATGATAAACTCGCGGCGCGGTGTTTTCTAAAAAATTATGGGTTTACGGGGGAATGATAGAATCTTTGTTCTATGTATGTGTCACGAATCAACCTACCTTGATCTGTCAAATTTTCGCAACCTTAAGTTAATGATAGAGTTCCTTAACACTAAGCCTTAACATGATATTTTGACAGATTTGGGTAAGTTGATGTGTGGCCCACTGTGTACATTCAACGTTCAATATCTATTCCTTGAAAATCGATTACGTAATTAAATGAACAGGGAAACTTCATAGAACGTAAATAAAAGGATAGGTTTCATTAATTTCGTGCGTCAGTCAGCGTTGTCCCAAAAATGCCTATTATCGCCTTTATTTGGTATGAAAGGAAAACCTCTCCTTTTAACCCCACTAAGCCCCATGTTCACCAATTTTCAATTAGCCGGTCAAGATCGATTGACGGTTATTTATTTATTTAGTTATTACGATTTCCGGTTCGTGCTTCGGACTTAAAAACCAACGGTTGCGGGTTCGAATCCCGCAGGGGACAATTGTTTGTGCGACAAGAACAAGCATTTGTACCTAAGTCACGCTTAGTTTGGGGCTAGATAATGGGTGTGATTGTTGGAAAAAACAATATTATTACAATTTGACAGAATTCCCATGTACCTATGTCAAATAATCCTAAACTAACTGATTAAAAATTAAACATCTGTTGGTCCTATCTGGGCCTTCTGGCTTAACTCAGTCAGACTTGCAAAAGTAGGCTTCCAAATCAGATCATAGGCTGCGCAATTCCGGATTAGCTAATTCTAATAATATTAATCCTAAGTGGGCCTAAGAATAGCATTCTATTTCCGTGTACCATTTGTATTAGTTTGTAGCAGCCTTGTCCTTGTCTGCGTGTCCAATTGTAAGTAATCTCACGATTTCGTTCATTGAAGTGCTGGCTACTGTTTCAGTCGTCTAATAAAAGATTATTTGTGGTAACCAGATCTTCGTAAACAAACAATTTGTTACAAGTAATGCGACATTCAGTGAAGGTTGAATTTTCTAACCTTTCGTGACCCATGGCTGAACGGCGTTTTCAGCGCAGATGTACTAAGACGACCTCGTTGGTCTTGTGGTCAGCACGCTGGGTACCATCCACGAGGTCCCGGGTTCGAATCCCGGGTCAGGCCGAGAGTGTTTGGGTTTTTCTGTCTTGAAATTACTCAGACACAGCTCCGGAGTCAGGAAGTTGGTGTTGTTAACACCCCCGTGCCTCGGAAAGCACGTTAAGCCATTGGTCCTGCGCCTGATCTCTCTACGGTCATGTCGGACTGCCGTCTCACCAAATTATGAGAGTGAAGGAACGGAGAGTGCACCTGTGTATTGCGCACACACTTGGGCACTATAATATGTCCCGCGCAGTTGGCTAATCTCTGTTGAGATAGGCCGCCGTTGTCGAAATTCGGCTAGGAGGACATTATTATACTTAAACGACCTCCGTAGCGGAGTGCCTCGCACACCGGTTTTCAAGGTGTCGCCGTCTCTGAGGTCCCGAGTTCGATCCTCGGTCGGGTCAATATATCTAGAAATTCACATTTTTTATATTGTCTTTGGTCTGGGTGTTGTGATACCACCGTTGTTTCAGATTTCCATAACACAAGTGCTTATGCTACTTACTTTAGGATCTGAGCAATGTACTCGTATGTGATGTTGTCCAATATTTATTTATTTACTTACTTAGGCGTCTCACTTGCCTACAAGTTGGCTTTCTGTGATTTTTGTATACCAATTTTAGGATTACGACGTTACGAATCTTAAGACATATGACTTAGACCTGGGAACGAGGAAGGACGAAGAAAAGGCTTTTATAGAATTCAACTACTGCGGCCAATGTCCACAGGGATCAGCCAAACAGGGCTTCTGTTTACTTAAACATTACTCAAAGGTAGGTATACTATTCGTTCCTTCATTATCTAGTCCGATCAAACGTAACTCCAAAAGGTTTAGAGTTTTCTAAGGCCTGGGGGTGCTGCAAACTCGCTCCGAACTAGACATGTGTAGTTCCTGAATGAATGATACAATTGAACTACTTCACCTATCTAGTTCATATGTATCACTCACTCACTATAGTCCAAAGCAGTTCATTTAGTTCAGTAGCTCAGTGATATCAGTGATATGAAAGTAAAACGTACGGATATATTTGTTAATACTGCAAGAGCGAGACCGCAATATTCTGCTACTGCACTGCAGTTTTCTATGTAAAATTTTCGGTATTAATTAATACGTTTTTACTAAGTAACGTACATACATTACGTCGTAAAAAACACTTTACATCCTTTGTTAATGCGTGTAGGTGTAACCTATCTTCGAAATTAATGAAAATGTTTTTAATTCGTAATTCTAGACAGCCTAAATATTATAAATTTTATTTTTTAGTCTTTAGAATTCTCTGTAGTACACGATACATTTAAACTGAATGAAGTAGTGAGTGAGATTTTGATAGAAGATTTGCTGAACTAATTGAACTAGATGAGTGATTCATATCTTTAGCTCCCACTGAACTATATCACTCATTTCACTTCAGTGAACAATTTTGCGCATGTCTACTCCGAACTACACCTGAGTTTCAAGGTTGAAAAAGAAGATTGCTCTCATAGCAAAAGGAGACCGCATTCTTTAGGAAATTGGCCCTATAAATTTGTTACACGATAGACTATATCCTGCGCGCGCGCCTCCTACACTTAATAAAAAGGTGGGCCATGTCATTGCCGGCTTATCAGGCATCAGCATCCTTAAGATTGTGTCCTAAAAACACTTACGGCGTTGCGTCATTCCCTTCTGAATGAGCCTAAGATCAGAGATAAATCTTTTAATGACATTTTATTATGGTTCACTGGATACCAGATCCGTGACGGGCGAACGGACAGCTGAAGGTAGCAGTTACGACCCGAAGCCTGTCAATTTGACAGGCTTTGGAAAGGTAGAGAGTTGTTTAGAATTTTTATTATAATTGTCGCTAAGAAAATAACATAAAAACAGCGCCCGTATAGACAAGATGCAATCTATTTAAAAGAGACGCTCGCTATCGCCAACGAAATTTCAAAATATGTAGTCGACGTGTTATGCCAGTATGTATGAAACATTATGCAAGCGATAGCGAACTTAGCTTTAAAAAAGATTGCATCTTGTCTACAGGCCTAATCACGTTACGAAAATTACCACCACTAAAAGAAAAAAATAAAATTACCCACCTGTTGCATCTTGTCTCCTGGACTATCAGTAAATGCGCAAATGACGTACGGTGCATCGGATATGAGCGTCATCCATCTTCAACTATGATGACACAGCCTGTAATTTAAGGGCAACTAGGATTGATGGCATGGTACGGAAATGACTGTAACTAAAAAGACAACATGAATGAATCATACTCGCAGGCGTAGTACCGGTTATCTAATCCGCCAATAGCTATAGCTATAGTATCAAATAGCTTCCACACTAACGCCAGGAAGGCATGATAGCTTTCAAAATCATGAAAATTCAATTCATATGTCATTGCTTTGGAAGTGCCCTGACAGCGGTTTGTTTGATTCGATAGCCATACAGAATGCTAAAAATAAACCACTGTCAAAAACCTCTCTAAACAAGCATTTAGTAAAGTAACTTTTAAAATTACCTTATTTTAAAATTGTTATAATTTAAGCAATTTATTTGCAAGTTTTTACGAAAGTATTAAATTAACTTTCGCACACATCAACTGATGATGATGAACAAAACACACAGTCGATCAATTTTTGTAGGCGATAACTTTACTTTCGTTATAACTTTAAAAAGTTTTTAGGGCCACATAGTCAAATTACAGTACGATATATTCAATGTTGAAGATCTCAAAAATTATATCGTCTAACTGCAATAATATTGAGATTTGACTGAAATAAAATACCGGAATAGAGCCCCAGGTTTTAGCGATAAGTAACTACTTAAAGCAGTAGTCAGCTGAAGATCGTAATTCTCAGCACTTAAAATAAAACCCCTCATAGTTAAAACTTTAATTTTGTCATGGGGTTGAAAACCAATAATTTTAACAGGACGCACCATGGTGTCCAAAGCAACAAAGCGAAAGCGAAACAAAGCGAATTTTGTTGAAACAAAAACTGGATATAATAAAAATAGGTAGCTTTTATTCTTTCATTAAACCTTATTCACTAGATAAACCTTATAAGCAGGTAAATATTTGATAATACTAAGTAAATATTTGCACATGTAATTGAATCCATTAATAATAATATTTGTACAACTAATTGTAAGAATAGCTTGTGCTAGAACTCTCAAAATCAACACTCAATATAATCACATGAAGTGTACTAATTAAAACTAAGCATTCCATTAAATAAACCCTATTAATATCTTTGGTGGACTTCAATTGCATAAATATTCAATCATCTTAAGTTATTAAGTATTTTGATACATTCATATTAAAATCACAGGTACTTTGTCGACGTGCTAGTATTGTATAGCAATCGTTAAACTATCAATATCATCGATACTTTGAGCCTAATTCGATCTATGATTTCGATTTAATTGCATCTTCTAATAAAGAACATAATTTTAGTTTTTTTTTAAGCTTGAGAGAAATACTATCACCAATGCGACTACTCAATATTATCCATCTCGGTAGAAGTACAGCGTACCGTAGAAGTAATGCCACAATAAATGAGACCTAAAAAATATTTTTGTGAAAACAGATAACATATTTCCTCTATAAAACAAAGTCGTTTCCACTGTATACGCTTAGAACTATTAAACTACACACCGGAATTAAATGCACTTTTCAGCTTATGCCACCCGTGTAAAGCCAAAAATGGTAGCCAATACACATAGTTGTGACATTACTTTTGCGCCACATGTTAGTAATAGATAGTACATCAAATGTATATGAGCACAAATTTAGTAGGTAATCAATAATACTTATCATTAATAGTATCAATAGTCAAACTGTCTATAGTTTTTTAAGACAAACAGAATCCTTAATTTACTTTCAGCACTTTGTAGCATTCGTAACCGACATCTTATACAACGCTTTGCCAGCACTGAACAAAATATTATTAGCATTGTCAAAAGTCATCGCAGCTATATGCTCCATATGTGACACTTTGACAACCCTGGACTCGGCCAAATTCCACGTTATATCTACCTTATAAATACCGTCAATCCACCAAGTGTACACGGTTCCATCCAAATCAACAGTCAGTCCTCTAAAGAATGCGTTCTTTGACAGCCAAATCGTCTCGTCTTTCTTATTCAAAAACAAACCATACGTACTTAAAAATACGATCACATTATCCTTGTTTATAACGAAGTTCTTAATTGGGATGTATTCTAACACACTGTTGAATGTATCGCCTTTCTTGACGATTATTCTTGAGTCGTTCGCCTTGACGATGTACAAGTTGTTTTTGAAGAAAAGAGTCAAGATCTCGTCGCCTAAAGAACTGTACCAAGCGAGTTTTTTTGCCGTATCGTAAGTGAAGATCCCGTCTCTGCCGCCTAAATAGAGCAGTGACTTCTCTTGATGTATAGCAAACGTGCCGAAGTTGTGTGGTGTGGAACTGTTATCTGTCACAAGACCGTTGTTATCTGGATCTTCTAGTTCCACATACGCCACTTTGTAATACTCCGGGTCTTCGATCTCTGGTTCGTAGCTGTAGAAGAGGATGTTGTCAGAGTGGAGGACTTCCATCTTGTTGATGACGACGCGATTTCTAAAGTTGGCTTGAAGCTCGAAGAGGTACATGACCTCGTAGCAAGTGGTGTTGATCTTGATGCAGGTGGTGCAGGTGTCGGGGGAGGGGGTAGTGGTCTCCGCCAAGGAGAGAGCCACGTGCATCATCAAGATCGCGAAGAGCATCATGGCTGTATCTGGAAAGAAATTTGATGATAACAGTTAATGATGGTATAGTACAGTAAAGTAACTGTACTACTTATACTTTTTAACACTCGGCTTAGTTAGGGCAAGCCTTTACAAAAATCCTTTATTTTTGCACCTTACTAATTATAAACTCAAGTCAGTAAATAGTAAAGATGGGCCGAAAACTCGGTAATACTCGGTACTCGGCGTGCGTACTCGGCAGGTTTTTTAATGCTCGTACTCGGCCGAATAACTCGGTTAACATGCCGAGTATACTCGGTTTAAGTAAAGCAGTGTATTTTGATAGATATTATTTAAACAACAGTGTTAATCAAAAAACATAACCCTCCTTCTGACGCAGACGGGTAAAAAGGTTTTATTATTAACAATTACAATTTGAGAAATCTGTGGAAATCTCAATTATGCTGATGAATGGGTAGTATTGAGACAAAATTAGGCAAATGGTAATGAAAAAAAAAATTCTTTAAATAGCGGTCTAACAATGGGAATTTTAGGATCATCGCGGTCTAATGGCTAAGTGTAATTCGTCAATCCCAAAAATAGCCACGAGGATCTTGTGTCGTAATCGTTCAGATTCGTTTTTTGCTGCACTGCTACTAGTACTTATGTAATATGTGCTAGTACGAGAGTACTAGCACATATTACATAAGAAATATGAAATGAAATGTCACTTTTTTACTGATTCTAAATTAGCATACCTATATATTCCTTATCAGTTCATAGTTCTCTGAATGACCGCGCGAACTTGTTTGTACTTGTTTACGCACCCAAAACAAGAATTTGACTGAACCGAGTTACTCGGCCGAGTACACGGTTGGAAAAAAATTGAACCCGGTACTCGTTACTCGGCAAAAGTGCTACTCGGCACATCTCTAGTAAATAGGGTTAAATATCTATAATCTAATAGGATAACCGTGCTATCATAAATATGATTAAACTGTTTGGTACTTATTTTGTGCTTAATACACGCTATATTATACAACTGGAAACATGTTTTTTAAAGTAAGAGTCGACGTCAAAAAAAAATATTTGCAATTTTGGGTTACAGTAAGAATGTACGATTCAGAGACGACCGTCTTGGTGTAGTGGTTTGCGCCCCGGACTTCTAAATCAGGCGGTTGCGGGTTTGAATCCCGCAAGGGGCAAGTGTTTGTGTGATGAGCACGAGCATTTGTACCTAAGTCATGGATGTTTTTAAATGTATAATGTGTATCCGTTTCCTAGTCGCCATAGCACAAGCTCACGCTTAGTTTGGGGCTAGGTAATTTTGATATGTTTGTTGAAACAATTTATTATTTATAGATGTTACTAGCTGTTGCCCGCGACTTCGTACGCGTGGACTCGATGATACAAAATATAGTAAATTTTATACTCCCATCGACATCCAGCTATCATGATCTCTTAGTCTACTATGTCGTAAAAAGAAGGGAGGAATGAAAAATCAAGGTCAATAGTCACTCTTTTTAGATAGGTTACTATCACCTCGCCATCCTCCTCTGGTAAGAAACTTTCGCATGGCAGTAACACCGACTCAAAATCTAAATTTTATCGTATATCTTTCTTAGTAAAAGTGTAAAGGATTTTTTTTTACTTTTTAGTTTACTTTATTGAAGGCAGTTCAATTTGTTTGTAAAAAAGGTATAGGTAACCTTAGCTTTAGCGATCAGAAAAAAGTCAGACTCAAACCGTCCTACCGCAATAGATGCGGCTTAGCATTTATTTGTGTCCCTAGCCTACTCACAGGTCGGTTTGTAAGTTACTACTATCGTAAAGTTTTTATTATTATTAGGAGCCTGTCGTGTCCCACTACAGGGCAAAGGCCTCCCTACCCTTTCTCCTATAACGTAAAGTAAGTAATACTATTCTTATATTCGTAGTTCAATTTCCGTTAGTTAGTTAGTGATTAGTAGTATAAAAATAGTGCCAATTGACTTTGATCTTTCCTTAACAATACAGTGATTCAACAAAATTTCGACAAACTGTCTGTGGTGAAAGTATCCACGAACTACTTTGCGTTAAGGTCAGCACCATCAACTCCTAAATATAAACGCTATACCTATACCTAAATTAATGCTGTAGCATATCATATAGTATACATGCCTATAAAATCTGAAAGATTCTCTCGATTTCTTCAGGTTTCCGTCATCAGATCGTAACTTGGAGACAGTAGGATTACCTTGGGAGTTTGAAAATCAGTTGAAAGTAATTTAGCATATCAATTGCTCCAGACCTTCAATTTGTGTAGGTCAATAGAAAATGCTTATCACGCTGAACAATGTTCCCTAAAGCGCTCTATTTATATCTCTTATAGTTGAGCTGAGCTGCTAGGGTTCTATATCAGTTGCTCCAGACCTTCAATTTGTGTACGTCAATAGAAAGTGCTCATTACGCTGAACAATGTTCCCTAAGGCGCTCTATTCATATCTCTTATAGTTGAGCTGAGCTGCTAGGGTTCTATATCAGTTGCTCCAGACCTTCAATTTGTGTAAATCAATAGAAAGTGCTCATCACGCTGAATAATGTTCTCTAAGGTGCTCTATTCATATATTTTATTGTTAAGCTGAGCTGCTAGGGTTCCATATCAGTTGCTCCAGACCTTCAATTTATGTACGTCAATAGAAAATGCTCATCACACTTACAAACTTTTCATAAGGCGCTGCTTTCATATCTCTCTTAGTTTAAGTGTACTGCTAAGGTTCCACGTCAGGTACTCCGATCTTCAAAATAAATTATAGCCTAGTATTTGCCCAGACTCAACAGCTACAGAATAAAAAAAGTTTCACTCAAATCCGTTCAGTAGTTCCGGAGATTAGCGTGTACAAACAGACAAAAAAATTAAAGTTGTAGATTCCTATTCTGTTACTATTTTAACATCACCCTCAATTAGTTTTTGATAAAAATACTCAATGTACAGACGCATCGGTTTTACAGTTTTATTATATGTATAGATAAATGTCCAGTAAAAGGATACACCAAAATTTGCTATAGTGTAGCGTATAAATATTAAAGAGAGAGAGCAGGCAAGCTGCACTTTTAAACCATTAAAAATAGTACTCATTGCACGAATGCATACGGTCGGTAACAATTAATTTACTATCCAAATCTTCATCCTATTAGATTCACAAACAAAATTACTTATAAGTTCCACACACCTGACCCAAAATTAACACAAACATGCAACAACAAATACACCATCTCTTACACCACACACAAAACGCAACGCAATAGAAATGCACAGCTCACACTTTCAAGCTTTCCGAACAGTTGCGACCAACTGAATCGATACAAGGTACTATTTTACTGTTCACGCTAAATATTTTATGACAGCCTCGTTGGTCTAGTGTTCGGCACGCCGGGATCTATCCAACGAGTCCCGGGTTCGAATCCCGGGTCAGAATGCGTTTATATATATGTATATTATAAAATTAACAAACTTTTTAATATATATTCATTGAATAGGCATGAATGCAACGATTTGCAAGGCTCACAAGCTTGATTATTCCAGATCCGTCTCTTTATATTTAGTGTATTTTATTTAAGAATTTGTGTAAATGAGAAAAGCGTTGCTTAACCTAAAACACAGGGTTTACCCTATCTTAGGAAGCAAGTTCATTATTAAGAACATATTTAGTTTATAAGCTTCTTTGTAACTTACACTTGTATTTGATAAATTATTGTTTTTTTTTTTAAGTGATAAGCATTCACTTTGCAATCTAAATATATTATTGCACTTGATAAAATGACCGCCAGAGGCGGAAACATTCCCGCCTCTGGCGTCATTTTTTCAAGTGCAATAATATATTTACTTGTATTTGACTTTCTTGAATAAATTATTATTATATTATTATTATCTTAAAATAACTCAGACACAGCCATGGGGTCAGGAAGTTTGTGGTGTTAACACCGCCGTGTCTCGGAGGTTCCGCGCCTGATCTCTCCCTAGTCGAATTACCATATCCCACCTAACAGAGAGTGCACCTGTGTATTGCGCACACACTTTAGCACTATAATACCTCCTGCGTGCCCAAAATGCAATTTCTCTGTCATTCTTTCGTTGGCAGACAGAGACAGAAAGTCAAAAACTAGAATGATATGTTTCAAAGTGAAAATTCCAATAGATTTTAGCCTGAAGTTCACCAACACATGTTAAATTTTTAATCAGCTGGTTTACCAGAATTTGACATATTTTGAATGGGAATTCTGTCAAATTAACCGTCAGTTGAGGTTTACCAGCTGTTTAAAAGTTGGTGAGTCGGGTCTAACCGGTTGACCGCCGTAGTCGAAAGTTAGTATGGAGAATGTTAGTTAGTTAAATATTTAATCCGTAGCGTATGGCATAGCTGCATTCATTATGCAGTGAGGTGAAAATACTAGAATCGATAGTTTTCACGGAAATAGCACTGACCTTGAACCTGCGTGTTTCAATTCGTAGAAACAGCTGTTTTAGTTAGGTGAAGCTTTGGCTTGGCTAAGTCTGTACTTACGTCACGTTACGTGACTTATTTTAACACTAGCCCACGACTTTCACTGCGTTACCCGATGATACAAAATGACTCATGCTCTCATAGCCTTCGCAGTGCAGTTCAGTAAATCATATTACTCATGGGTACGTTGAAGAAAGGTCACCTGTATTTTTGGATGTACTTATTGAGATTAAACACAGACTTAAATGTTTGAACTATGGTGTCCACATCAAAATTAGTTCAACAGCTTTAATATTTTTGACTTTTACCCTTTTTTAAATAATGATTGTAAGTATTTTGAACATACTCGTACATACCTACATTAGATTTTCAGAATGAACTGTGAAAACACTGTATTTTCACTTGATTGAACAATTGCTCTTTAGGTTATATTTTATAAATTATTTTTCAATTCTCGCTTTTGAAATGCGAATATTTTTTATCTGCAGCTGAGCCCCATAGCAGACCACCGTATGACATAAGAATATGAAAATAACTTTAATAATAATAATAATCGTTTTTATTTGGCACACGGCAAACAAAACACAAGGAATTACTTAAACATTATAAATGGGATTAATTAATTGATATTATGCATACATTATAAATGGAATGGAATACTTTACTGAAAATCATGTGCCAAAAAGGTCCCCGCTCAGTATAAGTCGTGACAAGTTGAAAATTGTCACGACATTGATTTTCAGCGGGAACCTTCGGGCATGGTGTTGTGAGCACATAAAAAAGAACTAAAACTAAAACCGGTCTAAGTGCTAGCTTCAAACAAATTAGTTTTAACGTCAGTTAGAAGCCTTAACTTTCCTACGGTAGCCAAACTGAGTCGCCAAGTCAAGATCTGGGCGACTCAGTAAAGTCTGGGTTCAAGATTAATCACATCATATCAAGCCCCCGTATACATATATATATATTTTTGTGTCATCCATTAAGCTTAAAAAATACCTTTCTTGGAACAGTTACACGAAAATGTATTCGTATCCAAGATGCGACCGACTCACGGCCGTAATGTATGCAAACTCCCTGACTAACGGAGTTAGTGGCTCTCTGCTCTGTTCGCTAAGCCACTGGATTTCCTCGAAATGCTGAATGTTCAGGCATCCGAGGGTTTTTCTAGGGGTTAATGAAAACGGCTTGCTTTGTGCTAAAGCCGGTTTAAAGGTTTTGTCCGAACGTTCAACACTCGTCCCTTAAATAACACTGATTAAATAGAACACAGGTTAATTCATGTTCAGTCACTTGTATTAAATACCGTGGTGTGTAAACTTTTGAAAAGCTCATTATGGAGTCTCTTGCTGGCCCACTTGCGCATGTCTGGATTAGGTAACCCGGACTTATTAAAGGCCTATAATTTGAGTTGAAAGCTCACTTGCGCAAGCCTGGAATAGCTAAACCGGGAGGTTCACCTGCGACAGTCAGGATTAGTAATGCGGACTAGCGCAAGGCCTATGATCTGAGTTGAAAGCCCACTTGCAAAAGTTAGAATTAGCTAATCCGGAAGGTCCACCTGCGACAGTCAGGATTAGTTAATGTGGACTATAGTCCTTGAGCTATAGCTCAAGGCCTATGATCTGAGTTGAAAGCCCACTTGCAAAAGTTAGGATTAGCTAATCCGGACATCCGCGAGTGGGCCTTAATTTAAAAAAAAATTGGTAACGAAATAATAGTCTCCTACAAAATTTTGGCTAAGGTCAATCCCAAGAGAGATCACCGAGGCAGGTACGCAGGAGATTTACAACACAAGTGTGTGTGCAGAACACAGGTGCATTCTCTATTCCTTCACTTACATATTTCACGGTACGGCGTGACGGTAATCCGATATGACCAAAGAGAGAACAGACGCAGGACCAACGGGTAACGTGCTTTTCGGGGCAAATTCAGGCCCGGCCCGGTATTTTATTTATTTTTTAATAAAGACACAAAACGGGTTACAGTCAGAAATCAATCAGAAAAATATAAGAAATAAAAATATTTTACAGCTAGACTATAACCCAAAATATGCATCTAGACTAGGACCTTAGAATGGACCATGATCACCCATAACAGCGGGTTTCACAACAAAACATTCGTATTCGTTTCCGAAACCCCGTGGATAAAAGCCAGAGCGTGCCGACTAGACCTAGGAGTCAGTTTACCTACGAGCAGTTACACTATTCATTCTATTTAGTAACTTCTAAAGCACTAGCAAATAAAAAATATACCAAGCCATCCTAGAAACAATCACTTAGGTCCAACAAAAGCAAGAGCGCAGCTTTAACCACATTTACCACATATGGAGTACTTACAGGAAAAGTTTAAAGTCCAAAGCGAGCTTTTCCTTTAAAAACAGTCTGCGCTTATAAAGCACTTACTTTATTGTGCTTTTACCTAAATGCTGCAAAACAGATATAAAATACTTTTGACGCAGTCGCTTGTTACCTAACGAAAAGTACTGCATTAGGTATTTGCGACAGAGATAGCACCTCGCGACACGAATACTATGTCCAAACAAGGTAGGCGAGTAACACGAGAGCTTTTTTAGCCGACTGCGTCAGGAGGGTTATGATTTTCGAGAGTATCTATGTAACCGTCGTCTTGGTGTAGTGGTTCGCGCCCCGGACTTCTAAACCAGGTGGTTGCGGGTTCGAATCCCGCAAGGGGCAAGTGTTTGTGTGATGAGCACGAGCATTTGTACCTAAGTCATGGATGTTTATAAATGTATATAAGTATGTCTATCCGTTATCCTAGTCACCATAGCACAAGCTCACGCTTAGTTTGGGGCTAGGCAATTGGTGTGTTTGTTGATTTTTTTTATGTATAAGTGAAAAATCTTATCCTTTAAGTGAATGAATATGGCCATCAATACATACAACTTTCACGACATTATCGAAATCTCAAAAAACTGCTAGATTATGACCATGTACGGATGAGCAATTATTCTGTTTAAGATTTTGGTAATGTCTTCATATTAAAAGTTGTACTTATTGGCCATCTTCATCCCTTGAATCCTTCAAGAATGTGTTTCCACACACAATGGACAATCAATTGTTATCGGGACGCCGGCGTTCTATAATACTTGAGGCGTTAAAAGGATAAGACTGTTGACACTACGGCCATGGGCCCTCAGACAACATCAATCTTTTTTACAAATTCGCTATCGAAACGAAATGTCAAAATTGTATGCAAAAGTCACGTGCTGTTACGATGGTTCTTGTCAGTTCCATTTTGTTAGCGATAGCGAAGTTCGCTGTAGAAATATTGCATCATGTCTAAGGACCCTGTATAGTAATTGAAGTATATTTCTTAACGCACTTTTTATTTACATCATACCCTATAAGTAAAAAAAAAACAATTCAATAGTTTTTGTTCGGCTATTTCTACAAATGACAAAAAAACTGTTTTTAATAGGTTACACACATACACCAAAGTCAATATTTTCTTTTCACTTAAAATGTTACTGTTTACTCGACGTATACAGTAACTATTATAATAATTTGTACCTAGACTATACCAACCAAAGAATTGACCTCTATATCTCACTTCACCGAAGGAACCTGGCCACAAAACCGTCGTTTAAAAAAGTAAAATAAAAAAAAAACCACTCACCTTCAATCCCGTCAAACGCAGAGCATTGTCCCACGCACCACTCATCGACCCATCGCCACCACGGCCACCAGGCGAATACCACCGTGTGTGGCGGTGGAGTCGCGTGCCCGCTTCGGTCCAACCAAGGTTAACATCGACGCAGCTAATTATTTTTATTAAAGCTTCACTATTCGAAGCTATTTTCACATATAAAAATGGGATTAATAGCAGAAGCTTGGATCGAACTTATTATTAAATGGGAAAACAAATAAATTTTTTGATTGTTAAATTCTTCTGTGTTTTTAAATAATTCTACCATATTTAAAAAGATTTCTATGATTTAAACTGATCGCAAACTATTTTTGATGAGTGCTATTACGAAATCATAACATAACATGTTTTCACCTGACACTTAATATTACAGTGAGTTATCCATCTAAGGTTATATCTATCTATCTATAAGTTAAGATTAAAGTTTTAGCGACAATGTACGCATAATTGTATTTAATTCACCTAAGGAGGCACTTGGAAATGTCCCTGTGCAGCTGTCTTATTGTTTTATGCAATATCTATAGGTATAGTAGATCTAAGGTGCGGTGCTGCATCGTCAACATTTTTTTTGGCTTTTAGTGTTTTGTAACAATAGAATTCGGTTTGAATATTGATTGAATATTTATTGGCTTTGAAAATAGCGCACGGTTGGGTATGTAAGTGGGTTCGACTACCCCAGAAAATAATCGTTATCGTGGTTGCTGGAAAGTCGTAATATAAATGCGGAACATTTCACTTACTAGTGAATAATCCGAAGTATGTTGATCTGTCTATCTGTCATTATTGTTCGCTGTCGATTTTTATTAATTTTGGCAATGTAATGGTAGAAGCCTTGGAAAGCCTTGGTTAGTTTTTGTTTTTGCCGCGGAAGGTAACTAAGAAAATGAAATTTGGAAGAGACATCTGTAATTTTCATTCAGTATTATGAAGAATCGGTTTTTTTCTAAAACCTGTTAGTTTAAGCCTTCTACGTAATGTACAGACGGCAGCACGTCAGGTTACTCATGTAAACTACAAAAACGGCTTTTTTTACGTAGAGAATAGAGGCGGTCGGAAGGTCGGAGTGGGGTAGGCTGACGTGCGGCCATGTGTACTTATAAAAATGCATAAAATAAAGCTTTTTATTGACTAGAGTTTTTATAAAAGCTCTAGCTAGCCCCAGCTTGTGATGGTGGCTGAACGATCCCATCAGCCGTGGTAGGCTCCGTTAGCTGCCGCTTGGTAGCTGTCACCCTCCCACCGGAGCCCGGCGCCAAGCAGCTTGCTGTGTTCCGTCGGTGACTGGGCGAGCCAGAGCCTCCTGGGTAATCTCGCTCCACTCTGTCGACTCTTACTACACTACGTCTGGCTTATTAAAGACTTCTAGACTCAAGAACTCATTTAAATATGATACGTGTGATATGTTTGCTTATGTATTAAAGAGTGCATTTTCGCCAACAAACTGTGCTGCAGCAGTTTGGCGATAGATATAAAGTCACACATGTATTTGTTTTTATAAATAAATAAAATAAAATAAATAAATAAAGTAACAAATATTTTTAATACCACTCCATCCCTCACTTGTTCTCTCACTCGACACACGTTATGGATTCACATAAAGAGACAAACTGGCAACTAAATAATTATCGCCACTTCCATTGTGTCACACAAATAGGAAGATGTTACGGTATAATCACGGGTACCGGAAGTGACCGGGACGGTTAGTATGTACATTTTGGGACAGCACGGAAGAGCGCAGAATTCACAATTCATTTGTTAAATGAACGAGGGTTTTGCTATCTAGTTTATAGGCTTTAAATATCTCAAATATTCATTAAAACACAATTTTACGTATTTACGTATTACTTTGCGATTTATTTGAACACTTTACAGCGTTCGTGGTCACAGAATAAATAATGTTAATAAATCGCGAAGTAATCCGTAAAATTGAGATATTATAATGAGTTCGACTTTTCGCGTTAACTTAAGAAACAAATCTCACAAATATTGCAAAAAGGAAATAAGAATTAATTTTCATAAATAGGTAATATGCTATATTTGGGAATCACAACAACATGATGTCAGACTTAGGACGCCGTGTTTAGTTAGGGTTGATATTTTGGCGCCTAAATAACTAATGTAAATAAAGATCAGCAAAATGGCGGGATGGTTATTGAATACCTACATTTACCTAGCTGAAGTGTATTTGACTTATTACACGGTTTCTCAAAAACCTTAAGAAGGGCCTTCAAATCAAATCAATCAAATCAAAATCCGTTTATTTATCCATCACAATGGCGTTATAACATCACTTAGATACTAATTAAATAGTCTTAAAGCATGCAATCCTACAATAGGCCAAAGTAAGGGAGCGGAACCTGCACTAGGAAACCCTGTGTTACAGAGTTCCGACCCCCCAGTATCGGACCCGAAGTACTGTAATTACTTTCAATCAGGTTTGTTTTATATTGATATTTAACATAAGTATATATATATATTTATTAATTTTAATTACAATAGAAGCCTTATGTATTTGTCATGTATCAGTGTGTGTGTGTGTGTGTGTGTGTGTGTGTGTGTGTGTGTGTGTGTTTGTGCGTGTGTGTGGGTGGTGGTTGGGTAAGTCTATAATAATAAATAGGTGATATGAGGTCGTGTGCGAGTATGTTCAGCGAGTGTGTAAATAATAATCAGAGTGTAAAGCCTATTCTAATACCTATAGCATACATTTACATTCTTCATAGGTTTGAGAGCGCAGAAATTTTGTGACATTATACTTGCATTTAGAACGTATCAATGGGTAAATATTAATCACGCGATTTATTTTATTGTATAGTTGCGGCCCTAAAAAGATCTGGTGTTTTTTAGCAAATGGTGCATTACAGGGTATATTTCTAAAAATTATGTCAGACCTTCTAACGTTTTTTACCATAACTTATTCAAAAATTGTTTTTGAATGGTTGTATAATATGGACTTTAGGATATATAGCTGTCTAACTGTGAGAACTGCCTTCTTACGCTTAAGAGAACCCAAGGCTCCTAGACTTTACTACGTGACTCATTCAGTCCAAGTTGTTATCTCTACTGCTTTGTTTCATAGTGCAAGTGCAGTGTATCGCATTTCAGCGCAATCACACGGCAGCTCATTAAATAACTGGATAGCCACGATATCTCACAGAAAACAAGTGTTGGCTACAGCAAATGCCTGTGGTGGGGCAATGAAACTGGCGCTGAAAACATTATTTATTTTGTTTCGTGAACTCTATGCACCAACACAATTTTTCATGAAAGTAAGGTAGTAAGTAAGTAGGTAAGAGCGTTAGCCCGGTTAGCCAAAGGTCGTGGGTTCAAATCCTTCCCGTGCAAATTTTTCGTTTCTTATTTAAACTTATATTTTCATGACAGGTTTTTTTTTCAATTGAAAGGTTGCAATTTTATTCAGCCAGCTCCAATGCGCCTGCTCAGTGCGAATTGGTGGAATGATGTCTGTAAGGTTATGGTTAAATTCTAAGGTAAGACAAGTGACCCAGGCTTAGCGACTTACATCAAACGATATTAGTTTGAATAAACAGTGCCTTCCGAAGCATGGAATCACTTGTGCAACAGATTCTTACAGCGTACACTTATTTGTTGTTAGATACTACATTTTACGTCTAAGCCGTTATAAAACAATTTCAACGATTTTTTGGCGCATGGCTGAAAGGTATTTTATCGCGAACTTAAAACTTAAGCGGATAGAATAAATGATGAAAGTTTATATGTTTTATCATTCCTCATTTACGCAGACGAAGTCACGCGGAACTTCTAGTTTTATATCATCAACTCCTTGAAGATCAGAAGACTCTCATAACAATTGATTTTCTATTGTGTCTGGAAACATGATCTCTGAAGTATTTATGCGTCGAACAATATCTATTTGTCATTATTTATTACAAATAAAGATTAATTAATTATTTATTTTTCAGACTGTTACCGCTGGTCTGCATCCGCGCTCCCATCGAGGTTGCTCGCTTACCCATTGCCGCAAAGAAGCTATTAATGTGCACTTCAGAGAACATCCCGACGATTAAATGTCAGTACACGCTAATTTCTTAGCCCCGCCATACAACCAAGCGTCGTTCCTGGTACCCATTTAAACTGTCTCCACTCCCACTCAGTCCCCGAGTTTTGCATTTTTCAGCGCTGCGTTATGACAGATTACGGTCAGATCAACTTCTTTTATATTTGGACAGCAAAAATTGTCGGTAGGCTTAGCTTAAAAATACATGCAACCTCATCAGACTACTACACTGGCCGCGATAAATCAATAATGGCTGCCACCAAAAAAAGAAAAAGAAGAATCGAGTCGGTAGGTACGCTGGAAAAATGCGCGTCAATTGTTTTTCTCATCTCTACGAAAATCACGTTGGTACGTAGCACAGATTAATGATATGTGTACGTACACGTCCCAATATTAACCCTACCACTGCCGTGGGCTAGTGCTGAGAGGAAGAATTACAACACGAGCCCTAATATAATGGGAGGTTTCGACCCTTATGTCGTTGACATACCACTAATACGCACCAAACGTTTTAAATCTTAGTTCCTCTTCTTGCGTACGGCTAGAGAGTGGATGGTTTATTTTTTGGTTCTTGACTAGTGACTTTCTCTTGGTGTGTCAACTTTCCGCAAGGAAAGTTTCCTAAACAATATGATCTGGATTCCATTAAGAGAAGAGTGAATAGGTTGTTACTAGTCAGACCTGACTCATCGTCGGCTGCATCGCCACTTACCATCAGGTGAGATTGCGGTTAAATGTCTGCCAATTAAATTTTGAAAAAAGTTCACAGATTTCTAAAAATGTTTTTTTTTTTATAAACTTATTGGATACCTTATATTTATGATAAATAAATTGTTCCAACAATCACACCAATTACCTAGCCCCAAACTAAGCGTAAGCTTGTGCTATGGTGACTAGGATAACGGATAGACATTCATATATAGGGTGTCCGGGTTTCTACTAGCGATAATTTAAGGGCGTTTTATTTATCAAATCTAAAAGACATAATCCTATAGACTACAGGCCCATGTCCAAAATGGATAGGTCATATGAACCACCAGGTGACGTAACTATATAGGACGATATAAAGAGCATAAAATAATAAGATTCAGCACTATGCTGTCACTTGTAAGCTGTCCAACTGAGTGCTGGTGAGAATTCAAAAGTGCAGGAGAAGAGTAAGTACATTTTGGTTATATATTTTTGTTCGGCATTTTTACCATCGATACATAATTATAATTATTTATATAATTATTTTATGCTCTTATATCGTCCTATATACGTCACCTGGTGGTTCATATGACCCATACATTTTTGACTTTAGTTGTGTAATAGGTTTAAAAAACTATAAAGCTGTTTTAAATTTTTAGTAAGAATTATAAAAAAAAAATTTCCTCTATGACGGTTAATAATTTTGATCTAAATTTCACTTGATAGGCCATAGCGTTACCTTCCAAAAGAATCATTTTTATAACTTTTAGGACCTCCGGATCCATAGAAATATATATTTTTAAATAATTAAAATGGCTGCCATTTCAAGAGGGTTAGACCCCCAACATGGGGGTTTTTTGTCGATAACATTTGATGATTTAACACTGTAAGTATACGTTAATAAACACCCATGACTTGGGTACAAACAAATGCGCGCGCTCATCACACAAACATTTGCCCCTTGCGGTACTTAAACCAGCAACCGCATGTTTTGTAGTCCGGAGCGCGAACCACTACACCAAGACGGTCGTCGTGATTATTATACCAAGCCCACTGTCCTGTCCGTTGTTATGATTGTACCGAGTTAGCGCCTTATCCGCGGCTTATTACGAACTTTTATTAGATGAGACGCTTACTTTGCTTATTTCATGCGAATGAGACTTGTGAGTGATTGAATAAGTTATCGAGGTGATACCGCAAATTGGGAGAGTTCAATCTAACTTAAAGCAATCGCGGTATCCAATTGAATATCCTTGTTCCCAGGTTATTGGCAGGTGCAGTACAATCTTTCGAGGTACAGATTTATTATTTGAAATAATTTATGTAAGATGAAGCTACATTTTTACAACAATTTAATGAGTTATTCAAATGACTAACATCCTTCTTGATAGCTCATTTTAAAGAGCATTCGCGCGGGTAGCGAAGGGTCATGGGTTAAATTCCCATCTAAAGACGGTTGATGATTTTTTGAGAGCAACATATTACTTAGGTATTTTCTACGCAAACCTACCTGATTAAGTAAATTATAAAGGTACTCTCTGTCAATAAATACTTTATCAATGTATCGGTGGTTCTGCATTAAAAACTATAGACTTTCATTAAATTGATTTAGTTTTTTTAATCACTCACATCTTTTAAAACTAAAGTCTTGAAATTGAAGATATGTAAAAATTGAACTAGTATCGAACGGAGTACATCGAATACGCAAGGTAGACAATATACGCGCCCAAGTTTAAGCCAATACGAGATCAATGATTTAAGGTAATCTAGAACTCAGAATAAATAATAGTACCAGACTAATATTATAAAGAGGAAAGATTTGTTTGTTTATTTGCATCGAATAGGCTCCGAAACTACTGGACCGAATCAAATGAAATTTGGCACAGAGATAGTTTGAGACACTGGGAAGGACATAGGCTTTTTTGGCGCGATATAAAATCATCAGGGGGGTGAAATGGAGGATGAAAATTTGTATGGAAAATCCGACTTTCGGCGCGGGCGAAGTCGCGGGGAACTGCAATTACCAGATATTGATTGACACTGGCAGCCACTGCTACCGTGGACTGATCATTAAATAGCCGGTATTGATTTGCATCGCGAATTACGGATTGGATTCATTGCGAGCGCTCGAGTCTATACAAACTCTGGATTAGATAGACTACAATCTCGAGTCTAGATCGGCTTCCTTAAGTTACACAACACTGGCTTTGGTCATTAAACATGTCGGGTACAAAGGTCCACTTAACCACAGATCCTTATCTTGGATCCTCACGCAAGCTTTAATTCCGCGTTTGTCCACGTCGTGGGCCCAAGGCCGGCTGATTGGCACTGACCTGCTGAACCTGAGATTATACGCCTACCCGCATGTTCATTGGTCACACGCTTGAGAAGGGGATTTGAAACGCGGTTTGGATGTTCTAATGACCAAACAAAAACAATGTGCTCGATCCCAGCAGACACTTTAAGCCCGTATTTTGAATTAGAGCAAGGATACAGTTGTATAAGTATTTTATTACTTACCGATAACACTTTAGTATTATAGTTACATACACCACTGTTAGTTTATCAATAAGTTTTAGACTAAGCATCATTATATTAAGGGTAGATTATTCTGGTGCCTGCCTACAACAATATTCTTTACGAGACCAAAATAATAGAAATATGTTGTCATATTCTTGTCATAAATGACTCAAGTGAGCTGAGCTGTGACCGAATGACTTTGGAACCAATGAAGTGGTATTCAGGTAATGACTCGGATGAATTAAGTATCAAAATTTTACTGAGTTGCATCACTAGTAAAAAGACCACGGCCACGCGCCTACGAAAGAACACACATCATCGATTCTATTCCATGAAAAATCTCCATAGATATTCCAAATCGAATCACACAAGTCTGGAAAAACATAGCCACCGAAGCGGAAAGTCATAAAATTCCTTTCATTTGTACAACGAGCATAGAGAAAGGCGATCCGAAAATTATTATCCCAAGAAAAGCGTGTTTAATTTCGGGCTATAACTCAGTGTTAGTGTTCATAACTTACCGAACCGCAGGCCGGGAACTTTATCCATTACGCTGTCCTTCGAGATTCGAACCAGCACTATTTCTCGGTTCGGTGCAGTAATTTCGTCGAAGCCCTCGGCGCATTACCCATAGGTGCGATTCTTCAATCGCCCAAGTCGGTGGCTTGCACCGAGAACCAATACTTAGGTAGGGTTACCTGTGATGAAAGGCCGACCAGATATTTTCATTTAAAATATATAATTAGTAAAAACTATTAAAAACAAGTTTATTAGTAAGTAGAAACCATAAACTGAATTCAGTATACATCAAAAAACTAATGACTTTATAACAATAATGTCCTCCTAGCCGAACTTCTACTACCGTGACCAATCACAACACACAGGTGCACTCTCTGTTCCCTCACTCTCATAATTCGGTGAGACGGCAGTCCGACATGACCGTAGAAAGATCAAGTGCAGGACTAACGGCTTTATCTTTAATCACTTTATAACTGTATAATTAACAATAATTAGTATCTAAAAATAATTTCCTGCTAGCCAATTTTTGACTACTAATTTCGACTAAGACTACGCAGGAGATAAAATAGTGCACAAGTGTGTAAAACGGTAATTTGACATGACCGGACCCGGGTATCAAACCTGGGACAAAAGCTTTGCTTGTATGATGTGATGTGCTATGATCATTAGACCTACGAGACAGTCAGAATTATAGACTATATAAAGAAAGAAATATGTACGGTTTTCACAGTAATGGGGAACTGAAAACATCTACTTTATTCAAAATGTTGCCTACAATTCAGCATCAACCGCACGCAAGCTAAATCAACAAAATTAATTTGCGTCAACCCTAACTAGGCTAATGGGCCCAATTACTACAGGCTAGATTGCATGTCGCGTTGTATTTGCACGCGGTACCGTCACTTCATGTCGCCACTCAATTGTCAATGCTGTCCAAAGCTGACAAGCTTACGAATTTGACGCGGGTGTTTGACTACAAGCAATATCGTATTATTTGACGGTAAGCTGATGGTAAACTGATAAGCTATGACACTCGCTGATTGAAGGCAATGAGAGTAGCCTGAATGACGCTTGATAAGTAAAGTTTATTAAATAATGAAAGCGTAATTTAATTTAAGGTGGACGTGGTAAGGAGGTACTTGTGGCGCAGTGGCGGCAGCGCTTTGGTAGAGATACCAAAAGTTAAGCAACCCACGGCGCGGTCGTGATTGGATGGGTGACCATTCCGACCATTTAAGTGTTAACACCCCCGTGGCCTCTAAGCACGTTGGTCCTGCGCCAGATCTCTCTACGGTCTTAACGGCCTGCCGTCTCACCGAATTATGAGAGTGAAGGAACAGAGAGTGCACCTGTGTATTGCGCACACACTTTTGCACTATATCTCCAGCGCATTCGGCTAATCTCTGTTGAGATTGGCCACTGCAGCCGAAATTCGGGTAGGAAGACTTTTTTTAATGACAAAAGGTTATTATAAAGTAGACGATTATTTGAATGGTGTAAAAGTGTGGACCAGCTCGCACTAGTACAATTTCTGTATTTAAACATTATTTTAAAAGAGGCTTTGGCAACAGTGACTGAGTTTCTTGCGCTGCTTCTTCTCAGCACTAGCCCACAATGTGTCCCGAAGCAGTGGTAGGGCTTAAAAAATATATGTTAGTCATAAGTCAGTTGTGCATAAGTCCCCCCTGGGTGTGGGCCTATAAATAAATGACTTTTCTTTTCTTTTATCTCCCGCGCATTCGTCTAATCTCTGTTGAGATTGGCCACCGTAGTCGAAATTCGGATAGAAGCACATTATGATATAGGTAAATAGATTCTTAATGTTAGAAAAGGTAACAAGTCCTCACACTCAGTTAAGGCGGTTCCCTCTCGCATATCACCAGCCCTAAAAGCTTGTTCCATTTCACCACTCGAATAAAGCGCTTTCGCCGACGAACACAAATATTGGAATAGTTATTAACCTTGTGACTCGCTGTCCTCAATATCTGCCGATTAGGCTGGTTGGAACAACAAAATAAAACGTACACTTTTGTGTCCGATATGTAGAAATAAAGAGTATACATACAGTATTCATAAACAGTGATATGATCCTACTTTGTTTTGGTTAATGACGTTGACTTGTTTTGCAGTTTTGAAATACACTTGAATCAATTTTGTTTCGTTTCCTTTACTTTCACTAATAAATATAATATATCAATGTATAATATACAAGGGCGTAGAATGGAACGTAAGGTGCATAAAAGGAGGTTTTCTGAACGTAAGGTGTATAAGAGGAGAACGCAGGGTGTCTGAAAGAGAAGGAAGAAGAACGTCTTATTTAAATTTGAATGTGAGTGATGTAGGTAGCGAGTGGGATTTTGTTTGGAAGGTGGTTGGAGTATTGAGTATTGTTTCGGGAGCCAGCGAGGATGGTTGAGGGCATATAGGTATTAAAGGATTTATTTAGAAGTGCACGAAGTGTTATCTTTACAATAAAGAAGAAAGTACATACCTTACTTGGAGTTTCCCTTTTCCTGAATTCTACGTCAGTCATAATAATGGCAACAACCGCCTCCATTATTAAGTTTTACAAAACCCAATTTTGAAATAATGGTGCGACCGAGACCCAGGACTCAGTGACTGCAATGCAAACACTTAGCATACAGCCTACCTAGGAGTACATGGGTATACGAATCCCACGTACGCATACTGGAAATATACGTAGGTACACACTGTCGGCACTTCAGATTACGACACTTGAGAGCACCTCTATGCCCTACCTAATAAAAGCTGTTTTCGTAGTTCACATGGGTAACCTGACGTGCTGCCGACTTTACATGGTTCATAATTGAAATCCTTAAGGCTATTGGCTCCTCGCTCTAGTCCGCTTTACCTATACGTGTTCCCAGTTCCCACAAACATTTCAATCAAATTGTAACCAAGATTTCAATTGCACTGCGAAAGAACCAATTAATAGGGTATTTGCCTGTAGTAATAAACAGAAAACATGTTTCGCATTACAGTTAATTTAAATGCCAGGAATTTTTAATTACACTTTCATTTTTTTTAAAACTTAACTTTTACGCCTTTTCCAGTATTGTGACGTCATGCAGACCACGTCGTCAACGTAGGTGTTTGGGCGGGAAAAGTTTATTTGAATTTTATTTTTTGTGTTTTATCGTTGTTACGCTGTAATTATTTGAGAAAATATTTTTTTTGTAGCTTAGAATTGATTAATAATCACATATAAACATATTTTGAAAAATAGGCAAATACCCTATTTTATTCGACGTATGTATGTCATGTTCGAAATGTCACGACGTATGTAAGTCATGATCAAAAATGTTTTACACTTTTGACGTTTAACCAGCCTTTTGTCACTTTTGTCCTTGTATTGTGTCAACGTTTGCTAAATTTTAATACATATTTCTGTAGCTCACTGTCCACTTTGGTTTTTCAGTGTTCGTGGGCTACTGTTAGTGTACACATAGCTGCACGTTAGAGTACACCACTTTGATATTGAGACCACCTCTATACCTTTCGTAATAAAAGCTGTTTTTGTAGTTCACATGGGTAACCTGACGTGCTGCCGACTGTACATGGCATATGCACTTACACTCCTGCAATTTTGGGACGAATTTTTGAACTCAAACAGAATCGAATTGTTTAATTACCCTCGGCAAAAGCGACAGGATGTTGTATTTAACTTAGTTCGTATTTAATTCAGAGTACAGTCAGTTAACATTTGTTCCGGGTAACGGTCAGTATTCGCTCTGGAAACCTTTTTTTAACTATGATGTATAAAACTTTTTTATTTTTAATAAAATACCAAAACGTCACGGATAATTCTAAAAAAAATTCTAAGTCATGATTGTTAAGAAAACTTTTATAATTTAAAAGGAGTTCAAAGTAAAAAACACGAGAAAATTTAGCAAGAGTTTAATAAAAAAATGCAAAATAAAAATATCTCCAAATATTGAGCCTTACACTAGATCCTACATCCGAAATACATAAATTACACGCACTCACACAATCAGGGGCATCTATGTATATCGTGGTCATCGTACAGTCAACATCAAAACTAGGACTACTTACATGCTTCACCAAAAAAGCCAAAGATATTTTTTTTGGAAAAATCGTTTTTGATTAAAGACATGTGCTCCTATTTATGATGCAGACTGTACACGACACACACGGGGTTCACTTATCTAAACGGTAGACAAAAATTTCACAAATGTTGCATGACACCCTGTTAAAACAACCTTTGGATAGGGCCTCACTGTTAAATCACGAGTATGCCACAGCGATGCGACTCGGCGACCAAAAAGCGTCATTGCGTGTCTTTTCTAGAACATCTACGCGCGTAAATCTTTTACAGGACCCAAGCAATAGCTATCAGTACGCGAAAGCTGCAAGAAAAAGTCGTTGGTCGCATCTATGTGGCGGTTTGGAAACTACATTTTACTTTTGGTCAGACTTCATTGGTATCTAGTAATAAAATTACTTCGACTACGCCAATTTTGTATACAAAATATTAAATGCATAATTGGCACTGCTTTCCCGAATATTTTAATTTAAACGTAATTAACGAACACATAATTTTGCAAGGTGTAAAAGGAGTTTGGATAATGAAATGGATCATTTATTGTCGTTTCACAACTTTGGTGCGGGAACGTTTGGATGTGGGCGTCATATTATATTACAAAATCTATTTTGTGCTTTTGAGAATCGACCCTTTTCTTCGCAGTTTCGACTATATTCGAATACACTTAAAGCCGATTTTTTAACGGTGGGCTTTAAATAAAATACAGTTGGACCGATTTTAAAATATCATACACCTCATCTATGATATTGCTAATTGAATGACATTTTAAGTAGGTCGCCGTATAGTTATTTAACCAGTTTATCCTACAGTTAAAAAAACCTGCCCTTAAGCACAGTGACAATTTATGCATTGACAAAACAGACCAAACAGCGTTGAATAATTAATTATTATGAACTTCAATTCAATTTGGTATTAATTGAAGTTAATAACAATTAACTTCAATTCAATTCAAACTAAACGTCCACCACAACAAACAATTCACTTTGAAATACCAACATTTTTTTTTCTCATCCACACACTCCATGAATTAACTGAATACTTAATTATATTGTTTGGTTAAGGTGCATACCTTAAGATTATACAGCGATTATAGGTGATACTTGATATGAATACGTGTGCTTTATTTTTCATTACGCGACTAAAGTTACTGTCTTACACTTCATTAAATAATTTAGAAAACATTTCATTTTACAATGACTCCTGGTATAGTTCACGATATCGTTAAGCATGTTATAATAAAATAATTACACAAATCGTTACGTAACTATAAAATAATAATGTTTAATACATTTAGACATATGTAAGACTTCATAAAGGGTTTTGACTAGCGAATAAAATTACATCTATTAGTAATATTTAAGTAATAAGATCGAAAACCGAAACACGTCTGTCCTGCTCACGCATTTATAAGTGCGAGTGAGAGGACCATAATTCGGATTTTCTTATTCCCAATGATGTACCCAAGGACTTGCATATTCATTTCATTTTACAATTATGAGATTCCATACATATTTACCACTCTTTGACACACTAACGGTGTGATAAAGATAGGGCTTTGCGTTTCGCCGCAAATAAATATAACTAAGAGCTAATTAAATGGGTATAGGTCGCAGTTTTATTAAATATTTACATGGAATTGTTGCTGTTCTCAAGATTCTAAAATAGGTATTTAATTAGTAGTTGGTCACGAATTACACTCGTTTAGCTCTTAGTCATAAATTCAATAAACCGTATATTCCAATTTTAACATAAATCAACTCTTTTCACATTAAATTCTCAATTATTTCAACTTGTAAATAAAGAATTCAATAGTTGACAAGAAAACAAACTCTTTGGCGTTTTGAGCAAAACGTGTCGTCTTATGGCATCAACTAGCGGTACTAATCTCGAGTTTTTGATGCTACAGAATTACTACAAATATATATATACAGGGTTATACGAAATGTGAAAAGTATAATCTAGTCAGCTTATTGATTTATTGATATTGTAATTAGTGAAAAATCCTCGAAAGCAATAATTTTTGTATGACTCATCATCATCATCCCAGCGTTATCCCGGTTGGGCACTCGCACGCGAGGGCCCAGGGTCCGCTTTAGACCATGACCCCGTATATGGCAGATCAAGTAATTATAGTGGAGCGACTGCCATCTGACCTCCGTGACCGTGCTAACAGGGAATTTTTTTGTATGACTGTTGTTTGAAAAAAAAAACAATTGTCGTAGAAATTGAATAATTTGAAACTTAGAAATAAGAAATTATCGCAGAACATTTTCGTCTTCTCGAAAGGTAATCTTTCGAATTATTTTTTTTAATTTTAGCTAGAATTATTGAGCTTTTACGACTAAGCTGCGTCCAATTTTTTTTTAATATAATGTACAATTTTTGTGTCACTTCTATGTCACAAACAAGGGACATTATTTTTACAATCCGTCAATTTACCCTTTACCAAACGCTGTATATTTTGTAGTAATTCTAAAACGGTTATATATATAAATGAGCACTATAGATACAATGATTACATATTTACCTTAATTCCCTAATATGTATGAGTACCCTACGTTTCCTTATTATAATACAAGTACAAGGTATTACGAATACTATTTAATATACATACAAGTTATAAATAAATGCATTTATATGGCTTGTGGAAACATTATGCGTCTATAGCGAGCGAGGTTTAACAGAAGGACAAACAGGTAATGAAGAGAAAACTGCTTTACAATTCAGCTAAAATCTGCAAGTTATATTTGCATGATTGTATTATTTATAGTATGGACCACGCGTTTCTAAGGCCAGTATTCCTTATGATGATTAACGTGTTTTTCTCGTTACAAATCATCTGTCAACTATTGTGGTCAGTTGACGACATAGGCTCCGCGCAGATGGACCACCAACTACCGCCACAATCCTTTGACAGATGTATTATGTTTTAAGTGATAAGCATTCACTATGCAATCAAAAAAAAAATATATATTAAGATTGCATAGTGAATGTTTATCACTTAAAAACATAATTTATCGTATTTGCAAGCTTCATCTTTCGATCGTTAAATACTTGCAATATATTTCTTTCGAGTGTTGAGGGTGTAATCCCAATAACATTGATGAAAGCAACGCGGCATTACAGCGTTAAAAAGCACTTGAAAATTTCCAGGCCAGGGTATGCGTGGAACGCGGGTTCGATTCCCGCCTCTGGTAATCATTTTTTCAAGTGCAAAAATATATTTAAAAATAAAAAATATACTTTGACAGATGTTTTGTCAAAATGGCGAGCGGCCGCCACCGGTGGCGTGTCGCGAACAAGGCGAATCCATACAAAACGTATTAAAACAATGTAAACAGCACCTCGCAAGCCTCGGTGGCCCCACTGTGCGGAGCCTTACAGCTGAACCTAATAGGTTACGACTAATAGGTTAACCTGTACGAGAATAGAGGCATAGAGGAAACTCTACTTACACTGAAAAAAATTGGTTAACAGTAATCAAAACTTGGCTACTAGTAGGCCGTAATCTAATGACTTGCGAACTTTCTGGTTATCTTCTGGTGATAACCAGAAGATTGTTTATATTTAAGAAAAATTGACTTCCCTACAACGAAACCTTTCTAACAAAACTAGTTTGGTTGATCCTTTTTTTTTCCAGTGTATATCATATATAAAAACCCATAAACTGGCAAATGTATAATGAAATTGAAAACTGGATGGATATCAGGGCCCGTAGGCAAGATGCAATCTTTTCCAAAGCGACTATTTTCGTTCGCGATCGCTAACAAAATGTATGTAACTGACATAAGCCATCGAAACGTCACGTGACTTTTGCATACATATTTCGATTTCGTTGGCAATAACGAAGTTCGGTATAGAATATAGATGCATGTTTAAGGGCCCTGAGCCATTAGCACCTCTCAGCTGTTTTCTCATTACATAGAGAAACGAAGAGATGAAAACCGTTAGATTCATTCACATTCTATGCTATTCAGCTTATTTATTAACCAATCACAATACTTGACATTGGATGTAAGGAGACAACTACATTATCATTTAGAAAACTGGTCGTAATCTTATAGTGTTATTTAAAGACAAGATTTTTGTAATGTTCGTATAAACTTCGCAAACCTCGCCTGCCTCCAACAAAACAATTATTACAAGTGAGCATCGAATGAGCACGCAAGTGTAAAGTACAAGTTTGGTCGTAAATAACGAGATCACGAAACTTTCTGATCACAGGATATTCGAGTAAGATACCGAGCTCGATTCCAAGGTTCCAAGGCTCTAAGACTGACTTAATTATTTTGTCTCTTTCTCTGCTAAATAAACGAAAAGGGCTAGACAACAATAGTAAGAAATCTGAAATAAACAACTGTCAATTGCAAAGGAAATTGCAGAATCCATGGACAATTTACTTCGGATATCAATCGATCATTGAATCGTGAGAAATCGCGTCACTTAATTTTATATTTCTTAATTTATCTGTATCTTTTCGTTTGTTTGGCAGAGAAAGAGGCGTTAAGGGTAAGAAGGGCGCCTAAGAATCCAGCCCACTTCTTGCAAAACAAATCATTTGAAATATTCCGTTATATTCATTAAAATAAGAGTTATCTATCTAAATATAGTATCTTAGATACGCTGAGTATCTATGTATGCGTCAGGATAATATATTCGAAAATATATCGCGGTAATTGCAAAAGAGGGGGATTATTTCTTGTCCTGTTACTACTACTTTCGTAGATTATAATATGCAAAATGATGCAGTAATTGAGTAAGAAACTACAATATCTCATGCAAACATATCAAATTATTTACTAGAAATTATCATAGTACAGTATCATGCCTATTTTTCATCTAGGGATATAATGTCAGCTAGATTTATATTACCTTCATAATATTTTAATTACTCGAGAAAAAGTTCTATAAAATATCGGAGTTCATTGGATATAAGTTGTCTGTAGATTACAAAATGGTTCCTTTATTGTTTTAATTGTTACGTTTAACTAGATGATGATGTTATGATTGAGTTTTTTCGAAAATGGTTTTGCTGGAGTATTTTCATTTAAAAATTAGTCTTAAAATTGGATCCTATAATTGAATTGCATTTAAGACTAAACCTTACGAATTAAATTGTATGTTTTCTATACGTAGGGTCCAATTTACAGAAATACTAAATAAATACTGTGAAAGAATTTCAAGCAGAGAGCCAATGAGATCATTCATAATAATAATATGGTATGAAGCATACAAAAATGCAGCACATTTAAGAAGCATTTACACCCAACGATATCTTGCTTAAAAATGGTACACTAGTAAATCGTCAAAGGACGGAGGATTTTAATTGAATAAATGATTGTTAAATACAAAATATTGAATAATACGGAAAAATTAGGTACATCGTAACCTGTTTATGAATGAATTAGCCTCATTCTGTCAAAATGTGTTCATTTCTGTTATTTATGACTGTAATATACTGATTGAAAAAATATTTGGAATGCATAAAATAATACGTTCAAAAATTCCAATTCAAATACATTTTAGAAAATATATAGTACTAGCAGTTCCCCGCGACTTCGCCCGCGCCAAAAGTCGGATTTTCCATACAAATTTCCATCCTTCATTTCACCCCCCTGATGATATTATTTCACGACAAAAAGTAGCCTATGTCCTTCCCAGTGTCTCAAACTATCTCTGTGCCAAATTTCATGTGATTCGGTCCAGTAGTTTCGGAGCCTATTCGATGCAAATAAACAAACAAACAAACAAACAAACAAATCTTTCCTCTTTATAATATTAGTATAGATGTAATTTCAATTTGGAAAGCATATTCGGAATTATTTTAGGACTATGTAAGGCCTATGGATTCGAAGCAAACAAAATGGCGTCGTAATGTGTAAAATATTTGTAGCAAAAAGCAACTTTCACGACATTACTAACGCCAAGTACAGCTCGTACAAAAAATGGAATGAAGCGTCATTATTTTTACTTTTATAAAATCTTATCGTATTAATGGAACCTCACATGTCGATATAATTTGCATTGTTGTGTAGTGTTCCATCCACTAGCATTGATTTCTGAAGAACTACAGAGTTTTTAGAGCTAAAACCTACGGAATTAGTGACATATTACACAGACAATAAGGTACGAAAATACATTTGTCTAGTCATATTATTCACTATGATAGCACGATGTCCGTAATGCAAGAGAAATAAATATTAGTGGATTGTCAATTATTGGGAATGTCAACCGATCGAATCGATCAAATAATTTTAGTCCTTTAATATTGGGATACAACTTTTAGGAAATCGATGTTTAGTCGATATTTTAGGAATCGAACGTTGCTTCTTGCCTGGATTAATATCAATAGGTTAATCGATTATGTGGATTGAATATTATAAATATAATTCGACTATTATATCGATTCTTTATCAAATCTTTCATAATCGTGAGTTAGATCAATTGCATTGCTGATTTTGAAAATCATTTTTAAAATTTACAGTTTTAAGTTTTCTCTAAACTTGGTACAACTGCAGGTCTGGTTTAGAATAAATTAAGGGTAATTCATAAAATGGATTTCAAAATCACCAATGTCTAGTTTCGTTTGATGACCAAATCAGCTCCTAGGTATTTCATTTTGGTGAGTACAAGATACTGTAACAGTCAAAAATGGTTCTTGATACTTCGGCATACACATAGATTACGCATATTACTGCATTTACGGCTTCAAGTCACACACGTTGGCCTTGAGACCGCCTCTATTCCCTACGAAATAAAAACGATTTTCAAAATTTAACTGTATACCTTGAGTTGTCGCTGACTGTACCTACAGTAGGTTAGTATTGCTACAGTGCTAGGACAAACTTGATCATCAACCGAGACTAGTGTCGATAAATCGATTTACACCAATCGGTACACATATCGATTAGGATACAACTATGTGAATTGCACTTGCCGGCCTCACTGCTCCCACTCGGCCTCGTCTACGCCCTCCATGCTGTCCTGCTCTAACTTGAGATCCACCGCCATCTTGGCGCTTATGGATTTCATTATCTGTGGCGGAAATAAAGCAATATTAGATTTATGATTATATACACTGCTAACAGCTGCGTTGATGATGACGATTGACTCCATTAAAATTGCCAAGAGAGACGCTGTGTGTGTTTCATACCACAATGATTACGACCCTCAGTCATTGAGGTATACGAGTGTAAAGAAGAAAGATAAACTTACGTTTTCCTGCTTCTGCTTAGCGTCGAGCGGCACGTGCGAGCGAATGAGATCCGGCTTTGGTTTCTGCGGTGTCTCGCGCGCCGCCGGCGGCGTGGAGTGTAGAGATACTGGCGGCAACAAACACAATATTTGGGTCCGAAATTCATTAGGATTATGTCTCTAAGATTTGATAAATAAAAGGCCCTTAAATTATCGCTAGTCGAAACCCGGACACCCTGTATACGTATTACAATCTGGCTCTTTTTCTGCTGATCAAACGAAAAGATCTCAACTTCAATCATTTAGAGACGCCTATTAAGTATTTCTCATGTTTTCTTTATGCTTTGGCGTGGTTTTTTCTGTATGTGAGAGGATATATAATAAACAATTTACTCGTCTTTCTAAATTTGTAGCTAACTACCATTTTGAATTGATTAATCTTCAAAACTAACGGAGTTTTATAACACACACATTCCTGGCTACGACGAACAATCAGATATCTCTGGTCGAAAGGCAGCCAAACGTGGATTAATTCGCGGGGAATCGCTAGTTATTAATTATATACTCACAGGGCTCCATGCCAGGCGGTTGCAGGCTGACTGTACGTGGCGCGACTGTCTTCCCCGCTAGCCACTCCGCCGCGGTTTGCCACGGTTCCCACGTTACTAGCGTAGGCGGAAACAGATCGTCTTGGAAGAGTTCGCTCTAGGAAAAAATAAGGTTTCATTATTAGTCACTCTAAAAACGATAAAGCCTTATTAAGTTGTTATAGTGCGGGGAAGTGCGGGTGGCCAAGCACGCTAGACGTCAGCGGGTGACGGATGATGTTGCGGGGAAGAAGATTCCTTTGTTGATCGCGTGTGATTGGCGCTTCCTCGTCCCCCGCACGTCTTGCGGGGTGCATGAGGGTTGCGCACGAACTTGTCGGACTATAGACCGACCGACGGTGCGTACGGTCGGTCCTGATGATACGCATCGACTAACTCACAGTTTGTAATTTTTAGTGCTAGTAATAATAATGTCCTCCTAGCCGATTTCGACTACGGCGGCCTATCTCAACAAAGATAAGCCAACTGCGCAGGACATATTATAGTGCACAAGTGTGTGCGCAATACACAGGTGCCCTCTCTGTTCCTTCACTCTCATAATTCGGTGAGACGGCAGTCCGACATGACCGTACCAACGGCCTAATGTGCCGAGGCACGGGGGTGCTAACACCACCAACTTCCTGACTCCGGAGCTGTGTCTGAGTAATTTCAAGACAGAAAAACCCAAACACTCTCGGCCCGACCCGGGATTCGAACCCGGGACCTCGTGGAGTGCCCAGCGTGCTGACCACTAGACCAACGTGGCAGTCTTGCTAGTACTTCTACTACTACTAGTAGTAGTAGTTGTACTAGGACTACCAACATACTGAACGGACTGGTATAGCACTGAGGAGTCCGACAGTCGGGCCACCTATCGGTGCAGCACTGAACGCGTTCATATATTTCCATAGCGCGTCGGCCAACCGGCGGTACGCATGCGGACACGCTTGATCTACCTAGACCTAGTTTTTGTACACAGTACGTAGCATTATACGCGTGCAGTCAATCACTGTAATATTTTATAAATTCACATTCACATATGCACCACCACCCGGTTGATCATGTTTTAATGTAAACTTCGTTGAAATCACATGATCGTGAGCTATACCCGGCCCGGCGAACCTTGATCCCTATGACAGTTCATGTTAGTGATGGGTCGCGTGTCGATGAAACCTAACTTTTTTAACTGACTACAGTGCTAATTAAAACTAAAATTTTTATAAACAAATTTAAACTATAAAGTACAAAATAATATTGAAATGACCTAACCGTTCTACGGAATTGTACAAGAAACCTATTTCCTAATTTATTATCTGTTACTTTTTAGAGTCGGTGCCAGAAATTCTAATTCTAATGTTTTTTTGCAAGTAAGGACAGGATTAGGAAAAAGTTATTGGCGTCGCTGAAATCAGCTGATTTATTTAAAGGCGGTATCACTTCTCTCAGAGTCGTCATAAAAAAATTTGGATTTCGGTATGGAAAGTGTGACAAAAGGAAAGTGTTAATGGAGCGGAAGGTTAAGGCACTGATGAGATGTGATTTTCTACGAAAAATAAAGACTATTGAGAACTGGGACAATGTGGTTTACCTGGACGAAACGTGGCTCAACGCCAATCACACGATCCCCAAAATATGGACAGACGACACAAAATCCTGTACCAAAGCGCCAGAAGGCAAGGGTCAGCGTTTGATTATCTGCCACGCTGGTACAGCCAAAGGTTTTGCGCCTAATTGCTCGTGGGCCTTCAAATCAGTTAAAACGACCGATGATCACGAAGTGATGATGGATAATTTAAGTGAGCCCCACCATATTTTAATGGACAACGCCCCATACCATTCCGTCCAAGTGAATAAAGCAGCAATAATAAAGGGTGTATTAATTCCGACGGAATATCATTGTAACAATAATAAAGGGTGTAGTAATTCCGACGGAATATCATTGTAATGGCATATTATATATATATCTACCTTAGAGTGGTTGCAACGCAATGGTGTGGCAGCTAACATTCAAATGTTCAAAAAAGAATTGGTCAGACTGTTGAACCTGCAGAAACAGCAAACAAAGCGGACATATTTTTTGGATGAAATGGAAAAATCCAAAGGTCACGCAGTGATTTGACTACCGCCCTACCACTGCCAATATAATGCTTTAAAACTTTGTTTTGATGATTGGGATCGAGACGTGCGATACGACAGCATTGTAGATGAGCCGTTTTTGACAAACGTAGGCGACAGCAGCTGCAGTTCAGATTCCGAGTTCGTGACACAAACCCTAATGTCATTATCAGATTCAGATTAAAATATATAAATAAATGATCGCTGAACAGTTTGTGTTTTATTTGGTTTTGTCCTACAGTTATTTTTTTAATTCTCTTGGGTATACAATCGTGAGTGCATGTATGCCGCACTCCGTTCTATTTAATAGAGAATGTACTAATACTTAAGTATGAAAAAGCAATGACACTCATAATTTATCACTTAATTATGCCACACATGAAAACCGATACTAATAAAATCTAATCTTAAATAAAACAAAACCTGGTGTCCCCAGAAATATTTTATAAATTTAAGTGAAATAAAAACAATTTCATGCAACTTTTTAACATTTAGCTCAGCACCTATAACTTAAATGATTATAAATCATGTACACTCGTTTTCATTATCGACATTTGTTTATCGATATTTTTCCGCACTAGTCGATATCTTCCGAACGAAGTAACTTTTGCAGGACGTAAACGTTAAGTCTGATTGAGATAATTTCTTGTAAATGTTAAGAATTGTTATAATTCCGACGAATATCATTGTAATGGCATATATCTACCTTACCTTAATAAATGGCATTTTTAGAAGCCTACAATTCAATTCTAATGTAACGGTTACGCCACTACAATGTTGTGTCGTAAGAATAACTGACAATGTCATAGGAATCAAGGTTCGCCGGGCCGAGTATAGGTGAATTCTTCTAACTTTGAAATCATTTCATGTGTTTATTTATCAAAATCATTTGGTGTGTTCATTTATCATTTATCAATGTCTGGTCAATAGGCAACAGCAACATAAAAATAATGTTTACAAATATATTAGGAGACAAAATGCCTACCTTTATCCTAGGCACTGTGAAAGATAATGGTTCGATATTTCCATTTGTTAGTCGCAGCGCTCTCGCAAATTCAACCTGTAACAAATAGAAAATGAATATAAATGCTAAATTAAATTCCTATATTTCAGTAAATAACAAATAAAATTAATAAATAAGTAAGTGTGGTAACATGTTTTAAATGATATGAGTCCAGAGTCTATCTATCTTATACAAAATTTTTAATGAAGCCACCTAGTTCATGCTACGGACGGATGATAAAAATGGCCACTTAGATTTAGCAATACAGTATGTCCGGGTTTCGACTGGCGATAATCAGATCATCAAATGTTATCGACGAAAACCCCTTCTTGGGTTCTAATTTCCCCCTCTTTTGAAATGGTAGCCATTTTAATATTTTTAAAAAAAATATATTTTTATGGATATGGATCTGGAGGTCCTAAAAGTTATGAAAACGATGACATTTGGAAGGTAACGGTATGGCATATCAAGTGAAATAAAGATCATTTTCAAAATTATTAACTGTCATAGAGAAAAAAAATAAGTTTATAAGAAATCTTGCTAAAAATTTAAAAAAGGTTAAATAGTTCTTTAACCTATTACAAAACTAAACCACCAATAAAAAACATTTTTTGTCTATAATTTTTTTTTTCAATAGGATTTTGTCTCTAATATGTTAAAATATTAAAGGCCCTTAAATTATCGCTAGTCGAAACCCGGACATACTGTATATTGTATCGTTCGTTTTCAGAATTACATTACACATACCTTTTCAACAGCAACGAGATTCTTCAAGAGGAAGGCGATGCCCTGGTGTAGAGAAGCAGAGCGGTGATGCGACAGCGCGCAAAGGAACGGCGGCTCGCACGTCACTTCGTAGCAGTAGATCGTTGAGTCACCCTGTATCAATTAAATTAAATAATTTTTGTGGCAATAAATAAGGTGGCAGTTGGGTACTTGACACTAACCACATTTTTTTTCCACACCCTATATATGCCATAATCACACCCTTAAATATGAAGACAGTATAAACTAACACTATGTGGACCCATGAAGGGGGACTTATACACGTCCCAATATTAATTTCACCACTCAGGACGATATGAGCTACCGCTGAGAAGAAGCAGCGCAAGAAACTCAGTCACTGTCATAGCCTTTTTCAAAGTTTTACAATTATTGTTTTCATACAGGTTGGTAAGTTGATTTTTATCATTGAAATAATCATTTATTTTATAATAACCTTTGAAAATTATAGTAGATATTCTTAACAACTGATTTAAATGAATCTATAGGTTACAAAATTTTCAAATATTAATAAAAAAACACTTTTATGTCAAATTTTTATATCTATTATATGATGCCACTAATGCTGTAAGAAAAAGACAAGTGCTCGAAACCGTCAAATGCAATTCTGTTTTTGCTTCTAGACCAGTATAAAGCTCGTTCGGCCTACCTCTACAAACAAAATGATTAAAAAAGCCACTAAAACATTATCGTGACTGTAAGAGGTGCTTTCAGTTATGCTTGAAAGATAAATCGCATGATGATTTGGAGGTATTACTTGTTAAAATGAAATAGTAACGAAAACACATGCACAAACATCCTCTCTCTTTCACGCGCACACACATACACACACGCGCGCGCGCGCGAGCATGCTAAAAATGAACTTTTAAAATTAGCTTTATGTTAAAAAAGAAATTCACTCTTGGCTGTAAAATGTTACTTTTCAAATTAGTTTTGTACAAAAATTTAAATGTGTAGCTTTTCAGATCAAGAAATTTGGAAGAGCATTGCTCCCTGATAAAGGCTCATTAGCTTAAAAGGGCGGTCACTAATATAATATAATGTACCCTTGGTTTTGAAATATATATTATTATTATATACATGAATGTGTACACACGGCCGCACGTCAGACTTCCCCCTTTTACCTTTAGACCTGCTCTATTCCCTACGTTATAAAAGCTGTTTTGGTAGTTCACATGGGTAACCTGACTGCACCTATGTGTGTGTCTTACCCGCCCCGTCAGGAAGAGAGTGCCGGAGTCATGGTCAATGTGTATCTGCAAGATGGCTGGCGACACGTCCAGGCCCACTGTGCATATCGGCGCTGACAGGTCCGAAGCTTTGTACAGCAGGATCTGACGTTCCGATACTCTGGTGAAATATAATGTGTGTGAAAATATGAAACTAATCATATGGCTGCGACCAGATATAGTACGTGCCAGATAAACGTGCATAAAAGGTCGTTCACCTTGACAGCTAAAACCTTGTGACACGTATCATTTGCCTTTCTAACTAGCAATTATTACGACTTTTGATTTTTGGGTTCGAGGTCGACCCGTACCGAGGTTCATTTGTTAGATTCGTATCGCTACGGCTTATAGTTAGGGTCGCCGCGCTTCGCATACTGGCGTGCAGTGGTACACGCGTGACGGTCTGCAGGAGTGACGGGTCAATGACTTTTTATGCACCGCTAAATGGCACGGTCTATAGATATGCGACGATTCAGAACCGATAGAATAGCTTCATTTACCTAGCCTCGCTTAGCGCTACTCCTGTGGAAACAACTTAGCAGAAGGCTAGGTAACTGAAGCAATTTTACTGGCTCGCTTCACATATATGCACGTATGTGGTGTAAACGCAGCTTTACTAGCAAGACTGATCGGAGAAGTAAGAATGCGGAGAGAAGAGAGAGAGAAATTAAATATAACAATCATAATATTGAAATAAATGATAAGAAACTTTTCATATTACTCACACTTCTTTAAAATGGGTCGAAATATTTACATACTTAACTGAATAATTTTTTCATATTTAGATCAAACGGTAATTACTTGTTATAATATGTCAACTGTGATATGAACGACTTAGCAGAGGGAGGCTAGGTAACTGGAGCAATTTTATTGGCTCGTTTCACATCTATGCATGTATGTGGTTAAAACGTAGCTTTACTAGCAAGACTGACCGGAGAAGAAATAATGCGGAGAGAAGAGAGAAAAATCAAATATAATCATAATATTAAAATGAATAATAACCATTTGGAGTAGGTAGAGCTATTTAGGTTCAATGACCGCAAACATTGATTTTATGCGTAGATTCACGTCCATGCGAAGTTAATTAGCACAATCAAAAAGAAAGTTAACAACAATCAAACAGTACGGCTTACTTGTCGAATCCGGTGACGACGAGATGCGTATCGTGTAGCGCCCACACGACTCGCGCGCCTCGACTGCCCGCCGGGCCCGGACCACTACGTATTGGTTCAGGCGACGAGCGAGGCTTGTATATCTGTACAACACCCATACTAATATTATAACACCTTAAGCACTTATTACACCATCCTATTTGTAGCTTCCTAATTAGGATTCAAACTAGGAAGGAATGATGAATAGAAAGGTGCTCTACTTTGATAACGCATGGTCCGTGTTTTCGATTCGATTTTGCTTAAGCACTACACCATCCTATTTGTGTAGCATCCTACTTAGGAAATAGGAAGACGCAAGATGTAATCGCAGTTCAGTACTTAGGTTCCTACGTTCCTAGTTAGGAAGCTCGCGTCCTAACTAGTAAGGTGACTGGGGCCCCACTCTGTAAGACGATATCCGTAGTTTCGGCTGTAGCCGTCCTTGTCCCTAATGCGAGTATGTCAGCGCGATCGACCGCGACGGCTAGACGCGAAAATACGGACGATGCGTTATCAGAGTAGAGCACCTGCCTATCCATCCTACTTTCCTAGTTAGGATGCGAATTTTCTACTTATGTAACACATACATACACAGGTCTTAACGCGATAACAAACAAGTTTGAAGGTAAAAATGGTTACCTTCAAATTCAGCCCGTCGTTTCGATTTTTTTCGACGTTTAAATCCTAACTAGGATGGTACCTTCCTATTTAGGATCCTAACTAGAATAGTACCTTTCTAGTAAGGATTCTAAGTAGGATCTTAATTAAGAAGCTACAAATAGGATGGTGTAATAAGTACTTTAGGTACACACGGCCGCACGTCAGACAACCCCGCTTTGACTTTAGATCGCCTCTATTCCCTACGTAATAAAAACTATTTTCGTAGTCGAATTGGCAACCTGACGTGCTGCGGGCTATACGTGTACAGTGAACCACGCATCAACTTACCCAAACCTATCAAAATATCTCAAATGATATGGAACTCTATCTGATCAATAATAAGGTTGAAATATGGTTGAGGAAATTTGACAGATCAGGGTAGGTAGATGTGGGGTCCACTGTGTACATAACAATATAATAAAACTGATGATAGTCGAATTATATACATAGATTTGAAAAAAAAAACAACTCCCAGAAGTAAACGCCTTAGTGTAGTCATGTGTGGTTTAGGTCAGTAAAATACAAAAATTAAGTTTGTGAATTTTTGTCTGCATGTACATACGTCTTAATGGACTCGAAATCAACTGAATAAATATATTGTTTAAGGATGTTTAGTCCAATGGACAACCTAGTCTATAACTTACCCTAATCAATCCATCCCTGCATACCGTCGCCAAGTACTCCCCACACGGAGACCAATCGATCGAGAATATCTGATCGCTGTGCCCTGTCAACGTGATGGCCGCTACCGGGGTTTCAGGAGTCAGATCCCATATTTTGATGGTCTGGTCATGGGCGGCTGTCGTTAGGAGATTGGCCGCGGTAGGGTGGAAACGGATCAGGTAGATTTTGTCCGGGTGGGCGGCGAATGTGCGAGCTGGTTCATTTGTGGACTCTGTTAGGCCTGAAGAAGAAATGTTGGTTGTTCATAATGTGGTTAGCACTTGTGTGAGCCACGATAAAATCGAACTCGGAGATGCGACAAACGCGCTTCTCAACTTGATAGGTTATAGTTCAGTAAAATAGTGATCGAAAGGTTGAAAGTTTGGACGACTAGATAAGAGGCAAAGATACAAAAATTCTCACGAGTCAGAGCTGAGCTCAAGGGAGGAGCACAAAGAAGATTTCGTGTATTGTTGTCGCTTACATCTTAAAAGCGTTGCGTTATAGGAAATTTTATGAAAATACATAACGAAAGATAATAAAATTCTCCACATCATTGGTCCTGACCACTTTTTACCTATTCCCAATCGTTGTTTTGCAGATCAGTCAGTCATTACCTAAACTAATACAGTGATCGATTAATCTTCGACTTACAATTCTCCGGTATAATCCACTTGAGTAGCGTAGAAGCTCACACTTTTTATCTATTCCCAATCGTTGCCTAGCAGCGGTCTGTTGTGTATGCTATGATTTTAAAACTGTTTGCCGCGACCATTTTAGTATAAATTGACCTATCTTTGACTTATCATACTCCGGTATAGTCCACTAGCGAAGCAGCCCACATTTTTATTTATTTCCAATCCGTTTCTAGCTATAAGGATTATGTCGATCGATCTATCTTTGACTCTCTATTCCCCGGCATTATCAACTCGCGTAGCGGAGTAGCCCACGCTTCCTTCCTATTCCCAATTAACTATACCAGAGGTCTGCCTGTCAGTCAGTCATTTACATTTTCGACTCACCATTCTCCGGTATGATCCACTCGCGCACCAGCCCGTCATCACAGGCGACCATCAGCCTGGCGTCGTCGAACGGGTCCCACGCCCAGTCTTGTAATGGCGCGGGGTGTAGCAGCGCGTGGGGGACGAGGCCCCCGGGGTGCGGGGGGGCGGCGCGCGCGCGGGGGGAGGCGCCGGTCGGCAGTTCGATGACCCCGACCCGGCCCCCGCCCCCGCCGAGAGGGACGGCGCAGCGGACGCCATTGGCTAAAAGATTACAAAAATAGATGTAACAATTTTGACGCCATTGTCTTGACAATGACAATACAGATAACCGTGATGGTGTAATCTATGTGCGGACGAAATCTAGAGTATCTTGATAATGTAAGCACTGGGCTCGATTTCAATGTGCACTGTCTGATATTAAATTTAAGTTCAGTCTATCTCTTTCTATGTTTAGCAAACGAAAAGAGATAGACTATATTATTTTAAAAACGTCAGGATAAAGTTATTTGTAGCTAAGAAAATTACTTATTACACCATTCTATTTGTGGCATCCTACTTAGATAGGATCTATAAAAAAATAGGATCCTACCTTGAACCCAAATTAGAAAAGTAGGAACTAATCGGATCCTAGGAGCCTGTAGGCAGTTCAATGACCCAGACCCGGCCCCCGCCACCCCCGAGAGGGACGACGCAGCGGACGCCATTGGCTACAGAATTTTACGAAACTTTCGCTTACAAAAATTCATCGACTCAGAGCGGTTCCGCACTACGTCCGATCCGAATCCGATCCGTCTCCGTCAAAATATGTGATTAGATTTTTAACATGAAAAACCGGATCGAGAATGACGGACGTAGTGTGTAAACTCTCAAACAAATAGTATTACGACTACGCCGGATACCATTTAGACGTAATCCAGATCGGATGCAAATCGGATGTAGTGCGAAACTACCCTTACTTCTGGCACAGAATAAGTACTAGTACTCCGTACAGAAGTATGACATTGCAATGAAATTCAAAGAAATATCTACTCAATGTCGTCAACAATATGGCGTAATTTAGTTCGCTTCAGATTCGAGCACATTTTCGTGTATATAGGTGTATGTACACCTACAAAAATCCATTGCAAGATAATTTCATACTTATAACTCTGGAATATGATTCATAATACACTAAACCTATTCAGTGACGTAAAATCACGCGACGCGATAGGGTTGACTGCCACAAGAAATTACTTACGCCATCTAGCGCATCATTCTAGGACTTTATTCACGATCATCCAACCAGCAACCTAGTGTCGCGCACCGCCGGTGAATAAAACGCGGGAGCGTGTCGCTGCCGGCTAGCGACACCCAACTTGTTTATTTTATTTTATTTAAACACAAAATAGTTTACAGTTAGATGAATCAAATTTTATACATAAATGAGTAATATACTAAACTGTAAGCCAAAACATGTGCTTAAGGAATCGGCATAAGAATGAGTTACATCGTTTCGCAAATTCAACTCTTACTTAATATTTTATTACACACGAGTTTGAAATGTGAGGATGGAAGCTTGTTACTTTACAAACTGCTACTTAACCTTATATAATTTTAAAATATTTGATAAAACATCAGGATACTTACATAAAAATATAGCACATAAGCGGGTAAACGCGGATGAAACCGCGGGAAACTGTTACTACTGTACTACTGTATTGTTCTATTTGTTCAAATAAAACTACCACGAAGACTAATCTATTTATTTTTTTTATATTTTATTTTATTTTAGAACATCACGTACAAATCTATAGAAGACACTTGGACTAGAACCCATGATATCGACACTCGGACATTCCTGCGATAAATCATTGTAGAGGCGACACATCCGTACTATCGGATTGAAGTAGGTGTTGTTGCGATACACCTGGAGTGAGAATAGCTTAGGTTTGCGATTACGGGCTCTATAATGCGTGTTTATATTTATAGATGCAAGTAAAGACGGAGGGTCAATGGCAGAGTGTAAGATTTTATGCAGGTATATAAGTTCGCACCGTTTGCGTCTCATTTCCAGGCTAACCATGTTAAATTTTTCTAGTCTTTCTTCGTAGGAAGCTAATTTGCGATGGTAACCGTGACGAAAAGAGAGACATCTCAGGAATCTTCTTTGGATGTCCTCAATACGGTTAGTATGTACGGCATAAAACGGAGACCAGATAACTGCACCGTATTCCAAAACAGTCCGGATTAGTGAGTTAAATAGATATACCACACTTACCAAGTTTAGTCCCTTACCAAGGGGTCGCCGCGCGTAGGTACATGCGTTTTTGCTACCTACGCGGGAAGATACACAGGCCTGCTTCTGGTTGCATTTTAACCCACGCCTCCTCGCTATCCGGACGATTGCTCTTCCTAACTGACTTATAGAGTACAAAGGACGTATTACACCGAATTTGTAACACCCTACTTAGTATCCTAACTAGGAAGGTAGGATCTTTCTCCTACTTAGGATCGAAATTATTAAGGAACCGAACAGATCCTAGGCGCCGGCGGGCAGTTTGATGACCCCGACCCGGCCCCCGCCTCCCCCGAGAGGGACGGCGCAGCGGACGGCATTGGCTAAAGATAACAAGGGGGTATTTCAAGTTAGGTTAGGCAGTCGAAATATAATTATTTTTATAACTTAAGCATTTTTTTTGCAAGTTTTTACAAAATTTAACAAAAATTTGCTCACATAAATTTATCAATTGTATAATCCGATGGGACAAAAATTATAGAATTCATTACAAAGTTTTCCCCTGTTTCAATTTGTAAAATCGGGTAGAAGCCGCCATGATATTACGTCTTACGTATATAAACTTATTCGTTACTTTTAACCTCTAATTAACTCTTGTTCTGCCACTTTTTTGTCAATAAAATAGAAAAGGACGGCATGAAACTTAACAACAATTGGATATTTGGTACTGGTACTACTAACACTAGCTGTCAAGTTTTTAAATATAATCTATGATAGTACACCTAAACAGAATTAGTCTGATAAGTAAATATTTTTATTTATTAACTTTATCATACAACCGACTTAAATAATTTCATCTCCTGAACCATTATCATCGAATGATGGAACATACTAATGATAAAAACCCCAAATGTACAAGTTTCCCAGTCGAGATACTTCATTGATTGACGACCGTCTTGGTGTAGTCGTTCGCGCACCGGACTTCTAAACCAGGCGGTTGCGGGTTCGAATCCCGTAAGGGGCAAATGCTTATGTGATGAGCACGAGCATTTGTACCTAAGTTAGGATGTTTATAAGTATTTAAGTATTTCTATCCGTTATCCTAGTCACCATAGCACAAGCTCACGCTTAGTTTGGGGCTAGGTAATTGGTGTGTTTGTTGAAACAATTTAATTTATTATTTATTTTAAAAAAAACAATAATTATCTGATTTGCAAGCTTCATCTTTCGATTGTTAAAATACTTGCAAAAGTATTTCTTTCGAGTGTTGAGGGTACAATCCCAATAACATTGATGAAAGCAACGCGGCATTACAGCGTTAAAAAGCACTTGAAAATTTCGACAGGCTCTGCCAACGCCAGGGTGGCCGAGAGGTTAGGCAATCGCCCGGTATGCGAGGAACGCGGGTTCGATTCCCGCCTCTGGTGGTCGTTTTTTTCAAGTGCAATAATATATTTAGATTGCATAGTGAATGCTTATCACTTAAAAAAAACAATAATTATCTTATTTGCAAGCTTCATCTTTCGATTGTTAAAATACTTGCAAAAGTATTTCTTTCGAGTGTTGAGGGTACAATCCCAATAACATTGATGAAAGCAACGCTGCATTACAGCGTTAAGAAGCACTTGAAAATTTCGACAGGCTCTGCCAACGCCAGGGTGGCCGAGAGGTTAGGCAATCGCCCGGTATGCGAGGAACGCGGGTTCGATTCCCGCCTCTGGTGGTCGTTTTTTTCAAGTGCAATAATATATTTAGATTGCATAGTGAATGCTTATCACTTAAAAAAAAACAATAATTATATTATTTATTTATTATTTATTATTAACGGAAAGAGGGAAATATGGGAATAAAATTGTGAATCTTACCGTAGAATCCGTTGCACTCGCCAGAGATCTGTCTGCTGATGTTCTTGATATTCTCCACTTGCACTGACTTGTGGCCGGGCGTGCCTTTCAGGTGGCGGAACTTTGACACTTTCCCTGAGAACCGAAAATACAGAAAGTTAGGTGAAAACCATTAATCAGAAATTGTTATATTTGAGTGCAAAGCGGGCTCTTGTTAGTTGTAGTTGTAATGTAACAAAAGTTCTGTCGGGGATCTATTCCAGTATTTATTGACACTCAACTGATTTTTTTCTCTTTTCGGAAACCACAGTTAAGTCTAAGGTAGATGGTATATGATACAATGTGATAATACGTAACTCTATACCCGGCCCGGTGAACCTTGATCCCTATGACAGTTCATGTTAGTGATGGGTCGTGTCGATGTAACTTAATGTGTCTACCGCCCTACCACTGCCAATATAATGCTTTAAAACTTGATTGGGATCGAGAAGTGCGATACGACAGCATTGTAGATGAGCCGTTTTTGATAAACGTAGGCGACAGCAGCTGCAGTTCAGATTCCGAGTTCGTGGCACGAACCCTAATGTCATTATCAGATTCAGATTAAAATATATAAATCAATGATCGCTGAACAGCTTTTGTTTTATATGGTTTTGTCCTACAGTTAATTTTTTAATTGTCTTGGGCATATAATCGTGAGTGCATGTATGCCGCGCTCCGTTCTATTCAATAGAGAATGTACTAATTCTTAAGTATGAAAAAGTAATGACACTCATAATTTATCACTTAATTATGCCACACATGAAAACCGATACTATTAAAATCTAATCTTAAATAAAACAGAACCCCCAAACCAAAAGTCCCCAGAAATATTTTATAAATTTGAGTAAAATAAAAACAAATTTCATGCAACTTTTTAACATTCAGCACCTATAACTTAAATGATTATAAATCATGTACACTCGTTTCCATTATCGACATTTGTTTATCGAAATTTTTTTGCACTAGTCGATATCTTCCGAACGAAGTAACTTTTGCAGGACGTAAACGTAAAGTCTGATTGAGATAATTTCTTGTAAATGTTAAGAATTGTTATAATTCCGACGGAATATCATTGTAATGGCATATATCTACCGAAATTTAATAAATGGCATTTATAGAAGCCTCCAATTCGATTCTAATGTAACGGTGACGCCACTACAATATTGTGTCGTAGGAATAACTGTCAATGTCATAGGGATCAAGGTTCGCCGGGCCGAGTATAGATATTATTGCAATATTTTTTTATTTTCTGTCTCTGTCAAATTTGTCAACGAAAGAACGAGAGGGGAATGTAATTTGTGACATTAAATACTTCAATTTGACTGTACTGTCCGTTAGTTTTAACTTCCTCTTCTCTTGGACCTTATTTCCGTACCTAAAAACACAGTTAAATTACAGTGTTAAATGTAAATAGCTTCAAAAAATGTTTTTTCTCTCTTTATAGACAGTTTCACTTAGACGTCAAACGAATAAATGCAATGATATCGAAATTTGATTTAAAAAAAAAGATACATGTATAAAACAAAAAAAAAAATAATTACCAGGGATACGGATAAGAACTTAGAAACAATCTTTCATAACTCACCAAACACGGTGGAAGTTCTCTTAGTAGTGACGTTGGGCACCGATGCTCTTTTGTCTTCTCGGTCCGGACTCTTGCGGGACTTCAGCGAGTCTCGCCGCCTGAAATAATTCAATCCTTATAAGTTTGTAGCAAAACTTTAATCTACAATGTGATAATGTAATGTTAGCCTGCACAAACCTCACTGCTGGGCAAAGGCCTCACCTCAACTATGACACAGCGGTGACACTTACCCATCATAAAATGCAAGGGTTGATACCGAACCGAAATTAAATATAGACTTGTGCCAAAGAAGATTTCACATCATAATTAAGTTATGTTATCGAATCAATGAAATTTCTGCTGGAAAAATTCCCACTGCTGGGAAAAGGCCTCACCTCAACTATGAGGAGGAACGAGCCATACTTCACCACGCGGGCTCAGTGCGGATTGGTGGAGGGGTGTATGTAAGGCAAGTGACAAACCTTACTGTCAGAAGTTATCAAGCCGCCCTAGGGCCTCTGACTAGGCTTAACGACTAATATAACAGATATTAGCCGGGACCAACTGCTTAACGTGCCTTCCGAAGCACGGAGATGCTTGTCATGGACGTCACTTAAATGGTCGGAATGGTCACCCATCCAATCACGACCGCCACAAGCACCACCTACAAATTGCTTACTCATGTGTAATTTCAGCTTTTTCGAATAGCTTTATTTTTTTTATTATTTCTAACAATTGCGAAAGTTTTAATTGTATATTTTATTGAAATCCAAAGCGAAGCTTAGTGGGTATGGCATATCATTAATCATGGTTGTAACTAACCAGCACATAGGAATAAAACATGAATACGTATAGAATACTTTTTATATCGATTTTACATAAAATATACCCTACAAAACCAACTAGATATTTTGTCCCTAACATATTTATTTTTTATCGTCTCGTTGGTCTAGTGTTCATCCAAGAGGTTCCGGGTTAAAATCCCGGTTCGGGCCGAGAGTGTTGAAATGTTGTTTTGTCTTAAAATAACTCAAACATAGCTCCGGAGTCAGGAAGTTGGTGGTGTTAACACCCCCGTGTCTCAGCCGTTGGTCCTGCGTCTGATCTCCCTACGGTCATGTCGGACTGCCGTCTCACCAAATTATGAGAGTGAAGGAACAGAAAATGCACCTGTGTATTGCGCACAAATTTGTGCACTATAAATCTCCCGCGCAGTTGGCTTCCGCCTCTGGCGGAAATTGAACCTACACTCCTCGCATACCGGGTGATCGCCTAATCGGTCACTGGCGTTGGCAGAGCCTGTCGAAATTTTCAAGTGCATCTTAACGCTGTGAAGCCGCGTATAAGATTTTTAGTTGGTTTCATCATTACCTTAGCGGCGCGGGAGAGGGTGGCGTCTCCGATTCTACTGCGACGCTCACGGATCGCATCTCGTACGCGCGACGACGATCCGCTATGGACTGATTGTTGCCGCTGCAACAATACACACTACATTCACGCAGATGAATGTTTTGTACAGTCAAGGAATTTAATTTCCGCTTTAGGTACTTCAAAATATCGTTAGACATTCATAACCATACATATTTGTTTGCAATAAGATCGAAAATTTCAGTACCATGCATCAGTGTCAGAAGTGTTAGTGTCAGTTTGTAAAATTTTCTGAACATATTGTATAGATAAAAAACCAAACATTAGCACACGGGCAGGATTTGAACCCACAACCTTTGGCTAACCGGGCCAACGCTCTTACCAACTGAGCTACGGCGCACTCCATCCACCCGTGTGAAATTCTTGGTCTCTTTGTCTTACGTCATTCCGTGACGGCAGCGACATCTACCCGAGCTGTATAGCAACAGCAGCGGGCCAAGTAGTTATTCTTCACAGAATTTGTTTCGCAATAAGGTCGAAAATTCCAGTACCATCAGTACCATGCATCAGTGTCAGAAATGTTAGTGTCAGTTTGTAAAATTTTCTAAATACATTTTAAAGATTTTGTTTACAGTCCCGTATTATTTATTCATTTCAAGCAATGGATTACAGACGTAAGAGGGTCTTTACACTGCCAAACACAACGCAGCGTAGCGCGTGATTTTCTTTGTTTGCGCAATGCGCGAAAGAATACAAAAAAAATCACGCGCTACGCTGCGCTGTGTTAATCGCCTAAAACAGGCTCATAGAAAAAAATACCTTACAGGATATTATGATAATTTTATTTATTTAATATTAATTACAAGATTCGCAGCTCTAGTACAGTATATGTGATCCATGATGTAATTTAAACTTAAGAACTAAACCTATAGCGAATGTACATTTTAATTAACCATATTTTATTCGTACTTCGACAATTATAAGTATAATTAAATAAATAAGTGGGTCCACCGCTTACACCGTGTGTGTGTGTGTGTGTATGTGTGTGTATCATCATATAATATGCAGATTAAAATAAATGTACTCACTCTGTGGCCTCAAAGAGCTTCCTCCTTTCGGCAGTGCTGGGCGTCTTCGGTCTATATCCTGAATCCGATGAGTTCACCTCCTCTTCTAAGCTCGTGTCAGATTTGCCGTTTGTATATTCTTCTGTAGGCAAAAATAAAGAACCATACATAATATTATTAGTGAACTGACAGAAATGGTAAGTGTAGGAAAGCGGCTCTGTAAGGACGCAACCGGGACCACGCTAGGTTTATGATGACTTAATACGTATGATAAAAGTGCGAACGCGTGTCAGTCTATTAGAAACATACCTTTGTTGGGAGCGACGTCCACATCGCTTGTGGGCGAGAGTAACTTGTCCTTATGCTCATCTTTGGCGATGTGGGTCTAGGTAACGTGCATTGTATCCGTGGGTCCCGACAGCGTCCGTCCCGGGACGTTAATTACTGGACATCCTGTATATACTTCCTGATAGTTCGGTTCTACAGTACAGTAGTACTTACTTAATAAGGCGCATCGTAAATCTTCGTTCACGCAGAAAAGAAAGTATGGGTCTGAAGATAAACGAATAAGCTAAAATTTTAAAAAGCCTTAGAATGCACTACTTTAAGGTCTATAGTACACTGCAGGTATTAGTTCCATCTCACTCTCGAGTCGTGACTAGCGCTCATGGCGGCAGCTAATGACCAATAGCGGAACAGGAAAAAGACGCGCGAGCGTGCTGATTCGCCAACAGTATTTTCCGCGCTTTAAAATTCGTCTTCCGCGCAGGTACAATCGACCAAATTGAATCATGACCCACCTTATGGTCATTTTTCTACTGTCATTCTATACAAGTAGGTTGAAATTCGCATGAACATACATTTCCTAGCAACGAACCTGTTAACATTTTATTAGACACTGACAGTCACTGACAAGGCTATGATGGTTATCTGTAAAAGTCCGTTTTTCATTGCTTGTCCAACATTGTAAACAATCTTGACGTTCCTTTTTAACGAAATTATTCATTTAAAAATAATATAGACACAAAAATTACATCATAATATGGTAGTTTATCGTTAAATATATGCAGGTTTTTAGAGCTATTAGTAAAAAAATTTTTTACCAGTATTAGTTTTAAAAGTCCTAAAAAGATTGTTAACAATGTTTGACACGCAAAGTAAAACGGACTTTACGAATAAGTTTGTATGAAAATAGGCAATCGGTTGCAATGCAACACATAGGGAGGTATTCGGGATTCGGCACAGCCGGGCGGCAAGTTGTATCGGAAACCAGTTTCTTTATAAAAGTTGCACTGGAACTAGTGTTAGTCATGATGATAAAATAAAACAGTATAGTTGAAGAATTTAATATTTATTTTAAGTATATATTTATTTTGTATTTAACAAGTGGCATTCTAGGTAAAGTGAAAAAATTTGAATTTATTAATTAAATTAAATTGGTGGGGTTTGATGTTTCAAATGGTAAACTTAATTAAACCTAAAACCGAGTGTAACCACCATTGCTTTCAATAACGTCTAAAAGTCGGCTACGCATAGACCCGATTAGACGACTACAAATATCACTTCCCTTCATATAATCCCAAATTTCGTTGCAATGTAGCTCAATTGCTTCTTTAGTCCTTTCATTTCTGTTATCCCACATTTGAACCATTAAACCCCACAAATTTTCTATTGGATTAAGATCTGGGGACCTAGACGGCCATGGAATAAGAGTGAATTCATCTTCATGCTGAAACCAATTCGAGACAATTCTGGCAGTATGCACTAGACAGTTATCATGAACGAAGGAAAATACTGGCACTTCTTCACGCAAGTAAACTGTTCGCAAAGTCGGTAACATTGATTCTTCCAATAAATTGACATAGTTTATAGCGTTTTGACAAGGAGAAATTTGAACAAGTTCTCCGACATTTCCGGCATCCATCCAGGCACACATGTTAGCTGAAATTCGGCCGGACAATTGGTTGGGCACTACGTGATCCTCTGTGTATCGCGTGTTATCGTAACGCCACAAAGTTAAGCGACCATGTTGAGAAGAGCGAAATGATTTCTCGTCTGTAAAGATAGTGCTAGTCCAGTTGAAATCTAAATAATTACGTGCAAAATTAAATCTTGCAGTTTTATGTGCATCCGTTAAATGAACTTTCTTAGCATAATGTCTGTAATGCAGTCCAGTGCGGTGTAAATTATTTCTTATTGTTTGTAGACAAACATCGTAACATGCCGCAAAATACCGGGTACGAGTAAAAGGATGTTCTTCGTAATGGTGTTGCATTTCCCTTCTCTGTTAGTTCGTGATTCGACGAACGCCATGGTTATGTCGTCGTCTGTCTTCGAGGTTACCCTCTTCAGCGTGCCGTCTGATCCAGGTTCTGACTGTGTTCCGACTTATATTTAATTCTCGTGATATCTCTCGAATGCCATGGCCTTGCTCACTGAGCACTACAATCCGAGCTCTTTGTTCTGCTAAATTGGCCATTATACGATTTGTTTGTAGATATTGACTTAGATTTTTATTTGAAAATAATTTTAGACTAACTTGACATCTGACACACGACTTTTTTAATTTTTTAAATTATAATACTTTTTTCTTCGTAGTGAAAAGAGTTTGGATTACGGACTTATTTTAAATTCATATTAAGACTGGTTTATCTAAAACATGTCTAGTGCAGTGATAATAAAGGTTAAACTTGCTTAGATCTCTGACCCGTAATGACGCATTTTTATTCATATTTAAAACGTACTATGTGCAACATGCATGACAGCGAAGAAAACCTTACTACATTTGTGAATACAAAGGACTAATTGGCAAAGTGGGTCATGATTCAATTTGGCCGACCGTACATCGGCAAGCCATATCAGTTGGGTATTACTGTACCTTTGTTGGGAGCGACGTCCACATCGCTTGTGGGCGAGAGTGACTTGTCCTTATCCTCATCTTTGGCGATTGGGGTCGATGTGACGGGCGTTGTAGCCGTAGGGCCCGACAGCGGGGACGTTGCTACAATAAAATAATACACCTGTTAAATATTGTAAGGCATTTCCGACCGCAACTCCTTTGCTACAGTTCGCACGCATTCGCACCAAATGCTGTACACGTGTCTTCTCTCTCTCTAGCACGATTTTATCGGTACGCGACGTCATGTTTGTTGTAAATAATTGTGATTATTAAAATGTGTTTTAACTATATATATACTAAAAAAATATTTAAGATATTTTACTTGGAAGTCAAATACAAATGTTTTATGGGTAATAAGAGTAGTTCCTGCGATACTAGCATAGCTTGGTGCAGCGACTACCAGGTATTGTATTACGACATTGTTTTGGTAAATAAATACTGTTTTCTTTAATAAAAAGTAAATACCTACTGCCCTCGAAAATTCACCGACTATCTTTAAGTGAGACTAGAGCTTACTTTAATTATCTTTTTATTTTATTTTAACGAACACCACAACAAACAAAACCTCGTGCTATGGCGACTAGGATAACGGAATTAAAGTTTTCGTTATTGGGCAAATGAATATTAACGCGACTTTTCCTTTTGAAATTTGACATTAAGTTCAGTACCTTTAAGTTCCCGTATCTAATGGTCTACATATAATCCAGAGTAATGGGATAGTATTTACAATGGAAGTGGTTTAGTACTGGGAGCCACGATCTCGTTATGTCGTGTATTCCGTGCTTGTAAAAAAACATAGCCAAGTCCGAAAATATGCATCTGATAGGTACTGTTCGTATCGGATGTTTTGCCCATGAACTTATATACGTTTAAAAACATCCTTATAAGCAGCATGCTGTGTTCGATGATTCTATCTACGCCACGTCTATTAAGTCCTAGAGTCATGAGCGACCCCAATCCAAATAAAAAAGAGAGATTGCATATGCAACATTACTTAGGTACAAACTTGTGCTCCTCACACAAGCATTTTGCCCCTTACGGGATTCGAACCCGCAATTTCTGGCTTTATAGTCCGGAGTGCGAACCACTCGAAGAAGACGGTTGCCTGGACTGTCAACACTGATTTTGTATAGTGTAGAATATCCTATTCATCTACGGTTGTAGAATGTTATTAACTCACCCGAGTCAGATTTAGTCAAGCCAGGCACAGCGGGAACGGAGAATACTTTGTCGAAAGAGAATTCCTCGTTGCCAGTCGACGCCGAAAACGGCTTTGGGCCAAGACGAGGCTGTCGAACATAAAAAAAAAACTATGAAAAACATTTAACAAGCTAAAGCCCACTAGCGCCAGTCCGGATTAGCTAATCCACAATTCCGGTCTTGCGAAAATGGGCTTTCAACTTAGATCATAGGCCTTGCGCTAGTCCGGATGAGTTAAGCTGGACTGGCGCACGTAGACCTTCCCGATTAGCTAATCCAGGCTTGCGCAAGTGGGCTTTCAAATCTGATAATAGGCCTTGAACAAGTCCGGATTAGCTAATACGGACGTGCTCAAGTTGGTCTATGACCTAAGCCTACTGTCTACAGAAGGTCATTTGACGAACGCATGCAAGCTGCAAGGACAGCAGGCGTATTTGGTATATGATACGCAAACGCGACGTTGCCGCTCCGTGCAAAGAGTTTTGTTCTAAGCAAGACGCGAACAACCGTCAAAGGACTATAGCGTGCGATTTACGTAGACAGTAGGCCTTATTTTTATTACATGACGCAACACAAAATATTTTAGTGAAATAAAAACAAAAATAGCAGCTTATTTAACAGTAACTAAAATGCACTTTACTAATCACAGCTTAACGCCAAAAAATAACATAAATAAATACTGACACTTTGTGAATCCTTAGAGTACATATTATCCAACTGCCAATATAAACAGGGCTTGCAAATTAAAAAAAACGGAATAAAAATGCAATCAACTACACTACTTATAATAATAACACATAAAAAACAGAACACCTAAACTAATACAGGCACGCATCAAACCTTATAGCCAGAGATCGGCACAGCAGTCGTTCTTGGCTTCGGTTTGGGTACTTCGGAGTGGTCTTCCACAGAACCAGCTTCAGAAATCGACGACCTCGGCAAAGGCTTTGGAGCTTGCACACCGTTTATCAGACTATTACTTCTCGACAGAGACGACTCCGTTGACTCCGAACTGTCAGTCTTTTCGAAGGTCTTTTCAGTCTTTTCGGCGGTCTTCTCCGTCTTTTCAGCATACTCGCACACATCGCTCTTTTCAGTCTCACCATCTTCTGTTTTTTTGTCGTAATCGTGGCCGTTGTCAGTGATTTTCTTGTGGAATCCATTAGTTTCTTTCGCTTCTTTCGGCTCTTTAGTCTTTTGTTTCTCCATGCCTTTGATGAGGTCTTTTACGTTGACAAAGTCTATGCGGTCTTCGTCTTTTGGTTCAGGAGTCGGTTGAACTTTCGCGACAGGAATAGGTTTTTCGATTTGTGCTGGAGTAGTCGCTTTTTTGGCGTCAGTCTTCTTAGGAGGTGGCATCGCTAGGATGGCCTTTACCACTTCTTCTAGGTTCCCTCTATGCACCTGAAAAGGAGATATTACAATTTACCTAACACTTCTCCAAAAACGTAAAAACAAAAAAAAACCGACGCCCATAAAATGAATTAAATAAAAAATATAAATAAATTACTTACTTCATCCAAAATAGCATAATAAAAAGCACACTCACCAATAAAACTACGAACTACAAAAAAACACACATAAAGAACACCAAACAAAGAGACAAAACATTGGTAAATATTTACTAAATAATTTGTTAGTTTACTTTAACCACGTCCAATACTCCAATAAAAGGGTATAAGGAAAATTATAAATTAATTCTAGCAAATCAATACAAGACTGAATTTTATCACTATGTATTCAATGCCTACATAAACAATTATATAAATATATTGTTTAAATTTTATTAATACTACGAGACAAAATCGCAAAATAAATTTCATGCATTGCGTAAATTTAATAAAACTGGCATCATATTGGGCATTATGGCAGACTGGCATTATTTATCATAAAAAATTTCATAGCTATCAAATGAAAAAATCACACTTTTAAAACACCTTTTTATTACGAAATCCTTAGTCGATTTATGTCTTCTATTACAACGACTTCTAAAGTAGCTTCTGAACCATTCCCACTATGGCTCGTACATTCTTTAACACCCTGCCAACATTCAATACCTGCTTAAACAAGTAGCAACGGGCACATACCTGCGTGCAGTTGTCCGCGTTAGGGTGCAGCGAAATGTTGGGCACGGGGTAGTCTTGATTTTCGAGCCACATCGGCGCGCTTAGGTACGTCACTGACCCGCTTGTGTCCGGGTATAGGTCCGCGTGGTATTCACGGTAGCTCTGTCAAAAAACAAGCAAATATAATTATAAAAAAAACACATCCGACTGCAAAAAATATTATATTTTTGAAATGGTCTTTTTACTGGCTTTTATTTGATACCCATAGTAAGGAAAAAATCAATCCCCCTACCCCCTTTGTTTCCATTTGCGAGCGCCATTTTGTGTAAATGTACACATATCAAAACTGTCATAGGGATATACAAAACATAGTATTATTATATCCAAAATATCCCTAGACAGTGTTGATTAGTTTATATAGCCTGTTTACCACAATTTTAACGAATTCAACGACACCTCATATATCAAAAACTGTCCAGCCGATTGTGCTCTAGGACGTGCTTAATTATACATACATACTCTCGAAAAACAAGAGTCAATGACGAGTGATAGGATTGTATGAAAACATACTCAGCCGACCCCAAATATAATGGGAACAGCGCAAGCGAATGATGACTCTCGAAAAACATAACCCTCCTTCCACAGTCGGGTAAAAACAGTAGTAAATTCTAAGGTTTTTGGTTAGAAACAGTGCAATTAAAAGCGTAGCGCAGTAGCGTAGGCCGTCCATTGGCAAGATGGACATTGGACAGGCCACTTTGAAAATCTATGAGGAGGCCTATGTTAAGCAGTGGACGTCCTGCGGCTGATGATGATAAATAATAATATATATATATTATAGTAATGATAAAATTATATTTTCAGCCCATCTTTTACAATGCATGAACCCTCTCTTGAAATTGTAGGGTCATAACTATTTGACGGCGATAAGAGCAGAGTAATTTTGCATCATCGAGTCTATGCAAACGAATTCGCGGGCAATAGCTAGTGTTTGTGGTAATAAGGGTGACTTCAGATTGGCACGGGATGATTCAATCAAAAAGATGTGTGTATAATTGCAAGTGTATTTAGCGACTGACTATGAATGAATAGAAAACATAAATATACAGCATCAGAGCTTTGGAAACAAATACATATCTATAGGAATAAGTAGTAGGTTTATGCAGTGCGTACAACCGCGCTGTGTTTTTGGATTGAAATGAATAAAATAGACTACTATATCACGAACATACCGCCCACCAAAAGGACTGATGGTCCTTTTATTCCCATAAATATGTTTACAAACAACACTAAGAAATTATAAACACTTGAATCATATTTATCACTCACACTGAACGACACTTCACTATTAAATTGATAAGTTACTTTTAATCATTAATAGGCAAAGCACACAATTTTGTCACAGTTCTTTTGGTTACAGATCCACCACTTTTGACGCTGTACACCCTCGTGAAACCATCAGGTCCTGGGTGTTTATCAACAATTCCCGATGGTAAATTGTCAGTCTTTATGAGAACAAGGTCTCCAATTTTAAACTCTTCCTCTTTTTTCAGCCATTTAGGACGTTGCTGTAATCGTGATAAATATTCATCTTGCCAGCGCCGCCAAAAGTCGTTTAAAGTTTCTGCGTGTACTGCCAGCGTGACAAGGTATGTATTCTTATGTCTTTCAGATCAGGTGATGGGACAACAATAAGTGCCTCACCAATTAACAGGTGCCCAGGTGTAAGTGGGTTGGTATTTTCAGGGTCATTGTCATCAATGGGGCACAGTGGCCGAGAATTTAAGCATGCCTCAACCTGACATAATACGGTCGTCATCTCTTCGTAGGTAAGGTGAGTGGTCAATATCCTTTTCAGATGGTACTTGATTGATCGCACTCCAGCCTCCCACAGACCTCGGAAGGTTGGACTTGCCACAGGGATAAAGTGCCACTGAGTGCCATCTGTAGCTAGTGTTGACGCTATTTGTCCAGAAAATTGCAACTTTGCATCGTTACAAGCTTCTCGCAATTCTTTGTCTGCCCCGACGAAATTACGACCCTGGTCACTCCAGAGGTGGCTGCATTTGCCTCTTCGGGCAACAAAACGTCTAAATGCGCCTATAAAGGCTTCGGATGAAAGATCTCCAACTAGCTCAATGTGAATAGCCTTTGTGGACATACAGATGAATATTGCTATATAAGCCTTGACGGTTCTATTTCCTCTGCCTTTGGACATCAGAATTTGAAAGAGTCTTGCAAAGTCGACTCCACTGTTTAGAAACGGTCTGTATTTGGTCACCCTTTGTTGAGGTAAATCTCCCATTATTTGCGATTTAGCAGTGGCATTCAATTTGGCGCAAATAAAACATTTATGTACGAACTTCTTTGTCATTGATTTCGCCTTTGTAATCCAAAATTTGGAACGTAAGTAACAAAGCATAAACTGCACTCCGCCATGAAGTGTTCTGTGGTGAGCATCTGCTATAAGCAACGGTACGAGCGAATTCTTATTTCCTAGAATTATAGGATTCTTTCTCTCATCAGGTAAGTTTGTGTGTCCGTCCGCCCACCCTGATTATATTATTTTTGTCCAAATATGGATTAAGAGATCTAAATGGACTTTTTTGTTTGACTGATTTATTTTCTTTTAATCTTTCTATTTCTTCTAGGTATTCTTCTTCTTGCGCTTTCTTAATACATATATTTAATGCATCTTCTAATTCTTGTGTTGTAATATCATTATGTAAACCATTAGGATTTTTCTTTAAATTCAAGAATCTTTTGCAAATTATTATCGTCTTTTTCAAAGTTCATTTAAATTTTGAAAATGTTCAAATTGTGATGTTATAGGTTTTACTTCATCTTCTGTGTTATGGTAAGTATTTATCTTTGTATTTTTCATTTCCAAATCTGTTGTCATTACTTCTTGTTTACTAATCTCTATTTCCCTTTCAGATAACCATTTCGGACCTCTCCACCACAAGTCACATTTCTTCAACTCTGAGAGCAGCATCCCTCGTGAAGCTATATCAGCTGGATTGTCTTGCGATTGAACTTGGTGCCAATGCTTGTTGTTTATGTTTTCGATGACTTCTACGACGCGATTGGCAACAAAAGGTTTCCACCTGTACGGTTCTCCACAAAGCCATGCAATCACAATACTGGAATCTGTCCATGCGAACATTTGTGAAGTGGGTATTCTCATAGCTTGACCTATCTGGTTCATTAATTTACTCAGAAGTAAAGCACCACAAAGCTCCAGACGTGGTAATGAAACAGTTTTCAGAGGTGCTACTCTAGTTTTGGCTGCAATTAGTTTGGTTTGAATTTCGCCATTTGGTTGTCCTATTCTTATGTAGACCGCTGCTGCATATGCACTTATAGAGGCATCACTAAATCCATGTACTTGGATTTTTTCTATGTTAGTTTTGTCAGTGCCAAGCCATCTCTGTATTTGTATTTTGTCAATGTTAATTAAATCTTCTCGTATCTGTATCCATTCTTCTTCTAATGTGTTATTAATCTTTTCGTCCCAATTAGTTTTTTCGAGCCAAAGTTTTTGTATTAGGATTTTAGCCATGACTGTACTCGGAGCTATCCAGCCAAGGCGGTCGAAAAGCCTTTGAATGTCTGACAAAATAGTTCTTTTTGTGATTGGTTTTGCAAGCTGTGGTAAATTCACTTTATATTGAAATCTGTCTGTCTTCAAATTCCATTCAATACCCAGTGCTTTTATTGTTCCATCAAGATTCAAATCTACTTTGGCACTAGCCGATCTTTTGTTGTCTTCTATTGACTTAATAAACTCGATATTGTTCGATGACCACTTAGTCAAATTGAAACCGCCCTTTTGTAGAATATCTGTTATTTCTTTTGCTAGCTTTATAGCCTCAATTGACGAGTCAGCACCTCCAAGCAGATCGTCCATATAAAAATCTTCTTTTATTGTTTTAGCGACAAGTGGATAATCTGTTCCTTCATCATAGGCTACTCGTTGAAGTGTTTTAACAGCTAAGTATGGAGCTGGTGGGATACTCTTCCAGGTCAATCATTTGATCTCCATAAAATGCGTTGATAATCAGAATCGGTTTTCGATACATAAATCTGAAGGTACATCTTTCTGATGTCAGCTACAAAGCAAACATGTTTCATTCTCCATCTCATTATAATGTTTCTCAGGTCTTCTTGCAGCTGTGGACCAACAAGCAGTTCGTCATTCAGTGAAATGTTGTTTGAACCCTTACAAGATGCGTCATATACTATTTTGGTGCAAGTCGTCTCTTTGTCGTTCCTGACTACAGCATGGTGAGGTAAGTATACTTTCATTATTGTTTCTTTTTCTTTTTCAGGTACCTTTTCTATAAATTGATCTTCTATGTGTTCATTTATTACTTTGGTGTATTCTTTTTTCAAGTCCGGTGATCTCTGCAACTTCTTCTCTAACTGAATGAATCTCTGCGTGGCTATTCTCTTTGTATCTCCAAATGGTGATTGTGGATTCTCTGTCTTAAATGGTAACTTAACGATGTATCTTCCTTCTTCATTTCTAGTTGTAGTACTCTCATATATTTCCTCGCAAAGCCTTTCTTCTCTCGTTAAGTTTCTTTTTGTATCTGTTTCTATCACCCATATTGATTTCAATATGTCTTCGACGTCCACTTGATGATGAAGTACAACAAAAGTTTTATCTTGATTTGCGTCTACTTCTCCGAAAAGTACCTAGGCGTGTCTTTTGAGCGCAGGGTGCGCCTGGCGGACCTTGAATTAAGTTTTGTTGCAATATTTGTGAGTACTCCTTGACGCCTAAGATCAAATCGATAGACCCTGGCCGAAAGTAGGTTCGATCAGCCAAGTTAAGCTCCTTTATATGTGGCCAATCTTGTTTTGGTATTGTTTTGGTGGGTATCTTTGTGGTCAGCTGCTTGGCCATCACGTATGCTTGAATAGGTAGACTGAAGTCCCTCTCACATCTTGAATGTATTTGTAGCTGAACCACATGCTTAATGTTTGTCCTTGTAGACCCCACTCCTAATATACTTCCCTTTGCAGGTTGTCGATCGAGCTTCAAAAGTTGAGTCGCCTTCTCAGTTATGAAGGTAGCTTGGGAACCTGGATCTATTAGCGCGCGAAGTGAAATGGTATGTCCTTGCTCGCTCTTGGCTTCCACTATCGCCGTCGCTAGTAGCGCTACTTTCTGTCTAGTGTTGGCTTGTGACGCGACCATTGTATATACTTGTACCTCTTCTTCTTCAACTACATGTGTAGAAACCGGTTGTGATTGTGACGCTTCAGAAGTTTCAGCGGTTTCTAGGTTCTTATGTTCATGCAGCAGAGAGTGGTGGCGTCTGTTACACACACGACAGATAACTTACATTTGAATGCTGAATCGATAACTTACATTTGAATGCTGAATGTCCTGGCACTAGGCAGTTGAAACATAAATGATTGTTCTTTACATACTCGCTTCTCTCAGTCTAATGAATTCCCATCCCATCCCATCTTAATGAATTCCTTGCAATGTGACAACGTGTGGTCATCTTTACATATAAAACACGATCTTTTTGTGACTGGTGTGGCAACATGATATGAACGTTCTCTTACAGGCTTGTTATCTCTTGTGTTTGTGATTAGTTCCAGGGTACGAAACTTTGACTCTAAAAAACTCTTAAAATCATTCCAAGATGGCAAAGCTTCATGTTCTTCTCTATAAGCAAACTCTTCCCAGCTTTTGTGAGTCTCTGGGTTCAACTTCTGAACTAGAAGGTAAATAATTATAGGATCCCAAGAGCTCGTAGATATATCCAAATTTTTGAGACTATTTATGCATTCTGTTGTTGTATCCAACAATCCTTTTAACTGAATAGCTGATTGAGTAGTCATCTTTTTCTGATTAAATAGTTTCTTCATAGTGCAATTTAAAATTAAACGTTTGTTGCCATACCTTGCTTTCAGTGCATCCCATGCATACAAATAGTTGCTCGATGTAATCTTGAAATGCTTCAATAACAACTCGGCTTCCGCGGTAACACTTGTTTTTAAATAGTGAAGCTTCTGAACGTGAGTCAATGGGGATCCACACGCAAAGCTCGATGCAGATGGCGCTAGCATAGATACGCCTATGTCAAACATTTTGCAATTGTTTATGTCGGGCTTTTTCGTATCTAATTTACAGTTTTTCGTGACTATCTAATGTTATTTCATCATAATGTATTCGTCAATGAAGTTATCTGAACTAAAAAACGAACTTCGGAAACGAGGATCAAAAGTATGTGGTAAAAAAGACGATTTATTGGTTGTTGAAATTGTTTGTTGTTATTTGTGTTACAAATTAACTACATAACAAGGTTTTTAATTTAGATTTAGAAGTGTAGATTGTTTTGAGGTTATGATTTTAATGTTGGAATATGTTGGAATAACATTGACCCATGTTCCCAATCTTGAGACAATATTTTACCTGTGTATGCAGATTCTTCAATATAATCAGTACTCTTGAAGTGATCCCTTCATAACCGAGAGCGTGTTGTCGAGACAAATTATTTTCTTCTTATAGCTGTTTTCCCCCCCTTTTTAAAACTGTTTTTTTTTGGAAATAAATGAACACCACTATTGTTACAACCTGGCACAGCACAAAACGGCATTATGCTTTCGTAGATTAAAAACACAAAAAAAATACTCAAAAAAACACAACTTCTGTACTGGAATGACAGATAGCTTTGGGCGCATCAACAATGCGCTACCTACAGGGAGAATTTGGCAGTGTGGATCCCCATTGTGGATTATCATGCACCAGCGAAATAAATAAATCCTTAAATGCAGGCCAATCTTCATAACTGCCAGAGAATGTGGGTAACTGTATTTTAGGTAAATGCACGATGTTATTTTGCGTATTCGTCACTGTAAAACTCGCATTCGGTGACTTTGATTCCACTGGTGATTGTTGTTTAAAGTACATAAGCAAATCTTTTAATTCGCCCAGCAATACGTTGTACAGCTCTTCACACGTAAAAAAGTCTTCATTTTTGAAATGCGATAAATCGGCCTTAGATTCTTCCGCTGTTATTTTAACTAATGAGTCGTGAGCGTTTTTGTACGTAATCCAATAGTCGTCGATTAATTGTATCCGTCCTTCGACATATCCTTGTTTTAATCTAGACTTGGGACATTTCTTGAAATTAATTTCCGCTTTCCGTAATGCATTTGCACTATCTGCCAATACGCATAGAAGTTGTTTTTGTTCATCTTCGATAGTCGTCATGTCTGAGCCTTATCGCGGCAATGGAATGTGGCGCCTTTTGTTCTCGCTCGAGCTCCTGTGCAGGTACGCGTTCCCTCCGCTTGGTTTATCCGGTTCGTTTGCGACCATATGTTTCTGGTAATAAGGGTGACTTCAGATTGGCACGGGATGATTAAATCAAAAAGATGTGTGTATAATTGCAAGTGTATTTAGCGACTGACTATGAATGAATAGAAAACATCGATATACAGCATCAGAGCTTTGGAAACAAATACATATCTATAGGAATAAGTAGTAGGTTTATGCAGTGCGTACAACCGCGCTGTGTTTTTGGATTGAAATGAATAAAATAGACTACTATATCACGAACAGCTAGTTTTACTGCTTTTGCGATGAGAGTATGTGTCAGTTAGGCGAAGTAGCAGGCAACAGCTAGTTTTAAATCACAATTCATATTATAAGAAGAAAAACAAGTAACAATGCCATACCTTTCTAGGTACTTGGTACATGATGGGCACGACGGACGATCCAGTTAGTTGTAGCACGCGGTTCACTTCGCCCTCCATCACGCGCAGCGCACGCTTCGGCACTAGGCACGCGCCCTTGGTCTGCTCGCCTGCGGGAAAACCATGGGTATAATAATGCCGCTTCGTCGGTATAGGGCTGAGCTAGCCCACTTGAACTGAAGTTAACATATTAGTGATATTAGTAAGGATTCCGCCTCCTTACTGACAGACATATCATCATTGGCCACAGATCTGTTATAGACGATTGTCGCAGCACCAGTAGGCTTCCTATGGGTTTCCGAAACGCCGTTTATGGCTATCGAGCCGTATATCGGCATGACATTTCTTGCCACACCGATCGTGCACAAAACGCGAGTCCACTAGAGATAAACTCTATACTGGCAGACATAGAAGTGGCATTTTAATAAAACTATGGGAAAATATAGCCGGAGTCCATTAATTCCGACGTTTTTCGACGATCACCAGCTTCAATAATATTTACTACGGTATTTAGCATATTCGGCATCACAGGTGGCATATAGAAAAATCGGATAGTTTATGAACTGCACAGTACCCGCTGACCGAAGTAATTAAAAATGTGTCATGTCTCTGACATATCTTCATAGACCAGGTTGCTAGGGCAACCAATCTATTGATCTTTGATTGTGTCAATGAGATGAAATTATGTAAATAAATAAACTAATTTTACTAATAATACGTGTATGTAATAATTTGGCGACGAGATGTCTTCCAATGAGAAGAATTACAACAGAGTGCGATCCGCATTACGAGGTATTTTGACACGAACCGCAAATTACCTAAACTTACACCAAACTTTATGTGCCGAAGAAATTGAATCCCGATTACAATCCCTTCATAGTACAACACAAAAATTCAGAGAAATCCAAGAAGAAATTGAATTACATACAACCGAGAGGTGATCTTACAGATAAAATCCTGCAAATAAAATGTTCATTAAGGCGTACACCAGGATCCAGTGGCCAGTCTGCTTATAATTTAATGTTTGGAAGAGATGTAAGAACTAAATTACACTGTATGCTTAAAAAGCCGTTGGCAAACACTTCGAGAACCATTAATAATACTAACACAAGAGTTAGGACTTTCTCTATTGGCGACAGAGTGCAAGCCAGAAGTTACAGTAACCCCTCCCAAAGATGGACATTTGGCACAGTGACACAACGTTTGGGTCAGCTACACTACACAGTGCGCACTGATGACGGCTTGACCTGGACTCGCCATTTAGACCAGCTACTACCGGCGCACCAGGTGCCGGTGCCGCAGCCAGGATTCACCGCGGAGGCGTGTCATGTCTCTGACATATCTTCATAGACCAGGTTGCTAGGGCAACCAATCTATTGATCTTTGATTGTGTCAATGAGATGAAATTATGTAAATAAATAAACTAATTTTACTAATAATACGTGTATGTAATAAAATGAATACTTAGAAATTGTGCGGCGTGAGATAGCGAAGGATGAGCGAAAAGCCCACGATATTTAAAAATTCCTAGTTCGCTGAACATGCTCATAGGACAGTGGCGCCATCAGATGAACCCAAACTCCAAAAATTGTAGCCTATAGAATACTGACAAGCATAGCCATACGCTTATGTTCGAGGCTTTGCAGCTTGGTTTCACACTTTTCAGTCTAATAATATGTTATTTTGTCCATCTAGTCCAATGCAGCCAATTGGTATTTGGCAGATCCATCCAAAAGTAGCATCAGAGGTTAAGTTAGTTTAGTTGTCATTCTTGCTATATTTGTATCGGTATTGTGACGAAGAAAGATGACTGGTGAAAAAACTACTACTGTTCATCACTTATATCAGATTTTAATGCAGCCATTCGGTATTTCGCAAAACCCTCCAAAGATAGCATCGGAAGATTAGCTGTCATTCTTACTACATTTATGTCGGTATTGTGATGAAGTAAGATAGTTCAAAAATACGAAGTTCTGTTCAACAACATACAAGTATAATGTAGGTAGTAAGGTATTTTCGAATGTAGCCGTCCCCGTCACTCACTCCAAAATGACTACGCGAACGAGCGTGATGGCTGGACTCGATAATACGGACATCGTCAACCGGAGTACGGCTTCAGGTTAAGAGGAAACGCGGTCACGTGGTATTGAAGAATGGGTATTTGAATAAAATGTTGCTGTCTCGATGCGATCTCTGGTAGCCGCCCAAGCAAGAAAGGGACAAATGAGCTCAGACCGATAAATCCTTCCTGAACAGCATTTCGAAGTCCTCTATTTCCTCGTCCAAAATTTGACAAGTGATAATATATTCTCCTGAAATAGTTTCTCAAACGGTGGGACTATGCTCCTATGTTTTAGTTTTAGTGTTAATTTGCGTCGATTTTTCTGGCGAGCGGCTAAAAGTTGAGGTTTAAATTAGGCAATTTTCTTAGTTTTTGAAGGCTCATATTTCCTTTGTTAATACGAATATAGAAAAGAAACATAGAAGCATAGCTGTGGTAAATGCAGATTTTATGGTAAAAAATATTTTGCCTTTAGTCATTATCGTGAAGAAAACAGGGGACTACGTTTGTATGGAGAAATGCTGGTCTTTCCCCTTAATAACACATAAATCTTACCGGAATGCCTCAGCCCCTCAATCAGGAAAGGCTCGCGATCCGTCAGCTCCATATACAGTATCGTGGTATCCCCCTTCCCGGCTAGGAAGAGCATGTTAGTGTCAGCATCGTAGAGTGGCATGAGGATGCCGGTGGAGCAGTCCAGCTCCAACGTCTTCTGTGTCTGGGATAAGTTGCGGATGTCACGGATCATTATTTGCCGGAGCCGGGCCGAGTCGAAGCCTGGGTAGGGAGGATTAAGTTAAAACACAGAATACATGTATCAAATTTAAAATTGTTTCAACAGACACACCATTACCTAGCCCCAAACTAAGCGTGAGCTTGTGCTATGGTGACTAGGATAACGGATAGACATACTTATATACATTTATAAACATCCATAACTTAGGTACAAATGCTCGTGCTCATCACACAAACATTTGCTCCTTGCGGGATTCGAGCCCGCAACCGTCTGGTTCAGAAGTCCGGGCGGGGGCGCAAACGACTACACCAAGACGGTAAAGAAGGATCACTCCGCTTTTTTTTAAAAATAAATCGCGACTCTTGCTGCGAAACAATAAAGTGCAAATTGAGATCGTGGAGCGCGACGTTTACGTCGCTTCAAACGCGTGCGCGAGTCAACCTCATCGTGCTAACGTGCGGTCCGGTCGACACATGTACTTATAGCGTTATACCTAAACTGCGGAGTGAGCCAGACCAGGGCCCGTAAAGAAGAAGCAATCTATTCTGAACCAACTATACATTTTGTTAGTGATGGCGAAATTCCCCTTTAAAAAAGATTGCATCTTGTCTACGGGACCTGGTAGTGGATTATGTAACTTTGAATGAAATTATTTCAAATCAAAGTTTTGTTGCTAAAGCCATTCACGGCCGTACTAATTAGTCGGTCTGAGGTACGACCAAAATTTTACTTTTTCATTATCGGTAATAAAATCTAGGCTATAGGCATAAGTACTTAAAAAGTAACTTATCGTTATTATTATTTTCCACAATTGCCCATATTTCACCGGTTCTAAGACCTTCTCGCCCATTTTACCCACTAAATTTAAAAAAAACTAAAAGTCCCCTTTGCGTGGGGAATTGCCCACGTTCTAGCAGCACTGAATGAAAGTCAGTTTTCAGATTATTTTTATGTTAGTAGGTGGAGTCATTTTATGAACTGACCGTGAATGGCCAGCTTAACCGAGTAACTGAAGTTGTCAAATGTGACATTTATATGCGATTTTAATCCTGAATTGTTAGCAACAGAGTTACGTAACTAGCCCCCTGGCGTGATTAATAACATGAAATGTCAGTGATATAAAACGTCTAAACGAAGGGCGCTTATTGCAACAAAGGTACGGCGTCTCGAGCAATGCAACACTATTTGGACGACAAACCACCAACAATGCTACTACTGTTTTGTAGAGCTGCAGCAGAATTATAATTTACTTTTCACTTACAATAATTATTATTGGCAAAACGCAATCAGTAAATAGCACTCACCAGTAGTTAGAATCCTGTCCTGATCTCCTAACCAGACCACCCTACTGTCCTTGATGTTCTGATGGCTGTTCGCTACGTCGAGAACCGGGGTGGACGCCCGTGGGTCGATTACCCTAACTTTCTTGTCCTTGCACGAGGTAGCTAGTAGCCGTCCGTCTTTCTTCCATGAAGTTGACTGAATCACCTCTGCGTGGTCTCTATTTACTGGAGATAGGAGTTACAATTATGAGTCAAATCTTTCTGGTAGACGATAAGATTATGAGCCATCTCATTAGGACACCAGTGATCGCGTCATCTTTTTTCTTTTTTGGGGCTTTTATTCCAGTGGATATCGTCAAAGTAGTTGCCCAAAGAAGCAAACAGGCGAAAGGTGCGACAATAATCAGTAGTTTTTTTTTGTTATTTCTTGTATTATGAATTGTACACTGGTTTTACTTATACTTATTTTCTTATATGCAAACTTACTGATTTCAAATAAGAAATTTATATGTTCTCTACTTATTATTCTGTTAAAGAACTCATGTAAATCTCCAACACTACATACTACTATCACTTGTACAACAAATACACTACAATACAGCTCATACATTTCTTTGGTGGGGCCACCATGGTGTCCTAATTAAATAGGGCCCTATAAGGTCAAAAAGTATTTACCAAATGCTTCTTTCTGCTTAGTCAAGTCCCACAGGGCCAGTTCGTGGCCTGATGCCACATGTATAAGCCCATCTGCCACTGGGTGGAAGCCTACATTCTCAACTCTCCTTTGTTTCTGTGATAAAGTGCACTCAGGGGTTGAGAGGGACTCTTTCAACCCTTCCTTGGGAATGTGCCAGACTTTCACCTGAAAAATATCATATTTAGGTGTGCTAATAGAAATGCCAAGTGTAAAGACAGATAAGATTTATTGCACACCATGACACCAAATACAGTAGACATTGTAAATGTCATAAAAAGTTGTACAATTCAGGCAATCTTACTAAACATGGCAAAAATGCAATATCTTGAAGCAAAACATTTATTTTGGATACCTTGCCTACAAATCTTTACTGTTCATGAATCTTTTTTTCGTGTTGCAACCCTAAATAGTGCTTCTTTAAACTGTGCTCCATCAATGCAACTGCCACTGCATATTTGTTTGAATAACTTTTATAGTTATCAAACAATGCTTTTGATTGATAATTATGCTCAATTTTAAAACACTAAGTTTAAAAAAAAATGTACCAGACTACCCTGACAAGTTAGTCCCAAAGTTGGCGCACTTCAGGATTCTAAAATGGTAAAGTGCTTGCCAGATAATTTTATTAATAAGGTTCAGGGGGGTCAGGTTTAAATGCTCCAAATCAAGGGTCAGTCTGCTGACTGACCCTTGATTTGGAGCATTTAAAAATTTAAAAGTCTAGAAAACTGACACCCTGTGGTGCTCCACAGGGTGTCAGTTTTCTAGACTTTTATTAAAATTACTGTTTTTCAATACATCATATAAATATTTTTTTCCATATTTGTCCCATCCCATAGCTGGTAACCCTTGGGCCTATCACCCCATTTTGCTTGAACTTGACTTATGAAACACTGTGATGTATGAGAACTGTTTAAAATAAACCATTTATTTGATTGGTATGCCACTCTGAAGATAAAAATCTACTTTATTCTTATGTGATAAATATTGTCAGAGTGCTGTGTGGAAAGAAAGCAAAACATGCTGTATTTTTTGCTCCTAGCATTAATAAATCATTATCATTAGTGAATGGGGAGATAAGTGAAGTTGTGTACTGTCACTAATTAGTGGCATTCATAGACAACCACTAATTGGATGTCAATGCTATTTATATTTATGTAAACATTGACAAGGTAAATGAGCATGCCACTGACTGACAGTTTTACAATACAATAATTGTATACCGGAGATTTAAAGACCATGAAATGTGTACTGTATAAATACTCAAATAAATCTCTACTCAGTCAGTAGTGTGCTAGAGAAACAAATTAATTTCATTCGTATCTCATTTGCGAAAAAATGCTTTGGAAAGGCAAAATCTACTTCCAATGCTTCAGTAGGCATCTAGGTTACTAACAATATTGCATAGCTTGCTGAATTTGAAGACTATATTAACTCACCAGCGAATCCTGTGAGCCGGTCAGCAGTAACCCGTCATGGAACGGAGAAAACTCCATGTCAGTTATGGTATCAGAATGTGCGTGGAGCAACGGCATGGTCTTGCTTTTCCGTCCGCAGTCATCAAGCGGCAGAACTGCCATACTAGAGCCCACATGCTCCCAGTTGAACGCCATAAAAGCCGCCGAGGCGCAAATATTGTTCCCATAAGTTTGGTATGACCCAACACATATATCTCTGATACAGGTCTCTGGTTTGGGCACAATTGGTGCCGCATTTTTGTATTTGGAGGCTTTAAAACGCCAAGCCATCTTTATCCACCCTTTAAAAAGGTAGTCAGTCTTTTGTTGTTGGAATGTAAGAATATAGAATGTGATAAAATATCTGGAACACAAAGCAAACAGGATATGGATAGGAATATTGAGTTTATCTATCAATTACAAAGGAAATTATTGTTTCAATGCTTGTAACCACAAAAAAAGGCACCGATTCAGATTCTATATAACACAGGAAATACGATGATCAAGTAATATCTGTAGTGATACACTGCTATCTCAAATAATAATCACACAAAAGTTATCTCAACAGCACTTACACACATTAATGATATGTGTGATGAAATTCACTGAGTTGCCGATCGGCGTTATTTCAGCTGTTTTTGCACAAAATCAAAGTATCTGTTACAGCTTACTGATGGAAAAACACTGGGTAATGTAAAAACACCTTTTGTTTTGAATAGTTGGCCGGTGGAACCACCGGAAGTGGCCTGAATTAGCGAAGTCACTGGATTTCGATGAAAGCACTAACACAAGGTGTTTATGTTATCACTAAATTAGTAATTTGTGAACATTTACTCACGTTATCGCGTAAATAATATTCCGAAATCCCAATTTCCGCAAGACACTCCCCCTAAACGTCGGCCATTTCAAAACGACATTAGTGACGGTCGCGTCGATCGATAAACATACGAAATGTCATCTTAAACTCTCGTAATAGCTTCTCGATTGAATGTTAATCGATTTTGAAAGTCCAAAAATGAGAAACAATATTTTTAGACGCAATACAAATTATATTGTACACTGTTAATTAGACATTTCATTTTGTTGTTATTCATCAAGCCAGCTGTTCTTCTACGCTTATTTTACTTATGAAGGATTCTTTAGACATGATTTTGATCGAACTTGATAATCAATTGATAGAAGATCGATTTAGAACTGAATTGTGTGGTGCGGCAATAATACGTGCATTCCGTTCCACGTTGCGATGCTTTTTTTTTTAGCATGCTTAATTTTTTTTTTGTTTAATTCACACATTCTTGGTAGGCAAAGGATCAAGTCTATACAGCTACGTGTCAGTATCATTTCATTTTTCATTCTTTTCTTCAGTCTTCTTCTTATATACTTACACAACTTCACCTAACTCATTGAAATGTGAGGATGGTTCACATACTCTTAAGGAAATTTTGACCGGGAAATCGAACCGGATCAGATATGAGCGCCTTACTTTGTTTCTTACTTTCACTTCATTAGTTCTCCACTGCAGCACATTATTAAGATTATGCCTCCACACAGTCACAACAATGACCATGAAAAACTAATTTAGAAAATTAAGAAACGAAGTCCAGCTATCACGGTCCATTTCCCGCCCAAATTAGCATGCTTAAAAATACAAATGGATATTCGTGGGATGATAGTTAAGGGACATTGATTTATTATATCAATGATAAGGGACAACAATTTAAATTGTCTAAGGGGGTTGCGCCTAGATTTCTTTTTGCTAATAATGCTTACTTTATTAGAAGATCTTTTCTACACTCATATTAAAAGGAAAGATTTGATTGTGTATTTGTATTATAGGCTCCGAAACTACTGGACCGATTCGAATGAAATTTGGTACAGAGATATCTTGATACCCTGGTAAGGACATAGGCTACTTTTTGTCACGATATAAAATTATTCGGAGGAGGGGGGATGAATTTTGGCGCGGGCGTAGTCGCGGGGAACTGCTAGTATTCCAGGTAGGAATCTCTTTTTAATCAGGGTATACGTAATCAGTGTACTTTTAGCCACTGCACTGTGATGATGATATAATAATAAAAATAAAATACAAATTTGTATCCAAAGTGATCATTTATTTATGCGAGTATTACAATAATTCCGTTTCTTTGGTGAGAATTAATTTTATAAATAGTAATCAGGAAACATCATTATGTTATGTAAGTAGTAAGTTAACATGGTATTTCAGATCCAATTAGAGTCCGGAGCTACTGGTCAACGCCTTACTTCCATACATTGCACAAAATACAGTCTATAATGGCAATAATTTCGGAATGTTGACATTCTAAAGAATACAAGGCTAGAAGACAGACATTGACTCCTTATCAGGGGGGTGGGTGATACCCAGAACCAAAGAAAGCCTTTTTGGCTGACCTGTCTACAGACAGTTAAACTTTGGCCCACACCTCAACGATGCCATCTTTTATGTAGGTACCTAGGAAACCTTCGACTTCGAAATTCAAGTGTTCAATTAAGCCGGCGGGCTTAATTGAACACTTGAATTTCCATTTCCACTGATAGCAGGGTACGTATGACGAACTGTGTTTAGCTCGCAAGTGCATCGTAAAAGCACTATAAAAAGCATAAGTTTGTACGTTTATCTAGTAACTACGTACATGCAATACGCTTTTTACAATGGAATTACCACTGCAAATAACTGTTGCGCGCGTAACTGAGTCCTTATGGACCCCGCTCCGGTATAAGTGGAATGCGGGCATAACTCCCCTTTAGAACGTCAACATAATATAAAATAACTATACACAATTGCATTGCACAACATTATATTAATCTACATGAAGAATTCAACTATAAAAAATATAAAAACAATTTCACATCAAGGTGCTTCAAAAGTTAATGTGATGTTAATAAAAAACGGTACAATAAATAAATTATCAATATAGACACCTAAAACAATAATAAATACACACTCAAAGTGCTATTCAAACGGCTCCTCGGTTTTTTTATTAGTAACTTCGTTATTTGCCGACAGGTGGGTAAAACTTATCTTTACTAATATTTGTTTGTTTGTTTATTTGCATCGAATAGGCTCCGAAACTACTGGACCGATTTAAATGGCACAGAGATAGTTTGAGACACTGGGAAGAACATAGGCCATTTTTTGTCGCGATACAAAATCATCAGGGGGGTGAAATGGGGGATGAAAATTTGTATGGAAAATCCGACTTTTGACGCGGACAAAGTCACGGGGTACTGCTAGTTACTTATAAAGGCATTACTTCTAGGTAAGTGCTCATATTAAATGAGCCATTAATACCTACATCCGATGTTATCTACGAAAAACCCCCATATAGGGGGTTCTAGCTCCCTCCCTCGAAATGGTCGCCATTTAAACAAAGATCAATTCAAAATTTAAACTGTTATTGAGAAAAATAGAACTTATTATTTATTGGGGTTCCCCAAAAATTGATTTTTGTTTAAGAAAAAAAACAAAATTTAATAAATCTGTCGATAAAATTTGATAAATTAAAGGCCCACCACATATTTATCGCCGGTCAAAACCAGGACACGTTGTATATTAATTTCGCTGGATCTTGGCCACATAATACTAAAACCTGGCACCTCGAATTGTCAATAGCACTTTGAACCAATTTAAAATTTGTTATGCTAAACGAAAATACTATCACCTACACATAAAAGAAAAAGTATTTAACATCAATATTATAAATAAGTATTGCGATTCTATTAAAATATTAACATCATAATTTTTATACTTTATTCAAATACTTTTAAATCAAAATCAAGCACTGCAAATGATTTTAACGATAGACGTGAAATACATTTACTGTACAGTCAACCAAGTAAAAGTGTTCGATGTCATTTGTTGACTATGAGGGATTTTCCTAGTGTCAAAAAACAGTACTTAAAATCCGCTAGATGACGCTGACCCATCTGAGTCAGGTAGATTTTTACTAAAGAAAAAGGTTGGTTTAGCGTTTATATGTTAACTGTTTATGTTTAGCATGTTTTTGATTCACGCGTACTAAGTGGTCGTTTTTTAACAATTTAGTGATCATCAAGGCGTTTTTTCTGATACCTAAATTTTATTTTCAACTGCATTTTGAAACTTGCTTATTTTTAACGTAAGTACCTACTTCCCATACATTTCTTTACACATAATATTACAATAATTTGATTCTGTTTTACGCTCAATAATTACGACGCAATATTTGTATAACTTAGATAAATAGCGCTATCTACGATACGATAAAACTAAAATTTTGAATCGTCAGAAATTCCCTCATTTTATTAGAATACATTAAATTATAAACGCATAATTTATTTAAAAATAACCACTGGAATTATATATCTCAGAAAATTTTTAACAAAATATATAGATACTTTCATTAACATTTACATAAAGTTTAGAGGCAAGCAAAAGTTATGTTAAAACATGAGTAGGTGTAGTTTGAATCCCGAATAGTTCTTACAAACTTAAAAACTTAACTATAGAAACGTTGCTAAAACATGCTATCTCTTCCTTGACCTGAAAGTGATAAGCACAAAATGTTATCTGGAATTCGTCCATTTTAACAGTATATTTCCGACATATCCCATTATTTCAATAGTAAGGCGGCGTCCCTTCGACCCATTATAATTCACAGTTGAATGTTTTGATATCGAAAGGACCATTCCATGTCATACTAAGTGGCAATGATACTTCTACAAAACATTACATCAACAAGTATACAACCTACATGCTTGAACCATCGAATAAAGCAACTAATTTTAGTAAAAAATGTAAATTGCCTATCTGTTGCTATTCATCTCTCGCACATTTTGCTTGTGTCGGAATGAGAGATGCGTAATTCCAAATAGAACATTTACAAGTCATACACTAACTAAATTGTTTTGAATTATAACAAAAAATTGCAACAGCAAAATGTAACTTACGTGTGACATTGCAAAATCGCAGTTTTGATTACTATGCTCGTGATGTCGTGGACATTATAAGGAATGACAGTAGTGTGTGGTCGATCCATTAAATAAAATTTCTGTTTTCCATGATCATTCGGTATTTTTTAAACATACTGTCACTAGCATGCGTGATGGGTGAAAGTGTAAAATCTATACCTTTGGTATAAAAAACAAGGAAACTTTAGGATCGAGCTAAACAACAAAATATAGAAGTATATGAAATTGTAGCGACCTCTTACCACTGTCGCCCACACTAGCAAGCAACTTCAAGACGCGACGCCCTGACTCGGCTCCTACAGGCTAGATGGCGCTGTTAGCCCGCTCCATACAACACAAACCGCGATATGTAAGATTTAGCACGAGCTTGACTACATATAGCTAAACCAAGACGGTGACCATCGGACCTTGGTCCCCGACCATAACAACCGGTCGGTAGGAAGCGCTTCCCTTTGCCTTCCTAATCCAGTTGCGCTAAAAAATGGGAAAAATAAAATACAATTATTTTGCTTTAAATTTCCGCTAAGAGAAAAATTAACTCTTAGCGGAAATTTTAAGCAAAATAATTGTATTTTATTTTTCCCATCTGATAATAGATTTCCGCAAAGTAACGCCTGATTCTATTAATTATATTGCGCTAAAAAATGAATAACGGAAAGTTTTGGAGCAACTGCCTTTTCGCTTGCTTATTATGGCCAGACAATCATTATGGATGAGTAACTCTTCCAGACAACCAGGTCCTTATATGCGTATGATTTTTTAAGTAATGGTAATTACAAAGTATGACAAAGCATTTTGAAACATCGCTAAGATTAGAAAATCCAAACATATCTTATGTTATTTGATTCTTGCATTTATCTATATCACGTTCTACTATCTATGTACACCTAGAAAACAAGTAATCTAAGTTGGTCTCAAAATCTTAACAAATACAATTGATATGCAAGATGATGGTCTACAGCTGTGATCCTCGCTAGAAAGTCTCACTTAGGTTTAACTTGAAAACTTGCAACAACTAGTTGAGCTGGTATACGCGAAATAGTGAGAACACAGCCTAATGCGCAACTACACTAGAAAATTGACACCTACTTGAACATATTCACTAGAAACAAACTAAAATAAATACCCAGTCAGCGAGATTGCAATGTCACTGTCCCTAAAGCGAATGGAATGATTTCAACTACTACGAAATACAGTTCTATAAACATGGTATTTTTATAAAGAGATCGCGGTTTTCTTTCAGTCTCCGATAAATACAGTAGTGATGATGGCTTAGTGACATCATTTTATGAAATATCGACAGTTCAAATCCTTCCTGTCCTACTCAATATCATCGAGAAAAGGACAGCAATATTTTAATGTCGTTTAAATCTCGGAGAATATCACAAAATTGACGTAACACCACTATAACCCTTAACATTAACATAAAGCATTTATTAAAATGCTACAATACTTATGTATTTAAGTTTATTATTGGTATGTACTACTGGTTCTTACTTTAATTTACGTAATATCTTCATTCACATTGCTCTTTCCGGTATTTAATTCATAAGTACAACCTTTATTTCGTTAATAATTGTCACAATAAGACATATTTTAACAATAACTTAATTTTATAATAAATATTAAAGAAAGAAAATACTGGGATTTACACAACAAGGAAAGGCGATCTCAACTTTTTATCTACTACAACTCAAAACCTAAAAAAATCACATATAAAGACCTGTAACAAATGATCCCCTAATAAAAATACCACAGCGCAGTACACTTTAGTTAGTAGGTTATAGCACTTGGATTCTAAGGCGCATATAACTGTCTCTCTCAGACACTTGAGATTCATATAAAGCAAGGTTCACATAACGAATGTCTACTGTGCGTGTATTACGGTCGTAAAAAAATCTGCTAATGTTTCAACAATTTTTTTCATTATAAAATTCACCCGAGTGGGTTGACTCCTGTCGAAAGTGTAAACATATTTTCGGAATCGACTATACTAGCAGCCAATTTGTTTCTGTACAAAAACAACAATTAATTCCGAAGTTTTTTAAAATCGATAAATAACGGGCAATGAGAAGTTTTACAGTAGGTTTTTATTGAGGTTTTCGCTAGTTTTCTCATTATCATCCCTATAAAAGTACAAATTCCCAAAGACTCCCAGAGGCACCTCTTGGCGCTCGCTGGCAACGCCTTGACAATACCACCAGGAAAACTGCTCTATATAGTTCGTCAAGATCTAACGGGAGCCTCTATGCACTCTGCAAGACGTGCGGAGGACTAGGAAGCGCCAATCACACGCGATAGCGTGCTAAAATGTCAAAGCAAATCCATTTCCCGCAACATCGTGTCTCGCCCCCGCACCTGTCGTCGCACTATAGACTACACGACCAACCTACCTATTGTGACAGATTCTGCACTCATTTATATAGAACATGCGCCTTAGAATGCAAGCGTAATATCATCGAGCTAAATTCGTTGGTTTACTAACGGAGACAGCACCCGCTGTCGCCCACCGACGTAGTCTTACCGTTGATGGGCCCCAGGCTGCCCTCGTATTTTGGCAGCTCCTTGCATTTTGCTTGCTGAAATGTTCAGAAAATTGTTTAAGGAACATTAGTCAGTATTAGGTTCGACAGAAACCGCAGACTGTAATCACAGTAAATTCTTATAATTTTTTAGCGGTATAGGCGTAATAAAATATTCAATGTTACAGATAAATGAAAATGATCCATTAGTGAACCTATGTGAAATATGTTGTTTATTTCTGAATATTACAATATAATACACTATTACATTGGTATTATTTGTGAATAATTTGTGGCATCATCTCTATTGAATTGTCTTGCAGTTAAATTATAATACGCGTCTTTCTCTTCATCTTTCAGCCATCATCAAATAAAATGAAACCCAAATTCCAACCCCTTTTCCCAACAAATTTAATAATCCGTCTCGCCTCCGTATCTGAAGACATTTTTTATGACGTCAGCACTGGTTCTCAAATTAGTACCACAGTAAAATCAATCTTCTGTGTTCTTCTTCAGCAAAAACTTTCTTTTACTAACCTCCATAAGCTCAACGGCGATCTCCATGAACAGCCTCTCGACATTCTCTGCCTCCTTCGCTGAGGTCTCTAGGAAGTACATCCCGTGGCGCTGCGCGAAGTCCTCGCCAATGTGCCTGGGTATCTCCCTGTCTTCTCTGTCTGTTTTGTTACCTGGCAAAAAATATTTTTAAGCTGACACTTAGTTTGGGACAAAGTAATTAGTGTGCTTAATTAAAACAGCATTTTTTTACATTTAATTAAATTTAACTATACACAATCTATCCTTGTTACAGTCAAAAAAGACACACAATAAAGAGTGAACAACTTGTTTTCTAATTACTAGAGAAAAAAATATTCTAAATTAATAGTTTATGAAAAACTTGACCTCAGACACCAAGTAAAGGACCTTGGTATTTTTTGTGACTGACTGTACTTTTTTGGAACTTTTTCCACCACTGCATATAGCATCTCCTGTTTAGACAGGATCTACTGCTTGGCTGAGTCAACCAATTAAAATTAAGTCCCAACACTTTTTCTTTATCTCCTTTTTTATTTCTGATTGTTTCTTTTAGTGTGGTTTTACCAATCAAATAAATATTAAGTATTTCTAATGATGTCATCATGCAATATAAATACAAATTATCAAAAAACTCACCAACTAATATCCTAAGTACTTTATTATTGGCATACTCTTCAATCTCCCGTAGCCAGTCAGGCAGGCAATCAAACGTAGGCTGGCAAGATATATCGTAAACCAAGATAAGTGCATGCGCTGATCTGTAGTAGCTTTGAGTAATCGACCTGAACCGCTCCTGCCCCGCTGTGTCCCATATTTGTAACTGAAATAAAGTTATATTTTAGAACAGTAACAAGTGTAGGCATCTTCATACAATTTCAAACAACAAAATTCATTTTGTTTCTATAATTTGAGAGCTATGCTCATGCCAGTGGAGTCTATTCCATACCATCTTCTCGACTTTCTAGTATGACATGACACCCATCTTTTACTGTAATATATGAAATTAAATTAAATTTCGCTCTCAAAAATTGATTGACAGTGTCATTCAGTGGGACTTGAACCCACAACCCTACCAACTGAGCTATAGAGGATGTTAGTCAGTCAATGAATTTTTGTCAATGCTTGCCGGAGCTGGAGTTCATTTTCATCAATACTTGCAGAATGTACCCACAAGTATTTGAAAGTTATATTGCAATTCTCTCCTCCCCTGTATTTTCATCATCTCATTTCATCTCACAAACTTGGTAAACCAAAACTAGAAGTACCAGGGGAAACATCACCTTGTGAATGGTTTTATTTTTAAATAAGCAGTTTGGAAGGAATTTACATTATGCGTTTAGGAATTAAGGGGGGGGGGAGGGAGGGGGGGCTACCCCTCCGGGTACCCCTACCCCCTCTAGGAAAATCCTAGTTTTGCGATATGAATTTTTGAAAATATTTTTTTTAACCTCAAAATGCGAAGAAATTGCATTAAATACCTATGAATTAGGGTGGGGGCATGGGGAGTCTCCCTCCTCCCCCCGTGATGGTTTGAAGAAAATACCTATCCCTCCAGAAACCTATTTCCAGCAAAGTTGTCTTTGCCACAATTTTGATTCCCTCTTCTCCGGCTTTGGAATTGACTCTAGTATCTGGCAGACAAGTCGGATTAACGCAATTCTAGTATAATACCTACTTATAACTGAATTGATGTTTGACTTTGTAACTGAAATAGTAAGCGAAATATGGTCAACAAGTTAGCGTTTCGTGGAATGGAAATGGAAAAACTGTAAATATCAGTAGTAAATCATGCATTATTTAATAGAGCTGTTATTTATTAAGCTTCTATCTCTGCATTTGAATTTATGTTATTACTTTTAGTCGATTTATATAAAAACGAACCCTTTATATATAAACCCTACTACTAAACCCTAAAACCCTTTGGGTATGGAACCCTAAAAACAGTGTGCATATTTACATAACAAGTAAAAACTTGTCATGTCTAACGCGCTAATTGTAAATACGCACATCCTGTGCGATTTCCGCGATTGCTGAAACATTGTTTACTTCAATGGAGGTAGCAGCCCACAGAAACCCAATGATGCAACAGCATCGCCAAATATGTTCACAAGCTCGGACCAACTCACCTTCACTTTCTCACCGTCAACTTCCACAGTCTTGATCATAAAATCCACACCTATTGTAGCACCTTGGCCAGGTGGGAACAGTCCTTGGGTAAAACGACGCACCAAACATGTTTTTCCCACGCCCGCGTTACCCACCAACACTACTTTGAAGAGAAATTTATAATCCTCCATCGCAAATTCCCAAATACCAAATCACATTTGTCAAAGACGCAAAAAATCCAAGCGAAACAATAATTTATGTCTCTACAATCACGGTTACGCTTTATTGAATTGACTTGTTCGTTACATTACGATAAAAACCTGATAAACTATCGCAGACATTAATTTACAATCAAACACACATTTGAGATTAGATATACCGTGTAAATCTAATCAGAAGATCACGACAGAGGCTAAATAATCGTAATTTTATAATGGGATTATCGACGTCCACGGTCCACCCATTGTTCATTGCACTGTATTGACAGATGCTTAGAGTTTACGAGGATTTGCTAGAAACCAGAAACACTATCTAAAGAGACACAGAAAAGTTTTTAAACGGCCACACGGTTACAAAAAACAAGAATACAATTTGAACATTGGATATACAAAATGTATCGAACGAATTAGAGAGAAAACTTAGATTTAACAAAGAATTATATAAAATAAGAAATACATCAACAATACAATCACATGAGTTTTTTTTTACAGAAGTCTTCTTCTTCTTATTTAATTTATGGCGACAATAGTGACTTGAGGGTGGTGTTTGTCGCTATTCCGCCAGTGTCACGTGTGTAGCCTTTACACGGGTCAGAAAACTTTAAACACATTACAAAAGATAGAGCCAAGCTAACTTGCGTACATAAATCTAAAACAAACACAAAACATGGAATAAGACAACACAGCACAGGACAGCACAAAACAGTACATAATAATTTACTAAAAGAAAAGCTATTTACAATTTAATAACGTAGTACTAGACAAACAAAGAGACCCGGGGTGGGAGAGGAAATGACGGAATAAAACTGGAAATGTAGAGTGGATCATAAGTGGATATTTTTAATAATGATAAATTTGGAGAGAGATTTAAGAATAATTGGGGAATTAATGGAGTTAAGAACGCATTTAATATTGGAAGGGCGGGGGAATTTTTTGGGAAGGAAATCGAAAAGAGAGGAACCGATAGAGGGACAGTTAAAGAAGATATGGTTGGTAGATCCTTCATCTAGGCCACACTCACATATGGAGGAGTCTTTGATCCGCATCTTCGCTAAGTGAACTAGAGTACACGCATGTCCAATCCGGAGTCTACATATAATGGATATAATTTTCTTTGGTAAGTATGGGTGTTTAAAAAACCATGGTTTAGGTGGGATCGTCTGTTGAATGTCCGCGTAATACTTACCAGATAGCCGTTTAGAATTGTCCCAGTGAGTAGACCATGACTTAAACAAGTGCATACGAGGAAGGGAAGAAACGTCGTGTGAAAAAAGCTTATTGTAGTTTAGAGCTCCCGTGGAGACCGCATTTTTGGCGCAAGAGTCGGCAGTTTCATTGCCAGGGATACCATTGTGACTTGGAATCCAGGCTAGGACGATGTTTAATCCCTTTTGATTGCAGTCAAAAAGTGCTTCGCGGATCTTAAGAACAACGGGGAACTTTGTTTTAGATTTAAAGGGATTAGCTATAATGGCTTGAAGACAACTTAGAGAATCTGTTAGTATTAGGGTGTTGTTTAAGTTGTGAGACATGGCATACAAAACTGCTTCTAAGATCGCAATAGATTCTCCGGTGAAAATCGATGTTACCGGGGGGCATTTGAAACTTAATACAATTTTAAATTTAGGAATCCAGACTGCGGCACCCACGTGACCACCATCAGCGAATTTAGAGGCGTCAGTAAACATTGTGAGCCAACCTTGCCATTGGTCGGAAATTATATTTAAAAATTGAATAGGAGCAGAACATGAGTCTTTGGGTATACCAAAATCGAGGATAACTGGTGGATGGAAAATTAATGACTCATAACTGTTTAAAAAGAGAGGGTTTACAAGAGACTTTTCAATGGGATAAGGAAGGAGGCTAAACTTTCGAAAACTAAGAAGAATGCATGGGGTTTTTTTAGATGGGGTTGAAGGGGGAATTCGGCAAGAGAGAGTTTGTAATTTAGCTAATAAAGGGTGAGAAGAATTTTGAGCGACTTTAATGTAGAAGCGATCACTAAGATACTGTCTACGCAAATAAAGAGGGGGATCCACACATTCAATTTGAAGGGAATTGATAGGAGAAGATTTCATTGCCCCCAAAATCACACGTAAACATTTCGACTGCAATTTCGTAAGTTTGTCAAGGGCAGATTGAAAACACGGGTCCAACAGGAAGGAAGCGTAGTCAAAGTGACTCCGAACTATGGCATTGTATAGCAATTTTTGCGAGTAAGGGTGAGCACCCCACCAAGTACCCGAAAGAGCTCGGAGGATGTTCAGACCCTTCTCCGCCTTTTTCAAAACATAGTCGAAATGAGGAGCTCCAGTTAATTTGGTGTCTAAAATTAATCCTAAAAATTTTACTTGTGAATTGCAGGGGATCGACACACCGTTAACTTGAATATCAACATCCGGAATGATACGCTTTCTAGAAAATACAACGCAGCAGCACTTTGGGACAGATATCGAAAGGCCATGGGAGTTCATCCAGTCAAGAAGATATCCAAGGGCAGAATGAAGACGAGAGGAGGCATCGGATACAGATTGAGACGAAAAATATAACGCAATGTCATCAGCATATTGGAGGATGCTGCAGAAAGAATTAACAGTTCTATCCAGGTCATGAGTATAAACACTGTACAGAAGAGGACTGATCACAGATCCCTGAGGTAAGCCTTTCCAGATCAAGCGGGGGGGTAATTCGGAGTTCTGATACCTTAATATTATTGTTCTGGACAATAATATATTACAAATGAAATTTACAAACTTCTCCGAGACGCTCAGATGGAGCAATTTTTGCCTGAGCACTGGAAGTAATACATTGTCGTATGCAGACGATATATCCAAAAACACCCCCACCAGGTACTCGTTATTTTTGAATGCTAACCTAATATCAGTGGTTAGTATGCTCAGACTATCCAGAGTGCTGAATCCCTTACGGAAACCAAATTGGGAGTTGGACAGAAGAGCATTAGATTCCAAAAACCACTCAAGACGATTTTTTATCATATGTTCAGTAATTTTGAGTAGGACAGAGGAGAGGGCAATGGGGCGATAAGAATTATGATCTGAGGGATCTTTTCCTGGTTTGGGTATGGGAATAATAATCTGCTCCTTCCAAGAACTGGGGAGGGTACCCTGGTCAAAGAAGGAGTTAACCAGCTTAAGGAAGTATAGTTTGGCTTGTTCAGAGGATTTTATCAATAAGGAGTATGGGATTCCATCAATGCCGGGGGATGAATCGATAAGACCATTGATGGAAGAAAGAAGTTCTTCCATGGAGAAGAAGTTGTCTAATTTATTTGGCGTAGAGGGAACAAGGATTAGGGAGGAAGGAAAGCAATCAATAAAGGGAACAAAAGGGGGGGCTAGTTTGTCAGCAAAGGAGTTGAGCCAAGAGGAAGGGTCATTTGAAGATGGATTAGGAGATACAAGTGACCGGCAAAATCTCCTGATTTGGTTCCAAACTATCGCAGACGGAGTGCGAGGGGACATGCCTTCACAAAATTTGAACCAACCTTCTTTTTTCTTTTTGGCAAAGAGTTTCCTTGCTTGTGCAGATGTTTTTTGATATAGAACGTAATTCTCCATGGACATATTTCGATTGTACCTTTTTTCTGCCTCCTTGCGACTCTGGACAGCAGCAGAGCATTCAGCATCCCACCAAGGAGAGGAGATTTTACGATGGGGTTTTTTTTTGGGAATACAGGAGTCTGCAGAAGAATTTAAAATGTTAATGAACTGGGAGTATGCATCAAGGGAATTAGAATTATCAATATTTGGTAGTGAGTCTAATTTTTCATCAACAGAAGAAGAGAAGGCAGCCCAATCAGCTTTAGCTAATTTAAACTTCTGAAGGGGGGGGGGAGGTGGGGTGACCGGGGTGGATGGATCTGGTAAGGTTAGTAAAATAGGAAAATGGTCACTACCAAATGTGCTTTCAAGAGTTTTCCAAGAGAGTAAGGACATAAGGTTCGGAGAGCAAAGGGAAAGGTCAACAGCAGAAGCTGGGTTTTGAGAAGGGGAGCACCTTCTTGTTGGACTACCGTTATTCAAGATACACAGGTTTAAATCGTCTAAAAGGCCCAATAGAATTAAGCCCGGAGAATCCGTTTTATGGCAGCCCCAGTATGTATGATGGGCATTCAAATCGCCCATCACGAGTACCGGGGGAGGAAGTGAAGAAATAGCAAGACGTAACTCATTTAGTGAGGAAGAATTCGGGTGGGGTATATAAACAGACAAAAGGGATATATTAAGGATTCTCACAGCCACAACATTGATGTCTTGGCTGTGATCGGGAAGAGGAAGTTGGGAGTAGGCAAGGGAGCGCTTTACGAGTAAAGCGCTCCCAGCATATCCGTCGCCCCTATCATCCCGGAGGCATGAGTATCCCGAGACACGGAAACGTGAGTCGGGAATTAGCCATGTCTCCGATATTGCTAGGACCGACGGAGAGAACTTATTGATTAGGAAAGTCAGTTCATGTTTTTTCCGTCTAATGCTTTTGCAGTTCCACTGAACTGCTAGATTCATTGTTCGTCTTTTTAGAGCGTAGGGACAATTTGGAAAGTTTTTCAGCAACGTTGGGCGGTAGAAGACGGCCGCTTGGACCGGAAATTATGAGCATGATTAGGGATAGGACAAATTCTAAAAGATCTTCACTATCTTGGTTGTCTGAGTCCGGAGGATTTGCGTTTAGGGCGCATCCATTTGGGAGAGTAGAGGCACAGTCTCCTACTATGGCTTGGTGTGCCTGACGATCGTAACCTTTTCCCGAAGGGAAGCGCGGACGAAGAGGGGTACGGGAGAGAGCTTGTTTATAAGACATAGGAAGTTGGAGTGAGGCGGATTGAGATGGTTGGGATGATTGAGATGGTGGAGAATGGGAGAACGGAGGGTGTGATGGGGATTTAGCCATGTCCGCATATGATCTGCGGACTGCGGGGTAGAGGAGGGAAGCCTGCTCATAAGAAATATTGTCCTGTGACATTGAAATTTTTATGGATTTCTGTCTAGAATGTTCAGGGCAAGATTTATTAAGAGCGTAGTGAAGCCCTGAGCAATGTAAGCATGTAGCCTTGTTTTCCTCAACAGTGCATTCTTCTCCCGAGTGAGGCTGGGCGCAGCGGTAGCACCTTGGCTTAGAACGGCACTGTGCTTTGACGTGGCCAAAACGACAGCAGTTCATACACTGGATAGTCGGCAATTGATATGTCTCAACCGGTATAGAAGTGTGGCAACAGAAAACACGATCTGGTAAGACCTGGCCCTTGAAGGTGACCACGACCGATTGAGTGGGGATCCAATTCACTTTGCTATCTACTATCTGCTTTCGGTTGAGGCGTCTTGCTTTCAACAGGATGCCGCAGCCATCAGGGACCGATAATGATTCCGCTAGTTCCTGCATAGTCCAATCCGATGGGATGCCTTTAATGAGACCAATGCGGGTCACATTGTATGTGGGAATAGAGGCCTCGTATTTGTGCAAGAGAAGAAGTTGGTTGGAGATGAAGCTGTTAGCACCGTCGGCCGAGGTGAATTCTACCGAGATCCTGTTTCTACCAATTTTTTTAACTCCATCCATAACCACACCCTGAATTTTGTTAGACACCAAAAACCTACCAAACCTAATAGGTTGTATGTATGTAGGGGCTGAGGGCTCTGAGTCAACGCGCGAGACATGAACGATAAATGGGCCTTTATCAACGTTTGAGTAAGTTTTTGGAGCGATGATAATTGATGGATGAATGAACATCGACTGGCTGGGTGGAACAGATGGTCTTTTCGCGGGTTCTTCGGGTTCGTCAGATTCGAAACGACGCTTTGTCGCCGTTTGGGAGAACATGGCCGGGGATGAGTCCATATTTAAGTCCACGGGTGATGTGGCCCGATCTGGAGGATCCGGAGGGTCGGGAGGAATGTTAATATCCATATTAAAACTTACCAGACAAAACTACAAGCAAACCAGCACCTTTTTAACGATAAATTAGGCTTAGAAATATCTTATTTGTGGGGCAAAGCCCTGTAAATAAGCAATTAATTAATAAAAACAATGAACACGTGTAGCAACTAACACTCGCGAAGCGGAAGTCCTTTTACAGAAGTACTCTGTGTACTACAATCTTTGACATTACAGTATTGTGACTTTAGTTGTTTTCATTTTAAATGACTCAAAGGCTGCAAAAATTTCATTTTTGTAATGATGTCTACTTGGCTGTTAAAAGACCCTGTCAGACAGACAGAATTTGTTGTCAATTGGTGTTTTGCGAAGTGAATTTAATTGCAAATTTTGTTTAAAAATAATTAGCTACTGGTTTTATTTAATTATCGAGTTATTGTTCAAAGCATTAAAAGAAATATCGATAGACAATATGTCCAGTATCAATTATACAACGCGTACAGAAGGCCAAACTAAAATAAATACTATTATTTGGACTGTGCCAAATTTTATAAACCTGTTAGAAAATAAAACCACCAGGGAGTTTCGTACCGAGAAATCAAAAGATGCCACAACCGATCTAATAGATACAAGGTTTCAACTAAAGATGCAATTTCTTGGTCGTGACAATGACATCATTGAAATTTACTATTTGTCACCCTCTCCCGTTTTTCTTAAATCAGTGCTTACAATATGCTTGAAACGGTTTGAAGAGCGATCCATCGTTATTAAAGAGTACCACACTGTCCAAGCAAACAAGTGGCAGTTCCTAGCTACTCTATTCAAGCGAGACATTGCAAGTTATGATGGTCGTGAAATATTCCTATTGAGCGACGGTAGTTTGCGCCTAAAGTTCCAGTTTATGGTCACAAATGATATAAAAGTGGACAGGTCTCACATTCCAGAGGTTCAACTGAGCAATGACTTCGAGAATCTGCTCAACAATGGCTTATTCTCTGATGTGGTAATGAAATCAGCTGAGGCCATTGAGTACAAAGTCCACAAGGCTGTTTTGGCTAGCAGGAGTGCAGTTCTGAAGGCGCATTTCGAGCATAACACTACTGAGTGTTATACCAATATTGTAGAGTCTCCTTTGGAGTCAGAAGTATTGAGAGAGGTGTTGACATTTATTTACAGTGACAAAGCACCTAGAGTTGATGAGATACCAGAAAAACTGTTGGCGGCGGCTGACTACTATCAATTGAGTCGCCTCAAAAGTCTTTGTGAAGAGGCATTACACAAAAAATTGACTGTGGAGAATGCAATAGAAACTCTTCAGCTAGCCGACTTGCATTCTGCCAAGACTCTTAAACTATTAACTTTGGAGTTTATCAAGGATGGTCAAGCGAAGCTTATTATTAAGACCGAGGGCTGGGCCAAGGTTAAGTCAGTTGAATTAATTAAGAGGATTTACGAGTACATCATGGCAGACGATGTTGATGCAGATATTAAGTGATTGGGGATAGAGTGTGATACTCTGCAATGAGTCTGCATAAGGAATATTATCAAGATTCCTATAAGACTAGGGTTGACCACTCTCATAAGAAAGATATACCTAAAAGATATACTCTTATAACATACATTATTACTGAAATATTTAATACCTTTGACTCTTATACATACCTAATATGGAATTTTATTTATTTAGTCTATATGAATTTGTAGTAAATGTACAGTAGTACTTGGATGGGATATTGAATCTGTACTTTATAATTGTATGTGCTGATTATTTATTTTTAGTTGTTATCTTGTACTAAGGAATGGACTTCAGATATATTTAGTATTTATTATTACCATTCTAGATTTTAGATAAAAAAAACCTTTATTTTTTTTTGTTGATTATTCCTAGAAAGCTAAATTTTAACAAAATATCTTACAATTAATTTTAATAAAAGCAAATAGTTATGAATTTATACTCTTACTGACAAAATCCTAGGAGTATAAATTATTTAGATCTCGATTAGAATTAAGACAAAACAATAAAAGGACTTCATATGAAAATGTAATTTTATTTGCCAGTATCCCCACCACCATCATCATCAGAGTCACTGCTATCACTCGAATCACTGTCACTTTCACTGTATACAGTCATGTGGTTTCTGTTTGTGTTTACAAACAAGTCATCACCATCAGTTTTTGAGTCATCTTTTATCTTGTCATCAAACTCTTTTGGCCACACATTATTTTCTTTGTAATATTTGATGGAGTCCTTGTTCATGATTTTAACAATTTCCGCTTTTACTTTGTCACCTTCCACAATTGGTTCTACAAGTGTGTAGTCTCCTCGTTTCACCCATATATTTTTTCGGAACTTTGTTGGCATTGACACTAAATATTCTTCACCACTTGGGGTTATGACCTGAAAAAAAGCAAAGCAAAATAATAATATTTAAAGTCCCAGTACCTATGTAAATTTAGTCAAGGAAGTAGGTAACATAGTCTTATTTTTTTGCATGTACTTTACATTGCTAGCAAATAGGTGCAGAAGTGCAGAACTATTGAAAGAATAAATATTTGCACATGGTATGTTGACGACACTAACTTTTCAGGTTAGAGTAAGCAAATAATACGTGCATATCGCAAGAATTCACAGGATAATAAAACCTTCGAGATTTGGACTTAAACTAGAATGTAACTTTCTTGCCTCATGAAGATTGTTTCCTTTACTTTTCAAAACTTTTACAATACTTTGATTCGCTTTGGGCAACTCGTAGTCGTCCCACAACGCCTCGTTCATGACATGTTTCCTCTTTGTTACTTTAGACATATTTCAGCTATTGAGGATGACATAAATATATTCTTCCAAACGTTAATACCAATGAATAAAATGATCTTTTTATCCAAAAAATGTCGACACCACACCGCAATAACAATGATGTAAAGTGACCAGAGATCTTTAGACATACTCTTACTAATCTGTGAAAGTGACATTAGATGTCAACGTCAATTTTTTTGTGCAATTTACCCATTTTGGGTAGGCAAAGGATCAAGTCTATACAGCCACGTCTTAAGTATCTTCATTTTATATTTTTCATTCTTGTCATCAGTTTTCTTCTTCTTTTACAACTACACTAACACTAAACTATAAACTAACTTAACTCATTGCAATGCGAGGACGGTTCGCATTTCAATGCTCTCAACGAAATTTTGAGCGGGAACATCGAGCCGGATCTTAAAGGAGCGCCTTACTTTGTTTCTCACTTTTACTTCATTAGTTCTCTGCAGCACATTATTAAGATTATCCCACCACACAATCAGAACAATGACCACGAAATACTAATTTAGAAAATTAAGAAACGAAGCCCATTTTTAATAGTTGGGTTGGGTTGTTTTACGCCAACACCAATATTTTTCGGATCAAAGGATGAGGAGTCAGCGGCTCACACCCCGCTGGGGGGCTGGGGGAGGGGGTGAAGCTCCATTACTCCGCACGCACTGTGACTCGTCATAACTGCTAACTTATACCTACTAGGGCAAGTTAGGTATCGTTTTCAGCTAAATTAAAGATGGCCGATTGATTTTTGTAATAATAAATAAAAACCGAGCATTTTCATACAAAAAAATGGAATTACGGCCAAAAATTTTAAAAATAAATTCTTAATTTTTTTTGGTAATGTCCATAAACTTTAAACGTTTACCAATATCTGCTTTAAAAATATAGGTAAATAGTCGCATTCATACAGATTCCAAAAATATAAGCTTTGTTGAAAATATTTATGACAAAAATGTTTAAAAAAATATTTAACTCCACGCGGCAGACACGAAAATTCTTAGAAAAATACAGGACAGCAAAAAATAACTTTTATACATATGTTGCTAAGGACCTGTAACTACTAACTAGTGAGAATAGAGTATGGTGTTTATAGAATAGGACACAATTTTAATGCTATTTTGATAATAAGATATTGTATAAACCCTGTGTATAGGTTTACCGTCGTATTTATAAACTTATTGCTCAACTACATTTAGTGACAATGTGGGGTGACTTGAAGGTCTTCAATTAATCGAGCTACATAGATATGTGCTTAAAACACCTACATATATTTATATACTGTCTCTTATGTTCATTTGCCCTCGCAATCGCTCAACTCCGTGCACTTATGTTGCCGCTGCAAGCACCTGCATCTGTAGCCGCCACACTTCATTTTCCAACTGCACCTGAGAATTTCAATACATACATACAATACATGCTTCGGCTGCAACTGGCAAGTCTGTACATGTAGGTTTCCAGCTGTCACCGACTTTGGTCCATCATTCCCAATTAGATGGATCTCTTTTTAAATCAATGCTTTCATCCATCGTTCACCGTAGAAAATGAACAAGACCTAAAAAAAAGTTTTTACGAATACACTATTCCCGGAACAGATAGCAGATAGCGGCGAGACGCTCGAAGTTGTCCAAGAATACGTTTTCCTCGGGGAAGGGTCGCAACTGGGTAGAGACAACTTCGAGCGCGAAATCGCCAGAAAGGTGCAGCTAGGTTGGGCAGCATTTGGGAAGTTGCGTCACATCTTCTCGTCGCCACTACCGCAATGCCTGTAGAGCCGGGTGTATAACCAGTGCGTACTACCATGTCGCTCAGCGAGCTATGGAGCGGTCTATGCTGGGGATCTCGCTAAGGGATATAATCCGGAACGAGATCATCCGCCAAAAAACGAAAGTCATAGATATCGTTCAGAGGTGCAGTAAGCTGAAGTGGCATTGGGCTGGTCTTGTCTGTCGCAAACCGACGGGCGTTGGAGTAGGAAGGTTCTCGAATGGAGACCACGTCTCGAAAAACGTAGTGTAGTGTTGGACGCCCCCCTGCTAGGTGGACCGATGACGTGAGGAAGGTGGCCGGAAGTGGCTGGATGCGAGAAGCGGAGGACCGTGAAAGTTGGCGCAGTCTTGCAGAGGCCTTTGTCCAGCAATGGATTGCAATAGGCTGATATGATTACACTATTGAGTGATTGGTTAATTACGTGATTTCATAGTGTTAATACTCAATATCTACCTGTCATATAAAACGACCACAATCTTTTCGATTAGAGAAAGGCATCGCTGTTCCTGCTTATACAAAGCTGTCGTAACACGTTGTGTGGCATTGGGGAAAGCATTTAGTGTCTATCGCACTTTTTTACCTTTACAATTGAAGATGGAAACAGTATCACATTTGCCCCATTAAGGCATGGAACAGCGGAAGAACTTACTTTTTGTTGTTCTGTAAAATTGAAAATATGTATGTTGACTACTGAACGTGTACATTTAAAAGTATTCGCTACCACATATAAAGGTTGGTATTGGTGGTGTTTTCCAGTATCTACGTGTACGTACCTATAGCTCATCTATCTTACCTTTTCTTTATAGGGGCCATGGGCATCGACCCACGGAGCACCTCGACCCACAAGGATCTTTTGTGACTCCCTATACCTTTACTCTTCAGTATTCCTTAAAAACTTCCTGTATAATTTTACTATGTCTTTAGGTCTGAAGAGCCTATAGTCTTCCGAGTCTGGGTAAGCCAATACAAGAAGACCCATTTGGGTTCTTGCCAGTGCATCGCATTCACACTCAAGTCCTTCATGTCTTCTGGCTCTTCCCCACAGGCTCTGCAGCTGCCGTCCTGAGTTAGTCCCATTCTGAGAAGCATTTTATTTGTGGCGTAGTGCCCAGTTAATGCCCCCAGCAGAGGTCTCGAGTGTTGGCGGCTGTTTAGCATTAGGTATTTAAACCATTTTGTAGCATTAATATCAAGAAAAGCTTAAGAGTGATCCAGGGCATTTATCCTGGACAATTCCTGGGCATGTTTGGCCTTTATGTGGTTCTTGAATGCCGTGTTAACTATTCCATTTGACAATCCTATAAAAGGCTCAGGGCCAATTAGTCTAGCCGATGAGCCCCGTCTTGCTAATTCATCTGCTTTCTCGTTACCCTCGTAACCTGTGTGACCGGACCGGTATTCATATTAACCGTAGTTTATTATGTTTATCGAGTCTGTTAAGTACTTCAATGGAATTCATGACTAATTATGAGTTTACTTTTGCCGTTGACAGTGCCTTTAACGCCCTGTCACTGAGAATATAGATAGTGCGGTTTTTCACACCTTGATCTAGATGCCTCAATGCACATAAGAGTATAGCATAGGTTTCCGCTTGGAAAACTGTTGCCATTACACCCATGCATTGACTTTCTTGAAAGTCTTTCAGGTAAACCCGCACCTGTACCGCTATCCATTTTGGATCCATCCGTATAACAGATTATGCTATCCGGTTCCGGCTTAGGTGGGCGTTGTTTCCAGTCTTCCCTTGTGGGGAGGTGGACTTTGTAGAGTCTTTAGAAGTAAAATTTTGGACTTGTTCGATCACAGTCCATTTCAAGGATCCTGTTCAAATCCGAATTTCCTTCCCATAGAGTGTAATTCGTTTGAGGTTTGGATGATAGCTCATCTAACCCAGGTACTGACTTCGAACGAAGAAATTCCATTTGCTCTCTACTTTTTGTTTCATACAATGGCCTAAATAAGGACGTGTATGGTACAGACTAATCCGATATACCTACTATTAAACCGCACTCCGAATACGCAAAGATGAGCTCCATGTAACTATGAAGTGGTGGAGACAAGAATGATGGTTGGTACATGTTTAATGCAGTAATAACCACGGATGTACACGAATCAGCTTTCGAACCGTAGACGCCGACGACCAAAGTCGTGGTGCTAGCTGTCGCTGTTGTGCAACGAGTGCCTAAAGGAGCTATAGGTACTGATGGGTACACATAGGTACTGTAGAACACCACCAATGTAGATGGACCAAAGTCGGTGACACCTACATGTACAGACTTGCCAGTTGCAGCCGAAGCATGTATTGTATGTATGTATTGAAATTCTCAGGTGCAGTTGGAAAATGAAGTGTGGCGGCTACAGATGCAGGTGCTTGCAGCGGCAACATAAGTGCACGGAGTTGAGCGATTGCGAGGGCAAATGAACATAAGAGACAGTATATAAATATATGTAGTATTTTTAAGCACATATCTATGTAGCTCGATTAATTGAAGACCTTCAAGTCACCCGACATTGTCACTAAATGTAGTTGAGCAATAAGTTTATAAATACGACGGTAAACCTATACACAGGGTTTATACAATATCTTATTATCAAAATAGCATTAAAATTGTGTCCTATTCTATAAACACCATACTCTATTCTCACTAGTTAGTAGTTACAGGGCCTTAGCAACATATGTATAAAAGTTATTTTTTGCTGTCCTGTATTTTTCTAAGAATTTTCGTGTCTGCCGCGTGGAGTTAAATATTTTTTGAAACATTTTTGTCATAAATATTTTCAACAAAGCTTATATTTTTGGAATCTGTATGAATGCGACTATTTACCTATATTTTTTTAAAGCAGATATTGGTAAACGTTTAAAGTTTATGGACATTACCAAAAAAAATTAAGAATTTATTTTTAAAATTTTTGGCCGTAATTCCATTTTTTTGTATGAAAATGCTCGGTTTTTATTTATTATTACAAAAATCAATCGGCCATCTTTAATTTAGCTGAAAACGATACCTAACTTGCCCTAGTAGGTATAAGTTAGCAGTTATGACGAGTCACAGTGCGTGCGGAGTAATGGAGCTTCACCCCCTCCCCCAGCCCCCCAGCGGGGTGTAAGCCGCTGACTCCCGGGCGTTTTCCACACTAGTCTACCTAAGGAACAAGTATGCCAAGGCTCATCCTTTGATCCGAAAAATATTGGTTCCTATACATTGAATGCGTATAATGACTCCGCTATAACGGCTAAAACCGCCTAAAACTCCTTTAACGTCAAAGCGTGCGTCATAGATAAACTTTTTTTTGGTAACGATGATAACTATTATACAGCCTTAGAAGAAAGAAAAAAGTAAATAAGGAAAACAAAATTATTAGTCCTCTACTTTTTTATTTTTTTATTTGCACTTATCTAGAACATCAAATATATTTAAAGATTCTCCATCTGGTATTCCGTAGCCCTTATCTAGTCCGTGAGGGTTTGAGGGCGTACTACAGCTCATGGTGGCCTCCTTTCGCAGCACTTGGTCCACTTCTACTGATGTGAAGAACGCCACAGATTGCGGAAGGTCGTTTATTCCCACTCTGCAATACAAAGGATCTTCATCTTTATCATATTTGCATAAGGATATTTTAAACAATTTTGTATACTTGCACACGAACCTTTGGGAACAAAACGCTCTTGTAAGGAGATTTGTGATTTGCAGAGCCAGAGCAGCCTCGTATTTGTGTTCATCGGGGACTAGGTATCTCACTTCATCATGAAAACTCAGGCAAAACCTGGAAAGTAACATAGGTAGTTATTTCGACTGGTAGGTATGGTCCGGTTTAGACATAGTAAACAAATATTAGGGTAGACCAATCATACCCTATTATTTTTAATTTTATACCACACGCCTCATGTCGCACCAGGAAATCAAAACCTTATTTTCCAAAAAAAAGAGAGGCATGGCGATTACTTTACCGAAAAGACCCTTAGCGTGCCGCCGAGCACATAAGTAACCTATATAAGGTCACCTCCAAAAAGACAGACGAAATTTTAATAGGGCATCTAATTATATTAGAAAAATTGGACCCTAGCATTAAAACTATTACTTTTCCTAACAAACTAAATGTAATATTTTTAAGAGCATCCTGTACTTAATTTGGTTTATCGGCCCTCTCTGTCATTTCACTCGGTCCCCACTCCACGCGGCGGGGTAGCCCCGCCCTACGCCGCGGCACGTGTATGGATGCCTTTGGCGGTATTGCGGTTTCTTTGATGCGTTCCGACAGACCGCGGAGTGCCCGCCCCGGCACGGGTAAGGTGTGAAAGAGAGAGAACTTAGTCTCTCATAGTGGCGTCCTTATTGGATTCATTGATACATCGAATGTTTGTATTGCATTTACGCGAGCGATAATTCCTCATTCACGGGGTGTTGTATTTTACTCTTTAATCAAAGTCGTTTTAGCGATTATCTCGAAAACTAGCATTCTAAAAATATGGTTGTAGTATCTAAAACGAATAAATTTAAGATGTTGCATTTGTCCCTTCAATCTCGTCTGTCTTTTGGAGGTGACCTTATAGAGACGAAATGTCATTAATTTTTTTTTTCAGAAAAAAACCGTCGAAATCCCTTGGAACTGAATTCCTTCGTATTTTAGTCAACACATTTTGTCAGACAAAGTCGCTCATTTCTTTACAAATAAAATAAAAGTGCTGTTTAAAAGATTGTGATTTACGAGAACCGTAATATCTCATATTTCATAATATCGATTGTAACACACAGGCTTAATTTGATACTTTTACATAAGTACCAAGCACTGATAAGTTTCGGAGAAAAATCGCGCTTACTTCGCCTTTATAGGTTATATGCTCAATGGTGCGGGTATTGTATAGAATGGCTGCATCATACACATTGCTACTATCTCCTACCTGTCATGCGGTGCCAGGCGCGCTATGCTGGCGAGCGTGAGATGTGAGTGCCACCTAGCGTACGGGGTATTGTATAGAATGGCTGCATCATACACATTGCTACTATCTCCTACCTGTCATGCGGTGCCAGGCGCGCTATGCTGGCGAGCGTGAGATGTGAGTGCCACCTAGCGTACGGGGTATTGTATAGAATGGCTGCATCATACACATTGCTACTATCTCCTACCTGTCATGCGGTGCCAGGCGCGCTATGCTGGCGAGCGTGAGATGTGAGTGCCACCTAGCGTACGGGGTATTGTATAGAATGGCTGCATCATACACATTGCTACCATCCTAAATACCATAGTTATTTTGAAATATTATATTATATTCCTAATGCATATTTGAATTGTCAATTTGACATTGCCTCGATAAAATATTGTATTTGACTATAACCAACTTTGCCATTAAGTAGTTTAGCCCTTACTACTTGCTACTATTGCTACTATTTCCTACCTGGCATGCGGCGCTAGGCGCGCCATGCTAGCGAATGTGGGATGTGAGTGCCACCTAGCGTGCTGGGTGCTGTATAGAATGGCTGCATCATACACATTGCTACCATCCTAAATACCATAGTTATTTTGAAATGTTATATTATATTCCTAATGCATATTTAAATTGTCAATTTGACATTACCTCGACAAAATATTGTATTTGACTATAACCAACTTTGCCATTAAGTAGTTTAGCCCTTACTACTTGCTACTATTGCTACTATTTCCTACCTGGCATGCGGCGCTAGGCGCGCCATGCTAGCGAATGTGGGATGTGAGTGCCACCTAGCGTGCTGGGTACTGTATAGAATGGCTGCATCATACACATTGTTACCAACCTAAATACCATAGTTATTTTGAAATGTTATATTATAAATATATTATTGCACTTGAAAAAACGACCACCAGAGGCGGGAAGGTCGTTTTTTCAAGTGCAATAATATATTTAAATTGCATAGTGAATGCTTATCACTTAAAAACAATAATTATGTTATATTATATTCCTAATGCATATTTGAATTGTCAATTTGACATTGCCTCGATAAAATATTGTATTTAACTATAACCAACTTTGCCATTAAGTAGTTTAGCCCTTTTTTAAATGCTAACATAATTTTTTATGCCAATATGGCTGATCACAGTATGAAATTTTTTCACCTAATCTGTAACAACACCATATGTACCTGTGCTTCACAAATAAATGATTTGATTTGATCCACTGACCTCCATAATACAAGTACGCTGGACTAAACATTCTCTAAGAAATGACATATAATTTTTGTGCCGAATCAAAGCGCCCCCACTGACTGTCTAGGGAACTAAAATAGAGTAACTTGCATATGTTTATGTCAACTCTCATTAGTTCCGTAGACGGTCACCACACGCTCACTACAGTCGTCAGCGCCAAAATGGCGATAATCGAATGGCTTCATTTTTAGGTTGACAGTCCAGCGTACTTGTATTATAGAGGTCAGTGATTTGATCGCTTACCTGGCGTGCGGTGCGAGACGCGCCATGCTGGCGAGCATGAGGTGCAGGAAGTCTGCGGCGGCGCTCTGCACGGCCCAGTTGAGGCGCGTGCCGGACCAGCGCCCGTGCGAGTGCTCGAGCGCTCGCGACAGTCGCCCGTTGAGAAACGCCGTAGCGGGGGCTTCGGATTCTATAACAAGATGTGCCAAATGCATGTACACGGGATAGTCAAAGTGGGAAAAACCGTGGTGGTCTGGATTTAAAAAAGTAATATGTCAAAATGCTGAAAAAAAGCTGTCAAAACACGTTGCGCGTGTTCTAATAGAAGAAAGGATAGTTCATTGAGGAAAGCCGTGGAAGCAACATCTTCTCTTTTGTTTGTGGCGTCCGAACTTAATGTTTTCCCACAGGGTACGACATTTGCTCCACCATCGAGTCTGAATTTAAAGAAACTGACAAAATGCGTTGTGTATGTTCTAGAACCCTAGATATAAATATAATTTAATTTAAATTCCTATTGAGGGAATCAATCTCCTTTTAAGGGAAGGCGTGGAAAGGCTTCGGAGTCTTAAAAAAGAAAAAGCTGTCAAAATAGGCAAAATAGATTTTTAAAATGGAACAAATAGGCGAAGATAGTCCACGGCATGCACAATTTTTTAAACTTTATCTATCATACTGTACTAATAACGATTATGCCATTGATTATTTATCCAAGTGCAATATAGCAATAGCAATGGCATAATCGTTTGGCGATTGGCAATGCAACGCTATACACGATGTTATTTTGCATCCTTGCCATATTTACAGAGGTAACTAAATTACGGACACTGAACTCAAATCATAAAAAAATAGTGACCTAAAATTTTGATTTTTAATCTTGATTATTTAATTTTATCGACAATCTGTTACGCACACCATTAACTATCGTAGCGCATACACATCACTGTTGGCTGTTCATCGGCACAAAAGATCCGCGGCGATTGCGCTTTCTTTCTAACATTGTAAACGCCGCCCGCGCCGGCCGAGCCCGCGCGAGGCCCGCCGTCACTCCTCCGCTCGCTTCAGTCGAACTCGCATAGCTTGCGGACACGTACGTGATTATTCTCGCTCGCTCCGTGTGATCGCGTGCCGTGTTAAAATGGCAGAAGCTTATTCAAATAACGAATTGGTGATTTTTGGAGTGACGTGAAACGACTGGTGTACGCAGAGGAGATTGAGTGTGTAAACGTGTTACGCGAAAGGATTGTTTCAGCTTTCGAAACAGTGAGACAAAACGTAAAGTAGAAAGGAAAATCTGAAATCAATTCATCAGGGCGCGGGCGGCTTGGCCACGCCCACTTGGTTTATTCCTATTGCGACTTTTGCACGTGCGTGAAAAAAATGATTTATTCCTATCTTCCTATGTGTACTGCAAAACCATTTTTTTAACTTATTGAGTCTCTTGTTTATCTAAAGTAATAGGTACTGTTCCCTTCTTTTATCTCTGTGAATATGGCAAAGATGCAAAGTAACACCGTGTATAATTCTTTGTGTAAGAAAAATTACCGCAGCTTCGCTACCACGGCGACAATTTGCCGCGTGTCGGTGTGCTAAAGGTGTTAAGATTAGGAAGTTAATAAAGAAGAAGAGCAATAATTCTGTATGTAAAGTGGTTTTAAGGGAATTCATTTTAATTTTTTCCTGAAAGTTGTAGCCTGTTTAAGACACTAAATTGAATAAAATGTTTTACAAGCAGTATTTATTTTATTATGATTTTTTAAAGTTTTGCCTTTCTTATTATGGTATGGCTGTATAAGTACAGATGTCTTTGCCACGTGCAGAATGACAACTAACTTGCACGCACTCATTCATGACAGCCAATAACGTTTGACATTCTGAAGATTTGACAAGACATACACACACACATGCGTAGTTTAATCGCAGATTATAAAAGTTTAGTGGTGGATGTGATGGCACTCGGTGGTTTCCGCCTGTTAAGAGGTCGTATAAATGTCAAATAATTGTTTCTATTTTGGTAAAAATAAACCCCATCTTTTATTTCTAAGTAATTTAAATAGCGAAATAGTTTTTAAGAGCGTAAAATTTCCAAATGGTTTTGGAACTAAGCATAGGTTATATTTTACTTTACATACCGAATTACCAGCATTATTTTTTACCAGCAGCAACTTACCAGCAATTTCTTCAAGCTTGTTGAACATGTCGGATTCGGTCCCGCCTACCCACTTGGGTCGCTCAAACATCTCCTCGACTCGCTTGCCGCTCAACTTGGCTAAACGCATCGCTTGGTAGCCTGACATTTCTACTACCTAAAATAAAAAATAAAAAAAATTTGAAACGAAATATTTACCTGAGCTTCGTAATTTTTTGACCCCTCGTCCATCTCTCATTTAACTAAAAATTTAAGTTAAAACATATGACGTACCAAAGCTAACACCCCTTCGCCCTACTCCGCTACCATTTCAATTTCCCACATGTAAATAATAAATACCTAAATAAATATTGGACATCATGACATACATTGTTCAGATCTGCAACAACGGTGGTACCACAACACCCAAGACAATATAGAAAATGAGAATTTCTATGTTGACCCGACCGGGAATCGAACCCGGGACCTCAGGCGACACCGTGTAAACCGGTGTACGAGCAACTTGGCTACGGAGGTCGTCAAAATGACATGTGCAGGATATAATACAAGGCATCACAGCAAAAACCAAGATACTTTAGTCCGACAAATTGACAAGTTCGCCTTTCATGAGCTTGCCACGAATAATGCTGAGCGGATGCCTTTTCGGCATTCACCATTGTGATACCTTGTCCTTTAATCTCTGTTTGTAAACTTTCTGTGTGTAGATGCCGAGTTAATGTCTTCTCTTTCTTTCTTTCTTGCAGACACGGGGGGCGAGTAAGCGCCAATCTGCACGCGACTGTCACCCTTCCCCGCAAGCACCACCCATCCCCGCTGACATCAAAAATGCCTTGCCCTCGCAAAGCGCAGCGCGAGGCAAGAGGAATGGCGACGAACTTGTTGGACTATAAATGTAGTTCCTGGGCGACCAAGCTTTGCTCGGTTACTACTATTTAATTTAAAAAGCTTTATAATTCGTACGTTTTGTTTTAAAAACAAAAATTCGTAAGTTTTGTTTTAAAAAAATTTTCGTTCCCAAGCAAGATTCTAACCCTCGTCTTCTTGATTTCTGCAGTCCAACCTCTTATGCACTGCGCCACGACGCACATGTTTACCGGCACGAAATTAGCGACCGTATTCTGAGTCAAGCAATGCAAAAGAAAAAGGCATGAAAACTTGAAAACACGCATTTTCCCAAACATAAGACTAATCTAGATCGTTTTTTTCACCCACGTAAATTTCAGCCGTTTCCGAGATTACAATATTCTTAGCGAGTCGATGGAACACAATAAAATTACGTCGTAGCAGCCCAGAATTCAGCCACTTGTATTGCGGATCGACTGCCGTCCATTAAATCCGCTGGCGTGCAGGATTACAATTACAATTATTTGAATAAATAAATAAATATACAAGAATTGCTCGTTTAAAGGTATATTATTAAAAAATGGGAAGTTAATATTAACCTTAGTCTCGTCATCCTCGTCCATAAACCCTTCAGTGTACCTCTTCTTTAGCAAGTACACCCTGCGTCCCTTGGTTGAGGTGAACATCTTAGCGGCTTTGCTCTTGGCTTCCGATATCGTCATGGTGGGGTTGAACTGCTTTAGCAATCTCTCGGCGAAGTTTTGGCCGGCGCCTGTAAGAAGTTAAGTAGGTATTAGGCATCGTACACACCAAACTTATTGTTTGCCGTCGACTCGTTCACACCGAACCGAACGCTATTACCCTCTGCTGACAGTGTAGGTATTATAGCTGACAATACATTTGGTGTGAACGATACCTTAGGTCTGCGAGGGAAACGACAAGGAAAATATGGGCGTGGTTGTCTTAATTTTTAAAATTTATTTTGTGGCTTTAGTGATCAACATGATGTGAACCAATAAATTAAAAGTCAGAAATAAAGATGATAGTGTTAAATCAATTAATGTGAACCAATAAATTAAAGTGCGAAATAAAGTAACACTCTGAATTTTTTTGAGCATTGAAATGTGAACCATTCTCTATTCCTCGTATTTCAATGAGATAAGGTAGATTAATTTTTATTATTTAGATTTAGAGTAGGTTGTTATTGAAAATCGGCTGACCGCAGAGGCCTGTTGAACTAAACTGACCGTATATCCCGGCATAGTTGATGACCTTAGCGTGGTCCCTCGATATAGCGGCGGCAGAAGCGGTAAGCGAGTGCAGGTAAGTCTTCCTTGCATTGTCGCCCTTCTCACCGCAAAGGTCTGTTGAAAAGCTCACCGTATATCCTGGCATAGTTGATGACCTTAGCGTGGTCCCTCGATATAGCGGCGGCAGAAGCGGTTAGCGAGTGCAGGTAAGTCTTCCTTGCATTGTCGCCCTTCTCACCGCAAAGGTCTGTTGAAAAGCTCACCGTATATCCTGGCATAGTTGATGACCTTAGCGTGATCCCTTGGTATAGCAGCGGCATAAGCGGTAAGCGAGTGTAGGTCGGTCTTCCTCGCTCTGTCGCTTATCGCACCGCAAGCTATTGTTGTTGCAGGTGTTGTTATGCCTCATGAAGAATTTCATCAACGTATGTAACTTAAATCTTTAGTTATTCGAGGAGCAAAGGCATCACAGAGACCTGTTGAACTAAGCTGGCATAGTTGATGACCTTAGCGTGATCCCTCGATATAGCGGCGGCAGAAGCGGTAAGCGAGTGCAAGTCGGTCTTTCTCGCTTTATCGCCGGCTAGAACAGCCCAGCCGAATGCCGTCCCACCACAGAGGCCTGTTGAAGACCTCACCGTATATCCCGGTATAGTTGAGGACCTTAGCGTGGTCCCTCGATCTAGCGGCGGCAGAAGCGGTAAGCGAAGGCAAGTCAGTCTTCCTCGTTCTGTCGCCTTTCTCACCGCAGAGGCATGTTGAACTGGACTCACCGTATATCCTGGCATAGTTGATGACCTTAGCGTGATCCCTTGATATAGCGGCGGCAGAAGCGGTAAGCGAGTGGAGGTCGGTCTTCCTCGCTTTGTCACCAGCTAGAACAGCCCAGCCGAATGCCGTCCCACCACATAGGCCTGAAGAACTGTCTCCCAGTAACGCTGCTATCCAGAGCTCCTAGTATTAACATATCTTAGTCAGATAATGGACTCGATTCCAATGTGCCCTGTCTAAGACTAAATTTAAGTTCAGTCTGTCTCTTTTTCTGCTAAACAAACGAAAAGAGACAGGTTACAATAATTAAAAAACTTCAAATAACGCGATTTCTAACGTATTTTTACAAGATTTCGCGTATTTTATCGACTAAGTTTAGTCGTCATCGAATGCCATCCCTACTAAATTGTCTTCGGATTCTCTAATTTCCTTAGCAACTTACAAGTGTTAAGCCTGACGTTTCCAATTATTATAGTCTGTCTCTTTTCGTTTGTTTGGTAGAGAAAGAGAGAGACGAACTTACAAAAATACGTAAGAAATCGCGTTATTTGAACTTTCTTAATTATTGTAGCCTGTCTCTTCTCATTTGTTCAGCAGCGAAAGAGACAGACTGAACTTAAATTTAATCTTAGACAGGACACATTGGAATCGAGCCCAAAAAAGGGGCTGTGTTAGACAAGTAAGTCTCTAATTAAAAAAAAAACCCTCAGTTTTATGGAAATACAATACTTAATCGCTGGAATTATATGAAAAACTGCGGCGATCGGTTCGGCAAACTTAATTAACCAATCACACCACACACAATACATATTAGCAAAGTCAGCAATTGAATGTACTTAGTTTAAGTGAATTGGTTATTTGCAACGTGGTGCGCTTATAGATAAATTATTTATGCAATAAGAAATCACATTACAGACACAGACATAAACACAGTTTAGAACTTATGGCACAAAGTAGGTGTTTTTATCGATGGGAGCGTTGCGCTGCATTATGTGGATTCTTAAAAGAAAATACAATATTCAGCTTCCTTTTGTAGACGAATATAACAGTTTTGTCTGGTAGCTCTGTTCCTTTACGATGATTCTGTCCAACTTACTTGAGAATCAACATCAGCGCCTACAAACTTGTACCCCGGTGGCGCTTGCACCATAGCTCGAAGTTCTGACCCTATCCGCTCTTTGTGGGCGTTGCTGGCTGTCATCCACGTGGGTTCGCTCGCTCTGGGAATGAAAAAATATGGTAAAACATGCCTGAGTTTAGCTATCGATGGTTGACTCCAGGATCTACTAAAGAAGGAGATGTAAGTAACAAGACTGTCTGCGATATAAAGGACTTTATTAGAGGATAGGATACACTTATATACTATGGGAGAAAGCGAGCGTGAGTGCTTAATAGTATGCAAGTGACGCTCACACTACAAGGAATTGTGAACTAAGAGATTAGGCTAAAGAAATGAGAAGAGACAGACTACAATATTTTAGTAACGGAAGATTAATTTGTGTTACAATTTCTCATGTTATTTTTCAGTTTTCGCTGGTATTTGTCTATACCCGGCCTGGCGAACCTTGATCCCTATGACAGTTCATGTTAGTGATGGGTTGTGTCGATGAAACTTAACTTTTTAAACCGACTTCAAAAAACGAGGAGGTTATCAATTCGACTGTATGTTTTTTTTAATTAACCGACTTCAAAAAAGGAGGAGGTTATCAATTCGACTGTATGTTTTTTTGATCCCTCCCGCCCCCAACAATAAAATATATAATTACTTCAAGAAATATATAATTACTGCAAGAAATCAATTAACTCTTACCGCTGAAACGATGGATTTGATAGTCTGAGTACCGAGAAAGGACATAGAACAGTTTTATCCCCAAAATCATTTGTATAGGGAACCCGATGATACGATATACAACAAACTAAATTAAAAATGCTATTAGCAAATCTTTAAATGTTCTTCTTTAAACGGTCTTCCTTCTCGTTACTACTTTCTTCCAAATGACGCTGTCGCATTTGAACAGCGCGTTTAGTAGGTCTACCCATGTTGCACCTTACACTAAATTTCAACTAAAAATAGAAAAAAAAATCTTTAAAAAAAACCGACTTCAAAACTGACTACAGTGCTAATTAAAACTAAAAAATGTATAAACAAATTTAAATTAAAAAGTACAAAATAATATTTAAATGACCTAACTTTTCTACGGAATTGTACAAGAAACCTATTTCCAATTTATTATCAGTTATTTTTTGAAGTCGGTGCCAGAAATTCTAATTCTAATGTTTTTTTGCAAGTAAGGACAGGATTAAACCATCTCTTGGCTGCTTAGAGTAGATAGAATATCTAGCTTTTTTTTAGTTTTAATTAGCACTGTAGTCAGTTTTAAAGTCGGTTTTTTTAAAAAGAATTTCTAGGCAAAGGCGTGACTTGTATTCAGCCAAACGTGTGAAAGAAAAAACATAATGATAAATGATGGATAATTTAAATGAGCCCCACCATATTTTGATGGACAACGCCCCATACCATTCCGTCCAAGTAAATTAAGCACTACCAGCAACAATAATAAAGGGTAAATCCTAGAGTGGTTGCAACGCAATGGTGTGGCAGCTAACATTCAAATGTTCAAAAAAGAATTGGTCAGACTGTTGAACCTGCAGAAACAGCAAACAAAGTGGACATATTTTTTGGATGAAATGGCAAAATGCAAAGGTCACGCAGTGATTTGGCTATAGCCCTACCACTGCCAATATAATGCTTTAAAACTTTGTTTTGATGATTGGGATCGAGACGTGCGATACGACAGCATTGTAGATGAGCCGTTTTTGATAAACGTAGGCGACAGCAGCTGCAGTTCAGATTCCGAGTTCGTGACACAAACCCTAATGTCATTATCAGATTCAGATTAAAATATATAAATAAATAATCGCTGAACAGCTTTTGTTCTATTTGGTTTTGTCCTACAGTTAATTTTTAAATTCTCTTGGGTGTACAATCGTGAGTGCATGTATGCCGCGCTCCGTTCTATTCAATAGAGAATGTACTAATACTTAAGTATGAAAAAGAAATGACACTCATAATTTATCACTTAATTATGGCACACATGAAAACTTATAATAATAACATCTAATCTTAAATAAAACAAAACCTGGTGTCCCCTGAAATATTTTATAAATTTGAGTGAAATAAAAACAATTTCATGCAACTTTTTAACATTCAGCACCTATAACTTAAATGATTATAAATCATGTACACTCGTTTCCATTATCGACATTTGTTTATCGAAATTTTGACATTTGTTTTCGCACTAGTCGATATCTTCCGAACGAAGTAACTTTTGCAGGACGTAAACGTAAAGTCTGACTGAGATAATTTCTTGTAAATGTTAAGAATTGTTATAATTCCGACGGAATATCATTGTAATGGCATATATCTACCTTACCTTAATAAATGGCATTTTTAGAAGCCTCCAATTCAATTCTAATGTAACGTGACGCCACTACAATGTTGTGTCGTAGGAATAACTGTCAATGTCATAGGGATCAAGGTTCGCCGGGCCGAGTATAATTTTTGCCGTAAATCTATGATGTCCCTAATAAATTATCTATGGATCCACAGACCACACAACCTAAAGACCACGCATTGCGGGGGACTTACATTCGCCTAGGTTATGCAGTATCACTGCATAACAGCCGGCCCCGCCCCCTTTCGTTTCTCATTCCGCTACCGAGACTCAAAGTAACAACATTGACCTTGCTCCCGAAAAAAAATAAAAATAAGCGGTAATAATGCCGTATTGTTCAGTGAAATGGTGTGAAAAGTGTAGTACAACATCTAGTCTCACGAAAGATGGCATTACATTTCAACGGTAAGTAATTATTCCTATCAAATTAATTGAAATACTCCAATATTAAAAATGAAATAAAATGTTTTATTTCAAAGAGCACGCGTTGATGTCTTTTTTTTGCTATCCCTTTCCCGCAAGTTTAGTTCAGATGATGTTGTCTCAATTTGTCAATTAGCTAGGAGTAAAATAGTGTCGAGACACATACTAGTAAACTTAAAATTCAAAATAACGACAAATCCTAAACAAAACAAGTGATAAGTGGGTATCTAAATTTCAGTTATTTCATATATATTTTAATAAAGTGACTTTACATAAGAACACTTGCGATGAATTGAAATAAGTGTAAAGTGCTTCAACAAACAAACTTTAACTAATAAAACAAACAACTTAACTAAACTTTTTAAAATAAATATATCAAACTCACATTGCGTACGGTTGCCATTTTTTTTCACACTTAGTTTTCGTACACTTAACAAAATGATGTTGAGTGAGATAGGTAACTTGTTTTACTAAAACCGCTAAATTATGAAAAGTAGCTAAATAACGTGAGATCTCTGGCGATTGACCTTTGCCCACTCCAGTTTTTTTTTAAATTGCTATTTATCGGTGTCGGTTGTACGTGTGTTTTTAAATGAATTATTTTAAAGCTCCTAAATATTTTCTTACTTTTTTTTAAACTAAGATATCGATATCAAGATATGTCTTGCCCATCACTAGTGAGCTATCACTGCCATTGTCAAATTTGACGTCACCTTGTACTAGCCAATCGGAACGAGCAGACCTCTCCCCGCACCCCACCAACTTTTGGCGATTTTGTTTTCGTATTAGAGTTGATAAAAGCTTGGTCTTTAGGTTGTGTGGTCTGTGTATGGATCCTATAATTCCTTGGCAATTAGAGAAACAGACGACATGAACTTAAAACGTTGTCTTAGAGAATGCATTCAGGAATCAGGGCCAAAGGCTACTTTTTGAAGCGGTATGAAAACCTTAAGGGGGTAAAATGTAGAATGAAAGTTTAAATAAGAAATCAGACATTTGCGCGGGCGAAGTCAGGGGGTGTCGCAAGTGTCTTTACAAAACAAGGGCACAATGCACACCACAGCCTTCACACACCTTACGACCTGCGGTATGAAGGCGCCATACTACAGACCACGAAGATGTGAAGGCAACCACTCTTCAGGCAGCCAGACCACCTACTACATCATGATGCACTTTTTTACAAAACAAGAGCACACATAATCCTTCACTTACCTTCTGGTAAGAGTGCCGCACACCACGACCTGCGGTATGATAGCGCCGTACTGCCTCAGACCACGAAGGTATAAGAGTATTAACTCTTCAGGCAGCCAAACCACTTGCTGGCTCATGATGTCAAGGCAGCATGTAAACCTTCACTTGCCTTCTGGTTAGAGTTCCGCACACTACGACCTGCGGTATGATAGCGCTGTACTGCCTCAGACCACAAAGGTATAAGAGTAACAACTCTTCAGGCAGCCAAACCACTTGCTGGCTCATGATGTCAAGGCAACACGTAAACCTTCACTTGCCTTTTGGTAAGAGTTCCGCACACTACGACCTGCGGTATAATAGCGCTATACTGTCTCAACTGCGAAGATAAGAGGGCAACAACTCTTTAGGCAGCCAAACCACTTACTGGCCGATGATACGCTGTCTTTATAAAACTAGGCCACAAATAATCATTCACTTACCTTCTGGTAAGAGTTCCACACACCACGACTTGCGGTATGATGGCGCCGTACTGCCTCAGTCCGCGAAGATGAGAGGGCAACAACTCTTCAGGCAGCCAGACCACTTACTGGCTTATGGTGCGCTGTCTTTAAAGCAAGGCAACACATAAACCTTCACTTACCTTCTGGTAAGAGTACCGCACACCACGACCTGTGGTATGATGGCGCCATACTGCCTCAGACCACGTAGATGTGAAGGCAGCAACTCTTTAAGCAGCCAGACCATTTACTGGCTCATGGTGCGCTTTGTCTTCTAAAACAAGAGCACTCATAATCTTTCACTTACCTTCGGGTAAGAGTTCCGCACACCACGACCTGCGGTATGATTGCGCCATACTGCCTCAGACCGCGAAGATGTGAAGGCAACAACTCTTTAGGCAGCCACACCACTTGCTGTTCGATAATGGGCTATGTCTTTATAAAACTAGGCCACAAATAAACCTTAACTTACCTTCTGGTAAAAGTTTCGCACACCACGACATGTGGTACGATAGCGCCGTACTGCCTCAGACCACGAAGGTGTAAGAACAAAAACTCCTCAGGCAGCCAGACCATTTACTGGCTCATGATGCACTTTCTTACAAAACAAGAGCACACATAAGCCTTCACTTACCTTCTGGCAAGAGTCCCGCACACCACGACATGTGTTACGATAGTGCCGTACTGCCTCAGTCCACGAAGATGTGAAGGCAACACTTCAGCCAGCCAGACAACTTACTGGCTCGGGGTGTGCTATGTCTTTTAAAACAAGAGCACACATAAGCCTTCACTTACCTTCTGGCAAGAGTCCCGCACACCACGACATGTGTTACGATAGTGCCGTACTGCCTCAGTCCACGAAGATGTGAAGGCAATACTTCAGCCAGCCAGACAACTTACTGGCTCGTAGTGTGCTATGTCTTTTAAAACAAGGCAACACACAAACCTTTACTTACCTTCTGGTAAGAGTTCCGCACACCACAACTTGCGGTATAATGGCGCCATACTGCCTTAGACCACGAAGATGTGAAGGCAACAACTCTTCAGGCAGCCAGACTACTTGCTGGCTCATGATGCGCTCGCGGTTGTTCCGCCAGTATGACATCATACGACCGAATGTTAGCACCTAAAAGAGGTTGTCTTATTTTAAATATAAGAGCCAAAAGGTGACAAGATTTAGAATAGAATAGTAATTATTTTATTGGCACTTAGCATCAAATTACAAAATTGACAAAAAAAATGTTCATAATAGTTATAAAAACAAACACGCTACCAAAGAAATGCCAACAAGGTTCCAGCTCAGCTTAAGTCATGATGACAGCAGCAGCAAGCATGCCACCACCACGACACTTATTTTCAGCGGAAACCTTAGAGGCACAGCGCACACACACAAATGATTTGTCATGACGATCGTAAAAACGGTAAGTTTTTTCTTTCTATCGGTTGTAAGGCAATCCCATGTTGAAAAAAATAACGGTTTGCCAACTTTCAGTGATTGCAACTATAAGATATGGCGCTTAGAGGAGTATTTTATAGTTACAAAAAAAAAACGATGAGGCGTTAAAAATTTTTTGTTGAATAATTTAGACAGCCTAACTTAGAAAATGGAAACAATGACGATATTTAAAACAAAAACGGTAGTAACACTAACCTTTTCAGCCTCGTTTCCTTGCGCAGTCAGTACGTTCTGACTGAACATGTCTAGAAAATCTTTTGCCAACGGATTCCCAACTTTGTACTTCGGTCCATCCTTGTGTGGGAGGCGTAGAAAGTGACAGCACCCTGATAATAAAAAAATATAGGTAATATCTGAACTGGAACTTTTTAGTAGGTTACCCCATAAAAAGGAAATACAGGTTATTGTCAATTTAAGAGACTGAACTAAAAACTGACTGAAATATGACTGAAAACTGACTGAAATATGACATTCACACACACACACACACACACACACACACACACACACACACACACACACACACACACACACACACACACACACACACACACACGACACACACTCTCACTTTACTATAGAGTCATGTCATGATCAAAATAAATAACTAATAATTCTGCTCTCGATTATAACTCGATGACAATGTAAGGAGTACATATTCTTTTTTATGATGACTCCATTAGAAACGTTATCAGTAGCGTAAGTTAGGCATTGATGAGACTGTTTAAGCGAACACTTGTATTTCTACCCTCTGATAAGCCAATGATTTGAGTGAGTAAATCTACTGATCTAAACCTAACAAAAAATAAATTAAATCACCCTGTAGTTGGATGCCGCACCACACTCCAAGTCCATGGTACTGATTAGCCGCTGCTTTTTCGTCAAACTTCTTGCGGGCGTAGTACGCTCGTCTGCCAAGATCCTCCTGAAAATTAACGATTATGGTAGAACGGTAAATATTTGGTCCTTCGAGCCGGATATTATCTGATTATAATTCAAAATAATTAGTAATGAATGAATTCTTATTTAACTTTTCAATATCAAACAAAAATTCGAGTACGTGACGTTAGCTTGCTTACTTATTAAGAATATCTCACTACCACGCTTAATTCTACCTTGTCATTATAGAAACATGGTCGAAAGTCTTTGCAAAGTGTCAACTTTTATCTATTTTGAGTTTTCGGAATGAAGCATGATTGAAATTCCATTGTAGTTGATATACATTTTGACTATTACGATGCGTTTCCACAAACGCGGAGCTGGGCGGGGTGACGCGGAGAAGAGCAGTGAAAAGTGGTTCCATCAAAGCGAAGAAGGGCAGGGCGGACAGTCAAGTACTGTGATTGGACAATTCACGGTCCTTTGTGTCCTCCGCTCGGTGATACAGCTTGCTCGACTCCGTTCTGTCCGGTTCGGGGCCGCGTTGTGTTCATATATATTGTTTATTTAAAAGTCCGCTCCGTCCGCTCCACTTACGCTTGTTTCTACTGCGAAGTGGAAACTCGAGTACTGTGAATACTATGATTGGCCAATTCACGGTCCGCCGCTTTCCACTCCGCCCAGCTCCACCTCAGTGGAAACACCCCCTTAAGCCACGTTCGCACGACCATATTTTTCCCGTATACCGCACGCGAGATTTATACAGAAATACGGAAGGTCTTTAGAAAAACGCTAAAAAGAAGAGATCACTTCTGTGATCAGAGGTGAACAGCAACTTATGGTTCGATTTTCCAGCGCAACAGTTGATTTTTTAAATACGGTAAAACCGTAATACGTGGAAAATCGAATCTAATAGACACGGTCTGAACCTAGCCTTAGTAAGTCAAGTGATGGCAATTTTTTGTGATGATTCTATCAAACGTACCTCGACAGTCTTCGGCAGCAAATGCACGTTGGCTTCCACCTCGCTTTCTTTGCAGAACGCCATCGGGCACGCAGCTAGCAGTTCCTCTAGAGGGAGAAGCGGCTCTCCTTCTGTCTCCTTCTGCGTCCTGCTGAACGGGACTAGGAAGCCCCACCCCTCCTCTTTGATGTAGTGGAGGGGGTACCCTTCCCAGGAGAGACGGAGTAGTTTAGGGGTGATCTAGGTGAAACAAGTTTTTTCACAGTCAATTACCACTACCAGAAACTGTGAAATCCTAAGTCGAAAAGGTTGCATAGGGTTCAAGCTAATCCGACTGCGGAAGGAGGTTTATGTTTTTTGAGAGTATGTATGTACAATTGTTTGGCACGCCCTACAGCCCAAACGGCTAGACGGATTTTGACATGTGAGGTGTCGGTAAATTGGTCAAAATTGTAGTAGTGACATAGGCTACGAATTTTTTTTAAATTGCGTCTGCAAATGAAAAAAAAGGGGGGAAGGGTAAGGTAAAACATGGTAAGAATAACAATAAGGATATCATATGAAAGGTAGTATAAAGACCATTACAAAAATATAATACATTTTGCAGTCGGGTATTTCGTTGTTTGAATAATTAGGCATTACTTGTTTATTTTCAATATCTAGACCGAATTGCACTACCTTTCACCTTAAAAATTCACTCTTACCGTCGTTTTTCGTAGTTTGACAGACTTTTGACGTCTGTAAGACAGAGATATTATTATGTATGCAAGCCATGACATCTTTTGCTTGACAACAGTGGTTCCAATCACAATTTGCTAGTGCATTCAGAATTATTAAATTTGTTTATGTTAATATACTATTTAAAACTAAAATGACAACTTACCTGCATACTAGTCGTGATATTATTAGCGCCCGGAGTCCAATCAGGATCTTTACCGGGTTTGGCACAAAGCTTTCTATACCACGCAGGGTAACCAGGCAAGTGAGGCCTTCTCACTGGCAATACATCTGCCATTTCATATAGATAACTAAACTTTTTGCTCAGTTCCTCTATGCTTTCCCTTGCGTCTGGTTCTTGATCTTTTTTCTTCATAAACTCTATGTATTCTTCGTTCAAAAGTTTGAAATCTTCTTCTTTTAGTCCACTTTGCGTTCCCTTTTCGATATTTTCAACTTTTTCTGTATTGACTAGAGTGGTAACTTTTTTCTTTTTCGGTATTTTTTTTAATTTCAGTTTTTGCGTTGACCAGTCTTGATCCCACATCCATAGATCTTTTTTGTAGGCGTCGTTGTCCATCATTCGGCAGGCTTCGTCCGCTTTCTGGGATAGAAGCTGTCTGGACTCTAACTTTAAATCATCGAACACAGTTTCAGATGCATCTATGTATTGGATCCAGTTGGAGTTTACTGGAAGGTATGCTGAACCTGCAAAATTATAATAAATTAGTCAATTTATAAAATATACAAGTGATAATGTTTCAAAATTCTTTAAAAATCCATATACCAACAGTCAAACCTGTTATATGTTTCTGTAAGTATCTAGTTACTGCTGAATCAAACTCACATACAGATTACAAAGTCTCTTTTGGTACTAACACACAGTGCATCTCTGTCACAAAAAAACGGGAGGAATGAAACAGAAGTTTCACGTTACGCCTACAATTTTGTGATGTAAAAGTGATTTATTTCATCACTGCAATTTCTGTTAAACCAGGATCTACAGCTTAGACTAAATGATCCCATTTGAGATAGGTTACCTAGTACTAGTAGTGACTGCCTCGTTGGTCTAGTGGTCAGCACGCCGGGCACTACCCACGAGGTCACAGGTTCGAATCCCGGTCGTGCAGAAAGTGTTGGGTTTTTCTGCCTTAAAATAACTCAGACACAGCTCCGGAATCAGAAAGTTGGTAGTGTTAACAGGTGTTAACGTGCCGTGCCTCGGAAAGCACGTTAAGCCGTTGGTTCTGGGCCTGATCTCTCTACGGTCATGTCGAACTGCCGTCTTACCGAATTATGAGAGTGAAGGACCAGAGAGTGCACCTGTGTATTGCGCACACACTTGTGTACTATAATATCTCCCGCGCAGTTGGCTAATCTCTGTTGAGATTGGCCGCTGTAGTTAAAATTCGGGTAGGAGGACATTTCACACTATTATTGTTAGTAGTTACCTAGTTCCAGCATCCCAGCCAAGGTGACTGGATGGGGGAATCTCTCCAGAAACAGAGGCAACAGTTCTTTTAAAACGTTGTGGGTGGCCACCACGTCACCAGCACAGTACTTCATGAGGTCTTGAAAGTTTACGTGGACGTCTTCCATCGTGCCTTCGACGAAGATATCTCGCGTCTGCTTGTCGATTGGTGAGCCGCAATAGAGCCTGTGGACCTATGGTAAAATAAGCAAGAAGCTAAGCTGTCACTAATTTATTAAGGTTACCAACAACTGTTACAGTCGATTAATTTTTGTAAGTGAAATTTGATTTAATTTCGTAAAAACTTGCAAAATAATTGCTTAAGTTATAAAAATATAATAAGTTAAGCTGATTTCATCTTAACTGATGGTTAAATATTTGTAAAAATATTTCCATTGGATACATGCGGGTACATTCCCCAAGTATTGATGAAATCGAACGCCGGCTCACTGGCGTAGCAAGCACTTGCAAAAATTCGTCGACTGACTAATGTCCTCCGTAGCTTAGTTGGTAAGAGCAGTCGCCCGGATAGCGAAGGGACGTGGGTTCGAGTCCCACCGGATGACACAGTCGATTAATTTTTGTAAGTGAAATTTGATTTAATTTCGTAAAAACTTGCAAAATAATTGCTTAAGTTATAAAAATATAATAAACAACTGTTACATTATATCTTCTTTTTAAAACATTGAATAGGTTGTAAATTAAATGCACAGTTACTTATAGGTAAAAATTACTTGCGAAGTAAAGAAAATTTAAATTATTTTACATAATGAAATAGATTCAGATTCAGATTTATTTATTGCAAGCTACATTGGTGTACACAAAGTGAGAAATAGGTACATGGTAATATTAGAAACATACAATGTAGCGCCCCGTTAGGGCACAGCAATAGCAGAGTAAAAGCGTAAAATTAATTAGACTTACAGTTTATAATTACACGAATATAGATGTAGGTAATTTGGCATTAACAATTAGTACTAACACACAGTGCATCTCTGTCACAAAAAAACGGGAGGAATGAAACAGAAGTTTCACGTTACGCCTACAATTTTGTGATGTAAAAGTGATTTATTTCATCACTGCAATTTCTGTTAAACCAGGATCTACAGCTTAGACTAAATGATCCCATTTGAGATAGGTTACCTAGTACTAGTAGTGACTGCCTCGTTGGTCTAGTGGTCAGCACGCTGGGTACTATCCACGAGGTCCCGGGTTCGAATCCCGGGTCTGGCCGAGAGTGTTAGGGTTTTTCTGCCTTGAAATTACTCAGACACAGCTCCGGAGTCAGGAAGTTGGTGTTGTTAACACCCCTGTGCCTCGGAAAGCAGCAAGTCTGATGTCTTGTTACCTCACTGAGGTTGTTGAGCGAGCTGATCTCGAGCCAGTCGTCGTCGCTGGGATGCGGCTCTTTGTTCTTCGCCGTCAGAACCGTGCGCTGGTAGCTCTACCACATCAGGCGGGGCTTAGGGTGTAGGCCTATAATAGCAACCCTGATGGTCTACGTTACCTAAAAGGTAAAGAGCGTTAGGCGCAGTGGCTAACGGGTTCCTCTCATGTGGGAGGTACCGGTTCGATCCCACGTGCCGCCATGTACCAATGACTTTTTTCTGAGTTATGTACATTAGTTGTTTCACTAACCGATGGTCTTACAGTGAGGAAAAACATCGTGAGGAGACCTGCACATTCAGGCGACTGAATGTGTAATTATGATCCAAACCTGGTCAGGTTCCCCTGTTAACAGGGTCACGGAGGTTAGATGGCAGTCGCTCCACTTAAATTGCCTGATCTGCTACATCCTGGTCAGCTGACCCTGGGCACTCGCGTGCACAACCGGGATAACTTGCTTCTGCCTTGAAATTACTCAGACACAGCTCCGGAGTCAGGAAGTTGGTGTTGTTAACCCCTATGCCTCGGAAAGCAGCAAGTCTGATGTCTTGTTACCTCACTGAGATTGTTGAGCGAGCTGATCTCGAGCCAGTCGTCGTCGCTGGGATGCGGCTCTTTATTCTTCGCCTTCAAAACCGTGCGCTGGTAGCTCGTCACGCCACTGACGCACGTGTGCATCGACATGGTGTCCATAAAACGGACTCCTGGAGATGGGTTGACGGTTTAAAATGGGAAACCAATCGCTTCAAAAAGGCAAAAGTGGATGGTGAGTTTGATTCCCACCTAAGACAATTTTTTTTAACAGTCAGTGCAGTGTATAGTTGAAAGTGTACCTCCAGCGCGCAAAGTGTCAAAGATTACCTAAATAATACCGTCATATATGTACTTTCATGGGCGCCTACAATCAAGTGTGTTCCCTGCTCAGCATAAATCGTGACAGCGCGTAGCATATCACGATAATGATTTTCAACAGCAAGAAGGTGTATCTGCCATACACAATCTCAGCTGAACGGGGTGGAGAGCAAAACAAGATATTTCAAAAGGTGTTCCGTCTTGTATGTTCAATTTCGAAGGATGCTTATCCCACTATCCCACTAATCCCACTTATATTATAAATGCGAAAGTTTGTGAGTGTGTGAGTGTGTATGTTTGTTACTTCTTCACGCAAAAACTACTGAACGGATATGGATGAAATTTGGCACAGAGATAGATTATAGTCTGGAATAACATATAGGCTACTTTTTATCCCGTAAAAAACAGTTCCTGTAGGATACAGAAATAGTAGTTTACGCGGGCGAAGTCGCGGGCAACAGCTAGTATTAATTAATGTGATACGAAGCTAGTTAGCATTAGTAGCTAGTAATAGCCCTTCTGCGCGACGGACTACGGTTAGTTCTTCTTTTCCGTCAGCTTTTTGCGACCGTGGCAGAACTTTCTTTTGTGAGTTTTTTTTAGGTTCTCGACACTGGAACTGACTGCACACTTCCAAATCTCATGCCAGGGGTAGCACCGTCTTGGACCCCTCACCCGGCGGGCATGTGTACTCGTACTTTAACAGCTTAACACATAGGTACATACAAGAAATAAAAACAAACTTGTCATTCGAAACTTCAGGTTAGCCAAATTCATTCTTTCTTGGGAAATTGTATAATATTGTTAAATAATATACCTCATAATGTTGTATCGAACTACCTTTTAATAAATTTAAGTCCATGTCAAAACTAATGTCGATGGGGTATTATAAAATTCGAGACTATCTTAAAGACGAGAATGTATGACAGTCCAGCCTGTACCAGGCCTGTGTAACTCCTCGCGTAGGTAGCAAAAACGTACCTACGCGCGGCGACCCGTTATAAGGGGTTAACAAGTTGGGTGTCGCTAGCTCGCGCGGTTTATTCTCTAGCGGTGCGCGGCACTAGGTTGCTGGTTGAACGAGCATGAATAAAGTCCTAGAAAGATGCGCTAGATGGCGTAAGTAGCTTCTTGTGGCAGTCAACCCTATCGCGTTGCGTGATAGTACGTCACTGAATTGGTTTAGTGTATTATGAATCATATTCCAGAGTTATAAGAATGAAATTATCTTGAAATGTATTTCTGAAGGTGTCTACACGAAAATGTGCTTGAGTCTGAGGCGAACTGAATTACACCATATCGTTGACAACATTGAGTAGATATTTCTTTGCATTTCATTGCAAAGTCATACTTCTGTACGGAGTACTAGTACTTATTCTGTGCCTGTACTCTGATCAACTGTTTACTGTTTTAAACTTTCATGATCATTATCATTAGAATAGTTATTTACGGGGATAAAAAGGTACATGGTAGCAATCCCGTAAATAACTATTCTAATAATACCTAACTGTTTATTTTGATTTGTATCATTTCTTGTAGTAGCTCGTGGATTATTATTAGTTATCAGGCAGACAGTTGATGGATTATTGAAGTTCATAAGTGGCATTTTGTGTCCAAAATTAAATAAATATTTTTTGACTTTGACTTTTTGTACCTGTCCTTTGAAGCCAGTACTGCTCCTTGATCTTCGCTCTATCATACGACACGTTATGTCCAATGACTATCCTCGGCCGCTGCAGGTCGCCGCAAGGTTTCGTGCCATCTGTCTCTAAAGGTATAAGATCTTCGTAGTTGACATTTTCGAAGCGTGTGTGTGGTTCCCCGTTTGCTAAAGGTTCGCTGATCCAGCCATACCTTTAACAATTTAAAAACAACCTATGGTTATTTCAATACCATTTAGAGAGTATATGCCCGTAATCACTATACAGTCACTTATACCATGGACGAAATATATAAGGACCAACAGTCGCCATACAAAGATGCGTTCCCCGATTTTTGGTTCATTTGTTTCTCACTAGATGTCTATAGAGGTATCAATCGCTGATAGAATGCATATTTTTAACAACACTTTGCAAACTGGAAATTCCGACCCGACTAGATGACGTAGTAAATTTAATTAGATACAATAGATGGCGCTTAATGGCAATATTTGATTTCGTAAACCTGCTGGACTTTTATACATTATACTGTTTATTGAAAATATTTTCGTTTTGGACCTTTTAATTAGCCATAACGTGGTGTTTAATATAATTGTTGAATAAAAAAAAGAAATATGTAGTTCTCAGACAAATTATTACCGTACTTTTGGTAGTGATTTTTATGACATTTTTTTTAAATGTACTTCATTTCACACATTCTTTTTAATTTATGTACGATAAGTATGATTATTTGATAACAAGTTGAAAATCTATTAGAACTAGAGGAAAACTACTCAGAAAGACGATATCGGTAGTTTTGGCTGTAGCCGTCCCTGTCATACGTAATATTCCAGCATGTTAGTGCGACCGAGCGCGACGACTCAAAAATACTTTCACTCTACTACACTCTCCGAACAAAACCGAAGCCAATATCAGGGCTGTCGCGCGGTAAATTTAGCACTAAGTAACACATACAGAGGCATGATTTTTGTCGTCAGTAGGTAATATGTTTTTAATAAACATGGTAAGTTGTAACGTACAACATGAACACACTGACCTATGTAATAGCCACATTGGATTTAAAGACTACCTAATCGCGTGATTTGTAGACTATAAAATGGATTCTGTGCTTAGGTACATTGTTTAAAAAAACAATAATACTTCTTAGGCCTTAGTTTAGTTAGCAGTTAGTCATAGGTTTAGGTTAGTAAAATATATTGAAGTGTTTAGGTATTTTACATTCGTATTTATCGTCTGTGTGTACCGAATTAAACAGAATGCATTACTTTATAAAATATTCGCTTTGGTTTTAGAGGAATAACAACGTTTTTTTAACCAGTTTTTTGGTTACTACAGTCCCGGAATGCGCTCATTGGATGTTGATTTTTGAGATTGTATTCCCCGAAATTCATTTGAGCGGATAGGCTCGACCTGATAATTAATTTTAATGCAATTGGATAACGAATATTTTTTATAAACATCACGGAAAGATTTTACCTTTCGGATTTCGAACCCGCAACCACAGGTTTGGCAGTTCAGAGTGACAGGACACGTTTACTAGATGGTGATCTGGGTATGGCCAACTCATCGAAATATAAATTTAAGTTGCAAAACTACTTTTTATATTATTATAACTTAAGCAATTATTTTGCAAGTTTTTACGAATCGCACGCCGGCTCACTGGCGTAGCAAGCACTTGCAAAAATTCGTCGACTGACTAACGTCCTCCGTAGTTTAGTTGGTAAGAGCACTCGCCCGGATAGCGAACGGACGTGGGTTCGAGTCCCACCGGATGACACAGTCGATTAATTTTTGTAAGTGAAATTTGATTTAATTTGCAAAACTACCCCTATTACAATTGCATAAGATGCAACAGCGTATACCTAGCTAGACGTTGTCGTCCTAGAATGCTAAATGGTATCGTTTGCTCGTACAATTTGAACCTAGTTTGGAAGATTTATTCATTTAAGCCTTTTTTTATCCAAGTTAGTCGGAAATCTGAAGAATACATTTATTACTAATGTTAGCAACTATTCTAACAGTCAAAAACTGCATGGATCGGCTAAGTACCTATCTTAAATAGTAATAACATTCCCAGCTGATTCATATCAAAACTTCATAATTATAGGTACCTACTTTAACAACAGTAATACATATATTCGTATATTGCGTGATAGACAGTGCAAACAAAATATCGATAGTTTGATACAGCCCTAGTGTAAAACGAAAATTATTTCTTTACACAAAATATTCGTAAATTCTGCATTATGTGTATTGGATCTTTGCTTCTTACATTAATAAATGTTTAAAGTATCACACTAAGCACTTAAAATTCGAAACGCATTGGCAAAAATAAACCTATGTTAGGTGATGTCGATTTGAAACAAATTTACCTGTGAAATAAACATTTTTTGGGGTTATTTCGCTGTGTCGTACAACAATCAATTACTGAACTAGTCAGCATGTTTCACCAAGAAATATTTCAAAAAAATATCCACGATTTCATGTCATATTTGAACAATTCAAATAGCTAAAATTCTCAGCGTGCCGATAAGTGCCGACAAACTGTTTGACGTTTCCAAAAACGGTTCTGTTATGTCGCATCAACACATTAGCAAGAGTTAAGTATTTGTAATAATTGGTATAATTCTATTCTCAAGCGAATTAAAACAAAGTCGCTAGGCTTTTCAAACTGACTTCAAAAAAGAGGAAGTTCTCAAGCATTTTGGTACTAGCAGGGGTAAAAAGCTGTTAAATCACAAAAACTTAATCTAAATTATTGGATTATTTTTTGCTGGTGGCACTTCTGTAAAGCACATATATCCAATCCTTTGTTAATGACGCTCTTTATTTTTAAATAAATTAGGTAGTGAATATTACTATACTTAGTCTGGTTATACACTAGCAAGTAACTTCAAGACGCGACGCCCTGACTCGGCTCCTACAGGCTAGATGGCGCTGGTAGCCCGTTCCATACAACACAAACCGCGATATGTAAGATTTAGCACGAGCTTGACTACATATAGATAAACCAAGACGGTGACCATTGGACCTTGGTCCCCGACCATAACAACCGGTCGGTAGGAAGCGCTTCCCTTTGCCTTCCTAACACAGTTGCGCCAAAGTGGTGACCCCGACGTGATCTACACTGGAGCATGGAGCTTCATCATCGTCATCATCAGCGTCACCTTCTCCCTTGCCAACAGCACCCAGCCAGCAGCATCCAGCCAGCAGTCTCCTGCAAGCCAGCTCACCAGCCCTAAGGACATCACCGCAGACCGCACCGGTTCTACCTGGTTCCTCGGCAGCCTCATCCAGCTCATCATCCCGACTCACTGTGGACTTCGAGCTCATCCGCACGCATCGTGGACATCACACATGCTCATCCCGACTCACTGTGGACATCACGCATGTACATCCCGACTCATCGTGTGGACATCGCGCACTCATCCCGACTCACCGTGGACATCGCGCATCCCGACTCGCCGTGGACATTACGCATGCCCATCCCGACTCGCCGTGGACATCGCGCATGCACATTCCGGCAAATTGTGGACTCAACAAGCACTGGCACTTGCAAGCTCACTACGCACAGACTGCTGAGCTCTCAACTACCCTGGCTCAATCAACCTCCGGTTCTTCGGGGGGAGTGGTGTAGCGACATCTTACCACTGTCGCTAACACTAGCAAGTAACTTCAAGACGCGACGCCCTGACTCGGCTCCTACAGGCTAGATGGCGCTGGTAGCCCGTTCCATACAACACAAACCGCGATATGTAAGATTTAGCACGAGCTTGACTACATATAGATAAACCAAGACGGTGACCATTGGACCTTGGTCCCCGACCATAACAACCGGTCGGTAGGAAGCGCTATCCTTTGCCTTCCTAATCCAGTTGCGCCAAAACAGTATACACTCAGCTTTATGTTGTACTTTTTCGTTACGTAACGAAATTCGTAAAAAACGTTACGAAATATTTGGCAAAATGAGGGTAGAAAAAGTATTTTTTTTTATAAAAGCTGTTACAGCAAATATAAAAGCTTCTTAAATGTTCGTACCACACGTATTACAAAAAATGGGTAAATAGAGACTTACCGTTCTATGAAAAATCGCTGATTTTACTTCCTGCCTCGAAAAAGTAAACCAACAAAACACACACGTTCTCACTGATTTTCGCGATAGATGTAATGGCTGAGACGTCAGACCAACAGCCAATCAGAGTGAAGCTAGTGTTTTCCGTGTAAAAAAAATACGGAATCATTCAGAAATCATGGGAAAGTAGAAATAAATCGTAACTAAAGAGTAATAACTAAATAGTAAATGAGAGCGACTCATTTGGTTTTTTTGCTTTAAATTGCCAATTTATTAACACCCCGTAGAAAATCAATTTGATACAGAAACTGCGATTACTGTAGAACAATGACACAAAGAAATTTACAATAATTTAGTTACGTATCGCATTTTATGAAACAAAAACACATGAAAAAGGTAGAGTGGCAAATAGGTTTTTGTATGAAAGGTAAAAAAAAACTATTTTTAAAATATCGAAATATTAGGTAATAAGTATGATTATAGCTATAATTCTTCGTTATCTTCAAGATTAATATTCATCCTACAAAATTGTGTGTGTGTTTTTTTTTGTGTGATGATTTATAAATATAAAACTATTGAAATGTTTCCAAGCACACTTTTTTTTTCAAAGATGTACATTGTCACACTCCTGCAGAGGAGGGGAAACAAAAAGATAGGCAGACATAGCTACTACAATAAATTTATTTACTATTTTACTATTAGGTATAAGTTAGGTGGGTTCACTATAAGCGACCGAGTGGATATAGTCCGGTCCTATCACTATCACTGTCCTGGTAAGTCGGCCGCATAGCTCCGGGTACAGGTAGGTAGGTAGATGGCCAGGTGGTCTTCGTATTGCCAGGCAGATCTAGGGTATCAGAGGCGTCGACATCCGGTACCGGGTAGGTGGGCCCTGTAATAGTGTAAACAGACTATTTTACGACTGTTCCAATTTCCTTGTTTGACTGCGACATTCCGGGAGCGGCAAGCTAGGCGGTGAATAGATGCAGATGATAATGATTTGCAAAAAATAGTAATCAGTGATGAGGCACAATAATTTACTATTACACAAAATCAGATCAAGTGAACTTAGCAACATTTTGTTTGTGAAATTTCGCAACACTAGTGATTAGGTAAGGAAAATGTAGTTAAATATAACGAAATTTCACAAACGAAGAAGAGGTAAATAAAATGATTAAAACTATGCGGCTAAAGTTAATTGCTGTACTTAAAAATGAAGTAAGCGTAGTAGGTACGCAATGTCATGTAAAATGTAGATGACAAAATAAGCACCCTACCCGCAGAATAGTAACTTATTGGCTACGTACAATTATATTTTTATAACAACTTTTGTTTGAGTAATTACTAATTATTAAAAAACTATGATACTATAATTTACATACGTGTGTACTAAATGCTACGTAATAACATGACACAGCGTAAGATGAAATGAGTGATCTTAACTCGGAGAGGAAATTTTACTACAGCTAGAAGCTTACAACTACATAGAACACTTTGCAACACTTACCCGATTGTATGGGGAAATTCACTAGTTGTTTTATATTCACAATAAATGCGATTAAGTGCACGGCACGGTAGATAAGTAGGTAGGTCTGATGAAAAATAAATAAGGCCAGTACGTGTCTTACTTAGATCATGTCTGGTGCACGAGTGTCGCAGGGACGAACAAACCGTGACCTTCAAATCGCTTTCGCCGACCGGTCGCGTTGAGCGTATGTTGCAGGCAGTACCGCGCTATTATCGTGCAATAGTGTGTAATTCTTAGGTTAGTGTTTTATTTGTATTACCTATTTATTACGTTTATTTAAGTGGTATTTTATTTAAAATTAAAGTATTCATTATATTGTAATAGTTATAAGGTTTTTTTTTGTATTTTAAAATTTAATGTTAAGATTAGTGTTTAGTTTTATTCAGGATAAAATAAAATGTTACAACATGTATTTTGAGATTACTCATTAACTTTGTGGTTAGGAATAACTTTATGCTCGTAATTGAGCTCAGTTGGCTCAGTTAAAAGGAAACGTGGTCACGTGGCCTTCGAAGAAATGGTATTTGAATGAAATGTTTTTGTCTCAATGCAATCTCTGGCGGCTGCCGAAGCAAGACAAATAAGCTCAGACGATAAATCGCTTCTTATATTTGACCAAACCAGCATTTCGTAGTCTCCAATTTCCTCGTCTAAAATTTGGCAAATAATACCTGCTTATTTCCGAAATAATTAATCACAAGTGTTTGAGAGTTTAGGCAGTGGATAACACGTGGAGGGCGACAATGATAGGTGGAAAATCGGTCTGTCTTAGCACTTACAGCCAGGCACCTGCTGCATCAGTTTTCCGGGGTTTTTGGGGTCACTTCACACACTTCACAGGCCACAATCACTCGAAATGTCTGTAAGGAGCTTCACAGGATACACACGCGGCGAAAGCGCTCTGGTCGGTCTAGTACATGTGTCATAGGTAACGTCTCGGTGACAACTGGGGGCTCCGGGGTTCTCACGGTACGTTTTAAACAAATAAAAATAAGGCAGGCAGGCGTGCGAGTGCGCGCGGCGTAGTATCAATAGGGTACACAAACAAATCAAAATATTGTAGTAAACAACAAGTTTGGACAATGCGCCTATGTTTTAGTTTCAGTGTTAATTCGCGTAGATTATTAAATTTTGTCGAGCGTCTGAAAGTTAAGTTAGAAATTTTCTTAGTTTTTGAAGGCTCACATTTCCTTTGTTGATTCGAATATGAGAAAAATGAAACAATAAGAGCTGTGGTAGATAAATGTAGATTTTACTGTAAAAAAAAGTTTTGCCTTACTTAAATAAAGGAGATCATTAGTCTGTGCCAAAAAGTCAAAGGGAAAATAGGAATGTGTATATTTAGGTCCCCCGTTCCCCTCAAATAAATGACTTTAGAATTGCGCCATCCGGTCATTACGTCATTAGTTGAAATGTTGATACTGTTGCCGCTGTTTGTCAACTACTACAAACCAAGAGCACAATAGACAGATTTGTTTTCGTACGGTATTTTAATAAACGCCATCTATGACTTTTAAGAGTACTAAATGAAATTGGCAACAAGCATGGAAGTCTGCTGATAGCAGACAGATAGACACTGCACGAAAATTAAAGCATTGGCTGGTTATATTAGCAACGCCATCTGGATGGTACTTGGATTTTTGTGAATTTCCGGGGAACGCTTTTTTGTATGGCGATTGTTGGTCCTTATATATTTCGTCCATGCTTATACTCGTACCACCTAAAATTTAAAGATTATTTTTACGAAAATACGCAGTATAATTTATCCTTCATATGTCCTCTAAACACACCGGAAACCGAGATAATATGACATAAATTTTTTTTTTAACTTAAGCGATTATTTTGCAAGTTTTTACGAAATTAAATCAAATTTCGCTCACAAAAATTAATTGACTGTGTCATCCGGTGGGACTCGAACCCACGTATACCCAGCCCGGATAGCAAAGGGACGTGGGTTCGAGTCCCACCAGATGACACAGTCGGTTAATTTTTTTGTGAGCGAAATTTGATTTAATTCTGAGATATGACGTTACTATTTGCATGTGTGAGAGTTTCCAATCGAGAAAAAAGTTTACTTCTAAAGACAATCCTGTCATAGGCAGGATGATTATGACGTCACAAATTTAAATTTTCAACAATTTATTACAAAAGACCTATCTACTAATTTAGCCTTTACTTCAAGATAAAAATATAAAATGTATACCTTAAAATTAATTTTACATACTGATTTGAGTGAAGAGACGCGAGTTTAGGTAAATATCTAAGAATTTACACATACCATGCATCAGCAGACACAGCGCAGGCCAGTGTAGGTCTCTTTCCAGCACCCATCAAGACCTCCACATCAAAGACCAAGGCGTCATCCGGTGGACAAGGAACACGATATGCCTTATCGCCCACATACCTACTCCAGCCGGCTGTTCTTGAAAATTTCTATGAAATATTTGAAGATGAAATTTATCATTTGATAAAAGGAGAATCTGGCAACCACCAACAGAAGGAAATTGCATATAAAATGTATGCAGTAACCTGATCAATAACTTGGCTGTTATCGTTTACAATAACTAGGCTAGGAATTACTACTACACACTACTAATGAATTAATCAAATGAAGGTACTAGGGTACGTTTCCACTGACGCGGCCCTGGGTGGAGTGAAGCGAAGCAGACCGTGAATTGGACAATTGCAGTGCTGGAAAGCAAGCTCGCCTCAGTGAAAACTGAAAACACACTGATTAGCCAATACGCGGTTTTTTCTGCTCTACTATGTCAGTGGTGGTAACACATCCTTAAAATAATTCCAGCTTAATGAAAATTATTTCCTCAAAACACTTATTATGGATTTAATATGACTGCCCTAAACTTATTCCAAAGGAAAACAACAAGTAAAAAGTAAAGGTAATACAATAAAACGTGAAATACAATTAGAGGAGGCACACAGATGAAAATTATTTTAGAACTTAACTTTTTATCTTTTTACATAGTAAAGTCAGCCTATATATCCCACTGCTGAGAAAGGGCCTCACCTCAACTATGAGAAGGTATGAGCCATAGTCCACCACACGGGCTCAGTGCAGATTGGTGGAGGGCAAGTGACAAACCTTACACAGTAAAAAATACTAATAGAAACATGTTTAGAATGAAAGACTTGATATAACCAACTAAGTACTTATGCCAAAATTTATCTGAATTGTTGAATACAGGACCTAAATTCTCACAAGAACATTTAATTCACTTTTTGCGATAGTAAATACCAAACTCGAAAAATTCATGACCAGCTTTAGGTGTGACTCGATCCCACAACCCTTCCCTTAACTTATAGGTGATTGGTCTCTTAACTGAGCTACCAATTACGTTAATCACTTAACAAAATGTGTAATATTATAAGGGCTTGTTAAGCCAGTAATTTACCTTTGGCAGTGGAGGCAGCTTGCTACTAGCTAGCCTTTTCAATAACTCTCTGTACGGAGCAGACTGCTGTTCCCCAATGTTGTAGAAATGTTCCACTATATCTTTTCCTTCAAGCTTGGGCAGACGCATTTCAACATCCGGTAAGTGGCTGTGTTGCTTGTAGTCTATTCCATGTTTTCGAAGATTGCTCTGGCAACTGCAAAGGTTTTTTATGATCTTATAGCCTATTGATAAATGTATGGTTAGACCTTCATTCATTAAATAAAGAATAATTGTTTCCATAATTATTATCATACAAACTGTAAGCTGTGCTATGGTGACAAGGATGGCGGATAAACATACTTATATACTTTCATAATCATCCATGACTTAAGTACAAATGTTCATGCATATCACACAAACCCATTTCCCTCTTACGGGATTCAAATCCACATGCACCCACTGGTTTCGTGGTCCGGAGCGCGCACCAAGAACTACTCTTATGAAATAGATGTATCCTTATCATCGAGTAATAGACATGGAGAGGCATCCTGATTTTCTTTAATGTAAAAAGAGAAACTAAGTAGATACCGGTATTTCCCTGCGTAGCAAAATATTACCTTTCAATCATCGTGGGATCGATGGAAGAACTGGAGCTCGTAAACAGTTGGTCATACAAGTTCTTAGATATCATTTGTATGTTCACTTCATTGACTCTGAATTCTTTCGAAACATTTTTAGATTCAGAAACTTTTACAGTGTTGAGGTTATCCGCGTTTTTAGACTTTTTCTTACGAAGTATCTTCACTTCACTTGCAGGAAATATTTCAGAACAACATCTACAGCCTTTCAAGACCGATTTTGGGAAAAATATTTGTTTCGTCGCTAACATTTTAACAAATAATAAATTAGAGGAAGAAAATAAACAAACAAACAAACATTCACGAAATGCCAAATTGACAGACAGATGACCCCAATGTTTCCAGATCCGATTTTCGAAAATCGGGAGGCGTTACAGTAAAAATTAGTTTTAATTTATTTATATGTTTCTCAATCTGCCACATCCTGGATCATGGTCCAAAGCGGACCCTGGGCCCTCGCGTGCGAGTGCATAACCGGTATAACGCTGGGAGGATGATGACTGCAGTGTTTATTTAGCAATTCGTTTGCTTGTATTTTTCTCTTCTTTATTATAGTTTTATTCTAATAATCACAACACAAGCCAAGTTACTAGTCAAAATCAAAGTTGAAAAGGAGCGCAACTAATTGTACAAAGACAATAGCAGCCATTGAAAATTACACGTTTATTTCAAGACTTTAGTTTTCGTCCAAGATATAAAATAGATGCTCTTTACATTCGTTAGCTTTATACATGCAATAACCGGTGTATGATCCCTTTGCAGTTGCTTTGTTTTTTGTAATGAAAACCTCTTTATTCATTTACTCTTAAATTCTATTTTCCAATTGCATTCTCAATAGCGAAAAAAGAAAAAGCACATAACTAGCGACTCGAGTGACGAATTTTACGTTATATTCAAGCAATACGAAACATTTTTTTACATTAAAAAAGAACGATTCATACAGAAAAACAGGGCAACACTGTAGCTATCTTTTTTTTTAAATATTTTCCCAATTCTGACTTGCAAAGGAACTACGTGTATACAGCCAAGTCCTTAGTACATCCCAGTAGTAGGTATATCACATGACACATCCATCTTATGTTGCGAGCCTTGTGGGTTTCATCGGACACGTTTGGGTTCCATGGTTTGGTTTGGTTTCTATAATACAAATAACTAATCTGCGGTTTGGCATACCGTGCACTGTGGCAAAAAAGTCACATTTATTTTTCTGCTTCTTTTCTTCAGTATATTTTTCTCATCCTTCATCTATGTATAACCTAACGCAAATAAATAATACTACCAACTAACCTAATATTAACCCTTATAATCTCATCGATATGCAAGGAGATGGTGCAACAGCGATTCGAATACACTTTATTTTTCACTTTTACTTAAATTGGTTTCGCCTACTCTTCAAATCCCCTTTTAAAGATAATTTTCCACCTCACACACAGTGCCCGTAGAAAAACAGTTTAGAACATTAAAATCCTTCTCTTCTCGCTTCCCACGCAGACCTCTTCAGCAATTGATTGAACTTTCCATGTGATAAGAGCTGATAAGATTCATCCAAAAATACGTAGGTACCACCCACAAGCTATTACATAGCGCCTTCTTCATTGATTTATTATATATACATAATAAATCAATGGCTTACTTAATAAACTCCAACAAAGCTTTTGTACTTATAACATGACCACTTCATTTAGATCACCCAGGCCCGCCAGACATTACTTATTTTCTCAGAAATGAAATGTAAGGAAAAATAAATGCAATAATAAATATACAAAATCACATATATATCTCAGATCCCAATATAGCTAAAGCACTTGTGTTTTAAAAATCTGGAACAACGGTACCGCAACACCCAGATCCAAAACATTTCTATAATATTGACCCAACCGGGGATCGAAGCCGGAGATGGAGACAGCTGGAAAACCACTTTGCTAGCTACTCGACTACGGAGGTCGTTGATAAATCTACTTTGAGTGTCCGAATACCTGCTTGAATAACCTTGATTAATGGGCCCTAGCGATGGGCAAGGGAAAGAAAAAAATGGGATGGAAAAGAAAAATACGGGAAAGTATGGGAAAAAACGGAAAGATTCGGAAATATTCCAATTCGGCGGGAAAATACTCAAAAGTGGACTTAAATTAATAAAATGCGAGAATTTAGCTACTGTAACAATGGTTTTATGCCTGTAGCACACCCTTACATAAAACCATAACAGCGGGACCACGCTAGTTTTGCCTGTTTGTCAGTTTTATTACACCAAACGTAAACTGCATGTTGTAATGCTTAGATTTATCTGAGTCTTTTTTTCTTTGAGATTCGACGATCCTGTAGTATAATTCCTATTACTGTGCCCACGATGTCGATGATGTTGTGCCCAACAATCAACGCTACTAAAGTAAAAGCAGAAGTTCGGGCCGCCTCTGGGCTTGAAGTTAGCACTTAGAACATTCTGAGTTGCTTGCACCAGGCTGGATTACGAGCACAGAGGTCTTTGCGAGCGCCTCTCAACGTCAACGACAGAGATTGGCGTAGGCTAGGCTTCGGCAGAATGAAGAAGATGAAGAAGAAAACATTTAGCAAAACTGTCTTTTCGTTGACGAATCGCGAATCAGTAGTCATCCAGATAACCGACGTGTCCATGTCTCGAGAAGACCAGGAGACTGTGAAAGGCAAAGAACTGCCACAGGAACAGTTCAGCAAGGCGGGAAATCGGTGTCCTTTTGAGGGTGGTATTATGATTGGAGCTGGAACACCTTTGATCCCGTATCGAGGCTTCATGACAGCAGGCATGTATAAAGCAGTTGCTATTGATGGAATTGTCAGACCATTCCGAGTTAACCATGGGCACCAATTTGTACTGGTCGATGATAATCCAGATCCAGCTTTATTAGGGCTCTATGTATACCTTTGCTGACGACACGTCGTTGTTGTTCTTTGGGGACTCCTGAGACGAAGCTTTGACCAACGCTCAGGAGGGCTTCAATAGGGTTGCTAATTGGTTAAGGCATAATGTATTAACCCTCAACGTTGCTAAGACGAAATATGTTCCATTTGCCATGAGGTCAAATTATCTACCATCCTCGACTTATGGTGTTATAGTCCATAATTGTGGTCAATCCCTTCCAAACGAGTGTCTTTGCCCAGAGTTGCAACGGTCTGAATGCACTAAATACCTGGGAGTGTTAATAGATAACACACTTAGCTTTAAACCCCACATTGAGTTACTTGCAGTCAGAATGCGCAAACTCATCTTTGTGTTTAAATCCCTTAAGAATGTCGCTAATCGTAGGGTAATTAAGACGGTTTATTTCGCTCTGAGTCACTCTCTATATCTCTATATCTCTCTATTGTATTTCTGTTTGGGGTGGTGCAGATAAGACGCACCTCTTAACTGTGGAAAGGGCGCAACGAGCTCTACTCAAGGTCGCAGCTGGGCTTCCCTTTCTTTACCCCACTGTGGAACCTGCACAAGGACTGGGATGTGCTTACTGCAAGGCAGACTTTCTTCCTCAGGGCTGTCTTGCAAAAGCACTCAATTAAAATATCACCCTGAGCTGATGAGAGGCAAAAGGCGAACTGGCTCAGTTTGCCCAAAAATCACTCTGCGAACTTCTTTCTCGCACAATTTTTTCTGTTTCCTAGGTCCTTACCTTTATAATAAATTAAACGAACATTTGCTATGTACCCTCTAAATGTAAGAAAGTTGTCACCAACTACCTGAAGTCTTTGAACTATGACGAAACCGAACAGATTTTATGCCCCTTGGAATGATGTTGTAGGTCAGTTCCACTTTGCTGTCGATACTTGTGAAGTTAATATTTTTAACCTAACATCACATCACTATTTTCTGGCTTCGTTCTCATACACACGGCTCTCCCGGCAGGACATGCACTCTCTCTCTCACACACACACACAAACACACACTCACACACACGATACTCAAACAACACGTAACGATACATTTCACCTTAACTTCACTTTACTTCACTCTACAAAGTTACTCGTTTTGTGACTCGTAGTTTTTAATTTAGCACTAGTATAATGTTTTACTTTAGTCTCGGCCTTCATTTGTCCTATATATTCATTGGTCATTACATAAGAAATTGAATTGTAAAGAACTGCGAGGGTGGCCTGGTTGACCTGTAGAACAGGTACTATTCCGTTGATAGCTCACTTATCACACTCGGGACTTTAAAAGTATGTTCACCTAGACACCTCGAAGAAAACAAACCTACACGTTTTATTTTCTGAATTTCTTGTTTTTAATAACGAAGATTTAACTTTATTATCACTTTCCTCAAATATTCAAACTTAACAGAAGCCAAACTGCCGTTTCTAATGTAGAGATTTTACTATGACCCGGTTTGTTTATGCCGAGATTTCTCCAATCCTTATCAAACGTCTACATTTCTGCACCAATTCGCGACATCGTGGACACAGTAGTAGGAAGTATACTACAGGATCGTCGAATCTCAAAGAAAAAAGATTCAGATAAATCTAAGCATTAGAACATGCAGTTTACGTTTGGTGTAATAAAACTGACAAACAGGCAAAACTAGCGTGTTCCCGCTGTTATGGTTTTATGTAAGGGTGCGCTACAGGCGTAAAACCATTGTTTCAGTAGCTAAATTCTCGTATTTTATTCATTTTAGTCCACTTTTGAGTATTTTCCCTATTTTCCCGCCGAATTGGAAATATTCCGCATACTTTCCCCGAATTTGGGAATAAACCCAACAGTTGGAAATATTCCGGGGAGTAAACCCAACGCTAATGGGCCCTATACCTAAGTATTTTGAATCACTCGCGTGCCGATTTCTACTGATTTTCGTTCGTCATCAATAAAGTGATAGCAGTGCTGCTGTTAAGTAAAAATTAACTCACATTTCTAAAATTCTTCGTGTTGTAGAAAATATCGTTAAAAATTGCCAATGCCAACTACTTAAACCAACACTTAAACTTATTAAGTAATAATGTCCTTTTATTTTATTTATTTATTTATATTAGTAAGACCAAGGTTTCTTCTCAATCTAAAAGTAACAATTAACAGTAGCAATGAAAAAAACCACTTATAGGTCCTCACAAATAGGAAATTGAATATAAAGCACAAACAGGACAAAAAATAAATAAATGAGAACATTGTATAAATCCCTATTACTTACATACTAAAACATATTTAGTAACTATACTAATAATATCTACTTATGCTTATGTATATTACTACTATAAATCATGCTTGAAAAAACGCCCGCCCAGCAGCCGTCTAATTGTCGATATACTAGTACAAAAGAGATCAAGATCGAACTCTTTGCACAGTTTGTTAAAATTGTCGTTTGACCGCCAGAGATAACTATTTTGCCTATAGTTAGTTGAAGCCTTCGGTAGATGTAAAAGTGGGTTAAATCTAATAGGTTTTCTAGGTGCTCTAAAGAAGAGTTTAGCTAGAAGTTGTGGACAGTCTAATATACCAGTGGTAATCTTAAGCAAAAATGTCATATCGGCTATTTCACGTCGTAACTCAAGTGGAAGTAAGTGGTGTTGCCTACACAGGTTTAGATATTCGGAGGACACATATCGATCTTTCAAACGCAAGCAAAGAAATCTGATGAATTTCCTGAAATCTCTCTAAACGAGAAATGTAGACTTGGACTTGGACGAGAATGAATAAAGTACTAGAAAGAGGCGCTAGATGGCGTTAGAAGCTTCTCCTAGCAGTCAACCCCATCGCGTCGCGTGATATTACGTCACTGAATAGGTTTAGTGTATTATGAATCATATTCCATAGCAATAAGTATGAAATTATCTTGCAATGGATTTTTGTAGGTGTCTACACGAAAATGTGCTTGACTCTGAGGCGAACTAAATTACGCCATATTGTTGACGACATTGAGTAGACATTTCTTTGAATACAATTGCTAAGTCATACTTCTGTACGAAGTACTAGCACAGATTATATAATAGTTACTATGTACTTATTCTGACGGTGCGAAGTGCATCATCATCATCGCCTCATCGGGACATCGTTTTCTACGACTTATGGTTTTTATAATTCATTACATTTACTAGTAACTATTTACTAATCTATTCTAATGTAATAAAATAAATAGCAATTAGTTCATAGAACATTATTTTATTTAAGTCACGTCAATACAAAGAAAACAATACAAATAAAATATATACATAGGTAGGTATATATTCCAATCCTATTCTAGTTCGTTCTTAGTTGATAGTCCCCATTCTGTGTGATGTAACGCACCCAGGGGAGGGCTAAATATCCACTTTTCTCAATAATCTTCAGATATCTGACCTGCATACCGGATGTGGTGAAGTAGGGAATCTCAAACTTCACTTGAATGGGTGGCCTCCCGTCTATGTCCTCACCTTGAACTGAAGGCAGACCAAAGTGAGCTCTCATTAGAAACTCCTTGCCCCCTGGAAATGATTTGATATACCAGGTTATGGCACTGTTTTCTGGCGTATACTTTACTCTGCCAGTAGTCGTTTTAAACTTCGGTGAATCGGCATCAGCCGGTACTGGAATGATGATTTCAACATTGTTAGCTGTTGAACGCCTTTTGAACTGAGACTTTGCTCTGATCATGTACTCGACTCTTGAATGAGCATGACGCTCAATCACGGACTCGATCCATATCAAAGGCTTCACTTGCGTGTTCAGCCTGTAAGACATCAACTCAAAATCTCCGTCAGGCGGAATGAACGAAATCGTGCGATCGTTTGCAAAGCGCGACAATCTAACGCACTGATGGAACTTCACATCTTCAAGTTCAACTGATTTCGCTTGACTTCTCCTATTCTCAAATAAAACCTTGTCGTTCAAGCCAAGTCGGAGCTCGGGCATTCCAGATAGATATACCTTCATTTTGATTGCACCTACAATTTCACTACGTAGAACAGTGCCAGTGGAGTTCGCTAGTAAGTTGACAGACTCGACCACATCCAAAAACACTTCGTTTTTCCTGTATCTGATACCTTCGGACCGCCATGACACAGCGTTGGTAACTGCCACAGGTATCTTCCTTTGGACCTCCAGTCTGTGTCCTTCTTGTGTGATGTACTCTTGTAGAATCGTGCCATCGGTGGTTTGTGGATAGCCAAAATCTATCAGCTCATCGAGAAGTTCGTAGACCACGACGAAATTGTCCCGAATACTTTCCTCTTCGAGTTCCTCAAAGTACTCGGACAAAACTTGGACGAGCTTGTACAAAAACACGAAGACTAGAGCGATGTTCGCGTTTTTCTTGGTCGTAGAGACGATGTAGAGATTGTTGGTCTTGATGTAGGCGAAAGTGCACTCATTAGTCTGCAGCAGGGGCGTCATCGTACCCTCTTCTTCTTTCTCCATCATCAATGGCATGAACTTATCGATAATCTCCATATCGACATCACCGCGATAGTTTCGGGATATGAGCACCTTTCCTTTCACGTCCAGTATAAAAATCGCCGACGAAGACATTTTGGATCTGTAAGTGAATAAGAAAAGGTCAAAAGAATGAGTTTTAATTACTAGCTCATGAATTTGAGAGCAAATCTACGATATAACGAATAAAGCATGTAAATTCAAAAATACTAGACATTGAAACTAGGTAAAAGTTCAATAAATTTATACTTACACGCGGTATTCTATGGTGGCGAGGTAAACAGTATAAATTAGTCATTGTATTAACTTATCTTTAAACCAAAATGTATAGACGTTTTTGACAGCGTGCCTATGTGAAAAGTATTGAATAGAGTTATCAAGCTTATCATTACAGCACTGATATTTAACTGATAAGAAAATACTAGTGTGTTAACTAGGTAAATAAGTACGGGTCGTGGTTCATTTTTCCGTCTTTCAAATCATATTTTATTTATTTACATGATGACAAGTTTCGAATTCTCGATCGTTTGAAGCCTTTACTTGATTGGAATCCGCGTAAGTATGACGGTATATTAATATTTTACATTACCTACTGAACCACTGGATAAATAATAATAATAAATTGTTTCAACAAACACACCAATTACCCAGCCCCAAACAGTACTAGTACTTATTCTGTGCCCAAACTAAGCGTGAGCTTGTGCTATGGTGACTAGGATAACGAATAGACATACTTATATATATTTATAAACATCCATGACTTAGGTACAAATGCTTGTGCTCATCACATAAACATTTGCCCTTTGCGGGATTCAAACCCGCAACCGCCTGGTTTAGAAATCCGGGGCACGAACCACTACACCAAGGCGGTCGTCAAATACTAGTTCTATGTGAACTAAGTTTTTTGGTATAGTGTGTGCAATAGGGTTATCAAACCTTTGAAATAGCACCAGCATGAGAGAAATAGCTTGTATATTTACACAGGGGCTCGGCACCTGGCGACAATGTGAAATAGGTACTTTCATTCTGCAACTGAGCAATGATGACATAAAATAAAATCATGCACAATCTGATTTCTACTTTCGACAAAGTACTCTGGCTAACATAGTTGTAAAAAAATAAGAAATCAAATTTTGAAGAATATTATTTATTTAGCGTCAAAATATTAAATACATAATACTATATGTTTTACTTAAGATAAAATACCTACAACAATGACAATGGATAAAACAGTGAGATAACATATCGTGCAAACTTTAGTAAAGAAGGAATGTAGAAGTGTGTGTTAGTTTGTCCTTAATTGATAGTCTCCATTCTGGGTAATGTAACGCACCCATGGCAGTGCTTGATAGCCACTCTTCTCGATAATTTTGAGATATCTGACCTGAATACCTGAGGTGGTAAAGTAGGGGATCTCAAACTTGACTTGAATAGGAGGCTTCCCATCAACTTCCTCACATTCAACTGATGGCAAACCAAAATGAGCTCTCATCAAGTACTCTTTGCCTCCTGGGAATGATTTGATTGACCAAGTAATGGCATTCTGCTCTGGAGTGTATTTAACACTACCAATAGTTGTCTTAAACTTGGGAGAGTCAGCGTCAGCTGGCACAGGAATGATGATCTCAACATTATTAGCTGTTGAACGCCTCTTAAACTGAGATTTCGCCTTAATCATGTACTCAACCCTAGAGTGAGCATGCCGCTCAATCACAGATTCGATCCATATCAAAGGTTTGACATGAGTGTTCAACCTGTAGGACATCAACTCAAATTCACCATCAGGAGGAATGAATGATATGGTCCTGTCATTCTCAAAGCGCGAGAGTCTGACACACTGATGGAATTTGACATCTTCAAGTTCCACAGACTTTGATTTTCCCCTTCCTGTACTTTCAAACAAAACTTTATCATTCAAGCCGAGGCGCAATTCAGGCATGCCAGATAGATACACTCTCATTTTGATTGCACCAACAATTTCACTTCGGAGTACATTACCATTCGAGTTTGCTAATAAATTAACAGATTCAATCACATCTAAAAACACTTCATTTTTCCTATATTTAATACCTTCAGACCTCCATGATACAGCATTAGTAACCGCCATAGGTATTCTTGGCTGCATTTCTAGTTTGTGGCCTTCTTGAGTGATGTACTCTTGAAGGATCTTACTATCAGTAGTTTGTGGATAGCCAAAATCTATCAGCTCATCCAATAACTCATAGATAACGACAAAATTGTCACGAATACTCTCTTCCTCAAGCTCTTTGAAATACTCAGCCATTACTTCTACAATCTTGTACAAAAATACAAAAACAAGTGCTATGTTTGCATTTTTCTTAGTTGTTGATACGATATACAGGTTGTTGGTCTTGATATACGCAAAGGTGCACTCACTGGTCTGCAGCAGAGGCGTCAGCATACCTTCTTCCTCCTTTTCCATTAGCAAAGGCATGAATTTGTCAATGACACCCATATCCACATCACCGCGATAATTCCGGGAAATTAACACTTTTCCCTTCACGTCTAAGATATATATCGCCGAAGAAGACATTTTAAAGCTGAAAAGATGATAAATTCATGTCAACAAGTAAGATAATGGACGAGAAAACCTGTTCTTTATGCACGTAGAAAACTTTAAGAAGTATGGTAAAATTATATTAGTTATAATTTAGATAACGTATTGGCATACTTACACGTTGGTTTAGGCTATGAAACGGTAAAAAATACTACATTATCTGAAAATTAAACGTACGACATTTTTTTGACAAATAATGATGGTATGGTGGTGGTGGTGACGTAATTGACAGATTTGACATTAGTGCTTAGGGATGCTCTATTACATTCAATTTTAAAGGTTCAATTTATTTATAAATAAAATCATTTATATAATTTTTGTAACAAACTTGTACAGTGAAATTATCGAAAACAAATGCAGGACGTGTGAAATAATACGTAAGTCAACAATTTTTTTATTACATTTTTTTATTTGAAATGGGTTTGCTCTTGACTTTAGACTTAGCCAGACATAACGTAGACAGAGTTGACGGTGGCGACTTACCGATGGAACACAGCAAGCTGCTTGGCGCCGCTCCGCAATTTCTCTACGCGAAGCCACGAAAGCTCTCTAATTGTTGCATAAAAAGCATTCGTAAAAAGCATTCACTTTATGCAGCTTCAATTGGCTCTTCAACTATATAAATTGACATCCAATATTAAGCAGTAATTGATGACATTACTACTTCTTAATGTCAAATGTCACCCACTTGAAGGTGAAAATGAGAACAAAGGAGTTAAAAATTAGAAAAACCTAGGTACGTATCGTAACTGTCTAAAAAGTTCTTTTTATATTGTTATTTTTTGTATTTAGCGAGGTACGTAGTGCCAATGTTTGGCTCATCAGCTAAACTTAACTAGCGCCACTTTGACAGTTGCCAGCATCATTAGGTAATGATGTCGGCAACTGTCAAAGTGGCGCTAATAACGCAAAGGCCAATAAAAAAGCTGTTTTGGTATAAAATAGTGAATTTTGACCATTAATAAAGAAATGCCTGGATATTGTGTACCAAATTGTAAAGAAACCGAAGGTCATCAGTGTCCTCGAAATGAGTAGCTTAAAAAATAGTACGTTAAATATACCTACCTGTATCACATAACCTTGGAAGTTTACTTTTTGCATTTTAGTCATAAGACAGGATGTCTTTAATAATAAAAAGTATATCTTATAATATTTTTTATTTAAAATACATTATAAAACTTTTTAACACAACGTAAAGACTAAGTTCCATATTTTGAAGTTATTAATATAATGATATATTGTTATCATCATACAGTAGATTATTTTAAATAAGCGTGCATTAATTGTATCATAATTTAGTTAGCAAGTCTTAAGACCTTAAAATTAATAACAAAAATGTAAGGAAATTCAGGAAAATTTAATTAGGTCTGGTGTAAGGTCTACTAACAACATAATACTGTAACGGACGTTTTTACGAACCTTTCTTCCACGTAAAGAAGTGCCTCCTTTTTTTAACTCTTCTTTTAACGCACACATTTTCTAAGTTAAATAAATGACATTAAATCATCGCAAATTAAAAATTTCCAAGTTTATCTCAGCTTCGACAAGGGTTCATACAATGGTGGCGCCATCTGGAATCAGCTTTCAATTGACAACCTCATTGATCGAATTGATGATCAGAGATCGGAGTAGGTAGATTGATTTGGACTCAATGACCGCAAACATCTTAAACCTTATTTATTTATATGTCTACTCTACATGCATTTGTGATCTCAGAAACGGCTCTATCAATTTCGTCGAAATTTGGTATCGGGGGTAAAAAATCAATCTAGATTGGTTATATAATATATGTTTGGGAAACGCGTGTTTTGGAGTTATAACGCGTTTTTCTTTAGTATTGACTGACGCAGAAGAAGGTCATTAATTTCTTACCAGTAAGCTTGAGCGTCACGTTGCAGTGCGTAAGACGTAGGACTGAAGAAATGTAGAAGACGTGGGTTCAAATCTCGCTCGGTGACAATTTTTTTCTTTTGTTTTTTAAGCATAGTTTAATAAGGTTTACGAATTATTGATTATTTAATAACCTTTTTCATTAATATTGTAACCCAGTATCGCCCAGGTACTTGATATTAATATGGACATGCCTCCGGTGTTCCGGAATCTCAATAGTATTGAACTTGAGGCCTCTGCCTCGAATTTAGCGAGCAGCGGGGCGGCGGCGGCGGCGGCGCGGGAGCGGCAGGATCTTAGGCGTAAAATCAAGTGGACCGGTTTTGGAAAACAGCGGCGCGGCATACAGCGGCGCGGGTCTGCGTTGCCAGCCCCGCTCCCGCGCCGCCGTCGCTGCCGCCCCGCTGCCCCCTAAATTCGAGTCTGAGGCCTAAAAGATATGTTCTATGATGTCGTAAATATAAAAAGAACAAAGTTGTGTAAAGTGTAAAACCAAGTAATTTTATTCAGGTGATATAATAATGCCTCCTTAACGGGTAACCTATCTCATTTTTGAAACTTTGCTCTTCGAATTTAAATTGGTCGAAAACGGTTTGACAAAGTTTTAAATAATAGATTGATTTATTTACATAATATTGTAAGACTATAAATTCATTGTCCCAATGTTTCATTAACCAGAAAAACAGTTCTCCGATTATCAAAACGATTTTTTTGCATTTCATAGATGTTTTCCTTGTCATAACTAAAGTTATGACAAGGAAAACATCTATCTATTTCACACAGTTTTAAAGATCGAAGTAACCGTTAATCTTCTCAATTTAGGGAAACCCCACTCGCCGTAGTCCTTCGCCGTGGTACTAGGCTGCCCAATACTAGAGTGTAATTTAGAAGCCGGAGAAGAGCGGATTATATGCATGCTGCTTGCATGCTGCATGCTTGCTTGGATGACACGAGCTTGCTTGCACAGTCCATGCCTGCTAGCATGCTGTATGCTTGCTTTCATGCTACGAGCTCTTTTGCACAATGCATGCCTGCTTACATGCTGCATGCCTGTTGAATGTACTTTTGCTTATAATATAATAATATAATATTGAAAACATTTTTCTGGAAACTGAAACATCTAGCAATAATAGTTTTGTCAAACGATAAGTTATGAATCAAAACCTAATGAATTTGAAAAAAATAACAAATGGAAATCGGACTTTCAAAAAAATGACAGTCGTGTTTTCGGTCAAATGAAAATATGGCTGATAAAAAAAGGATTAACGATTTCGGTAAAATGAAATTCGCACTAGAAAATTTTGGATTTAAGATAGGTAACCCTCTTTAACGGTCTTAAAGAAAGATGCAAAAGCGGAGAGAGAGACCATTCACTGAATTTGTGAAATCCCAAGATCTCTTAATTGTCTAATGAAATATATTGTAAGTTGTTGGGACTGACGATAAAAAGCATTATAGGCGGGAAATCTTATCAAGCGGTGTCGTAATAACGTGTCTTGACTGTATACTGTATGACAACTCTGAGTTGTCTTTTACCTGTCAATTCGATAATTGATTATTTTTCGTACTTTACTCGAGCAAGGAAAATGGTATGAAATATGATTGAATAATCATAACGCATCTTCGCATTGTAGTTAGTCGCACCGCACGCATGGCCTACAATCACCACATCACTAAAGTGTCATTCTACTCGTGTGTTGATTGTTTGATGATTTTTACAAAATATTTTTTATATAATTTTTTATTACTATGGAATATTGTTTTTTAGTTTTTTATCTACGTAATTACATGTCTGTTGTAACGTGAAAACATGGTGCTGTTTAGTTGACACGTTGTTTCTGATATTTTTTATCAATGTTGATCAAAATGATATCAGGGAATCGTTCCTCACAACAAAGGAATCCTATCGTTTATTTGGATATCGCAATAGACGGTGAAAGTGGTTAGTAAATAACTTTATTGTTATCCCTAACTTTACTTAGTGTATTTCATGCTGAAGTATCAAATAACACACAGTGCATTGTGTTGTGTAGGACTTGTCAAGGACATCAAAATGCAACTAAGTGAATCTAATCAACCATGTATCATATTATTATAAACAATTAATGTGAATTTGTGATAGATTATGTAAACAACAAGTGCAATTTAAAGGTTATCAGTTACTTTATCTGCTAACTTTCAATTTATTCTCTATCACTGTTGAATAGTATTTCTGTATCATTAGTGACCCATTTGAATAGTATTTCTGTATCATAAAAATACTCTGAATGTATTTAAATATGTAGTTACTCTGTTAGGTCAGTAATAGTTGGTAAGCTTTTTTAAATTTTTTTGTGAGAAGTTCTAACATACATATTGTTCTAACATTTGAAATACCTATTTAAAATATGTAGGTACAAACATACATTAGTAACAAATGGATTTGGTAATTAAAAAAACATTATAAAAATTGTGTCTTAAAACATTAGTTTCAAAATGCATTACTACATTATACATATTAATAACTGTAGCATTAAAAAGGGTTTACCCTTCATGAAATTACAGTGTCTGTATATTTTTTTAAATAATGCTATTACTGTCACAGTTTTTCGCAAGTCAATTTTACATATGAAATCTATCTGCTAGTGCCAAAAATATTAGAAACTACTCAATACCTACCAACCAAGTTATTATCATATCTACTCCTAAATATAACATAGGTGGCATGGCAACAAGATGACTTAAAAACCTGTGTATTGATAAACTACATAAATACTGAACACAAAAATTCATTGATTGTTGAGAAATCAACCGTCCAGATAGAGCAGGGTTGTGGTTTCACAATGCATATGAAGAGTTCACAATAAATGAATTTTTGTGTGCAATATTAACTTTTGTAAAAACTTGCATAAAAATTCTATGTATAAAAAACCAAAGAAAACAAAAGAAGGTTGAAAAGATTATTTTATAATATATAATATTTTTAAATAATAATATACCCTGTTTGTTGTATTCACAGCTGGTCGGATTTTAATAGAATTGAGAAGTGATGTGGTGCCGAAAACAGCTGAGAACTTCAGAGCTTTATGTACAGGAGAGAAGGGTGTCACTAGTAAAGGAAAACCATTACATTTTAAGGGCTCCAAGTTTCATAAAGGTATGCTTTTAGTCCTATTCAGCTGTCTAGCAGGGTTTAATTAAATAATGTTGAAGTTTTCAAAATAGTATCCGGAGACAAAATGAATACACAAAAACTTGTGATCAAATCTAAAGGACCGCAGAGACCGTGGAGACCTGATTAAGACATATAAGACCATGTAGGATACATGGTCATTACAACCTTCAAAACTTTGACCAACTATTCACGCGTAACAAAAATGACCATCTAAGAGGCCACCATCTCAGACTCTGTACCCACTTCTCAAAGTGTAACCCTTACAAGCATTTTTTGAGCAATAGAGTAAAGCATGGAATGGGCTTCCAGAAGATGTGATCTCTGCCCAAAATATCAATCAATTCAAAAACCGACTTGACACTTATCTAAACTCGCTTAACCTAATGTGAAGAACTGGATGCAGGAGGCTATCAGTTGTCTCAACTGCCTGCCTGATAACTAATAATAATAATAATAAATCAATCTCCCCGACGGTCTTGGTGTAGTCGTTCGCGCACTGTACTACTAACCAGGCAGTTGCAGGTTCGAATCCCGCAAGGGGCAAATGTTTGTGTGATGAGCACGAGCATTTGTACCTAAGTCATGGATGTTTATATGTATTTAAGTATTTCTATCCTTATCCTTGTCACTATAGCACGAGCTCACGCTTAGTTTGGGGCTAGGTAATTGGTGTGTTTGTTGAAACAATTTATTATATTATTATTATAATCACCAAAATTACCCTCAGTGAGTGTCAATACAGTGGTTTTATGTAATATCTTAATTACTATTAAATTGAACCACCCAAAATTACATAATTTTTGTTGTTTTAACAATAGCACAGGTTTTATAGGTATGCTTAAAAGGTACGTTTTTTTGTTTTAATGTTGTTCAACTTTCTGGCTAGGCTTGTCCTTAAAATATGAAAGTTGTTAAAATACTTGTCCAAAGAAACTACCAATCAAGCTCTTAAAACCCTTTAGGGTGCCATATAGGCACAAACAGTTCTATTTATTATAGTACTAGAATCAATACTTTACTCACAAAATACCTTTTGTCCCTTGCGTAATCCTTCCAAACACAATAGACAGTAAATTGTTATCAGGACGTCCTGCGAAGCGTACGCAGTCATCCAGAAGCGGTTTTATGATCCTTGAGGCATTAGGCAATAAACCAGACCAAAAATAAGGTTGTTTTTTTCTTTTAGCAATAGCACAGTTCATGGTGCAAGGGGGAGACATTGTGAATGGAGATGGAACTGGAGGTGAAAGCATTTATGGGCCCACATTTGAGGATGAGAACTTTATTTTAAAGGTATTACTACTAAGGCTTCTACTTAAAGGTTCATAAGTGGCATTTTCTGTCATAAATTAAATTTTTTTTTTGAGTCGACTTAAATTAAAGTAATTTTATAGTCCTAAAATGACTTCAATTTATTATATCTTTTATTGTAACTATAAATATGGATCCTGTATCTGAAATAAATCTGTTATTATTATTATTTAGCACGAAGAAGGCGTACTAAGTATGGCGAACAGAGGGCGACCACACACAAATGGCTCCCAGTTCTGCATCACAAGCGTGGAGTGTCCGCAGTTGGACGGCACCAACGTGGTGTTCGGGCAAGTGATAGCGGGGCTGGGGCTCGTGCACGAGATGCAGCAGTGTAGCGAGGACACGCGCCCGCTAGTGGTGAGTTAGTGCCGATCGAGTGTAAAAGTCAGCCTATTAGATCCCACTGCTGGAAAAGGCCTCACCTCAACTATGAGGAGGAACGAGCCATACTCCACCACGCGGGCTCAGTGCGGATTGGTGGAGGGGTGTCTGTAAGGCAAGTGAGAAACCTTACTGTCAGATGTTATCAAGCCGCCCTAGGGCCTCTGACTAGGCTTAACGAGTAATACCAACAGATATTAGCCGGGACCAACTGCTTAACGTGCCTTCCGAAGCACGGAGATGCTTGTCATGGTCGTCGAGTGTACTACCAGCCAAATATTAGTATCACGAGCGTGGAGTGTCCGCAGTTGGACGGCACCAGCGTGGTTTTCGGGCAAGTGCTAGCGGGGCTGGGGCTCGTGCACGAGATGCAGCAGTGTGGCGAGAACACGCGCCCGCTAGTGGTGAGTTAGTTCCGATCGAGTTTACAGAATAGTTCTACATCACTAACAACAGAAGGTTGAATTGAATTGATTTGATACTAAATTCTGACCGAATGATTGTCATTTGCACAGTGAGATGGTCAATGTCATTCGCGATTGTCAATGGGCTTCAATAAAAATTTCCATCATTCGCCTTCAATCACGTACATAGTTACGAATGACAATCGCTTCAATGTGTTTCATACGATCACGATAAATTTGGACGCAATTGATCGTTTTGGGACCGCTTTAGCGGCTCATGCTCGAGATGCAGCAGTGTAGCGAGGACACGCGCCCGCTAGTGGTGAGTTAGTTCGAACGAGTTTACTGCTAGCTACAGAATAGTTTCTGTATCACCAGCGTTGAGTGTCCGCAGTTGGACGGCAGCAACGTGGTGTTCGGGCGTGTGCTAGCGGGGCTTTGGCTCGTGCACGAAATGCAGCAGTGTAGCGAGGACACGCGCCCGCTAGTGGTGAGTTAGTGCCGATCGAGTTTACTGCCAGTCACAGAATAAATAAGTCAATGCCAGCTGGTTACAGCCACCGAATAAAAAACGTAGTCTTTTTTTTCTGTGTTGTCAAAAATGGGAAACAAACCATTGTCTGAACATTCTCGTCACACTTTCACCAACAACGGCTTTACAATATAAACGGGATAGAAACACATTTCTAATTTCAACAGAAGTCACTACCACAATTTTTGCAAATTTAACGACACCTCATATATATACACACATCCACTCGAAAAACATAACCCTCCTTCCGCAGTCGGGTAAAAAGTGTCTCTTGTCTCCAGGACTGCGTGATAGAATCCTGCGGGCAGCTGGACGGCGAGTGGGATCCGCGCTGCTGCGACGGCACGCTCGACCGCCTGCCCGACTACCCCGCAGACATGCCGCACTTGCATCTCACACCGGTAAGAATTAGGACCTCCTCATCATCATAATAATTATTTTTATGACTTAAGCAATTTGTTTGCAAGTTTTTACGAAATTAAATTAAACTTCGCTCACAAAAATTGTTCGACTGTGTCATCCGATAAGACTCGAACCCAAGACCCTTCGCTATCCGGGTGAATGCTCTTACAAACTGAGCTACGGAGGACGTTAATCAGTCGACAAATTTTTGTAAATGCTTGCTACGCCGTTTTATAAAAGCTGAAAGTTTGAGAGCGCATGCTCCTAACACAGGTAAGACCGATGGACCATCATGAAGTTTGGGTCATCATTCTAACCTATATTGGGAGCATGCGCTAACATACTTTCAGCTTACTAGGATTCGATCTTGAGAGGTTCAAATCTATTTTACCAGAAACTTATGGACATGGTTAAAATAATTATGGAACTTGAAACACGATTAAAGGAATTTCGTTGGATAGAAAATACTCCTGAAGTTTAGTGTAACTGTTCCTTTTTTGCATCAATACTAATATTATAAATGCGAAAGTGTGTCTGTCTGTCTGTTACCTCTTGCTGCTTAAACCACTGAACCGATTGAGATGAAATTTGGTATAGAGACAGTTCGAGACCCTGGAAAGAACAATTTTGTCGCGATATAAAAACATTAAAGGGTGAAATTAGGGTTGAAAGTTTATATGTAAAATCCAACTCTTGCGGGCGAAGTCGCGGGGAACCACTAGTTGTTTTTATGTTTGCTAGTGCAAACATTTTGGAGCAATCAATCCCTTTTATTCTGTTTCTTATTACACAAAGCCGAAACCTATGGGATAAAATTTTTGATTTGTCAAAAAACATTTTTATGACATTTCCAAAAATCTTGGGATAGTTGGGCCTTAAGAGACTCTTGCCCGTTCAATAATCGCCATTCCTCTCTTTTGTTTTCTTGTGATGTAAGATTGAAGAGCTGCTGTCTACGTTAACCGCAATCTATTGTAATAACCAATAAAAAAAGACCGAGAATATAAAAAAACACCAAGTCCCTAGGTTCTCCGTACGGAAAAAACCTAAGTATGCTTAGGTTTTTTAAGTTATGTGTGAAAAAGAAGGCAAATACCTTAAAGCAGGCTTGTGGCGCCATTAGTACTCCAGTTGTCAACTCCATACGTACTTGCTAATCTCTTTGAGATAGGCCACTGTAGTCGAAATTCGGCTAGGACACTTGACCTTTATAATACAAGTACGCTGGACTGCATACTGTCAACCTAAAAATGAAGCCATTTGATTATCGCTATTTTAGCGCTGGCGGCTGTAGTGAGCGTGTGGTGACCGTCCACGGAACTAAAATGAGTTGACATAAACATATGCAACTTACTTTATTTTAGTTCCCTAGACACTCGTTGACACGTTCCCTAGACACGCGCTTTGATTCGGCACAAAAATTATCTGCCATTTCTTAGAGAATGTTTAGGCCAGTTGTATTATGGAGGCCAGTGGGCTAGGAGGAGATTATTACGTACTTGGTACTCCGTACTGAAAGAAAGTTTAAGTGTGAAAAGGAAAACAATACCTTAAAACAGTATTAACATTCCAGATAGACCAATTAATGTCCAGTATTAAAGACGTGAAAAACAGCGGTAACCAGTTGTTCGCGTCCGCCCGACACAAGGCGGCCGCCCGCAAGTACCGCAAGTGTCTGCGGTACCTCGCCGGCGTGGCCGAAGCGACGCAACACTTGTATGACTCCCAGCAGGAGACAGGTGAGAGTATTAGTTAATCATTCTAGCTATAGTCCGAATAATCTAATAGGTTCAATTTGACAGCTCAAAATTATCACAGAACGTAGCAGTGTATGCGGAGGGATTCCATAGACAACACAAAAAAATTAAAATAAAATGCTATTGATTTTTAAATAAGAAAAGATAGATAACAGTGACTTAAAAGTATGTACACCTGTATGACTCCCAGCAGGAGACAGGTGAGAGTATTGGTTAATCATTCTAGCTAGCAGCCAAGGCAAGTGTCTGCGGTACCTCGCCGGCGTGGCTAACGCGACGCAACACCTGTATGACTCCCAGCAGGAGACAGGTGCGAGTATTGGTTAATCATTCTAGCTAGCAGCCAAGGCAAGTGTCTGCGGTACCTCGCCGGCGTGGCTAACGCGACGCAACACCTGTATGACTCCCAGCAGGAGACAGGTGCGAGTATTGGTTAATCATTCTAGCTAGCAGCCAAGGCAAGTGTCTGCGGTACCTCGCCGGCGTGGCTAACGCGACGCAACACCTGTATGACTCCCAGCAGGAGACAGGTGAGAGTATTGGTTAATCATTCTAGCTAGCAGCCAAGGCAAGTGTCTGCGGTACCTCGCCGGCGTGGCTAACGCGACGCAACACCTGTATGACTCCCAGCAGGAGACAGGTGCGAGTATTGGTTAATCATTCTAGCTAGCAGCCAAGGCAAGTGTCTGCGGTACCTCGCCGGCGTGGCTAACGCGACGCAACACCTGTATGACTCCCAGCAGGAGACAGGTGAGAGTATTGGTTAATCATTCTAGCTAGCAGCCAAGGCAAGTGTCTGCGGTACCTCGCCGGCGTGGCTAACGCGACGCAACACCTGTATGACTCCCAGTAGGAGATAGGTGAGAGTATTGGTTAATCATTCTAGCTAGCAGCCAAGGCAAGTGTCTGCGGTACCTCGCCGGCGTGGCTAACGCGACGCAACACCTGTATGACTCCCAGCAGGAGACAGGTGAGATTATTGGTTAATCATTCTAGCTAGCAGCCAAGGCAAGTGTCTGCGGTACCTCGCCGGCGTGGCTAACGCGACGCAACACCTGTATGACTCCCAGCAGGAGACAGGTGAGATTATTGGTTAATCATTCTAGCTAGCAGCCAAGGCAAGTGTCTGCGGTACCTCGCCGGCGTGGCTAACGCGACGCAACACCTGTATGACTCCCAGCAGGAGACAGGTGAGATTATTGGTTAATCATTCTAGCTAGCAGCCAAGGCAAGTGTCTGCGGTACCTCGCCGGCGTGGCTAACGCGACGCAACACCTGTATGACTCCCAGTAGGAGATAGGTGAGAGTATTGGTTAATCATTCTAGCTAGCAGCCAAGGCAAGTGTCTGCGGTACCTCGCCGGCGTGGCTAACGCGACGCAACACCTGTATGACTCCCAGCAGGAGACAGGTGAGATTATTGGTTAATCATTCTAGCTAGCAGCCAAGGCAAGTGTCTGCGGTACCTCGCCGGCGTGGCTAACGCGACGCAACACCTGTATGACTCCCAGTAGGAGATAGGTGAGAGTATTGGTTAATCATTCTAGCTAGCAGCCAAGGCAAGTGTCTGCGGTACCTCGCCGGCGTGGCTAACGCGACGCAACACCTGTATGACTCCCAGCAGGAGACAGGTGAGATTATTGGTTAATCATTCTAGCTAGCAGCCAAGGCAAGTGTCTGCGGTACCTCGCCGGCGTGGCTAACGCGACGCAACACCTGTATGACTCCCAGTAGGAGATAGGTGAGAGTATTGGTTAATCATTCTAGCTAGCAGCCAAGGCAAGTGTCTGCGGTACCTCGCCGGCGTGGCTAACGCGACGCAACACCTGTATGACTCCCAGCAGGAGACAGGTGAGATTATTGGTTAATCATTCTAGCTAGCAGCCAAGGCAAGTGTCTGCGGTACCTCGCCGGCGTGGCTGACGCGACGCAACACCTGTATGACTCCCAGCAGGAGACAGGTGAGATTATTGGTTAATCATTCTAGCTAGCAGCCAAGGCAAGTGTCTGCGGTACCTCGCCGGCGTGGCTGACGCGACGCAACACCTGTATGTCTCCCAGCAGGAGACAGGTGAGTGACCTTCCTTCGTGAGCTGTGATACTTCGATGATTAGGCCAACCAGTGTGCAACTATTCGCTGTGTGCGCGATGACAGCGCCCCTATTGAGCACAATTATTTTGGACTTTAGATCTGTGAAAATATGTCAACTAGATGGTTTGATAACGATTTTCGGATTATTTTTCAGCGAAATTAAATGAAAGTATCTAAAAAGCTTGTGCATATTTTTATAATAAGTAACTTTTATGGAAAAACATATTGTTTAAATATAAGAGCGCTGGGGCTCGCTTCTGCATCAGACTTTTGCCTCCAATAAAATGTTCAAAGCATATTGTTCGTTGCGGTTTTGGGTGCCATGGGAACCATTAAAACTTAAATTAAAATGGCTGTAATTTTTACACGCCAGATAGACAATAAAAAAATAGATAAACATTTATTAAATTCAGTAATACCATACTAGGTTAAGTTGCTTACTTTTTTCTCTTCACAGCAACTATCCATACATTTCTTTATTCCAATTTCTATTGCGATGTTGGGAATTAACGTTTGTAAGGAATTCTATGAAAATATAGCAATTTGACACATGACAATACAGAGTTAGTTCACATTTCTGCCGCATCGCGCGCTGCGATCGATGTCACGGTCCCCATCACCCACATTGCACATAGTGAATAGTCCGATAAGTTTTTGTGTGATTCTCCTGCGCCCCCAAGAGATGTGGGGGGGGGGGGGCAGGGGGTGAGGAAACGCCAATCGTACCCGACTGTCAAAGAAAATTACTTTCTCCGCAACATTAACGCTATAGATTTAGAAGTAAGGAAATGCTACAGCATTTTAATTTGGTTGGGGCAAAAATTTCGTTCGACGTCTCGCGACGTCAACTACTAAACTCAACTGGCACACTTATTTGGCTTAATTCCAATGCGCCCTGTCTGATATTAAATTGTCTAAAATGTCTTAAATTCTTCTACCTGCATTTAGCGAAATTTTTGAAAAAGTTATATTTAATCAATTGCTCTCTCATTTTAAACTTAACAAGTTACTGCACGAGAAACAGTTTGGTTTCTCCAAAGGTAGAAATACAACAGATGCTGGGGTGGCACTCGTCAAACACATTTTGGATGCTTACGAAGATAAACACTATGCGATAGGTTTATTCTGTGACTTGTCGAAGGCATTTGATTATGTCGATCACCAAACACTCATTATTAAGCTTGAACATTACGGTGTGTCTAATAACGCGTCTAAACTGTTGAATTCTTACCTCTCAGGCAGACTACAAACAGTAAACGTTAATGGCATTAACTCCTCAGGTGCGCCGCTTCAAATGGGACTACCCCAGGGCTCAATATTGGGACCTTTGCTATTTTTGATCTATATTAATGACCTTACTTTTTATGCCAAAGACTCCTGTGAGATAGTTCTGTTTGCTGATGATACTTCTTTAGTCTTCAAATCAAGAAGAGGCGAAGAATCATTTGACAATGTAAGCGGAGCTCTCTCTAAGGTATTAAATTGGTTCACTAGCAATAACTTGCTTCTTAATACAAAAAAGACTAAATGTATTAAATTCACCATGCCAAACGTGAAGCAAGCTTACACAGAAATCCTACTCAACGGTGAAAAATTAGATCTATCAAACTCCACTGTTTTTCTGGGCATTACATTGGATTCGAAGTTGCAGTAGGGATCATATGTTGACGCTCTGGCTGGGAGACTTGCTTCAGCTGCCTTTGCGGTTAGAAAAATTAGACATTTGACTGATGTTGAAATAGCAAGGCTTGTGTATTTTAGTTACTTTCACAGTATAATGTCTTATGGTCTTCTCTTGTGGGGTTCTGCTGCGGACATAGATACCATCTTTATTTTACAGAAAAAAGCCATTCGTGCCATTCGTTAATTTAGAAACGTCAGACTAAACAGCTTTTCGTTGTTAAGGAAATTAGAGAATCCAGAGACAATTTAGAAGGGATGTCTTTAGATGACGACTAAAGTTAGACGAAAACACGGAAAAACTTGTAAAGATACGTAAAAAATCGAATCACTTAATTTGACGTTTCTAAATTCTTGCAGTCTGTCTCTTTTCTATTGTTTGACAGAGAAAGAGAGAGACTTAACGTTAATTTAATCTTCGACAGTGCACAATGGAATTGAGAATTATTGATTATAATCGTGTGTTGCCATTCCATAACCACGTTTACGTGATTTTGCCACAAAATGTATAATCGACTATAGTTTGATGAGCTGGCCAATGTGACTAGTTTTAAATTATATATTGTTTTTTGCAGTGAGCGATATAATAGCGACGTACACCCAACAGTGCCACCTCAACCTCGCCGCGTGCTACATGAAGCTGGAAGACTACACCTCCTGCATCAAATGTTGCTCAGAGGTCAGTATAAGGTCTAATGTTCTTGTAAACCTCACGTCATTAGCGCGCTATTGTCATTTAACGTTTGCATCTTGCAGAAGCAAACACGAGGAATGAATGTCTGAATTGATCGGACATACCTCCTCGCATCCTCCAACTTTTTTCGATTAATGTTTTTCTTTCATATTTTACTATACAGGATGCTGTTTAGGCAGCAACCTCCGACTCAAGGATGGTGGTATGAGTTATGCTAATTCTAAAAAAAAATAAGTATTATTTAAGATTTTTAAAAGAAAACCTCATTACAATATGTCTAAAAATTTTCACAAAGACGGGACACTCGCGCCCTCGCGCGTAACCCGATGGGTTGGTAGTTTTTCGACTCGCTCGTTAGGATCGCATTAATAAATTGAGATTGTGGGTTTTCCCATGAAAAATTAAAGGTAATATACTGTTTTAAACTTTCATGGTCATTATCATTAGAATAGTTATTTACGGGATTGCTACCATGTACCTTTTTATTTTCGAGTTTCCGATATTTCGGCGCTGTTGCAAGCGCCATGATCACGGAATAACTGAAGATCTTGCGGGTGGGATGTTATGGGCAAACATATCGGTCTACCCTCCTTCGAAGTCTTTTATTGCGCTCACCTCCGGTACCACTTTTTGCAAACTCACTATTTTCTCGCGTCTGTTCTCGACACACAAACCTAACAGTATTCGACTGCGAAACTACAATTGGTTGGTTTTTCCGGTTTTTTATCATGGCGCTTGCAACAGCGCGGAAATATCGGAAACTCGAAAATAAAAAGGTACATGGTAGCAATTCCGTAAATAACTATTCTAAATTAAAGGTATTTTTTTGGCATCAGTATCGTTGGTACAACCACCCCTGAGCGGGGGGCGCTGACCAAAACAACAGCCTGTATGTATAGTTAATGTGTATTATTGTTCATTCACGCTTTCTTAAGGTCGTGAGCCCACTACACCGTACCGTACCATGACCGTGCTAGGACCGTATAAAAAGTACATTTAATTTAAACCTTAGCGTGAAAAGTTACAGTTCAAAATGTTTAATCTCGTTGTTCGACGATGCACCGTTCTGGCACTGTGAAAACGAACACCAAGCTTATATACTTTGAACTTAAACTGCTCTTTTTAGGGTTGAAAATCAAATGTGTATTTTTATATGGTCATGGTACGGTGTAAAAGGCAGAAATAATGCTTTCCGTAAAAATATTAAAAAAGCATTAATTAATCACTCAGGTATCGTGTTTCCGCCGGCGGTCTTATGATCCTCAAGGGATTGAAAAATATCAGAGGGGTTGACATTGACACCCCTTGTAAAATTTTCGTCGATAATATTCGATCCCTAAAACACTATATAAGCAACCCCATTAATAAAATCAAACAATCTATTAAGGTTTTAGAAACGGATGGACGGAATGAGAAAGCACTATACCGGCGGGGGCAAGCGAATTTCGCCCTTAAGAACTACGACGCGGCCCTCTCTGATCTCAAGCTAGCCGAGAGGGTCTCCCCCAACAACAGAGCCATCCAGAAACTTCTAGAAGAGGTGAGGACCTCCAACAAATCCTACAACGACATACAAAAACAGCGGCTGTCAAAATTTTTTCGTGACCAAAAAGAGAAGGGCCTCGCAATCGGCCATAACTGAATTAAGACTGAAGGTAGTGATATATAACTTTGGTATTTGAATGACTGCGCTGTTGCTAGTCCACGGACCAACTCGTCGACCAACTGTCTAGCTAGTTGGAACTTCCAGTTTAGAATTTCTTGTGTGACATGATATTTGTTTAAATTATTGTTTTTAAGTGATAAGCATTCACTTTGCAATCTAAATATATTATTGCACTTGAAAAAATGACCGCCAGAGGCGGGAATCGAACCCGCGTTCCTCGCATGCCGGGCGATTGCCTAACCTCTCGGCCACCCTGGCGTTGGCAGAGCCTGTCGAAACTTTCAAGTGCTTCTTGACGCTGTAATGCCGCGTTGCTTTCATCAATGTTATTGAGATTACACCCTCAACACTCGAAAGAAATACTATTGCAAGTATTTAACAATCGAAAGATGAAGCTTGCAAATACGATAAATTATTGTTTTTAAGTGATAAGCATTCACTTTGCAATCTAAATATATTATTGCACTTGAAAAAATGACCGCCAGAGGCGGGAATCGAACCCGCATTCCTCGCATGCCTGGCGATTGCCTAACCTCTCGGCCACCCTGGCGTTGGCAGAGCCTGTCGAAATTTTCAAGTGCTTCTTAACGCTGTAATGCCGCGTTGCTTTCATCAATGTTATAGGGATTACACCCTCAACACTCGAAAGAAATACTATTGCAATTATTTAACAATCGAAAGATGAAGATTGCAAATACGATAAATTATTGTTTTTAAGTGATAAGCATTCACTTTGCAATCTAAATATATTATTGCACTTGAAAAAATGACCGCCAGAGGCGGGAATCGAACCCGCGTTCCTCGCATGCCGGGCGATTGCCTAACCTCTCGGCCACCCTGGCGTTGGCAGAGCCTGTCGAAATTTTCAAGTGCTTCTTAACGCTGTAATGCCGCGTTGCTTTCATCATTATTTATGATATTTGTTTGCCTGATCTCTACGGTTCGAGATTCGAGTGAAGGAACAGAGAGTGCACCTGTGTATTTCGCACACACTTGTGCACACTCTCCCGCGCAGTTAGCTCTGTTGAGATAGGCTAGGCTAGGCTAAATTCGGCTAGGAGGACATTATTATTATTTGTTTGCAGTAAGTTTAGCAATAATAAAATGCAGCTAGGGGCAAATGTTTTTGTGAAGAGCACGAAAATTTGTATCTAAATAACGTATCCGTAAGTGTTGTCTTAGTCGCCATAGCACAAGCTAATGCATAGTTTCGGGCTAGTTATTGAGCGTGATTGTTGGAACAATTTATTATTATTTATTTAATTTTAAGTTGGTCAATGAGTTGGTTTGCTAGCTGTGCTAGTAACGGACTGCGCATGCGCATGGCGGCCGAGATATGGGTGCTTTATTCAAAGTATTAGCATTTTTGCCACAATTTAAGAGATGAGTTTCGGTCGACGATGCGCAAACGCACGGCAAGGTAGTCTACACTAATATTATGAAGAGAAAAGATTTGTTGTTTGTATTGAACAGGCTCCGAAACTACTGGACCGATTCAAATGGAATTTGGTATAGAGATAATTTGGGACCCTGCGAAGGACATAGGATATTTTTGTCGCGATATAAAATCATCAGGAAGTGAAATGGGGGACTATAGTTTGTATGGAAAATTCAAAAGGCGGAGTGGTAACTGGTAATCGTAGATAAATACAGACGCGGGCATTGAAATGTATACAGTATAAGCACGCTTGTATACTTTTCTGCTCTCGACCACATCTCTGTCGAAATGTTATGCCGTGAATAAATTTTAGGCCCTGTATACACTGCGACTTTTTGCAGCGATGCAAAACTAACACAACTATGTGTGGGCAATATGCCTAAGTCTGCATTCACATACAATATCTCGAAGATATGGTTACAAAAATCTGGCTGCAGTGATTGTTGCAATGTAAACTATTAGTAGCTAAGCACGCGCAAATACTATAAATGTTTTGTGTTGACACTATAGATGTATAAACCATTTGTGTTGAAGCTGCATCCCGTTTGCAACGACGATGTATCGAATTTGAAATAAAGAAAGAAAAATCATTTATTCGGAGATCGGTGAACAATAAGTCAGCCTATTAGATCCCACTGCTGGGAAAAGGCCTCACCTCAACTATGAGGAGGAACGAGCCATACTTCACCACGCGGGCTCAGTGCGGATTGGTGGAGGGGTGTATGTAAGGCAAGTGACAAACCTTACTGTCAGAAGTTATCAAGCCGCCCTAGGGCCTCTGACTAGGCTTAACAACTAATACCACAGATATTAGCCGGGACCAACTGCTTAACGTGCCTTCCGAAGCACGGAGATGCTTGTCATGGACGTCACTTAAATGGTCGGAATGGTCACCCATCCAATCACAACCGCGCCGTGGGTTGCTTAACTTTTGGTATCACTACCAAAGCGCTGCCGCCACTGCGCCACAAGCACCTCCGGTGAACAAACAAATTATAAAAATGATCTACCGAAAAGGCATCCGACTCAGCTGTAGTCGTGGTAGCCGAGGGCAAATCACGACACTGATTTTCAGCGGATGCCTGGATAAATTCCTTATTAATTAAAATAATATAACGTGTATAGATAATTTGAGTCGATACTATACTATAATTCCTAAATTCATAGGTAAATTACACAAATTTGAAAGCATATTACATTACAAACAATAAAAAAAACAAGCAAGAGACATGATAGCAGTAAAGTAGGTAACGAATAAAAAAATGAAGACACAGATTAGAGAAAAAAAAAATTGAGCAATTGACACATAGAGATGACCGCTAGATGTCGCTGAACAAACTAAAAGGGTCATTGGAGGGTCAAGGGATTTGCATCGCGACTGTATTGCTGTAATAAATTGCAGCATTTGAATCCAGTCCTATAAATCGGAATTCGACTGATGTAGTTTGCCTTTAACATGGATATTCCAACATAATTCATATGACAGCTGATAACGAAGTGTCTGTTAACTGTTATTAATAATTGTGAAGCACAACCGTGTTTTTTGAACAAATAACAATTGCTCTTGAAACATTTTTGCTAGGAGAGCTTTGGGAAGGTGCAGTAATTTATTTTATTATGTTAGCCAAATTTTGGTTCGGCCGAGTCATGTGTTAGCTTAAAAAATTATTTATCTCATTGAAGAGATGCACTGCCATTATTGCTAAATTAATTAATTAGAAAAACTAAGGTGATAAAAATTGTGATTTGTTTTTGTAGAAGTTGGCGTGAATTTTTTTCGTGTAAACATTTTCTGATGATACGTAATTATAATGAATGATATGCGTTCTGTGATTGTGTTTTTTAACTCGACGGCAATATGAAGTTAAAAAACAGGGCCTTAAGACAAAATGCAGTCTTTCTACAGCGAACTTCGTAATCGCCAACAAAATATCAAAATATGTATGCAATGCACGTGATGTTTCGATGACTTATGACAGTTTCATCACAGAATAAGTACTAGTACTCCGTACAGAAGTATGACTTTGCAATGAAATTCAAAGATATATCTACTCAATGTTGTTAACGATATGGTGTAATTCAGTTCGCCTCTGACTCAAGCACATTTTCGTGTAGACATCTACAGAAATACATTGCAAGATAATGTCATTCTTATAACTCTAGAATATGATTCATAATACACTAAACCTATTCAGTGACGTACTATCACGCAACGCAATAGGGTTGACTGCCACAAGAAGCTACTTACGCCATCTAGCGCATCTTTCTAGGACTTTATTCACGCTCGTCCAACCAGCAACCATAGTATCGCGCACCGCCGGTGAATAAAACGCGGGAGCGTGTCGCGGCCGGCTAGCGACACCCAACTTGTTTAGTCCCTTACTTGGGGTCGCCGCGCGTAGGTACGTTTTTGCTACCTACGCAAGATACACAGGCCTGGTTTCATACATAGTGGTAGCGATAGCGAACTTCGTTTTAGAAAAGACTGCATCTTGTCCTTAGACAAGATGCAATCTTTCAACAGTAAACTCTATCGCCAACGAAATGTTAAAAAGTCACGTGATGTTTCGATGGCTTATGTCGGTTTACATATTTTGTTAGCGATCGCTTGTTAACTTCGCTTTAGAATAGATAGCATCTTGTCTACGGGCCCTGATGATCTCGCGACCTCCGCGATAATTATTATCTTTAAGACATCTCTTTTTCCACATGACCATGTCCGTATTTTCGATTCTCGCCATCTCGCTCAGTCGCGCTGTCATGCTGGTAAGAGTGCCAACGACGGCTACAGTCGAAAATATGGAATGAAAAATTACTGGAGTCGAGTTATACTGTGCGCATTGAAACAAGTTGTTTTAACACGTATTCTTTAAACTGTAATTAGTTTGACGAACGCACATTGTAAAGTTAGACACATAGATAAGAAACAATTAAACGCATAACGCGAAGAGCTCATTTTTAACTTTGTGTGATAAAATTGGTGTTGTTTTGCTCCTAAGACTAGCTAGATCAATCGCCGCATAGCTTTAAAAGTTATTATTTAAAATTAACAATAAAGTTAAGTAATAATAACATTTTATTATTTACCTTAGTTGTAGTTGACGTGCAAAAGCTTTTTAGTGCAATGTATAGTAAATGGTAAGTTGTAATAAAATCATGAATGGAATGTGTATGATGTTAATTAAGCGAACAAATTTCATTCGATTGCACTATTTACTAAGGAGCAACAATTGTGAGATTCTTATCAGCTATTTGATTATGTTGTTCTTATAGATCTTTTACAAAATTAACATTTATTCACGACAGAACTGGAAATTTAGGAATTTAACCGCATTTATATGCCTAGCAGAAAAGTCCTTACAAAATCGCTCGTATATTGCACGTAAATACCATTTTAGATGTTTTAGGGAATCTATGATTTGTCATAATATTTTTTCTTATCTCAGAATTGCCCAACTTATATTAACGACGTACGTACGTATAAAATTTACTTTCTGCAACCAATTTGTGTTTTGTGTATGAAAATAGTTCAAACAATAATCATCTTGTCGATTTAAATTCTCTAAAATAAACACAGGTAATGACGATGATTTCATATATTTATCAATGTTTGTTGTATTCTAAATATGTAATTTACTAATGTAAATTCACAACAATGTATGTACTAATCAAAACCTGACATGTTTCCAATCTTATTGCCATGTAAAATAAGCAAAAACGAAGTATATATTATACGCTGACTTAGTTTACGTAAATGTTGTATTTCTATATAAAAATATAGAGACAAATGTAATGGGTATTTTTGTAAGTGATCAAAGAGGCAAAGTTTTATGTAAGAGACGAACATCCACAGCTTTGAAAAAAAAGCGATCATAGTCTGTAAATCTGGGAACGTTCAGTTTCAGGGATATGTATCTAGTTTAATTTGCATTGAACCGAATTCAACACAGGCGCAAGAAATAAATTGTATCTTGTATATATACAGCAATTCTATTGAAGTTTCTTATTTTCTGTTATCTTTGTAAATATTCAGGTAATTGAATTGTATAACTACAATGTTTTGTCCTTTTCTGTCTAGTACTAAATTTAATAATAAAAGTAAACATGAAAAATCGCATTGCAAGTCGTAACTCCCATAGATATAAGTACTTACGCAGTACAGACGCGGCGTCGTCGCGCAGCTTACGTACGACTGATTAGCGTAGTTTTTTACAAGGTGTGATGATACAATACGGTAACGTAATATACGTCAATTTTAGAAACGAACTGCATTGTTTTATTTGAATCCTAAAATGACGGCTTCTTTTTCATGGTGATGTGCAACAAGATTTTTTTAAGAGATGTCGCTAGCATACATTTTGAAACACTTGGAGATGGTAATGATATTGCATTTAAAGAGGTAGATAGGTCTTGAGCGCGCGGAAATTGATAACCTCAATTTGTGTAATTTGCACAATTTTGCATTCAAATATGACCAGTAAAAGAACGTGTGCTGGAGCATCAAATGCGAATCGCCGCGCTGTACGAGATGACATGTCTACCTTTTTTTTGAATAAATACACTGTCAGTGGAAGATGGTAATTTAATTGGGGCAAAGGAATACCATTATGCAACCAATGAGGAAATCTCATTTGTAAATGTGATTGATTTGTTTAACGTTTTTCAGTAACTAACAATAAGCGGCGTGTGATATACAATGGACGTATAAACATTGGACCCTGTTCCAAATTTTTTGCCAGTGCTATTTAGGAATGTTATACATGCATACACAATGAAAACTTTTCAGAGGGTAGTGTAAAAATAAAACCAAGAGCATTGTTTCAAATTCGTTTTATAAAACATAATAAATACAGGCTTTAACGTAATGGACAACAAATAAGGTGGGTTGCAATAAAAGTTCACTATTTTACGTTAGGACGGCAAGTGTTGGAATGTGGGGTCTACCAATACCCAATCATATATTGGTGTTTAGCAAACTATTCAAGTCAAAGATCGGAACGGTTCGAAGGACGTTGTTCATTGAAAAAAAAAATTGTTTAAAGCCCGCGTAATAAAAACTTCGAATATCCAAAGTCCAAATTCATCATTGTATTTTTCAATTCATTATTGTATTGAATGTGTCAAAATTATCGATATACTTAGTAAGATATACGTAGTAATCTTTCAGTATTACCAATAGGTAATACTGAAAGATTACAAATACTTTTTTTCAACGTCACTGACATCGATAGTATAGGATAATGTGTCCAGTGAATAAACGCCCCCCAGTGAATGAACAAATCGCATGTTTTTTGCGAATAATAAAGCTGTAATTAAATACCGACTGATACTATTTTTTTTTTAAATGTTTGTGTACAAATTTTGCGCACTGGAAATACCTACCTCAGACTTTGGTAAATTTTTTTTTGCGCGAGTGGTCTGTAATATTTATTGTTTATGGTGTTTCCGAAGCCTGAGGGGTTAGTATCTTGGAGTTATTACACGTGCTCACCTAAATTGAATGGAATTTGATCAGCGCCCCAAGCGGAGCGGTAACGACACCAGGGCCCGTATCCAAGTGGCAATTTATACTCGAGCGAAGTTCGTTATCGCTAACAAAATTTATTAAACTGACATAAGCCATCGAAACATCACGTGACTTTTGCATACATATTTTATCATTTCGTTGAAGATAGATCTTTAAAGATTATTTCACTTACTTACTTAGTATGTAAAATAAAAGTAACGTCATTGTTAAAATTGCAAAGCTACGAAAATATAGAAAACCTAGCTTCTAGTCATTGATACTATAAATAATAAAGAAGGGATAAATTGTTCATGCTATAATTTGACAATGTTATGTGTTTATGTATATGTATTGTGTATATATCCATGGTATATATATAATAATATCTGTTTGTACATATAATGCATAAATAATAATAGTGGTTGAAAACTACTAATAAAATAAATAAGGTATAAAAATGTACTTACACAAGTATTTATTGTTGTTAAATTAACTTTTTAATGCATGTAATAAACTGTAATAATGCATAAATAACAATAATGATAAAGTCAATACTACTACTAATATAAAGTAAAATGGTATAAAAAAAAACAATTTTCACAATGTTATATACAGAAGTTGTTGATGTTAAATTAACTTTAGCATAATTAAGCATGCGCTTTTGTTACTTAATAAAATATTGTTAATTTGAGGTACCTATGTAACTATAGATAAATTAATTCACAGTAGAGAGGGGTCTCTTCTAATACAGGTTTTTAAACTTAAAAGATGAGACCCACACACACTGTAAAAACTACTTGTAGTTAAATAAATATATTTTGTATTTGATAGCGAAGTTCGCTCCAGAAAGATTGCCATTTGGCTACGGGCTCTGTTTTTCTGTATACATTTTCGTCACTCGATCGATCGTGAGAGCGTGAGTAAAAACTCTCACTAAGCCCTCTGAGCATGGATTTCCCCTCAAGGCCTCGGAAGCTTATTTCTTATTGTTTAGCACTGCATCGATCGGAGACTTAAAAAATACCAAACCCCGAGTTTTCACTGACCGAAATTCTATGGGTATTGGATCTCAGGCACCACCGGTAAGTAGTTCAAAGTTTATAATATACATTTCCGAGTACATTCCTTGCCATTTCCTGTCAATCTTTGTAACTGGTAAATATTTATAAATGTGCTGAACATTAAAATTTTCCAAACCCCATGGTGGTAAGTTAATGTAATAACATTCATAACATTTACAAAATGTACATAGTATTTAATTTGGTAGTTGTAATACTCAATAGTTACCTACATTGACATGTCCTACATTTCCCTACATCACCATCAATATTACTAGAACAACATACACAATGCTTTCACTCCTCCTCACATGTTTATTATTATTATTTAATGCAATGCAGAAGCATGATGACATTCTCATTTTCAAATGGCATGAAAGCATTTAAAGCCGATCCATCATCGACTCTGTCTGTGCTACGTCTGGCTTAGTCTAGAGTCAAGAGCAAACCCATTTCAAATAAAAAAAAACTATTCAAACACAATTAAAAAATAAGGCAAGTGCTTCCAAATCATAGGACTTAGTTAAATTATACATTACCTAAGACTTAGTACACATAATTAAAGCACATTGTAAAAATATAAAGCGTAGAAAGTATTTATAAAAATAAACTTAAACTCTAGAATATTGCTGACCCTACGCTGAAATAAGACTTAGGGCCACTTGCAGCAAACGCTTAATCTTGAATTAGCGTCATTCTGTCTCTGTCATATGTTCGGCGATGACAGAGACAGCATGACGTTAAATCGAGATTTAGCGTTTGCTGCAAGTGGACCTTAAGATTTATTGTTTTATCTAAAAAAAAACACGTAAACGTGACACTTGGAAAATAAAAATGTTATTTTCGGATCGAAGTTTGCTTTTCAAATGTCACGACGAGTCAATAATAAAAGCTATGAAAATAATAATTGCCCTTAACAAAATTACATGCATAAGTAGTTAAAAATGACTAGTAAGTAGCAGTTAGACCTTATCTAAAATTTCGATGATGCATTTTAGATTTCATAAACGATAGAGCATGGAAAGTATAAAACTGTGCAGAGATTCGCGTGACCTTAAATAACTTGTGACATAAATAAATCCTTAAGAGTATTTTCTAAAACTAGTTAAACTTCTGCAGTGTCATTCTTAAAAATTAAAATAATACATTCAAGTGAAAAAGTGCTAACGCCTTACTCATTAAACCTGTATTATTTAGTAGGTATTCCCACAATCTTACCGAGTCTTCGCCTGCGGGGTACAGGGGCGAGGGAGGCGGGCGCTTCGACTTGCCGACAAACTGATACGCAGTTTGGCAATGTTTGTTTAATGTATCCATATCCATACTAATATTATAAATGCGAAAGTGTGTCTGTCTGTATTTTACCTCTTGACGCTTTAACTACTGAACCGATTGACATGAAATTTGGTGTGGAGACAGTTCGAGACCCTGGAAAGGACGGAAGAAGAAGGAAGGGGGTGAAATGGGGGATGAAATTTTATATGGAAAATCCAGCTCTTGCGGGCGAAGTCGCGGGGAACCACTAGTATGTTTTATATTTTTCTGGAATAAACAAATTAAAAAAATTATAATTGGATGATTAAAATTTTGAAAAAATGCAAATTTCAAATCACCGGAGACCCCTTCTCTCCAACCCCACACGCAAGGACTCACTTAGCCGGTCGGCATATTATAATATGAAAGTATTTAAAAGTGCGTTCGAGTAAGGTGGCCACACATTTTACGCGATAGGATTATTCTGGTTATGACATATTATATTTATTATAAGTTATTAAATCAGTCCAAATTACAACAATTTATTACATTAACAATAGGTATTTTGGTCTCAATAATTAATATTCAGTTTGCTTATAACCCAAAGTACAATAAGAATAATCCTATTCCTGTTAAATATATTTGTGAATACAAAATAAATGAAGTGAACAATGTACACAATTTTGTCCTATATTACACTTACAATAATAATGCACCACACTCCTAGTAAATATATCTATGACAAATACTGCTCAAACAAGCTGCCACTTTTATGGATTAATAGATACAGCAGTTACATACTTAATGAAAATGTTTATAATGTAAAATGTATATTTCGTTTCAGCCAATTCCATTCTTATATACTTTTTAAGACACGCTTATTAATAATAAACTTTAGTATATTTCAGGTGTAAGCAATTATAGCTTAAATAAAACATCATATTTATTAGACAACTAATCAGATAAAATGAAACATACGAATAGTATGTACAGTCGGCAGCACGTCAGGTTACCCATGTGAACTAGGAAAACAGCTTTTATTACGTACGAAATAGAGGCGGTCTCGAGGTCAAAGTAGGGTAGTCTGACGTGCGGCCTTGTGTACGTAATTTTATAGCAAAATGGCAGTGGTCTAGTGCGTTTGATTATGATGAATAAACATAGATTTGGTTAGAAACTTATTTGCTGCTAGTCGGTAATGTTACTCTACAATAATCAAATGAAGAATACAACAAACAACTTCTGTTGTCATTGTACTTACATATGTCAAACTAATAAAATATAATAACAACTTGAAATTCACCAACGTTCAGTGCAAATGTACTGAAAATATAATTTTCAAACTAACAACAGCAATTTTGTGAAACGTTCATATAAACCTAACAATAAATATTACTTAGTAAACCCGTTAAATAGTTCGTGTACTTAAACTTCCAACATATTCCACGTTGAAATTGTGTTAACTTATAAAAAATATGTTTGTTAAATAAACAAAAATATCTCTAGTAAATACTGTGAATAGAGCGCTAATTAACTTATGAACCTGTGCAAATTGTGGAATTACAAAACGTAAACTGTTTTAAACAGATAAATAACTTACAACTATGTTGAGATGAAACTTACAGACGTCATGACATGGTCGTTAAATATAAAATATGTTATTAAAACACTTGCCAAGCTCAATTCGCGCGCAAGTTACATTTCATATTAAGGCAGGCTCTTGAGAATTATTACTTGTAAGGAAAACTGGCACGGTGACATAATTTATGTTACGGAACACTTTCCCTTCTGATTAATCATTGACTGGCGTATCAGATCTGTCGTCAACTGATGTGATTGGTTCAGTGGTAGCCCAATAACCAATCACAGCAGCTTATTTTTAATTCGACCAGGCGATTACGTGGTTCGTATACAAACAAATAGTAATAAACAGTATATCACATTTATTATTACTGAAAAGTTCCTTAACGATTTCAAGTCAGTAAAAAATGTTAGACTAAATAACTAATCCATCTTTGGGAATGCAGATTTAATTTTATTATTTTCAGTGCATCATTATTAAGTATTTTAGTAGACTAAAATACAAAAAGATGCTTCTGTTTGTCTTACTACTTAAAGGGGGCGAGCACATTATTTTTATTTCTCGTTATTGTAATTAAAATGCAATATAGGAATAGCTTCTAAAATTACAATCACTGATGTTAAAAATGCATGAGTGCCCTGACTGGTCTTTGGTTTTAAAAATAACTAGTCTTCAATTTGGTATCCTTTTAAGTGTTTTTCTATATTCTCAATCATCGCAGTCTTGATAAGCCAACACAAGAATATATGCAAACCAAACAGCAACGTAAACTATATTCTAAATAGAATAAAGTCGTTTTTACTAACGAATATGTACGGTCTACCTTTGTAATGCACAAATGCAAGATTTAATTTATGTATGATTCCTAGCTTTCCGGCAAGATAAAAAAAATGTTTCAAAATATAAATTGGCGTTTGAAAAGTTTATATTGCACTACCTTTTTATTTAGCGTACGTTTTCAACATTGGCAAGAATTACAGTTTCTTGTTAGGTTAATTTGTAAAATGAATTGTCTTTTATTTTTTTAAAGCGTTGCCTCTTCTAATTGGCGTCGTATCCTCCCTAATAAGCGCACCATACCACAATTCACATTACACAAGCCCAACCTAAGCTTTGCTACAGCACATTCTGAACCCTAACATAATACAATAAGGTCGAATTTTGGATGCATCACTGACAACCCAAACTTCGCTTTAACATGCAAGAAATTAAATTAACACTTTAAATTACACAATATTATTATGACTTTTTGGATCAACCATTATTAAATGGACTAAAACCAACATTTTACGTTACGGTGACATTTTGTTTGTTTTCTTTTTCAACCCTTGTTACAAATCTATTGGGTACATATTGTGTATGTTCCATTCCATGTTAATTCAAAGTTTGATTGTTTATCCTCTCATAGCCTAACACATCTCCTCAGCGTATTTTGTACCCTAAGCGGACGCAACAAGTTCGATTTCCGTTTGTCATCAGTCGACGATCGCTTCTTGCTCGCGTTGGTCCGGGCTGTCGGCTTTCTCTTCTATAATGGACTCTGTGCGCTCTATGTCTAGAGTTTCTATTTCATTTGCTTTCTCGCTAAAATACAAAATGCTTGATTAGTATTGGTTTCCGACTTGGTAAATCCATCGTAAATAGCAGAGTAAGAAGAAAATGTATTTACAGTAGTACCCACTTGATACGGCGCGTCGTGAATCTTCATTCACGCAGAAAAGAAAGTATGGATCCGGAGATTAACTAAAAAGCTTAAAAAGGACTTGTCCATTAATGGTTTTTTATTCGTCAATATTTCTAACCAGAACAAACTAAATATTATATTAAAAAGTTCACAAAAACTAGCCTTTCTGCATAATTAATATATTTTTTAAGGCCTCCGATTTAGAGTAAATTGTAATTATTTTTTCTCTTTGTCTGTACAGAAACCGCACCTTCGCCTATATCATATAACGCATGAAAAAAAAATGACAGCAAAATTGACATTCCATTGACAGTAGTACCTATTATATAACCTGTGGTAGTACCTAGTAGTATTTATCCACCAGTGGAAAGGCAATGGTACATAGCCATACAGCCAGGAAATACAAGTAAGTGATCAATGGATGATGCCTGTTACAAAACATATTTTTTCTCAAAAATGGAGGCGTTTAAAATTCTGATTTCTATGGTTACGTGTTTCATATTTTTGTAGCTTAAAGATAAATATAGGTTTATTGGTGGTTGGTGATTTCTTGGAATAAAAAAACAGCCTCCATACAAAAAGAGGACAAGTCCTTTACAATTAACCTTAGATATCAGTACTTTAAGGTGTAAAGTACACTGCAGGTATTAGTGTCGTCTCACTCACGCGAGACACGTCACGCACATGTGATGCGGTTAGAGCCAGCATGGCGGCAACTAATGCCCTATTGGTCAAAGCGAAACCGGTAAAAAGGCGCGAGCGTGCTGATAAAAACTCTTCTCCTGCGCAGGTACATCGGTAAGCCATATCAGTTGGGTATTACTGTACTAATCAAGGGTTGCTTCATCTTAAACTTTATCGACCCTCAGGCACTATTGATTATTAAGAAAAAAACAATATTCGTACTTGGTGATTAGACACAAAAAATTGAAATATTACAAATGTATGTACATGCAACACATATGATAGCACTCGTACCTAGCACGTTGTAAAATGACAATGATAAAATGTATGGAATAGTTTCAAGGAATACAAATCTTGTAAAACTTTGAAAATAGACTATGACAATGGTGACTTCTTTCGCTGCTTCTTCTCAGCACTAGCCCACAATTGTCCCGAAGCAGTGGAAGCAGAGGTGAATAATAATAATTTTTAATTTTATATTCCGCAGGTTAAGTGTCATGCATATCCTACAATATATCCAGCTATGGTTGATATATTTGTATCAATTTATTTATTTATTGCAACATACAGAGTTCTCTAAGATTCTGTGCGTTTGTTTCCCATAAATTCCATGACCATGGCCTATTGCCACGGCCAGTTACGATGTACGGAAGATTAATTACTAAATATGAATCCGAATATTTGATATCTATAAATTATTTATTTTTCACTTTGCAATTTAAAGACAGGCTCTGCCAACGCCAGTGTGGCCGAGAGGTTAGGCAATCGCCCGGAATACGAGGAACGCGGGTTCAATTCCCGCTTCCTGTAGTAATTTATTCAAGTGCTATAATATCGAATCTTTACTCGATATCTAGTAACATCGAGCACGAAACCTATAGATGCGAAGTAAGGGCGACTTTTCTTCGAAACATATCAGTGCTTGGTACTGATACGAAAAGTGTCAATTTAAGTGTATATTATGAATCAGGACATAACAATCTTTTAAAAACACATTTAAGTTTAAATATGTAAAGTAATAAGTGAATTTCTTTGACAAAATGTGTTGAGGAAAAAACGAAGGCATTCCGTGCCAAGGGATTTTGACAGAATTTTTCTTAAACACAGTTAATGACATTTCGTCTCTATAGGTTATGTGCCCGGTGTCTAGTAAGTACTCACAGGATTTCTTCGTGGACGAGGGTCTCCTCGGGGACCGGCGCGGGGGCGGGGGCGACGGTGGCGCTGTTAAGAGGCAACGACTGCGGCCGCTTCAGCCAGCCTATGCGTTCTTCCTACGGGGATAGAAATACAAATAGTAATGCATTTGTTTGCGTAAGTTTGGGTGTATATTAAAGGTAGTTTAGCAATGTTATAAGAGTTAAGACCGACTTTTTTTAAATTGTTTTGACAAATACCAATTACCTAGCCCCAAAAGTAAGCGTGAGCTTGTGCTATGGTGACTAGGATAACGGATATAATAATGAAAAATATTATCGTTTATCTATTATTGTGGTGGGGGTCGCGTCACCACTATATGTATATTTCCTTTACTATTTATCTTAACATTTTTGTACTAAACACATGTTTGTTTTTTTTCCTCGTAGATTATATTTTCTTTGGATGGGGTTAAACATTATTTCCGGGGCCCCAGTCTGCTAAACTACACTAGCAGAGTTGTAGTAGAATCGTAATTAAAATAAAATAAATAAATTTCTTCATTTCAAATATATACATAACAGTGTTTTGCCGAGTTTTCCCGATAAGTAGTCGAATGACACTTGTGTTGGGAATAACACGCTGCTTCCCGTAATTAGTATCTATTTTGTATATTTAAATGTGCGTGTGTATGTGTATGTATGTGTATGTGCATGTGTGTGTGTGTGTGTGTGTGAGTGTGCGTGTGTTTTAAGAGAGAGAGTACGTAACAGAATATGTGTATGAATATGTGTCTGTTTTTGTGTACCTGTAAGCCCTACGGATACAAGCCTTGGGATTGGTATAAGCTCACCACTCACAGGTACTGGTGAATAAGCTTACAATACAAGGCATTAGCCTGTTCTTGTGAATAGGTTCTCAACTTCCTCATAATTTAGTGAGCACAGCCAATCATTTATAATTCTCTTCCAAGTATGAGGCAACATTTAGGTACATATTATTTACATATTTTATGTTTTTTATTTATAATATTATAGATATGGGCCGACTGGCTTAAATATTGCCTTCTAGCAAAAGCCGTACTTATAATCGGGACAGGTGCCACTGCAACTCTCCTTCTTTTATGACTAAGGTATAGGTCAAGGATTTGTGGCATGAATGTAAAAGCCTGGAAACATAAAGTTTTCTGACTGAAAGTAGACCACTAAGTCTATATAGCTTATCCGTGGGAAAAGGATATGGTTTGAAATACATGACTTTGATGAGGGATCTCTGAGCTCTCGGAGCACCCCCCCAGACCGGAATACAGTATATAAGTACAGATTGGGCTAGGGCTATGTAAATCTTATTTAAAAGGGTGTTTGTCATAACATGTCGAAGTGACTTAAACACCCATATGAGCTTTCTGGTTCTATTTATAAGCAGCTCAATATGAGATTGCCAGCTAAGCCGTTGATCCAAAACGATACCAAGATATTTGGTTTGAGTTACTTTGTTAATAGGGGGACAGGTGAAGGCCGAATTAGCAGGGTTTGAACAATTGTGAATTTTGATTTGAAAATTACTATCAGGTTGAGATTTAATAGAAGGAGTAAAACATATATAATTGGTTTTCTGGACATTTAAAGTAAGAAGGTTGTCCCCAAGCCACTTGCACATGACACGCAGGCCCCTCTCAGTCCGTTCCAGAACTGCGTCCCAAGTGTTACCAGAAAATACTACTGCGTAAGAGAAAATCCTCCCCCCGATGTCCTGTAGGCAACACAACTCGTTTATACAGTGTGTCCGTGGATAAAGTGCAATCCCGAAAGGGGATGAAACTAAACCATGAATCATTGACTAGAAAAATATTAAAAAAATATATAAAAAATTATTGTAGGATTTATTGGTATTTTAAGATTTTCATGTTTCATTAAGGACTCTATGTACAAAAGTATTGATTTCTTCCAAAATAATGGGTCTATTTCTTTGAAAAAAAAAAAACAGTATGCCTAATACCTGGCGATGACCATGAAATAATAAATAGTCCGCAAAAAAGTAACTATCTTGGGTAAAAAAATGTATTTTTATGAAAAAAATGATTTTTTTAGACGTTTATTTTAAAAAACTTCAAATTACTAAAAAAATGTGCCCTATAACTATGTAATTTTATAGCTTACTTTTATTCTTTACCATTTTAGCTTCCAAATAAAAAAAAACCAATGTTCTAACTAAAAAAACACGCTATCTACGAACTTTTAAAGTGGAGCCTAATCGTGTTACCGTGCAGGTAGAGACCGTTTTTTTCCATTGTTTCCGTCCTACTCTGTGCCCTTCGGCAGTGTAAATAACTCCTACCTAGCCAATTTTTGAGTTAGAACATTGGTTTTTTTTTATTTGGAAGCTAAAATGGTAAAGAATAAAAGTAAGCTATAAAATTACATAGTTATAGGGCACATTTTTTTAGTAATTTGAAGTTTTTTAAAATAAACGCCTAAAAAATTATTTTTTTTCATAAAAATACATTTTTTTACCCAAGATAGTTACTTTTTTGCGGACTATTTATTATTTCATGGTCATCGCCAGGTATTAGGCATACTGTTTTTTTTTTCAAAGAAATAGACCCATTATTTTGGAAGAAATCAATACTTTTGTACATAGAGTCCTTAATGAAACATGAAAATCTTAAAATACCAATAAATCCTACAATAATTTTTTATATATTTTTTTAATATTTTTCTAGTCAATGATTCATGGTCTAGTTTCATCCCCTTTCGGGATTGCACTTTATCCAGGGACACACTGTATATATTAGAAAGAGAGTCTGGGCCGAGGACGTTTCCTTGCGGGACACCAAAGCAAACGTTAGCTTTTTTACTGTAAAGGCTATCAATCTTTACCTCCTGCGTTCTAGCTTGAAGGTAACTTTTGAAAAGTAAGAGAGGTATGCCTCTTATACCTATATTTTCCAGCCTGTGTACAAGAATAGGCACAGAGACGGTGTCAAACGCCTTTTTTAAGTCCAAGAATACTGTAAGGCATTTCTTACCTCCATCAACCTCAGTGACTAAACCTGAGGTGAGATCTAGAATAGCATCTTGTGCCTTTAATAAGCCTTTTCTAAAACCGTATTGGGAGTTGGATATGATTTTAAATTTATCAAGAAAACTAACCAGTCTACTATTAAGAATTTTTTCTATAATTTTGGAAATAGAGGTGAGTACAGAGATAGGTCTGTAGTTATTAACGTCCGCCCTATCCCCACTCTTGTACACAGGGGTGACTATGGCCCTTTTTAGAGAACTTGGAAAGACGCCAGTATTGAAGCAAAGATTAGCAAGCTTACACATGTGTGGAACAACGAACTCTCTAGCATGTTTTAAAAAAGCCGTTGTAATTGAATAGCATGATTTTGACATTGACCCATACTAGAACTGTCAAAAGCTTACTACTCAATTACGATTCTATTACAATTTTGCTACTGTTATTTAGTAGACTTTTTTGTAGTAAACCATAAAAATATGTACCTAAACATAGTTTTTATCACAATTTACCACGTACCTGCGGGGTACACACGCAGCTGATGTCTGTCTGCGTGGCGGCGGGCGAGCGCGCGCACGCCACGCAGCGCAGCATGTCCTGCATGCACGTCTGCAGCGACGCCACCTGCGACTGCAGCCGGCTGCAGGTCTCGGTCAACTGGCGGACCGCTTCCGTGCTGTCGTCCGAGTCCGAGCGGACTTTCTGCGTGTCTGAGACGTATCTCGGTTATTATTGGTTGCTAGACGAGTAAGGCACCGTTCAAACTATGATAAAAACGAATGGACGGCAAACGTATTTTTTTCCTACGTTTATGCGAATAGTTGAACTCATTGAAACACAATCTACAGTAACCACAAATGCTGTAGTGTTCGAAACGTCAGAATAAAAAAGTCATAAAAGTCATTTATTTATGCATGTAGGGGGGGCACTTATACACGTCCCAGGATGTAAATATATCGCGAAGTAATCTGCAAAATTGTGTTAAATGAGGACGGCAAACGGACTGCATGTGTCTGACTTAACTGGTTAGGAAGGAGACGTATAATTTTCTGTCCTAAATTGAATAAACAATTTTTGACTTTGACATGGAAGCGTTTCTTACCGACCATGTTATCGTCGGTCTAAAGGCTTAAACCGACGATAACATGGTCGGTAAGAAACGCTGGCTGGACGTGCATGAATAAAGTGCTAGAACGGTGCGCTAGATGGCGCTAATAGCTTCTTGTAGCAGTCAACCCTATCGAGTAGCATATTAGTAGATAGGTGTGTAATCGAAAATGTGCTCGACTCTGAGGCGAACTAAACAGCACTATATCGTTGACGACATTGAGTGGATATTTTTTTTAATTTCATTGCAAAGCCAAACTTGTGTATGGAGTAGCAGTACTTATTCTGTGATGTACTCGTAAGGCACTATGATCGGTAAAACTGACTGCGAGGTAGTTCTAGTGGCTGTAACGAACGGACGGCAAACAGACTGTGTGTCTGGCTCAACTAAATAAGGAAGGAAAATGGATCGCAGTGTGTGAACGCATCGTAGAACATCCTGCATGCACTGCATGTCGCTTGCAGGTCTCAGTTAATTGGCGGACCGCTTCCGTGCTGTCGTCCGAGTAGCAAAAACGTACCGACACGCAGCGATCCACTGCAGTGGGCTAATCAACTTGGGTGTTGCTAGCAAGCAACGACACGCGCGCTTGGTTTATTCACCGGTGGCGCGCGGCACTTCGTTGCTGGCTGGACAAGCATGAAAAAAGTGCTAGAAAGGTGCGCTAGATGGCGTTAGTAGCTTCTTGTAGCATTCAACCCTATCGCGACGCATGACAGTACGTCACTGAATAAGATTTGTGTATTATAATTAATCATATTTTAGTGAACGCATCGTTGAACATCCTGCGTGCACTGCAAGTCGCCTGCAGGTCTCAGTTAATTGGCGGACCGCTTCCGTGCTGTCGTCCGAGTCGAAGCGGACTTTCTGCGTGTCTGAAGAGAGTTATCATGGTTACAGCTAGACGTCAGGCACTATTTTTACGTGTTTGAAAGCCAATTCTTGACGTAAGTACTTCCACTACATGCCTATGTCCAATATTTCCAATATACGAGTATGTCTGAGAATAGTTGTCGTGGTTATAGCTAGACGAGTAAGGCTACGTTCACACTAAATATAAAAATGACTTCAAGATTGTTCTAGTGGTTGTAACGAACGAACGGCAAACGGACGTGTGTGTTTGGCGCCACTGGTTAGGAAGGAAAATGGAAACGCTTCCTACCGACCGGGAGTTATGGTCTAATTGTCACCGTCTTGGTTTATCTATTTTTTTAAAATAATGCTCTCCTTTTTCATAGTTTTAGTACAGAAATTATAGTCAAAGCCATCTGCGCGGGACAATCCATCATAATGTCCTCCTAGCCGATTTTCGACTGCAATGGTCAATCTCAACAGAGATTAGCCGACTGCGCGGGAGATATTATAGTGCACTAGTGTGTGCGCAATACACAGGTGCACTTTCTGTTCCTTTACTCTTATAATTCGATGAGACAGCAGTCCGACATGACCGGAGAGAGATCAGGCGCAGGACCAACGGCTTAACGTGCTTTCCGAGGCACGGGGTTGTTAACACCACCACCTTCCTGACTCCGGAGCTGTGTCTAAGTTATTTCAAGACAGAAAAACCCAACACTTTCTGTCCCGACCCGGGATTCGAACTCGGGGACCTTGTAGATAATAGACAGCGTGCTGACCACTAGACCAACGAGGCAGTCAGTATCCATCATACGCTAGTGATGTTTAGAGAAGCAGCATTATAATCGATGTGATTGAATTAGCGTCTAACAAAAACAACTTTATTTATACAACAATAAAGAAGAATAGGAAAAAATTGCAAATACACATAAAGTGAGACATACCTGCAGCTTGCAGAGTAGACACCTTCTTCCAGAGCGCATTAATGGCCTGCATCTGCAACTGTTGGATCTTGCGCTCGCTCTCCAAAGCGGCTTTGGTCGCCTCCATGTCGCATGTTAACCTCCTGAAGAATTATTGCATAATTTATATCGAAAAGGTTTTAAACATAATAATTTTCAATTTATAAAGTTCCTACGTAATTAATTAGTTAATTTCTGTTAAACTAGGACCAATAACACTGTTTGACAGTCGAAGCAACATCGAAAGTGACGACAGGTTGTTATAAACTTCCCCTTATATTTTAGGGGAAGATTACTACTGAAAATAACCAGCCAAAGAATACGATAAATTATTGTTTTTAAGTGATAAGCATTCACTATGCAATCTAAATATATTTTTGCACTTCAAAAAATGACTACCAGAGGCGGGAAGTCATTTTTTCAAGTGCAAAAATATATTTAGATTGCATAGTGAATGCTTATCACTTAAAAACAATAGTTTATCGTATTTGCAAGCTTCATCTTTCGATTGTTAAATACTTGCAATAGTATTTCTTTCGAGTGTTGAGGGTGTAATCCCAAAAACATTGATGAAAGCAACGCGGCATTACAGCGTTAAGAAGCACTTGAAAATTTCGACAGGCTCTGCCAACGCCAGGGTGGCCGAGAGGTTAGGCAATCGCCCGGTATGCGAGGAACGCGGGTTCGTTTCCCGCCTCTGGTAGTCATTTTTTCAAGTGCAAAAATATATTTAAATATATTCAGCCAAAGAATATTCATCTATTAATAGAAGAGCCTAAAATCTCTTTACACTAAAACTACTTTCATCAGGAGATTAACCTCCCATCAAAATGATGACATGATTTTATTACTCGTACTATAGCGTCTAGCCTAGGAAGAGTTCAACTTAGGTTACTTTCGTCTAAAACGCGACACGCGTTGTGTGTACTCTACTCACTGTACATGCTGTCTCGCTCTCATCGATTGTATCGCGTGTAGTATTCTCAGCGTGTCCTTATTCAGGTTCCTGCTGCGGTATCCCCGCCACATTTTCTGTTTGGTGACTGCGGCCATAGACTCCGCGCTCATCTTGTTTATAATCCAACTCTTATATATATGGTACTCACTGTATATGCTGTCTCGCTCTCGCTGCTTGTATCGCGTGTAGGATTCTCAGCGTGTCCTTATTCAGGTTCCTGCTGCGGTATCCCGGCCACATTTTGTGTTTGGTGACTGCGGCCATAGACTCCGCGCTCATCTTGTTTATAATCCAACTCTTATATATATGCTACTCACTGTATATGCTGTCTCGCTCTCGCTGCTTGTATCGCGTGTAGGATTCTCAGCGTGTCCTTATTCAGGTTCCTGCTGCGGTATCCCGGCCTCATTTTCTGTATGGTGACTGCGGCCATAGACTCCGCGCTCATCTTGTTTATAATCCAACTCTTATATATATGCTACTCACTGTATATGCTGTCTCGCTCTCGCTGCTTGTATCGCGTGTAGGATTCTCAGCGTGTCCTTATTCAGGTTCCTGCTGCGGTATCCCCGCCACATTTTCTGTATGGTGACCGCGGCCATAGACTCCGCACTCATCTTTTTCTGCCGTCTCTGGTTGGACGCTAGTTTGATGATCTCAAGCTTGTCTGGATCTATTTGGTCTGTGCTCTCCTGTTTGGTTATGCCGTTTAACTTCTTTTCTTCGGTTTTGATGTCGCCTGAAAATCGTTATCATAAGGCTAAGATTCTACCAGAGATATACGAGGATGTGTGTTAGTTAAGAACCAATAAAATTGGTTCATTTTACGTAGCTCGCTTCGCTAAGCCTCTAGAGCTGCGCTGGGCGAGGCTAGGTGGACACGTAGCCTAATGATTACTTGTTGTCTAGCTAGTTAGTCGTGACAAATTTAATGATGGCAGTGAAAAGATCCGTCGTTCCAAATATTTAGAGGATAAATGTATAGGCTTTTCATTAAAAACGTACTATCCCGTTAATTTATTGAGAGGTTTCGCTTTTTTTTAATAAATGTCAGTGTACATCACAAAATGAAAAATAAAATGTAAGGGATTCCTTTAAAACTTTCGAAAATAAAATACTGTAAATTTAATTGTAGATTACCTTTAGACAAGCTCCCCTTACGTTCTATTTTCGACTTTAACTTCGGGCTGGAAGTCGCACTTTTGGGTAGCTTAGGCGATCCCCCCTTGATGTTCTTATTCGGCTGAACAATCTGTCTATGCGGTCTCTCCTCCTGTACACTGCTATTGCTGGATTGCGAAGACGTATTAGAGATGCTGTTGACTGAGTGGTTGACTGGCTTTGGTATGGTTCTTTGGATGTCATAGATGGGGTCCTGGTAGTCCGGGCTCATGAGTGATTCCGGTACGGGAACCATTTTGGACGCCGCTTCTAACGAGTGGTTCACTGGTTTGGATGGCGGTTGTTCTGTGGACGAAACAATTAATTAAATAAAAACGGATAGGAACCATCTCGCTTACGTCAGCTGTCAAACAACAAAAACGCATCATGAACGTTTAGGAGCTACAATGTTACAGACAGACACACAGATACACAAACACCAAAAGAACTTGTATTATGGAAATCAGAAACAGCGGTGGTATCACAACACCCAGACCCGAAATATATAAAAAAATGGTTTATTGTTTACTATATTGATCCGATCAGGGATAGACCATGAACAAATGGCTTTCATAAACGTCTCAGTGCCAGAGGTCTTGAATATTGGTGTCATGGGGTAAGGAAAACAAGGACTTAAAAAAACCGGCCAAGTGCGAGTCGGACTCGCGCGCGAAGGTTCCCGTACCATTAACTTAAAACATTAGACAGTATAGGCAAAAAAAGTATATATTTTTATTTTATTTATAATTTCAAAAGTATTCATCACAGGATACCCGAAACAATTTTAAATAAGAGTTTCCGCGGCTGTTTCTTTACGTGAGTGATTTGAAGTTTATAGATCCAAGACTTTTGAAATTACAGGGGGGGGGGACACCGTGTAAACGACTTTGGCGGGCTATATCTCGCAAATGGTAAAGCTGATAAAAAAGTGTTGTATGGAAACCCTACCTTATTTTCATAGTCCTTTTTAACCTTACCCCACACAAGAGGGTGCACTAAAAAAATAATTCACCCCCCCCCCCCCCCTTGAGGGGAAATCTCGTGTGAAGGGATACCTCACAGGCCCATTTAAATCTTACCTGGCGCTTTCTCCCTCTCTTTAATGCTGTCTCTTTTCTCCCCGCTATACATCAGCCCCGGCGAGTCAAAGCTCTGGCTCATTGCCTGGGGTATGCCAGGGATGTCACCAGAGCATGACATTGACATCTGGTGTGAAGGGGATCCAGACTTCGACATGGCTGAGTGGTAGCTGGATGTCAAACGGTCCGGAGATCGGCCCATGTGGCGAGAAATACGAGCTGTGGTAATAAATAAATAAATTGTTTCAACAAACACACCAATTACCTAGTCCCAAGCTAACATACTTAAATACATTTAAAAACATCCATGATTTAGGTACAAATGCTCGTGCTCATCACACAAACATTTGCCCCTTGCGGGATTCCAACTTGCAACCGCCTGGTTTAGGAGTCCGGGGTGCGCACCACTACACCAAGACGGTCGTCAATAAAAACAAATATAAAAATAAGTTGATCAGATAAATCTGGTACCTAATGTGTTTGATCAAACATACACATACACACATACGCATAGTGTACGGGAGTTCGACAATTATAAGTATAATGAAGTAAATAAGTACCCACTTATTTATTTAGATGTTTAAAAAAATTATAATTAAAATTTAGATTCGTTATTGGCTGTAGGCTTAGGTTTTAAGTTTAAGCACATACAGGGTGTGGCGTAAATAGTGGTCCAAAGCAAAGGTGTGGATACACTGTACACTGAAGCACCACATACCAGTATTAAAAAAAAAAATATGTACAGGGTTTTCAAAAAAAATTTTTTTTCAATTTTTTTTAGAAATCGTTACCTTGCCTTACAAATTTGGTTATAATTTCCAAAAATGACGGTTTTTTTTTATCCATTTTTTTTATTATTATTGCTGATCACTTGTACTTAGTACTCCATTCGTTTTTTTTTTATTACAAACTGAATTTAATAAAAAAATATAAGTTTCTTTCAAAATTCAATACTCACTGCTAGCAAATCGTTTGACTTTCAATGCTTTTGGTGCAAAAAAAATGTACCACACTGTCAGTGCCCATTGTTTAAAAAAAATGCCCATCTTTGGACCACACAGAAAAAAATTACAACCCTTGTAAACCCTTGAACTTCAAATAAATTGTTTTTCTGAATTGGGCTCCTTTTTGTTTCGAAAAGCAATAACTTTTTTCCTGTAAGTCGTAACACTTATTGTTGCACCATTTTAGAATCTGCAAAAGATGGGCATTTTTTTTAAACAATGGGCACTGACAGTGTGGTACATTTTTTTTGCACCAAAAGCATTGAAAGTCAAACGATTTGCTAGCAGTGAGTATTGAATTTTGAAAGAAACTTAATTTTTTTTATTGTAAAAAAAAAACGAATGGAGTACTAAGTACAAGTGATCAGCAATAATAATAAAAAAATGGATATAAAAAAACCGTCATTTTTGGAAATTATAACCAAATTTGTAAGGCAAGGTAACGATTTCTAAAAAAATTAAAAAAATTTTTTTTTTTTGAAAACCCTGTACATAATTTTTTTTTAATACTGGTATGTGGTGCTTCGGTGTACAGTGTATCCACACCTTTGCTTTGGACCACTATTTACGCCACACCCTGTATACTGCACTCGAGCTGTGTATCTCGTAATAAAATAAAATAAAATGGTCGATTCCTTTGTTGTAAATATTTTTTTTATATTAAGTGACTTCTAAGTTCTAACTATTACTTCAGAGATCATGTTTTCAGAATCCAGACACAATAGAAAATCAATTGTTATGAGGCCGCCGGCGATCTTCCGATCATCAAGGGGTAAGCATAGAATGCACAAGGTTATTTTGTTTGAACAAACAAAGCTTTAGAATGGATTTACTTGGCCTAGTCTTTTTACTCTAGGCTTGACTTTTTAACGAATAATATCAACATTCAATCGTTGTTCTTTTGGGGTAGAAAAAAACACAGATAAACCTGTGTTAGAATTGTTGACGAAACAGAAGAGCGACTGGTGGGAATTAAAGCGTACGATAACTTGCCTTTTGTAATTCGAAATGGGTTTGCTCTTGACTCTAGACTAAGCCAGACGTGGCGTAGACAGAGTCGACGGTGGAGCGAGCTCAACCAAAAAGGTTCTAGCACTCCCACTCACCGACGGAACACAGCTAGCAAACTAAACAAAATAGTGCTGAATCAAAATTAATATCTTAAACTTACACTGTACTCTTGGCGACTGTAACTTTGGTTTCAACGGACTGTGGTTTTGGTCTTTTAGCTGCTGTTGATGATGCTGAGCCTGAAACAAATGAAAACATGATTATGACGTTTCTATACTTTCTCAGGCTACACACTTCTTACAGTTCTATTGTTATGGTACGACGACAGCATATCACATGAACACTGAAACATCTTATGTAGTTGTAGGGGCGATATTGCATTGAAAATGTGTAGTCTGATGTGCTGACCACTGTAAAGTACTATTTGATATTGGTTGATACTATTAATACTTTTTACTACTAAAGCTACTGTTCATATTCTTATATCCCTTTAAGCTACTAAAGTTCATATTCTTTTATACGTTTTGTATGGCGATGGTAAACCGTGACGTTATCGCATTAAACAAAATATTAACTAATTCTAAAATTAAGGACATAAGCAGCAAATTTTATTCTAAGCAGTATTTTTTTCTTAAATGGGGTATTGATATTAGATATTATTGCACTTAAAAAATTACCACCAGAGGCGGGAATCGAACCCGCGTTCCTCGCATACCGGGCGATTGCCTAATTGGGGTATTGATATTTGCAAAAATGGTGTCAACGCCATATTTTTAGTGTTAGCACACCATTATTGTTGCTGTGGTATGTTACGCTGACATTTCGTTTCCACGGGTCATACCGGTCGTAAATATCACGAACGCTTTTTCTGCATACCTCAAAAAATTAAGCAAATCAAACTCAACCATACCCTGCTAAGAATAAGGCGCATTTCTGCATTCTTAAGTAATGCAAACAAATAAACTCACACTCAACCTTACCTTGCTAAGAATAAGGCGCAGTTTCCTCTGGTCCTCTGTCTCCAGCGCGTCTGCGGTAAGAGGGCAGGTAGAGGCGAGGTATTCGCACAATTCCTGATGCTGGCCGGAGTGGAAGTGGCGACCCTTGCCTTGGCTGTACAGCCATTCTGCTTTTAGGCTAAAAAAAACAATTATAGTAGTCTAAAAGTGTGTGTGTACTGTGTACCCATAAAAGGCTTCGGAATATAACATTGCAACCGTTTCGAACTAATGTCTTAGATCAAATTGCGCACAAATAAAGATGGCAGCTTATGGATCTTATGGATTATTACAAAAGGAATTATTTAGTGGGATTCCTGACGTTTAATTGTATTTTAACAATAGGATAAATTTTGAGTAAAAAATCTCTTCCTATATTGACATAAATGCAGACAATTTATGTAATTTAAACTACTACATTACAACTACTAATTAGTCGTTTGTAGTATAATTAGTAATTGCGAGCGAATACTAACGCTTGAGTGGTCACTTGGCCAGTAATAATGAAGATGTTGCATATTCAAAACGCGAGGAGAATATCAAAAGCCGTTGTAAGAAATGTGCATGCGTATTATGTATGTAAATTCAAGACGTAACAATATCTGCGCCGCGTTACTATTACCGTAATTTGCATCCGAATAACAAAAGGAGCTTTTTTTAGCTTAAAGCTTGGATGTAAGAGAAAATAGTGTGTGTAAAATACCACTAAGGCCTGGGTTCCGAAGTAGTAATAAAATAAGTAATAATTATTTTATTACTATTATTACTTATTTTATGTCCATGTAGGTACGCGTAGCCTTTATTTGAATTAACCTACGCATTAGCTAACCTGGACTAGCGCAAGGCCTATCATCGGAGTTAAAACCTAATCCAGACATTCACAAATGGGCCTTAGTATAAATTGAATGAATTACTTAGACGACCTCCGTGGTCGAGTGGTGTACACACCGGTTTTCATGGTGTCGCCAGCTCTGGGGTCCCGGGTTCGATTCCCGGTCAGGTCAATGTAGAAAAATATTTTTCTATATTGTCTTGGGTCTGGGTGTTTGTGGTACCTTCGTTGTTTCTGATTCCCATAACACAAGTGCTTTAGCTACTTACTTTGGGATCAGAACAATGTATGTAATGTTGTCCACATTTATTAAAAAAAAAAAAAAGAACTATGATGCAAGTCTTACCTCTCAATGGCGCTGACGACGAAACCGTCAATACTTTTGACGCTGAGGATCCAGTTCAGAACAAACGGCCGGTAGTCGAAACCTCTAAGTATTTTGGAGTTAAGGACATAATTACATTAAGTACATCTAGTAAATATAACAGGGTGTTCCAAACAGTGACGTTCACTATTTGTATTGATTCCTTACATCCAGGGCTATCCAAATATACCCTACTAGTGGTTTCCCGCGACTTTGACCGCAAGAGATGGTTGAGTTATTTTTCATATTTCATCTCCCATTTCACCTCCTTAATGTTTTTATATCGCGACAAAATGTAGCCTTTGTCCTTTTCAAGGTCTCGAACTGTCTTCATACTAAATTTCATCACAATCGGTTCATCGGTTTAAGCGTCAACAGGTAACAGACAGACAGACAGACAGACACACTTTCGCATTTATAATATTAGTATGGATGTATGTTTGCCGAATTTTCGTAGTTTTCAAGTTTTTTTTTTTGTATATTGTGAAAATTTTCATACATTATATTGTGTATATGTTTCGATAGCCCTGTTTCAATGCAAGGCATCCATTTTTGGACGTCACTGTTTTAGCCCACCCTGTATAAATAATCTGTTTATTGTAAAAAAAGGATACAGCTTGTCCTTCCCAGCCATAGCCACACAGGGGTTGCCCTGTATAGTGAAGCTCTCCAGCTTGGTCAGGTGTACTAAGTGGCACAGCTCGTTGAGGTCGGGCAGGCAGTTGTGAGCGAGCGCTAGGTGTTCCAACTGACCGGGCAAGTAGCGGTCGCACTGGCGCAGGTCCACTATCCGATTGCGCTCCAGGCTTAGGTACTAACAGAGAAAGTGCTAGTAAGATAAGGCACGAAATCAATAGTAGCACCAGCAGTAGCTCAACATAGGAATTGCACGAATTGATTCCACCGGCCCCTTTCTACTATCGGGACATAAGACGCAGGCGGGGGCACAGATTACATAATAGTTACTACGTAACAGATAAATCACTCCAAGGAAAATCGACCATACCTACTTTTATAATAGCCTACAATTTTTTGTCGCAGACCGCTGCGCCCGAAAATGTGCCTTATGTTTCGAACATGACGTTATTATTCCTCTGCAGGTATAAGAGTAAAACTATTAAAGTCAGGGTTGCCTATTTCGATACAAGGCCTATTTTATTTGTAGCTTGGTTTGAAATGTTTTACAATGATAAAGTGATTTACAAAATCCTTACCTGTGCAAAATTTTCGGTTGTCCAGAAAAACAATTCGGATTCGTACAAACAGTTTTAATAAGCAGTAATATAGAAAACAAGATCCATAATGTTATTTTGTGATAAATTATTTTCAAAAATGTATTTATACATAGTTATAAAAAGCATGTGTAAGAACTTTCAGTCTGCCGTAAAATTATGATGACATATTAAAAGATTTAAAAAGTTCAAAGATTGGAGACTCTGATAAGTCCAGAATTTTATTAAAATCTGAGACTAATTCAGGACATATTATGCTTCTGGTTGCATTTGTACAGTAAATACCAGATGTATAAATCATATACTTAATTATTTTGCATAAAAACGAATCGACCGTAACACAAATAATTCAAGAGTGCGTACGCGCGCGCCCGTCGGTTGTTGACAGCCTACTGATTTACGCACCTCCGTCGGTGCGCTCGAGAGTAGGCTATTAACGCGCGCAAGTACATTGAGTGAGAGATGCCTGGCGGGGGTTCCACCCTTATGTCGTTGACATACCACTAATACGCACCAAACGTTTTAAATCTTCGTTCCTCTTGCGTACGGCTAGAGAGTGGAATTCGTTGCCAGCTGAAGTGTTCCCTAAACACTACGATTTGGATTTCTTTAAGAAAAGAGTAAATAGGCTGCTTCTAGACAGACATGTCCCATCATCGGCCGCATCGTCACTTACTATCAGGTGAGATTGCGGCCAAATGTCTGCCTATTAAAATAAAAATAAAAAAATGGCCTGCGCCTGCGGCTCGCCGCATGCGCCCCCTCGGAGCCGTGGGGCTATCATGGAACTATGGGAGTGTATGGAACCCTTTCCGAGCGATGCGCAATGGCAGCATTCCATACAATCCTATAGTTCCGTGATAGCCACGCGGCTACCAGAGCCGCATGCGGCTTGACGCAAGCCGCCAGCCGCATTGCTCCGGAGTCGACCTTAAGATACAGTATTAAAATGTTTAGCTTCTGATCCTGACCATAAAAATACAGAAAAATCACACAAAGATCTTTTGCTACCACACAATAAAGCGCAATTCAGATCGCGGAGCGTCAATTCGCCTAGATATTTGCTTCTCTTTCTAATCTCACTTGGACATGGCTCGTGATCGTGACAGCTAATAGTCCGTACAGAGATACAAGACAATTAAATTAAAAACATGGCTGCCGACTCTTGGGTCAGCCAGCTCACACCTATAATAGATGCTAGCGTCATGGGCGGCTGGAAATGGTTGCAAGGCAGTGCACTTGCATCTCTCTAGCATGGTGATTCGAAGTTGTGCAGTCAGCACCGTGCTTTATTTAGATGCTAAACACTTTAAAATAGGAAAATAAAATTATTTCCTTTAATTTTCGCTAAGTAACTGGCTGCAGTCGTCCGTGCTAAGCCGAGGCGACAGGATCCTCTCTTGAGGATGCCGCGTGGAGTGGCAAAACGCACGTTGGTTTTGAGTTCTAACAACTTGAATTAACTTTACCAGCAACTTAACTACAGTTGTAGTGCATGCATATTGAGGGAGCTTGCGGGCAGTGCATTCTGCATTTGCCTGAACTAATACCCAACGCAGTAGCGGTTGGTGTGGTTTGGTGCCTGTGCCAGCGTCTCTTAGCGGAAATTTAAAGCAAAATACTACATACATAATGTTATTTACCTATTTAATATTGGATTTCCGCAAAGTAACGCCTGATTCCAGCAATAATGCTAAGCACTTTTTTGGTCGATACTCGCGCCCAATAGCGCAAACATTATTTACAGTGGCACAGTATTTTAACGACTCACAAAAACTCATTAAATTAAATTTCGCTCACAAAAATTGATAAACTGTGATAGGACAGTCCCATCGGATGACACATTCAATCAATTTTTGTGAGCGAAATTTTATTTCGTAAGCACTTGAAAAAAAATTGCTAAATTTATAAAAATAATAAATTCAGATTGTTACTTACTTTTAAGCTCTTCAAATAGGAAATGTCAGCAATGAAAGAGATTTGGTTATTTGACAGATCCAGGTGCTCCAAATGCATGTTGTTATTTAAATGTTCAATTGATTTTATGTTGTTACCTAAAATGTAAACAAATGGTAATAATGTAATACATAATGAATAATTTAAGTATTCATATCCTGTGGGATCAAATTATATGTCCTGCACCAGCCAATTTAATAAAATATTCAGCTACTACATTCTCAAAAATTTGCTAAATTATTTTTTTCAGCTATGCAGACATAAAACTTTATCATTGCAATAATAAACTTTAATTTTCCACCTTTTTATGCTAAGTGCGGAGAACACCCTAGTCATACTAAACTCCACCTTCTTAATATCAAATGTTGAAGTCATAAGTTATCAACTTATCATACATAATAGTTAGGAATATCTACTATCTAAGAACTAAACTAACGAAAATTCTCTTGAATGAAATCTATACTGTGTTTTATAGTACTGTCTGCTAGGCTAACACAGTTGTAAAACAATGGCAAACATTGTAAGTTGATCTTATTAATGTATAGAGAACTGTGTCATAATTTTATGCAAGGCTGACTAACTATTCCAACATCTATTGACTGCTTTATTACAACCTATTATTAACAGTATTTGCTGATCTCCATACTTTACATTTGATATAAATATAAAACATATTTTTTATAAACATAATAAATACATTATCCACAGTAATTCAAAAGGTTTAAACCTTAGCATATATCATATTTCCAGACACAAAAGAAAATTAATTGTTATTGGACCACCCACGGGTCTTATGGGGTTTGACAGTTAAAATATAAATAGCTGATTTAAAATCAATGACAGATAAGCGTAATTCAATAATTAAAACATACATTTTAAATTACCCATCTCATATGTAGACAAGGCCTGAACTTAGTTTTAATATTTTGGGGTAAGACAGTATATGTGCAGATTATTTATAGGGTCCCATTTTTACCCTTTCCCATTTTTAAAAGTAACAACTTACCAGCTAATTTTAATACTTTTAGGTATATCAGATCTTTCAGTCCCTCGATTTGAAGAATTCCATTATTGTTCAGAGAGAGTATTCGGATGTTAGTAAGTCGAGACACTCCATGCATGCGGAGTAAAAAATTGTTGCATATTGAGAGCTAAAAGTAATAAATTGTTTTCTACATATACACAAACTTACTACCCGACCAAGCCAACTAGGCAACTGCTAAACAACTTTAGACAGAGAATACAATGAAAATACAGATGGAAATTACAAAGCAATGGTTTAAAATAAACTTAGGCACTTCTAAATTGTAACAATATTGCTTTTTAATAACCTTTGGCAATTTTATTGTATTCGTCTTCGTAAGTCGTTTGCCTGTTGTCTGGTTGGCTTGGTCGAGTAGTAAATGATTAACATCTAATAAGAATAAAATGTATAATGCTAAAAGATCTATAGTTATAGGACAGTAATCTATTATTGGTACTTATGAAGAATGTAGAACATTATTAAGGATAGTTTTGTTAGGTCTAGGACCTCAATAATTTTGAAATTGGATAAATGAAACTAATTGGATTTAAAGTGGTAATAATAACTTTAAAATCAAACCGAAACAAGGTGTTCATAGCTTACGTTCTCCACACGGCTGTACGTGTCGATATTGTCCAGTCGTTGCAGCTCATTCTGATCGAGGACTAAATTAATAACTGTCTTAGATTCGTCTGCAGGCGCTTTCTCTATTTTCTTCAACCCACGCCTCGATAGATCCAATGTTTCAATCTTTGGTTCGTCTGTGGATAAAATCACTGTGAGATTTACTGCAGTACCTAAAGCTACATTAGAATAACCAATATTTACCCATATTTGTATTAAAAAAACATCCTTTTAAAATACTTTAAGAATACGAAGCGATTTCCACAAAAATTCAACACAATTCACAATTCAACTCTATCAACATTTGTGTTTGACGTTAGGAAGCAGTTCAGAAATCAAATCAGTCAAAATGCAGAGGCTGCGTTCCCTTTGCGCCAACAGCGATAAAATCACTGATATCGCGCTCACAAACCAATCCGATTTGGTGTTAGCGAGCCAATGATAGAATGTAACGACGTTTTGTTTGTTTCGTCTGTAATAATCACCAGTAACATATTTTTGGTGTTTTTCAGTTTATTTTAAATTTTCTGCACAAATGTAAAATTTTAACTTTCTTTTTTGACCCAAAAGGGAACTAAACCACATATTGAATACTAGTTACTAAACGTCAAATTTGACATTACGCTCACAGTGCTAACGCCGAAGAACGATATCACCGTGAGCGCAAGATGGCCGCGGTAGAGACGTCATTACAGCTATCGTTGGCTCGCATTGATTTATTAATAAATCAATGTTGGCTCGCTATGACACCAAATCGGAACGGTTTGTGAGCGCGATATCAGTGATATTATTTGGCATGTGAAGATGGACAGCATCCTGTGAGAGATGCGTCTACTTCCGGTCTAGCATTGTGACGTCATTGCGTCAGTTGGGTTTTAATTTAGTAGTTGAATTGACTTACTTCCGATTGGCGCCATTTTAGTCACCAGGTCGAGTTGGCTCGAAGTTTCCTCATAGTGTCGTTAACTTTCAAACTAGCAACATCATAAGCAGAAGCTCTGCTTAAATTAAGTCAGAAAAATATATCTCCGCAATTAATAAAAACGTTTTTTTCTCCTAAACTCTTTAAACAAAAAATAAAAAAATAAATGTGAATTACTATGAGTGCTCTACGCTCTTATATACAACGCACAGGTGGAGTCGATAAATGGATACGCCCTTGGTTCCACATGAACAAGGATCACAAGAAGCCAGCCGCCCCTAAGCAAACTCCGAAGCCTGGACCATCTCGTGAGTACTAAAATCAGCCCTTTCGCTCAGAGCAACGGCCGAGAAGTACAAAACCAGACAACAACTCCTCAGGCCCTAAGACGACGAATTCACAAAAATTCAGAAATTTTAACCGTAAAGAAGGGCAGAGTAACGAGAAGAATAAAATCACTAAGTGACTATTCATGTTGAGGTGCTTGTGGCGCAGTGGCGGCAGCGCTTTGGTAGTGATACCAAAAGTTAAGCAACCCACGGCGCGGTCGTGATTGGATGGGTGACCATTCCGACCATTTAAGTGACTTCCATGACAAGCATCTCCGTGCTTCGGAAGGCACGTTAAGCAGTTGGTCCCGGCTAATATCTGTGGTATTAGTCGTTAAGCCTAGTCAGAGGCCCTAGGGCGGCTTGATAACTTCTGACAGTAAGGTTTGTCACTTGCCTTACATACACCCCTCCACCAATCCGCACTGAGCCCGCGTGGTGAAGTATGGCTCGTTCCTCCTCATAGTTGAGGTGAGGCCTTTTCCCAGCAGTGGGATCTAATAGGCTGACTTATTATAAGTGACTATTCAATCCAACCAAGCAAATTTTACAGGGGCTGCCTCCGAGCGTATCGAAGGCAGTGGCAGGCGTGTCAGGCCCCGAAAGCCATCCTGTCTATGATCTCAGGGATGCGTCTGCCATTCACCTCCAAGCCGGTGCTTGTCTCACCAACACAGCGCAATATATTCAACGCTTCAGCACACACGTATCCCCCGACATGACCGCACAAATCGAAGCTCTGATAGAGCAGCAAGTACTCGAGATACCCAATCAGAACTCTCTAGACATGAGCTTCTTCTCCATAATGTTCCTTCGCAAGAAAAAGGACGGTTCAAATCGACCAATATTGAATCTCTAACGGCTGAATCAATTCATAATCCCCAAGAGGTTTATGCTGATCTCTCATTTCCAAATACCAAAATTTCTCCAGAACCAGGATTGGATGACCAAAATAGACCTCTCATCAGCGTACTTCCATGTACCGATCAAGGAGTGCCACCGCCGATTCTTACGCATGACCTATCAAGGGAAGGTACTTCAAATGACCAGTCTCCCGTTCGGGCTTTCATGCGCACTGAAAAACTTTGCTACAATCACGAACTGGGTAACCCATATGCTCCGGAAGAAAGGTATGAGAATACTGGGTTATCTCGACGATTTTTTACTAGTAAACCAGTCCAGAATACGATTGGAAAAGGAAGTATCCATCACCATTCGATTTCTGGAAAAGCTCGGCTGGGCGATCAATTACGAAAAGTCTGTGATGATACCTAGTCAAGAACTCGAATATCTTGGCATCGGATGGAACACAGCGACAAACATCAAATCTCTCCCTCAGAGAAGCATCAACTCAATATCGTCGACTTCGGACAGAATACTCAATGCAGGTACCATAACAATGAAAGAGTGTCAGCAGCTGTTGGGTACCCTGAACTTCGCCAACTACGTCATCCCAGGCGGATGGCTCAGATGTCGTCACCTCCAGAGGTTTTGCCGCAACCTAAGGAACTCACCCTACAATCGGCAAGTCCCCATAACACAGGAGGTAAGTTCGGACCTGAAGTGGTGGCTTTCTGCAATCCGACAACCGGCGAACAGCTCCCTGCACGACCATCCAGCTCAACACTTCCTGACGACCGATGCAGCAGACTACGGCTGGGGAGCCAACCTAGACGACTACAAAATATCAGGCAAGTGGACCCCGAATCAGGCAAAATGGCATTGCAACCGCAAGGAAATGTTTGCAATAATATCAGCCGTAAAGAGCTTTAAACACCTGCTAGAAGATACCCACGTAATACTTCAATCGGACAATCGAACAGTAGTCGCCTACATTCGGAACGAGGGGGGGACACAATCACAGCCATTACTAGAGCTGACTCACCAACTATACCAATCACTTCATCGTTGGAAAATAACCCTAACGGCGGAATACCTTCCGGGCCGCTTCAATCAAATAGCGGACAGTCTCTCAAGGGGCAAAGAACCACTGGAGTGGCACCTTCTAAAACCAGCCGTCCTGAGAATATTCCAGAGGTTCGGGAAGCCGGAGATAGATCTCTTTGCCTCCAAGAACACCAAGGTACTGCCAACCTATGTATCGAGAGATTTGAGAGACTCATCAGCAGCTTTCTGCAACGCGTTCAGCAGGAAATGGGTCTACAAGCTCGCATGGCTCTTCCCTCCTCCGTCACTAATCCCCAGAGTGTTACACCACCTAAACACGGCGCAAGGTACGTTCCTTTTGGTGGTTCCTCTCTGGAGCCGAACCTATTGGCTCCCAGACCTCCGCCGCAGAGCACAAGGCCCGCCGATGAGAGTGAGGAACCTCCATCAAGTTCCTATAGATCAAACAACGGGTCTGCCCCCTCCACAAGTAGAGAGCATGAAACTTTTAGTATGGAAAGATGGGGGTGGGCAGAGGCCCTAAACAACTGGACGGAAGATGAAAAAACGCTCCTCAAACGCAGTTGGCGAGAGTCAACTCTAAAAACGTATAAACCAGCCTGGACACGTTGGGTAAAGTGGTGCAAAGACAACAATTACAACTACAAACACCCTACCGGCAGCACAGTAGCAAAATATCTAGCACAATTACACATAAAGGAATTTTTTTCTTTTTCTACTATCTTAGTTCACAAATCTGTAATACTAACCCTAGGCTCGCCCGAAGAAAAACTTAAATCTAATTTTCTTATAAATCATATGCTGAAAGCAATCTCCTTACAACAGCCTGAAGCAGTAAAGGCCCCTATTTGGGATCCATCCGACCTGACTTCATGGTTAAGCTCAAATTACCCTAATCGGATTAACCTTTATGAATCTTCCCGCAGACTAGCTTGTATCTTGCTCCTGGCATCCGGTCGGCGTGTCCACGACCTAACCCTATTAAAAATCACACCGGAACATTTTCAAGACAGTGGTGATAATGTGATATTGTGGCCTAAGTTCGGGTCTAAAACTGACACAGCTTCCTACAGACAATCCGGCTGGAAGCTAACTGTTAACCCTAACAATAATATCTGTCCCATCTTCTGGCTAAGGAAATTATTAGAAATAGGTAAGCAGAGGCGGACAGCGGAATGTGAAGGTGCTTTATTTATTTCTATTACAGGCGAAGCTAAGGCTGCCACTAGGACCCTAATAGCAAACTGGGTAAAAACAGTGCTTAAAGACGCCGATATTAAGGCATCACCATTTGCAAAGTTTTACTGTAAACAGATCAGAAACAGACCTATAACTGAAGCCCCAAGCAACCCTCTTACTAATAGTTTTGAACCGATCTAGTTTAATTTACAGTTAGTCACGAAAATAATTTATTTATTTTGTAATTCCTATGATTATAATAGGTTAAGTTTATTCCATTGTTTAGACAGCTACATGTACGCATTGTATACGTTGTTATTTATTTCTTTTTTCAGAATGATTACTCCTAGTTGACGTACATATAGGTACGAACAATTAAACCAATATATAAGTATAACAATATTGCTTTATTTACCTTAACACTAATAACAATAGCTACATATCTTATTACAGCTCCACTGAAAAGGTAACCTTTGTATTAATCGATAAATACACTTGCTTATCACATCATCTAGTCTCTTTCAGATACAAATATCATCAAAGACTTCATCACATAGCGTCGTTGAGCAGTCACCAGGAGCTAATAAACACATCTCTCACAGGATGCTGTGCATCGTCACATGCCAAATAATAGTACAAGTTTTACAAAACAATAAAACTCGTATTATTGAGCAGAGACGATGCACAGCATCCCATGAAGGCCTCCTGGCGAGTCTTCTATGAGGAAGCCAACTCGACCTCAGGTGATTAAAATGGCGCCAATCGGAAGTAAGTCAATTCAACTACTAAATTAAAACCCAACAGGAAATGACGCAATGACGTCACAATGCTAGACCGGAAGTAGACGCATCTCTCACAGGATGCTGTGCATCGTCTCTGCTCAATAATACAAGTTTTATTGTTTTGTAAAACTTGTACTATTATCGCTGTTTGCGCATAAGGGTACGCAGCATGTCATAGAAAAACTAGGTTTCGCAAACGTGCCGCTAGGGGCGCTGACCAAAGGACAATGTAAAATAAGATTTTTAGGAAGATCCGTACCGATCCGTCCGCTTAGAATAATAACACATTATTCTAATATATTATTTTAAGTCCGTCCGTAGGTACTAGGTACCAGCTTGCGCCAAGTTTTTTAAAAAACAAATTTTACTCTCAAGTCTAGTTAAACGGTTTTATTATTATTATGTTTTTACAAGATTTTATCTTTCTCCATCAAAAGATGGGTGTTTATAACCTCTGGCGCGGGCCTCCAACCATTATTATTATTATTATTTAGCTCACCCCGTTTGTTTTATTTATTATTCTTGGGTCAAATTTAGTAATTCAAATTTCACCCTCTTCCTGTCAACCGATTAATCTGAAATTTTGTATACACTTTGGATTTTGGTGACAATACCATTATGTTTATTCATTATCATTATAAATTCAAGATGGCCGCCGCTACAAAATGGCGGATAATTTATGTTTTATTAATCCCATCAATATGGGTATCAAATAAAAGGGCTCAACAAGCAGAATACAATATACTATAAAAAATTGAAATCCAAGATGGCAGCCGCTACAAAATGGCGGATAACTTAGGTTTTATTAATCCCATCAACATGGGTATCAAATGAAAGGTCTCAACAAGTAGAATACAATTTACTATGCAAAATTGAAATCTAAGATGGCCGCTGCTACCAAATGGCTGATAACATTTTTTTTATCAATCCCACCAATATGGGTATCAAATAAAAGGGCTTGACAAGAAGAATACAGTGCACTATACAACCTCAATATTTAAGATGGGCGCAGCCACCAAATGGCGTATAATAATAAGATTTAAATATAGAAATTGAATCTGTAATTTAGGTATCTGATTAATCCAGCCTGAATCCACCACCCAAGTCAAGATTTTGTATCGTGTTGACTATCGGGCAAGAAACCTTGCAATAATGAAGCACTAAATGAATTAAACAGAATGCGAAATAAAAACTAAAAACTAGAAAATAAAAATAGGTAAAAAAACTTTTTAAGTTAAACGGTTTTATGTTAAACATACATTGCAATGTTTAAGATAAATGTACTAAAAACCAAAAAATAATTAAATAGATACAGTCGTGGGAATTATAAACATATGACTAGACTAAAACAAAACCGTGGGGCACGTCAATTGTCTACAAATTATCGACTTAATGTGCGATAGAAGAATCGTTTAATTCGTCTTTAAAATTGGCAGTTGGCCCGCAGAAGGTGAGGAAATTACTTACTATTTTCTTGCTCATGGAAATTCCAATAGTTATACACTCCATGTAAATAAAAGAGATGTTTCAACTAGTTTATCGTTGGACATTCACACTGCTGGCTGGCGAGGAATCGTTTCACTGCTCGTAGTTTGTCTTTAATCGACAAAACATATGATAAAAGTACAACTCGCTCACCACTATGAAACCCTAAAACTCGCTTATAATCGAGCTTGCTAGCTTGTTTCCACATTCTAGCCCTACTTATCACACGTCCATCGTTGTCGGTTGAACAACTGCCTAATTATAGTGTAACATTACAAAACAAACATTTTAATCAACGATTGTAGACAATTGACGTGCCCCACGGTTTTATTTTAGTCTAGTCTATGCATATGTTTATAATTCCCACGACTGTATCTATTTTATTATTTTTTGGTTTTTAGTACATTTATCCTAAACATTGCAATGTATGTTTAACATAAAACCGTTTAACTTAAAAAGTTTTTTTACCTGTTTTTATTTTTATTCAACTTTCCACTGCCAAAAATATTTTATCAATGTTTAACCACATTTTCGAAATATCACAAGAAATTAAAACACACCTGATTATATTTGAACCTACTGGTAACGATTTTTCTAAAACTGGGAATCGAACCCAAAACCTCATTTATAGGCAAAAGCTTTTAATTTTACATGTGCAAGATAAACTACAAAAGGTACCTACTAAACAATATTAAGAAAACTTATGAAATTTTAAGTGATACCCAAAAGTACAAAACACCGCGTTATGTACCTATATTGGGTTCAAACTTTTAACGATAAATGGTGTATGGTCGTTTTTAAGCTACTGTTTTAGGAAGGTGAGTAGATATTTTTTATTGTGAATTTATTTTAAAATATAATAATAGTGAATTTCGGCAATGTCGAAATCTAGGACTTTGTTTAAATTGTAATTTAACATTAAAATTAAACTGTTTTACTTGTTATTGGTTTATATTTCCGTTTTACCTGTTTCATTCTCAACAATAAATAAAACAACTAGATACGAGTGCCACTACCACGATAGTTTTTTTTCCATAAGCAAAAGTTGACAGCCAGTTTCCATAAGAAAAGTGAAGTACATACAGGCACATATTATAAAGGTATGCCTAAAACATAGAGGAGTTTGTCTTCTGTACTCTCGATATTTTGTACTTTCTACCAAAATAATAAAAAAAAGAAAACAATGGATTGAAGTTTTAAATCTTATTTATTTCAGAGATATTTATTACACATATTTTTTAAATAATAATTGTTTGAAACAATAATAATGCGGACGGAAATAAGTATTACATATCTCAAACAACATTTAGAGTTCTGATTTTCGTCATAATTTCAATGGAAATAATAATTATTGGCTAGTGCATAAAATATTGGTTATTTTTTTTATAATCATCAAGCAAAAACGTTGTAATAAGCAATAAACCAACACAATCTTATGGCAATACATAAATATTTATATTTTTGCAATTTAATCTTATATAGATGTAGAGGTTCTACTATATTAAAAAGTTACAGGAATTACAATTTCCAATCGCCGCGCAGTAGACGATGACATATCTACCTCTTTTTTATACTTTATTGACCCAGAGGATATTTCTAAAAATTGATAGAATTATAGGTAACAATTCATTATCATTTTCTCAGCAACCAATTTTTCTAGTGACACTTAGTCAATGTGTTTCATGTCTAGGCATTAACTTTTATTTTTTTGGCTGCATTGTCTTTTTATAAAATTTGTTTCAAATATTTCTAAAGGGTATGAACCATTTGGTGATAGATAATGCTGCAATCAAATTTCTATGAAATTAAATGATGATGAATTATTCATTTTACAGGAATAAAACAATCCTTAGAGCCAAAATGTAACAATAAAAACAAAAAAAATTACCCATTTGCACTTAGACCTACTTAGGTTTCTAATATCAATAAAATTAAAAGGTTTCTAGTCAAAACCTTAAGACCAGAGTTTGGACGGATTGAAAATAATTTAACCTAAATATTACTAGTGTGAAAACATACCTCATTTACTGTTGATATTTTTTTAAGGTTTACTAGGAGATAGGATAAGGCACAAGTTTAGGGTACATAAGACAAGGCACATTAATATATAAACATTGATATTCGAGATAAGGTCTTTATATAACTTATTAGATCCATCGTCTTTACTAAGTAGTAATACAAAGAATTAAGTAAACTGAAAAATGTCCTTAGAAAATGGTAAAATACGAGTAAGTTTTATGATAATAAAATAAAAGTTTTATGAAATTAATGATGTAGCAAGTCTGGTGGGCTTTTTATTACTCTTATAATACCAAGTGTATTTACAATACTCATAATATAAACAAGTTTAGTATCTTCTTAAAACTATATTGCAACTAATTTATAAACTGTACCTACCTGTAAATAGTTTAAAGTCACTATCTTTAAAATTGTGTGAATCTACACAAGCTTGACATAATAAAGTATAGTTTATACAACACTTTGTGCTGATTTATATACATTGTGTATATGTTGTACGCTACATAAAATATGGAATAAGAACTTTGTTCATGTGCAATATAAATGTAAAACAATTTGTAAAATACTTAAAACAATAAAAGTCAAATATAAAATATACTTGTGAGATATGTAGACATTCCATAATGATGAATTTGTGTAAATATCTTAGTAATAGAATGTATCTGTCCTTACACTAAAAACAAAATTAAAATTACTAAGGTCAAGATTAAATAACAATGGACAGTCATCAAGATAGGCATTTGTTTTATATTGTGACTAGTGATATTGACAATAATTTTTATTGTTTTTTTATAACGAATCCAGAGTGGCAAAAATTTAGGTGAAGATAACTAAAGTTACCGTTTGTTCCATTGCTACCTAATGTTAACAATATGTACAATCTCAAATCTAAGATTTACAAATCAGCAATAACAATTACCCTTGTAATTGTAATGTTTAATAACCATTGTCAAAAACACTTTACGGTTTGGCAGAAAATTGGCTTTTTCATCTCCGGATTAACTATAATATTTTGTACTGCCAGCGGTTGGGGTCGAAATGCACATTTCTGACACGTGAATGTTATTAAAACACACCAACTTATTACTGCACAATGTTATTTACTAATTCAGTATAACAGATGTATTATTTTTTAATTGGATAAGCATCACAGAAACACGCACCAACCACAACTCATAGAATGACTTTGGTGCTGTGAGTTTGTATGCGCACTTTCCTCTGACTGCTGTTTCTGTTGAGCGGTAGAGAGTGACCCGAGTAGCCGGGGTTTTGTATGTCCAGGCCTGGGAGTGATTGTAATTATTACCATTTGTCAATAAAACTTTAGCAGAGATTTCTTTTTTCGTCACCGGATTAACTCATATTTTGCACTGCCAGCGGTTGGGGTCGAAATACATTTCTGACATGTCTACTCGTTAATCGTACTCTTAACACAGTCAGTGTCATATCACCAACCTGCACAAAGTTATTTGCCAAACCAGTAAGCCAGTAAAACACCATTCGAACTATTTCACCGATCACTTCAACACAACGTAGAATCACACTTCGGTGCTGTGAGTTTGTATGCGCACTTTCTTCTGACTGCCATTTCTGTTCAGGGGCGGTGAATGACCCGAGTAGCCGGGGTTCTGTATGCCCAGGCCTGGGGGGTCACCCTCCCTAGGCCGGGGTTTCTTGAGCGAGGATCTTAGAGGCGAGCGAGTGATGGTGCTGGCGTCTGACAGGCCGGTCAGCGTGGTGGCCGTCGTGTTGACGGAGCCGACGCTACCGTGTCCGTTTGAGCTGTACGGCTTGCCAGAGGCGTCGGTCATCGATATGCCTGCAGGGTTAATGAGTTGTTGTTTAGCACAAGTATGTAGAGAAAATGACCTTTAGAGGTGCGATAAAAATAATATGGTATCCAAAATTTGGGGCCTCGGGGATGGACTATACAATATTGGTAGAACTTCGCAGATTCTCAATAATGATGCCAAGATAAAGTTATAAACAAAGTTTCATTGATGAACAACGAACTCATATTTAGTTTGACTTTACCTTTAAATAACAATATTAAAATCGTTTGAATACGACTTCTTTTCTTCAGGCTTATATGAAGATATAAGCCTGTTACTTAGAAACGATTTCAGTCGCAAAAACAGCCTAAACTTTTTTAAAGGCCTATAGGCTTTTTAAAATGACAAGCCTTTTAAAGTCCTATTTTATTATAACATAGCTTTATAAAGACCCAATAGGCTTAAATTTAGGGTTAAAAGCCTTTAGTCAACGGTAACACTAGTTCAAACTCTTTTTGAAGTTTTAAAAATTGGGCAAGTTCGTATCTAGTTTTATAGTAATACGGGTCTCGACGGGTCTCATGGTTTCTAGGTCGCGTACAGACAGACAGATAGGCGGACATGACGAAACTATTATGGAACCCTAACAAAAACGATGTATCTTACCCCTGCCCTCCTTGAAGCCGGGGTTGTTGATGGTGGTGCTGTGTGTGTCGCCCGCGGCGTTGGTGGGGTCGCCCCCCTCCCTCCGCGAGAACAGCACGTCATACAGCGACATTATAAACAGCAGGGAGTTTATTACTATACACACTATCTGTAATACAAAATAAAAGTGATTAAGGGTCGAGTTCACCAACACTTATTTAATTTAAAGTCATAATATTATTTTGTATGGGAATTGTGTCAAATAAACCGCCAGTTGATGTTTACCGGCTGCTTCGGACTTAAATAAATAAATTGTTTCAACAAACACACCAATTACCTAGCCCCAAACTAAGCGTGAGTTTGAGCTTGTGCTATGGTGACTAGGATAACGGATACACATATTTATATACGTTTATAAATATCCATGACTTAGGTACAAATGCTCGTGCTCATCACACAAACATTTGCCCCTTGCGGGATTCGAACCCGCAACCGGTCGTCAAAGAGTAAGACTTAATGAACACAAATCTAAGGGTGTCCAATTTTTCCTCCCCCCCCTTTCGGTGGCCACTCGTGGAATATGCTATGACCCCTAATATGTAAAACCTCTTATCTCAGTCGTTTGGAGAATCGGTCATTTCCCGAATTGCATTTTGAGAATTGGTGATTTTCAGACTGGCCATTTTAAAATCCGGTCCTTTCCAGAATTGGTAATTTAACGAATCAGTGAACCATAGTTACGTAGTAGTGTCTAAGTTCGTTATCAATACTAATCTATACTAATATTATAAAGAGGAAAGATCTGTTTGTTTGTTTATGTGCATCGAATAGGCTCCGAAACTACTGGACTGCAATTTGGCACAGAGATAGTTTGAGTCACTGGGAAGGACATAGACTACTTTTTGTCGCGATATAAAATCATCAGGGGGGTGAAATGGGGGATGAAAATTTGTATGGAAAATCCGACTTTTGGCGCGGACGAAGTCGCGGGGAACTGCTAGTTACTAATAAATACAAAATTGTTATACCTGAACATAGAAGGCTTCGCCTCTCTTCAGATAGTATCCCCCGTCATCGCCTTGGACAGCAAACAGGCCAGCTGCTGCTATCGACAGCAATGCTGGAATGAGGAAATAATAACTTGATTAAAAAAAAATTCGCACACAAAAATGTATCGACCGTGTAATCCGGTGGGGCTCGATTTATAATAATAACTGGAGTAAAATATTAAGTTATAAAAATAATTATAAGTTAAGCTGATTTCATCTTAACTGATGGTTAAATATTTGTAAAAATATTTTCATCGGATACATGCGGGTACATTTCCCAAGTATTGATGAAATCGAACGCCGGCTCACTGGCGTAGCAAGCACTTACAAAAATTCGTCGGCTGACTAACGTCCTCCGTAGCTTAGTTGGTAAGAACACTCGCCCGGATAGCGAAGGGACGTGGGTTCGAGTCCCACCGGATGACACAGTCGATTAATTTTTGTGAGCGAAATTCAATTTGATTTCGTAAAAACTTGCAAAATAATTGCTTAAGTTATAAAAATAATTATGAGTAATGATCGTAAAAGAGCGAACGATGGTAAACAAGAAGTTGACCGAGGACACAATGTGCCGTTTCCATCACTCAGAAGCTGGCAATTCACATACTCTTGGACCCTTACTCCAGTATAATTTGCCCTTATTTTCTAGTCTAGCCATTACGCTCATTTGCGCTGCCATGCTTGTATGAGTGACCGGGACAGGTATAGTCGAATATACGGATATCGTCATCCGTAGTGGACCGCTTGCGAGCAAAAGAAGTAGCTATCCAGCATCAAATGTACCCAGATGGATGAAATAACAAATCTCACTTTCTACCTAAAAATCTCGCGATCCTGGATAAAACACGCATCACGGCTACGAAGAGGTATTGGTACCTAGTTGTTTTTATAATTATCCAATTTCTTTGAATTTTTTTTACGGAATAAGTTTCGCTCACAAAAAAACATCGAACGTTTTCTGGTGGGACTCGAAGCCACGACCCCTTGCTATCAGGATTGCTCATCCAATTAAGCTACAGAGGACGGTAGTCACTCGTCGAATTATTGTAAGCAAAGTTGAGCAAAATGTATTAAGTGTTGGTAGCTCAGCGCGTAGGCGAGCTGTTACGTCGATCTCCACGTGCTAGAAAATAGGTTGTGTTATGCTGTGCAAGTATAAAACCAAATAGTACTCACCGGCCAACAAAGCCAGCGCCAGCTTCATCATCATGAGGTGCGTGTACTTGAAGCCAACGCGCTCCTTCGAGGAGATCATGGCCAGCTGCAGTACTGAGAGTATGCAGTACACTCCGAGGACTGAGACGCCTATTGCACCCACTACCCCGGCGATGTGGACAGCCGCTGAAAAAGAAAGACAAGGTTTATGGCACAGGTCATCATTACGGTATGGCCGCCCGGGCGAATTCTGTACATCGATGCCCAGGCCAGTGGAGACGGTAAGCATTAAAAGTATCAGTTACCTTTATCCGTAAGTTATTTCAACTACGGATATATATTTAAAAAAATATATATCTGTAGCTAAAATAACATTCTTTTTTGTAGAAAAACAAACAGCTTTTAACGATGCAATGTAGGTTACAAAACAATTAACATTTACCCTATAGTTTTGTTAAATATCTGCAGTAGTAGTAGCCATTATGCCTACCTCTTCACCTTGACAGCTAGCTCGGGCTCAACCATCCACGTGAGATACAGATCACAGATTATAATCAACTGTGTAACAGCATTGGTAACAGTTAACTGTTGTTTGCGTTCGCATCGCAGACACTCGTGAATTCGTTAGTTTATATAGTTCAAAAGAATTAACATAGATAGATGTGCGTGGTTTATTCTAAATCTTATAGTTTTATAGTGTGCCGCGCCTGCGGACGAAAGTGCCGCTCACGGATCGGTCTTTTCAGCCACCAGTGGCGTTGCCCCTTGCACTGACGTAGACTATAAAATCATCTGTCAAGATGCAAAGGCTTATGATGATGATAGTTTTATAACTTAAGACGAGAGTAGAAGATTTTTATATTTACGAGGAATAAGTTTCCGGTGTGTTTTTTCTAGACAGGTGAATTCGGAAGACATCGAACGAGTCGGGCAAAGTCTTGCCTTGTCATGCTCTCAGTATTTGATTGCGAATCATCAGGAACCCCAATAATTGTTTTGTTAAACACAAAGTTTGTAAAAATACAGTATTCAAATTCGTATCATGACATCAAAAAAGCATTACCTATTCCGTCTCAATGAACTGATTTCAAACAGGAGCACCGTAGTACGCTTGGATGAGCACTCACATTTATACAATGAGCAGATAGGAAAACTCATCCAAGTAGATAACTAAATGAAATTTCACAACCGAAACCGCGCCTTTTATCAGCCACAAATCACAATACACAAATTTCACTGCAGTCCTTTTGTGTTCCACACAAACTTGCACAATTAAATATGAGGGGGATTAATAGATTTTTGATCTGATAGTACTGTGGTCTCGGTCAATTCGCGTAAGCAACTGAAGGTTTGGTCGACATATGACTGTCAGTCACTAGTTGGAGTCACGCAACTTTCCTCCAACCTCTTACTCATTTCACAAATGTAACTACCACAACTGAGGACGTGACTCCGTGGGACGCGGAAACCCCATTGTTCGAAACTATGAGGTAATGTATTCATTCTGGATTATTCACCGTGATGGGTGCTTTAATGTTAATTAATATTCTAGTTAATTGAGTCATAATAACACATTTCATCTTTAAACGAGTACTGATTGTTTCGTGTAACTGCTAATTAGTGAAATTATCAAACGAACTTGAAACTGCTAACCAAGAAACATTAATTTGTTGATAACGAGTTGGATAGCAGTATCTTTTTTACGTACCTACGCGCGGCGACCCCTTGGTAAGGGACTAAACAAGTTGGGTGTCGCTAGCCGGCAGCGACACGCTCCCGCGTTTTATTCACCGGCGGTGCGCGACACTAGGTTGCTGGTTGGACGAGCGTGAATAAAGTCCTAGAAAGATGCGCTAGATGGCGTAAGTAGCTTCTTGTGGCAGTCAACCCTATCGCGTTGCGTGATAGTACGTCACTGAATAGGTTTAGTGTATTATGAATCATATTCCAGAGTTATAAGAATGAAATTATCTTGCAATGTATTTCTGTAGGTGTCTACACGAAAATGTGCTTGAGTCAGAGGCGAACTGAATTACACCATATCGTTAACAACATTGAGTAGATATTTCTTTGAATTTCATTGCGTCATACTTCTGTACGGAGTACTAGTACTTATTCTGTGGCAGAGGGAAAACTACGAATACGCATACCTAATGCCCTAGGGATGACAGCATGTGGGAATCCCATGACGGATGGCAAAATGAACGGATGGAGAAACCTTAGCGAAAGGCCAGTTGGTACCTAGCTAAATCCTCTTCTTGAATCCTGAACGGCAGTTGGCGCAATATACTTGTCTTCAATTTATAAATTTACTTGAACTGTCAAATCAGTTTATTTGCCGAAGTTCACAGTTTGTGCGTTCACATAATTAGGCAGAATACTGTGGTATTTGCATATTTGGGTCGGATCTCAAGGCCTCACATGATTCAGGTCGCTTTTGAGCTAATGCTTGTCTAGTTTAGCTAACTAATGGTTGCGTCATTACGGCTCCAAAATAGTTAGTTTACATGATATAACAACACGACACACGAGTGTCTAGTTAAAAAGTGACTAGTTTTTCATGACGGTAGTGTTCAGTGTTGATAAGCAGACACTTAGAAGTTATATAATCCATCTAGGTGGCATTTAAAGTCATGATAAGTGGTTTTAAAAATGTTTATAATTCTGGTAATTAGAATTAAGTTTTATCATCCACCATTATGTGTTCATTTTTTTATGTTATTATTATAGCGAATTATTTAAACTGTAGTTATCTTTACAACTAAGGACTGAGATACCCATTCATACAATCAATATTAAACAACATAATATAATGCATGATATAAATTATAGAAAACTAGCAGTTCCCCGCGACTTCACCCTAGGCATGGAAGATTTCATGAATAGCAGATGAAAAATCATATGAAATGAATTTCATTGTTCACACCTGCTATTTTTTTTTCATATAGACTGCTACAAATCGCACTCTGCGAAATCATAGATCATGCTCATGAAAGGAATTTCATTCATTGGATGACTGCTTGTAGCAGAGCGAATCGCGAGCGAGCGAGTAGGAATGATTTGCCCTAGGTGCGCGTTAGAAAAAGACAAACACACTAGTCATGCGATGATAGGTGACGATCGATACTGGGTGGGCATTTTAAGAACTTTAAACTTATGAACATAAAGTTAAGATTCGTTTGCCATGATTTTTCATGACAACCTAAATATGAAATTTCATATCAGTAGCAAATTAGCAACCGTTCACAATAATTCATATTTCATTATAAGTAGCAAATAGCAAAAAGTGTTACATTATGACACTGCGTAAAAAAATCATTGCCAATGAAATTTCACATGTGATTTCATATGAAAAAAAAATCATCATTTCATGAAATGAAAATGAATTAAAAGTAGCAATCATTTCCATGCCTACTTCACCCGCGTCAAAAGACGGATTTTTCATACAAAGTTTAATCCCACATTTCACCCCCCACCCGATGATTTTATATCGCGACAAAAAGTAGCAAATGTCCTTCTCAGGGTCAAAAATTATCTCTGTACCAAATTTAATTTGAATCGATCCAGTAGTTTCGGAGCCTATTCAATACAAACAAACCAATCAAATCTTTCCTCTTTATAATATTATTAGTGTAGACAAGTTGGTGGTGTTAACGCCGTTGGTCCTGCGCCTGAACCCTCTACGGTCATGTCGGACTGCCGTCTCACCGAATTATGAGAGTGAAGGAACAGAGAGTGCACCTGTGTATTGCGCACACACTTGTGCACTATAATATGTCCCGCGCAGTTGGCTAATCTCTGTTGAGATAGGCCGCCGTAGTCGAAATTCGGCTAGGACGACATTATTAGTGTAGACAATACGTTTCCAACCAATTTTTTTTCGATGATAGGTTTTAATTTTACTCATCTTTATTAAAATGATATTTGAATATGGCTTAGGTATTTAATATTTCAGTTGGTTTGGGTAGGAACAATTATTTTTTTAATTAAGTATAATTTAATGCGAGGAGGCGAGTTTTGTATGGGAACTAAGTACTACATACGTTTTTCAGGCCAAAGACATTAGATGTTTAATTGCATTGTCCATACTTTTAATTGAACTAATAGAATAGGTACTTAAGGCACCTCTTATTGTTATTAGGTTAAAAAACATAAAACTTTAATAAGTTTCATGACCAAAATGTTACACACGCTATACACACCCATGCCAAATATTATGAAATCAATGTTCAAGCAGCAGCAAGTTCATCAGACTGAAAACAAACAATAAATCAAAACAGTTCCTTAATAGTGGTCCCTTGGGTTCCGTGGAAGGGTCAGAGGGGTTCCACGTTCCGTCCGACAGTTAAATAAAATGTTATTTCAATACAAGGCAATCACTTGTGCTATCAAAACATCGATTCGCTAAAAAAGTAGATATGATCATTTAGGGTTCCATGGCCAAATGAAGTTCGAAACCTCTGGAGTAGAGAAGAACCGCAGCAGGATTGTTCATCGACATGAACTTTTTGTCATAATTCACATCATTAGCATAATACCGTTTGTCTTTCTTCGTCGGCGTGTTATCAAGAATTTTGATGCGTTATATTCCCAGGAATAAGTCCAATTTAACGGTATTTCTCACGTTTAAAAAAGAAAGGAGAAACGAAAGTTTACCAAGGAACTATAAAAGCGACAATAAGTACAGTCAAGAATTCAAGATACAGCCGCGATGTAAACGCGATACGAGTTTAATGCAGACTACTTACAGTAGCTATGCACACGCGAATATTTTGACGTTATGCATAATAATTGGCAATTTTCACGAATGTAAATATTGCACTCAAAACTTTAACGACCGTAGCGGTGGAACCCACGACCCTACGCTATCTGCACGATTGCTTTCCCAACTGAGCTGGAGTTAGATTTTGTCAACAATACTTTGGAAATATATCCATATGTATTCGACTACACAAATTATGTTTGAAACTACACAAATCAGGTCCAATATTCAGTGTACAAAAAGGTGTTAAGCAAGGCGACCCCCTATCTCCTAAACTATTTACCAGCGTTCTCGAAGAAGTATTCAAAGACCTGCCACAATCATGGAAATCAAAAGGCATAAATATAGGATGCGAGAAAAATCTCACAAATCTCAGATTTGCCGACGATATTGTGCTATTTGCGAGTACTTCTGAAGAACTACAGGAGATGCTTGAAGATCTAAGCAGGGCAAGCCTTAAAGTTGGACTCGAAATGAATAGGTCTAAAACAAAAATAATGACTAAATAGTGCTAAGCGAAAGGTAGTTATCGGGGACCGGGAAATGCAATACGTCGATGAATACATCTACTTGGGCCAGCTAGTCTCCTTCGACAACAGGCAAGACAGAGAGATCAACCGTCGCGTTGAAAATGCCTGGAAGAGCTACTGGTCCATGAAAGCTTACATGAAAGGAGATCTCCCTTTGTGCCTAAAACGTAAGCTTCTCGACGTTTGCATTCTGCCGGTACGGACCTACGGTGCGCAAACATGGTCACTGACCAAAAGTCAAAAGTCCAAACTTGGGGTTTGCCAAAGCGCCATGGAACGCAGCGTTTTGGGCATAAAAAGAACAGATCGGATCCGAAACACCACAATCCGATCACAAACTGGCATTATGGACGTTGGTGTAACGACCGCAAAACTTAAATGGGACTGGGCGGGCCACGTTCTTAGGATGTGTCCTGAAAAATGGTCCAAGATCGCCACCCATTGGCTGCCTACCGATGGACGCCATCCGAAAGGCAGACCACGAAAGCGATGGCTCGACGATCTTGACCAATATTATGAGGACTGGCAAACCCTTACCGGCAACACGGACGCGTGGTGTAGTTTGGGGGAGGCCTTTGCCCAGCAGTGGGACACAAACGGCTAAAAAAAAAATGTATTCGACGGAAATATTGTTGCACATATTAATTTAGACTTATTTGAAGCAATTTTTTTTGTAACTTTTTACTGCATGCATTCCGATTTAGTATCGCGACTATACTGCAAAAAGTCGCAGGAGGTCGTTAGGTCTAAGCGGAGACTACTCGAATAAAAACTGCTATAATGCTAGTACAATGACAATGGCGTGACATTGAAAAATGCACGCGGTCGACAATTGTTTAGTTAAATGGCTAATTTGCTATCATCACGTCCACGTTGAACGAAGATTCAATAATGGTTTTACTCAGGTTTATTTCTATCTAGTTTAGAGGTTTGTTTAGGAACTACATTTCTCTTCGGTCATATCAGCCGTCTCACCGAAATATGAGAGTGAAGGAACAGAGAGTGCATGCATGTTGGGCAGACACTTGAGCACAATATTAGCTCCTGTGTACCTATATGGTTTATCTCTGTTGGTGTTGGTAGCCGTCTCATAGCCGAAAACTTCGGATGAGAATCATTACAAAGTATAAAATGAAGTCGCTCATGCCGTTTCCTTAGATCTCTTGAACTACGCAACGGATTTTAATGCAGTTTTTAGCAAAAGATGATTGGAGATAATAAATGCATGCATCGTGGGACGGCGGGTTGGGTCGCTAGTTAGTCTTATAATAATGGAATTAATTATTAATCATTGTATATATTGGGACGTGTAAGCACAAGGGCAGCTAATAGGGCTACTTAGTAAAGTACAAATCATTTACTCAATCAATTAGTTCTTAATCTTATGCAATCCTAGTAACTTCTACCCAGGTAGAGGAATCCGCACACGATGGCTGACACATCATTTCAGACGTTCCGACCACCTTCCTGGTGCATGCATGCATGCATTTTAAGTATGAGTTTGCTGCCTCAACGATCGTCGGCTTTCCGACATAACTATTATATAATCCGTGTCTCCGTGCTACGAGTATGTACGGACGACAGCAAATCAAGGTACCCTACACACTGACGCACATAGTTATTACACAATATGACAATATTAATCAACCAACACGTCCTTTTAAGGTCAGGGTATGCACAACAAACGTCCCGGTACAAGGTGAATTTTATTACAAACGCTATGTTGTTCCACATTTAATTAATCCAATTTATTATTAAATTCAATGTCGTATTCATTTGTTTTTCTTAATAGGAAATTCCTGTTGGAAAACTATTTTGGCGCATAGAAGTTTGTTTTATAAACATACTAAATATATGTAAAATGATATATCGTTAAGGCTGATCAGATTAAAGGTAAAGCTTGTAATCTCTCTGCAATAATAATAATAATAAATTGTTTAAACAAACACACTAATTACCTAGTCCCAAACTAAGCGTTAGCTTGTGCTTTGGTGACAAGAATAACGGATAGACATACACATATACGTTTATACATCCATGACTTAGGTACAAATGCCCGTGCTCATCACACAAACATTTGCCCCTTGCGGGACTCGAACCCGCAACCTCTGTGTAAATTACTATGTGATTCTTATAAGATGTGTACAATAAAGAGTTATCTATTCTATTCTTTCGCACGATTGCAAGAACGAGGTGGTAGCTTACGGTAAATATCGTTAGTACGAACAAAAGAGCATGCTGTGGTAGGTACTTCTCGACCTTTGCAGTGGAAACTTGCGTAAAATGTCACATACGATCGCAAGTAAGATTAAAAGATATACCTAAACGAGAAAGAATATCACGTCTATATCTATGTGACTCTGTTTACCATTCGAAAAGAAAAAGAGATGGAGTGTTTCCTGCGTTTTAAAAGCCTAAAATAATTTAAAATCCGTGGTCAAACTACAGAAAAGTCTCATATTAAAATATAAATATGAGACTTTAACGTATGTGAGAGGACTACGGAATTAACCCAAGCTAGTATGACAGGATAGGGGCGTCGTTCGGATAAAATAACTTTTGACCCCAGCAGGAATCGTGAGACCTTTCGTGCATCAGAAACGTGCCATGGATATAGTAATATTTTGAAAAGCAATGCCAGGGTAAATATTTTTAGTTTAGTTGTAACTACATTTATGTATTTATCATAGTACAGTCGGCAGCACGTCAGGTTACCTGTGTGCTGGAATACGAAAACAGCTTATGTTACGTTGGGAATAGAGGCGGTCTCAAGGTAAAAGTAGGGCCTTTACCTACTTATGACATGTATTAAAAAAAACATTAATTCTAATGGTAATATCTGAATTTCCTCCTCCCAGTTTCGTTTCGGATTAGATTAGCCAACTGCGCAGGAGCACAGTGCACAAGTATGTTCGCAATACACTGGTGTCCTCTGTTCCTTAACTCTCATAATTCGGTGAGACGGCAATCAGACATGACCAGAGAAACATCACGCTGGATTAATTAGAAATCGAGATGATACAACAACTTGGAAGCAAATACTATCTTTGGACCGTTACGTGCCAATCTACCGTTAAACAGAAAAACCGGCGAAACTGTCAGGTATCTGCATAGTCGTCGAAATGCCAGACGACATTTTTGCACGTCTAGCATGATAGTGAGTCATACTTCATTTGGTATTGCCTTATTTGATTTGATATTGCACTTCATTTTGCACTGCAGTCGATTCTATATGTTAAATGGTTTCGTTTACTGGAATAAGCACGCGACATGATAAAAGTGACTTCGTTTTTATGACCAGCGAAAAAGAGCGGCTCAAGACCGCATCGGTTTCTACATGCTGACCTCCAAACTTCAATTTGAAGATGGCACCCCATGATGATGATGATGATAAAAGTGATATTAGTTTTGAGCTGGGTAGCTGATGTGAATCCTACCTAATTCATCTCCATAAAAATTATCCGGGCTCATAAGTGTCAGTTAGTCGTTTAGAATCATTCCATTCAGTTGATCAAACATGATATTTATTAGATACTGTTATTTTTACGTTTAGAATGTGTACGGACGACAGCACGTCAATCTATTACTCACTGCGGTATCTTTATGCGCTTGTAATAGGAGGGATTTAGCAACAAAAATTTATAATGTGATGTGCTATCGACTGTTTCTTAATTAGCATGTATCACATGTATTTCTGAGTCATCGACTCGTAACTTGCATTCCAGAACTTATATCTAAAATAGAAAAAAGATTTCAAGAAAATAACATCATATATGTTTAAAGCCATAATAACAGTACTACTAAATAGAATTAACAACCAAGACAGATTTAACAGAGACTTAAGCTCCATCATAATAACCTGTGCCAGTTATTCCGCCCACTAGATTAATCACTCTGTATCTTATAATAATGCTCTATCTAACTAATGTAATTAACCAATGCTAAAGCTCTGCATTTAATAAACAATGTTCAACGTAAAGATTTTTAGGTAGATTTTTATTAACAGGTAGATCCCAGATCAGAGAAAGATTATTTCTAAGATAAAGATAAAATTGTAAGATGATTTTAAATGGGTATGATTTAAGCTGTCACCAATTAAAGTCGTTTTCTGTTTCCTTAATAATAGAGTTTGCCCCCAAAATAATAGATTTGTCACCAAAATCTAGTCACCAAACAATATTAAATCAGTTCCACAAAAAATAACCTAAAAATCATGGAGATATAGGGTCTAGTATCAAATTAATATTTTTGAATGTATTTTAATAGGTTTGTCCTAATAAGTATTGAAGCAAATTAATTTAAAGTAATCACCAATAAATCATATTTTTGTCGCTAGAAAATTTCAAAATGTTTCAAAAAAATTAGGAGTTATCGTCATCATCGTTTCAACGAAAACAGTCTACCTACTACTTTACTGGACATATGCCTCCCCCAAGGATCTTAATTCCCACAGGTAAAAGAAGTATTTCGATTAAATTTCTAGTAGTCTAATAAATTTAATAAAACACATAGTTTACGTGAAACAATCAACATTTATTATTTAATAAAACAAGTATTACGGAATAATTTGGACTTTGCAGGGCGCCCCCTTTTTCTTTTCTGGCCGATAAGCACATTTTTGGCTTCTAGTGGGGGGTTAGCCAGCTTTAAAGTATTGCTAATCCGACAATTACTTCCCATCGCTGAGGTCTGATTGGTCAATTTTTAAAGCGCGCTAATTTGGCTCCGCCAATTGTTGTATTAAATAGGTAACGAACAATATTATTTTGATAACTCAATGAAATAAAATGTTACCACTGTATTGGTGACAGAATAACAAATTAAAGGGAATCGCAGCTTGGGATAGAAAATCGATTTGTTTGGTGACAGATCTACCATTTTGAGGACAAACCTATTATTTAAGTAACAAAACTAATATTATGAGAACGAAGTTTATATTCAATCAATGCACTACAGTTTCTTTGGTGATTCATCTTTTATCTTAAACATATAATAACATTAATTTGGTGATTCATACCTGGGAACACATTTGTTTATCTGAGAACGAAAATATTTCGTGGCGATAGATCTAATTATTTAGGGATACAACTTGATGACAAATATAAATTTTGGTGACAGAAAATATAGTTCCCATTTTAAATTTCTGCTGATTTGGCACCCACTTTTTAATTTAGTATGATTGGTAGAGAATGCGACTTGGATTACAAAACTCTGCCTTTTGTAAAAAAAATAATTGTGCAAGCAAGCATTCATGCAAAAGCATTTTTTGTTGCAGCTGCGAGGTGTCATAAAACTCAATTTACACAGTAAAATACCGATTGGATTAGTATTTATTATAATAATACTAAACAAATTCATAATATTATTCCGTTTTCCAATCTCTTACGTCAATATAAAAAATTCTAAATGACCCTTGTTTGAGTTATGATATGTTGAAAGTGTAGAGAAAATGTTGATATAATTAAGTTAACTTGTTAGCACGTGTGTGTTGGTAGCTTAGCGCGTAGGCGAGCTACTCTTAAGTTAATCTCCATGTGCTAGAAACTGGTTTCGAAGACGGTGGCCTGCACATCGAACTGGAAACTTTTATTGCAATATCGCTTCTATTGCAACAGCATAAGATACCGCTGAGTTAACCTTGATCTGCTGTCGTCCGTACCTTATTTGAACTGTCGCGAAAGATATGTTGAGGCATGTTAATATGTCGCGAAGTCGCTAATTGAAGGAACTCTACTTTCTGTGTCAAGTTACTTATGTATGAGTCAAGTTGACAGGAAATATTACGACCTTAGGCAGGAGCATAATCAGAAGTACTGTACAGTTTTTTTTTAAAAGACTAAAAAGTTATGCAGCTACTTTTCATTTTAAGCTGTTCTTTTTAGGGTTCCGTACCCAAAAAGGACCCTATTAATAGGACTCCGGACCGTCTGTCTGTCTGGCTATATCTCATGAACCGTAATAGCCAGACAGTTGAAATTTTCCGCTATAGCGGCTGTTATACATACAGCGGAAAATTTCAACTGTCTAGCTAGTTGAACAAAATAAAAGAAATATTTAATTAGGGCTCCCATACAACAAACGTGATTTTTTAGATACTAATACCGGTAAAACTAAAAATAAAGTTTATAATAAGTGGCTAATGATGTAAAGAAAATGCTACGTTACCCTACGTGAACAAGTCCGACTCGCACTTGGCGGTATTTTAAAAGATATAATTGTTGTTATTACCAAGTAATCAAAAATGGGAGACAATCTTCAATACAAAGAGGTGTATAATTAACAAAACATTGTTTACGAATGAAGGTGTTCGATAATGGACAAACCGACAACAAATCATCGTAAACACTGTAACTGCTACTAGCAGATTAGGTTCCATCATGGTATACACAGTTTAACTACCTACTACTAGTAGCCGCACGTCAGACTACCCACTTTGACCTTGAGACCGCCTCTATTCCCTATGTAATAAAAGCTGTTTTTGTAGTTAACATGGGTAACGTGACGTGCAGCCGACTGTACTCTATAACATCTGCCGGCCACCAGTTTCAGTAAACAATATTGCATGTTGATGCATTGCGAAAGCCGTGTTGCGCTGAAATGATAAATGTTTACTACTCCGCCGACTACGTGAATCGACAATGCACAGTCACTGCATTGTGTCATATGGACCTGGCCTTGCAATGTGCAACGTGATTTTTAGGATATTCATTCTATATGTTTCTTCATATTGTCACTCAAAGGCTCAACTTATGAGCTGAATCAAAATGTATCCAACCAAATCCAAATTAATCAGAAAAAGTGTCTCATATTAGACAATTTTGTTTTCAGTTACACAATGCAGTTATAATAAGTGATAGGGCCACGTTTTGAAATTAGGAGTAAGGTATTTATTTTATGAAAGAAGATGCCCAGACTTTAAATAAATGAAGAAAACCTTACCCTGGAATGTATGAATGAACCTTTTCTTGGAAAACGTTAATAATCAGTAAATATCAGTTTCATTGACCTATTTAGATGCCATAAAACTATGTGAAGACATGCAACATTCATTAAGATTTTTAATTACTAAACTCAATTATATTCCAATAGATAATAATCTGACTCATACTTCGTCTTTCGTGTTTAACCTCAAGGAAAACCTAAGGAAGGTGTGATTGACTCAGAGTCAACCGTAATTCTCAACCGTTTTACGAAACTACGCGACTTCGATCGCGCCAGATTTTCCATACCTACAAACTTTCATCCGCCACTTCACCGCCCTGATGATTTTATATGGCGACAAACAGTAGCCTATGTCCTTCCCACGGTCTCAAACTATCTCTGTACACCAAATTTCATTTAAATCATTCATCAAATATTCATCATAATTAAGTCCAGTAGTTTCGGAGCCTTATTAAATACCTACAAACAATCAAATCTTTCCTCTTTATAATATAAGTGTAGATAAATTTCGCTCACAAAAATTCATAGAACGTCTTCTGCTGGGTCCCGTTTTTCTTTTCTGTTTATGGTAGTGGAAATACCTATTGAATTCTAATATTTTTCGAACACCTGCCATTCTTTGGAGCCGATTATTGAGTTTAGTATGAGATGCACGTCGAATGCAGTTCTATTGTGGCAGATAACGCACGAGCGACGCGACGTGAGAGGTAGTAATCACTAAAGTATTTAACGTTGATACGAATAGGATTTGTCCACTGACCTCAAAGTAGTACTAGTACATTGGACCAAAGTCTCTTCACGAAATGACAGAAAAAATTTGTAACTAATCAAAGCGCCCCCACTGAAGTTCCGCGGAACTAAAATAGAGTAATTTGCTTATGTTTAAGACATAAACTGACAACTCTTATTAGTTCCGTGGACCGTCACCACACGCTCACTACAGCCGTCAGCGCCAAAATGGCGACAATCAAATAATCACATTTTGTCATTACCAACATTTAATCCAGCGTACTTGTAATATTTGTTAATAAACACTTATAATAATGACGATTCACAAAATTACGTCACAAATGGGTACGGCCATGGATATGTTACGAGGGTCAAACTGAAAGTTCTTAGAACTGGCCACTTATAAATAATATAATAAAAAAAATATTCTAAAATTTGAAAATAGAACTCTTTGCCAATATTACTGAGTATATATTTCATTCATTTGTCATTTGTTTTACGACTTGGCGGCAAATTGAAAATTGTCTGTGTCACGTCAAAATGAATTTAACACGAGAAAATTTTCGTGCAATGATTTTTTATGACTTTCGATGTCATTTAAGTCAACAAGAAAGTTATGATAGACTACGATTGGCCTTTCACGATGAAGCCCCATCTCGTGCGACTGTTTACAACTGGTTTAATGAGTTTAAACGTGGTCGCACTAATCTCACTGATGATGTACGTGAGGGACGGCCTTCTACGGCGACGACTGAAAATAACATCTGTGTTGTGCGGCGTATGATAGAGACTGACAAAAGAGTGACCTATCAGCAGATTCGGACAAGCTTAGGCATCGGTATGAGTCAAGTGCACAAAATCCTCCACGAACATTTAGCGGTCAGGAAGCTTTGCGCCCGGTGGATACCTCATAATTTGACTAAGGCTCAAAAACTCCATCGTGTGGATTGGTGCCGTAAAATGATTGAAAGATTTAACGGAGGTGACTCAAATGCTGTGTTCGACATACTAACAGGTGACGAAAGCTGGATTTACTGTTATGATCCTGAAACCAAAAGACAATCTGCTCAGTGGGTGTTTCCTTTCGAGGAGTTGCCAACTAAAGTGAAGAGAGATCGAAGTGCGGGAAAAAAAATGGTGGCCTCGTTCTTTGGAAGGATAGGTCATTTCGCAACAATTGTGTTAGAGGATCAAAAAACAGTTTCTGCAGAATGGTACACTACCAATTGTTTGCCACTTGTCTTGGAAAAAGTTCGAGAGAAACGACCTCGCAGTAGGATCCTCCTTCACCACGACAACGCCTCGTCGCACACCGCCAAGCGAACGATCGACTATTTGGCGACATCAAACGTTGAATTACTGGGTCACCCGCCGTATAGCCCCGACCTCGCGCCTTGTGATTTTTATTTATTTCCAAAAATTAAAGAAAAACTTAAAGGAAAGCGGTTTATGAATGCTGAAGAAGCGGTGGCTGCGTATCGCGATGCCATTGAAGAGACCCCTAAGGACGAGTGGGCAAAGTGCTTTTCCCAGTGGTTCCATCGCATGCAGCGGTGTATTGACGTCAATGGACAATATTTTGAAAAGATATAATAAAACTAATAACTGGCTAATGTAATCAGTTTTTGATTTTCTAAGAACTTTCAGTTTGACCCTCGTAATTTGTGTGCCCTGTCATCTGTCTTTGGCCTCGTTTGAATACATTCGTCTTAACTAATAAGTCAGCCTATTAGATCCCACTGCTGGGAAAAGGCCTCACCTCAACTATGAGGAGGAACGAGCCATACTTCACCACGCGGGCTCAGTGCGGATTGGTGGAGGGGTGTATGTAAGGCAAGTGACAAACCTTACTGTCAGAAGTTATCAAGCCGCCCTAGGGCCTCTGACTAGGCTTAACGACTAATACCACAGATATTAGCCGGGACCAACTGCTTAACGTGCCTTCCGAAGCACGGAGATGCTTGTCATGGACGTCACTTAAATGGTCGGAATGGTCACCCATCCAATCACGACCGCGCCGTGGGTTGCTTAACTTTTGGTATCACTACCAAAGCGCTGCCACCACTGCGCCACAAGCACCTCAACGTCGATATTCGTCTTAATTAAGGTTTACCATATTAACAGCTTTTTACTTTCTATTCACCATAAATTACTGTCAAAAACTATTCAATTCAAAACTAACACAAACAAAACTTTCTTATTTTTTTAGGTAGTTTTGTTGGCCTAACTACCGTAAGTGATAATGATCATGTATCTGAATTCACTGTTTCTGAATTTCAGAACATTTTGATCTAAATTAAATACGATTCTGGAAAACAAAAAAGCTGGCTCGTTTCTCGCTCAGAGGCTAAGTATGGCTATCCAACGCGGAAACGCAGCCAGCATTCTCGCTTCCTTGCCTCATGGACACGGTTACATTTTTGAATAAGTAGATTTTAAAGTTTTTTTTTAAGTGTACATATTTAGTTAACTGATTATTATTATGTGATTTAATAAATATAATAATCTTGTAAATATTAATTGTCATTTGATCTTGAACCGAAACAATTCGTACTTGGTAAGTAGGTGGGTAAAAACAATAAACCACTTATTTGCACAGCTAGTGGGTTAGCTATTACGATATTGACTATTGACAATTTCCCCGAAGGCTTTTCTAGATTTTATCGAATATACAGTCAACTGCAAAATCTGCTCTTTTTTGTTGACTTTTGTCACGATATAATACTTTGTCTAATTCGTCAGAATCTATTCATTAGGAACACAAAACATTCCAGAAAACACAATATACTTACATAAAAAGTTACTACTATCCCAAAGTAACCTAAGTGTTCAAAACAGTTCAGAATCATTGAACAAGTATCACCTGCGACACTTCAATAAAGTCTCTGATTAACTCTACAGTATTAAAGGATTGGAAAAAACCGTCCAAGTGCGAGTCGGACTCGCGCATGAAGGGTTCCGTACCAATATCTCGTATAATACAACAGTAGACCTTCATTTAGTTTTAAATACGAAAAAAAGCAATTTTGTATAGGAGGCGCCCTTAAATATAATGTTTATTTTTAGTTAATTATTTATTTTAAAGTGAAATTTTCAACTGTCCAGCTATCACGGTTCATGAGATACAGCCTGGTGACAGACAGACAAGACTGACAGACAGCGGAGCCTTAGTAATAGGGTCCCGTTTTTACCCTTACGGAATTACCCGTTTAAGGGTACGGAACACTAATAAAAATGATCTCCATCGTCGCCACTGCATTGTCAGCTTATTTTCATTTAAGCCTCATCTCGCTGTCGCACCTCGCTCCTCGGTCGACTGCGCCGGAGTGGCAGCGTATTAACTAAGGATGTTCGGAAACAATGCGTTATACAAGTGCAGTGGAGCACAATAGGATTGTTTGAGCATTGCGCACGGCAGCCAACTTGCGCGGAGAATACCAACACCAACTCATGAGTTAGTCAAACCAAATATATGACAATAGCAACTTTTACTTTTAGAAGAAAGTCTCTCAATATTGTAAACAAATTTCGGCCTTGAATGTTAATGTCTCCAGAATTAATAACGTGAATATTCATAAATTTAAAGATGTGTTGTTTTCAGACATGTTTTTGAAAGGATGCATTGTGTAATAAATCACACGAAAACAGGTATTTTTGAATACATAGAATATCTTATCTTTTCAGAGGCGTTTGTAAGCCTCTGGATCAGAAAGACTTAGTACTTAAGTTTGCTTCAAAAATTCATCAATCGTCTTCTGATAGGACTCAAACCCACGACCCATGGATACCCGAATGATTGCTCTTCCAACTGGGCTACAGAGGACGTTAAAAAATTGTTGAATTATGACAATTCAACAATTTTTTGTAAGTGCTTGCCATTGAGCCGGTGTTGCGTTTTTTACCAGAAGTAAAGTAAAGTCAGCCTGTATAGATCCCACTGCTGGATTTTTCCAGCAGTGGGATCTATAAAGGCCTCACCTCAACTATGAGGAGGTACGAGCCATACTCCACCACGCGGGCTCAGTGCGGATTGGTGGAGGGGTGTCTGTAAGGCAAGTGACAAACCTTACTGTCAGATGTTATCTAGCCGCCCTAGGGCCTCTAGACTAGGCTTAACGACTAATACCAACTGCTTAACGTGCCTTCCAAAGCACGGAGATACTTGTCATGGACGTCACTTAAATGGTCGGAATGGTCACCCATCCAATCGCGATCGCGCCGTAGGTTGCTTTACTTTTGGTATAACTACCGAAGCGCTGCCGCCACTGCGCCACAAGCACCTTAAGACCATTACTTATTATTATTACCAGAATACGGTTGATTAATTTTTTGTGAGCGAAAAAACTTGCTTAAATTAAAAAAAAAATTCCCATATTCTCTAAGCATTAGGTCAACTCCAGATTGATTCTCATAATCAAGGCCATAACAACTAAACGACAACATACCGCGACGAGAACCCTAGAAAGTTCTACCCTAGAAAGTTCTACCCTAGAAACATCCATTTCATATTCTTCTGAAGCTAGAAACTTTTTGAAAAACAAGTAACGTTTCGAACTAACACAATAAGCATTACGGATATGTTTATCCACTGGGGCTCGTGCCTCGCGAATTTGGACCTTTTATCTATTGTGGGTAAACCAGCGCGCGAGAGCGAAGCGATCACGACTCTCGACATTGTCGTGACTACTTTCGAATCACACGTCTTGAAATAAAGCAACGTGCAAACCAGAGACAACGAAAAGAACGATCAGTAGAACGAACAACTTAAAGGGGTCCTGCACGAAATTGAGAAAATTAACGTATTTCTTAATCACTTTTTCGATGAGCTGAATTAGTTAAATACATTAAAACAACTTATTTACGTTAGCCTAATCAATGCACTAGGTCCTGGTCTTGATGAAATTTGGAAAAAAATATTTATGATATAATAAACATGACTTGTAGCTAATGATATCTAAGACCATTTTTTTTCGAAAATTTGTTGATTTTTACGCAAAAAACAATAATTTGTACATGAATATGATTGTATTAATATAAATGAATATTCCGCAGATCCTCATTTTTTTAATATACACGAATAAAATATAAATAAGAAAATATGAACACTTTTCAGTTTTTAACTCAAATGTCTGATGGTTTTGCGCATTGCGCAGAATAAAACTATTGTTCTAATTAAATCATCAAGTCTAAAACATATTAATAAGTTCGATTCTGTTTGAAGATCGTTTAGACTTACTCGACTTGCTTCGCGCTGCACCCCCTTAATTAAAGGAACAAACATTGAAAGAAGAAAAGGCATGCAGAGGGAAGCTACTGCCAAGCATTACAAGATACTCGTTACTGAGGACAACACCGACAGGGCTATCGCCTAACTTGCACTTACCATTGCAATTTCAAGGCAATGACATATTAATTGTATTTGAAAGCTATCATTGCTTGCCTGACGTTCGTTTAATTTAGTTAGGCGGTAGGCGTGCCGATCGATATTATTTATAAGAAAATCTTTTGCCTTATTAAAACAACTTACGCCTAAAAGGAGATACGATTTTAAGCATCGAGATAGAAACATCAAATTATATATAACATTGCTGTTAGGCCTATACCAAAATTTATAAGCAACGAAAAATACGACGTTTGCAAAAGTTAAAGAAAAGTTAGAAACTCCGTTAGGCAAGTTTACGACTTTCGTACAGATTATCAGAACTGCTAACAAGCTTAAAATTATCGGAAGATCTAATTGTGAACTTCATCAGAGCACTGCCTACTTACAATATGCTGTTTTACAAATCTAATACAAATAATAGTATCATTAGCCAGATTCATTTTCTCATTACCTTCTCACTGCAGAAGTATCTACGTTAACGTATACATCGGAAATTTCCCGTAAAACGATCGCATTCCATAGCGACCAGTCGAATACTAAGTCCAATGTAATTACTTAACACGTCTCGTTATCAACGACCGGTGGTGGACTGAGGAAACTGACGCACGCATTAAGCTTAATGAGGCTAGCCTTTGTGTTAAGGGTGAGCTTTCATAAAGAAAAAGAAATTGTTAGTTGTCACTTTTTGCTACTACTCGTACTGTTGAAGTAACTTAACCACCTCCTTGAGCGCATACGGTCGTTTTTGAAGTAAACCTTCATGCGCTTCAGTAAAAACCATTTTAAATAAAATAGGATCCTCATGACACACACGGGATACATTCTTTGCTACTATTCGTACAGGATAAGTAACTTAACTAACTCCTTGAGCGCATAGGGTCGTTTTTGAACTAGACCCTCATGCGCTTTAGTAAAAGCAATATAATAGGGTCCTTATTACACGGGATACATTCTTCTTTTTTTTTCGGTGTAGCAATCCTATCATGCATATACATATTTAGCCTTGTTGCTGAAGATGACTTTTGCCAATTTCATGGTGAAGATTCTTTAGCGGGATTGGACTGGTTGACTGGTCTAAAGCGAACCCTGCCTTGGGCGCCATGCGAGTGCACAACCGGGATAACGCTAGGATAATGATGATGATTGGACTGGTTAACATCCAATCTGTCGTTATCGGAGACAAAGTGTGTGTGTAAGGGAGCTAACCAAAATTTGGAAATTGTTTAAACCTAAGCCGACGACGCCGGAGTAGTTTTTTTTTTGTATAAACGACCAAAACAAAAGTACTTTTCTTGTCTGGAATCATTCTTTGTTATGATATGACTAAGACGTGGATGAATGCCAGACCAGGCTAATGCCTCTACAATTATCTGATTTGGTAGTCAACATTCTAATGTAGGCGAGGCGTTACTTTGATGTCTTGTAGAATTAAATGCAATCTACACTTCGGAAATTGTTAATAGCAACATGAAGCAGTTAAGTTATTAAGTCATTGTAATTTTGGAGGTCTTGGAGAAAAGAGTGATCATCACAAAATTCGCCCAAAGGTAATATAGTTTTATTCTTTATTATAATGTGTGTTTATTTTAAGCATCATTACTCTTTCTGGCCCTAGCATCATAGTAATATTTGTATAGAGTAGAACACTGGTATTTAATCTTAGAGAAATGAATAACTATCTTTACTAATTAGGTATATTAAATCCGGTCCCACCGGATGACACAGTCGATTAATTTTTGTGAGCGAAATTTAATATAATTTTGTAAAAACTTGCAAAATACTAATTGCTTCAGTTACAAAAATAATTATATATTTACTAAGTTATACTTGTGATGAATAATGCTTTATCTCCCTACGCTACCATCTAAACATCATTATTATTATAGGGATAGTATGTTTTACTTGTTAGCGGGACCCACCCACAGGAAGCTCACACGAGAGGCAGATAAAAACACCCGTGTCATCTCAGTATGCTGCAGTGAAACCTCATGATATCTCCTGATACTGGTTTTCATTAGAAATCTCATTATAGATGTGAACGTACACATTTTGTTTAGCCTTCTTCACCAATGCAAGCCATTAAACCTTTCTATAAAATGTGTGATTTATAATACAGTTTATGAGCTTACCGTTATCGTATGTGCGTATAAAAGTATTATATTCAATATGTGATTCGTTAAGGATAGTAAAAGCAAATGAGATTTTGTCTTTACGCATACAAAAATTATTCGCGGGAGTTCTTTGACTCGAAAACTGGAACTTGACAAATAAACAGATAAACGTATAGTTGCTAGCTTATCAGAATAAACATTTTTGTTGCAAAACCACTTCTTTCTCAACTGCATAAGATGCCCTGACGAGCTGCCGTCCGTAAACAACCATGTTTTTCGTAAGACATCAACTAAATATACCTACATTTTGAATTTTTGTCGAAATGCAAGGCGCTTGCAGTCTCAAAATGATGATGACATCATAACACCGGTATGCCGACGCAACATCGTGTCGTCTTTTTCCTCCCACCTGTCGTGAGGGAGTCGACGAAACAGGAAAGCCATACAAACTTACCCTTAAGCCGTACAAAATTAGACGAATTTTTTTTCACATGCGAAACGTTCGCACATGTTAGTGTCAAATATGTTAAGTGCTAATGAAATACGCCATGAGAGTCATGCAAGGTCCGACTTGTTGATTTAATATGCAAATGGACGTGTTGTTATTGTTAGTTACATATGTTTGCAGTAGGTTTGATGGTTACAATAATAAATATGTGGAAATTAGTATGTTGCTTAAGTAATTAATTTGCGACGGTATGTGTTTTGACACAACCTTTCGGTTCTTATTGTAGGTCAATGTAATGGACAATATTTTAGATAAAGGTCTTGTTGTCTTGGATTAGTACGTAGATCATGTGACTGCATAAGTTAATGCATGCGTGAATTTTTTCCGTCCATAGATCTTACGACAGACCCTGTCGTCGACTCTTCGTAATACAAAATCCGTTTACAAGATTAAACAAATTAATAATGCCGTTGCTATAGTAACCTTATCTAACCATATGCCATCAGTATTCAATCTAAGCAGGAAGAGTGGTTTTGGAGGAAGCCATGTGTGAGTGAACCCAGTGGTCTTGAAACTGGGATCGCTCAAAGCGAAATTACTTGTAGAGGTCGGACGAACTCCACCTTAACTTTTTGTATCGTTTAAAAGGCATGCCGTTTTAAGACTGGTATCTTCTTATACATTGTTGCTGAGGGAGGCTCGTTGGTTGGTTTGGATTTTTTGATAAAATGCTTCGATGTCATCACAATAAAGGCGATATTACGATATCGACTTAACAGTAGGTTTGATTTAAAAATACTAATCAAATTTGACGAATACCTCACTAATCTCCATAGCGACAGAAATATATTTATTTATTTTAGCTTTATTGCAAACTGAAACTTACACAAAAGACGCACTTTAATATGAATAATAATTTACTCATGAAAGATCCAAATTTACAACAAACTAATGACATTGTTAATTAAATTATTACATTAAAATTAAACTTTTTATTTAAAAATTTATAATCAAATAAGATAATAATACTCGTAATGCCAGTCACACTGAAAAAAAGTATCAACCAAACTAGTTTTGTTAGTTGAAGGTTTCGTTGTAGGGAAGTCAGTTTTTGTTAAATATAAAAAAAATAGTTCGCAAGTCACCCTTCTAGTAGCCAAGTTTTGGTTACTGTTAACCAATCATATTTTTAGTGCAGTATATGAACCATATTGCAACGGTTCAGGTACTGCCAGTCAAAACGCTCCGCGAATGCTTTATAGATGCCGCTGCCACTAACCTAACTTTAAACTGCCTAGGCTGGTTTTATTTTGCTAGCCTTTATAAGAGTCCATTTAATAATATCAGCACTTACAACGCTAACGTTTTCACAGTAATCCGGCAAAGAGAAAAGAAATGGTTCGTAAAAGCAAAACTAAGGCGTGGTTATGGCACGCATCGGCACAAATCAATTAGGAAATGAGCACAGAAGCAGTCGACTGTTACAGTTTATCGAAGAGAACTAAGACGTAAATAAACTTAGCTAGAATAGGCAGGTTAGTATGCCATATCAGGTGATATAAATATAATAGTAAAAGTATATAATGCAATCAATGATAGTGCATTTAAAAAGAGGTAGATAGGCCATTAGCGCGAGGAAATTGATTGCCTTTTAAATAGTGTAATTTGCTCAATTTTGCATTCAAATATGACATTTGACACGTAAAAGAACGTGTGCTCGGAGCATCAAATTGGAAATTGGCGCAGTACGAGCTGACAGATCTACCTCTTTTTTAAATAAATACACTGTCAGTGTAATGTAATAGTTTCTAGGTTAGGTTCTTAGGTTACATATGTGTATCTACTTAATTGTATCACATTTTAATGGTTCGATTAGAAAGCTCTAGGTCGCTGCACTAATTTACTATGGATATTCAGCCTTAAAATACGATATTTTGTGACTTTGTGTGATAATGAGCGATGTTCTAGTGGAAATGGCTCTTGCACTGAATTGCAAAAATTGCTCATTTGCAAGATACCATGCTCCCAATCCTTAATCTTTCTTTTACCCAGCGAAGTGTGACTTATTATCATGTAAAAATAAAATCATATGTAATGCACTAATTGGAATGCAAATAATTGAATATATAATTACAACATCATCCCGAGAAAAAGTAACGCATAAATTGATCTATTATTTCACGCATAAATGGATCCTAATTGAACACGCGTAACTTATAAATGATTCTAATTAGGAAAACACATGTACCATACCGAATAATTGTGAAATGAATGAGATGCACGTGAAATACCAGATAGCATACAACGAGTTAACATCACAACTCCGTACATAACGGAACTACGTACTACCACAGAATACTAGTACTTCGTACAGAAGTATGACTTAGCAATTGTATTCAAAGAAATGTCTACTCAATGTCGTCAAAAATATGGCGTAATTTAGTTCGCCTCAGAGTCAAGCACATTTTCGTGTAGACACCTACAAAAATCCTTTGCAAGATAATTTCATACTTAGTGCTCTGGAATATGATTCATAATACACTAAACCTATTCAGTGACGTAATATCACGCGACGCGATAGGGTTGACTGCTACGAGAAGCTTCTAACGCCATCTAGCGCCTCTTTTTAATACTTTATTCATTCTCGTCCAGCCAGCAACGTAGCCGCGCGGCCGCCGGTGAATAAAACGCGCGAGCGTGGCTCTGGCCGGTAGCGACACGCAACTTGTTTTAGCACCTACGTAGGTGCGCCGCGCGTAGGTACGTTTTTGCTACCTCCGCAGGGAGATACACCGGCCTGGTACTACTTTATATGTTTTGTGCTTACATCGACGTGACTTGGATGAGATTTCTACCTGTTTAAGATATCAATTCCATTTATCATAACAAAAAAGTTTGGACAGCGCCACGCTATAAAATCTCAGATTCGATTTAAATAAATTGAAGTTTAATTTTTACGAAAATGTACAAATTTTCTATGGACGATTTTTAACACTACGAACGGATATAATGGGCATGCAAAAATAATTTCTTTCAATTTGCCGGTTGGAGAGACTTGTCGTCGCGTCTGATAGCAAAAGGAAATCGATAGAGAACAATGACTTCATGATAGAAACTTCTCATAAAGGGTTATGATGAATTTAATTTCACTCCTCGGTTTAAACAAACATATTCTTTTAGTTTCCCATCAGTTCAATAATAAAGTGAGACTGTTCTCAATCCATTGGCGTTATCTCATAGCTAATTACGGTGACTATCATTAGAAATTACGAAAATTTGCAACCAAACCCAATAATAGCAATTAAATTACACAAAAGTCTCCAACAAAACTTGAAATTGCGACCATTGGCCATTAATAGCACTGTTATTGACCTTATTTTCAAACGCAAAGACGATATCTCAATACCTATCATTACCTATAGAAATGTTAACGTTTTTAGTCACGACGAAGAAATAGGAGTACAGGCTAATAGAACCAAATGATAAGAAATTTAGTTTCGTTGAAGCAATCGATATCGTGAACAAAGGAAAATGTTAAATGTCGTTACACTGGCCTGTAACAGTTACGAAGGCGCCCCTTTTGCAGCAAACTAAAGTGCAACATCGATCCTTGGGGAAAGTTAGGGATACATAACATACTACTGATTGTGCAAAAGCGCGCGATGCGATGTCCATTGAAAAGGGTTTTCTGGCATACTAAAACACTACATTTAACAATATTATTGACTCATAGCTCAATTTTGCTATGACAGTGTGCTTGTATGTACGTGTCTTACTAGTAAAGCAATCCATACCGTCTTTTACAGACATCGAGTAAAACAAATCTGTCTATTGTGCATCAAGCGTGTTTGAAGTTGTCTTCAATTGACTTGTGTCAGTACATCACACTAGCATAATTTTATTAGTAAAATAAATATTGATTGCGTTTTATTCCAGGAACACACAAAAGTACACAAGAAAGCTTGCAGCAAGTTCGTATAAAATTTAAATATTTTCCTTGATTTCTGACCATGGTTGGGACTACATGGTACTCGTAAGTATAACCACGTATAGCCCATCCAAACAAAATAACAATTTCCCAATTCTTTCCTAGCGTCTTCGAGTACCTTATCGGACAAGACACATCTTCCAGGAACCTCAAATTCTATTATAACATTACTAATATCGCCCTAGCCTGAACATAGGTGTTCAGTAAATCAATAGTGGTTCCCTTAACAATAATAAACTATGGGAAGCGGAGCGGCTAAATAGGTCAGTGGGTACATTTAGGGGGTTCGCAGGAAACAAGTTGCCGGGAAACCAAAGTGGGAAAAAGAAAACACATTTTGGGGGAACATTAGTGACTCCGTGACACGAATACTGTGAGTAGTGACGTGCAGGTAACAGTCACAACACGGTACCCATAACCTTTATGCAATTTGGATGCTAGAGAAAGTATTTTTTTTCGATACAAGTATCTGTTTCGATCTTTAAATCTTGATACAGAGCAGACAGACATTTATAGCACGTTAAATGGGATTCCGAATTTTAGGTCAAGGTCGATAGCACAGTCATTTTGATATATTTTGATTCAGCTGCCTACACTGTAAATAAATGTCTTTTGTTTTGTCTATATCGAAGACCTTTGGGAGAAAAGCATCATGAGGCCAATCACGAGCTATTAATATTAAGGAATTCTTATTATCTAATCCCCCAGTGAAAGATGAATGCTATAGTAATTGTATAGTTGAGTTTGTTCCGGCGTTTCTTCTCAGCACTTGCCAGATTGTCTGTGTCTTGTCTCGAAGCGCTAGTAGGGCCCAAAAGATAAGGAGACATGTTCTGCCCCATATGGGCCATAATTGATTGATATTTTGACGTTCATAAGTGGCATTTTGTGTCCTAAATTGAATAAAGAATTTTTGACTTTTGACTTTTGACTTTTTGTAACACACAAACTGCCTTATTGGTCGAGTGGTCAGCACTAATCAGGATCGAATCGCGGGTCGGGCCGTTATTTTTTCTGTCAATCAATAACTCATTTCGGAGTCAGTAAGTTGGTGGTGTTAACAGGCCCGTGCTTCGGAAAGCACGTTAAGCCGTTGGTCTTGTGCCTGATCTCTCTCCGGTCATGTCAGCCTGCCGTCTCACCAAAATTTGAGTGTGAAGGAACAGAGAGTGCACCTGGTTGTACTGCGCACATACTTCGGCTAATCTCGGTTGACATTGGACTTATAAGCCCTGTCTAGGACTAAGTAAAAGTTCAGTCTCTCTCTTTCTGTGCTAAACAAAATTATAAGAGACAGACTACAATAATTTAGCAACGTCAAATTAAGTGAACGTATTTTTACAATTTTTGCGTGTTTTCGTCCAAATTAAGTCGTCATCTAATGACATCCTTACTAAATGTTTATGGATCCTCTTATTCATTTAGCAACTGACAGATGTTTAGTCTAGTCGTTTATGTAATAATATAGTCTGTCTCTTTTCGTTGGTTTGGCAGAGAAAGGGAGAGACTTCTGATCTCTAATCTTAGACACATTCTCACATTTATTCAATCTTAGGTACATTAAATTCGAACACTTTTCGTGGTCGAAATTCAGAGGACATTATTATAACAGCAAAACTAACGGAACGAGAAGCTACTTCTTTCATGTGTGTGTGTGTGTGTTTGCTGAATAAATGTATTTTCTTTCTTTCTTTTTTTTAAGTGGCAAAAAAGAGAATGGACTCACCAGATGGTCTGAACTTGGACACGTCCGCACCACACTTTTCCCTGTTGTAGAACATCTTCTTGCACATGATCCATGGCCCGAAGTAGCCTTGCTCGAAGCTCGGGTTCTCCACTGGAAAGAAGATCACTAGATTAATAATCATTATCAGCTAGTTGACATCAGTGGTGATCTAAGTAAGTGGTAGCTGGCAGCTACCTTGCTCAGCGTATAAGCATCGCTATCCAGCGCGGTAATGCTGCCAGCATCCTGGAAACCTTACCACAAGGACCCTTTTTATAATTTTTGTTTTTGTGTTGTATTAATTTATCTTAATTTTTATTAATAAGTTGTATATATATTGATTAATAATTACAAACAAACTAACCCGATTGCTTTCAAAATACAACAGTTATAGCTTTTAAGAAACCGATAATAACTTTCAATCTGACGTCATGGAAATAGCAAATGATGAGAAAATGCCAATTCATCATTGTTTGGGATCAGAATCGTAATCGCGATAGCTTTCTAAAAGCGGTAGGCCAGCGGAGAGATGTTTGTTTGACAATTCGATTCGGTATTCCACAATAGTTGTAAATTAAGATCAAAGGCAGTTATTAGACTACGCGGTATTCAGACAGGCTTACTAAAACAGTCATGCCCCATCTCGCTCTTTCACAGGATGAAAGAGCGAGATGGGGGATAGACTGTCTCAGTAAGCCTGTCCGAAGCCTTCTTTTAGCCAACATTTCCCAGACCTACATAATAATATCTTAAGCTTTATATTATTTTCTAACCGCTTTAAATATTATATTCGGTTGAATCTATTATTTATTTTGTGGTTGAATTAAAATTGTTTCACTAAGGTAGACAGGTAACATACAACAGTAGCGGTAAAATTACCCTTACCGACCACTTCTCACGCTGATAAATCGATAAAAGTACCCTATTTACTACTTCCCTTCTAACGAAAGGAAGTGAAAACGTGGAAAATACATCTAGTAAGTATCTAGTTGCCCGCTCGATCGCTTGGTGCTTCATGCAAAAACTTGTCATAAAACTTATTTCTACACATACAATAGTTATTCACATTTAGTTCCATGCACATTATTCACATGTTGTCCCAACACCTTCAGCTTTATTTTCTTGTTAGTTACCTACATAAATCGTCAATGAATCAATGTATAAGGATTCAATACACAAAGCCTAAAAATGGTTGGTATAACTTTCAACTGACACTTTTACACTTTGACATTATGTCACTAAGGCCCATTTATATTTTTATAACTTAAAGTTTTTATGAAATTAAATCAAATTTCACTTACAAAAATTAATCGACTGTGTCATCCGGTGGGACTCGAACCCACGTCCCGTCGCTATCCGGGCGAGTGCTCTTACCAACTAAGTTACGGAGGACGTTAGTCAGTCGGCGAATTTTTGCAAGTGCTTGCTACGCCAGTGAGCCGGCGTTCGATTTCATCAATACTTGGGGAATGTACCCGCATGTATCCAATGGAAATATTTTTACAAACATTTAACCATCAGTTAAGATGAAATCAGCTTAACCTTTTATATTTTTATAACTTAAGCAATTATTTTGCAAGTTTTTACGAAATTAAATCAAATTTATCTTACAAAAATTAATCGACTGTGTCATCCGGTGGGACTCGAACCCACGTCCCTTCGCTATCCGGGCGAGTGCCGGCTCACTGGCGTAGCAAGCACTTGCAAAAATTCGTCGACTGACTAACGTCCTCCGTAGCTTAGTTGGTAAGAGCACTCGCCCGGATAGCGAAGGGACGTGGGTTCGAGTCCCACCGGATGACACAGTCGATTAATTTTTGTAAGTGAAATTTGATTTAATTTCACTAAGGCCCACTTTTACGAGACTCGTTAAATACGTTAAACACTATTCATGTTTAAAAATATCATCCGTTTCTGCCAACGTCGAATGACTGACAAAGACAGGTGATGTTTTTAAATATGTTTAGCGCTAAGTGTATTTATCGAGTTTCGTAAAAGTGGGCCTTAGTAATTATGGATTAAATCATGTTTAAGTATTGATAATTAATTACCGTAAAGTCGGTTTTTGTTTACTTCGCCTATATTGTAAATATTATTTTTATGTCTTTTAAAATAATATCAATGAAAAAATGTGTTAGATGATAAATCACTATAGTACCATAGAACCTAGCTTCTTTCTATTGTTTATCTGATTTTTAAATAAATAATTTCGATAAAAAGTAATGTCAAGATTGTTTACAATATTTGCCATGGAACAAAAACAGACTTTATATTTTTATTTATTTATTTTATATGTATGATTAACAAAGATGATATTTTAAAAACATAGAAGTTTCAGCGACAATGTAGGTACGTAGGTATACGTATAATTGTTGACTTGAAAATGTTCCGTGGCTGACAGTTTCATACCACATCTAGGTTGATCTACAGGGATGATCAGATTAGATTCTAACCATACAACACAATGCAATTAAAATAATGCAGTAAAAATATATCAAAATACTCGTTTTAACTAATTTGGCATGGGGTTGAAAGATCAAAGCCATGTAATGCGAGTACCAAGGGCAAGCTGGCATTGAATTCATCTGACCTTACCAGCAATTGATATTGAAGCAAACAAACAATTGAAATTATTCATACTATTTTTATCCTACTACTATTCAAATAAATGAAAAAGGATTGATTTTTCGCTGAAGCAGCAGCGTCCATAAAAATATTTTCATTTTAAGTAGAGCACTAACTTACAAACTAAGACTTATACCTAATTGTAATAACTGTATTTTTTATTCAATGTAAAATTGTATAAAGATCAAACTGTTATGTTCTTATTACGGTTTTTTTATGCGAGTTTCTATTACACAAGCCAATTAGATAAGTATGTATTCAATAAAGAATTCTTTTGCTTCAAACGTTTCAAGGGAAATACGGCAAGCAATTACGTCACTGACCTCGCAATATGAACCTTAACAGCATGACAAGGAGTTGTCAATCTCGTGACTATTCGATTTTCCTCACCTACTACGGGTTTTTCACCATTGGAACTATACATTACACAATATGTATGAGTATTTTTCTGGTGTTGATGCGTAAAATGCCAGAAGCGACCTTCGATCTGCCTACAAACTTACGACATTTGAGAATGACAATACTTTAATAAACAAGCCTGATAGGTAGCTCTACGGTTACGCAAGTTACAACTATCTTTGTTATGGTACGTGACACATCACTGCCCAAAGGAATGAAGGGTCTTGTAAATTAAGGTTGGAACGATACTGATTTGTGGGTCACCTATAGGCAAATTGCTTTACTGATGTAAAGGTCTGTCTAAATACTACAGTGTGTGCATAATCTGGTTTAGTTTAGATAAACCAAATAGAGTAGAACTCAAGGTCTGCTGTTCCGGACTTGATTAGCAAATGGGAACTTAACCAAAACTGCTAAGTATACGAGTCAAAATCGCCTAGGGTCTCTCTGATCGTTAGACCATTTTCTGATCTGAATGCACGGAATGTAAAAAAAAAACAATTAGTGTTAGGATAAGTTATAGGAATTTCTGATAGTCTGTTCCTGCACGCTAATACGAGGGTCAAACTGAAAGTTCTTAGAAAATCAAAAACTGATTACATTAGCCAGTTATTAGTTTTATTATATCTTTTCAAAATATTGTCCATTGACGTCAATACACCGCTGCATGCGATGGAACCACTGGGAAAAGCACTTTGCCCACTCGTCCTTAGGGGTCTCTTCAATGGCATCGCGATACGCAGCCACCGCTTCTTCAGCATTCATAAACCGCTTTCCTTTAAGTTTTTCTTTAATTTTTGGAAATAAATAAAAATCACAAGGCGCGAGGTCGGGGCTATACGGCGGGTGACCCAGTAATTCAACGTTTGATGTCGCCAAATAGTCGATCGTTCGCTTGGCGGTGTGCGACGAGGCGTTGTCGTGGTGAAGGAGGATCCTACTGCGAGGTCGTTTCTCTCGAACTTTTTCCAAGACAAGTGGCAAACAATTGGTAGTGTACCATTCTGCAGAAACTGTTTTTTGATCCTCTAACACAATTGTTGCGAAATGACCTATCCTTCCAAAGAACGAGGCCACCATTTTTTTTCCCGCACTTCGATCTCTCTTCACTTTAGTTGGCAACTCCTCGAAAGGAAACACCCACTGAGCAGATTGTCTTTTGGTTTCAGGATCATAACAGTAAATCCAGCTTTCGTCACCTGTTAGTATGTCGAACACAGCATTTGAGTCACCTCCGTTAAATCTTTCAATCATTTTACGGCACCAATCCACACGATGGAGTTTTTGAGCCTTAGTCAAATTATGAGGTATCCACCGGGCGCAAAGCTTCCTGACCGCTAAATGTTCGTGGAGGATTTTGTGCACTTGACTCATACCGATGCCTAAGCTTGTCCGAATCTGCTAATAGGTCACTCTTTTGTCAGTCTCTATCATACGCCGCACAACACAGATGTTATTTTCAGTCGTCGCCGTAGAAGGCCGTCCCTCACGTACATCATCAGTGAGATTAGTGCGACCACGTTTAAACTCATTAAACCAGTTGTAAACAGTCGCACGAGATGGGGCTTCATCGTGAAAGGCCAATCGTAGTCTATCATAACTTTCTTGTTGACTTAAATGACATCGAAAGTCATAAAAAATCATTGCACGAAAATTTTCTCGTGTTAAATTCATTTTGACGTGACACAGACAATTTTCAATTTGCCGCCAAGTCGTAAAACAAATGACAAATGAATGAAATATATACTCAGTAATATTGGCAAAGAGTTCTATTTTCAAATTTTAGAATATTTTTTTTATTATATTGTTTATATGTGGCCAGTTCTAAGAACTTTCAGTTTGACCCTCGTAAGAGTAATGATATTTCTAGAAGCATGAATGCAATGATAGAAGCATGCACTGCACGAAATATTTTCATTCATACAAATTTATGAATTGTAAATGCACTTAAAGATGGGCTAAGCATGAATCACGATATCATTTCGCAAAAGTTATAAATAGTAATTATAGGTCCAAATACAATTAACCAGCAATGCAATTTCTAGTAAAGATTTTAGTTGGCTAGAGTCAAGAGACTGAAGAAGACTTGTCGACTGTTATTTCTATGCATACGGAACTGACAAAGGCTGAGAAATCCGAAGGTTTCAGACAAGGCCGCGATGCGCTAAGAGAGATCCTCACAGACTCTCACGACTTCCTGCACACTAATTGAATGGGGATCCACACGCAAAGCTTGATGCAGATGGCGCTAGCATAGATACGCCTATGTCAAATATTTTGCTATTGTTTATGTCGGGCTTTTTCGTATCTAATTTACAGTTTGTCGTGACTATCTAATGTTATTTCATCACAATGTATTTGTCAATGAAGTTATCTGAACTAAAAGACGATCTTCGGAAACGAGGATGCAAATTATTAGGTAAAAAAGCCGATCTTATTGCGAGGTAAACATTTGCGTGTTTATACAGTTTTATTACTGTAAATGTTACATTTAATGCTTGTTGAAATTGTTTTTGTTGTATTTGTGTTACAAATTAACTACATAACAAGGTTTTTAATAAATATAACTAAAATAATAAAACACGTACATGTTTGTTTTTAGGTTAGAATTCTACGATCGGAACTGCGATGATACCGGGAATTTTGGTGTCGTAGCTTCACAATCTAGTTATACGATGAATGTTCCCGATCCAGAAGCTTATCATGATGTAAATAGTTACAGTAAACTACTTAAAATTAATTAATTTTCTTCTTATAGCTGTTTCGCACTTCTTTTTTAAAACTGGCTCTTTTGGAAATAAATGAATACCATTATTGTAACAACCTGGCACAGCACATAACGGCAATATATATAATATATTCGTAGATTGAAAACACAAAAAAAATACTCAAAAAACACAACTTCTGTACTGGAATGACAGATAGCTTTGGGCGCATCGACAATGCGCCACCTACAGGGAGAATTTGGCAGTGTGGATCCCCATTGGTACCACATCGCGAATTGACGTACTTGCTAATTTTGTAACGAGCCGACTCTCGGCACTCTCGCTCGCTTTATCCGATTTCAATTGTGAAAATTTCATTCAATCTTCCAAGAATTCATTATAAAATGCGACATCGCATTCATGTTATTAACTATCGACATCGCTACTTTTATAAACGAAGTCAAATCAAATATAAACAACATAACATTAGTAAGGTTTAGTACTAATCGATATGACGTTCAACGATTTATTTTTCGATCGATTTCCTAATGTTCGTATGAGGTAATCTCCAAAACTTACAGAACTAGTTGGATTGGGTATTGTAATTTACCGTTGAGGCATTCTACAAGGCATTTTGACTCGAAACAGTAAATGAAGAAATATGTTTTGCGCATTTTGTAACGTTTGTAGATAAAATAAACGATATTGTTACGAAACTAGCTAAAACTAATAACTATATTTGTTGGTTATGCTACCTACTAGTATTTATTGTAGTTACGCATGAAAATAAAATATTAACTTTTAAATATGTTAGTAAAATAAAATTATATTTTCTAAACGAATGTTCGAAGCAGTTTTGGTTGGAGCAATATGGAACTTTTACACAATTTAGGTCAAGCTATTAAAAAACAAAGACGAGACCTTAAGCCAGCGATCTGTTTACCATAAGATTTCTGTTTCGTTGCCCTTTACGGTTCTAGAGCAAGATAAATGTACTTTTAACGGTAATGTGCAAACTTAAACTAATGTTCTTAACTCTGACAGCAGTGAGCAGAACACATTTACACCTCGTTAATGACAAAATGAGTCACGCCGCTTCTCGTTGTCAATTGACTTCTAGATGACCGATGATCCCCTGGCTCATGACGATCAATCATACCACTCTAGTTGCATGTCAAACACGTAACCAGTTTTTTATTGCACAAGAAAGTTAAGAGTCAGGGTTGACAAACTTCATAGCGAAGAATTGTGGAACAATGTTCCAAACCTTCCGTCAATAGTTGAGGAAACTGCTTCGATGTGATAGATATGCAACTAGTTGCATAAGACATTTGAATTGACATAAATTCTAAATGCATTCGTGACTGTTGCGGCGCTGCATATTACCGACTCATGGCCGGCGGTACTTTTAAATCATTAAGGACTACAAAACAATAAGTCATAAACTATGCCACGATAAATTTTACGATTGTAGGCAGTCCCGGTAAACCGATAGCCCAGATATGGGCTATGTTTCTTTTCCCTACAACTTACTCGATAGCAAGCTGTACTTTCTAAACCAATCTAGGGCAAAAATGAATTTGCTATAAGAACTAGGGCTTACGATAGCAATAACGCTGATACCCCAAGACTTGATTGCTTTGTGTTCTTCCTTCCAACCCGTGTTTTAGTTTTAAAATGAATCTAGTAATTTGTTTCTTAAACAAACGACAGTGTACGAAGTAAGGGCTTCTGTCATACAAGCATAAAATGAGTAACTTCTTCTTCTTGTCGGGTCGACACTGGCGTTATATTTTTGAGGACCAATACTCGGCGACTAACAAAGCATTATCAGTTGCGTTGTACAGGTCCTCACTTATGCAGGTGTAGGGGCACGTAGGGCATGACAATAGGTGTGCCATTGTCTGGGGAGAGACACCACACATACATTCGCTGTCAGTAACAGTAACTAAGGTTTTAGGAAAGTAACAGTAACTTCATAATGTAATAGATAAAACATTTCTAAATACAATTAATGAGCTGTTAATATTACAAGCACAAAAACGGGATACGTTACAGAATTAACTGTAAATTAATCGTCGAAGCTGACACTTCATTTAGTATCAATGTCACTGACAATGGAGACATTGAAGAGTCCGACGACGAATCGTTAACAAAAACAGGGGAAGAAAAACTTCTTTCTTAAGACCTTCAACTGAGTATTGGCATCCGATTCTCCGAGGTCGTTGGCTGGTCGGTCGAAAAAATGGCATTGTCATTCCTCACCATTGATGGAACGCGATACGCGCAGACAAACCTCAACAACAGTTACTCTATTGTAACTTGCACATCACATCACTTTTGTTCAGAATTTTTTGGAGCATCGCTTTGAAGCAAACCGGATTTTGTATGGTGTGAGCATTGATTCCTTTTTGTGAGCAATAACAGTTCTTATTGGAATGGGTAGTTATTAGTTACCTAAGCCTGTTCTCAACATCTAAAATTGGATGTATTTTAAGTAATCTTAGCCTTTTTTTAACAAAATTGGCGGTCAAAGCAGGTAGTAAGTATCTTTAGCACCACACCACGGCTATACCACAATACCGTGGCCAATGGCCATACATATGCAAATGGTATGCAAAAGAAACTGACAGGTCGAACTGATACTTTTTTGTTTCATGAATATGGATAGGAATATTTGATGATAAAGATTGTAATATTTTAGATGGATATAGAGTTGAATGCTCGATGCCTGAAGTTGGACGGTTAAAAAAAACAGACCGTAACAGCAACTGCGTACATCTCCACAAGTTTTGTTTGTCACAAAGGTCTCGGGGGTCAACGACCCGTTTGGCAGGCGTGCCACATTTTTAAATGCACCGTGGGTTTATAGCGCGAGTAAGCATCTTATACAGCCATACACATAGCCTACAAGTAGGTACAGTCATAAGAGGTTAACACAGTAATGAGTTTGTAAGGTTATCATAATTAGCATTAATTACCAGACAGAGTCGTTAAGAGAGTTAGTATTTTGGGGAAGTAAGTATGTACCTACCTACCTAGTTATAGCAATAAAAGAGGTTGTAGCAGCTGCTTAAAAACTGTAAATTATGAAATTTTGCCCGCGACAATAAGTTAAAAAAAAATCTGTATTGGAATTTACCCGCGCGTCAAACTTCTTTTTTGTAAACGCGATGATGTAGATGGCCAGCGTTATTAACTGATGCCCTATCTTTGACGTGATCTAACGAGAAGGGACTTAGAAAGGCAGGTAACAGTACACCATTGCGCGGTTTGCCCCACTTCGCGCTGGTGGCGCCCGCGCAGCCTGGGAGTGCAACTTCCGTTGCGATAGGGTCCGGTTTTTTTAACTTAACTTCAATATTAACGTTACGGTAATCGTGTCAAGCTTACGGTCGACGTTTTGTAAATGTGTCTTCAATGTTTGAACTTTAAAGTTGTCGAAAGCACTTAGATCATAGACCTAGTTATAGTATAATTTAAGTTTAGTAGGTATAGCGCCGTACATATTGGATGAAGGTATAAAAATAAAGTAACAAAACGATGTGCGTACCTAGTCGAAAATTTTGCAATTATTGACCAATTAGGTACCTACTACATTTATGAATAGATGTACTTTTGCTTACACAACTGTTAATTATACTTCAGACTTTACTGACCAATGATAGTGCATAAGAGGTAGATGTGTCATTAGCGCGTTGAAATACATTGCCTTAAATTGAGTAATTTGCATTTAAATTTCGTACACATATGACACACTATAAACACATACGTGTGCTCGGCGGATCAATTCGAATCGCCGCGCTGAAAATATGACAGGTCTAGCTCTTTTTTAAAATACACTGTCATTGTTACTGACCCAAAAATAGCTTTTTTCAAACCATACATAGTTTCTAAAAAAATTCACATAGGGAACCCTCTACCGGAACACAGTTAACCAAAACCATAGTTTTAAAGTTAATTACCACCACCTTACTATAAAATTTTTAGGTGTACTTACGGTAATAGGACTGCAGAGAGATTTGTAAGTTCTGATCATCTGAAAAAAATTGTGCATTGCTATTTCTATTTGGTCGGTATTCAACTAATATTTGTGCAGGTGACTGTACGGGTGGTTTGGTAAAGTAGTTTTGGACAGAACTTACACCATCACAAGAATGATTTAATACAATTTCAATAACTGTGTACCAAAATTGCGTGGACAGCTTTTTTAACAGATTATAGTATATTGTATGATTTGAGAAGTGTATTATTAGATGCAAGAAGAAAAAAGGATAGGATAATTTTATATGAAGTATTTCAAATTACAGTTTAAATGTGGTTTTAAATTTTTTAAAGGATTCATTAATTGAAACTTTGTATGTACACTAAATACAACATCTACAAACATTTAACAATAATTTATACTTACAACTATAGAAGTACCCCCAATTCGGGAGCCCAACAGCGACTGCTCCGACAATAAAGCAAATGAATCCGAATACAACTATGAATATGGAATATACAGCCTTGTTGCAGGCCATGGCTGCATGACTCCAGCACTTCTCAGATTGGGCATCAGGAACGGCTGGCTGTTGTCCGGTGTAACCGTGTTTGTCTTGTCATCTGTGGGAGTAATTTTTATTTGACTGTTTTTTTTAAAACAAACATAAGATTAGTCTGTGTCAAACGTATTTGAAATCTTGTTGGAATGTAAATTCTAAAAATCTGGTGGAGTTGGCTTTATTAATATTTAAGTTTTTTATGCCTCTAGGATCATAAGACCTCCGATGTCCTGATGACAATTGATTATCTAATGTATAATGGAAACATGATACCTAAAGGATTAACACATTAAAACACTTGCCTAGATTTACTGTTTGAAACTTTCATGGTCATTATCATTAGAATAGTTATTTACGGGATTGCTACCATGTACCTTTTTATTTTCGAGTTTCCGATATTTCGGCGCTGTTGCAAGCGCCATGATCACGGAATAACTATTATTATATTAGTTATTTCGTGATCATGGCGCTTGCAACAGCGCCGAAATATCGGAAACTCGAAAATAAAAAGGTACATGGTAGCAATCCCGTAAATAACTATTCTAATAATTGCCTAGATTTTTTTCATAAATACATACATACATGAGATTGATGATACAGCTTATGAAAATACTTTCAATAGCTTGTAGGAATAAACATTGACAGGTAAATAAATAAATATATTTATTTAATTTAAGCTTATTGCACCACTGAAAATTTTGTACAAAAGGCGGACTTAATGCCAAGTGGCATTCTTTACCAGTCATACCTTTGGGCTTAGCGGAAATGAATAAAGAAATTGTTTTAAATGAATCTGGAAATCTTCATGAAGGTACCTATCATGTTTCCATTACAAACACTCCAGAAAATCAATTGTTATTGGCCTGCCCACAATCTTATGATACTCAGGTGTTAAAGTAAATAAAAAAAGTTAATTTTAGACAGTCTGCTAGAAACTAGAACTAAATTGGTCTTCCCTACAGTTGGACACTACTAGTCTTATCATAATATTAACATTTCAATCAATTTATCACAGATTTTATGTGCCTTAATTACCTCAAAGTCAATACAAAGTTATTGCATGAAGAAAACCGGTCTTGCCCAATTGTATGCACCTTCAAAGGAATGCCAATCAAAACATTTGCATGAAACAAACATTGTTATACTGTTGAATTCTTTTCCAATACGAATCTTACTGGGATTCTCAAATGAAACTTTATAACGTGGTAATTGAAGCATATAGCGCACAAAGACTAGAAACAGTTAGCAATAATGTTACTTTTACTCACGTTTACTTTGCTACACTCCAACTAGAATCACACGAAAATCACTCAACTATGCAGCCACAATCAATTGAAACTAACCAACTCTTTTTTGCAATTAAATAACATAACAACAGGTTCACTATTACAACAGAAACAAAACAATTTCACGTGAATGCACAAAAGTTCACTCACGATTCGAAATTCGAACCACGGCACACCTTGGACATCACAACTTTGAAGTAGCTTCTTCAACAAAGCACGGTGTTCACTAAGAAACTCTGTTCCAACTATATAACTGTACTAACTAAAAAGTTACTTTTGATATTAATCTACGTGAGAAATCACGACTATATTTTTTATAGTAAATTACGGTTTGATTTGATTACGTTATTCCTCTCTATTGCCGCGCGCGATGTGAATGTGGTCGGTACGGAAACTGGTTTTTTGATTTCAATTTTGTTGTGTCGAGTCGAGCGATGAGCGAGCAAGCGAGTTGGTAGCTATCGTGCAACCAAGCAACTCAACTTGGACGGACTGGTAAAATATGTCTATCCCGCTCGTTTCTGTGTTTATAATACAGTAATGACAGTCGTGAAGAAAGAGACAAAACTTTTTTGCACAGGGTTGTCAATGCCGAACTATGAAAATGACATTTTATTTCTGAACGAAAAACGTTCCGTTTATCAGAATCTGACAAAGGAACGTAAAATGTTTTAAGTCAATAGTATTGTTGCAATGATGATATAAATTAATTGATTGTCTTGCGTAATTTGCGTAAAAAGGCCAGAGGGCCCTGAGGGCCAGGCAAACAGAAGAGCAGATCCACCGAGGCATAAATAAGTTGAGGCTATTTGAAAATGTTTTTACCAATTGATTGGGTACACAATAACTTCCGTGATGGGAGCTAATTAGATGTTCATTAAAAAAAACTAACTAATCATAATTTACTTACGATTATAGCAAATTTTATGTTCTTCCAAAAGACATCAATAAAAAAATAATCGGACTTTAACATGAGTCCTACGGTCCTACCTACGTAAGACGAGGTCATTCTATTTTAATCCGCTATTTCTGCACTGAGACTGTCTGGTTGAAAACCAACGTAAAGAAAACTTTGGTTTATTTATCTCTAAATTATGAATCCTTTTCATGTTATAATAAGGCAGTTAAGTTAAAAAAGTGGTGTAAATAAATAGCGAAAGATCTATAAAGTTAAGAACTAGGAATGGCTAGTAAAATTGTTGAGCATTTTTTGATTATTTCGTTCTGCGTGTTGTTTAGTGGATGTAAGTACCATTCTATTACTTAATAATAATTACTCAAAACTTCATATTTTATGACTCCTAGGTAAGGAATGTATAAATAAAGGTTTGATTTAGTAACTGAATTCCTTTTTGGAGTGATTCTGCTAGTAAAGTATGAGTAGGTAATAACAACTAGATGTGATCATAATAGTTGTGGACAGTAATAATAATATAGCGGGTTCTCTAAATGCTAATTTGTGTCTGTTTGGCTTAATATTTAAGTAAATAGGCTAAGATTCTTAGATATCTGGCGTTTAGCAAGCATCTTTAAATGAAAATTTAATACTTTACATACTCTTTTTACAGATGCCGCGAATCCTGAAAGTGTAAGTTGATGAATATCTTGGGATATGATTAAAGTATTTAGTCTTCCAAAAATAACAGAACAGGATTTTATAATGTAGATTTGGTACTGAAACCATCGATATATAAACTAAGTATCAAAAAATATAGTAGGTAAACCCTTAGAGTAGACAGAAAGGTAAACCATTAGTAGGTACTTATAATAAAATCATATTTTCTCAATATTCGTATATAAACTAAAGAAAATTTACTGTCACGGAATTGGGCATTGTGCTTGTGATATAACCGTTGTTTCTGATTTCCATATCACAAGGGCTTTTATTACAACGTGATGTTCTTTAATATTTATTTATTCAATAATACCTACATATTTGTGTAATTACTAATTAATAAAGATTAAACAAACGTTGACTGACATATACCTAAATGGTTTGGCAAGTTTAACCATGCTATGCGATTTCAACGCAATGGCAGTGTCTTACATTTTAATAACATTTCTTATATGTATTGTATACTTATATAGCGCACCTTGTATAAAGGCACGATAGCCGAGCAGAAAAAACTTATTTCCTTATCCGCGAAGTCGTGAGTGTGATACCCGCCTGTACCACCGAGTTTGTATAAAAACTTATGTACAGAGTTTTTAAAGATATCGCTGCCTAATTGTGATGGATGGCCTAATGAGGATGGCAAGAAAGAGGTCATACCCCAGGTTAACTTGGTACCCATAGTCAAAGTCAAAGTCAAAAATTATTTATTCAATTTAGGACACAAAATGCCACTTATGAACGTCAAAATATCAATCAATTATGGCCCATATGGGGCAGAACATGTCTCCTTATCTTTTGGGCCCTACTAGCGCTTCGAGACAAGACACAGACAATCTGGCAAGTGCTGAGAAGAAACGCCGGAACAAACTCAGTCACCACTAGCTGCCACAAAAATAAAACAAATCAAAATAAACAGGTAGGTACATCAGTTTGGTGCAGGCTGGACTGTCCATACATTCTCGTCATTAAGATAGTCTTGAATTTTATAATACCCCTTCGACATTATGGTAGTTTTGACATGTAACTTAAAGGACTTGTCCATTAATGGTTTTTTATTCGTCAATTTTTTTAACCAGAATAAACTAAATATTATATTAAAGAGTTCACAAAAACTAGCCTTTCTGCATAATTAATAGATTTTTTAAGGCCTCCGATTTAGAGAAAATTTGAAATTAATTTTTCTCTTTGTCTGTACAGAAACCGCACCTTCGCCTATATCAATTAACGCATGAAAAAAATTTGACAGCAAAATTGACATTCCATTGACAGTAGTACCTATTATATAATCTGTGGTAGTACCTAGTAGTATTTATCCACCAGTGGAAAGGCAATGGTACATAGCCATACAGCCAGGAAATACAAGTAAGTGATCAATGGATGATGCCTGTTACAAAACATATTTTTTCTCAAAAATGGAGGCGTTTAAAATTCTCATTTCTATGGTTACGTGTTTCATATTTTTGTAGCTTAAAGATAAATATAGGTTTATTAGTGGTTGGTGATATCTTAGAATAAAAAAGCAGCCTTCATATAAAAAGAGGACAAGTCCTTTATTAATAGGTAGTTCGATAACATTATGAGGTATTTTATTGAAAAATTTGACACAATTTCCCAAGAATGAATTAATTGTTTTGGCTAATCTGAAGTTTGGAATGACAAGTTTGTTTTTATTTCTTGTGTTATACGAATGAATATCACTTTTTTTTATAACAAGGTCTAAAATTTTGCGTACGTACATTATATTATCAAATATGTATTGAGAAGCGACAGTGAGGATGTTAATTTCTTTAAAGAATTCTCTCAGGGATTTGCGGGGACTAAGTTTGTAAATGGCACGAATGGCTCTTTTCTGTAAAATAAAGATGGTATCTATGTCCGTAGCCGAACCCAACAAGAGAAGACCATAAGACATTATACTGTGAAAGTAACTAAAATACACAAGCCTTGCTGTTTCAACATCAGTCAAATGTCTAATTTTTCTAACCGCAAAGGCAGCTGAAGCAAGTCTCCCAGCCAGAGCGTCAACATGTGGTCCCCACTGCAACTTCGAATCCAATGTAATGCCCAGAAAAACAGTGCAGTTTGATAGATGTAATTTTTCCCCGTTGAGTAGGATTTCTGTGTTAGCTTGCTTCACGTTAGGTATGGTGAATTTAATTAAATATGAAAAATATAAAACGAAAGTTAAAATTATACCTCCTAGAAAACTTATAATTAGATCCGTTGGCAGATGTGCGTTTTCTCGATTCCTCCTTTTTGGTTGTTAAGTAGTTTTATTATGTCTGTTATTTATTAATTCTTACCTACTACTTTTATTATTAATTTAAACGTCGACTCAGGTCGTGTCAATACAAACCTCAGTGGTTTCAGAATGCGACTTTCATAACTATGTCTTTCATGTTTTTTTTTTTTTTTGATATGGTAAATAAATGAAAAAAAAAAAAATACATTTAGTCTTTTTTGTATTAAGAAGCAAGTTATTGCTAGTGAACCAATTTAATACCTTAGAGAGAGCTCCGCTTACATTGTCAAATGATTCTTCGCCTCTTCTTGATTTGAAGACAAAAGAAGTATCATCAGCAAACAGAACTATCTCACAGGAGTCTTTGGCATAAAAAGGAAGGTCATTAATATAGATCAAAAATAACAAAGGTCCCAATATTGAGCCCTGGGGCACTCCCATTTGAAGCGGGGCACCTAAGGAGTTAGTACCATTAACGTTTACTGTTTGTAGTCTGCCTGAGAGGTAAGAATTCAACATTTTAGACGCGTTATTAGATACACCGTAATGTTCAAGCTTAATAATGAGTGTTTGGTGATCGACACAATCAAATGCCTTCGACAAGTCACAGAATACACCAATCGCATCGTGTTTGTCTTCATAAGCATCCAAAATGTGTTTGACGAGTGCCACCCCAGCATCTGTTGTATTTCTACCTTTGGAAAAACAAAACTGTTTCTCGTGCAGTAAATTGTTAAGTTTAAAATGAGAGAGCAATTGATTAAATATAACTTTTTCAAAAATTTTGCTAAATGCAGGTAGAATGGAAATTGGCCTGAAGTTGCTTGGGTCACTTTTTTCTCCTGTCATAAATAAAGGTATTATCATACTATATTTCATTAAAGTGGGAAATTGACATATTAAAAATTGTAGCAATCGGGACCCATGTTAGAAAGTCAGCCGTCTCGTCAGTAGGTTGGAGTATTCTGCAATGTAATATAGAGGTAGGTTTGTGCTCTAAATTCACTAAGCCTCCATTTCTAGAATGGGTCCCGACAATTTTTAATTGGGGACCAATTTAACCTGGGTATGGCCTATTTCTTGTTTTAGGGTTTTTTAATTTCCAATTACACAGAAACGCAGTCGTGTTTTTTAGTTTTTTAAATTACCGTTTTTTATTTTATTATTTTTAGTTTTATTTTTCAAAATAAAACACCGGACTGGAAAAATATTATATTTTTGAAATGGTATCTTTCCTGACTTTCATTTGATACCCATATTGCTATGCTAAGGAAAAAATCAATCCCCCCTCCCCCCTTTATTTCCATTTGTGGGCGCCTTTTTTTAAATTTATATAGCCTATGTCACTCTCACAATTTTGACAAATTCAACGACACTGCATATGTCAAAAATTGTCGAGTCGTTTGGGCTGTAGGCGTGCCAAACAATTATACATACAAACATACTTACATACATACTCTTGAAAAATATAACCCTCCTTCCGCAGTCGGGTAAAAATTGTCCGTTTTCCAAAACAAAAAATCACATTAGTGATTTTTTGTTTTGGAAAACGAGTAATTATAATGCGTTGGTTATTTAAAAGCCCGAACCTTCTAAATTAGATGACTTTTGGTAGGGGTATTGGATAGACTGATTATGAAGACTTTAAAATATTAGGTACCTACGCTAAGTAAATAAAAATAAAGAGATATTTTAAAATAAATGTGCTATATTTTTGATACCGCGGATAATTGGCTAAAATCGCTTTCACTTAATCAATGTATTACGTACATGTTAATGTTTCCCTGTAAGCCAACATTTCTTTTTCAGGGCTATTCAATATAACGAAACTACCGGAATGTGTGTTGTAAATTTTAAGCACTTGATGAAAGCTGAAATTAAAGAATATGGTTTGTATTAGTAGCTATACTTACCTCGTTATCTAGTTACATACCATAGTAAAGTCCTGCACCTGATCTCTCTATGGTCATGTCGGACGGCCTTCTCACCGAATTATGAGAGTGAAGGAACAGAGAGTGCACCTGTCCACACAATTTTGCACTATAATATCTCTCGCGCAGTTCGCTAATCTAATCTGTGTAGAGATAGGCGGGTGTAGTCGAAATTCGGCTAGGAGAACATTGCATAGTTCCGCCTAGCATGTGCATAATGATAAAGGTTTAATCCAATTTACATGCAAAAGGTCGCAGCGAGAGACACAACATATTTATGTTACATTACTTGTCTTTAATCTTTTTGTAATGCATGATAGTTCAAATTTTAATTCTTCAGGTAATGAAGATAACGACGATACTGAAGGAAGCACAAGTAAGTTCGTAGATTTTGTAACTGTAACATAAGTAATATCTAAGTATGTAACAAATAAAATTATAAATAGATATTTTGGTTGATTATCCTGACTTAAGTTTATTATTTAATACAGTTGCTGGTGGCGATTTGTCACGTAAGTAGCTTTTACCGTACCTACACTAACCTTTTATATTTGTTGCAACAAAATAAAATATAATGTATTTCCCATTGGTCAACATTAGTAGGTAACAGTAAAAAGAAATCATTTTGCAACGGAATAATTATAACAATCTTTATGAGAAGTTATTCATAATTTGCAAAAGCAACTGCTAAATCCTAACTTTTAGAACCTTCATATTTTATAAATAGTTACTTTAATTGGTTTCAGATAAGATCCGTTTAGAAGCTGAAAGAATATTTAATTCAATCATGGTGTCGGCCTTGTTATTTGTGTCATGCTGTGCCATTTGCGTGATCTCAGCATGCTTCTACTGTTGCCGAATAAGTTACAAGTAAGATTTTAATATAATAATATAATCTTACTGAATTAAAATATACACTACAAGCTTTAATATATGTTATTAATTAGATAGGTTCATACTTGAAACAATTGTCTAAGGTTCATACTATTAAGTTACACTTCTGTTACATCCATCGGAGAGCACACACAGCTATAATATTAGTCCTGTCCTGCGCCTTATTATTTTGTAGCCTTCTCTGTAGTTACACATAATGTTTTCCTATTCTTATTTCGCTCTGTTTGACCTCCTGTTCCCTAACTCAAAACAATTCTTATACTTAAACTATTCTATAACTACTTAATTTGACATATTTTACTGAAAACTCGTGACACTACGCAATTTATTAAGCTGGTCATTTGACGTTTCGGTTGTAAAAAATACAATAGCAAGACCCCGTCAACCCCAAACTTTCGTTATTTTACAATTATTTCATAAAAGCTGAAAGTTTGTCACTTAAGTTTAATACTATATTATTACATGATGTTTGGAACAAGCTGTTTATTTTATTTTTGCTCATTATTGCGCGCACATTTCACTCCCTTTTTTGTTTTTTGTATACAAAAACTCTTAACTGCACTTACCTTGAGCTCTAAGTTAGATAGTCCATCCATATTAGTAGTTCAAACTTTTCTATTTAAGAGATCTTATTCCTTAAAAGGACGGACGTTGAATAGTAAAATTTCATAATTATTGTACTCATAAGTTCCCTTAAGGGTTGTATTACAATTTTTATATTGTAAAAAGCTGCAATTTTTGATTTCAGGGATTATGTATTGAACGATGATGTAAAAGCCTTGGCAAAAAAGTTACAAAAAGATGGAAAGTACAAGAAGATGTCTAAAAAGCTGCCACAGACACAAGCAAATCAAAGCTGTAATATTATTTGTGAAGATGCTGGTGTATTTATTGTCTAGATTTTGTCAGAATCAGCCATTTAAAGATTGATACAGAAAATCATTCTTTGAGAACTAAGCATTTTTATTTTTCTCATGTCCTATGGTAAATCCGTAAAATTGTGTTAAAATGAATTGAAGAAACCAATACGACTTATTGTTCTCTCTTGTGGTGAATTCAACCAGGTTCAATCAATTCGGAGCATGGATTTGGACCTTTAAGTATTTATCTAAGTTTATGCTTTTTGACTATATTTTTTAATAATACAAATTATAATAAATTACTATCAGTAGTGACAACCCTAGCCACAGTCAAAAATATTTGTTTCTGATTTCTGAACGAAAACGTCACATCACTTGACAATGACAGACAATTGCCTTTGACTTGACATTGACTTGGAAATTCAGCCTGTTTTGTTTTTAATTGATTAAAATTGTCATTTACATTTTGATGTTATCTTCTAAACAACCGAAAACCAGCCAGGTGATGATCTAATTTGTAAATTGATCTGTAAGTATAAATAGAATGTCTACTTCTGTAACAACTATACCTACCTACATAATCGTTTTCAAAATGTGTGCACCTCCATGATCTATCGAACTTGAGATTGAGAGCAATTTTATATAATTTTCTTCGTTTATTATCTTGTTTGTTACAGTATTGTAGCGACTGGTAGCGGTGTCTAACGTCACGAACTATGATAGAAATGAGCTTAATGGATATGTTTCTTTGGTTTTTGGGCGTGTTGATAACTATGGCTCTGCTAAGCTGTTTATGCTGTCTGTGCATGAAATTCAGGTAAGACACTCGTATTTTAATCATTATACTGGCCACCCGATAGGGGGGTCTAATACTTTGTCATGGCAGTTTTCTTATTATTTTGGAGGGATATACATTATCTCTGAAATCCCGGGAAGGTCCACATTAATATCAACATTTCGATGCAAGTACATAAATAACTCTACCTAATTCCGACCTCTGCTTATAAGTTATGTAGTACAAGTAGGTACACAAATAGGTTATTACTTATGCAGTTTTATGTTACTTTTTAATGATGCCGAACAATTACAAATAAAATATATAACATTTCATTGTGACCGAAAAGTCTGCCTAAGCAAAATATCTAAATATAATATGCAAAGCTTAAGTGTGATTCATGTTAAAATTTCAGTGACCTCAAAATGAAATGTTATTTGATGGAGCTGGCAAAGAAAAAAGGTATCCAGGTTGATCTAGACACGGAGGATCCAAAAAGCCAAACATGTAACAACGATAATTGCACTATCATGGTTCCAGATGTCGGTATTATACTTTAGTTTTAAGTTTCAGTGATAAAAACATGTTTTTATTTACTTGTAGCTTTTTGACAGATAAAAATAATTTATTATTATCTTCCGCAAAAGTGTAATATGAAGAAATAACAAAGTTATTCATCATCATTTTTCATCACATCACATGTAGATTATACTGCGGTGTGGAAGGCAAGTAGGAATCCATAATACAAGCAAATCTCAAACATGAAGCAATTGAAATGATAGGTGTGTGTGAAAATTAAACCACCTACAAGAGTGCAGGCACCTTTTAAGTTATAATTGAATCACATTTGGAGAAACGGATGACAACTGTTAACTCCTTGTCAAGTGTTAAAAATGTGTGATAGAATTGATTTCTAGTCATTTTAAATTATACTATATTTTAATTATAAATAACTAATATTAGTAATAAAGCAATAACCAAATCCCAGTGTGGCCACAGACATTTGCTATAACTTTCTTATTTCTAAATTATTTAAAAAAGTGTCATTAAATTCCTGGTGTATGGCACAGTTGGACAGTTTTAAGCTATACCAGGATCTGGTATATAGCCCTTTTCTACTATTTGATAACAGATTAAGAAACTGTTAAGTCCTATGTATGTTAAAGTTTTTTTTTATGGTTTGTATGAATTGTTCTTTTATGATTAAGTTTGTGTGTTATGTTTGTTTATGATAAAGTTTCAAATTTAAAGTACAGCTTTACATACTGATAAGGTGTACACAACAACCTACCTTAATTACTTAGAAGATTAATTTATTTCTAAAGGTGGTGTATATTTAAGTTACATGATAATCTAAAACTTTTACATAAAATGATTATGCACAAAAAAATCTTGAATGATGTACTTATTTAGCATTTGCTATTATTGCCCAAAAATGTGCAAATTGTGTATAATGTACAATACAAGCATACTAATTATTACATATATTTTTTATTTGTGTGAAATATTTTACCAGTATAAACAAATAAACTAATTAGTGGTCGAGCTACGTAAGAAAACCCGCAAATCGGTGTCAGGATAGAAATTTGGTACATACGAACTTTTGGTCAAAACAATCATTTCGAAAGATGACGGAAAGGTATTCTAGTGTATATTTTTAGAATCGGCTTATGGAGGCCTCTCATTTTATACCACACACGATAGGTTTCTGAATAAAATAATTAAAATACCTCTGTCCTGTACTGATTTGCTGTTTTCTATCATTATTTGCTGGTACAGCATCAACTAAAAGCTCTGAACTGGCCATTAAACTTAATCTTTAAAAACCTTAAGAATCTTGTAGATTATAGAGTGCATTTGATATTGTTCTTAAGTGATACTTGTGCCATAAGAAAACATAGTTTTATATATTAATAGAATAATGTATAATATTTGTACTATCGTTTTGGAGTATTCTTGTACACTTGAGAGCAAAAAATCGAGTGAACCGAGTTTTCCACATTTGATCATTTAGGTAAACTATAGTAAAACGAAATAACGACGATAAACTACAAGCTTTTTAGATGTTATTAAATACATTTTCAAAGTAAGATTGTAACATCAAATATAATCATGAAGGTATGAAGACAACGCAAGTGGCTCGATTTATTTGCTCCCAAGTGTATAAATGATAGATGCTATTTTGTAATTTTGTGCTTGTAATCCTAGTCACGTGATTTTATAGTTAAAACTAAAGTCGGTAGTGATTCTACATAAATGGAGAAGCATTGTTGCAGATGTATGAGAGAATAATGTAGCGAAGGCTGAAAATCAATTGAAATTGCAATTTCCCATCGGTTTACCTATGTAACTATGTAGTTATTATACAACTTGTTCCTTTTGATATTTCGTTACCTAAAACCTTTTCCTATGCTTAGATGCATCGGGTTTTTCTATGGAACTAAAATCTCTCACTCCAAAACAACAAAAAAATAGATTTCCATACATACAAATTTTGTAAGAAAAGAAAAAAAAACACAAAAGCTTTACGTTAGTTTATAAAAAGGAGCATGTTGTTTAATAAAAAATGAAATAGTTTTAAGACTACTAGTCGGAAACTCAATTTTCTAAATTTTCCAAACAAACTTGGTGCCTAAAATGTGTTTATTACGACCTTAAGAACTTTTGTTCCTTTTGGAATCTCTTATACAGCTTTATCTTTTTATACTGTGTTACCTAAAACACATTCTAAAGGATTATTTTTGATAGTATACATAATATAGAATAAGGATAATGTATGTAATTAAATTAAACATACTATTAAGAAGGGGTCATTCATACTGAATTAAGAAGATTTTCTCATAATTTTGTCAAAAAAGCGATAATACTCGTTATTTAAACGATACAATTTAGGAGGCCGCTATGTAGTGGGGATTGGGACTAATTCTTGAGTTAGTAATATGTGATTACTGTAATCTTTGTCTTCTAGAAAAGTGCACCAGTGATAAAGTTTAATGCACCAAACTACATTAGTTTGGTGCATTTTAGTATTAATAAGCTAGCTAATAAGCTATGTTTTCCATTAATTTGTGATTACTTATTACTAAATCTAGAATTAGTTCCTGGGTCGTGCCTGGATAATCATAAGTTATAATAACCAGAGATCGGAGTAGGGAGAGGGTCCAGCATGACCCTAAACATTGATATGAATGAATATGGACATGCCTGCGGTAGACCAAATCTCAAAAGTTTAAGGACTTTTGGCGCAATTGGGTTAGGAAGGCAAAGGGAAGCGCTTCCTACCGACCGGTTGTTATGGTCTGGGACCAAGGTCCAATGGTCACCGTCTTGGTTTTAGCTATATGTAGTCAAGCTCGTGCTAAATCTTACATATCGCGGTTTGTGTTGTATGGAGCGGGCTAACAGCGCCATCTAGCCTGTAGGAGCCGAGTCAGGGCGTCGCGTCTGGAAGTTGCTTGCTAATGTGGGCGACAGTGGTAAGATGTCGCTACACCACTCCCCCCGAAGAACCGGAGGGCTAAAATGGTGTTCTAGTCGTAAAAATAAAAAGAATAAAGTTGTGTAAAGTGCCAAACGAAGTAAATTCAGGTGACATAAAATGAGTTAGATATTATGATAGAAACTGGAATTCTGCGCTATCGGTTCTTCAAAAAAAGCCAAATCCATATTATTAAAGCTCTGTCAATACATCCAATCAATCTACCTACTCCGATCTCTGGTTATAACCTAACAAATTGAAAATATATCTGATGGAGTATGGATGACTCCCGTAGCGCACAAATTAAGATAGTTGTGTTAGTTCTGTCCATACACATGCACGACTTTAGTCAAAAAAATTTGGACAAACGGCGAGATTTTGTTGTACTGTGTAAGGTCTGTGTTGATGAGATACCCGTAAATGACCTCTAAATGCGTTTTTGCTATGGCGGATTGAGTTAAGATGAGCTACATTAAAAAAAAAGCCAGTAATGAGCAATTTTTCCTAGTGTCAAAAATCAGTACTTAAAAATTCAATAAATGGCGTTAAATAACCTCAGTCAGGTAGATTTTTATTTAAGAAAAAGTCTGGTTTTAGCGTTAATTATGTTATATTGTTTGTTTAGCATATTTAAGATTCAGGCGTAGCTACTAACAAGTATTTTTAAACAATTTAGTGATCATCGTGACGTTATTTCTACAAAGTTTTATTTTTAACTGCAACTCGCTCATTTTTAACGCATGTACTTCCACTACATGTCTGTACATATGAAACATAATTACAATTATTTTGTTTTTGTTTTATGCTTAATGATTTCGACGTAATATTTATATAACTTAGATTATTAGCGCCATCTATCAACATAAAATAAAACTACAATTTTGGGCTGTCAGAAAATCCCTCATTAAAGAAGAAGTGACATATATTGGTATAAAAACAAAAAGAATAAAAATTGAAAAGAATATGTTAAAATATAAATACTAAAAAAGTAAAAATGTCCAAATAGGTTTGCGTCGTCAACAGTCTATTCCTGATAAATAAGACACCGCCGAATTTAGAACCTCCACCTTTTTGGAAATAACAAATTTTGCTCTGTATTTTCAGGCTTATCATACCTAGATTTTAATTGTCTATGTGCCTTTGTCTTAATAATAAAACTTTTTAATACCTACTTTGATGTTCCTAAGCTAATGCTCATTGCCTAAGAAACTCTTCTCAGGTTTCGATTGAAATATATTTTTACTTAGATATATGAAAACCCTATACTACCTCTAGCCAGTAAATACTTCTAAGTGCGTTCGAAATATCTACGTGTATGTAAAACTAGTGAGACAAAGTCGTTCGTGTGTGTGAGTCTGTAGACGGATGGGTACTGCCATTTTGCTAACGATGACTGATGGGCTTATTCTAAAATCTTTTACCTATGTGTCGTAGTGAGTTTTGTGAATAGACTTAAAGAGGGGGGGCTACCTTACAAACGGTCTTGTAGCTTTGATTTTTTGATATGTTGTCTAGGATGGTTAGTATTAGTAGTTTCATTTCTAACACAGAAATGAAAAATGCACAATTCTTCCCCTCCGCGCAAAAAATAAAAATCCTTGGAGATATCAATTAATTCTCTAAAAAAATTAATCGAATTAATTGTCAAAGTTATCGCCTAGTCGTTTCTAGACAAAACAAGATTAAGTACGATATTAACTTCATTACATCGTTCTAAAGTTAGAACTTAAACTTTCCGGAAAATGTGTGGTTTTTTTTAAAGTGAAAATCTCCGTTAAGTTTTAGGAAATTTTATTCTACAGCCATTGTGAAGCTTTTCTAGCTAAAATGCACCTAAATAATTTTACAAATACCTAAACGAAGATATACCGTTTTTTCAATATCGACGCAAAAAAGCGGAAACGTTGTAACCCACAAAATGGAAAATGTGCACCAGAGCTAAAAAACTTTTGAGATTTCAGAAAAAAAATCATATCTCTCTTATTATTAAACGTACAAGTACCATTTTTGGAAATAATAAATGTTTTTTTATCTCGTATCAAGACGAATACCTAAAATCTACGAGAAGTTACTTTTGTCTATATTTCTGTGGGTTACAGCAAAAACACTTTTTTTTTGTAATTATAAAACGCTGTAAAAGAAACAGATAATTGTATAGGCGACTCCAAATCAAGTTTTTTTCTGTTAAGCCGAATTGCTGTAACTACTTATAACAACACATTTCAATTGCCTTGATTTGACTTAAATGCAAATATATTTGTAACCACGAACACTGAAATGTCTTTACTGTCAGAAATGAGAATGGATAGTAAAATTGAAACAATGTAAGTATAGAATCACATTTTTTTAATGACGTTTTGAAATATTTATCACAACAATCGGTTAAAAATCACTATGAACATTCATAGAAATCAGCATCATAGCTTTATTAAAAAATATAAAATAAAATCAACTTAAACAAAAAATTAACACCATGACTTCTGAACTTATTGAAGTTGAATAGCCTCCATTTAAAAAATGATGCTGAAGGTGGAAGTGGAGTTACCAGGTTTTCTCAACGCAATTTGTTTATATAAAAATTAAAATCAGCTACATTATTTTGTTTTGTTTCAGTTTTCATCATCTTGAGTTCCAATCACGTCATCTTCTTCATCTGTATCTACTAAAACATCCTTAACCTTGTTATTAATTTTTAAAGTTTTATATTCCGTAGCAAATCTTGAAGGAATAATATTTTTATCAACTAGATTTTTCAAGTCTTTGTATTTTTTTTCAGATATTCCTAATTGTGTAGGATATAGATTTACCTTCAAGCCAGCCATGTCTTTTAGTGGAAGTAAAGGAATCTTTGTAGTTTTAGCGTCAGGCAACATTGAATTTTTAGTGTAAATCATGTTGGGTTCATGTTTCTTAAAAGTCGCAATATTCAATTTTGAAATTGAAATTTTTTGATTTTTTTTAAATGTGGCACTCACGATGTCATCAAATCCAATAAAATCTTTACCTTTGAGTACTTCGACTCTATATGGCTCAGGATCTTGACGTGCAATTTCCATAATAGTTGGCCATTGCGACGGCGCCCATACTGTAGCTTTTCTTATTTTCGTTTCAATTGTAGCGTGGACGCTATCGACTGGCATATAAGTATGGCCAGGAATCAAATAATTGATTTGAATGGTTTTTATATTATTGCACTGAGACAGGGTGTATCGGATCATGCTGAGCACAAACTTGTTTTTATTTTGGCCATAGCAGGAATCGCAGTAGAGGAGTAAAGTTTTTACCGAACCACATGAGTCTAAGTCTTTGATGTAATTATATAAACACGTACATATTTCGTTAGCGCCACGATTTGCATCTGTCTCTGTCCATACGTTGCAGTATCCTTTCCTAGTAGTACTTTCATATATCGTAAAATTATATACCGCCAATTTACGACTGTAGTACAGCATCATTGAATCTCCGTATGGAGTATTTAACACTTTTTGCATATCAAAACTTGCACATATTATAGTCTTATCCTTTTTGTGTAAATTCTTATGGTATTTAAATCTTTTATATAATTCATCTTTTTCTTTTACATGTATTTCTATTTTTTCTTTTTGTTCTTCGGTTGTTACTACCTCTGTGTTATTGTTTGTACATAAGGAACATTTATCTTTTTTTGGCATATGAAATCCAATATTATATGATTTCTTAAACCAGGTCCTAAAGACCTGAAAAGACATTCCTTTAATACCGCTTTCTTTGCAGTTGTTTTTGTAAATACTATATAGGTTACTCACATTTTTAAATTCTTCGGGGAAATACAATCGCTTCGAGTCTTTTCTGCAATAATGCGACGGCATCGTAGGCAACGATTTTACAAATTTTATTGCATGTTCTAAGACTTCCTCCTTAGTTTTGTTATACCCACCATTTTTTCCACGTTCATCAGTTTTTGCGTATCCATCCATCACCGTTTCCAATGTGTAGAGAATAAATCGTTGAGTTACGTCCAACGTACTTATAAGAAACTTTTGACAAACTTTCCTTCGACCTTCGCTTTCATTTATAAAGTAGTCATAAGCGCAACTCCTAATATTGTTGTCTTTGCTTGGCCTCCTAACAGCCTTTTTTACTGCACACTGAGCTATCCAGTCTTTTCTTCTTTGGTGACTGCCAAGATTCCAAAAATATGAGAATAAAGTTTGACGCTTTTCCTCAGATATATTACCACACTCGTTGCCACATTTTTTTCCTTTACATGGATTAGGTTTGATTGATTTACCTTCAACTAATTTTCCTTTAGCATCGGAATAAGCTTCACCTTTTTGCCTCTTTTTTTTATTTTCTTGTGCAATAGCAGTTTTCGTCATGCTTTTCTCAATTTTAATATTATGATCATCCTTTGTTCCAGTGTTTCTATTTATTTCATCGTCTTTCTTTATCTTTTTCTTGTCTCGTTTCTTTTTACTTTTGTTCTTCTTATCTGTAAGTAATAATATAATAAATAGATGGAAGTTTTTCATGTCACTAACGTAAATTATTGTATAAAAATAAAATTTTCTTTCTGTTCAATTAAGGAAAATAATACCAACCCTTTTCTTCATCATTAAAGTCTAAGCTTTCTGTTTCTGTATTTCTTTTTAAGGTAATATTTTTCCTGATCTTTTTACTGCTTTTTTTGTTTTCACCTTTCCCTTTTTTATCTGCAAGTAATAATAAATTAATATAACTATACTATAATCTTATGAAAATATTATTTAGAAGATAATACCAACCTTTTTCTTCATCATTTGAGCTTGAGCTTTCTTCAGTATAGTATTCTTCGCTTGAAGCCTCGGAAGGGAACGCCTCATCTAATAAGAGTTGGTCAAGATCTTCATCTGACATGTAATCGAGGTAGGATTTATTGTAATTCACGTTTCTTCTGGACTTTTTTACTCTTGAGTTTTGTTTAGCGTTTGTTACTAAAATAGATATTTGATTAAATTAGTGGTAAAGTAACAATTAACAATTATCATTATTATTATCATAAATTACAATTAAGTTTCACTTGAATTTTGAATAAAAGCATATATACCTTCATCCAAAAATTTAGCTGAGCTGGGTGTATTAACATTGATCGGCTTATCTTCAGGTGTTACAACTATTTCATCTTCATCAACAATATTGTGTTGCATCACAATAATATTTTTATACGTGTTACTATCATTTCGATTTCTCTCTATATTCTTCTTTCTAGGCTCATCATATATTGCAGCGTTCACACTAATTTTAACACATCCTTCTACAATATTACTAGCATGAGAGTTATCTTCATTGGAACTACAATAATTTTTTGACAAATCATCTGCCTCGTTGTTATTGTCGTTTTTCGTTATATTTTTAGTTTCTGAAATTGAGTAATTTAACAAAACACATTAAATTCAATATTATAAAAAAATAACGATTTGCGCATTATAAAAAGTTTTATTTAGATAATTAATCAAATTATTTGTAATGAAATATAATATATTATTTACAACTAAGTAATACTGACCTTCATTACCAACACTGTCGTTCGTACTAATTTCAATTTTGTTTATAGTTTTTGTTTCGGGTGCAGAATTTTGATCAGCTGTTTCAAAAATATCGTTATTTATCACACTCATCAATTCTGACGAGCTACATTTTTCATTTCCCTCTAGACTACTGTTATGCTCTACTTCTATTTGGATTGTAAATGCACTGTTATCACAATTTATTGTTTCATTTGTTTTGTTAATGTCATTTGAAGGCTCTTCACATTCTGGAAAACATGTCTCAGAAAAACTCTTTTCTTCACAATTGTGTTCAATCAACATTGATTGTATATTATTTAAATTACTGAAATCACGTCCGATTTCGTCATCTTCTTCTATGTGGCACGGCGGAATTATTATAAAGTTTTGTTTTGGCTGTGTTTCAGAAGGTATAGGAAATAATTTAACAGGTGTTAGACTTTTTAATACTTCTTTGGTTTCAGCTAAAAAAATATCTGGATTCCTGAACGTTGGGGTTAAATTTTCTGTACCAAATTTTTGTGATGATTGATGAGGAGTCATGAGTAATGGTTCATTGCAGTCTTGACGACTATCACTAGTCTCCGGTTTAAGTGTGATGTTGCAGTTTTGTATAGTATTATTAATATTATTTGTTTCTATTCTTCTACTTTGAGAAGATACAAGAACCATTTGCCCTTTCACGGATCTGTAGGTTTCGTCTTTTAAAATTTTAATTTTTTCTTTTTTCTTTGGTGTTTTTTGGAGCGATTCTTTCCACTCGCGTCGGCGTTTAGACATCTAAAAATAACATAGAATTAGCCATTTCTTAGTTTTCACTAACTAAAGTAGAGAACGAACTTGATTTAGTTTAAAGTTGAGTTTCGCAGCAATAAGTTCGTTAATTTTTTGAAGTTGAGACTTCTAACTTGACTATAGATAAGTACATAACAAAGTGGGCTACAATTTGTATACTGTCCCTTTTTAGTTAGCAAAAAAGAGTACACAAATTAAAATAAATTTGATGAACGTGACGTTATGTGTATTTATTGCAAACAATAATTCAAACAAAACCACATTGAAATCTATGTATCTATGTTCGCGATCCCGTAGACACTAAGATTGAAAACCTTTAAATGTAAATTCTAGTTTTCTCGTAAAATGTGGCCTTCAGCCTAAGTTTAAATATAAAATCTTGTCTAGATTCATGTTGGAATACGCCCTAGACTGAGATATTAACGTAGCTAGGGATCTAGGTAGCCTATCTAGGTAGTTGTTTGTGAGTTGTTTTTTGGTCTATAACTTTTTAGTTCCTTTATGTATTGTCTTGAAACTTTGTAGAAGTCTAGGTCTCATTGTATTAGACCTGATTCAAGACCTAGAATTAATGTAAAGTCTTTAACATAGAAGTTCCATTGACTTTTGTGATACGATTTTGTAAAATCTTCTAAACGCCTTTGTAGTGACTGGAACATTCTAGAATTTTGTCAAACATTGTAAAACCTCATTTTCTAACGATTTCCTATTAGGATATGTAATTTAATTAAGATATTTGTAAACTTTCGAGGTAGTCATTTTCAGTTTCAAATTACGTAAACAGATTTTGAGTAAAATTTTCTTATTGGAATTTTTGTCAAATTAGATTCTAATTAGACTCTTAGTTAGTTCTAACTGTAAAATAAGCTATTCTTATAAGAAAATAAATGAGAATGACTGATTCTAAGCACTGGCAAAGCGCGCGGGGTCCCCCCGCTCAGCCCCCCGTTATTTTATAAGTGATAATCCGAACCGAATAATAAAATTTTACAGTTCTTCAGTAAAACATTAAATACCAAACTCATCAATTGCCATTCTCAATTTGATTTTACATCTAATAACTGAAATTCACCGTACTTACGTTTCGAAACGATTCCAGTCACTCGGAGAAACTCGGTTACAGCAAACACAACACTCTCGTTCGACTGTCGCGCGGTGACTGAGCGACGCGGTAAGCCGCCAGTCAAACAGGCACGAGCGCGTGTTATAATGGTAGTATGTTTAAAATCACCATTCGACAACTGTATTATAAAGGACATAAATACCAAAATCGTAATTATATGGAATTTTTGAATTAGCGTAAATGAAACTTTATAGATTACCAAGTTTTTGTAATTTGTAGTAAACCTCGACGACTAACAATTTATTATCTATCAATTGTAGTAAACGTGGTGATTTACTATTTTCTTATATGCAAAAACGCTGTAACCCACACTGCTCAAACTTTCAACAGCGCTGTTACTACCGCGATCATATAATTTGCAAAACATGAATTGGTGTAAATGCAAAATCATAAAAAAATGCATTTTTTATGCTGTTTACAGCAAATATGTAAATAGAAAATCACAAAAATCGGGGAAATATCAACGCTGTACAAAATTTTCTACTGATCGTAGAACCACAGGAGTTAGACCAGTCGACGCAGAATTTTTTTCTGATTCCGAATGTGCAATAAAAAATTTTTTACATGGGTGCGGGTTACAGCGTTTCCGCTTTTTTGCGTCGATATGAAAGCGGGCGCAGAGGGGATGGAATTGTGCATTTTGCATTTTAATTACTCACTAACCATCCTAGATAACATATCAAAAATTTTAAACTACCGGATCATTTGTAAGGTAACCCCTCTATATTCAATGTATTATAGTGTCATTATCTTGTAAACAATAATATGTAAGTACATACCAACAAAATAAATGATTGATTACCCGTACAAGTTTCATTTTGAATATATTATTTTCATGGTTGACTTCTCTCGGACGGAATGTGGAACACCTGTGATCCTTCCACGGAACTCCAGGGTTCCGCGGATGGCTATTTGTGTGCCGCTGATCTATACTCATGCTTAGGCACCGTAACCGGAGTACTAGTACTTATTCTGTGCCGTAACTCAAAAATCTTACCTAGGTCGATTGTGATTTCCTCAACCCAGTTCTATACCCACTTTCAACTCTCGCAGAGTTATATTATTTGTGATATTATATAATGATGACTTGTCAAACATAATAATAAATAATGTCCTCTAGCCGAATCTCGACAACGGCGGCTAATCTCAATCTCATAAGAGATTAGCCAACTGCGCAGGAGGTATTGAACTTGTGTACACAATGTATAGTATAGTTCGGTGAGCCGTGAGACGGCAATCCGACATGATCGTGACGAAGAGATATCAGGCGCAGCAGGACCAAGACTTATCATGCGTGGCACGGGGTATTGACACCACCTCTTGAGACGTTTCTGAGTTATTTCAAGACAAAAATATACAAAAACTAATTTTGTTCCGACGTGGATTCAAACCCCTTGGGAAGCTAGCGTGCTGACCATTAGACCAAACGAGGCGTTCAAACATAAGGAAAAACTGATACTAACATAACTCCGAATAACCAAGTTACACATCAGCCTTCAACGCAAGGTGTGTTTATGTAGGCAGGTATGCTAACTAGGCTTCGAACTCCAACCAACACGTAACAAGTTCGCGACAAGATTAAGACCCGACCAAGTTTCAATGTGACCGTGGTGAAACTTATCTAAGCTGACTGGTGTGCAGCGAATTTGCATTTAGCCCATAGATTGTGATGCGACCAAGTTTACTTGAGTGGCTTAGAAAAAAAAAACAAAATAGTAACTAACGACTAAAGTTTACTCCCATTGAGTCACTCGCCTTATCGCCTAGCTACACTAACACGTGTTCAATTCAGGTACATGGACCAAACTAAGGTATGTAGTAGGTACCCACCTATATTACTTGAGTTTGAGTGTAATCGACAGTGTTAATTTATTAATAAATATAAACTAAATATAGTCAGTGGTATCTGAAAACGCAATTTACTTGGCTTAGGCCTGTGAGCTTAGCGTTGTCACCGAAGACACTTAGCACTTCGATAAAATAAAAAATAAAAAAAAATCTTAAATGACTCAAGTAGGTAAAGTAAGCAGCGTACACGTTAGACTTGAGAACGATTTGGCCACTCGAGTTATTTTGTACCTACTAAATATAGTGGTAGAGCTACTAGTGGTAAGTAGTGTAGGTACAGGATTGAAATTTGGTACACAGGTACTTTAGGTTAATACAATGATTTTGACCGGTAGTGCTCAAAAATATTCCCATGTAGCGATGGGCGATTGTTCGAAAAAATTATAATCGAATGAATCGACAATCGACCATTCGAACTATCGAATGTCGATTTAGTTATTCGGAATAAAATATAATCGACAATCGAATGATAATCTATACTCGGCCCTTCGATCGAATTGCCGCGGCTGTGCGCACAGGACAGGCAGGGAACGAATGATTAAACGACGCGACGAATGACGATTCATTCGTTAGTAATTAGTAGTAGGGTAAACATACCCCTTTTCGGCCACTACCCTTTTTCGGCCACTTTGCACATTATTTTGAATAATAGGTAGGTTAATAGACAGCTCCTTTCTAATTTTGCGCCGTTCAACTCGGACAAACTTTACGCTCCATAACCCTTAAGCATGACCTTTGCGTGTTAAGCCCTCGGTCGTCATTTCAAAATTTGGTGTGTGGATGCGTGGCAGATTTAACAAAAAAATTAGCAGGTGGATGATTTTTTAAAGTTAAGTTTTTAAGTGTTACTATTATTTTATTGGTGACTGTTTATAGTTTGTGTGTTAAATACATGTTAAAATTTAATATTCCAATGCCCAAACTCACCAAACATTTCATAATCTGTAATATTTATAGTGGTCGGACAATAGGTTTCGATTTATGTCAAAAACCGCTTTCCGGCCGGGTGGTCGCAAACCGGTTTAATCACGTCATTTTTGTTTGCCTGCATTGCGAAAACCTCAAATTCACCAACATTGATTTCATTATATTAGTGAACAGCTATAATTTTGTTAATTGACTACTAGATTCCGGCCGCCAGTATACCTCATAGATTCTGAGATATGACCTTCCAAAATACCGAAAGTTTAGCGGCCGATAGCCAGTAAAAACTAAACCTATTTCCGGACGTTTAAAATAGTTGGAATTTTACGGTGTTGTATTTTATGATTGTTTTAGGCGATATTTAATCAATGAACATCCCACAACAGAATCGTATAAAAATTAAATTCAAACATAACATAAAGTATAATTATTTTAGACGGCCGGAAATAGGTTTTGTTTTTACTGGTTATCGGCCACTAAACTTTCGTCCAACGGCAAAAATAGCTATTTGTTTGACTCGAGATTTTAATCTGTTACCTAAGTCGCAGAAGAGAGTAAAACTATACCACCCCTTTTAAAGTATTAATTGATTAACTGTCATACTATTATAAACCTTATGAGCTATCAAATAAGACTCGTTTTTCTACCTTGAATCAGGTGGCCGATAACCAGTAAACTGGTGGACGATAACTGTTTAACGAGGCCGATAACCGGTATAATCGCTATTTTTACGAAAATCATATATTTTAAAATGATGTATCACTCCTACGCCTATAAACGTTAGGTTTTATGAAACTAGACTATTGTAGGGTCAAATGACTTATTTTTAAAAAAGCCTTGAGGCACAGCAATATGATAGAAATCAACTCCGAAGTCAACAAGTCGCTTAACTGCCCGATAACCGGTATCTTTACCCTACGGCCTGCGCACCGCACGCTCCGGTATTGCTCGCCGCATAATCGAATAACTGTGGTTGCTTATCGAATACATTCGATATATACTATATTATAGTAATTATCGCCCATCGCTATTCCCATGAGTGGGGCAGTAATGACGTCATCATTTTTTGTATGGTATTTGAATACCATTCCCCCTCATGGGGATATTTTTGAGAACTACCGGTCAAAATGATTGTTGTATTAACCTCTTGTACATTGTACACTCTTGTCGATTTGCGGTTTTCTATCATTTTTTGCTTTGTAGACCGTCCACTAATATTAAAATGACTCTGAACAATTGAATTGCAAGACCCGAGTCGCTTCACTGTCATACATACATGAAGCATAGATATTATCTAGGTACATATTATTTTATTAGGGACGGAAGAAATCGGTGTCTAGGACCATGGTAAGATATAGGTAGGTATTATTATACTTAGGTATAATTTCTCAACCGTTCTCCCACCGCCTCCTGATTTAATAAGAGGGCTAGCTAGGTGTATACCCAACCATTCTGTATACTGCCCGAAGTCCACTTAGTAAGTCCCGTGAGTAGAACTTCGGCCCGAAGGCTTGCTGATTGACCTGCGAATGAATGATTAACGGACTGATCTTACATCTCGGGCTTCTTGCTTTATTATGGACTATTGGGTTGGGAGTAACGAGTGCTATTAGAATGGACAATTCTGCATTATAACAAGTAGGTTATAAGTTGTTACATTTCAAGACTCAGGTAGCTATACAGGGCATTTGCATCGCCTGATTTCTTGAAACTAACAGAAAAGCATTTTTTTTAAAAGTGCTCGTTTTTAAAAGAATAAATCGAAAATTGGAGCTCTCTATGCCGCAGGTTATGAATGATTGTTTCTTAACGTAGAAAAGGTCATTACTTCAATAATAACATTGTCGTCTTCTAGAAAAGTGCACCAAAGTTATAATCTAGATTCTAGACTGGTGCCTTTTTCTGTGTTATTATGTTATTGCAGTTTATTTATACTATTAATTAATAGCGGCCTCCGAATTTAAATAAAGTGTTTAGGTAAGAAGGAGTAGGTATAGTTGAAAAAACGGTAGAAATACTGTAAAAAATGTAATAGCTCTTCTAAGTGAGTAACACAACGTTCCTACCTACCTAGATATACCTAGGTAAACTTCTGATATTAATCTTGTTTTATTTATAGACCTTTAAAAACAGCGTTCGATAAATATTTCCCAACTTAATTGAAAACTCGTAAAAACGACGGCAACTTACCTAAATCACCTAGGGCGGGCGGCCGCCTAAGCCATTATCTCACGCCTACAATAAATAACTGCTTCTAAAAAGTCAGTCCTTAAAGGCCTGTGTCCACTACACATTACCATTCCATGACCATGCCATGAACATAATAGGCAAAAAATATTTTTTTTATTGTAAAGCATGAAACAACCGTGCTATGAACTTAGCGGACAAAAAAAATATTTTGTATACGAGTGGCATAAATAAAAAACGCACAATAGCTTAAGCACACAGATTTAATCGCCGAATCACACACAAATAATAATGATTATAGATTATATTTTATTTAGGTCATCATAGCAATGTCCAGGTACTAGGTACTCGACCAAGCCAACTTTACAAATGACAAACGACTTACCTACGACAACGAATACAACGAAATTACCGAAGGCAATTAAAAGCAATAAATATTGTTATTTAGATAAAATGCCTAAGTTTATTTTAACACCATTCCTTTTTGATTTTGATCAGTATTTTCGTTGTATTCATCGTCGAAAGTCGTGTGAGTGTAGTTCCAGTCGTGCACTCGCATGAGAGCGCCCAGGGCACAGAATAAGTACTAGTACTTCGTACAGAAGTATGACTTAGCAATTGTATTCAAAGAAATGTCTACTCAATGTCGTCAACAATATGGCGTAATTTAGTTCGCCTCAGAATCAAGCACATTTTCGTGTTGACAACTACAAAAATCCATTGCAAGATAATTTCATACTTATTACACGCGACGCGATAGGGTTGACTGCTACGAGAAGCTTCTAACGCCATCTAGCGCCTCTTTCTAGTACTTATTCATTCTCGTCCAGCCAGCAACGTAGCCGCGCGGCCGCCGGTGAATAAAACGCGCGATCGTGTCGCTGGCCGGTAGCGACACGCAACTTGTTTTAGCCCCTAAGTAAGGGTCGCCGCGCGTAGGTACGTTTTTGCTACCTACGCGGGGAGATACTGTGTATCGCGTAGGTCTGGCCCAGGGTCCACTTTTGACCATGATCCAGGATATCGCAGATCGGATAATTATAGTGGAGCGACTGCCATCTGTGACCCTGTTAACAGGGGTACCTGATCAGTTTGGATCATGGTTACACATTCAGTCGCCTGAATGTGCAGGTTTTCCTTACTATGTTTTCTCTCGCCGTAAGAGTTGACACCACAAGATGCACAGTGTACTTAACATGCTATCGTCCTTACCAATACCTAAATAAATTATATCATTAATCTGTGGTTCTTACAATACAGTGGACATAGACCTTTATATTTGCCAATTTTAAGTTTAGACTTTCAAACACCCACACTGAATACAGAAATAGTACAAAGATACGCAAATCTTATAGCTTCTGAAAGCATTTCTAACTTTAGCGTGGGTACTTAGACTCCGATTTAACCAAACTACTTATTATACAGCTTGTTTAGTCCCCCTAATTTAAAAGCTATCGGGATGACGATTGCAATACCACTAATACTGGGAGCCTATTCCCCGCTCGCCCGTAATAACAGAAAGAAAGAAAAAAAAAAGAAAAAAAATATTCGACATTCACACACACAAATGAGTTTACAAAGACAGTAATTACACAACTATTGCTAAACTACTAGTGGTGAGTGCCGAAAAGAGTATACAAGCTAAATAAAAACAATAATCTGGACATTTTTGGTGACTCGTTGCATTGTATCAGGAGGATGATAGCGAGGGGATTTGTTTGTGCATGATTTTTGTGTATCTTGTAGGTATAATTTTTGTATTTGTTATTAAGATTATATTTAGAAAAATCTTAGGTAATCCTAAACCCCTGTGCCTCGGAAAGCACGTTAAGCCGTTGGTCCTGCGCCTGATCTCTCTACGGTCATGTCGGACTGCCGTCACACCGAATTATGAGAGTGAAGGAACAGCGAGTGCATCTGTGTTTTGCGCACACACTTGTGCACTATAATATGACCTGCGCAGTTGGCTAATCTCTGTTGAGATAGGCCGCCGTAGTCGAAATCGGCTAGGAAGCCATTATTAATATTAATAGTTTTTAATATTTTTAACACTTTCAGTGTTTTTCTTATTTATATAAGTTTTTAAATAAGAAACTAAAAATTCGCACACAGGTAGGATTTGAACCCACGACCTTTGGCCAACCGGGCCAACGCTCCCACCAACTGAGCTACTGTGCAGTTCATCCAACCGTGTAAAATTCTTAGTCTCTTGTCTTACGTCATTGCGTGACGGCAGCGACATCTACCCGGTTAGCCAAAGGTTGTAGGTTCAAATCCTACCTGTGTGCGAATTTTTGGTTTCTTATTTAAACTTATATAAATAAATAAATAAATAAATTGTTTTAACAAACACATCAATTACCTAGCCCCAAACTAAGCGTGAGCTTGTGCTATGGTGACTAGGATAACGGATAGAAATACTTAAATACATATAAACCTCCATGACTTAGGTACCAATGATCGTGCTCATCACACAAACATTTGCCCCTTGCGGGATTCGAACCCGCAACCGCCTGGTTTAGAAGTCCGGTGCGCGAACGACTACACTAAGACGGTCGTCATTATTAGTATTATTCATATTATTATTGTGGCACTCCCTTTTCACTGCTTTATTTTTATGGCGAGTGCTATGTATATATTAGCAAATGTACAAGAACAAAAGAATGTCTTATCTTAAGTAAAAACTGTGTACATTGTGCTGTTGATGTACTTAAATAAATAAAAAATAAATACCAAACAATAACACGTACCTAAATTGTAATTTTCTCATTATTTTGAAAGCTTTCAAAGCTTTCCAGCAGGGCTTCGGTATAAATTCGACTGCTGTCATGGCGATTACTCCACTAACAAGCGCCTGCCCTTAATTTTATGATGAGAAAGTATTTTTTTTATTAATAGGCAGACATTTGGCTGCAATCTCACCTGATGGGCCTGGCGACCATGATGCGGCCAAAAGGATATTATATATCTATCTGACTAGTAACTGTCTATTTACCCTTTTTTAGGGTTCCTGAGCATACAGAGCCTGGAGGTTGGACTTCAGATGAACATGGGAAAGACCAAGCTTATGAAGAACCGTGTCAAGCGCAGAATATACGTGGAGGAGATGGAGGTGGAATATCGGATTACGTTTATCTTGGCCAAATAGTATCATTCCAGACCAGACAAGATAAAAAAATAGCACGCCGCATCGAAAACGCCTGGAAGAGCTATTGGTCTTTTAAAAACTTTATGAAAGGCAAATTACCAATATACCTTAAGCGTAAGATCATGGATATGTGTATGGCGCCCAAACTTGGTCTTTGACTATTTGTCAGAGGTCCAGCCTGGAGGTCTGTCAGAGAGCAATGGAGCACAGTATGTTGAGCGTAAAATTATCTGATCGCATCCGAAATACCGTACTGCGCCCCAGAACTCTCATTACTGATATCTCTAAGAGAGCTGCTCACTTAAAGTGGGATTGAGCCGGACATGTCTGCCGCATGCCAAACGACCTCTGGGCCTAGATATGCACTAAGTGGGTCCTTTTAAATGGAAAACGGCCACGCGGTAGACCCAGAAGACGGTGGCGTGACGAGCTGGACTCATATCGAGAAGACTGGGACGCAGTGGCCCAAAATTGTGGAGAGTGGAGAAAGGGTAGGGAGGCCTTTGCCCTGCAGTGTCTTAAATGGCCCCTTGAAGTTGTACAAAAATCAAGGGTTTAAGTCAACGCAATTCGGTACGGCCATTTTTTCCCTATTTTCTAACATTTTTTAGGGAAATTAAAACCTATGGAGTACTTCCCATAGACCTAAAACCATGAAGTTTGGCAAGAAGGAATGTCTAACAGTACAAGTAAAGGAAAAAGTCTGAAAACCGCGAAATTGTGATTACATCGTAGAAATAAAACCTTTGTTGGTATGGAACCCACAGTGCGCGAGTCGGACTCGCACTTGCCCGGTTTTTAAAAACTATCCAGATCATAGTCTATATTTAGATGGGAAAAATAAAATACAATTATTTTGCTTTAAATTTCCGCTAAGAGACGTTAGCGCAGGCACCAAAACCACACCAACCTCAACCGCGTTGAGTACCAGTTCAGGCAAATGCAGAACGCACCGCCCTCCCTCCCTCAATACGCATTCACTACAGCTAATGCAGTTGTTAGTTACAACACCAACGTGCAAAAAACCTCGATGCGTTTGGGCACTCCACGCGGCATCCTCAGGAGATGTTGTCGCCTCGGCTGAGCACGGACGACTCAGCCGAGGCGACAACATCCCCTTTCCCATCTAATAATGGATTTCCGCAAAGTAACACCTGATTCTATTAATTATAGTCTATATTTAATATCTCATGAAAATAGCTAAGTAATCTATTCGTACAATTCCTCAATTCCATAAGGTTTTCAGTATCAGTTTCACTTCTCATAAATGTATAGTTTCCAGCACCGATATTAATTTATCTTCCACAGCAGTGATTGGGCGATCAATGAAAACGCTAAGGGGGCGGAAATTGGAAATCTCGCCGTAATAGAAAACTCGCTAGGTTTTCCCTCCACACGCTGATCTGTGGGCTGAATGCCTAGGTACATCGGACTCGAGTGTATCTAGTCTTTATTGGCCTATTTAAAAAACTCTCGCTGTTATTTAAAAATAAAAACAAACGTTACCACACCTCTATGTATAAGACGGCCAATTTGAAATGAACGACACATTTTTTCGACAGCCAAAGAATTCTTTTGTAAAAGTCAACCATGTGCCATTATAAATAGACGCTTGTTCAAAGCTTTTTTATTTATAAAACGCCGTCCTTTCACACAAAGAAAAATATGTTTTCATCTCACCTGTTCGGAAAGTTGAACTTTCATGTGTAGATAGCCGGGTGGGAAATAGCTTTTCCCTTCTACTTTATACTCCACTTCTACTATTGAATAAAAGGCCACTATCGACAGTATCGATAGTTATTGCAATAGTCAGAGCTGTATCAGCTATCGATACTGATTTTAGTATTGAACTTTGATACCATCGATAGTATTTATTTATATTAACGGAGCTATCGATACTATCATTACTATTGGTAGCCTATCGTTACTATCGATATTCTATTAATACTATTGCTTTTGCCTAGACTATCGATAGTCTATAGATACTATCGATATTTTATCGATAGTATTGCTTTTGTCTCAACTATCGATATTCTATGGATACTATCGATATTTATCGATACTATTTCTTTTGCCTCAACTATCGATAGTCTATCGATACTATCGATATTTTATCGATACTATTGCTTTAGCCTCAACTATCTATAGTATATCGATACTTTATCGATACTATTGCTTTTACCTCAACTATCGATAGTCTATCGATATCCTCGATTTCCTCACAGTCGAAATGAAATATAGTATGTTTAACTCGGGTGAAAGCACCCATTCCACTCTCGAGCTATTGGCGCTCTCACTTCGTTCGAGCGCCAGAAACTTCTCGAGTGGAATGGTCACTTTCGTCCCTTGTATATATCTACTATTTCGTCTGCATCAATCATCATCATCATAATGTAGTCAAAAACAATTTTCATTGTCAGAGTTTTAGGTTTTAGCCCATCTTTGCTTGCAAATCAAAACATTTTACCTGTCAAACCCCATAAGCAGGCCGATAACAATTAATTTTCTATTGTGTCTGGAATCATGATACATGAAGGTTTAAGCTTCGTTTCTAGCGTCTGGTAGGTTCCTAGCTCAAGTTCCAAATGTCAGCAGTATCATAAAACAACGGATTATTAATGGTCCAATATTCGATGACGTACAGCACAAGCTATGACTAGTGGCCCAGAAATATTGGGCCATATTTTTGCGTTGAATCGGATTGAGATTAGACGAATGGATATGACGTCAAATAAATGTGTGGGTATAGTGATCATTCGCAGCTCTTTTTCATCCGCACTGTACCAAAAGTAGGTAGCTTGTGATGTATTTCAACTGTGCCATTTCTTAATATTGTGGGTACATAATTTTGCTTGTAATTTTCTGATGTGAAATTGGCGGAATTCAACGGTGAGGTGTTTTTCCTATGATTCCCGTTTCGGCCATACCTACACCAGAAGAAGAAGAAGACGCACGTAGGGGTTTTACACAAGTTTCTTAACTGCAAAATGTTTCTAAGTTTTTTCAAGACAGACAGACCCTGAATCAAATTTCAGCCCGACATCGAGTCCCCTAGTCCCTTGACCTATCAGCCCTACCTTTGTAGTAATTTGTCCTGTAATTCTCGTGTTTGTAAACCTCGTGTCATTATCATCATCATCATCAGCCGCGAGGCGTCCACTGCTGAACATAGGCCTCCCCCATACATTTCCAAAGTAATCTGTTACAAGCGACCTGCATCCAGTGCGTTCCCGCGACCATTATCAGGTCGTATCGTGTGAATGTCGAATAAATGATGTCAATTTTCTCTTTCTTTACCTGGGATTATTGGGTGAAAGCCAGCGTGCTGACCATACTAGATAATCTTGTTTGATAAAGTTTTCAACTTAATTACTTAACCCCTTAAGGATCATAAGACATTAAGACCGCCCGCGGTCGCGCCTACGTTGCGCATGAATAAAGTCCTAGAAAGAGGCGCTAGATGGCGTTAGTAGCTTCTTGTAGCAGTCAACCCTATCGCGTCGCGTGATATTACGTCACTGAAAAGGTTTAGTGTATTATGAATCATATTCGAGAGTGATAAGAATTAAATTATCTTGCAACGTATTTCTGTAGGTGTCTACACGAAAATGTGCCTGAGTCTAAGGCGAACTAAATCACACCATATCGTTGACAACATTGAGTAGACATTTCTTTGAATTTAATTGCAAAGTCAAATTTCTGTACGGAGTACTAGTACTTATTCTTTGCCTCAGTCCTATAACAGTCGATAATACCTAACAAATCCAGATAAGTTAATCCGGACTGGCGCAAGTGGGGTTTCAACTCAAATAATAGGCCTTGAACAAATCCAGATTAGCTAATCCGGACGTGCGCAAGTGGCCTTTAGAGATTAAATATTTATTCCACAGTGTTTTCAATACGGCAGACAGACCTAGTACCTATCTACTTTTTAAATTATTCTCCGATTTATGGGGTCTCGGCATTATATTTTTTCATTTAATGCTTTTTATGACGATAAAATGTTTTTAACGGGCAATTTCAGGTTTACCGTGCTCGTTTTTTGGAATATTATTCTTGTAATTTCTTTATTCTTGAAGGAAGGAGTGATTTTCTCTTGGGGCGACGCTGAAAGTATAATTAAGTGGGTACCTTAATGATATTGTAATGAACTTAAAAAGGGTGCTTAAAATACCTTGGTAAGCTACTTTCAGCGGACGACGTATTTTTATCACATTATAAAGAAAGTTTTAGAAAATTTTGAATAGGTAATATAAACATACAAACCTACCTATTAATCTATCTGTATGTTTGAATTTTATATGAATTACTGGCACAGGAAATGACCATACAAAAAAACTATAAAACCAAAGCCAAAAAGGCTAATCAAGATCATTAATCCGGCCGATGATAGATTTAATAAAAATAGGTAGGTAACTTACATACCTACAGCATGATATGACTACTTCATACGATATAACTAAGTAGATATTACATCAGAAAGTCATAAGAATTTTACAGCTACTAATACAAAATTTGACTAGTATCATTTTACAGTTGACATTTTATTAACAAAATAGCGAAGGCATTTCTCTTCACTTCAGGAAATTGTAGCTGGACTTGGAGTGCAACTTGACAGGAGATGCTAAAAATAAGTATTCTTATTAATTTTAACCACGGGACATAAAGTTATGGGTGTACACACTTGTACAATTACAGAAAGAAATAAATTAGAGATTACATATTATGTCACTTGAAAAAATTACCACCACAGGCGGGATTGAACCCGCGTTCCTCGCTCACCTGGCAATTGCCTAACCACTCGGCCACCCTGGCGTTGTTGGCAGGGCCTGTTGAATCAAGTGTTTCTTGACGCTGTAACACGGAATAAGTATCTGTATCCCAATAACATTGATGAAAGCAACGCGGCATTGCTTTCATCAATGTTATTGGGTTTACACCATCAAAACTCGAAAGAATTGCAAGTATTTAACAATCGAAAGATGAAGCTGCAAATACGATAAATTATTGTTATTAAGTGATACCTAAGCATTCACTTTGCAATCTAAAGATTTGATATTATTGCACTTGAAAAAATTACCACCAGATTTGAATAAGAGGCTGACTGTAGTTTTATTATCATCTGTGAGATGATCGTGAGTTCGCTCCCTGTGCCATTGAATTTGTACAATTTTAGTACAGTCTTTTTGAAGAAATCGCTGTCTACGGTGAAGGAAAACATCGTGAGGAAATCCACACACTAGTAGTTGGATGTCTAAGGGTGTGATATAAAGAAGTAATGGAAATCCACTTCAAAGAAGAAAAGAACGACCCAAATTTGTTGAAAGTTACAAAAAGAAGGTATCTTATGGATTTATTTTACTACTTTAGAGTAATAAATTGTATCTACCTAGTAACTTTTTCTTTAATTCAGAAAGTGATTTGATTTTTATTTAGTGATACCTACTTTTATAATCCTTTTACATACATAAAGTTAAGAAAAGTTTATGACAGGTTCACATAAATACGAACGGAAATAAGAATACAAAATCAACCCTTGCCAGGCCTGTGTATCTTCCCGCGTAGGTAGCAAAAACGTACCTTCGCGCGGCGACCCCTTGGTAAGGGACTAAATAAGTTGGGTGTCACTAGCCGGCAGCGACACGCTCCCGCACGCGCGACACTAAGTTGCTGGTTGGACGAGCGTGAATAAAGTCCCAGAAAGATGCGCTAGATGGCGTAAGTAGCTTCTTGTGGCAGTCAACCCTATCGCGTTGCGTGATAGTACGTCACTGAATAAGTTTGGTGTATTATGAATCATATTCCAGAGTTATAAGAATGAAATTATCTTTCAATGTATATTTTTAGGTGTCTACGCGAAAATGTGCTTGAGTCTGAGGCGAACTGAATTACACCGTATCGTTGACAACATTGAGTAGATATTTCTTTGAATTTCATTGCAAAGTCATACTTCTGTACGGAGTACTAGTACTTATTCTGTGCCCTTGCATAAAGTTCATCATCACAAACACAAACATCGTTTTCCCGTACAAAAGTGATAACCAGCGAAAACATAAGCCGAAGATACATTGTAGGGATGCACGACCGCACGTCAGACTACCCTACTTTAATCTTCAATCTCTACGCAATAAAAGCTGTTTTCGAAGTTCAAATGTACAGTCGACCAAATTGAATCATGACCCACCTTATGGTCATTTTTCTACTGTCATTCTATACAAGTAGGTTGAAATTCGCTTGAACATACATTTCCTAGAAACGAACCTGTTATCATTTTATTAGACACTGACAGTTACTGACTAGGTTATACTTGCTATCTGAATGAATAAGTTTGTATGAAAATCGGCGAGAACTTAGGTAAGGGTTGCAATGCAACACACAGGTAGGTAGGTAGATATTCGGGATTCAGCACAGCCGGGCGCTAAGTCTGTATCGAGAACCAGTTTCTTTATAAAAGTTCCACTGGAACTTGTGTTAGCCATGATGAAAAACAGTATACTTAGATGAAGAATATAATATTTATTTTAGGTATATACTAGCAGTTCCCCGCGACTTCGCCCGCGCCAAAAGTCGGATTTTCCGTACAAATTTTCATCCCCCATTTCACCCCCCTTATGATTTTATATCGCGACAAAAAGTAGCCTATGTCCTTCCCAGTGTCTCAAACTATCTCTGTGCCAAATTATATTTGATTCGGTCCAGTAGTTTCGGAGCCTATTCGATGCAAATAAACAAACAAATCTTTCCTCTTTATAATTTAATATAGGTACATATTTAACAAGTGGCATTAAACTGTTAAAGTGAAAAGTGACCCGATTAGACGACTGCAAATGTCATTTCCCCTCATATAATCCAAACCCTATAAATTTTCTATTGGGTTAAGATCTGGGGACATAGACGGCCATGAAATAAGAGAGAATTCCTCTTTATGCTGGGTAAACCAATTCGAGACAATTCTGGCAGTATGCACTGGGCAGATATCATAAACGAAGGAGAATACTGGCACTTCTTCACGCAAGTAAACTGTTCGTAAAGTCGGTAACATTGATTCTTCCAATATATTGACATAGTTTATAGCGTTATGACATTTAAACAAATTCTCCTACACTTCCGGCATCCATCCAGGTACACATCTTAGCTGAAATTCATCCGGATAATTGGTTAAAATCCTCTGTGTATCGCGTGTTATCGCCACAAAGTTAAGCGACCATGTTGAGAAGAGCAAATTATTTCTCGTCTGTAAAGATGTTCTTTGTAATGGTGTTGCACTTCCGTTCTCTTCGTTGGTTCGTGATTCGTCGAACGCCATAATTATGTCGTCGTCTGTCTTCGAGGGTACCCTCTTCAGCGTGCCGTCTGATCCAGGTTCTGACTGTGTTCAGACTTATTCTTAGCTCTTTGTTCTGCCAAATTGGCCATTATACGATTTTATTTGTAGATATTATTGACTTAGATTTTTATAAAATTTCAGACTATATATACAGACAGGTATACTTGACATCTGACACACGACGTTTTATATTTTTTAAATTATGATACTTTTTTCTTCGTAGAGAAAAGAGTTTAGATTATGGACTTATTTTCAATTCATATTAAGACTGGTTTATCTAAAACATGTCTAGTGCAGTGATAATAAAGGTTAAACTTGCATAGATCTCTGACCTGTAATGACGCATTTTTATTCATATTTAAAACGTACTATGTGCAACATGCATGACAGCGAAGAAAACCTTACTACATTTATGAATACAAAGGAATAATCGGCAGAGTAGGTCATGATTCAATTTGGTCGACTGTACAGTGTACTGACTGTATAGTGGCCAGCACATCGGACTGTACATTTTTATTGCAACACCGCCTCTATTACAACAGCATAAGATACCGCAGTGTTTATCTTGACGTGCTGTCGTCTGTACCTATGGAGTGGAAACCGGATAGCGTAATAAATACCGTATAGCATCGAGCTCCGAGGAAAATGTTTCGCTTTTAAATATTGTTAGGGATCAGTCGTGAATGAACAAGACGTGGATACACGTATCAGGTAATTAAGGGTAAGTTTACATATTAGCTTGTATGCAATAAGTAAATTAGTAAGAAGCTTTACTTACATGAGGTGCTTGTGGCGCAGTGGCGGCAGCGCTTTGGTAGTGATACCAAAAGTTAAGCAACCCACGGCGCGGTCGTGATTGGATGGGTGACCATTCCGACCATTTAAGTGACGTCCATGACAAGCATCTCCGTGCTTCGGAAGGCACGTCAAGCAGTTGGTCCCGGCTAATATCTGTGGTATTAGTCGTTAAGCCTAGTCAGAGGTTCTAGGGCGGCTTGATAACTTCTGACAGTAAGGTTTGTCACTTGCCTTACATACACCCCTCCACCAATCCGCTCTGAGCCCGCGTGGTGAAGTATGGCTCGTTCCTCCTCATAGTTGAGGTGAGGCCTTTTCCCAGCAGTGGGATCTAATAGGCTGACTTATTATATTATTTACTTACATTGCGTTGAGCTCTAGCAGTAACAGCAGTAGAAGTCCGTTGTAAATTCTTCTTCTAACAAGCAGCTTTTCACGAAATCAAATTGAATTTCGTTCACAAAAATTCATCGACTGTGTCATCCGGTGGGACTCGAACCCACGTCCCTTCGCTATCCGGGCAAGTGCTCTTACCAACTGAGCTACGGAGGACGTTAGTCAGCCGACGAATTTTTGTACACCGGATGACACAGTCGATGAATTTTTGTGAGCGAAATTCAATTGAATCCTGATCTCTTTACGGTCATGGCGGACTGCCGTCTCACCGAATTATGAGAGTGAAAGAACTAAGAGTGCACCTGTGTATTGCGCACAGATTTATGCACTATAATATCTTCCACGTAGTTGGCTAATCTCCGTTGAAATCTCAACTCTTAGCCGCTTTAGTGGAAATTCGGCTAGGAGGACTTTATACTACACCGCCATAAATCAAAGCCCACACGTGTCGGTCAGATTTCCATGTCAAACCCGCGAGCAAAAGCTAGATTTATTAAAATTTCCATTCAGTAACTTCGCGATCAATTTCACATTCGCTCGTTTCATAGTCAGTTAACAACTTTTAGTTCACGAACTATTAACAGGCTCAGTGTAAGCGAAATGAAAGCCAAGTGAACATCATGAATAAATAGCGGGTTTGCCTGAAGGCTTCCAGGGAGATTGGAAAAGTTTTGTTGCTAGAAACTACTGAACACATTTTTACACATGCCATAGGTGATTGATGTTTATACACGAGGCACTAAAGACGCGAATTTCCTATAAATGCTTAGTCCATACGACCAGTTTGTTTAAAAAACTGACTACAGTGCTAATTAAAACTTAAAATTTTATAAACAAATTTAAACTAAAATAATATTTAAATTACCTAATTGTTCTACGAAATTATACAAGAAACCTATTTCCAATTTATTATCTGTTATTTTTTGGAGTCGGTGCCAGTAATTCTGGTTTGCGAATTTTTGGTTTTTTATTTAAACTTCTATAAATAAACAAAGAACACTGTCGGTGTTATTATGAAAAAATTAGACCTGGTTTAAAATAGGTCTAAATATTAGCCAACAAAAGAGGAATGAATGACACATCCGTGACATAACCTAATAGAGAAGCGCTTTTCTAATTGGCTAGCAAATAGCTTAGTCCTGGCTTAAACCCGGTACTAAGTTTTTAGAATAACGGGGGGTGAGTTTTAAAATAATGTTAAAAAACTATTGAATACTTATTGACTTTTAAAATTAAGTAATAAATAATAGTCGTCGTACGAGGGTCAAACTGAAAGTTCTTAGAAAATCAAAAACTGATTACATTAGCCAGTTATTAGTTTTATTATATCTTTTCAAAATATTGTCCATTGACGTCAATACACCGCTGCATGCGATGGAACCACTGGGAAAAGCACTTTGCCCACTCGTCCTTAGGGGTCTCTTCAATGGCATCGCGATACGCAGCCACCGCTTCTTCAGCATTCATAAACCGCTTTCCTTTAAGTTTTTCTTTAATTTTTGGAAATAAATAAAAATCACAAGGCGCGAGGTCGGGGCTATACGGCGGGTGACCCAGTAATTCAACGTTTGATGTCGCCAAATAGTCGATCGTTCGCTTGGCGGTGTGCGACGAGGCGTTGTCGTGGTGAAGGAGGATCCTACTGCGAGGTCGTTTCTCTCGAACTTTTTCCAAGACAAGTGGCAAACAATTGGTAGTGTACCATTCTGCAGAAACTGTTTTTTGATCCTCTAACACAATTGTTGCGAAATGACCTATCCTTCCAAAGAACGAGGCCACCATTTTTTTTCCCGCACTTCGATCTCTCTTCACTTTAGTTGGCAACTCCTCGAAAGGAAACACCCACTGAGCAGATTGTCTTTTGGTTTCAGGATCATAACAGTAAATCCAGCTTTCGTCACCTGTTAGTATGTCGAACACAGCATTTGAGTCACCTCCGTTAAATCTTTCAATCATTTTACGGCACCAATCCACACGATGGAGTTTTTGAGCCTTAGTCAAATTATGAGGTATCCACCGGGCGCAAAGCTTCCTGACCGCTAAATGTTCGTGGAGGATTTTGTGCACTTGACTCATACCGATGCCTAAGCTTGTCCGAATCTGCTGATAGGTCACTCTTTTGTCAGTCTCAATCATACGCCGCACAACACAGATGTTATTTTCAGTCGTCGCCGTAGAAGGCCGTCCCTCACGTACATCATCAGTGAGATTAGTGCGACCACGTTTAAACTCATTAAACCAGTTGTAAACAGTCGCACGAGATGGGGCTTCATCGTGAAAGGCCAATCGTAGTCTATCATAACTTTCTTGTTGACTTAAATGACATCGAAAGTCATAAAAAATCATTGCACGAAAATTTTCTCGTGTTAAATTCATTTTGACGTGACACAGACAATTTTCAATTTGCCGCCAAGTCGTAAAACAAATGACAAATGAATGAAATATATACTCAGTAATATTGGCAAAGAGTTCTATTTTCAAATTTTAGAATATTTTTTTTTATTATATTGTTTATAAGTGGCCAGTTCTAAGAACTTTCAGTTTGACCCTCGTATTGCTTAAATCGTGGGTTAAATTGTGTTGAACTATAACTCACAGATAATTTGGCTAGCAGACCCCTTTGCACTTTTTAAGTATGTAACATTACTTCCTAAACATTAATAACTAGTGAAAATTAAAGCCTGAGCTTCAGAATTAGTTGTGACCGTATTATTTCATCAACCTTTGACCTAATATTTAAAAAAAAAAACTGCATCTAAATGATAAAAATCTACTATATTTTAAAGTAATGAAAATAAGTGAGTAATTTTTAAAATAGTAATTCTCTGTTTACCATAGTTTTTATTTCTGTAGCAAGAAAAACCCGCTTATTTTCTTTGACAATATTACTTAATCCGCTTGTTCATCCAGCTCATGAGTAACCAACGTACACGTGTGATACCTATACATTCAAAAACCTGATGTCAGGCTCTCCTACGTGATTTTCATGTAGGCAGTGGGTCTCTATTCTCATATTTTACGTCGTAACTGTCGTTTTTTTCATCAAATCCGAATTTTATTTTAATTTTAGGGAATAAGGGTATTCTCCTCGACATAATTTCAGTACATCATCATGAATGTCATTTTTTATGATCACAAGCGGAATCATGCTTTATTACGACGAATTTACGATATAATAATATCAATATAAATAAGATCCTCCCTTACACTCGATGTCAATTAAATATTCCTATTGCATGTAGGCTGATCATAAATCAAAATAAAGCCTAATAATGATAATATCGAAATTAAATCAAATTTCACTTACAAAAATTAATCGACTGTGTCATCCGGTTGGACTCGAACCCACGTCCCTTCGCTATCCGGGCGAGTGCTCTTACCAAAACTTGCAAAATAATTGCTTAAGTTATAAAATATAATAACGATAATATCATTTGGAAATCACCAATTTTCAGACAGCAATCGATACGTCTTAATTTAATAATTTATCGTATTGGAATGCCATTTAGACAGTCAGTGTCAGTGAGACTGTAACAAGTTATCTTATATGTAAATCTCCTAGGTGAAATGATAGTGCATTTAAAAAGAGGTAGATGGGTCATTAGCGCGCGGAAATTGATTGCCTTAAATTGTGTAATTTGCTCAATTTTGCATTCAAATATGACATTTGACGCGTAAAAGAACGTGCGCTCGGAGCATCAAATTCGAATCGCCGCGCAGTATGAGATGACAGGTCTACCTATTTTTTAAATAAATACACTGTCAGTGACTGGGTGATATTTTTATTAGTCGTATAACATATTTAATTATATTCGTGTTCGGGAATTAGGGCCCTGGTAAAAGTAAGCAATACCTTACCATCATAAGCTTACCTGTAGGTAAGAGAACCTTTCTTACAATAATGGGTCTGCACGTAATGGATTTGCTGAGATTGGTATTAGGTACTATGTGTACAAGGTACGCCGAGACACGCAGAAAATTTGCATATAGAGTGCAAATGTAGAGTGAGTGAGTTATAATATATTTGGTAATATTATTTTCACTCTTCACCCTTTTAGGATTCCGTACCACAAAAGGAACCCCTATAGGATCACTTTGTTGTCCATCTGTCCTTCTATCTGTCAAGAATCTTTTTTTCAGGAACGCGTAGAGGTATTATGTTAAAATTAACATCAAATACTTATTTTTATGGTCCCTTGAAGCTGTACAAAAATATAATACGGCCATTTTGCCCTATTTTCTATCATTTTTCAGGGGAATCACAACCTATGGGGTACTTCCCATGGACCTAGAACCATGAAATTTGGCAAGAAGAAAAGTCTCATAGTACAAGTAAAGGAAAAAGAAAAAACCGCGAATTTGTGACTACATCGTAGAAAAAAACCTTTGTTTGTATGGAACCCACAGTGCGTGAGTCCGACTCGCACTTGCCATACTCCCCACGCGGGCTCAGTGCGGATTGGTGGAGGGGTGTCTGTAAGGCAAGTGAAAAACCTGATACTGATACTGAATAAAATGTGTATTTTGTATTCGTACTAATATTATAAATGCGAAAGTGTGTCTGTCTGTCTGTCTGTTACTTCTTGACGCTTAAAACACACAACACACGATTGAGATGAAATTTGGTATGGAGACAGTACGAGACCCTGAAAAGGACATAGGCTACATTTTGTCGCGATATAAAAACACTAAGGGGGGGGGGGGATATGGGGGATGAAAGTTTATATAGAAAATTCAACTCTTGCGGACAAAGTCGCGGGAAACCACTAGTACATATATACACGTATGACATAATTACTTACACCTTTTAAGGCCAACTTGCGCACGTCCGGATCAGCTATTCCGGACTGGTTCAAGGCCTATTATTTGAGTTGAAAGCCCACTTGGGCCAGTCCGGATTAGCTAATCTGGTCTTGTTCAAGGCCTATTATCTGAGTTGAGAGCCCACTTAAGTCAGTCCGGATTAGCTAATCTGGACTTGTTCAAGGCCTATTATCTGAGTTGAGAGCCCACTTGGGCCAGTCCGGATTAGCTAATCTGGACTTGTTCAAGGCCTATTATCTGAGTTGAGAGCCCACTTAAGTCAGTCCGGATTAGCTAATCTGGACTTGTTCAAGGCCTATTATCTGAGTTGAGAGCCCACGTGGGCCAGTCCGGATTAGCTAATCTGGACTGGCGCAAGAGTACCTTTCGGGCTAGCTAATCCCGACTTGCGCAAGTAGGCCTTGAACAAATCCATATTAGCTAATTGGACGTGCGCAAGTGGGCCTAAGCCTACTGAAACTGATGCAATATGATGTTTTTTTTCAACATTCACAACAATTTCTGTCCAAAATTAACTTTTGCTATGGCATCTAAATAAGATAGAAATACTTTTTACGTTTAATAACATTAGGTACAAATGCTCGTGGTCATTATGCGAACATATGCCCATTGCGGGACTTGAACCCGCAATCGTTGGTTTTGTAGTCCGGAGCGTGAACCACTACACCAAAACGGTCGCCAAAGGGGTGATTGTATGTACCAAGGTTGTTTTTTTAAGCCTGGAACCGGAATGCCTGGAACACATGTTTGATTTTTCATCAGCTGGATTAACATTATTTGACATATTTTGTATGGGAATTCTGTCAAATTAACAATCAATCGAGATTTACCTTATTTATTTATATTGTGTGAACTCGGCTAAGTCACTAATAGGTTATGGTCGGTAAAAAATGAATCTGAATCTAGGTAATGACATGTAGTACCAAGGCGCGATAGTCGGGTAGAGAAAACTTCACTAGTCATCCGTGAGGGTTTTAAACGATCCCACGTTTTCCAGGGTTTCAAACGATCTCTGTAAATTTCATTTTAATCGGTCCAGTAGTTTCGAAACCTATTCAATACAAACAACAAACAATCAAATCTTTCTTCGTTATAATATTAGTGTAGACTACGGTTCCTACTTTCCATTTCCCGGGATTTTCCACAAAAACTTCCTTCCAGCTTTTCACCCCCTTACACTTTATAAAACAAACTATCTCTACGTACACAAAATTTCAATTCAATTGGTTCGTGGCTTAAGCGGAAGAGGTAATTGGTAAACCCAGACCAGAATTGTATACCTACTTTGGTATTTATAGTTAACAGTAGGTATGGATAATAATAGATGCTTGTGGCGCAGTAGTGGCAGCGCTTTGGTAGTGATACCAAAGTTTAAGCAACCCACGGCGCGGTCGTGATTGGATGGGTGACCATTTCGACCATTTAAGTGACGTCCATGACAACCATCTCCGTGCTTCGGAAGGCACGTTAAGCAATTTGTCCCGGCTATTATCTGTTGATATTAGTCGTTAAGCCTAGTCAGAGACCCTAGGGCGCCTTGATAACATCTGACAGTAAGGTGGTCACTTGCCTTATAGACACCCCTCCACCAATCCGCACTGAGCCCGCGCGGTGGAGTATGGCTCGTACCTCCTTATAGTTGAGGTGAGACCTTAGCCCAGCAGTGGGATCTTTAAAGGCTGACTTTATTAGGGTCCCTTTTTTATCCTGTGGGTACGGAACCCTAAAAAGGAATATCAGTTCGATTGAGAACCTCCTATTTTCGGAGTCGGTTAAAATATCCACCATCTTTAATTCAACCGCCAAGTTCGGAGACCTATAACGAGTCCAAAGTATCCTGAAAGTAATTAATGAAAATAAATTGAGATTGCTTGAACGGATCTCGTGGGCCCTTAGATTACGGGTCGTGTTAGAGTAGTACAGTCGCCAGCACAATTACTATACATCTTTGTTGCATAATCGCCCCTATTGTAAGTGAATAAGTTGTTGCAGTGTTTAATTTGACGTGCTGATGTTTGTACTACCTGGGGCCTACTCTGAAGACTACACCCGTATTTTCGACTCTACGTCCGTGTCTTTCAAGCCGTCCTGAACGAGCGCGATGAGAAGAAAATAAAATATGATAAAGAATATGGCTGAAAATACCACTATGACGTAGTAACTATTATATAATATGTGCTATGACTTGCAGAGTAGGGTATTGTGGCATACTTAATAATTCTGATTGCTATGTCGAGCGAGAACACAACTTTATAAATGCTCAAAATTTCATAATTGACTTCAATTCGACGATCGAGTTTTCGTGTCCGGAAGGAAGTTTTTAGTAGCAGCTTATGCTAGTGATATTCATTCACAAAAAAACAAGTAACGCGAACAATATACAAATAAATGTGACGACCGTCTTGGTGTAGTCGTTCGCGCACCGGACTTCTAAACCAGGCGGTTGCGGGTTCGATTCGAATGTTTGTGTGATGAGCAAGAGCATTTGTACTTAAGTCATGGATGTTTATATGTATTTAATTATTTCTATCCGTTATCCTAGTCACCATAGCACAAGCTCACGCTTAGTTTGGGGCTAGGTTATTGGTGTGTTTGTTGAAACAAATTATTTTAATTTAATTTATTTAAAATTATCCCAACACACCAATTACCTAACCCCAAACTAAGCGACTGGGATAACGGATAGACATTCCTATAATTATTATCTTTTTTATACAACGTGTTCTTTTTGGTATTTAATATAAATCTTAGAACTTAAAATATATTTTTTTACTGATAAATATAACAACTTTTTCTATGAAACCAATATGGTGCTCACCGCACTATCAGATTGAAGGAATAGAAACTGCACCTGTGTATTGCGCATACACTTGTGCACTCTAATATCTGCTGCGGTTGATCATATTGGGATTGGTAGGAAAATACGTTTTCTCATTGTAAATCTGAACATTTTCAAACATTATGCCATTGATTGTATTCAAAAGGGGTCAGTGTAAGCCTTATCTGATTTGAATTCTAAATTGGGGTGTCAAGCAATCATTTCGCCCAGTGAGCTGTATCAAAATGGTTTTGTTTGGCTCTTTAATATCGGTTAAACGAATTATTCGCTTCTTTGAGCTCATTCTGGGGTATTTCGGGGTTTTATTTCAGACAATTCTCGAAATCATTGCGATTTTAAAAAGGTTTTGTGTCTCAAATTCTGCAGATAGTAAGAGGGCAATATCATTTTTGATCATCATCCTCCTAGCGTTATCCCGGTTGTGCACTCGCACGCGAGGGCCTAGGGTCCGCTGACCATAATCCAGGATGTAGCGATTGGCGATTATTACTAAATTAATCGAATTATTCGAATGGTCTCTGTAATCGAATGTATTCGATAAGCAACCGCAGTCATTCGATTATTCTTCGATTATGCGGCGAGCAATACCGGAGCGCGCGGTGCGCAGGCCGTACTACTAACTACGAGTACTAACGAATGAATCGTCATTCGTCGCGTCGATTAATCATTCGGTCGCTGCCTGTCCTGTGCGCACAGTCGCGGCAATTCGATCGAATGCATCGAAGGGCCCAGTATAGATTATCATTCGATGGTCGATTATTATTAGATTATTTTTTTACGAATTACTAAATCGTCATTCGATAGCTCAAATGGTCGACTATCGATTTTTTCGATTTTTTTGCGAACAATCGCCCATCGCTACCAAGATGTGGCAGATCAGGTAATTACAGTGAAGCGACGGCCATCTGACTCTGTTACCAGGGGAACCTGACCAGTTTTGGATTGTGGTTACACATGCAGTCGCCTGAATGTGCAGGTTCCCTTACGATGTTTTCCCTCGCCGTAAGAGCATCGGTTAGTGAAAGAACTAATGTACATAACTCTGAAAAAGTCATTAGTACGGCATGTGGGATCGAACCGGGGCCTATGCGGTAGGCACCGAGAGGCAACCCGCTAGCCACTGCGCCACCGACGCTCTGTGGCAATATCATTTTTGATATCATTGGATATATAATTTTGTTAGCTTCGGCCCCAAGTACGCCTTTGAGAGGAAACGACACAACAGCATTCATAAAAAGTTAAATATGTTTAAGTGACATGAAGAATACCCCTGTAATACAGCCGGTATGCTTTCAAGTATATGTTGTACATCGAAAATAATTTTATTTTGTATTCCGATCCGATTTTATAAATTATCTTTGCAATTTAAATTGTTGGAAATCAACGTGTTATAATATTTGTAGTTTGTACGTTAATTTTATTGTTTATTCACATTTTATATTCATGGCAGTTCAACTGTTACTTAATTAACTTTTTTAAATTGATATTTTATGCATTAAATATTCTCATGAAAGTATTGTATGCTTTTAATGATAGTACTCAGTTACTAGCTAGCCGATTAAGTAGGCGTGCTTCATCTTACATCTTAACATCAAGTTACAAATTCTAGTCAAGCCAGTCAGCTCTCTGTCGAAAATAAAAAAGTTGTCCAAGATTACTAAGTAAGAAAGTAATTCAATCTCAAATATAAAAGTTACCCAAATAAAAAGGAACATATGATCGCTTGCTTTATGGCCCTATCCTAAATCAGTGTGGGCCACAAAACCCGTGATGTGCAAATAATGATCCGGAGCGTACAAAAAGCTCCCCTAACTAAGCGAGGCAAATCGTGTGTGGGTTAGTCTGCGGCCTGAGTCATGAGTTGTAGCGATTCATATTCAAAGGCTCTATTCTTCTTCTTTTTGTCGTGTCGACTCTAACAGAGTAACTAGGCCCGTAGCCAAATGGCAATCTTTCCAGAGCGACCTTCGCTATCGCCTACGAAATGTCAAAATATATATGCAAAAGTCACGTGATGTTTCGATGGCTTATGTCAGTTTCATACATTTTGTTAGCGATAACGAACTTCGATTGAGAATAAATTGCCACTTGGCTACGGGCCTAGGGCTTTATCAGTGGCGTTGTGCAGGTCCTCACGTGTGCAGGTATAGGGGTACGTAGGACAAGGCAAACAGGTATGTCATTGTCTGTGGACAGACTCCAACTGTACAACTGTAGTCTGTAGGAAGTTGATGAGTGAATGGGCGTCTAGTATTCTCTATCTATACTATATAATATTATAAAAAGGAAAGATTTGTTTGTTTGTTTGTTTATTTGCAACGAATAGGCTCCGAAACCGATTTGAAAAATTCTTTCACCATTAGAATCCTGCATTATCTGCAATGGACATAGACTATATAACATTATCAAAAAAGTTAGGGTTCCGTATGCAAACTTCGATTATTTAACCAAAGGTGTAAAAGGAAAATCATTAAATTGCGAACGCTGCGAAAACTATTGACAATAGAGCAAAGTAATGTTCTACTGTTTTGTAGAGGACATCATTATATACAATAAAGTCCCGGATTACATATGTCTAACTATAACAGTTAAGTCACAATTACTCCTTTTTTAGGTAAAAATATGAAATTTTGCGGCGGCAAAAAGAAAGCCACAGTTTCAGTATGTCGGTATTAATCCTTATCCAAATAAATCACGTCATATTCAAGGCTATATCAGTACCTGTAAATTACTTTTTGAATTATTCAAATCGGACATACCATTAAAAAATATCACGAGTAATATAATATTGTATCGAAGTTAGGACGGCAGCAAAGTTGGCCTTTTGCTATATCGTCAATTGATTTATTTTTTATTTAAAAACTTAATTGCACTTAGAACAGTGTACAAAAGGTGGACTCAATGCTAAAAGTATTCTCCCTCAGTCATATCTATAAGTCATGCAGAAAAATTGTAATGTGCAGGTGCAGGATAATGTAGTCGAATAGAAATTAAAAGACGCAACAAAATATTATAATGTAGTTATAGATGGCGCTGTACGTATTTAACTCGCGGGTCAGCTTGAATTTTTCCCAATAACTTAATAAGTAAGTAGGTATGTTTTGAATTGAAGTTCAAGCAAAGATATCTATGCCGCCTCCCTTACTACACTCACCTATTGTCGCTTCGCTTGCACACACAATACGACAAGACGCAATGCTCTTTCTTTGGCCATCGTGGTAAGGCGGTGGTGACCAGGATAGTACTTTAATATTGCTGATACTTCTTAACTTTTGTCTAATTGATTGATTGAATGCACTTATCACAGATCAGAATTACCTATTCATGGTCCGATTTTGAAAAAACCTTTGTGTAAGGTACAACGTATCTAGCAAGGCTATAAGATAGGTAATTTAAAAAATCACGTTATGTCTTTCAGGAATGGAGTAAAATCAATAGGTGCGCATGAAGTCCTCGGGGACTGCTATTTTTTCTATACTAATATTATAAAGAGGTTGGGGTCGGTTGCACCATATCTCACATTATAACTGGAAAAACGGAGGAATTATTTTTTTTGTTTAAACATGCTACTCACAGGAACTGCTGAGCCGATTTGAAAAAAATATTTTGTGCTAGATAGCTTATTTCTCGGGGAACGCTTTGTATGAGCTATAAAATGCATGATACCTACCTAGAAATTAACGGGGAAGCAGTTAAATCAAAAAGCACGGACGAAGTCGCGGGGGACCGTTATAATAAATATGTTCATATTATTTATTTTCGCTTAAGCATACTGTCGGGTACTATACTCAGAGGGGGACGCCTGTGTATGCTGCTTTCCTGGATCTGTCCAAGGCATTTGACCTGGTTAATTATAAGTTATTATGGTCGAAACTATCTGACATAGCGTTACCACCAGAACTAATTGCCACTTTTAAGTAATGGTATGGTAATCAAATTAACCAGGTCGGGTGTCCTGAAACGTTGTCTGTAAGACAGGGTGGTTGGTCGTCTCCCGCTCTCTTCAGCCTTTATCTTAATGACCTTATCGTCGAGCTCAGCAACACCAGGGTCGGCTGCTCAATAGACGGTCTCATGGTCAACAGCATTAGTTACGCAGACGACATGGTGTTGCTGTGCCCCACGGCGAATGGTCTATGTAAACTACTGTCAGTGTGTGAGAAGTATGTTTTCAAACATGGACTTCTCTATAATATTCAAAAAGTGAGCTAATGGTTTTTCGTTTAGGTATTAGAAGGTCGATTCCTGCACCTCCAGTAAAACTCCTAAGTACTGAACTGAGGAGAGTTAGTCAATTTAAATAACTGGGTCATGTTGTTACTGAAAATCTATCTGATGACTGTGACATAGAACGTGAGAGGAGGGCGTTAGCGGTCCGATGTAACATACTCGCTCGCAGGTTTGCCAGGTGTACAAGAGACGTCAAAATTACTCTCTTTAAGGCATTCTGCCAGACATTTTACACCTGCAGCCTGTGGTGTACTTACACGCAGAGGACCTATAACGCTCTCTGTGTCCAGTACAATAATGCCTTCAGGATGCTGATGGGGCTACCTAGGTTCTGCAGTGCGTCCTCGATGTTCGCTGAAGCTCATGTGGATGACGTCTACGCTATCATTCGGAAGCGGACGTCGTCGATGCTTGCTAGGATACGGCGGAGCCCCAACAGAATTCTGATGGCTACCAGAGATAGGCCAACATGTTCCATCTTTAAGCACTGGATACAAATACATGTGCAGGTATTCAGAAATCGGTTTTTTGACTGAGCACTTAGTAGTTTTATTTTGTATGTGGTAGTTTTAAGTTTTTTTTTTTAAGTAGTACTAACAATAATTTTAAGTTATATGTTACTAACAACTATCTGTAGCTATGGATCTTTGATTTTGTCTGAAATAAACGTTTTATTATATTATTATTATTATTATTCACACGCGTTTTGATTCTTATCTTAAAAGATATCACAGTTTAAAAAAATACTCCGCTCCTAACAATGCCCACAGGAAATCCAAAATTTACGCGAACGAAGTTGCGGGGGACCGCTAGTCTACTAATAAAGCATGCAACTCGCTGACTTTTAAACTGGACGTGTGGAAAGCAGTGAGACATCAGTTTGAAAGCTATTGTAAAGCGACGGTCTTTACAACGGCTTTCAAACTGAGTTAGGCGGTAGACTTGCTGCTCAGGTTAAGCAATAAAACCTTAACGGTGTTATTACAAAAACTAGACCAGGTTTAAAATAGGTCTAAATATTAACCGACAACAGAGGAATGAATGAAACATTCGTGACATAACCTAATAGAGAAGCGCTTTTCTAATTGGCTAGCTAATAGCTTAGTCCTGGCTTAAACCCGGTACTAAGTTTTTGGAATAACAGGGTAACCGTCTTACTAATAATGAAAATATGAGACAACTAGTTTGGAATTACCGTCAGATAGGTAAATGACATTAGTGGAGACAAACATTTCAAATTAGCCGTCTATAATCAAGTGTTATAGCTATGTCAAAATCATAAATTTTTTAGGAGGTAATAATTTAAGTGTTTAATTATTCTGATATTGCACTACCTTAGACTTTTTACAAAATATATAACTTTTTTTCAATATCTTATTTTTTTAAAACATTCAAATCAAATCAAAAATTTGACGACCATCTTGGTGTAGTCGTTCGCGTACCGAACTTCTAAACCAGGCGGTTGCGGGTTCGAATCCCGCAAGGGGCGTGTGCGTGGCTACAATGTTTGCGTGATGAGCACGAGCATTTGTACCTAAGTCAGTGATGTTTATATGTATTTAAGTAGTTCTATCCGTTATCCTAGTCACCATAGCACAAGCTCACTCTAAGTTTGGGGCTAGGTAATTGGTGCGTTTGTAGAAACAATTTATTTATTTATTTAATCAGGTTTTAAAACCACCACTTGATCAGTAAGGGTACTGATATAGTATAGATCCACGGACAACCAAGAGGTACTTATATCTCCTATGCCAATATTTTATTTAGCTATTTTTTGCGATACCTATGTCCCACCAGTCCGCTTATCTCAACAATGAGGGTTAAGCACGTTAATTTTGGCGCAATACCAAAAAAATCCGTTCCTGTACGGATTACTTAATCGGTAGACTTAAATTGTGTGTTAGGGCGACGTTTATTAAAAACATAAATGGAGTACAAAGTGACTTCATTACGTAGGCGTAAAGTGATAAATGGAGTACAAAGTGACTTCATTACGTAGGCGGTGTTGTTTAAAAATATTGCCAGAAACCCAAATCGACGTAATAAAAGCTAATGTAAGTAAGATATATGATTATTTTTTATAACATTGAAGCATGAAATTGTAGGATTTAACCGAAACGCCAGGAAACGGAGATATTTCAACGAATCCAAAATGTATGTACTAAAACCCCCCAAAATCGTAACTCAATCGATTACCGTCAAACAGTAGGCCCATGTTGTGGGTCAAATCAAGTTACTGGGGGTTGGTGGGGGGGGGGGGGGGAATTAGTAATATATACAAATGAAGATGAAGAAGCTGTGCTAAAACATGTTTAATCATTAAGGTTTTTTATCCGTTTTGAAAATACGGCAGAGGTTTCAAATAATTTGTTACTTTACTTAGAACACAAAATAGGTAAAGATGTTATTTCGTCTAGCTGTCATTAATTAGTTTACAGCAATGATGGTGTATTTAAAAAAAAAGCCTATATATGTCGGGGGCAGCGTCAGGATTTGGGCTCGAGCCTTTCGACATCGTGTAGGCAGACATAGATCGTGCAAGAGAACGACGAATTTTCACTTGAACAGAGTTTATTTGAATTACTAGGAATACAGAATCGAAACTTAGTACTTTAGGAAAATCTAGGCACTATACGAAACGTGGGAAAGTTCCGTGCGATGTCTTATCTCCTCGGCGGCTCGATCGAAAGTGAGTCCAGTCGGGTCCGCCGGTATCGCCACGACTTTGTCGAAGCGCACCAAAATGTAGTTGCGTGGCCTACGCCGCTAGGGGGCGCGCTTGCGTTCCGTTTAGTGTCTGTTTTCATGACCGGCTACGACATATACAAGGCGTTAGTGTAAGCAGACTTATCCTTTAAGGGGCTGCATCAATACCTACAACTTTTACTATGAAGTCAACACTGAAATCGTGAAAAAAAAAAATTTGCTCTCCATACATTGTCACTGAGGTAGCAGATTTTTTTGTATGGAGCATAAGTTTTTTTTAAAGATTTCGACCATGGTCCTAGTAAAAGTTGTAGGTATTGATGGTCATATTCAGCCCCTTAAAGGATAGGACGGCTTACACTAACACTCTGTGTATGTTACTGGCGTGTGGAAATTTCACATTCAAGTTTCATGATTTAACACGTAATCATATAAGCATGCATTTGTGTCACATTAAATACGAAACGTCCGCAGTAGAAGACGACATAGGTACGTATCTACCTCTATTTTAGTACCTAAAACTATCGTTGCTATACCGATGGCTAACTGAAATGATACATTAAGGTTTAAAATTACATTCTGCAGCTTATTAAAATCTCTAATTCATAAGACCATTTCGAATAAGTAGGTAGTAAAAATAGTTAAACGAAATAAATAACCTACCAATAAAAAAAATCGCTCACAAAAATTAATCGACTGTGTCATCCGGTGGGAAAAATATTAACCAAATAAATAAATAACTCAACACCCTTTTAAAACCCTTTGCAAAGTGGTTCTACATTATATTTCGCGGACATTACGGTTACCTACATCAGTGACCCGCAAATGTACTTTAGTTTTATTTAAATTCCACACCTTTTGGTTTCGGGATCGGGACGGTTTTTCCGTTAAACCCCTGCGGTTGTAAACGAGTGATACAATTTCTTTCATAACGCTTGAATTTTTGTCGTTATCTCCTTGCTATGGTAGGTATTTGCCTCTGATTTTCCCGTGCAACATTTGGCAGAGCAAGTACTTAAAAAAACACTAAACTAAAAAAAAACGCGTTGCTTTACATTAATAATGTCCTTGTCCTCCTAGCCCCCTTTCGACTACAGCGGCCTATCTCAACAGAGATTAGGCAACTGCGCAAGAGATATTATAGTGCACAAGTGTGTGCGCACTTCGCAGTACACAGGTGCACTCTCATAATAATCGGTGAGACGGCAGTCCGACATGACCGTAGAGAGATCAGGCGCAGGACCTACAGCTTAACGTGCTTTTCGAGACAAGGAGGTAACACCACCTACTTCCTGACTCCAACAGAAAAACCCAACATTTACATTCAGCTTTGCATTAAGTATAGACATCACCGGTCCAATCACTTTAAAATATGAGTATTTGAATATGACTGCTCGACATTACTCCAGCCGAAACGTACTTTCACTGACCCGTCATGTCTACCTATCGTTGAAATGCAATGGTGTCGAGAGTTGAATGAAATGCAATTTAAAGAAATAGAAGTCCTGTTTGTAATTTTTTAACTTTTAATAAATATTCGATTTGCCATTAAACATTTCTCTTGCCGGTAAAGGCCGATTAATTTTGTGGAGCCTTCAAATTAAACTAATTACTGTAATTAGTTCGTCCATGGCGGTGTTATTAAGAGGAAAGACCAGGCGCCATTTCTCCATACAAACGTAGTCCCCTGTTTTCTCCCTGGATAATGGCTAAAGGCAAAATATTTTTTAACCATAAAATCAACATTTACCACAGCTATGCTCCTATTTTTCGTTTTTTCTTATATTCGAATTAACAAAGGAAATATAAGTCTTCAAAAACTAAGAAAATTGCCTAATTTCAACCTCAACGTTGAGCCGCTCGCCCAAAAAATCTACGCAAATAAACACTAAAACTAAAACATAGGAGCATATTAGGAAACGATTTCAAAAGAAAATATTATCATTTGTCAAATTTTGGATGAAGAAATAGGGGACTTCGAAATGCTGTTTAGGAAGGATTTATCGGTCTGCGCTCGTTTGTCCCTTCCTTGCTTGGGCGGCTACCAGACATCGCATCGAGACAGCAACAATACCTATTCTTCAAATACCACGTGACCGCGTTTCCTCTTAATTAATTAAATCACGGTGAGTCATTATTAGCTCGATAAATTTCTGATTGGCAGGCTTACCGTTCAACTCGATAGTTTCAAATTGAAATGCAATAGCCTTAAACTAAACGTGTCAAACTAATGGAGTAGGCCATCATTAGAAATATTAAAAAACAGAACCCATTGTAATTAAATATCGTAACTTGACTAGATTTGAGCTTAAGAGCTTTTAAAACAAATGAATTAATGAACTTAAGCATTTTGTTTAACTCAGACATAAAGAAGGGGAGCCCAAGAGGGGATTTGGGGATTTACTAAAGCGCGGCAGATTAACATACAGGGAGGAACCTAGTACCCCATTAAATACCTCCACCAAGTATTAGCCCCGTATATGTGGCCGCGCGTCAAGGATAAAGGATCAGATTAGTAAAAAAAAATGATCATCTGAAATTCTCGAACGCGTCAGATTAAGGTAGTTATATGCTAAAAAGTGTATATTCCACTAATCTGACAATTTTCGATTGACGATAAGAAGTAGGTGGGTAAAAAAAACGTCATCTCGACTTTCTCGAGCGTGACAATTTATTTATTTATTTTGAAGGTAATAATTCAACGTTCACAAATTATAATCTGACAATTTCCGTAAGCCGAAGTAAGGAAAAATAATCGATAAAGTTTAACCCGTGACACGATTTTGACCTTGAATTTAAAAAATAGCGGCTTGTGATGGCTACTTGTCAGATCGACCCAGTCTCGAATTCCCCCACCGAAAAAATGATTTATACCGTCGATACGGTCTTTTGATGTGTCATGAAATATATATCACCGCAATCTGCACAAAATTTCAACAATAATATCTAATACACGAATAAAAACTTAATTGAAAGAGAATTCGTGTGATGAATATTTTGAAAGGTGCATTTTTGCACTATCTATTAACTTTGACCACATTTTTTCACTGATTCACGGATGAAATCGAGCCAGAAGAGGAAGATGATTCTACCGACGAAGATGATTATTAAAATATAAATTCTTAAAAAATATATATTTTTTATACTTATTTTCTCATAAATAAAAGTTTTGTACTTCAAAGAATATATACTGTTTTATTTGCATGCTATTTTTTCAGCTCTTTAATTTGTTAAGTTAAAAGATTTGAAAAAATACAAAAAAAATCTTTCCATTGTCAGGTTAGGCGAATCCCTCCATATAATCGTCAGATTATGAGACAGCACGTTTAGGGTATATAAATGAACCATATATATCTTAATCTGACGCGCTCGAGTATTTCAAAATGGCGATTTTTTTTTGCAAATTCTAATAATGGCCGCAAACAAACAAAACCGTTTTCAACCCTTACGCGCGACCACCCCCATCATGGAAACAATCAGATTAACATACGTATGTTTTCAAAAAAACGTAGGACATGGATGCTATTAATATCTGACGCGCTCGAGTATGTCCATGCAACTGTTTTTTTTTTACATTTTTGAAAATTTATGGTCGCATCCCCCACCGATGAAAGTGTATATATTATATAAATTTTTTTTCTTCTTATCATCTAAGCTTCGCAATCCAATAGGTCTCTTCGACGCTCGAGTAAATCCCGATTTAGCATCCTGGGCTCCCCTACTAATAGGATCAAGAAAGATAAAAGTTGAGTAGTAATTTTAAGGGGATTTAGATTAGATAACTAAAAGTTTATTTATTTAATCCAGTTTTTAAAATAGTTTTAAGTAATAAATTATGTTATAACCACACATTTCTGCCTTTTAGCGTTGAGACTATGGGCTCTTGGAGTCCTAAGTGCCTGCAAAAGGCTAACCGACGCTACAGCTGTGGATCAGAAGGCTAGCTGCAGCTTCCTTGGGAAGCTGCAAAGCCTCATAGGCGTACGGCGGCGTGCCTTTTAGTGTATTATAGGCTACATTTGGCCAGTGTGCACGGAATTGCACGAATTGATTCCATCGGCACCTTTTTACTTTCGGGACATAATGTCCTACTAGCCGATTTCGACTACGGCGGCCTATCTCAACAGAGATTAGCCAACTGCGCAGGACATATTATAGTGCACAAGTGTGTGCGCAATACATAGGGGCACTCTCTGTTCCTTCACTCTCATAATTCGGTGAGACGGCAGTCCGACATGACCGTAGAGAGATCAGGCGCAGGACCAACGGCTTAACGTGCTTTCCGAGGCACGGGGGTGTTAACACCACCAACTTCCTGACTCCGGAGCTGTGTCTGAGTAATTTCAAGACAGAAAAACCCAAACATTCTCGGCCCGGGATTCGAACCCGGGACCTCGTGGATAGTACCCAGCGTGCTAAACACTAAACCAACGAGGCAGTTAACGGACGGGACAACACAACACAACCCTCAAAATGATAACTAAAGAGAATAATGTTCTTAGGGAAATTAAGAAACATCCCTATCATATTTGTATACCTGTATACTCGTATGATTCCCGATAACTACGATATGTGAAAAAATACTATCATGATATGTGTGAAATAATATCATCCTATTTATTATTAACATAAAGTAATAATAAAATAATATACTATGCCAACTGCAGTCATGTTACATATACTTGTAACACCACCAACTTCCCCAACAATAACAACCCCTTGCCTCGGAAAGCACGTTAAGCCGTTGGTCCTGCGCCTGATCTCTCTACGGTCATGGAGGACTGCCGTCTTACCGAATTATGAGAGTAAAGGAATAGAGAATAATAATTTATTGCGCACACACTTGTGCACTATAATATGACCCGCGCAGTTGGCTAATCTCTGTCGAGGCCGCCGTAGTCGAAATTCGGCTAGGAGGACATTACTTATAAGTATACAATAAGCCTAAAAACAAGGGCTTGTAAGCAAGATAAAAACATACAATTAGGACCACAACAGACGACAGCTATGAATGTTGTTCCACCAACACTAAGACAATATGGCGGATGGACATACTTAATTTATTAACGTAAGACAAACGAATCCCTCGAGTATCAAGATCGTTTACCAATTATAATCACGCTGGTGACATTGTCCAATTATTATTTGTGGGGATTCATATCTCATGAGACTTAAATATCAGTTACGTATTATGCAACGTAATTAAGTTTTAATTGGAGTACAAAATATTGATTCGGAGGGATAATTTATGTATTCTAGACATAAGTAATTATGCAGGCACGTTGCGTTGTAGAAAACGTCATGAACGCCAAAGGAAAGCTACGTACATTATTTACTGTACACAAGAAAAAAACAAAGATATAAAGTTTGTATTTTTGTTTATTAAGAAAACCAACAGCGTTTTTCGGATATTATATTATATTGTGTACATTTCTAATGGTAAGCCTTATCAGGTTTTCCTTACACAACTAAAAGTCCTACATGTTGTAAGTAAAACAAGGAAGTCTAATTTTGAAACAAAGCAACTGTTGTATCTTAGTATAGCTCAAGATTTAATTAATAATTAGCAAGATTTATTATGAATTATGACACCCAACAGTTCTATTTAAATCCATAATAAATGTAAAATATAATATTAAAAAAATATATATTCGTCTAGAGATGGTAATGATATAATATGAAATAAAAGAAAAAAGAGTTTATATATTGTTCAAAACTGACTTTCCTTTCCAAAAAAAATACTAATTTAAAAATAATATAAACACGAAAATAACAAACTATTGGAAATTTATCATCTTACACTTTTTTATATCTTGAAATTTTTATTTTTCACTGTTTTTTAAAAATCGTAAAAAGTCTGTTCACAATATTCGCCAAGCAACTAAGCCAAGCAAATAAAAACATAGTTGAAGAAGCTATTACTATAAGTCCATTTTTGCCGAAATGTACTTGAAATTAGTGTGTACTTGATGGTTTCTCGTAAATAAAAACAAGTAAGTATTCTAATCAGCGCACCGCTTTAAGTAGACAATTAATTGTCGCACATCCCAGCAACTTTCAATAAGAAACTAACAAATAGTCACTTAACCTGTTCTACGTCCAATTGACTCAAACCACACCCTCGGGAACCGAAGTCTGAACGGCTATAAGTTTTCAACCGATCTCCAACTAATTTGTATGGGGAAGCGCAAACAGCTCTCTCCACAGGGTTAATTAACAAAATGAAACAAGTTTTTAATTGTTTCTTCAGGCGGGCTATTTATCTCCGGCTCGTCTAAAGTTTTGCTGAACAAACAAAACAAACGACTTTGTAAAGCATGTGTTCAGGCTGTACCAACCAACTTAGATGGCTTTTGGTGCTCCGAACTTTAAGGTTCAATGCACGCGTAAAAAGTTTACAAATAAAAAAAACTCAGTGTTTTAGGACCGTCTATGCCTGCGTTGAAGATCTGTTGTTGATTTTTAAAATATTGCTAAGAAACGGAGATTTGGCAATTATTAATTTAATTTAACTAAAAATAATTCCTGCAAAGAGAATAACAACAAAATAACGATTTCCTTTTGCCGTTAGCGTTTGTTCGCATCATTGACAAAGGAATTAACAATTACGCTGACAATCTAAATAAGATACATTAGGTTTAATAATACCCATAATATTCTCCGAACGAAAAACATACTGCACAATACACGATGGACCCGATAAACGAAATTGCTGTTGCGTCATTCATGTTAACCTTCAAATGTCATTCCCGCTCAATTTTCCAGCCAGCAGTCGATTCGATGTTCGAATTTAATTTTTTTTTATACTTATTCTCTAAAGCGGCGTGACGGGGACGGCATCGTGGAAACGTGACGTGCCGGAAATTAGGAAGTTGCGCAAATCCAATATAAATTCTTCGAGCATCTAAAAAGGTGTCTAGCGACTAACGAGGTAAAATAGGGCAAAGGCATGAAGTTGGAGATTTTACTGGATAAGATTTGAAAAGGTATTTTCCAAACGCTTGTGGCGCACAGATAATACGGGGTGAAATATGGATTCATCTCTTAGAGGTATAATGTAAGTGGCTCCTAATTCAAGTACTTTTAGTATGCACCTACTTATACCTTACACATTCAAACTTAACTTTATGGAACTCAGTCGTACCAAGTAAAGGTTCAAGTACTTATGTACATAATCGGAAAACTCTTAACAGATTACTGATATTGTCGCCTAAATGTTGCTCAATATTGTATTATTGTGACGCAGTTTCCTATTGTATTATAGATACTTTAGCGTCATGCCAAGTTATTTACGCTATCATTTTAGTTTGACAACTGTTAAGTGTTAGAAGACATGAATAAATTATGATCTAGTTTATTCGCCACCTCACTTTAACCCAAACCATAAACACACATTTAAACCAGTTGTTTTTCTGTCTTATCGAGTTTGCCATATTGTTGATGTCCGTTAAAGTTAAAGCAATCATTTACTAAAGTTTGTCAGCAACTCTCACGGTAGCTCAGTTGAGAGAGCATTCGTCTGATAACGATGGGTTGTCGGTAGACGCGAGTGCCACCATAATGTATACGTGCTCTGTTTTACTTTTTTTGAACAATTATGTACTTAATCAAAAACATTATTATGCTTGCGTTCCAGTATTTAAATCGTTTTTGACGTAAAGAGAAAAAAAGCGTGCGCATTTGTTTTAGTGCTCAACCGTCTGGTTGAGCACTAAAATAAATGCGAATGACGATACAAGATGGCTGCTTGTTGGTGGACTGGGGCGGGGGTTTTCTCTCTCGACTAGTTCAGGGATGGTGCTGGCTAGTGTGCGTACTACATTGTTGTGAATGATAATAAGTTTATTTCAGCATACTTACCTTGAGAACGAGGTGCGAGTACTTATAATGATTGTTAAAGTTAGTTAGATGGCCCACCAAGCCTTATACTAGGGCTGTAGTCACAGATTATATAATAGTTACTACGTCTATAGGTATGCTATAGTCTCCTATTTTACGCTATACGCAGCGTTCGACGTCAGCGTCAACGTTACGATCGTCGTCTGAACGTAGCGCGGCGTTCGACGTCAGCGTGCAAAAGAGACCCAACAGTACCTATTTAGTATCATTTATAAATGATATGGAACTCTTTGTGATTTATTTATTTATTTTACAAAATCCATAGCTCTTGAATATATCTTTAGAGAACTAACATGTAAAGCTGAAAGCCAATAACGGATTGACATTTGATAAGCTAATCAATTAACGATCGACATGACACATTAAAATATGGTAATAGAAAGCCAGATCAGGGTAGGGCAGGGTGATGTGGGGCCGAGTGTACGTAAATGTCGACATATTATTATATTGAGCCACCGAGCACATAACTTATAGAGATGAAATGTCATTATTTTGTATCAGAAAAACTCCGTCAAAATCCCTTGGCACTTAAATCTTCGCTTTTTCTTCAACACATTTTGTCAAACGAATTCACTTTGTTTACTACAATATTTTGATTTGTTTGTGTACCCTATTGATGCTACGCGCACACTCACACGCATACCTGCCTTATTTCTATTTGTTTAAAACGTACCGTGAGAACCCCGAAGATCGAGTCGACATCGAGACGTTCCCTATGACACATGTACTAGACAGACCAGAGTGCTTCGCCGCGTGTGTATCCTGTGAAGCTCCTTACAGACATTTCTAGTGATTATGGCCTGTGAAGTGATACCTGAACCCTGAAAGCTGATGTGGCAAGTACCTAGCTTTAAGTGCTCAGACCTGACTAATTTTCCACCTATCATTGTCGCCCTCCACGTGTAATCCACTGCCTAAACTCTCAAACACACTTATTTCTTAACATATTTCAAAATAAAAATGCTGTTTAGAAGGTTGTTATTTAGGATTAAAACCGCATATCTCATATACATATCTCATATATCATAATATCGATTAAAAATACAAGCTTAATTTGCACTTTTCGTATCAGTACCAAACCAAGCACTGATAAGTTTCGGAGAAAAATCCTCGTTACACTTCACGACACAAACGGGATTTAATGCAACTAATTAATACTTATTTAAAAGGCAAATTTGTATTTACCTTCCCGACGTTTCGATTCGGTTGCACGAATCATGGTCGCGGGTTGATTGTAGTAGCTCGGCGTCGTCTGCTCGTGCGCGTTGAAATATTTTCTTCTTTTAGAAATGCAACAACAAAGTTTGAAATCCTATAAATCCTCGTTACTTCGCCTCTATAGGTTACGTGCTCGATGTATTGAGCATTGTGACGCAGCGTACGGCGACGTTGTATGCGACGTAGGTAGTTCATAAGATACGATAGCCTTAGTTTTCTATCTCAAAAACTGAGAAAATGGCCAATGCAATGTCCATTATAGATATAGCTTAAGGGCGCGCCGCTAAATTTGTAACAGTAGGTCGCGGGGCTGAGTGTGTCTCGAATACTTATTTTTGTTAATTCGCTTTCTTTACTCCATTCGGATCGCGTGTAAGAGATCGTGACTGCACTCTTATATGGGGCATTATTTACCAAAGAGAGTGAATTTGGTAAAGCTTTTAAAGTAGAGAGTATTTAACCGACGTAAAAAAAGCCTGTATTCAAACAATGAAGAAAAATTTTGCACATAAAAATTCTTAACGAAAAATGAAATGCACAATCTTAAATTTTGGTTTGATGATAAGACATCTCTCTCTCTCTCTCTCTTTATTACATGAATTGAAGAATTCAAATTCAAATTTGTTTATTGCATGTCATAAATTACATTACATTTGTACAAAGATGGTAGGTAGGTACATAAGGTCTATATGACGCCCTGCAAGGGCATAGCAATATTTGAGAGCTCTAGTTATTTTTAAATTTATAAACATTTGAAACAAAACTAAACTTTATACTTTTAGATAAACTATAACATGAAACTTATAAGGATAATTAGGAAAGATGTTGAAGTTTATGTATGTATCATCATTGGTGTATATATATATATATATATATATATATATATATACACCAATGATGATTCCTATATATATATATATATATATATATATATAGGAATTATTTATTATTATCTTTGTCATTAAAAAACTCTTGTATATTGTAGTAGCACTTATTAATCAAGTATTCCTTTAATGCTTTGGTAAATATTTTTGGGCTGGTTTGGATTTTTATATAATTAGGTAGATGGTTGTATATTTTTATTAACATGTTATGAGGGCTGGATAAAACTAATTTTAATTTAGAAAATTGTGTTTTAAGTTTGTTTAAATTTCTGTTATTTCTTTTATTATCATTTTTTACTGGTGAATAAAATTCTGGGTATTTTTTAATGAATTTGCAAGACTCGAGAATATATATAGATGTGACAGTTAATATTTTATGGGTTACAAAGTGGGCTCTACAGGATTCCATTTGGTTAATATTTGTTATTATTCTAAGACATTTTTTTTGTAGAACGAAAACTTTGTCTACATCGCACGAACTTCCCCAGAAAACTATACCATAGGTGAGTCTGGAGTGCGCGTACGCGTAACATGCCGTAAGGGCGGTTCTAAAATCTGTAACTCTTTTAAGATGATGTAGGGCATAGATGAAGGAACACATTTTCTTAAGTAATTTTTGAATGTGGCTTTTCCAATTTAAGTGACAGTCTAAATCTATTCCCAAAAGGGTTGCAGAATCTGCGGTTTCTAACTTTATTTTTTTAAATGCATATGAAATTTTAAAAGTAGTTTTTTGGTACGGTTTGAATTGTATGATTTTAGTTTTGTTCAAATTTAGCTGCAAGTTATGTATTTCTAACCAATTTACTATGTTCTCTAATGTTTTATTTAATTTAATTTTTAGTTCATCATGATCCGAACAGGGGATTAAGATAGAGACGTCATCTGCAAAGACGATGCACTGCTCTTCCAGTACGTTTGGAAGATTATTAATATATATAAGAAATAACAAACATCCCAAAACACTGCCCTGAGGAATAGAGCCAGTGACTAGTATTTTATCTGATATTGTATTTGTAATTATTCCGGTATCAAAGTCTGTGTGTTCTATTACTACATGTTGGTAACGGTTGTTGAGATAAGATTTGAACCACTCATGTGCCACTCCCCTTACTCCTGTTTCATATAATTTATTTAATAAAATTGGATGACTGACTCTATCATAGGCTTTACTCATATCAAGTAAAAGGCCTACAGCAAATTTTTTGTTATTCATTACTTCAAAAATTCTTTTTGTGTATTTATATATTGAAGAATCGACCAACCCTTTGAGATAAAATCTTGAGTAATTACTTCAGTAGCCTACGTGACTATTATCTAACAGAACTATGGAATATTTAGTAGGGGATAGATCCGTCTAATACAATTTACTGAGGCAATTAATAAAGTTAGTCCGTGCATCTCATGAATGGTGTAATTGACGCAACATAGATTCCTACCGCTCTATCTAGTGGAAATCTAATAATATTATAGTATAGGTTTATGAAACTAAAGAAAATGGGTCCTATGGGTCGGCTCTTAGATTTTGCCAATATCATGTAGCCTACCAATGTTGTTTTAGACTTTTAAGCAATTAGTTTTTAATTTTTACAAAAATCTAATAAGTGCGATTTTTGTTGGACTCACGCACGAAGGGTTTCGTAGCATTATCCATACAATTTTTTTTTTGTTTTAAAAACGACACTTAAAACTTTTTTTTTTGTTTTAAAAACGGCAAAAATAGCACCTTTTTGTATGGAAGCCCTAATTATATATTTATTTTATTCTGTGTTCATGACATACAGACTGGTGACAGATGGACTGTGGGGTCTCAGTAATAAATTCCTGTTTTTACCCTTTGCGTAGTACATAACCCTAATGAACCTTGTATAAAATATCAAAATCGACCTTATTACTCTGTTGTACTGCTTTTTTTTTAGGATACCTTCTTGTTTTGGTTTCAGATAATGCTGTCAAGAAATGCCGTTCACACAAAAGCAAAAGCTTCTGGTATTATTCAGCATATTACTCCTGTATGCTGTATCCTCAACATGGTGTTGCTACTACCCTCGAAGAACTACCACTACCACCACAGAGAGAGGAGTAAAGAAGAAACAACCATGTCGTGGTTTCTGTCTCTTGAAGAAAGTTGTGCTGTACACTTTACAACAGTTGATGGATGATGATTAAAGAATCGATCGGTCTCATAAACTTTTTTACAATCTTAGTACTTATGTTGAGCTCCGGCCTAGACTCGTAAACAATATGCAATCTATTCTTAAAGTTCGCTATCGCTAGCAAAATGTACGTAACTGACATAAGCCATCGATGAAACATCACGTCACTTTTATAGCGAACTTCGCTTTAGAAAAGATTGCATCTTGTCTCCCTGTACCACAAAATTTCGTAACAAGAACTTAAGTACAGTTTTTTAGGGTTCCGTAGTCCGACAAGGAACCCTTATAAGATCGTTCAGTCCATCCGCAGTTCGTCCGTTCAGACTCGCACTTGGCCGGTTTTTTTTAAAGATAACTGTTAAACAAGGACGGAAAACTTTTTTAAGAAACTGCACTCCAGCGGTTGGGTTTAGGCTAGTTTGTGTAATGAAGAAAGAAATGGCAAACCACTCCATTAAAATTGCCAAGAATGTCGTTACGTTAGTTCCTTACTACATAGTTAATGATTAGAATAAGTGCCCCCTGTGGGCCTACATACATAAATAAATATGACTTTTATGATTAAATTACTAGAAGAAATTGCTTTAAGCAATGTTTTGCATTCTTATTGAATGCGTATATTGTACGACTCTATTTTTTTGGTAAAAATTACTGTGAAATAAAAAGATTATTTATCTATCCGTTAATAATCACGACGCTCGGTCATGAGGTGAGCGACTATGAAGAAGGATATATTTCCATATCTTCTTGGAAGCTTGCTTGATTGATAGAATTACAAAGTGCAATCGACCACTTACCAAAATAACACTGGAAATTCGTCCTTTATTGCTTGACTGATTTAGTAGAATTTTGCGTTATGATATTAAACGGTAATATCCCTAAGCAAGTTCTTCAAAAGGAGCACAAGAAATCTATTTTTAGAAAATGTTACCCGATAGAAACTAATATTTTTCCAAGTAAAATGTTTCCATTTTAAATAGACGACAAAAATAATCTTTTATCAATCTCCAGGTATAGCCGAAATATTTGCTGATAAATTCTCGTTCACATAAGGAAAATATTTATGACCAATGAAAAAATTCAACATCCGAAAATAAAATAATCTAGACGTTCTGAGACTCTTAAGGTATTACAGACGTCCTTTTAAAAGGTTTTTATAAAATGGAATTATAGGATATTTGAAACTGGGAATACTATGATAAATAAATAAATTGATTCAACAAACACACCAATTACCTAGCCCCAAACTAAGCGTGAGCTTGTGCTATGGTGACTAGAATAACGGATAGACATACTTTTATCCATTTTTATATACATCCATGATTTAGGTACAAATGCTCGTGCTCATCACACAAACACTTGCCCCTTGCGGGACTCGAACCCGCAACCGCCTGGTTTAGAAGTCCGGGGTGTGAACGACTACATAGATATGATAGGCTACTCTAGTTTAGGTTATTCAGACATACACAAATGTCTTACATTTATCTCAATAAACGTGTTTATTCTACCTTTCTGACAGTGGAGTTCACCCTATTTATCATCAGACTATCTTTATTGGCTACAAAAGTTTGTACCATAAAAAAAAATGTGTTGCTTTTAGCAAGTTTCTACGCTGTATTCCTTCCTAATAGAAACAACTCCAACTCCACTAATTCACTCAATTAATGGTTGGTTCGACGTTTTGGATTCTTTGTGAAGTAAATAAACATTGTATCATGTAATTATATATATATGTAGTATAATACCTTTACGGTTTACCTCAATATTTTTTTACGGTTTACATAAATTATATTCTCTCCCTTTTCCTGCTAAAACAACAGAGTCCATATACAATTTAGTAGGAATATCATTCGATGGTGAAAAGAAAACACTTAAACTGCCGCTCTCAGAGACGTCAATGAAATTTAATCTATAATTGAGTCTCGTTCTGTCACTTTTTTGCCAATGAAATAGAAAAGGACTGCATAAGACTTAATACAATGAGCTTTAATTGACGTCTCTGAATACGGCAGTATAGAATACCTCAAGAGATACAATGTATTTTAATCTTAGACAGGTCACCTTAGGATCGAGCCCATTGTCTTTAGTCTATAAAAACAGTATTCAAGAGGAAGTTATTATGACATGGACCTTTTCGTTGTAAGAGTGTGAATTATCAACTAGTGTAGGTATGTTGTCTTGATTAAAGTTTACATAAATACTTCTATCATTTGATACTGTCATCATGATTTAAGTAAGGTATGATAATCATAAGTCTAAAGCAACAAAATTGCTGAGTATTTTGTCGAACATCAGAGCGATTTCAATTGTTTGCCAAATTTAAAATGTATCGAAATGAAATTCACGTACACAATTCACAACAAATCGTAAAGATGTGTGCTTTTCGTTGAGATTGGTTCTACTACTATACATTCATCTTCTTTAGGTTCGATGATTTCTCACGGGGCATCTCGGCTTGATAGCTTTCTCAGGCAAAGGTTCTTAATACAGTCCCGAAAATATGTTTGGTTTCCTTACTGCAACGATTTAAAGTTGAAAGTAAATGAACAGGTGCAACGCGCTTTCGCTTTTAAAAATGGAAAGGAAAATTGGATATTGAAACGAACTCACAACGCAACGCCTACAAGACATTTCAAATACTTACTTAAAATAGTTTTACTTGCAAATATAGTCGCATGTACGAGTATAGTTCATAAATGAAACATAATTTTGCTGCCGATTTTTCTAGAATGTCAAGAAACTAACAATCGTTAATTCCAGACCTAATCCAGTAGCTACTGTTAGACTGGAATGGAGATACTGACTAAACCTTCCACTGATTCATTCATTCCACATTCTCGTGGATAACGATAAAGTCATTTCAAAGCTGTCGATCAGTCAAGACTACAGTGACAATAAGAATAATTTCAAGAGAGTTTTTTACGTAAATAATATGCAAAATAACGCGTGTTCCCTCTAATTGTTCTGCCAGCACTGGTATGGCCGACCATGTTAGTTTCAATTGAAAGTTAAGAATTTTAAATTTTTACCAGCTCATGACTATAATAATTTGTATAACTTAAGCAATTTGTTTGAAAGTTTTTACGAAATTATATTAAATTTCGCTTACAAAAATTGATCGACTGTGTCATGCGGTGGTACACAAACCCACGACTCTTCGTTATCCGGGCGAATGCTCTTACCAACTTACCTCCGGCTCGCTAGCGTAGCAAGTGCCCACAAAAATTTGTCGACTGACTAACGTCCTCCGTAGCTCAATTGGTAAGAGCATTCGCCCGGATAGCAAAGAATCGTGGGTTCAAGTCCAACCGGGTGACACAGTCGATCAATTTTTGTGAGCGAAATATAATTTAAGCTCATGACTAACTTTGACTTATGGCCCTATGCCCCCTAAATGGCGCAGAGGGCGTTCACAACAGCCCCTCAGCTAACAGCTCATACTTACTCGTCACATACAAGTTTGGAAATTCGTGAAGATTTCAAGTAGTTACTCGTTAGTTAGTTACTGGCAACTCCTTCGAACTTCGTTTCGGCCTAGTTCCCGTTTATTCCGGTCATAGCAACTTCCAAATCCTCTTTAATCCTTTTGGGGGTGGTATTTCGATAGATTCTCTCTTAGTGTTAATTTATACTATTTAAATTTATAGACATGCAAAACAGGATCTTTCTGTTAGGTTTAGTTAGAGCCATTCAGTCTCATAATTAAATCAATGTTCGGGAAACTAGCTTCAAATATAACCGGTCAGCCTATATACCAACCTAAAATGTGATGAGTTATCAGTGTTCGAGCATATAACTGATCCGGTAAGTCGCGAACCCACGACCTTTCGCTATTCGGGCGGATGCTCTCCCAACTGAGCTACGGAGAACGTTAGTTACTAGATGATTTTTTGTGAGCGGTTGTTGCGCCAGCGAGCCGGCGTTTGACTTCTTCAATACATGAGAAAATTTAACTACAAGTATCCGACGGGAATATTGTTGCAAATATAATAACCGTCAGTGTAGATGGAACCAGAGTAATTTATAATTATTTCATAATGCAAATTCTTTGCACGTTTTTTACGAAAGTACTAAATATTGCCCCAAAAAATTCGACGGCCGTCTTCATTCGACCGGATACTTGATAAGGCTTGTGAGTATTTTTGTGTGATTTCTAGTTTCATGTAATAGAGAGAAAGATTGCTGTTGAACTCATGTATCACCTCTTGAAGGCATCGACACCATTGACCATTTTCTAATCAAATATTATTTGTATTTATAACAAAGTTGAGTTTGTTCGAACACTTATAACTCGAGAACGGCTAGACCGCTTTTGATGATCTAGGATTTGATGGATTCATCTCCTTCTAGAATAGCAGACAAAATATTTGAGAAACTTCACATTATGGGGGTGAAATAACAGTTTGTATGGGAAATGTGGCATCCATTATCAAAAGCTCCACCACCTGTCATTTTACATAATTGCCGTCATCAAACCCTTTTTTTATTCAACACCTGTCTAAAACAAAATGTATCGAAACCCGGAACCTTTTTCAGGTTTATCGATGCATTTCAGCGAACAATAGCCGATTGTTTCACGCAAAACTAGTGGTATATAAAACATAGTGGCAGTAATACCTAAACAAATCTTTTGCAGGGCTCGAAGGAGAATACTGAGGATCAGTCTCAATCCAACAGTTTTACAATTTACTAGTGTATAATGTGTTCCAACTTCTAATTGTTCTTGCGACACATTAGCTTGAATATGGAAAGTAAGTTTTACGAGTATTTTTTTGTTTTTTTTAAACGATGCAAGGCATTTAAGTATTAGAAAATAAAGGTTTAGTTCTTTCGACAGAAAAATTCAATGTATTTTGTAATTTACTTTGGTTATACTACTCGACAAAAGGAAGTGCACCTACTACAGATTTGTAAATAGGTGTGAGTGAGATAGATATTACTAAAAATCGATTATATTGAAAAAAAAAACCAGTAACTAGTATGAGGATTGTAAGAAATGAGTTTGTTAGTTTGTTTAAACAATTCTGAAACACTATTGTTGTAGGTGTATACGGCAAAGGCCTGAGGCGTGAGCTTTTTACAAATAAAAACTGGAATTAAAAACTAAACAAAAGACCAGACTTTCTCAAGCGAATGCAAATGCAAAATATTTCTGAAAACAAATATATTTCTTTAAGAATTCCTAACTATGTTTTATGAGGAAAAATGCGTTAAGAATCCCTTGCACAAAGGAATATTTCAACGCTCAGAACGGAACTTTTGATTAATTCTATTGTAAAAGAACAAAATAAGGTTATAATAGGCGAAAATATTTTCACAACTCCTTAGGATCACTTTAAAAATTACTCATACAGGTTTAAAATAATTGTGTATGAATATGTATGACAATAGGGTTAATCAAAGGGACAGCTGTGATAATATTAGCTCATTTTCTTCTCATTAACCAAAAAAACATAGGTCACGATTATTTAGTATGTGTTTTACAAAAATCATACAAGTAGTTAGCAACATTTGAACATTATGGATATTTTGTGTCTTTTGATTATACATTATACCTACAATAACTCTCTGACAACAATCAGTTAGTCACGATCAGAATGTTCAGTAGAACGTTAAAACATTATTCCCTATCATTTTTAAAACGGAATATATTATTTTTGATTTTTTTATTGTGATACAAAAATTAAGCTTATTTTTTCACTGCTTCTCTGATTTATCCTGAAGTTATATCTCGATGGTAGTGAGGTATGGTATGATTAAGTGAAGGAAGCAAACATACATTTTGCAATGCAGTGCACGTCTCGCGTTTGTCATGAAAGATCGATGCAGTTCTGAGGTGCAGTTTATAAGCAAAGACATGCGCATAAATGATTCTTAAGTCGACTTAAGAAGGTTTAAAATTGAACGCATTTAGAAACTCTTCTCTAGACTACATTTCCCACTGTTTTTCTATGGGAATATAAATCAGTGTTTATATAATGTAATGTCAAAAGCTTAATGTCACAATTATGAAACATTTGTTCCCAACCTGCTTTTGGTTAGTATCACCACGCAATCATATTAAAGTCATGGAATTAGATTGGTAATGAACTCTGCAAAGCGAATTTTGGATAATTGAGACAAAACTATGAAAAAATCGTCAATTTTAGATCAATGTAATAGAACTCTGCGATTGTAGACCATGATGATAAAAATAATTGTAAAATTAACGTGCCGAATACTACGAATACTTTCAGAAATACTCATCCTCACAGTACTGCCGCTAGCATTCATGGTAGATGCGTACAAAACCAAATATCTATCACCAGGGCAGGACTCAGAGGACACGATATCAATCCTCTACGCTCGAGACAAAAAAAGCGACAAGGTCACCAACGACTGCCTTATGGAAATGTACCCTCGGAACCTGTACAAATACCCCCTCCACATTGACAGGAACGATATACCATGCATCATACACTGCGTCCTAAAGAAATTCGGGATCATGTCGAACAACGGATTGATCAACATCAAGAATTACTACAAGAGAGTCCAAGCGATACACAGATACGACCCGAGGATCTTAATATCAGATGTCGGCGAGACGTGTGCACAAAACATCAACGGAATGAACTTGGATCACGATGTGTGCAAAAAAGCGAAAGTTTTTAACGATTGCACCCAACTATACGCGATCTCTTATAGAGAACCAGAAGATTGGTAGCTTAAATGTAAAAAATAGAATAATATTTCGTACATTTTATAAATAAACATCGGAAGGATTTCCTTTTTTTTATTTTTAAACCTTTGAATGACGTCGCTAGAACTGTGTCCCCGTTATTCCAAAAACTTAGTACCGGGTTTAAGACAGGATTAACCTATTAGCTAGCCAATTGGAAAAGCGCTTCTCTATTAGGTTATGTCACGAATGTGTCATTTATTCCTCTGTTGTCGGCTGATATTTAGACCCATTTTAAACCTGATCAATTTTTTTTTGTAATAACACCGTGTATGTTTAGTAAATAAACCAAGACTCTCTGAATAGATGCGCTACTCCGGCGTAAAATGAATATCTTAGCATATCAAAGTGTTCGTTGGATTTTTCATTACAAGAATTTAATTCAAAATTGTCTTTGAATATTTCATAAGAATATCAGCATAACTCGGCGACTAAGTTAATACTTGGTGAGGTATTGAATAATCATACATATTAAGTAAGTATTTTCTCACGCGCCTTCGGGAGATATTTCAAAATAGATAACGAAAAAGATAATCTACTAATAGCTGACTTTTCAATATGAAATATTGTTCAGTACGACTGATTTTTTCATCACCTTATATTTGACACTTCTAATTTAATGACTTTTAAATAGGTCGCCGTAGGTATAGTTATTCAACCAGTAACTTTATAAAGGTTTAAAAATCTGCCCAAAATATGCATTTATTTATTTTAAGCTACAAGGAAATACAGGTCCATAGAATAAATAGCTAACAGATTTACGAAAATAGAAGCAAATAAAACACAACAACTACACGAATGCATTGAAGCATGAATACACAATGCCTTCAGAACTAATATTTACAAGAATACGCATTTATTTACTGAATTCAGGAGTCTAACTTTAACTTTGTTCCACATTCTTTAGAAAAAAACTAGTTATAAATAAAAAAAACAGCATGCTAGGTGGGCATATGATTTATAGACCTACCGCCTAAATCAATTGCTTTCAAATTGATATTATTGCTTTCAAAAAAACAATAAAAGGTAACAGACTTATGGAAGCAATGATCATTATGAATATAATGAAAAAATGGAAATTTATATATTTGAATCGCGATCGATTTCAAATTAAGCGGCAAAACTTCTGGTGAAAGTAGCGGCAAGTCTCTGGATAAGGGAATTTCGGGACCGAAGACTGGAGATCTTTGGAGGCGGTTTATCATTTTCTGATGCCCGTATTTTCGTCTGTTGCCGTCCTGGTCATTCATGCAAGTATGACAACAGGAACGAGCTTGATGGCTATAGACTCGAAATTAAGAGTGGGGCCTCTGTAGTGAAGGTTAACAGCTGTCACGAACGAATGAACGTTTTGTTCCAGCTCCAATCCTGGTCATCATGCTGCTGCCGTACATCACCCAAGCAAGAATCTCAGTCATGTACGCGCACGACAAGCTGAGCGACTTAGTGGCGGAGCAGTGCTTCAACGAAATGTTTCCCAAATCCAAGCATGTGGAGGTCCAAGAGTCGGACGAGCCATGCATAATTTTCTGCGTGCTGAAGAAGCTGGGCATCATGTCTCCGAACGGGATCATCAATTTGGAAGTTTACAGGTAAATCCACGAAAATGTTAAAGGTTTACATGTAGGATAGGATTTATTTGGTTCTAGACTTAATGGAAGAATGTGTGCGAGCAAGACGAAAGATTTGAATTTGTTTGGAGCGTGTGATGATTATAATAGGTTTTTGTTGTACGATGGCTGAATGAAGAAGTAACTAAGATGTTTTAAGACGAAGATATATTAATTAAGCAGTTTTACTATACATCAAGAATTAATCCGATCCTGCGTTTCCCTTCCTGCAACCCTGAGTCCCACATACATAATATCAAATTGAAAACTGAACGTCACTGTATCAACATGAGCCGTATTCTTTGTATGAAACTCCTTACTTCAACGCACACGCACAACGGGGCAAGGTATGACAGATTTTGCGCGGACGGGTGGTGTTGCGTAGAAGACGATTGCCAATGACAGTCGCGTGCGATTGGTGCAGTCGCGCAGGGTCGCGCATCAACTTGTCGGACTATAGCGCCCGCCGCCAGCACCTCTGACGGTCCTAGTACTTTCAGATATTGTCTTAGATACGCCGCGCTTCTCTACCCGCAAGCTAGGAACGACTACCTCGATGCTGGTCTAGTGGTCAGCACGCTGGGTACTATCCACGAATCCCGGGTCGGGCCGTAAGTGTTGGGTTTTCCTGTCTTGGAATAACTTAGACACAGCTCCGGAGTCAGGAAGTTGGTGGTGCTAACACCCCAGTGCCTTCTAAAGCACGTTAAGCCGTTGGTCCTGCGCTTGATCTCCTTACGGTCATGTCGGACTGCCGTCTTACTGAATTATACGAATGAAAGAACAGAGGGTGCACCTGTGTATTGCGCACACACTTGTGCGCTATAAAATCTCATGCGCAGTTGGCTAATCTCTGTTGAGATTGGCCGCTGCAGTCGAAATTCCGCTAGGAGGACATTACTATTATAATTGTCAGTAGTGGCCGCGCGCTGTAGCTATGATGCCCAGCCGTAGCATGAGTTTTTCTGTATTTTTTCTAGAAAAAGAGTGCAAAGCGGTCACCAGTTAGACCAGAGAACATTGCAGAGCGACTTCGGCAGCTCGTGCGTGGAGACCGCCGACGCCACGCAGCACAAGAGCGACGTCTGCAGGAAGGCGAAGGTCTTCAACGACTGCACGCATTTGTACAGGATCGTACTTTAGTTAATAAACTGTAACGCTATTGGTATCGTTTTGATTGATTTGTTTCTCCTACGGGCCAAGGACGACTAGTTTTACGTTACAATCGGCCCCTAAAAGGCGCTAAGGGTAACTGGTGCCACCATTGATTTTAATCATTTCACTTCTAAAAAGAACCATTTTGGAACATCAGACTACTTGGGGAATTGGGAAAATGCTTATCATATTATAAACACCAAGACATGCCTGAAATAAAAATAAATTAACTTAAAACCTATATTATTAAATTATAATTCATATTAATTCATATTATTAAATTTCTATAAATGACGTATGTCTTTTCTTCCAAATTTGTAAATATTAAAAGTAGGCACTTTTTTGTGCAAGGTTTGTTACCATAAAATTCAAAAGGAATTTAAAGTTGTTTGATTATGAAGTATTTTAGGTACCTTACTGAAGTCCCAAATTGTCAACTTCGTCAGTTTTGAAGCTAAATAGACATAAAAATTCATCGATCGTCTTTAGTATTTGGCTATTTAGTTAAAATTAAGAATAAGGTATTTCAGGATTTTAGAAAATTCTACTTCTAAGGGGGTGAAAGGGTTTTTTAATTTGAAGACGGGTTCAAAGCGGTCACCAGCTGTATCAGAGAATCCTGCAGAGCGACTTTAGCAGCTCGCCTACGCCACGCAGCACAAGAGCGACGTCTGCAGGAAGGCGAAGGTCTTCAACGACTGCACGCATTTATTTATACTTTTCAGCACAAATTAAAAACAATGTACAAATGGCGGACCTAATGCCAAAAGCATTCTCTACCAGTCAACCATAAGTCAAACACAGAGAAGATACAGGCGGTGCAAAAGTAGAAAGAGAGAAATTATCAACGAAAGTATCAAGTGAGAGCATGCAGAACGTAAAGACAAAATAATTATACAGGATCATACTTTAGTTAATAAACTGTAAGGTTGGCTGTTGGTGTCGTTTTGATTGACTTGTTTCCCCTTTTACGGGTCAAGGACCACTAGTATGGTCAGAGGTATACAGGTGGCATTACAATCAATCCATAAAAGACGCTAAGAATAACTAGCGCCACCATTGAGTTTATTTCTTTCAATCCTAATTAAGAACGATTTCGAAACATCCCAATCAATGACAATGCTTAAATCTCTGTTAATTACAAAGCCAAACATTAATGTACCTTTTTTCCTAAAGACACAATTTGTCAGAGTTAGGGGAGGCCTGTAGATTATTAGTTATACTTACACAAGTATTTAGTTATGTATCATCAGTACCTTTTGTACCTACTTACCTACAAACTTTAATCAATCGAGTGCATTTCACCCCGTGCGATACTTAACACGTTGATGGCGATTCAAAATATACCGATAACGAGTGCTAAACTCGGCAAATGTGTTTGATTTCGCAGCCCGGGCGCTCGTTTGCTCAACACTCGAGTCTGTCGATTTTATGCCAAAGAAAAACTGCAAGTGCATGTCGTCGTACCGACCAAGTACGTTACGTACTACAGTAATACTTGAAAACTATATTGATTTGGAAAACAATGGTGATAGCTATGTAATATTTCTAAAATTTAAGATATAATGCACGAATGCATTCTCTGCTAGTTAAATGTAGGTAGCTGAATTACTGTATCTTATTGACTAATAATAACAAATAATAGTATACAAAAGATGGACTACCTAAATGCTAATAGCATTCTCTGGCAGTCAAAACATATCGGTAGCTGAATTACTGTATTTTGGCTAATAATAATATACATAATACCTTTCGTTTGTCTCACTACTTGTTCTTTTCGACTGTAATAAAATTGTCTCGTATGTTATTATGTTAATATTTTTGTATGTGTATTATTTCACGTATATATGAGTATATTTGTGTGTATGTATCTAGTATGTGCGTTTATTTTTACAGTATTTTGTTAATTTTTCATTATTGAATGTCCCGCCACCGATTATCTTTCTGCATTCCCACGCGGTTGACTGGTAGAGAATACCTTAAGGCATTAAGTCCGCCAATTGTACTTATTTTTGGTGCAATAAAGTTTAAATAAATAATAGGTATATTCCAAGTATCCTTATAGTTTCCATAAGGTAACGGAACCCTATTAAGTATGAACGGGATTTTAAGAAAATTCGCAAAATCACAGTGACGCGTGCATTAAAATATCTGTAAAATGTTACCTTGTGCCAATTGGATTAATGTATAGGTTTCTAAAGGCCAGTGTCAGTAGCCAAACAGGCAAGTTTCTTTTACATAATATCGTTCGCGTCCTTTCACTCATGGTAGAATGATCTTTAATGTCAAAAAAAAGTTTTTAAATAATAGGTAGGTACCTATATATTGTAAGGGAGCTCAGTTAAAACACATTTTAATTAATAAATCACATTAATTCACAAGAAATATGACGCCGCGTACAGAGAAAATCGTGTGAGAGAGAAGATACATGTCAAACATTTGGCGCGAATGCGCGCGCACAGTAGCAATGGATTGCGTTCGGAAATCCCTAACAGTATAGTTATCAATTTGAATCCAGACCATCAAATCACTACTTGCACTTACACAGTTAATATTGGAAAATTAAATGAGCGCAATACCTATATGTACAGACTTGAAAACTAAATAAAAATGTTTTACATGTACAGATAGTTTTGATAGCGGATTGATTTTGATTGAAAAATTTGAATATTACAATTAGAATATTAAAATACATCTAGCTGAACACTACAAGATGCAGTTGTAAATTGGGCCATTATGCAACAAATATGTATAGTCTGATATGCTGGCGTCTGTACTTATAGTTTTAGTTAGTAGGCAGACATTTGACCGCAATCTCACCTGATGGTAAGTGACAATGCGGCCGAGGATGGGCCATCAAATCAAATCAAATCAAAATCCGTTTATTTATCCATCACAATGGCGTTAAAACATCACTTAGATACTAATTAAATAGTATTAAAGCATGCAATCCTACAATAGGCCAAAGTGAGGGAGCGGAACCTGCACTAGGATACCCTGTGTTACAGAGTTCCGGCCCCCCAGTATCGGACCCGAGGTACAGTAATTACTTTCAATTAGGTTTGTTTTATATTGATATTTAACATAAGTGTATATATATTTTTATTAATTTTAATTACAATAGAAGCCTTGTGTATTTATCATGTATCAGTGTGTGTGTGTGTTTGTGTGTGTGTGTGTGTGTTTGTGTGTGTATGTGTGTTTGTGTGTGTGTGTGTGTGTGTTTGTGTGTGTGGCTAAAAGCAGCCATTCACTTTTTTTTGAAAGGAATTCATAGTGTTTAGGAAATACTTCAGCCGGCAACGAATTCCACTCTCTAGCCGTACGCAATTATAGAATAAATAAAAATATATAAAATGTTTCAACAAACACACCAATTACCAATTACTCGTGCTCATCACATAAACACTTGCCCCTTGCGGGACTCGAACCCGCAATCGCCTGGTTTAGAAGTCCGGGGTGCGAACGACTACACCAAGACGGTCGTCGAATATAATGAATTGGAGCAGTTTATAAATTACAAGCACAATAACGTATTAATTTAATTTTTGGACCATTTATTTGAAAGCAAACAAAAAACTGTATTCAAGGAATGGCGCACAAATCACTTAGCTTCCACTTAGAAGCTGAGAAATAACAAACATAGCAATCTTCTGGATCCAACACCAAATGGAACATCCTTTCTTTGGAGGTTCCTCTTCTTCTTCTTCAGCCTTCGTTGTTGCCGCTGTAGAAGTAGAACTAGCTTCTTCCTCTTGACAGAAACAGAACGAAACCAGAAGAGAAGACAGGAATAGAACGATCAGCAACTTTAAGATTGTTGATTTCATTTTTCCGATTTTCTTTTGTTTTATTTTATTGTGGTTAGTGCTTGTGGTTGGTAATGGTTTAAACAGAAATGGCCGAATATTTCGGAAGCGGCACAAAATGTAGATATTATCTATATTATATTGCAGCAATTAGTTCCGGTGAGATCTAATGGCGTTTATGCATCGGCACAATGGTCTCAATTACAATAATTTCGTTTAAATGACCGTCCAATTTTATCTCCGTTTCGTGTTGCTAATACCAAAATGCTGAAGATAAATGCTTTTATAATTATTTACAGTACAAAGGTATGCAGTAGGATTCATTAAAAACCTTCTAAGCAACTACGCTTTATATGCTATCTCATCTGTGGTTAATAATATCCTCCTTGCCGAATTTCGACTACGGCGGCCTATCTCAACAGAGATTATCCAACTACGCAGGACATATTATAGTGCACATGTGTGTGCGTAATACACAGGGGCACTATCTGCTCTTACACTGTCATAATTCGGTGAGACGGTAGTCCGACATGACCGTAGAGAGATAAGGTGCAGAAACAACGGCTTAAAACGTGCTTTCCGAGGCACGGGGGTGTTAACACCACCAACTTCCTGAATCCGGAGCCGTGTCTGATTAATTTGAAAATCCCAAACACTCTCGGCCCGACCCGGGACCTCGTGGATAGTACCCAGCGTGCTGACCACTAGACGAACGAGTGGTTTATACAATATGTGCCGTACAATGAAAGTTGTTACAATTTTTTTAATAGGCCGCGAAGGCTGGCTGTGGACGTGTTAAGGTATGTTATGAGTTTATGTTGTGCGGAACTACTGTTTCTACTTCTATTTAGGCATAAGTAACTTGATTGATTTGTTTACTTTAAACTTATTGGATTCTTTTTTTAACACCACTTGGTTTTATGGAAGTAAAATTTATATTTTTCTATCGACATAAAGATATTAGATTTCAAACCACTTAAAGTAGCTTACTTATTCTACCTACTTTAGGGGTAAAAAGTTAAAATAGCCCATGCAGATTCCACTGCTGGGCAAAGGCTTCATTCACCTCAACTATGAGGAGGTACAAGCCATACTTCACCTCGCGTGCTCCGTGCGGATTGGTGGAAGGGTGTTAGTAAGGCAAGTGACCAACCTTACTGTAGGGTGTTAGTAAGGCAAGTGACCAACCTTACTGTAGGGTGTTAGTAAGGCAAGTGACCAACCTTACTGTAGGCGTGGGTAATATCAGATGGGTAAATTCACAATATCGAATCGAAACTCTACTCACTATTTTATTCACATATATTATGTTATTACGATCAATTAAACTAAATACACTAGTAACTGGACCGTGGGGACCCCATGCTAAATTACTCTTCGGAAAAATTGCACCCAAATTAAACATTTTATTAGAAAATAAAAGAGCTGGCTCGTTTCTCGCTCAGAGGATAAGCATTGCTATCCAACGCGGAAACGCAGCCAGCATTCTCGCCTCCTTGCCTCAAGGACACGGTTTTGTTTTTGATTAAGTCATTTGTTTTTTATTTTTAATTTTTAGGTTAGTTTAATCGAAACTATATATCGATATTCGATATCGGATTCTGAAACTATATATTTTTTTAAATTATATATTGGTGTATCGGTCTGTATTTCGTAATATTATACCTATAAAACGATGTGTTCTGAAACTGTATACCGACTATACCGCATCATTACATGATATGATATCTGGTTATGATACTTTGGTTGTATCACATAGAATTGCAAGCCGCGTTTTATATTTACGACAAAATAAGGACTACTAAAAATGTGCAAAAATACTCAAGAAAGTATTCAAATAACCTTAATTCCCATCCATCATAAGGTTTGGAATCCTACGTATACCAGATTATTGCTATTTCACTCACTCACAAATCCTTTTAGTCGGCCTGCATCGGTTATGTTGATATCTGTATCCGATAGCCCGTATTGCGATGCGATACGGGCTGATATCCTATATCTATAATACTTGGATATTGAGCGAGATACCGAATCGAGCCGAATCGCACCGATGCAGCAATATCGTGTTTCAAAAAATATATAGTTTTGATACGCACCGATATCGGATATTACGATATTGATATAATATACGTTTTAATATCTATATACGATTTGTATCGGACATCCCTATCTTACTGTCAAAATATTGCTAAAAAGTAAACTTATTTTAACTAAAAATAAACTTATCTCTCTTTGCAAGTTAAGTAATCCACTTTGTGGTATGAAAGCACAATAGCAAATATACCTTTATAGTAAATTACCTTATACCTTTAATTGTTCGTGTCTCTCAGCCAAGTAAAATTTTCGCCCGAGAACGTCAAAGATTAAAGCATTTTCCCTTATTTGTATCCGAAGTCACTAAACTACAGAGACCAATCTTAATATTTTGGCTCTTTTCCTCTTTATCATTCTTGCCAGGGTCAGGGAGAAAGGTGAAATGAGCTAGATCAGAAAGAACACCCCGTGGAGTTCTTACGCTGAGTCGATAAGTCGTCCCAATTTTTTTAATAACGTAAAGTCGAAAACATTTTTAGCCATCATTTTATAATGAAAAAAGTTTGGCCTCTACGGATATGTTTTTCTCAAAATAGATCGGGAATTGAGATTGTCTTTAGAACATCGGTAAAAGTACCTAGCTCTGGTTCTTAATAACTGTCTGTTAAAATATTAACGATTACTACTTTCATTAATTTGGTAATGTGCAATGCAAGTATCCCTAAAGAGCTATTGTTCTTTTTTTATTGATTTACTTAAGTTGAAGTGGCGTAACTGCTAATTTTCTATTTTTAAATTTGATGAAGCTACAAAAAAAAACACCTTCCTTCGTTGCATCGCATAACATATTGTATGTTTTTCACTCCTGTCTCTGGCAAGTGTCGAGCCCATGCACAAGCCGCCTCGGCTAAATCGCAGCTGGAATTGTGTAAAAACCTCCATGCGTGGAATTTCAACCAGTCGTTTAGTGTTTTATTTTTCGCCAGTTCAAACTCACCCATGCGGATGTGAGCTGAAGCCGATCAGAGTACCTACAAGTACATACGACGTACATGTTAGTGTTGTTCTGTGTCGATAATCTGGAACCTGCGTTAAAAGTTTGCTAATTTATTTAGGCGCATTTAAGTAAAATAAACAAAAAACCGTTTATTTTACAAAGTCCATAAAATAGATTGGATTTATTACATTACAATTATGTATTATTAAATAAGGCATTACATTAATTAAATCATAATAAATATTATTATTACTAAAATCATTACCTACATTATCAAGAAACAACTAAAATGTCGAAAAATACTTTTTTTTTCGCCAAATGAAAGAAACTTCAACAAGGAATTCGGTGACAATTCAGACTATTCATATGTGTTATCTTTGTTACATGTACGACTATGCTAACCGATTTACTTCAACGTTTCTTTTACTTGGCGATAAAAAAGTTATTTACAACTTTTTGAGGGTTTTTGCAGGCGGTTGTTGTTTTTACACGACTGCGGAATGAGGGTTATGTTTTTTGAGAGAATGTATAAAAAATCAAACTGAATTTCGCTTACAAAAATTAATCGACTGTGGCATCCGGTGGGACTCGAACCCACGTCCCTTCGCTATCCAGGCGAGTGCTCTTACCAACTAAGCTACGGAGGACGTTAGTCAGCCGACGAATTTTTGCTAGTGCTTGCTACGCCAGTGAGCCGGCGTTCGATTTCATCAATACTTGGGGAATGTACCCGCATGTATCCGATGGAAATATTATTACAAATATTTAACCATCAGTAAAGATGATATCAGCTTAACTTATAATTATTTTTATAACTTAAGCAATTATTTTGCAAGTTTTTACGAAATCAAACTGAATTTCGCTTACAATAATTATTCGACTGTGTCATCCGTTGGGACTCGAACCCACGTCCCTTCGCTATCCGGGCGAGTACTCTTACCAACTAAGCTACGGAGGACGTTAGTCAGCCGACGAATTTTTGCGGTTATTGCATTGCATCGTTGCGGTTACGCGCCAATTCAGATTTTCGACTTACTGAAAAATTTAGTTTATCGTATCATAAAACGATACAATGAAGACTCTAGTGTAGTTGACAGGTCAACAAGTGGTCGCCCTTGCTCTGTTAGGACTCCAGCAGTGATAAAAGCTGTGAAGGCGCTAATTCAAAGAAATCCCATAGATACGTAAGCAGAAACTGTTATCCCTTCAGATGGGGTTAAGCAGGACCACGGTGAAAAGGGTGTTAAATGAAGACTTAGGGCTTAGGGCTTATCGAAAAAAAAACAGGACATCGTCTGGACGCTCGTTTGATGGACCTGAGACTGAAGAGATGCCGCGCTTTGTTGAAGCGGTACGTGGGAAAAAAAAATTCACCGTGGGAGAGAGGTACAACAAACAAAATGATAAGGTGTACGCACACAGCAGTAAAGAAGCGAGCAACCGTATTCCGCGTGTCCAACGAGGTCATTTTTCATCCTCGCTCATGGTTTGGTTGGCAGTCTCTTATTGGGGCTTAACTGAGGTACATTTTTGTGAGAAATCCGTAAAAACGAATGCAGTTGTGTATAAAAATACAGTCCTCAAGAACCTTGTGGAACCTGTTTCTCATACCATGTTTAATAACAGGCACTGGGTATTCCAACAAGATTCTGTGCCAGCTCATATAGCGAAAAGTACACAAGAATGGCTGGCGGCGCGTGAAATCGACTTCATCCGGCACGAAGACTCCTCCAGTCCAGATTTGAGTCCGTTAGGTTACAAGATATGGCAACACTTGGAGGAAAAGGCCTGCTCAAAGCCTCATCCTGATTTGAAGTCACTCAAGGCATCCTTGATTAAAGCAGCCGCCGATATTGACATGGACCTCGTTCGTGCTGTGATATACGACTGGCTGCGCAGATTGAAGGCCTGTATTCAAAATCGCGGGGGTCATTTTGAATAAACTTTATTACCATATGAATCCATGTTTTACTAAGTTCATTTTGATATATAAATGGTTATATAAATAATAAACATGTCTAAATTATTTCATATTACACATATGACAGAACTTATGACCTATAAAGGGGGAGGGGGATTGATTACCCAGTATGGGTATCAAATGAAAGACAGTAAAAAGACCTATTTAAAAAATATTATAATTTTTGCAGTCGGGTGTTTTGTAATTTAATAATAATGTTTGCTTGTTTCTACACGTTGCCTTGGGCAGGCAACGACGATGAATTGTCAATATTTTGACGACCCTCTTGGCATAGTGGTTCGCGCCACGGACTTCTAAACCAGGCGGTTGCGGGTTCGAATCCCGCAAGGGGCAAATGTTTGTGTGATGAGCACGAGTATTTGTACCTAAGTCATGGATGTTTATAAATATATATAAGTATGTCAATCCGTTATCCTAGTCACCATAGCACAAGCTCACGCTTAGTTTGGGGCTAGGTAATTGGTGTGTTTGTTGAAACAATTTTTTTTAAAATTATTATTGAGAGCCATCATTGCTTTCCTGACGTCTGTTTTAAAGCTTTCAACGTGGAAGAAATCAATGAGTTATCGATAATCTGCTGCTGACCGCAACACTGATCCTCAGCGGTATCGCTATGAATTTCACATTTTTTTAACTGTTATGCAAAGTTATACAACCCGCGGTCGTAAGCTCAATATACGACACAAAATACACCCGATACACCATTTTTTAAGCGAATCCAATTTATTATCTGATACATATTTTATGAATGTTTACAAAACGATGAACGGATAAACAGAATTTACGTTACATAGACTTAAGAAGGTGTCCCAAAAATTTTCGTCAAACTGAAATCGGAGGCAGCCTATTTTGAACGATATCGCAATTACGATTGTAACTCATGTGAATTGTCATATTTTCATTGCTTTGAAAGTTATTATTGGTTTACAGAAGTTAGTCTGAAAACCATTTTGTCTGAAAGTTCCTGAAAGCTATTGAAATTTGAAGACAATCGTGTTAGGTGGTACCTATAGTCCGACAAGTTTGTGCGCGATCCTCCTGCGATCGACAGAGGTGAGGGGGGCGAGGTACGGTAGATGACAGCGGGGAAGAGGTTTTCCTTTGCCAGTCGCGTGTGATTGGTGCTTCCTCGCCGCCCGCACGTTTTCGGGGTGCACGGAAGGTCGCGCACAATCTTGTCAGACTATAACTCGTTTACCCTTAAATAAAATGAGCTATAGCTTTCAGGAAAGCAATATTAGTTTCAAATGAACATCAGGAAAGCAATGATAGCTTCCAAAATAGTGAAAATATTGATAATGATACAATCTAATGATAATGCATCGTAATCGCGGTAAATTTTCAAATTAGGTAGTAGGCCTGCCGGAGGCTTGTGACGCACTAACAGATACAGATAATGTAGCAAGTAACTAGCAATAGGTTAAACGAAACACAATCACTTGGTCACAATAGATAGATCCACATCTGTCTACCTCTATTGTGCCTTGGGGGTAGGGTTGCCCCCTTTTTTTTAAGGTAAAATAGTAGATTTTTCAAAACATTGCCAAAAATATAGTATTTTTGGGAAATTAGGAAAAAAAATTAGTATAGTACACAGGGAGCGACGAACCAGGTGAATGCGTTACGTTCTGAAATTCTTAATTCTGCATTACGCGAGTTGCGTTCCTGTCACAGTTACTACATGAAAAGCGCGCTAACTGACCTATCGATGAAAATATAGTATTTTTCGTACTATATTATTTTCCTATAACATTATAGTACATTTGGCTGAAATATAGCACGATACTATATAATACAGTACGGGTGGCAACCCTACTTGGGGACCATGTGTGACGTAAGATCGAAAGTTGTTGATTGTTGAAGGTTTTCCACTGATATTAAGTCCGTGGGTGGGTCCTGGTAAGCTACGTAAATTCACAAGTCACATTGAAAAAGGCATGTATGTAACATAGTAGCTCAAACCCTCGTAAAACCTATACCGATGCTGTAAGCAAAAACGAATAAGTCTTGTTTCGCAACAATGAGGTGTGCTGTTTTGTTTTTTAAAACAATCGAACTTATTGTCCTCTCGTTTTATAAGTACAGCTGGTGAATGGGAGAGAGGGAAACACATTGAAGCAGATAAGTGCGCTGAGGACAGTTCTCAATTAGTTCGTTTCCAATTTGGAACCCATTTTTCTGAACAACTCTTGAAGGTGAGTTATTTGTGAGTTGCATGTATTGATCTAGTCAGAAACAAATAATTGCATGATTTCGAAAACTACTAGTACAAAAAGTTTTATTTTTTTACTAGCTGATGTCCGCGGCTTTATTCTTGCAAATGTTGAATTTTCCATTTAAACCTCTACCCCACTCCTCACCCCCATATAGGTTGATATTTTAAATATATCATTCTTAATTTCTCACCAAATATCTAAATACCAAATTTTATCGATTTAGCTGTAAAACTGACGTCGTTTTATACAAACTGACCGTTCCTTTTTTAACCCCTTAAAGAGCGAATTAAAAAAACCTATCTTTATGCTCACTGGTGCTCACCAACTATAAAAGAAAGCATAGTGCAAAATTACAATTATCTAATCCTAGCAGATTGGGCTGCGCGTCGATATGTCAGTTAGTTATAAAGTCAGTTTCCTTTTTTTTCTTTTTTTAATAGGGTTCAGTATTTATTTACTTATTTTGTAAAATTATGAGAATCTAGGCATTCTCAGTATATTTTGTTGGTACATTATTTTGTTTGAAATGAGGATTACTTTAAGGGCTTTTTGATCAAATTAGAAGTACTCGTTGAAGTTGTTAAGGACTGTTTTCACGTCAACTCTGTAAACAACTATTAATTAAAAGTTCCATCCATCACTCAGACTAGAAACTTGTCTTATATCCTTAGTTCAGTACTTAATTTAGCGAGTTGAAAATGTTTTTTTATCTTTCAGAAAAATGTTTGTGCCTAAAATATTGTTATGCACACTGCCATGCATGTTTGCATTGAAGTCTCACGGCACATCTGGTACCTTGGTTGATTTTAGTGATCCTAAGGTAAGAAAATCAATATTTAAAGTCCATCATCATAATAATATCGATGACCACCTATGATGGGTGGCGGCAGCAGCGCTTTGTATAGATTACCGAAATAAAGCAACGCATGGCGCGATTGTACTTCGATGTGTAATCATTGCGACTATATTAGTGATGCCTATCAAAACAAACATCTTCTTATCATAGCGTGGTTAAGATAAAGGCTTAGCCAAGTATTGGATTGGAACGTACTATACTTTTTCTAAACAAAGTTTTACCTTTTTGACTCCGGCACAGAATAAGTACTAGTACTTCGTGCAGAAGTATGACTTAGCAATGGTATTCAAAGAAATGTCTACTCAATGTCGTCAACAATATGGCGTAATTAAGTTCGCCTCAGAGTCAAGCACATTTTCGTGTAGACACCTACAAAAATCCATTGCAAGATAATTTCATACTTATTGCTCTGGAATATGATTCATAATACACTAAACCTATTCAGTGACGTAATATCACGCGACGCGATAGGGTTGACTGCTACGAGAAGCTTCTAACGCCATCTAGCGCCTCTTTCTAGTACATTATTCATTCTCGTCCAGCCAGCAACGTAGCCGCGCGGCCGGCCGGTGAATAAAACGCGCGAGCGTGTCTCTGGCCGGTAGCGACACGCAACTTGTTTTAGTCCCTAAGTAAGGGTCGCCGCGCGTAGATACGTTTTTGCTACCTACGCAGGGAGATACACAGGCCTGTCTCCGGGAAAAAATGCCGTAGACGATTCGTGCTTTATCACAATGTTAAATTATTGATGTCTCTGCACGAGGCTTCGATTTCTCAAAAATAACTGAAACACAGCTCCGGAGTCACGAAGATGGTGGTATTAACACTCCCGTGCCTCGGAAAGCACGTTAAACCGTTGGTCCTGCGCCTAATCTCTCTCGGGTCATGTCAGATCACCATCTCACCAAACAATGAGATTAAAGGAATAGAGAGTGCATCTGCACTATAATATCTCCTTTGTACCTGGTTAATCTCTGTTGGGATTAGACTGTGAGTTTTTTTTAAAATTCTGAATGCTGTCCTTATTATGTCCCTTCAGGTCCAAGGTCACCTGGACGCTTTGGTCCGACTGGCTCAGTCCTGTGTGATCAAAGTGAGGGCTACACCCAAAGACGTCAGGGCCTACTTGACCAACTCCTCACCAGTATCCAGATCAGGACAATGCTTTGCTGCTTGCATGTTGGAGCAGAGTGACATCATCAACCATGGCAAGGTAATAGCTGCTACCAAAATTTTAGGTTAGGTTGCTTGTAAAGTAACTTCTTTTTTCGTAAGGAACAACTGTGATGTGCCAACCTGAGAATCAAACCTTGGCGACTTTGTCCGTAAAGTCAATAGCAATACCAACACGCGTGGGAAGACCAGGCCATAGCCGAAAATCGTCTAACAGAGAGGGATAAGCTGAGTTTCCACCAGATATGTGCGGGGATTCTGAGCGAGGACGTTTTTGTAAAGGATAAATAAATTCGCTGCATTTATCTAGTATCGTTCAGCGCAGCTGCCGTGCCAAACGCTCAGCGAAAAGAGCTAGGTAAATGAATCGATTTGATTGGTTTTTAACAAACATATCCAGCGCTACGGATATTTATATATTTATTTATTTATTTAAGCTTTATTGCACAACTAAAACTTTGTACAAAAGGCGGACTTAATGCCTAGTGGCATTCTCTACCAGTCATACCTTTGGGCTAAGCAGAAATGAAAAGATACTCATAGATTTATGATGAAAACGCAACGACTTTCAAGATAGGAAGCACATAATAGAGAATAACCTAACCTAACTGTCCACAGGTCAACAGAGAACTATTGGTTCACCAAGCCAGCCTGGTCAACGGAAAGAATTCCAGGGTTGTCAGAAAACTCAACAGTATTTCCCGACTTTGTCTGGACAGCATCGAGGGCATGTCTGACAGGTGTCAACTGGCGTCTACTTACAATGACTGCCTGAACGAGAACATGCTGGAATTTGCTTTCCCTCTGGACATAGCTGAGGAGGCGGTGCGAAAGATGCCTTTTCATTTGATACAACCCAAGTGAGTTATTCTACTTAATCATTAAGTTGGCGGTTTAATATTATCACTTGGTTACAAGTTCCTCAGAAACACAAGTTGATGTAAAGTTCAAATAGTTCTCACACTCAAACATATCTGAATCGGAAACATATTCCGTTCTTAACTACGTTGATCAATTAGCATATGTCAATACTAGAGCTATAGCTCTCGTCGGTACCCAAAAGTTATTCGTACCTATAAATGAAGACCCGTCTCAAACTTGGTAACTGCTAAATATCAATGAAATTACCGAGATCCCACGACTTTCGAAATTTGATTAAAAAAGCTGATTTGAAAGCCTCGAAGACGGCGAAAGTTGATTAAAGACTCCGTGAATCTTTAATTACAATGCAGATTGGTCCTAAATCCTGTCGCTTCCACGTATTTTGTGCGTCTTTGATCTGCTAGAAGTTGCCTACCTATTTTAGGACTGAAATTCGCTTGTTTATTTTTTAAATTAATAGGCAGACATTTGACCGCAATCTTACTTGATCCTAAGCGACGATGCGGTCGAGGTTAGTAATAATAATACATTGTTTTAACAAACACACCAATTACCTAGCCCCAAACTAAGCGTGAGCTTGTGCTATAGTGACTAGGATAGAAATACTTAAATACATATAAACATCCATAACTTAGGTACAAATGCTCGTGCTTATCACACAAACATTTGCCCCTTGCGGGATTCGAACTCGCAACCGCCTGGTTTAGAAGTCTGTTGCGCGAACGACTACACCAAGACGGTCGTCGGTTGGGTAGAACTAAGTATATTATAACGCTACATGACAAAATAAATTAAATAGGCTGTCATAGATAGAAAGTGGCAATAGGCTGGCCATGTTTGCCGTAGAACTGATGGCTGATGAAGCTGACGCGTCTCAGAGTGGAGACCATGAACAGACCAACGTAGCATAGGACGGATGCCTGGTGAGGGTTGCTGGCGGTAGCTGGATGAGAAGGGCTAGGGATCGGGCTGAGTGGCGTAGATTGGGGGAGTCCTACGTCCAACAGTAGACGGCTGGAGGCTGACGTGATGATTAATGGAATAAGTGTAAAGTCTTTATAGTTTAAAGTATTATATATATAGCTCCTGTCAGGTGGAACATTTTTGATTCCTTTCTAAAGTTTTTCTAACCCTAAAACAATAAGTATGGTGTTTTAAGGGGAGAGAAGTCTTTCATTACAATTTTTTTTTCTGTTCCAGTTTGCCAACGGAGGTACGGCAGACACGCTACTAATATAGACCTAATAATTTATATTGTTTTATACTTTATTTTGTATTTTGATAATAAATAAACTTTGTTAAATAAAATAAAGTTGTGTTGATGATTCCAGCTTTTTAATTGCAGAAAAGGTTACTAAAACCATTATGACACTAACTAAATAAGAGCTAAAATGGAAAAGGCTACCTTGAGCATGACTTATAATACATATTATTTACTTTTATAACATTCTATTTGCAAGTTACATAGGGTTGCTGACAGATCAGTTATCATATCGATATACTATCGCGTATATCATTGCGATTTCAAAGCAAAGATATAAATATGACATGTATTTTTTTTTTAAGGCTGTTAATGATTTCCTGGGTGGCTTATATTTTGAAAACTATAATTTCTTTCCTGAAAGCTAACCAATTCAATTTGAAGGCAATCGATTGCTGAGCTGCTTGTCTTTGATCTTGGGAAAGCTAAGGGTCTAGCAGACAAAACGTAGCCATGTTACATTAAGCTTTCAGTTTTGGGGTTTATTGTGACGTGATCTTTATTTTAAGTTTTAATTCATTTTCTCTTTAAGTAAGTATTCATCATTATTACAGTTCTAAATTCCCTTCCTTCGTCATTAATACCTAGTTCTCGATACAATTGGAGCTGTGCACTCCTGATGTTTACTTCAATTACAATAACCACAACCACACTTAATCAGGCCATTTTGTAAGTATTGTAACACCATTTGTAACAGTTACAAACTACACGGAGTGTGATCTTCATCACAATTGGTTCAAGCCGTACAGTGAGTAACGAAGTTTGCAGTAGCAAATCATATGTCAATATGAGAAACAAACAAGCTGCTGCGCATAGTTCACCGTATTAACTTTCAACTCGACACAACGGAATTTTCCGATGCAATAAGTCAGAGCCAACGGTTCTAAAACTGTAACAACCCAGGAAAAATTTTTTTGTCGCCAAGCCAAACGAAACTAATATTTTTCACGCCTTGTAATTGCTCACACATCATGAGGAGTAGGTACTTATGAGTAATGCTCTCACAACATCATATGTAACTAGGTAGTGGGACGCATTTATAGGCCTTAGATAAAATTAAAAAAAGGGAATACGTAGCCCTCAAGGAACCCTCATAGTTTTGCCATGTCCGTCTGTCAGTCTAAAAGCTAATTAAAAGTATTCAATAGCTAATACAAAATTATGTTTTGACTTTTGACCAGTTACATCTTGTATGACTTTAGAGTTAAATCTTGTATCGTGAGAGGAGTTGAAAGCTTTTCTTAACAATTTGAACAGCTATCCTTAGTTTTCGATGAGAATCATGCAACAAATGCTTAACAGATTTAAATCAACTCGGTCGGCTTGATCAAATCTTAAAGCACTCATAACATCATAATATTTGTAGCATCCTAACTATGATTTTTCTTAGGTTTCTAACTAGGAAGGTAGGAACATAAGTTGTGAACCGCGATTACATCTTCCTGTTTCTAAGTAGGATCCTATATAGAATGCTACAAATAGGACGGTCTAATAAGTGCTTTACAAATACGTGCTTGTCGCCTGTACTTTCATATAGGAAATAACCAATAATTTGAATAACGGTGGCGTAGATTGGACAGAATATGCGCAGTTTTCCAGATATTACAACCCTCTGTTGCGTAGTTTGCTGAAACGTACATCATGTAATATAGACCTTATATCTGTTGCTTTAGAGGTCGAGATTATTTTATTTTATTTTTCTTTATTAAGGAAACAACAGCTTTACAATAGTTCTTAAAGGGTAAATATTAAAATAATAACACACTAGCCTTATGCGTTTCCACTGCTGGATTGTACAAGATAAGTCAAATAGACAATCGGAAGAGAAAACATAAACAAACATACTGTTGAAAAATGTAGAAAAATAACACATGCACGTTCGGACAACAGCACGCCAGGATAAACACTGGGCATATTATTTAGTTGTAATATGGGCTAGCTATCAACAAAAATGTATAACCTGACGCACTGGCGACCGCACCGCATCCAAAGAAAGATAACACTTATTTACAAGTAACAATAATAATCATAACACACTACACATTTGTTTTCAAGAGAAAACGAAATCGTGGTAACTTCTCATGAAAGATATCTATATGTATGAAACTTGAGTTGTACTTGCTTGTTGCTCTGACAATAAAACCATTTCTTCGGTAGTTAGTCCTACAAATGGGTACGTCATAGGTGCTCTTATGTCGAGTTCGTGACTTAGTACATTTAAAAGCAAGTCTGCTTAACAAGTAGGGGCTATCAACTACATTGTTAATGATTTTGTATAAAAACACCTGATCCCTATGTTCTCGCCGGGTTACTAGTGATTGAATAATATTAGTGTTACATTTTTTAAATCTTTAAGATAAACGTCTAACAAATTTATTTTGAATATTCTCCAAAAGGTCAATATACGTAGCGTACTGAGGATTCCACACAACTGATGCGTATTCTAACTGAGATCGAACGTAAGCGTTATACAACAGGATTAAGGTTTTTTCATTAACAAAGTCTACGCTTTGTCGAAAAATAAAACCAAGTAGTCTGTAGGCTTTCATAGTGATTTTCTTGACATGGGATTCAAAGAACAAACCAGAGTCCAACTGCACTACAAGATCCCGAACTTCCTGGACCCTTTTTAAGCGCTTATCGTAAAGTGAATAGTTAAAGTCAACAGGATCCGTTTTTCTTGAAATAGTTATGGTAAAGCATTTATCTACATTAAGGAATAGTTTATTAGCAGTGCAGTATTCGCTAAGGCATGAAAGATCACTTTGCATCCTTTCACAATCGTCTAATGATCTTATAGCTGAATAAATTTTTGTGTCATCAGCATGCATTAAAATGTTTGAATTGTGAAAGCACTTGATGACGTCATTTATAAAGATATTAAAAAGTAAGGGCCCAAGGTGAGATCCCTGGGGAACACCAGATGAAATAGGGATGAAACTTGAAGTAAAACCCTTGATTGTTACCGCCTGCGTTCGATCCCTGAGGTAAGATGTCGTCCATCTTAGCAAATCACCATGAATACCGAACTCTTCTAATTTTCTGATTAGCAGCGGGTGAGAGATTTTATCGAAAGCTTTAGAGTAATCAGTATAAACAGCATCTACCTGAAATCCCTGCTCCATGGAATCCAGAACCAGGTTAAGGAACTCACAAAGGTTCGTCTCAGTTGAACGTTTAGAAACAAAACCATGTTAGTGGACAGTTAATAGAGGGCCAATTACGGGATATACAGAGTCACATACAATTTTTTCAAATATCTTTGGTAATATTGATAATTTTGAGATCGCGCGATAGTTACGTATGCTGTGTCTGTCGCCAGACTTATAAATAGGTACCACAAATGATCGCTTCCAAAAGCTGGGCATATGTCCACTGGATAAGGATAATTTGAAAATAAATGTTATTGGTAACGCTAATTGCTTGCTGCAAGTTTTCAAAAATAGTGGATGCAATCCATCAGGCCCACCACCTTTGGAAGCGTTTATTCTAGATAGATACTTTTCTACTATTTCCTCCGTGATGTGAACATTATTAATGATGCCGTTGATAGTCTTCTTGGCAACTAAGTTAGAGGCAGGAGGCTCAGTTTCAAACACCGACTGAAAGAAGCTATTGAACATATTGGCGATAGTCTGGCCATCATTGCCAAAATCGTTGTCTAATTTCATCATGTCCGGTATACTATTTGTGTTTCTTTTAGACTTAATAAACGACCAAAAATGTTTCGAACATCGATTAATATTTCAGATCTGGCAATGAAAACATCGTAGCAAGAAACAATATTTTTTTTTACAGAACGCCTTATGTCAGAGAAAACTTCGTAATCAGCCAGTCTTCCATATGTTTTCCATTTTTTATGCAACTTATTTTTTTTCTTAATTAAACTGATTAAATTAGGAGAAAACCATATAGGGTACGTAGCGTAGTCTTTTACAATTTTTGCCGGTACACATTTATCAATAATATCATTAATAATATCGTAAAACTTATCTAAAGCTTTCTTCACGTCAGTGCTACAGAGATGTTCATCCCACTTTATGCTTACAAGCTTTGACTTAATACTATCGTAATCGGCTGCATGAAAGCGGCGAACCGTTCGCGGAGGCTGCCTTAGGCAAGAATCAGACGGATTAACTTCCAGTGATAATAATAAAGATGGATGGTGTCCGTCTTCAGGTAGCGACAGAGGATCAATGCGTCCCACTACACATGAAAAGTTCGAAATTACTAGATCAAGATGTCTGTTATTATCATTCATAGTAAAACACATAAAAGTATATAACTGAGAAGACAAGGTATCAATGGATGGATCTGACAGATAATAACATCTGACACATATTCGAAAAAAGCCTGCTGAGAACTGATTTGATCTTTAGTTTCAGGGAAATAACAACAATATACATGCAGGCGTCTTTCGTTTGGGCCGCGCGATAACAATATATCCAGGTGTGTAACGTCAGCGTCAGGAAACAATGGAAGCGTACCGGCGCAATGCGAGTCGACCATCAGTTCTCGTTTGACCGCAATAAGTGTCCCACCGCCCTTAGTCATACCTAAACGCTCGTAGTTCCTATCGGTACGGTACACATTATATCGCGAATCAAACAGTTTAACATTAACCACACTTTCCCGTGACACACTTGGTGCACATTGTTTAGTGAATGCAAAATGAATTCTCGTTGTTCGATGCAAACACGAGCTCGATAATAGATGCAATAGGACGGAAAACGCATTTGTGATCCATCGAAAAGAAATTAAAGTCATTTTCTGTACTTTGCGTTCGTCGTTTATTGCTTTTTAGCAAATTATTTGAATGTTTTATAGTATTACTTACTTATCTAGTATAGTATTAATAGATTAAGTTATACAACGTGTTTTTTCGCTATCTCATAACGTAAGATTTATTTTTACCCGACTGCGGAAGGAGGGTTATGTTTTTCGAGAGTATGTATGTATGTATAATTGTTTGGCACGCCCTACAGCCCAAACGGCTGGACAGTTTTTGACATATAAGGTGTTGTTGAATTTGTCAAAATTGTGAGAGTGACATAGGCTATATACATATTTAAAATGGCGCCCGCAAATGGAAATAAAGGGGAGAGAGGCGATTGATTTTTTCCTTACTATAGCAATATTGGTATCAAATGAAAGCCAGTAAAGAGACCATTTCAAAAATATAATAATTTTTGCAGTCGGGTGTTTTGTTTTTTTTTTATCTTTGATTTAACTTTTTCTAGAAACTATATGATGCGGTCAAAAAAAAACGGGGCTTACTCCCCTTACAAACATTAACTTATCCGTCAATTGGTATGGTTAGTTATTAGGGACCATTTTTGGTTCCATAGTAGAAGTTCTAGCGCTATCCCGGTTGTGTCCGCTGACCATGATCTAGGATGCAGATCAGGTAATTACAGTGGAGCGACTGCCATCGGACCTCCGTGACCCTGTTACCAGGGGAATTTGACCAGGTTTGGATCATGGTTACACATTCAGTCGCCTGAATGTGCAGATTTCCTCACGATGTTTTCCCTCACCGTAAGAGCATCGGTTAGTGGAACAACTTATGTATAATGCACGCACGTGGCACGTGGCACGCGGCACGTGGGATCAAAGCGGTAGGTACCTCCCGCATGAGAGGCAACCCGTTAGCCACTAAGCCACCCACGCTCTTAAAAGTTCTAAGTAATTATGGTCATATTTACCCCCTTAAAGGATAATACACTATTACCCTGTATTTAATCAGACAATTACGTAATCAACTGAAAAAATTGGGGATTATTATAGAACTCGAATAAATTAAACATGGCGTCCTTTTAACAAAGATTGATCAGAATTTTAAATGTTTTAAGATTGTATTGGATAAACTTTTTGAGAGTTGGAAAAGTTCATTAGTCTGTCTAGACAAAAGTAGACAAACAGAAGATTTCGTTTTCTTTACATTAGATATAGTTGACCCTTTCTTAGAAACTCGACAAATGAGCTCAACATTGATTGTAAAATGCGACATGATATTTTTATGAAACTTGCTTTTTTGGTGAAATGCATCAACTTTTTACCCGACTGCATCAGAAGAAGGGTAATGTTTTTCGAGAGTAAATGTACGTATGTACAATTTCTTTCGCACGCCCTACAGCCTAAACGGTTGGACGGTTTTTAACTTAAGAGATGTCGTTGAATTCCTCAGAATTGAGGTAGTGACATAATTATGCTATATTTAAAAATGGCGCCTGCAAATGAAATAAAAAAGCAAGAGTTGCTTTTTTCTTACCATAGCAATATGGGTATCAAATGAGAGCTAGTGAAAATACCATTTCAGAAATATAAATCGGTTTTATTTGTTTTAAGAAAAAATATTACTTGTTCTATGCAACCAATATGGTCAAATTAGTCTGCCTCCGCCTAAGTTGAAATTATGTCAAATTAATTGACCACACTATTGTAAAGTTGTATGTTTAACATCCCAGTAACATAAATACGACTTAGTGTCCCCACAAGACGTCTACTAATATTATAAATAGGAAAGATTTGATTGTTTGTTTGTTTGTTGCTCCTAAACTACTAAACCGATTTAAATGAAATTGAGACTCTGGGAAGGACATTGGCTACTTTTTGTCGCGATCTAAAATCATCAGGGGGCAAAATGGGGGACGAAAGTTTGTATGGAAAATCCGTTTTTGGCGTCTTTGGAACTGAGTCCGTAGACAAGATGCAATCTATTCTAAAGCGAAGTTCAGTATCGCTAATAAAATGTATGAAACTGACATAAGCCTGACTGACATAATATCACGTGACTTTTGCATACATTTTGTTGGCGATAGCGAAGTTCGCTATAGAAAGATTGCATCTTGTCTAAGGCGTGTCATGATATATTCTAGCTTTATTAGCCGTGCGCTTCTTGATGCAATTAACGCGCTTACCGCTCGCTGCTCCAATTAAATTAGCAACAAAACGCTAAGGCAAAGATAACTAGCAGTATTGTCACTCGGCCCCTTTATTGAAATAAATACCTACAGCCTTGCGTTTGCGTTTCGTTGCGTTGCGCGCTAGGGATGATTTTAATTTAGTATTTGATGAAAATAAGTATTTTATTTCATTTCGACTGTGAGGAAAGAAATAGTGTTTTTTTTGTGGTGCAATCTAAGGTGCGTACCATTTTTACCATATCCACGACGAGCGCCCGACCGGCACATTTTGGCGTTACACTTGGTCCCGAGCGGCGCCAAAGTTGGCGTGCGGTCGTCGCTGACGGCAAGTGCAACGCACCCCGACAACTTTTTTTGGAAATGTTGTTTTCACGGCTTCGGGCAATAGTGGGTCCACACTTACGTGGAAGGGAGGGAAAAGCTATTTTCCACCCGGCTTTCTACTCATGACAGTTCAACTTTCCAAACTGGAGACATGAAAAATAATTCATTAATCGCAATATTATTGCTAACAAGACCGTTATCATACGGTCTCATTCGTTACTGCGGCGCAAGCACCCGCTACTGAGGCTCTACTCCAGTTGACGACGTCCGTATTTTCGAGTTTTGCATCTCGCTCGTTTGTGTTGTCATCCTGGTGTTAGTGACAGGGACGGCTACAGTCGAAACTACGGCCATCGTCGACTGGTATACGGCCTCTGGTGTGTACCTCGAGTGTATACCCGAACTCGAGGCTATATGTATAACTTGCATTCTGACGGTGTGTATGAAGACAGAATACTGTTACTTATCTTTACCGTGACATCGAACGCTCTCTTCTTACTTTATTCCATTATACAAGGGTAGTTTTAAACGCCAAGCATCCCTGCTTAGAAATAAGGTTAAATTAGTGCGATCGTTGCGGAGAAGATATTCCTCCACATTTTCAGGGTGTTGTATTTTTTAGTTAGGTTAGGGCGCTGTTTTAACGAGCTTAAAAATTATCCCCGTTGCCACACGGTAAGAGGAAAATGTGTTTTTTTTAAGTAATCAACTTAGTTAATTTATACTAGGATATACGAAGTCTTGGGGTTTCATACCGACCTACTTTCGCATAAGACTGGACTGTTGGTAATCCTTTGGACCTCAATTGTTCCGGCAATTGTCAGCAGTCTATTAACCCCGGGCAGCGTTGGTGGGCAACTGCCCCAACGGGATGTTGGTGACTGCCGGCAAAAGCTTGGGTATGTTTTTTTTTAATTTATTAACTACACACATTTTATGGCTCTATTTTTGTTAGTAGTATCTTTAAGCCTATGCTAGGTTTGTCTTGATACCATTTGTTCTCTAAACAAAATAAGGCTATTAAACAAGAACAAGTAAAATCAACAAGAATACAAAAAAATATTAATGCTCGCAAGCTTTGTTGTTGGTGAGCAAGTACGCACAGCAATAAAAGTCCATTTAAGTCCAGTCCAGTCCAAGGTTAAGGGCCCGGTCTCCCACACGGTCTGGGCATTTGCCCTGGTCGTGTGAAGATCGGGACAAGCGTCACTCAATCACGCTCCTCCGTGGAGGAGTAGTGCCTAAGTGTCTTGAGGGGGGATAAGTGACTGCGGCCACAGCGGCTCGGGTGTGGCGCCAACACCCCAACGACGGAGCGAAGACGGCAAATTCTTAACAGTAAGTATGTCAAGAGTATAAGTTGCATCCCAATGCACTCAGACTAGAGAGAGCCAATAGCTGTATTGTTTTCCTTCTAACGCGTACTCTGCGAAATGTCAAGCGTGCATAAAAGATAAGAATGGAAAATAAATTGTGGCGTCTGAGTGAGTGGCACTCACTATCCCGACGTGGAACTTCCTATAGAGATGAGCCAGATTGTGAAAAATATAGATCCGCGGATTCGGATACGTATTACTTGAGTCCCAGATCCGCGGTTACGGATAAAATACATCAAAATTTGTTACTCAACCGATTTAGTAAGAAAATACAACTATAAAAAAAACAAAAACCGACTTCAAAGCTGACTACAGTGCTAATTAAAACTTAAAATTTTATAAACAAATTTAAACTAAAAAGTACAAAATAATATTTAAATTACCTAACTGTTCTACGAAATTATACAAGAAACCTATTTCCAATTTATTATCTGTTATTTTTTGGAGTCGGTGCCAGAAATTATAATTCTTATGTTTTTTTGCAAGTAAGGACAGGATTAAACCATCTCTTAGCTGCTTAGAGTAGATAGAATATCTAGCTTGGTTGGCACCGACTCCAAAAAGGAGAGGAGGGAGCTGCGCCTTTGACTTTGTTTTGTTAGCATCCTATACAATACCTAACAAAACATCTGGTGTTTTAATTACTAAACTCCTAATTTTTAAGGAGTTCCACCATCAGCTCAGCTCCACAAAATGACTATCAGACGTAACAACATGTCAACATTAAGATACTAGTACGAAACACTATACGTGTCTTCAAAATTTGAGGGTTTCCCTCGTTTCCCTTGGTGTAATACCAAGATCCCATCATCAGATCTCGACTGGGCCAAAATGGGACCAACTAGAAGGTAAACATTTTTTTTTCAAATCGGTCCATTTGGCTGAGATATGCGGTAACATAGCCACAAAAAATAAATAAAAAACATACAGTCGAATTGATAACCTCCTCCTTTTTTGTAGTCGGTTAAAAACGACACTGGTCGCTATGCTTTGCTATAATGCCACGCACGTTTCGACTTGCACATCGCTGAAAATTTGTTTTGTTTAAATACCAGGGCATAAAAAAAAAGAAAGAAAATACATTTATTAATAAATTGACAACACATAACATACGAATATAAACAACATAAAAGGCACGGTTTCAAAACAAAAAATATAGTAAAATTACAATTTAGGTAAATCAGACGGTCTGTGTTGTGCACCTGTGATTTCCATAATAAAAAGGCCCCACTCAGCTTAAGTCGTGACCCGCTAGGGGTCATTGAGTAACTCTTGACTAACTAGGAAATAAGAATTAAGACTGAATAGGATTAAGATTATTTAAAAGTATTATTGCCTTATGAAAGTGCCAAAAAACATTGAATTTTAAGCCATGAAAATATTTTGAGTGATTCTTTTTTTCTACCTAATAACCTATACCTATTTCGAATCTCATATATTTTGTAACGAAATGTATTATTATGAAAGATCCGTTTGAGATTTGCGAAAGATCCGTATCCAGATCTTTTTTATCCCTCGGATATCCGCGCATACGAATACGGATATCCGGCACATTACTGTCCAATGTAATATCTTTAATAATATCGATAGTAATACATCTACATCATAATGAATTTAAAAAAGAAATGATTACGTTGACTATTTTAAATTCTCGTTAGCCGAATATTTTTTGAGGATATTTTTATAGGTAACTTTAATTTTGTTTTATTTCCATTTAGTTGGACCACGCCAGTTTAGTCTTAAAAGAAGAAAACAAAAGCAACTAAAATAATAATGTCCTCTTAGCCGATTTCGACTACGGCGGCCTATCTCAATAGAGATTAGCCAACTGCGCAGGACATATTATAGTGCAGTGTGTGCGCAATACACAGGTGCACTCTCTGTTCCTTCACTCTCATAATTCAGTGAGACGGCAGTTCGACATGACCGTAGAGAGATCAGGCGCAGGACCAACGGCTTAACGTGCTTTCCGAGGCACGGGGGTGTTAACACCACCAACTTCCTGACTCCGGAGCTGGGTCTGAGTAATTTCAAGACAGAAAAACCCAGACACTCTCGGCCCGACCCGGGATTCGAACCCGGGACCTCGTGGATAGTACCCAGCGTGCTGACCACTAGACCAACGAGGCAGGCAACTATGCTATCGATTTATTCTAATTAACTTTTTAAAAAGTAATAAAAAATCTTCATGGCCGTAACTAAAACTGTCCATATAATTTGAAACTTCACCGAAAGCTTGCAATTTTAACTTCAGCTGAATCAACTTGTGAATTGGTTGAAACTTTTGGTGACTTTATTTAGTGAACAAATTTCGTCATTCAGCATTTTCTGCGGAGTTTTTGAAAAAGTTGTTTACGCAAAATGTGTACAGAATTTGAATATTGTTGACTGGTAAAAATAAGGCTTCGCGCAGATGAGCCACTGACCAAAGCCTACGGTGGCTAGCGACAAGCTGTTGATTGTTTTAAATACGTGTTGTATGGAGTCGTTGCACACGTGCAGCCGGTGACGGCCACTCGCCATGTTGACAAAACATCTGTCAAAGGATCTAGCAAGTAAGTGTCAAATTGTAGCGGCCACCGATCACCTTCGTTTGCGCTGGACCAAAGGGCGTAGCGTGCTACAGCCACTGCGCGGAGCTTAAGACGCATAACTTTATAAAATGTTAATAGGACTTTTACTCATTTCTATTCTTTATTGTATAAGTACATTAAGAGCCCACAAAAGTACCAGTATCAAACCGAAAAATGGATGAGAAATTTGCGTGCAAGGTATGCAGTCCAAACTATTTCTAAAACTAAATGAAACCATCCGGGAGACGACCGGAGCTATCAACCGAACACAACAACAATAAAATTAGTGAACTGCAAGTGATATCGGAAACCAATATCGAGATGAAAAATGAATTAGTTTCTTTCGATTTTCATCCTTATTCCATCGTTTTTAAGGCTCAGAATGATGACAAAAAGAAGAGATAGAAAACTGTTTGAATTCGCACCGATATTGAATCTGTGATATTTTGCGAGTAACAATTTCTTTTGTTTCTGAAAACAAATCGATACTAGTAGATACAGGGCAAAGGGTTTATCCAAGGCTTTGCATAACTCGATGGCTTTCACAATGGGTTTCAACTGACGCATGTCGCGTATAAAATAAGTCATGCTTGTTGTAAAATCCTACAATACAAAGTCTTTATTCTAGAATTGACACTTATTGTCATTTTATTGGGGCATGTTAAATTAAAAATAGTTTAAGGCCTACTTGCGCAATTACGGATCAGCTAATCCGCACTTGTTCAATGATCTCAGTTGAAAGATCACTTGCGCCAGTCCGGATTAGCTAATCCAGACTAACGCAATGCCTATGATCTGAGTTGAAAGCCTAATAAAGTGTAGGAAAGTAAAGGGTCTAAAGATGCTAGGCTTGATATTGCAGCAAAGTATGGAAGTAGCTGAAAGCATCCGTGACACTATTTATAAATGAGTGCTTATTAATAGTGCTCTCAACCAAACGATCGATCGTGGGGCGACCACGAGCTCATCAAATATTGAGACTGTCCTAAAATAGAACACTGGATCCTACTTACTAATGGGTAGACTTTGAAGCCTCGACCACAGAATAAACAATGCCTAGAAGTTCTCGAGCTAATAATACGAGTAATAGCTTGATTACTGAGGACTTTCACAGCGGTTTATCTTGAATTGTGTATAGAAATGTAAGATAATCGGAAATCGCTGTCAAAGTACCTCAGAAACCATGGGTGTCCCAGAATGGGTGAATCATAATAAAATATAAAAAAAAGGATTTGAAAAATAAAGTGCAATAATAGCACTCTTGTGCTGTGTGTGTGTTTTTTGTGTGTTGTCTGTGTGAGTGAAGTAGTATCAAGAAATAACTTTACGAATCTTATAACTTTAAAGGAGCAATTCTTGTACATATATGTATACGGCTCTAAGGATTTCACTGATATTTAGTATGTGGCTATCGGGGGTGAAAAATCGGTCTAGACTAGCCTCATGTTTGGAAAACACGTGTTTTCAAGTCTTCATGCATTTTTCTTTCGCTTTATCGCTAATTTCGTCTCAGTAACCATGAGGGTAGTGCAGTGCGTAAGGCGTTAGACTAAAGAAATGGAGAAGACGTGGGTTCAAATCTCGCTCGGAGACGTTTTTTTTTTTACATTTTTTTGTATTAAAATTTATTTAAGTTTGTACCTTTTTTGTTTTTTTAAACGAACTTTTTTTATTTAATAGTAGTAACTTAGCAAAGCTTGGTCGCCCTGTTATATATAAATAATAATCGAAAACTTTTACCTACGTCATGGATGTGGTCCTCGTAACGTGCAGTGATGACGCCCACACTCACTTCAAAGACGGAATAGTTAATAATATGGACTATAACGGCTTCATTTCATTAGAAAAGTTCAAAGAGTAAGAACTTTAATAGATCTGCTAAAGACTTATTGGTTTCATTACAGAACTATTTTTGCTGAATAGAACTGATTTTAAATTACTCGTAGATACCTAGTCTAAAAATATTCGTCGAATGAAATAGAGCATGTCTGCTCATACAATGCCATTACCTTATTTGTGACACTTCTTTATTAAATGACTTTAAGGACGCTGTACAGTTTATCGGCCAGTATTCTTTTATCTGGCAATTTAAAAATCGGGAAGCAATTTTGCTGAAATATTTTTTATATCAAGCCTTAATCCAAAGGCGTGACCTTTAAAATTTTATTGACAAACAGTACGTAACCTTTTCAGTGATTTCATCTATCTCCATAACAGGGTTTCCAAAACTTTTTGCAGACACAGACCACTTTCACCATATAAACAATTCCACGGATCCCAAAGAATATTTTAAGAAAAGAAAACAAGCCGAATTATTAGTCGTTGCCTAGAGTTCGCGGCTTTGCCGACAAATGTTGAGTTTCCTAATAAATATGTAAAAAAGTTATCTGAACAACTGCGGATCCCTGATACACAGGTTACGGAACCCACATTAGGAACCCTGCTCAATACCAAAAGTCAAAATCAGTTCAGCGGTTAAGACGAGAAAAGGTAACGTTTTATAATTTATGTTGGAAGGTTGGACCTTTGGAACTTGAGATTCATCTTGAATCATTCATTCAATTCATTCATTCAAAAGGGATTACTTTTGACGAAGAGTATTGATAGTTTTTAGGGTTCCGTAGCCAAATGGCAAAAAACTGAACCCTTATAGTTTCGTCAAGTCTGTCTGTCTGTCGGTCCGTCTGTATGTCACAGCCACTTTATTCTGAAACTATTAGGATTGCACAGTTGGAACTTGGTAGGTAGATGTATCCTGTTAACCGCTTGACGATTCTCATAAAAAAAAAAAAAAGATATTTAAGGGGGGGCTCCTACTCCCATACATGAAAATGTCTTATGTTTGAGAGATAGACGCTTCCAAAGTGGTAAAATAAGCGTCCCCCATCTTACTTTTGAAATAAGCAAATGTAAATTTTGAAAAATATTTATGATGTAGATCGTAACAAATTCTTTTAAAGAAAATTGGTTTGAATGAGATCGAACTAGTTATTTTTGAGATAAAGCCCATTTTCAACAACCGCAAACATAACTTTGTTCTTCATACAAACACTATGAAAAACAAAGTAATATTTGCTGTCAACAAAATATTGTGGTATTTTGGCTAAGTGGAAGTAAGTGGATCCTAATTCAGTTAAAGTAAGCATTAAAAAAAAATGTTTCATCCAACCTTTTACTAAGGTCGTTCGAGGTTTTAAGGTAGTCGTTAAATATGTATAATACTTAACTAAAGACAACAATTCGGTCAGCTGCAGCAGCGCAATTTGGCGAGCGCAAAATGACAGTACTAATTTTCCATGCGATTCTACAAAAGCTAATTAATAATTTTCCGCAACCAAGCAATGTCCGCTCCAGACTAAACCACTGTGGTCGCATTACATTATGTCAAAGTGTGGTCACACCGCAACTGGTCGCTATGGATGTCTGTGACTTAGGGGCGAGTTCACCAGCACATATTTAATTTATAAACAGCCGTTAAAACTGGCAATTTACGTTTACGGCAGTTTAATTGATGAACTAAATTCCAATTATAAACATACTGTTCCTGTTATTAGATACTAAAGTACCTACCATTAAGATAACCCAAGAGGTTGGACCTGATGACTTGTGATACAGGCATTAAACCTAGTACATGCATCAGCTCCCACAAACTCCTGGCAGCCAGTTACTTTATTTTTTGTTTCTACTGTTTTATGAGAACCCTTTTGTTTGTGGAGAGCAATAAACTTTTTATTATTTATTATTATTTAACTCAGGTCTAACTATGCCGAATATTTGAATATGTGAATAAGGTAATTTGTTGTTAGATTGTTTTTTTCTAAATCGTAGAGTCGGTCTTAGCTTTTTGTTCCGCATTTTTATTATTATTCGAAATCTTTGTACCTTCATTATTCAAAAGTTATGTTTTCTGTATTTGTTAACAAGAAACTGCTCTATGTGAACTACTTACTATTAGAGGCAATTGTAACGCAGCGTGAAGTACTTAAGTATTGAAAGCTCCAACATCAGTGCTGCAGTGATGAAACACCCTGCACTCGTATAATATAAAAAGTGGGTACATAAATTGTCTATGAAATAAAATCATATGGCGAGAAATTTTCAAACTTATATACTTATAAAATATGAAAATCGAAGTGGAATAAAATATGGAATGAAAGCCATTGTTGGCAATTTATAGCTGCAATTTGCTCTTCACCAAATATTGTTTGTGGGAATTGGCTCGATTCGAAATGGCACTCGATTTTCAAATCCCATTATATTCGTACTCACTTAGAAAAGTTTTCGTACTCGTCAAAGTTGAGGTTAAGGATATTTCTCGTAAACGATAAATAGACAATGAAGAAGATATCATGATAAAAGTCATAAAAGTCATTTATTTATGCACTTATACACGTCCCAACATATGTTTTTTACCTACCACTGCTTCGGGACAAATTCTGGGCTAGTGCTGAGAAGAAGAAGCGCAAGAAACTCAGTCACATTTGTCAAAGCCTCTTTTAAAAATAATATTTTGATACAGAAATTAAAATTTTACTGGTGCGAGCTGGTCCACACGTTGACATCATTCAAATAATCGTCTACCTTATAATAAGCCTTTGTCATTAAAGTATCCTTAATTAATGATTTAAATTTATTAATTGGTAATTCTACAATATGTTGTGGTAATTTGTTAAAGAAATTGATACATTTCCCCATAAAAAACTGACCAACCTTTTGAAGCCTGAATTGGAACAGCAAGTTTATTTTTATTTCTAGTGTTAAAACAATGTGTATCACTTTTCTTTGTAAATAGATGCAAGTTTTTGCGCACATATATAATATTTTCATAAATATATTGAGAGGCTACCGTTAATATCCCTATCTCTTTAAAAAAATCTTTTAATAAATCTCGAGGTTTGAGGTTAAATAGCACGTACGGCCCTTTTTTGTAGTACAAAAACTGATTCGATATCAACAGCTGAGCCCCACAGTAAAATACCGTACGACATCAAGCTGTGGAAATAACTAAAATATACTAGTCTGGCCGTTTCAATATCAGTCAAGCGCCGTATCTTTTTTACAGCAAAAGCAGCTGAACTAAGTCTTCCTGACAAGGCCACGATATGAGGACTCCATTGTAGTTTTGAATCTTAAGTTATGCCTAAAAATGTTGTTGAATCTATAGTATTTAGCAATTTGTCTTTTATCAAACATCATGTGTTGAGGCCTGTCTGACATAAGGCATAGTAAACTTAACACATTTAGTTTTATTCCCGTTAAGTAATAGGTTGTTAACGGTAAACCAATGTAATACTTGTGAAAGAGTATTATTCACATCGTCAAAAGTATCTTTCCCCCTTGGAATTTTGAACATAAGTGAAGTATCATCAGCAAATAATACTATATCACAAAGATCTTCCACAAAGTGTGGAAGGTCATTTATATAAATCAAAAACAACAAAGGTCCCAATATCGATCCCTGGGGCACACCCATTGTCAGAGGTGCTCCAGAAGACTCAATTCCATTGATGCAAACTTTTTGCGTTCTACTTGATAGGTAGGATTTAAGTAAATTTAATGAATTCATTGAAGCTCCATAATGTCGTAATTTTTTCAATAAAGTTTTATGTTCCACACAATCAAAAGCCTTTGAAAGATCACAGAAGATACCTAAAGCATCTTGTCTATTGTCATAGGCATCAAAAATATGTTTTAAGAGAGCAACTCCCGCATCATCAGTACTTCTACCTTTAGTGAAACCAAATTGTTTTTCGTGTAGTAGATGGTTTAAAGAAAGATGTGCTAGTAGTTGATTGAATATTACCTTTTCAAATATTTTACTGAGGACCGGAAGAATCGATATTGGTCTAAAATTAGAGGGGTCACTTTTCTCGCCGGATTTAAATAGCGGTATAATTTTACAAAATTTCATTAGGCTTGGAAACTGGCCATCATCAATGCACTTGTTAAAAATTATTGCTAAGTGAGGAGCTATTGTGCTGATAATTGATTTAATAATATACACAGTCCCCATAGATCCTCAGTCTTTTTTAAATTTAAATCTAGAAAGGTTTTTATAATTACTTCGGGACTGACATGCCTAAAGTGCAGTAGAGAATCGCACTCATCGACATTGGATTTTAGAATCGACTCGGCAAGTTCTGAAGAAGAGGCTAGGTCTTTAGTTGTTGAAGGTGCAATATTGGAAAAAAATGACTCAAAGGCATTTGCAACTTCTGGGTTGGATGTGATCAATTTCTGTCCGACTTTTTAATGAGAATGTGCTACTTTTTGATTTATTTTTACAAGTTTCTTTGTTTATTATGTTCCATGTAGCTTTTGCCTTATAATTTGAATTTAAAACTATCCTACGAATATGGTTTGACTTTGCTGTAGCACATACTTGTTTAAATATCTTAGAGTTCATGTTTCATCATAATCATGCCGTTATTACATTTGGGGTCAGCGGAGTGTGTTTTTATATGATGATTTTTATCGTACGCCATCACGATGTAGAGTAGAATAGAAAACACTTGATTATTTACCTCACTGCAAAATAATCAATAAAATATTTAGAAATATGTTAAATTTAGGCGGTTTTACACTAAAATCTCCTTCAGGCAACCCTTCACAAGAAGAGGGAGTCGGTGATGAATGTCTATAAAATCTAAACTGTATTTTACAATTACAAGCTTTTATTTAGCTTGCAATGTAACTAACTATGTTTGTTCGGTTGGAATCTTGCAACTCAATTTTGAAGCAGATATCTTCAACCGATTGAAGTGAAATTTTGTATACACGTTTAGTTTGGATGACAATGCATGGTAAGATGCATGGCGTCATTCTAAATTCAACATGGCGGACCATCCAAGATGGCGGACTTGTTATTTTCAATGCACTTCTACAATATTAGTATCAAATGAAAGGGCTTGTTGAGAGAACTTAAAAAAATAAAGTGACGTTACTAAAAAAAAACAAAATGGCCGACTTGTAAATGCAATCCTCCAATATGGGTATCAAATGAAAGGGCTTGCTAAGAATAACTCGATAAACAAGGTGACGTCACTCCTAATCAAATTAGGCGGACTTCTAAAGACTGAGTTTTTTATGCTTTTTTACAATATGGGTATAAAATGGCAGGGCTTGCAGAGAATAAGCATGCGATGTTTAACCCCGTTGCTCCGATTCGTTTAGGAAATTGGTGTATCGGGTTTTCTTGGTGTGAAGAAAAGGCGTGATAGCCGAGCGGAGAAAACTTTACTTTTCATCCATGAGATCATGAGTTCTATCTCCGCCTGTACTAATAAGTTTGTATAAAAACTTAAGTACCACAGTCTTTTTCAAAGATATCGCTGCCTAATGGTGAAGGAAAACACCATGAGGGAAAACCTGCACACTAGTGGCTAGTGTGTGAGATGGAAAAGGCAATGGCAAAGAATAGCCTAGAAATTTTTGTGTGTGTTTCATTCCACATAATGATCACGACCCTCAGTCATTAGGTATACGACTGATAAAAGGGGTTTTCTTTGGAGTCGTCGATTATAATTATTGAGGTTGAATTTTTTGAGTCTGTAGCATCGGTAGGTAAACTTTGACGAGTTTAATTTTGGTGAGATATGCGTCAACAGCATTGGTTTGCCTGTCTAGGAGAAGAATAACTTCAAATCAAACTGAAATTGTGTTAACGCTGCGTAAGGCTTAGCTTGAAGTTACAATAATTAGCATGAAGCTTACTTATGCCAAACGCGGCGCATTTCTCCTAACACCCAAGACAAGGTGTTGTTCCTAGTCGGGTGATAAGTTATGTCACAAATACTTATTGCAGCACAATTTTAAAGCAAATATCTTCAACCGATTGAGCTGAAGGTTGTAAGTTAGAATTATTTAGACGACAATGCATAGTAAGCTGTGTAAGTCGTCTAAGATTTTTGTGTTTTGATTGTACTGCGGTTTTGGAGACCATGAAAGTAAAAAATAAAGTCGAATTGTTGTAGTCTGTAGCATCGATTGTTTAACTTAGATTTGTGTAATTTCGCGAGAGGCGTCAACAGCATTAGCTTACAACTTGCAAGTGGCATACAAATATTAAGCCTTAAATTGTTCAACATGAAAGCAAGCATTAAGATGCTCTCCCTTCGCGCCTTTAAATTGCACTGTTTATTGGGCAGACTAGTACCACAGCGAAGGACCACGGCGAGTCGAAGTTAAAATAATTGGTTTTCCTATTTGCAGTATTTTTGAAGGGATTTCGTTACTTCAGGGTAATAATTAGTGCTCTTTAACCCTTTGGTTTAAAGCGAGCTTAAAACTTACGCCACCTTTAAGTCACCGTCGTTATTCAATTTTTAAAATAGCCCTTTTTGAGGCTTACCTAATTTAATTGTCACCGAAATAATATTTTGATAAACTGATACCAAGGTATGTATGATATTAGTTGCACATAGTTAGCTACCCTTTCAGTTTTTAGTCGATCAAAAAATAATAAGCCCATCGAATTTAACCGACAAACGCTCTTGCCTCAATGATGCGTTAAATGAGATAAACAGTGACATATGCCTACAGACTAAAAAATCTGTCCAGCGATAACTAAAAAGTGAAAAATAAATTACAAGTAAAAAACCCTTTTTAAAAACAAGCTTTTATGTCAATGCGCTAAAAAGTATAAAATAAATTTTCCTTTCAAACTTTTACGATCAAATAATAAAATCATTACACAATTTATATTATATTAAAGCTTGTCGCGAGATTTTACCTGTGTAGATAAACAAGTAAACTATTTACATAACTTGATATGATTTACTAAATTTTCTTAAAATCAAAGTACTAAATACGACAAGTGAATACTTAATCCTCGCGACATGCTATATAATATAAATTGTGTAATGATGTTATTATTTGATCCTAAAGTTTTAAAGGAAAAATTATTTTATACTTTTAGCGCATTGACATAAAAGCTTTTTTTTAAAAAGGATTTTTTACTTATAATTTATTGAAAGTAATATTTCTATTACCTTATAACTTTTGGTCACTCTACGTGCTGTGTAGGTAGTTATAGGTACTGCGTCAAAGCATTCACGGGCTGCATTCTAGGCTAAATATGGAATGTGCTTGAGAATGTATTTTGGGACTGCATTAGGTGGTGGGGCTAAGTATAGAATGAGTTAGAACAACGTATTATACAAGTAGCTATAGTACTGTAAAGCCTATTCAATCCGAATGCCAAATTATTGTTAGTGATAAAAATAATACCTCCTAGTTTGGATCGGACATTGTAATTTGAATTCTCCAAATAAAAATCATAGAGATAGAATATTATTGTTTTATCATCAATCACTACATCTGTAATGTATAGGAGCTCATAAAGAAAATCGGAACCAATGTTATTTTACTTAAATATGTATGTACGGTCGAGAGCACGTCAGGTTATCCGTTTGGACTACGAAAACAGTTTTTTACGAAGGAAATAGAAAAGGGAATCTGACATGCGGCTATGTGTACCTAGAATATAAAAATGGCGTCATCAGAAAAATGCAGTTCCAAGGTCATCATCATCCTCCTAGCGTTATCCCGCGTGCTCTCGCACGCGAGGGCCAAGGGTCCGCTGACCATGATCCAGGTTGTGGCAGATCAGGTAATTACAGTGGAGCGACTGCCATCTGACCTCCGTGACCCTGTTTAAAAACGCAGTTCCAAGGTATCAATAAAAAAGATTAGATGCACTTGAAAAAATTACCACCTGGGCTGAGTGGTCTAGGCAATCGCCTGGTTTGTGATGATCGATTCTCGCCTTAGGCATTTTCTTCATGTGGAATATCTAATCCTGACATTGCAAAGAGAATGTTTATCGCTTAAAAATAACTTATCAGTAACAAAGCAAAAAATGGAAGCTTTGCTATGAAAACCAGAACTCAACAAGACGCGGATACAAAAAAAGGCGAGGTTTCCATTTTCCTTGTGTTTTCCAGGAAATTCCATTTGCACAAAATAGGAGTGCCTCGACTAAGGAAATAAAACAGGTGTTATTGAGAAAATTACTCGGAAAATGACAAAAGCACGTCATGTTGTGTACAAAGTATAATACAGGATATAAAATGTTGTGATAACTTGTATTTTTTTTATATGAAGCCGTAGAATCAATGATAGAATAAAGGAAAATAAAATATAAAATCCCATTCAACTATACTAATTATATAATAACCGGCCAAGTGCGAGTCGGACTCGCGCACGAAGGGTTCCGTACCATTAACTTACAACATTAGCCAGTATAGGTAAAAAAATATGTTTGTATGGGAAATCCCCCCTTAAATATATTTTTTAATTTAATTTAGTTTAAAAAAATATTTAAGTTAGGGTCCTGTTTTTACCATTTGGGTACGGAATCCTAAACATTTGGCTTTTATCATTTAAACCAAAAAGAAAATATTTGGCAGGCTACTCTACTTGGCACTATTGTAGACGGCCTTAAGACTGACAATACAAAACCTACATAATAAACTTTAAATAAAATATTTAAAAAAAACATTCTAAATTCCGCCTGAAAATTTCTTTATTTTTTAACACCATGTATAAATTGTGCATCGCTTCATGCCCGATGGCCATTACGCAGCTATTAGTAATCGGAGAAGCTTTCTGCTGTAATGGAAAAGCACTGTGTTCCGACTTCGGTGTGAACCGCGAACCTCAAATAAATGTTTCAAGTTACGATTTATTTGGCTTTACATTTTATTTTATTATATTTCGGACAACAAATAGTTTACACAATTAAAGAAAGTATAATATAAATGAGATACGTCATTGTGAAAGATGCACCGTTATCTACGTGAAGTTATTCCGTGTTACTCAAAACGCACAAAAATTTATTATTATATGTAGAACACACGTATGTACATAGTTTGCATATGACCACAATAACAATTACCTAGGCCCAAACTAAGCATGAGCTTGTGCTATGGTGACTAGGATAACGGATAGAAATACTTAAATGCATATAAACATCCATGACTTAGGTACAAATGCTCGTGCTCATCACACAAACATTTGCCCGTTGCGGGATTCTAACCCGCAACCGCCTGGATAAGAAATCCGGTGCGCGAACGACTACACCAAGACGGTCGTTAAATAAATAGATGTCTCAACCAATGTAAAGTAGTCAACAAATTTTTAGTAGACTACTACTGCTACTAGTTAGTAGTTTCAATTTCTTTTTAATTTGCAAGTACTAGCTGTACTTACTGATGTAGGTAAAAAAAATGTCTAATTTTCTGTATTATTCTTAGATAAGGCCTCATGGGTTTGGCAGTTTTGACAGAAAAACGTTATTTTTGGAAAATACTCGTTTTTAAACAATCAGTATCAAATTTTTCATAAAAGTGTCTTCTCTGTGTTTGACTTATGGTGGACTCTGGTCATTAAGTCTGCCATTAGTATTTTTTTTTTCATTTGTGCAGAAAGTATAAATCCATACTAATATTATAAATGTGAAAGTGATCTGTCTGTCTGTTATCTCTTGACGCTTAAACCTCTGAACCTATTGAGATGAAATTTGGTATGGAGACAGTTCGAGACCCTGGAAAGGACATAGGCTACATTTTGTCACGATATAAAAACATTAAAAGGGTGAAATGGGGGTTGAAAATTTATATGGAAAATCCAACTTTTGCCGGCGAAGTCGCGGGGAACCACTAGTAAATAAATAAAAGAAAATCAATGGCTATCTAAAAACGCTTGCATGTTTGTCAAAATTTTGTGATAGTTATATCATAATGACAATATGGGTAGGTTACACAATTACACATACAATTTAGTTGACTAGATATTTATTTTATACGCTATGACTGCCTCTTTGGTCTAGTGGTCAGCACTCTGGCTTGACCAAAAGAGTTTGTTTTTTCTATCTTGGAATAGTTCAAGATCAGGAAGTTGGTGGTGTTAACACCCCCGTGTCTCGGAAAGCACGTTAAGCCGTTTGGATCCGCACGATCTCTTTTCGGCCATGTCAGATTACCGTCTCGCCGAACTTTTAAAGTGGAGGAACAGAGGTGCATCTGTCTATTGCGCATCCATACTAATACTAATATTATAAATGCGAAAGTGTGTCTGTCTGTCTGTCTGTTACCTCTTGACGCTTAAACCACTAAACCGATTGAGATAAAATTTGGTATGGAGACAGTTTGAGACCATGGAAAGGACATAGACTACATTTGGTCGCGATATAAAAACATTAAGGGGGTGAAATGGGGGTTGAAAGTTTAAAAAGCCAACTCTTGCGGGCGAAGTCGCGGGGAACCACTAGTTTACTATAATTTATGCAATTTTACGTTATTTGAATTATATGTTTTCATTTTGAGTTTTATTATTCTAAGTACCCTATTTTTTATTCTTTTCTAAGCAGGTATTTAACCGTAATCAAACATGATTGGTGCAGGATCACGGTCTAGGATGGCTCATATCGGCCTAGTTAAAACCTATGTACTCTTGCCTTAAAGAGACAAAGGTCTTTAGGGAAGCAGGCAGCGATCGAATCGATTTAATTTTGTATATGAATCTTGTATGCCTATACAAGGTTCCAATACTGTAGTGTATTGGCTGCAATATTGGTTGTCTCATGCGCCTACGTCACGTCATCAGTCGTATTCTAGCAGTCGAGCGGAGCAGTTGTGTAGTGCGATTGTATGCGTGTTGTGGTGCTGGTCGTAAAATACTCCAAGAGGTAAGACAATACAAAATTAAAAAATACTAAAATAAAGTGATTTTATTTTATTTTTTTATTAGTAACATCTTGCGCGCTGTAGCCTAATCTTGGTTGCGATTAGCCACCGTGGTCGAAATTCTTCTAGGGTATTATTATTTTTTGTTATTTTCTTACTAACCAACTAGGTAGCTGAATGACGGATCATCAGTGAAATAAGATAGTCTATACGATCGCTCATCATCTCGTTAGGATATCAATAACCATAATTCGATACACAATATTTCCTGCCTTGTATCTATAATTAATTTTACCCACATCATCCAAGTTCACATGACGAGCAATTTTCGACGTTCAGTTTGTGGTATTAGAGCTATGTTATATTGGTGGTTTAGTTTAAAAAACTTAGACGTGTGAGGGTCGTCTTGACACATTATCGCTAGTTTTGACATAGGACTTGGCTAAAGAGTTGTTGAATACAACTCATCTGCGTACCTTGTACTTGCGTGATTGTGAGCTCGGTCCCCTGAGTTTGATAAATAAACCCAAGAACATTTAAATTATTATTTTCTTACATCTTTACTTTAAATAAAATACTTACTAATATGTACATTGATCGAATATGTTACCACAATATCAATATTGCTACGAAAAAATAAGCTTGTTTGTAGAATGCTACGAAATATCGTAGCAGAATTGTAGCAGTTCTTACTACGAAGTAGGCTCGTAGCACGAAGTAGAGTTATGTAATTGGGCAATTTTTGAGAAAATACAGTACCTTTGTTCTATCGGGATTAATTGAGAGCACTTTGCAGAGGGACTCGCTTGGCAGGCCACAGACGATTTCAAAAATTCGTAATACCGGTCAGTGCACTTCAAAAAATTTGATGTCAGTGAAACTGCGAGCCAGATTGAATTTTTTTGTTACGTCGTCGCTGGAATAGCTATCCGGTTGTATTTGTCCTTGGAAAACTACAATGCAATGTGCAAACGATTTTGACCCTAAGGCCATAAAGAAATAATTTGTATTATGATTATGACGTCATAAATACGTTTTCACTTTCATGCATGTGAAATGATGAAGCATTGGCATTATTTTTTGAGTCTATGTTGCTTTTAAATCCAAGCAAGATGGCGTGAACATACATATATATTATCACAAGAAAACGCGTGTTTGAAATACAGACGGCTCGTTTAAGCTCATAGCTTTACAGAATAAACGCTGCTGCGAGTACAAGCGAATTCTAATAATGGAATTTAAAAGACGTGCCATCGCCTCTGTTGCGGAGATAATATTATTCCGCACGTTAAGCTACCCGATACGAACGCCCTTGGCACAGAATAGGTACTAGTACTTCGTGCAGAAGTATGACTTAGCAATTGTATTCAAAGAAATGTCTACTCAATGTCGTCAACAATATGGCGTAATTTAGCTCGCCTCAGAGTCAAGCACATTTTCGTGTAGACACCTACAAAAATCCATTGCAAGATAATTTCATACTTATTGCTCTGGAATATGATTCATAATACACCAAACCTATTCAGTGACGTAATATCACGCGACGCGATAGGGTTGACTGCTACGAGAAGCTTCTAATGCCATCTAGCGCCTCTTTCTAGTACTTTACTCATTCTCGTCCAGCCAGCAACGTAGCCGCGCGGCCGCCGGTGAATAAAACGCGCGAGCGTGTCGCTGGCCGGTAGCGACACGCAACTTGTTTTAACCCCTAAGTAAGGGTCGCCGCGCTTAGGCACGTTTTTGCTACCTACACAGAGGCCTGGTTCTACTCTGTAAGATGATGATAATTATACCCTTTTAACTCTAACACAATTGCTAATTAAATTGATTGATTTGTAATAATACTTTCATTCTAATTCTATAATTTGCAAGCTGTTTTTTTATTTTACTAACATAGTATTTGGTAATTAAATTTACTAACAAAATAAGTCAAAAGTTAATTGAATAATAAAATTGAATATTATTTACTCTAATTCCCTTTCATTCATGCCAAAAGGTGCGCGTATTTTTTTGGCAATAATTGATGAGGTCCTCCTAGCCGATTTCGACTACGGCGGCCTATCTCAACAGAGATTAGCCAACTGCGCAGGACATGTTATAGTGCACAAGTGTGTGCGCAATACACAGGTGCACTCTCTGTTCCTTCACTCTCATAATTCGGTGAGACGGCAGTCCGACATGACCGTAGAGAGATCAGGCGCAGGACCAACGGCTTAACGTGCTTTCCGAGGCACGGGTGTTAACACCACCAACTTCCTGACTCCGGGGCTGTGTCTGAGTAATTTCAAGACAGAAAAACCTAAACACTCTCGGCTCGACCCGGGATCCGAACCCGGGACCTCGTGGATAGTACCCAGCGTGCTGACCACTAGACCAGCAAGGAAGTGACAATAATTACTCAGCAATTGAAATTGATAAATCTGGAGCAATAATTAAGAACAATGTCAATAAATTGCAGCAATTATTTCGAGAATATTGCTCCATATACCTAATCAACATTGCTTGATGTCGCGAATATGAATTGCCGAATACAAAACCAGTTTGAAAATGTTTCTTTTTAACTCGGTAATAGGTACGTAAAACTACGTCTCGTTTTTGAGAAAGAGCCAGGCTGGCAAATTCCTTGATTTTTAAAGTTGCTTCCTATTGCATGGTATTGTGTAGCTACATATTGCCTAAATTTCTTGATGTGGCGCGACGTCATAGTTGGCGAGTGTTGGTTAGATTTAGTTGCCTGCGTAAGCGCACCCCCAAAAATTATTAAAAAAAAATCATTATACATACTCGTCACTCGTGATTAGAATACATAATTAAGCGAATTAAACAGACAGAAGGACATGGCGAAACTATGAGAGTTCCCTGCTGACTACGGATCCCTAAAAATAAACCAATATTCTAAAGCCGTTAAACCGTCAATGTCTTGAGTAGTAGAAGCCCTTGTATAAAGACTGATGTATACTATTAAATGTAAAGGATAGCACCTACAGCTTGCGCTAAGGAATTTCAAATAATAAAATTAATACATGAAAAATGTCTTTAGATGGCGTTTCCTACTCGAGTTGTAGATGATTAAATTTTTAGAACCCCAGTAAATTAAATTCAGGATCTTTGTGCTTGGGAACATACCTCTCAATCTACAAGATTATGAGTGACCAATTAAACCTTTTTAGAGTGGCCAGCACATCAAACTATATATTTTTGTTGCAAAATCCCTCCTATTATAACTGCATAAGGTCATACTGTTTATTTTGACGTGCGTGTATGTCGCGTATATAAAATGACGACCCTACCCTAGGACTGTGTGCACTGTTCCTAGCCAAAAATGATAAATTAGAAGTATTATGACGTGATAAATTAAATTACAATTTCATTTCAACCAACTTGTAGTTCACGAAGCCTGACTAAGCGATAAAACACCATTTATTACACAAAATAGGGGTAAGAACAGTAGACCTACTGATAATAAAAAAATAACAGCCTTCAGAAATATTGCACTATTAAGTTAGAAATTACTTTTTTATCGCTTAGTAAAAGAAAAGTTGAATAAAGTGGAGAGTGCATGTATTTTGTTAAAATATGGGCAGGCCAACTATATGAACTACTCCAATGAGACAGCGAGGTTTCGGAGTAAACGAAACTATCATCCAAATTTTACGATTTTTGTTGTTATTTTAAAAACTACGATAAAATTGTAATGGGATCATTTCGAAAGTGTTCCTTTTAAAACAAAAAAGAGTCATTAGTTCAGATGGGGCCTACTTTCTTTAGCTCATTTGTGGTTAAACTTAACAAGTGATATATTACGGCGTGACGTCATCACCGACGCGTATTTATGGCCGTGGATATACGTCATTACAGGGTTGCCACTACATCATTATTGAACTCGAGCAAGATGGATGGAGGGAAATCTCAATTAAATCACTGTATTTTGGGCTCATTCATCAATGGAAGGTGTTGGGGGAGACCTTTGCCCAGCAGTGGGATGATGTAGGTTAATAAAAATAAAAAAAAACATTTTGGGCTCAACCAGCTAAAGGGTTAGCGCTTTCATTTCAATTCAAGCCCCCTTACTAATAATAATTTTGCCATTGCTATAAAAGTTGAATAATAACGGCTAATCCATACTTAATATAATAAATGCGAAAGTGTCTGTCTGTCTGTCTGTTAGCCCTTGACGCTTAAACCACTGAACCGATTGAGATGAAATTTGAGATTTCATTTGAGATTTCATTTGAGAATTGAGATGAGACCCTGGAAAGGACATAGGCTGCCTTATATCGTGATATAAAAACATTGGGGTGAAAGTTTATATGGAAAATCCAACTCTTGCGGGCGGAGTCGCGGGGAACTACTAGTTTGAAATATTTGTGTCCACTATTTGTCATTAATTCCAAATTAGCCGTTTCATGTTTACACAAGTTTTATAGCACTGGCAAATTCATTATTAGTAAGGGGGTCAGACTTGTGCATATAGTCTTTTGTTGACGAGGAACATTTTCAAACATAAACGGTGTTATAAAAAAATAAAGAAATGTAAGCCTTACCCATTTATGAGATAGCGAATTTGAAATTAATGACACATGGCTATAATACATTGATTGTCAGTTGTCACACACTGTTTTTTGTTGTTTTTATTACTTGACTTGACATACATACTCGTAAGTTGAACCTCACTTTTGGATAAAAATGAAACTATCTTTTATATTTTTATAACTTAAGCAATTATTTTGCAAGTTTTTATGAAATTAAATCAAATTTCACTTACAAAAATTAATCGACTGTGTCATCCGGTGGGACTTGAACCCACGTCCCTTCGCTATCCGGGCGAGTGCTCTTTGTAAGTGAAATTTGATTTAATTTCATAAAAACTTGCAAAATAATTGCTTAAGTTATAAAAATATAAAAGGTTAAGCTGATTTCATCTTAACTGATGGTTAAATATTTGTAAAAATATTTCCATTGGATACATGCGGGTACATTCCCCAAGTATTGATGAAATCGAACGCCGGCTCACTGGCGTAGCAAGCACTTGCAAAAATTCGTCGACTGACTAACGTCCTCCGTAGCTTAGTTGGCAAGAGCACTCGCCCGGATAGCGAAGGGACGTGGGTTCGAGTCCCACCGGATGACACAGTCGATTAATTTTTGTAAGTGAAATTTGATTTAATTTCAATGAAACTATCTTTAATCTACATTGGTAGGTATATTGAAACTTTATTAAGAAGGTCGACAAAGACATTAAAAAAACTTTTTTATATAACAAAATTCTTAAAAGGATTCTAAAAGTTACCTTTACCATTATATTAAATTAAAATAAACCTCTTCGACGAAAGATACCTTCAAAGTGAAATCTTTACAACAATGATATAACTTATTATTTGGCGAAATTCAAAACAATCAAAGGGCGCATGGCAACATCAAAATAGAAATAGCTAAAATGTTGTTGGGATGGCAGAATAAACTGTAAAGCTTGTATAGAATTTTCAAAGCAAAGAAGCATTGTAAAGCACTAGGCTGCCAGCAGTTATTATGATTCAACACTTTGATAGGATTATCGTGGATATACTGAAACATATACAAAGCATTATTCCTATATTTTATTTCACTCATATCTTTGGATGCATGAGTACTGAACTTTGGCCTTATTACAAAAAAGTTAGTACCAGGTTTGAGCCAGGGCTAAATAAATCAGAAATGACTGACACATTCGTGACATTACATAAATCCTGGTTTAAACCTGGTACTAAGTTATTTAAAATAAGAAGTGATTATAAAGTTTTTATTCTTGGACCCAAACAATTATAAATAATAAAAAAAATGTCATTCTGCATGATATGAAAGAGAAAACAAGTACATTGGTGACATAACAAATAGTAAAACTTTTGTTTGACTGTATTTAAAAGAAGTTTTAAGAAAAGTCTCTTAGTGACATACATACGAGTATGTATGTACCAATAATGTATAATTTTATGTACAGAAGAAGTTCATGTCTGAATTTGTTATTATATAATATGTTTTTAAAATTTCACATAAGCTTACTATTATGCCGTATAACGTTTAATAAATAAGGTCTATTTACATTTCTACTGTAGAAATTTAGAATCATGGATTATATGTAGAATACTATATAACGCCATTATATTAAAGGTGGAAAATACTGTTATTACTTATTAAACAAGAATATTTGTAACATATTATCGGTAGGATTTAGTCAGAAAATTAATTAATCAAAACGTTATATAGGCTTCGCTACGAGGCTAAGAAAATTGGTAATTTTAACACTTCAAATATTGTATGTACAGTGAATTTGATTGAATTAATTCCTATAATTTTATCAGGTACAATAGACACTAAAATTCGCTCGAACGCTTCGATATCCAAGTATTACGAACTAATTTCTTGCTAATCGAATTTACAACAAACAGTATTGAAAGTCTCTCTAAAAAGGCTTTGACTTAAACAACAGTTTACTCTTGCGTTAAGTTATTGCATGTTGGTATCTTGTTATTATAGTAGGCCACGATAACGACCGGTGGTTTAAAATATTCCTATGGATATCTCAAACAAACTGACCTCTATAATACAAGTGCGCTGGACTAAACATTCTTTAAGAAACGACAAATAATCAAAGCGCTCCCACCGAGTGTACAGGGAACTAAAATAGAGTAACTTGCATAATATGTTTATGTCAATTCTCATTAGTTCCGTGGACGGTCACCACACGCTCACTACAGCCGTCAGCGCGCAAATGGAGGTAATCAAATGGAATCATTTTTAGGTTGACAGTGTGCAGTCCAGCGTACTTGTATTATAGAGGTCAGTGCTCAAACAGCATCACTGATCTTTGAGAGTAATCAAATCTATTTGCAATATATTGGTATAAGATTGATTGTCTTCTGTTTTCTTACTGTCAAACATCTATTATGAAGCCAAATATTTATCTCCGATGACCCAAGTGCTCCAATTCTCTACATGGGCCGTTTTCCTCATCGAAACGCCTGCATTATACGATCTTTTCCAAATAAATCAATCAATCAAATCCTTTCGTTGTATCGCGCTTTAGGTCATAGCACGGTTCGGCACACCAAACAATTTATAAGTGACCCTTTTATTAAGAAATATGTTTTTTTTTTGTTAGCCGTTTGTGTCCCATTGCTGGGCAAAGGCCTTCCCGAAACTACTCCATGCGTCCATGTTGCCGGTAAGGGTTTGCCAGTAAGATAAGTAAGTTTTTAAGAGATATGATAAGAAAAGAAAATATACAACAAGTAATGCCTAATTACAAGAACAAAATACCCAAATAATCGCATGTCGAAATCCGTCCAGCCGTTTGGGGTATAGGGTGTGCCACACAATTATACATACATACATATGTGTGTATGTACATACTCTCAAAAAACATAACCCTCCTACCGCAGTCGGGTAAAAAGGAAAACTGACTTAATGACTGACTTTTGTAAGATATGTAATAAGTCTGCCGAATGTACAGACCAACCAGTACTGTACCAGTCCAATCATTTGTTGGCCAGGTAAGCATTCAATGATACAAACTGACGTTCGCTTGATGGGTATATTCGAGGCCGACTGTACGCCCCGGCAATCGGTGGAGAATTGTAGCCGGCTTTATTTTTACACTAAGATGATAAAATCTCCCCTTAATCTCTTATGAAATGATAAACAGGCAAATAAGCTTTCTTAAACCTTAGATGAAAGGTAAATTTACTGCACAAAAAGCTTCTTAAAGACTTAAAGATCTAAAAGCATAAGTTCTTTGAAGTTTATTTCAGTATATCTGCTTACATACTTCAAACGAGTTAATCCAATACCTTTATATGTTTATCTTCTAAAAGAGCCGGCTGAAAAGATGTCTCGTAGCCTATTCTTTAAATATTGCGTGAGAGACTTGAAGCAACCTTTTTATTTTAACCTGTTGAATATATTAAAAATATTTTCATAAAGTACAGATTGTCTTCAAAAATAAATATTTTTGTTTATAAATAGTAATAAGCATTCGCTAAACATTAGCTAAACTGCACGAATTGGATTGCACTTTTCCTCAGGTCATTTTCAGGGGCGCGTACCTCAAAAGGTAAAAAAAACAGGACTCCGATTAACCTTCAGTTGTTCATCGGAAAATATTTGTTTTGCCGACAGACTTGAAACAAAACCGCCGAGTAAAAAATACTGCGTCGCTAGGGGGTTAATCTATCCATGTGTAATCGAACCTAAAAACAGTTTTTTCTAGTTTTCCCTGACTAAAACAAATGCCTGGCGAGGAAGATGCGGGATGCACCGGGTTGTGGGACGGATCCCGGGGACCAACATTGCAAAATGAGATATGAAATCGGTAGCTCTGTTCTGTGCAAGTTGCACACGAACTTGATAACATCACGTTACTAGTTTGAAGTTAGTGAACGTGTACTTTTAATCAATCAATATATATATATATATATATATGTATTTATTCAGACAAAGTTCATAGTGTTAGCAACAATAATCTTATGGTAATGTTAGTAACGGTTACAAGTAATAAAAAGACTAAAATTAATTTAAAATACATGACTCACACTTAAGTTCTTATACAAACTCGGTGGTACAGGTGAGGATCGAATTCACGATCTCGGATTAGAAGTGAAGTTTTCTCCGCTCGGCTATCGCGCCTCCAATGGGCTTTCTGCCCACTCCTATTTTAGAGGTCTGGGGTTAAATCCCGTCGTGGTCAGTTCCGTACGTGACGCGACCGACAAGCTCGGACGATTAAACCAGCCGGATTGGACCAATTTGTGGATTTGCACTCCACACAAATTCTTCCTTGAGGCAGACTTTTTTCAGTTTATTTGCGTAGCTTCATGTTGGCTGTCAATCGATTTGTACAGACCCGTACATACCCACTGATAGTGTATTAAAAAAGGGACACGAGACTGACATCTCGCATTGCACGGCGATTCGAATTTGATGCTCCGAGCACATTTTCTTTTACGTGTCAAATGTCATATGTAAATGCAAAATTGAGCAAACCGCTCAATTTGAGGCAGTCAATTTCCGCGCGCTAATGTCTCATCTACCTCTTTTTAAATGCACTGTCATTGTACATACCTACACAATAGATATTACATAAAAAAGCTACTGATTTTAAGCACAAGAATTATGTTTCCAATAAAAACAAATTAATCAATTAAAGATATTATTTGTGCAGTAAAAATAACGAATTAATAAAAAAACGAATATCTATGTACAATGACCAGCACATCAAGAAACCATCTTCGATGCAAAATCGCCTCTATAATAACTGCATAAGATGCTACACTGTTTAAAACAGCATTATAACGAAGATTGACTACTCTCAATTTGTGCTACGGCGTAGTAAGCACTACTGTTACAATTCTGCTACGGAATTTCGTAGCATTCTACAAACCATTGAACCATATTGATCGCTCTGACTGAATGTATTTTTAATTGACTTCAAATAAAGGAGGAAGAGTTCGAGTGTAATTTTTTTAAAGTATGTCAACTGATTTAACCTAATTGTAGAACGATTTTGTTTTATTACACAAAATTATACCCTTAGACGAAATGATGCTTCTGTTCCTTGAAAATAGTATATGTAATATAATAAATAACAAAACATGGAGAATAACTAGTTGACGAACTCTGTGGTCGAGTGGCTCACACACCGGTGTTAAAGGTGTCGCCACCTCTTGAGGGCCCGGGTTTGACCCCCAGTCGGGTCAAAATAGAAATCTTATTTTCTGTATTGTTTCAGGTCTGCCTGTTGTGATACCACCGTCATGTTCCACAACACAAGTGCTTTAGCTAATTTCAGATCAAGAGCAATGTATGTGATGTTGTTCAATATTTATTTATTACTTGCGATAACGACGTCACAGAAGTATTACGATTCAACAGAAACTAATTATAGTTTCCCGCTAAATTATGACGTTCTTCTAGAAGTTTCTGCAGGCAAGCTTACATAACAGTTCACTCGCTGTGCACTTGAGATTTTTCCAGTTAGGCGTGACAACCAATAACACTTTGTTGACGACTAGCGAGGCATATCTATACTAATATTATAAAGAGGAAAGATTTGTTTGTTTGTTTGTTTATTTGCATCGAATAGGCTCCGAAACTACTGGACCGAATCAAATGAAATTTGGCACAGAGATATTTGAGACACTGGTAAGGACATAGGCTACTTTTTGTCGCGATATAAAATCATAAGTGGGGTGAAATGGGGGATGAAAATTGGAATGGAAAATCCGACTTTCGGCGCGGGCGAAGTCGCGGGGAACTGCTAGTAATAAATAATAACATAAGGATCACAGTAATTCAATTCTGACTATGGACAAATATGGCCAATAATTCGCCGCGCGGATCGATAGTTCTCTTTGGCCATGTGGCGTTCGCTCGGGTCACGGTCCCATTTCATATCTCTTCTTCCTATGATTTGAGGTTAGTATACATATTAAAAATATATGTACGTACTTGATAACCTTGAGAGGATATTTACCTGATGCATGTTAACTTTAAGCCTTAAAAAAAATTGTAACAGACAAAAAAGTTGCAAATTAGTACAATTTAGGATTAATAGTCATATTTATGGAAAAAAATGCTCATTGCCGTTACAAACAAAATATGGATGGACAATCCGAAATAAATAACTGTAAGTTTAATTTATTTTTAAGTGTTTTTTGTTTTTAAATCAGTAAAACAGTAATTATATGGAAAGGATGGTCTACATGCTTTTTTTAATCTGGTTCAAGTTATTTTTTGCTACTTTTGATGGAAGTATTTTTCATACTTGCGTTACTTATTCAAGCTCTTATTTATTAAATTATGAATTGAACATGAAAGCTGTCCCATTCAATAGTTTTTAATATTTTTAACACTCACAGTGTTCTTTCTTAGCTAGCCAAAGGACGGGGGTTATAATCCTACCTGTGTGCGAATTTTTGGTTTTTTATTTAAACTTATATAAAGCTGTCCCTATTTACTTATAGGAATCACATAATACTTGGCACCAATATGATTCGTGAACTAGAAAGCAATAACTCAAGATCTTTATGCGTCTCCAAACTTTGAGCTACAGTTAAGTTTGGCAAGTTTAAGCGTAACATACTTTTGTTGAAGTAAACAAGTGTAATGGCTCCGTTTGAAAGGTTCAATCTATGAGTTGTAATGCAATGTATGAGTTAACATGCCTAACCCCTTCAAAAATGGAAAGATGCGGTGGAAGATCGACATCCCAAGAATAGTAGGCACAAACTGGATAAGTGTGGCCCAAAACACAACAGAGTGGAAAAGGTTAAAGGAGGCCTAAGTATATGGAAGGCCCACCATGGTAGAAAAAGGGCTGAGAAGATGATAATGATATGATTTGCAGGTAACTTAAAAGTTACACTTGGCCTGAGTAACTTAAGTCATATTCTGATCGATAAGTTTAACAATCATATTATCCTAAAATATGTCTTAAAACTCATTTTCATTAAGAGTTTACAGCAATATTGAATTTAAACATTAAAAACTAAATAAATAAAACCCAAAATGTTTATATTTTTACAGTACTAATTAAACCACCCACCATTATCAAACACATCAATCCAGCACACCCACACAAACTCTATTTCGAGCGCCCGAATCCGCGAAAAATTGCACTCATTGCACCAAATGGCTATAACATCTCTGTGTACGAGCTCGTTTACACGAGGACGATTCGTGATTTTTGACGATTAGTCTTTTTTCACGATTCGTTCTTTTTTTTGACGGCGGCAATGCTTTTTGAATGCCCATGTTCACACGGATCACGAATCGTGAAAAAGGACGTTTCGTCTTAAATCGTTTTTTTTAATCACGAATCGTGAAAATACACGTATTTCATTTTATTTAATTATAACAACAAAATCAAAAGCTCTCAAAAATACAGTTTTACATGTTTCTTAAATACTAATCATACAGCCAACATTGGATTTACATTTTATAAAGCTAAACATATTATAAGTGTGAGTGTGACTGATGTCGGCAATCTTCCTATGCAATTAATTTCAAATTATCATGTGTGTGTGTGTGTGTATCGTGAATTTATTGTGACGGATCCGCTGATGCCACCGCAGATATTTTGACGAATCGTAAAAAAAACACGATTCAGTATGCAATGTGAACGTCCATCCGTCATAACGTATCGTGTATTTTGACGAATCGTCGATGCCGGATCCCGTGTGAATGCGCTCTACGCCCGCCCACAGAGTTCAGCCCTGTATAAGGGCGGCGAGCGGCCAGCAGCGCTCACTCGCGATTCAGATCGCCACCCGACCGGTAGGGTAGGCCAGATACTACCGAACCCCGCGCGCGTATGTATCCGACACCCTTTATGTTTTGTGTATTAGTAGAATATAATCATCCTGTGCGTGTGTTTTGGATTTCAACTCTGGTAACGTAGATTTTGTGTTTTATACGGTGATAAGTTGGGAGCAGTTTTGGTAATGTAAACCGTTTGATTTGATTCGAAAATTTAACACCAATTGGAGGAAGCGCCAATTTTGATAGTTTTAGTAATGAAATGATTTATTTTCCGATAGTTTTTATTCACAGTTGATGTTATAGTTTATTACAAACAATTAAATAATATCTATCTTTACATAGTTTATTATGACATGATATTTATAGAGGTTCAAGTTTTAGTTCAATCGCATTCGTTCATTGAATCATTCAATATTTTGTCTTATTTTTCGAAAAGTAATTGTTTATAAAATTGACTATATAATATCGTGTTTCTGACTTGTGTATACTTTATAGTAAACTCTTTTTGGATGACTAAACGTTAGTTTTAAAACCCTAGACGAGTCTTGGATATTTAACCGAAATAACAAAGTTATTTTAACAGAAACTAGCTAAAGGAATTCTCTGCGTACAGTAGTTATTATAAAAAGGATTTTTCCGTCGAAGTAATCAAGCTAGGTACATTATTTCTTTGTAGGTTTTCGTACTAAGGCTCCGGGCTGACGGCTGTCGATCACAAGCATCATTAGGCTTTTAGCGTATCCCCAGCGGTTTGTACGGAAAAGTTATATTTGACAACACTATTGCGTATTATATTGTTAATGATTTTTCTCTTATTTACAAGATAAAATAAAGGCAGAGTTTATCAATACATGTTTAAATTTAAGCAGCCGCGGCTGTAATAATCTAAAAAGTAATAAAATATTTTTATAAGAAATGCCGCGCCGTCAACATCGATTTAATGGCTGTTGAAAAATTTGTTGAAGTCTAAGACCCGAGTTTACCAATATTTAATAATAATGTCCTCCTAGCCGAATTTCGGCTTCGGCGGCCTATCTCAACAGAGATTGGTCAACTGCGCAGGAAATATTATAGTGCACGCAATACACAGGTGCACTCTCTGTTCCTTCACTCACATAATTCAGCGAGACGGCAGTCCGACATGACCGTAGAGAGATCAGGCGCAGGACCAACGGCTTAACGTGCTTCCCGAAGCACGGAGGTTTTAACACCACCAACTTTCTGACTCCGGAGCTGTGTCTGAGTAATTTCAAGACAGAAAAACCCAAACAATCTCGGCCCGACCCGGGATTCGAACCTGGGACCTCGTGGATAGTACCCAGCGTGCTGACCACTAGAACAACGAGGCAGTCCAATATTTAATCAGCTGGTGAACATCAACTGGCGGTTTATTTGACTCAATTTTCCTAAAAAATGTATATTTTTCAACGGATGTTTAAATCAATAAAAATGGGTTATAATAATAATAATAATAAATTGTTTCAACAAACACACCAATTACCTAGCCCCAAACTAAGCGTGAGCTTGTGCTATGGTGACTAGGATAACGGATAGACATACTTATATACATTTATAAACATCCATGACTTAGGTATAAATGCTAGTGCTCATCATACAAATATTTGCCGCTTGCGGGATTCGAACCTGCAACCGCCTGGTTTAGAAGTCCGTGGCGCGAACCACTACACCAAGACGGTCGTTCGTAAACTTTACCTTAAAACTTACTCGCAAATTGTTGAATCAGTTAAATTAGGGCAATGCTTGTGTATTATTGTTAATAGCACATTGCGGCGATTACGTATGATTTTTGAAACGGATTCTATTATATTAGCCTTTCGCATAATAACATGGCTGACATTACTAACTGTGTACAAAGCACATAGTTTTCTGTATTAAAACTCCTTTATAGTTTGTCGATGGAATTTATGTTGTCTGCTTGAGGGTTAGTTAATTTTTGTTTTTGGGTTCGGCTTTGAAGTACGTTTTTAATTTTTATTATATTTTTGCTAATAAATTGTGAGCCCTTTACATCCCGTGTTTCTATTTGTAACACTAACATTAAATAACTATCACACGGTGTACATTGAATAATAATAAATAAAATAATACATTGTTTTAACAAACACACCAATTACCTAGCCCCAAACTAAGCGTGAGCTTGTGCTATGGTGACTAGGATAACGGATAGACATGCTTATATACATTTATAAACATCTATGACTTAGGTACAAATGCTCGTGCTCATAATAATATTTTCATATCTAGTCATCGTCCAGTAATATCAGATAAAACAGACGACTAGTCATAAAACTTTATTGCTGCTACTCCAGAAAGGTTATTTCACATCATATTAATGAATGCAGAGAGAGACTGGAAGCCTTCGAGATGTGGTGCTGGAGGAGAATGGAGCGTATAAGTTGGACGGAGAAGAAAACAAATGAAGAAGTTTTGGCTATGGTTAGGGAAAAAAGGAGATTGATGGAAACAATAGAGTGTAGGAGGGGACGAATGTTAGGCCAACTGATTCGACACGACCATTTTATTAAAACGATAATAGAAGGAAGAAAAGAAGGAAAAAGGAAGCGAGGAAGACCAAGAATAAGCTACATGCAGCAAATAAAAGAAAAGATAAATGTCGGGTCGTATCAGGAGGTTAAGAGAAGGGCGGAAAGCAGAGAGGAATGGAAAAAACTCCACCGACAAGAGCCTAGCTCTTAAATTTGATGATGATGATTAATGAATGCGAAAGGACATTAGATTAATATTACATACTTATGTCCTATGTTTTGTGGTCGTATATAATTATTGCGAATTTTGTGGTAGTTTTTATATTATTGCATCATAACAGTATTGCCACGTTGTAAGTATAAAATAGAAATCAACAGGTTATCTTTGGATAAAAGTTGAAGTGTATTTTTTACCTAACCAAGTAGTTTTAAACACTAATAAAAAGAAATAATAAACTAAATAAAAATATAAACCTGAAACCTAAAAATGTAAAAACAAAATCTACTCAAAAGTTACCTTATAGGCATCGATTAAAAGATTCTACATCGGTGTTATTACAAAAAAATTAGATCAGGTTTAAAATGGGTCTAAATATTAGCCGACAACAGAGGAATGAATGACACATTCGTGAAAAAACCTTATAGAGAAGCGCTTTTCTAATTGGCTAGCTAACAGCTTAGTCCTGTCTTAAACCCGGTACTAAGTTTTTGGAATAAAGGGGCATATGACTACTTCAACTTAATCTACATACATTGATTCGTTTCATGTTTTCGTTGGGTGTTTGAACGAGCCTTTTGGGAGCAATTTTGCAAACGTAACACGATTTGATTTGGGTAATTTATGGAAAAACGTTCAGTTAGGACCAATTTGAAGACCGCACCTGTACCCCGTTTTAGTATTTTCCAATATTAAGTGGTCATCCAGGGAATCCGGTTATTCTAATGTGAGGTGCCATATTTAGACACAGTGAATTCATTTGATCAAATAACTGCCACGTTGGTCTAGTGGTCAGCACGCTGGGTACTATCCACGAGGTCCCGGATTCGAATCCCGGGTCGGGCCGAGAGTGTTTGGGTTTTTCCGTCTTGAAATCACTGAGACACAGCTCCGGAGTCAGGAAGTTGGTGGTGTTAACACCCCCGTGCCTCGGAAAGCACGTTAAGCCGTTGGTCCTGCGCCTGATCTCTCTAGGTCATGTCGGACTGCGTCTCACAGAATTATGAGAGTGAAGGAAAAGAAAGTGCACCTGTGTATGCGCACACACTTGTGCATTATAATATGTCCCGCGCAGTTGGCTAATCTCTGTTGAGATAGGCCGCCGTAGTCAAAATTCGGCTAGGAGGTTTATTATTATTATTATTGATCAAATAAGTAGGTTATCTCAATTTATACTTAAAATTACAAAAAATATTATATCGGAAAATTGGTCCCGAAACATGAATTTTAACTTTAAAAAGTCATTTTATTTTTTCTCTGGCTTTGAGTGAAGTAGGGTTTCTAATAAAACTGCTAATACACACTGATATATTGATATTTTTGATTTTGTCGACACATAATAGCTAAGTAAGTAATATTGATTTGATTTGGTTTTAATCTTTGACAGCGCCTGACGTCTAATTTGAAAGCTGTAGTGAATACGATTGCAATTCCAAAGCAATGACATGTGAATTGACATATTTACACTATTTAGAGAGCTTCATATTCCTATCATAGATTCCTAGACGTCAGCTTGAAAGCTATTTCGCTTTCCTGAAAGCTACGGCTATTGCAATTTTAAGAACATGGAAATAGGTAGTGGGATTTTTGGTCTTTTGTTTCTCACTCAGTTGTCGATGTCATTACGGTAGTTCATTGACGTTCTATCTCTGTGGGTAAGTAACGGAAGAATGAGAAATAACCATTTTTAAAATCATTGATAGTATTTATACCAAAATTAAGCAAACCGCGGCGCGGTCGTGATTGGATGGGTGACCATTCCGATTTAGTCTCGTCTATCACAAGCATCTCCCTGCTTCGGAAGGCACGTTAAGCTGATGGTCCTGGCTGGTATCGGTTGATATTAATCGTTAAGCCTAGTCAGGGGCCCTAGTGCGGCTTGATAACATCTGACAGTAAGTTCAGTCAGTTGACTTACAGACACCCCTCCATCAATCCGCACTGAGCCCGCGTGGTGGAGAATGGCTCATACCTGCTCATAGTTTAAGTGACACCTTTGCCCAGCAGTAGGATCTAATATAAAATTTACTTTTTTGGTTGAAAATGATGCGCAGGGGCTGTATAAATCTAGGCGACTCGTGGTAAAGTTAACGTTATTCCTCTCAAAGTAAATTATTCATGGGCAGGTAGTACCGTTAATCTCATTGCCGGATCACCCTCTGTCTACTCCGAAATGAATTTGCCTTTTCATTAAATTGTGACAAGGGAATTATGGGCGAAACTACTCCGAATTTTAAGTTGGCTGATTCATTGTTAGAAAAAGACATATTGCAGATTTTTATTATTTAATGATATTATTAGTGATTTTTAGGGTTCGGTACCCAAAAGGTAAAAACGTGGCCCTATTACTAAGCATCCGCAGTCTGTCTGTATGTCTGTCACCAGGCTGTATCTCATGAACCGTGGTAGCTAGACAATTAAAATTTTCACAGATGATGTATTTCGGTTGCCGCTATAATAACAAATGAAATAAAAAACAGAAAATTATAAATATTTAAGGGGGGCTCCCATACAACAAACATGATTTTTAGCCGATTTTTGCTCGGCATTAATAATGGCAAGAGGTAGACGTTTGCAATGTTAACAGAATAATAATATGTGTATTCACTTTAAAAATGAATAAAAAAATAAAAAAATAATATTAAAGGGGGGCTCCCATACAAAATTGTTTTTTTTTTTCGTATTTTAATGGTACGGAACCTTTCGTGCGCGAGTCCAACTCGCACTTGGCCGGTTTTTTAAAGAGCTGTTGTTGGAACTGTTGTACCTTATAATAACTCTGGTTACGCTATACCTACGATTACTTGTGATACGTGTAGCCCAGTATTTTATACACATTTATGTATTCAAAATGATATTAAGTTGTCATATGACTCTTTTATAATTATTATAATACTTGATAATTATACTTCACTTATTATGAATATGTATGATCGATCATTTTAATATCCTCCAATAACTTTTATTAAAAACCTATGTATGTAAAGTCCAGTTTTTTCCAACGCTTCAAATACAAGTATAATATGGAAAGGTACTTAGATCCTGAGTAGATTCATTAACCAAACCTATAACAATCTGCTTGGATATTAAAGTACTCGTCCATGTACGAATTTAAAACCTTAGAAATGTTCAGATATTATAGAACTCGACTGTTCCAACGGTGTTGAGTACTCGTAAATTCTTGACACTGTTACAATGAATTGACTGCCTCAAATTGAGCGATTTGCTCAATTTTGCATTTAAATATGACATTTGACACGTAAAAGAACGTGTGCTCGGAGCATCAAATTCGAATCACCGCGCAGTACCAGATGACAGGTCTACCTTTTTTTGAAATAAATACACTGCCAGTGGTGTTATATTAATTAAAAAAAAATTGGTGATGACAAATGACTACTTACGTACCTATAAAATTGACCATCTACGACAATACTTATTAAAATAAAAGTTTTGGTACTTACATGCAAGCCGATTTAACCCATTAAAATAATAATTATTACGCTATTCAGCGTAGCATGTACGCGCAGATCAGCGGGCAGCTGTCAGATGCGCAGCACGGCTTTAGACCAGCGCGAAGCACTACATCCAACCTACTCAGCTTCATGGTAAAAACAGTACCGGTGGTGGACGCGGGTGGCCAGGTGGATGCGGTGTATCTCGATTTTAAGAAAGCCTTCGATACCGTCCGGAATGATGTGTTGCTCAGGAAGCTGGTGGACATTGGATGCACGCCACATTTTTTAAATTTTTTCAATAGCTACATGCGAGATCGACAGCAATATGTAGATTACAATGGCTCAGAATCGGAACCATATTACACGAGATCGGGAGTAAGTCAAGGTAGCAATTTAAGACCACTTGAATTTATCATTATGATAAATTATTTACCGGAAGTGGTTAAGCATAGCTATAGTCTACTGTTTGCGGATGACTTCAAATTGCTATATGAGATTAGGGATATTGCCGACTGTGAACGGATGCAGGAAGATTTAAATAGAGTAGTCGAATGGAGTTAAAAAATTAAGCTATATTTTAATACATCGAAGTGCAATGTTGTTTCATTCACACGATCTTACTTGCCGTTACTATATCATTATAGTATGGACAACACACCACTGAAACGAGTAACTGAAGTTAGGGATTTGGGAGTGCAAATATAATCTGATTTACACTTTCGTGATCATGTTGGTAATGTTTGCAAAAAGGCGTATAGGAACCTAGGTTTGGTACTTAGGCAGTCACATGATTTTACGAACATTGGCACCTTAAAGGTCTTATACGATGCATTGGTCCGGAGTCACTTAGATTTTAACGCGGTCATATGGGCTCATGCAGCGAAATATAGTGCAATGTTGGAACAATTACAAAATAAATTCACAAGGTTCCTATATATGAAACTTTATGGGGCTTACCCATTCTACCCCCTGATGTATCCCACGCTATTCGTGCTGGGGATGGTGGGTTATTACAAATTGGAGGTACGAAGGGAGTTGGCGCTCGCAATCTACGTGGTGAGGTTATTGCGGGGTGTTGTGCACAATCCCACCGTGCTGCGATCAATCGGCCTGTGCGTCCCGGACAGGTACGTGTGGAGACGGCGACGGCCGCGCCTCCTGGCGGTGCCTGACGTCCGAACTAAATTGTTAAGAAACGCACCTCTTACGCGTATTACCGAAGTTTTAAATAACGTGCATGGGTCAGTTGATATATTTACCTGTTCGTTGAGTGAATTCGAAAGGGTTACATTGAACTGTATATGTTACAATAGGTAGTATAAGTAGGCTTAAGATACAATATCGCATTGGGTATTACCTGTAATGATAGTTGTAAGAAAGTGAATAAATAAATTTAAAAAAAATAATAATAAGTACCTACGACATAAAGACTATTTTCGTTAGTTTTTAATTCTAAAGAAAGGAAATTTCTCGTGCCCTTTCTTAAAAGGGAACATATTGTTGATGAAAACTCTACCCTATTCAGTAAGCTACGGTTCCTTTTGTTTTAAAAATATTCTAGCCTAGAGAGTGCTTTTATACTAGGTCTAGCCTTTATTTAGAATGGCCTAGTTCTTTAATTAATAGTGTCTAAGGATCATTGTCCTTCTTATGTTAATGTATATAATTAAACCACAGCAACTTTGACTTGCGTTGGCCTGTGGCCAAAATCGGTTACAATTTCAAAGAATAAATAAAATAAATAAGTTGTTTTAACAAACACACCAATTACCTAGCCCCAAACTAAGCGTAAGCTTGTGCTATGGTGACTAAGATAACGGATAGACATACATCCATGAATTAGGTACAAGTGCTCGTGCTCATCACACAAACACTTGCCCCTTGCGGGACTCGAGCCCGCAACCTCTGGTTTAGTAGTCCGGAGCGCGAACCACTACACCAAGATGGTCCAACAAATGAATGACAACATATACATTTTTATTATTTTCATACTAACAGTTTTACTAAGTGATACAGGGTTACATGCAAAGGGATGACATAGGAGTGAGCCAGAATCAGTACCATTAAACTTCAAAAAAACAAAAAATATATTCACATGTCATATCCGCTATAAAAAATCTTACGCGTGAATAATTTAACGTATTCATAGAAAAATACACACGCACAATATCCGTGTTACGATCAACTGAAAAGAGTCCGCGTAAGGTGCGTTATCTTTCTATTTACTTTAAGTTTCGGATATTATAAAGTAGATATTATTCGAATAATACGAATAATAAATATATTAAATGTTGGTACCCCTTTGCAATGTAGCCCTGTGTTTACAGGTATGGTTGATCTTAATTAAAGTTTTCTGGCAGAGCATCCAAAGTTTTTCCAATGTTGTTAGTTTAATTTTGCTCACTGAACTAAGATCATCGAGTATATGTTATCCAGACTGTTTGTGTCGGGTTTTACGCTATCCTTGAGGATCCCAATCCAATCTACAGTTTCTTGATCAGACTCCCTGTGGGGAGTGTGACCGAATCACGTAAATTCTAACATTGCTACGATTGGCAAACTATTAAAAATTGGGTCTATTGCACCAAACAGTTATTTTAATAACAATAACTAAATATCTTTATTTGCGGTTTGGAGAAACCAACCAAAGTGTTCTGAAAGTGATATTGCTAACTTAATGATGGGGGCACGTACAACAGCACGTCAAGATAAACTGTGGCATCTTATGTCTTCTTCACAGTCATATACCTCGGATCGTGATCATTATGTGGAATGAAACACACGCAACGACTTTCTTGGCAATTTTAATGGAGTAGTTTGCCATTGTCTTCTCCATTTCACACACTACCCACCTAGTGTGCAGGTTTCCTTACGATGGTTTCTGTCACCGTTAGGCAGATATCTTTGAAAAACTGTGCTTAAGTTTTTATGCAAACTCAGTGGTACAGGCGGGGATCGAACTCACGATCTCGGATGAGAAGTGAAGTTTTCTACACTCGGCTATCGCATCTTATGTATTAAGGCCTAATTAGTCCAATGGCATCGTCGGTGCGCAAAAATGTTTAAGCACCAGCAAACATATTTAACATGCAAAGAGGGGATATTAGACCAAACTTCAGGAGGATTTTCCATCGAACCAAATTGTAATTTTGCGTGTTTTCGTGTTTCGAGATCCCTAAATTAATCTAACGATGTCCTGAAGTTTCTGGTAATATAGGTTTTAAACTCTTGCGAATGAATACTTATCCTAAAAAGCTGAGCTGAACTTCTCATACATTTGCAAAGTACCGAGCGTATTTCACCAAATGGGTAGTCTGATGCGATGGCCCCTGTTACGATACAACGAGAGTTGTATGTGGACAAAATACACCAAAAAATTGCTTTTTCAATACCCTTGACGCACTACGTCATACTTTGTTTACCATCTTCCACCATACGAGCCCATTTTCGCGGAGAGGAACGTGACGCGTAAACAGATATACGGAATTTGATTACCATCTTGAATTGGGTTCCGCACTCGTCGATGTGTGTTAAACGAGCCCTACAAAGTCGGAGCAATATTCGCCTTTATGCCCAAAGGAATACGGGAATAGCCGAGAAATACACGTAACGTAATTTCATCACGAATCCCATAAGTGTGATATAGTCGGAATATATTAGAGCCGGATTGATCACGGATTACTTTTGATCAAAGGTTGAAACGAGAATAGTGACGCTTTTGAAATATCGGTTAAAGTAACATTGATAGGAAAACAAAAGTAGCATTATAACATGTATGAGGAAATAAATACAATAATTTACTATTTTGCTAGCTAAATATTGTGATAACATTAAAATTATCGCGTCGCGGTGATATAAGATAATTGGGACATAAAAGTTAAGGGGATATAAAGAAAAAAAAACTGTTAATCTCCAATCACCATACAAAAAACTTATTTGAGACGTGACTGACATTAAAGCGGGTGCATTGGAATCTTAAAAACGAATTTTCTAAATAGCATTTCTTCAAAATTAAGTAAGTAAAATCCCATTGTAAGTAAAATTTAAATTAAGCATTAATTCGTCACAATATTAACTTAAAAAAGAATCAGAAAGTCTTAAAAATACCCACCAGGAAATTTGTTTGTATTGAGAATTCGTATTTATGTATTATTCTAGAATTAATTTGCAAGTAAAAAGATATTAACCTCAATTTCATATTTCATATTCTACGAGACACTAGACTGGCTTGTTTAACGACCTTTTGAAGACGTCCGAAGTCAACTCGAGATGACGTATAAAATATTAAGTAGTTCTACTCTTGTTATGTAATATCTCTAGATATTGAAGTATTCAAACACTTCTGTCATTAAACCTATGATAACTGCCAGCACTCTTAACATGTAACAGTCACTATACAATGAGGCATAATTGAATTAAAAAACAAAAAACCTATAGATACAGGTAGAAAATAACCTCCACCATTTAGAAAAACTGTTGAAACTAACGAAAAATAGTTTGTTACATTGTGAATTCTAGCTGTTGTGAAATTATTCGGCACTTTGACGACCGTTTTGGTGTAGTCGTTCGCGCACCGGACTTTTAAGCCAGGCGGTTGCGGGTTCGAGTCCCGCAAGGGGCAAGTGTTTGTGTAATGAGCACGAGCATTTGTACCTAAGTCATGGATGTTTATATGTATTTAAGTATTTCTATCCGTTATCCTAGTCACCATAGCACAAGCTCACGCTTAGTTTGGGGCTAGGTAATTGGTGTGTTAAAAAAAAAACTTTAAAAGGTAACTTTTTCGGTTCTTACGATTTTACGGCGACATAAACACATAAAAAAGTTAAAACTAGTATCACGTGACTTACCTAAAATCCTTCTTACTCATTCTCAATATTAATCTTCGCGAAGGTATCCCAAATTGCGTGTCATAACTCAGTCCCTATCGTATCTTCTGCAGCCCTGAAATCTCCGTTGGGAGTGATCTAGGTTAATACCTGTATCTAGGTTTAGGGAGTTGATTGACGGAGCGAGCCTACATACGCCTCCATTATTCACAAGGACTGGACTAATTGACAGCCTCGTGATCTACTGGCCGGTTCGCTGGCTTCACCAGGTCCAGGGTTCGAATGCGCGTCGGACCGAAATTTGCTGTTACGACTTTCAAAAGATGGTATGATATTCCCGACTCTCCGTAGAGTCGGGAATATCATACCATCTTTTTGACTTCGAGCTGTATCTAAGTTATTTCAGGATATATAAACCCAGAAAACAACTACTGCCTGACCCGGGAATCGAACCCTCCTGGACCACTAGACCAATGAGAAAGAATATAACATTGTCGTTTAGTATAAGCAATCTAAAATTTGTTTAGAAAACTATAAGTAATATTAAATCCGATTACCAGTAATATTGCGGGTGCCTCGCTGTCGCCGTTCTAGTAAATTGTTTTTAACTAGATTACTCTGAAAGTGATTAAAAGCTCATCAGTTCGGCAGCCACATCCACCTCAAAGTCTGTTCTATCTTATGTTTGAGTCACTTCAGTTCAGAGACGAATTAGGGCAATAAACGGTCCATCATATTAATTTCATAAATTTTTATGAGAAAACGAGTGACTGTCTGTAATTTCGTCTTCGAAGACTCGATGATACATAAACATAAATAGTGACTCATACTTTCATTGGCGTCCAAGAATCATGACCTCTTATTTTTACTAAGTCTTATGGTGAAGAGAAGTTTTCCTGCATTTCTGGATGTACTAATCCTATTGAGATGAAACATAGCTTAGATTGGGCCCTGGACTTTCTATCCTCATGCTGTGGTATGAACACCAAAATTCATTTAGCCAATTTCGAGTCTATACAGAACATACACAACGGACAAAAAATTTAAAAACATATTTTTTGTTCTCCAGTACTCCACTGACATCAATTAAAGCCTGAGAGGTTTTTGGTTTTAAAAAATCAATGTACAGAATTCGACTTTTATTATTATATTGATGGTGCTACATCGACCAAGTGTAAGCTACGTTTCCTGCGTACTTAGCAAATCTCTGTTGAGATTGGATACCTTAGCCGAAATTATGAGAGAAAAGACAATTATTGTTAACAAAATACGCTGCCTTCTACTCATCTAAGTGGTCTGCTTCAGGTATTTCAAATCCAAGAGCCATTCGGTTTGACAAATTCAATTTGTGTCACTTTGTTTGCGGAATAAGTGATGTCTTGTTTGTTACACCTGTTGATGGTGAAGGATGCTTCTGTACACAAAAATAAGACTCTTATTTATTTTATTATCATCACATTGGTATACTTTGTAAGAATTAGATTAGCAAAATGTGTTGAGACTAAAATAGTAAATAGAGTCAATAAATGGGTAAAATGATTTTTGTTAAGGTTTCTTTGATTGGACCACTGGAACGTTCATTGGACCACATTGTTGCTATCATTGGACTTAGGAAATTGCGTCGACCGGTCCATTGATGGGAACTCGAAAATTTAACGGTTTAAGGTGACAAAATAATAAAACAACAATTTAAAGAAATGAACATGTTAATATTTATATATACATATTTTATAATATTTATATTTTCTATTACCAATACAATAATATCAGCACACAAACAGGGCAATCGAAATTAAATTAATTATTTATTTAAAAATGTATTATTCCACATTAAAAAAAATTAGTTGACAGGTATTCGAAAGATATTGATTCAATTGATTGAATAAGATTCACACATTGCCATTTAAAATTAAATCAATTTATTTAAAATATTTATTATTATTTTATTTCACATTAGAAAAAATAACGTAGATCTCTTCGATTGATATTTTAAAATCCTGGTTTAATATTAGTTGCCATGTTTGGACCGGTCCAATCGAGGAGCTTCGAGGTGGTTCAATGATGGCAACTACGTATGGTTTTACAAGGTCAAATATTACGACTAAACTATAACTTTTGGACATTCCTTTTTATAAGAATCAATAACGTTGATAAACAAAGAACAGAACATTAAACAACACGCATGAATATCCTTAAGGAATATCTACTTACATGGTTTGGTTTAGCAGGCGAAAAAAAAATTTTTGAGCGCGCGAAACGCAGCGACAGACCTGCGTCAGCGACGGAGACTGCGGCAGAACTGAGACTACGGGGGTGTGACTGGGGGACGTATACCAAGCGTCTGACGCCTAGCAACAGTTTTAAAATCGAACCGTTTCGAAAATATCGAAGCGGTCCAATGAAAGTGCCGGTCCAATGATCGCAACCTTACCCTAATTCGATTTATCGTATATCAGAATTTGAATCGCGAGCTAGAATTCAACCCTTTTATTCCAAAAACTTAGTACCGGAATTAAGACAGGACTAAGCTATTAGCTAGCCAATTAGAAAAGCGCTTCTCTATTAAGTTATGTCACGAATGTGTCATTCATTCCTCTGTTGTCGGCTAATATTTAGACCCATTTTAAACCTGGTCAAATTTTTTTGTAATAACATCGTTATTGTTCTTCTTCTTCTTAGTTGGTTTAGGGCCAAGTCAGGGATCATTGGTTGAACACCGCATTATTGAATTCCGCCAACTTTACGTCAATTGTTTTGAATAAAACAAACGTCATGGTAGTGTGCTACACAGATAACGTTATACGAAGCTTAAAGTACCTGGATGCACTGACCTCTATAATACAAGTACGCTGGACTAATCATTCTCTAAGAAATGATAGATATTTTTTGTGCCGAATCAAAACGCCCCTACTGAGTGTCCAGGTAACTAAAATAGAGTAACTTTCACATATTTATGTCAACTCTCATTAGTTCCTTAGACGGTCACCACACGCTCAATACAGCCGTCAGCGCCAAAATGGCGATAATCAAATAGCTTCATTTTTAGGTTGACAGTATCCAGCGTACTTGTGTTATAGAGGACAGTGCCTGGATGTCTCTTTTCAAAGCACGATTGCATATCGTGCTTATCATACCTATTTAGGTACTGCCGAGGACTGCTTTTGTATAATTTTTATCAAAATGCAATTTGTCATAGTAATAATAAGTTAGTTTTACCCCGCCCAACTTTATGCCAGTAAGTAGGAAATCTTTTTAGACTGTAGGTTCAAGACATGACTAATTTCTATCAGGCATACCTCAGTCTTTTGCAGAACATTTATAGTCAGAATTGTACCAAGAACAAAAGAGAGTGCCATTATTTTCCTCTTCACTTACAATTCTAACCGACCCCATGGCAAAAGGGAGCATAAATCAATTATTCCATGCTCTTGGGGAACGCTACGGGGCCAAGTAAAATTTTATTTTTTTCTCAAAAACAAACTTATTTTTCCTTACAGCGAGAATATTGTTGCTTAAGTTTGAAATGATTGATTTAGTATGCATATCGAAATTAATTCTATCGATTTCGAATCCACAGCACATGACAAAAGTTACATTTTTGCACTTCACCACACTGACGTACATTAAGGCTTGTGTAAATCAATGTACAGATTATGACTTTCTATTTTAACTTCACATGGCCAAAAGTTCATATAAATTAAAAACCCAGGATCGCCAACAACGTTATGTCAAAAGTCAGAAAGAAGAAGTTTTTAGAAGTCTGCCTCCAAAAGTAAACTTTAAATGGATTTTGCAAAGCCTTAATGATAAAAAAACAATTATGACTATCACCCCTTACTGACTAACCCAATCTTTACTTACTGACCAAAAACCTCCTTAAAAAATCACCTTTTTAGGGTTCCGTACCATAAAAGGAAAAAAAAAACACTTACAACACGTCCGTCTGTCAATAACCTTTATCTCAGGAAAGCGTGGAGGTATAAAGTTGAAATTAACATCAAATACTTATGTCTATGGTCCCTTGAAGCTGTACAGAAATCAAGCTTTTAAGTCAACGCAATCAAAAGATACGGCCATTTATGCCCTATTTTCTAACAATTTTCAGGGGTATCAAAACCTATGGGATAGTTCCCATTGTCCTAGAACCATAAAATTTGGCAATAAGAAAGGTCGAACAGTACAAATAAAGGAAAAAATCTGTAAACCGTGAATTTGTGATTACATATCGTAAAAATACCTTTGTTTGTATGGAACCCTTAGTGCGCGAGTCCGACTCGCACTTGCCCGGTTTTTCTTATATAGGTGCTACATAAGAAAATAAAGTATTTTTCTCTATTCTAAAACAAAATATGAACCCTTAATGCCATCACTCTCGAACACTAACTGATTTATATTTTGTCTTCACAAACATTTGTCGTTTCCCCTGGGCGTCAAGAGTTAGGTAGCTAGGCCCAACATAAAACGGATAAGTGACATTGCCAAACTTATTTGACGAAAGTTCGGTCTCCGCGGGCACAACCTAAAAAGCCTTGTAGCCGAACGGACGAATATTGCAACAATTTGTTCAGGGTAGTGTTGTGTGGCTATCTTCTATCTATGTTTATGTCGATTTGTAAATCATATAATTATTCCCTGCATATATAAGAACGCAAATTACACCAAATAACATAAAATATAAACCAAAGAAATACTTAAGTAAGCATCCTGTATGCGCGCTCGGAATCGGTCGCGCGTTCGAGTAGTGGTAGCAGTGGGCGACACAAGATGCATGCTTAGGAGGCATAATAGCATAATGTTTGTTTAATTGTACGTAACTTATTCTTTCTTTTCCTAGATTGTAATTATTGTTAAGTAGAAACAACGGCGCTGGTATGCGGTAAAGCTGTAAAGCTTATGTTCATATCGTTCAAAACACATGTAACTTAGTGTTAAGTAGTAACTTAGTGTTGTGTTAAGATATAACTGAATAAATAAATTCAAAATAACTAAAATGTTACAACGGCTTTTGTAAGCAACCGTAAGAAACAGTTTTAACAAAAAAAAAATTTAAAAGTTTTACGACAAATTAATTCTATTTACTGCTCTTCTATATGAAAATACCCGTGTCTCGTCTGCTTGTTTGTGTGCTGTCTTTAAAATATGTAACACCTACAATATTTCAATACTTGATTTAGGCCCAGTTGGTCCAATGACCTTTAACTAAAAATCTTTCTATCTCCTAAAAGAAATAATTTTACTTGCTCATTAAAACCAAATTTTACGGATTACTTCACGATTTATTTACATTTTATTTAAAACTTACAGATAATATATACAGAACAGACCTGACGTTACGAACACATAACAGCGGGCGTGGTGTAATTTGTTACTAAAACGTTTTGATAACTAAACTACCATCACTCTGTAATATTAATTCATGTTCCTATTTACACAGAAAGAACTAACCGTGTCTTGAGATCTTGAAGTGCTAGGTGTTGCTTGGGTTTTCGCTGGAAGCGGATATAAAAAGTCATAAAAGTCATTTATTTATGTATGTAGGCCCACAGGGGGCACTTATACACGTCCCAACATATTATTTTTTAAGCCCTACCACTGCTTCGGGACAAATTGTGGGCTAGTGCTGAGAAGAAGCAGCGCAAGAAACTCAGTCACTATTGTCAAAGCCTCTTTTAAAAATAATGTTTAAAAATACAGAAATTGTTCTAGTGCGAGCTGGTCCACACGTTTACATCATTAAAATAATCGTCTACTTTATAATAACCTTTTGTCATTAGGGTATCCTTAAATGATTTGAATTTGTTAATTGGTAATTCTACAATATTTTTCGGTAATTTGTTAAAGTAATTGACACATTTTCCCATGAAAGAATGACCAACTTTTTGAAGCCTGAATTGTGGAATAGCAAGTTTATTTTTATTTCTAGTGTTAAAATTATGCGTATCACTTTTCTTTGTAAATAAATGCAAGTTTTTACGCACATACATAATATTCTCATAAATATATTGAGAGGCTACTGTTAATATCCTTATTTCTTTAAAAAAATCTTTCAATGAATCTTGAGTTTGAGGTTATAAATAGCACGTACGGCCCTTTTTTGTAGTACAAAAATTGATTCTATATCAGCAGCTGAGCCCCATAGTAAAATACCGTACGACATCTAGCTGTGAAAATAACTAAAATATACTAGTCTGGCCGTTTCAACATCAGTCAAGCGCCGTATCTTTTTTACAGCAAAAGCAGCTGAACTAAGTCTTCCTGACAAGGCCACGATATGAGGACCCCATTATAGTTTGGAATCTAAAGTAATTCCTAAAATGTTGTTGAATTTATAGTATTTAGCAGTTTGTCTTTTATCAAAACATCTGTTGAGGCCTGTCTGACATTAGGCATCGTAAACTTAACACATTTAGTCTTATTCCCGTTAAGCAAAAGGTTGTTAACGGTAAACCAATGCAATACTTGTGAAAGAGTATTATTCACATCGTCAAAAGTTTCTTTCCCCTGGGAATTTTAAATATAAGTGAAGTATCATCAGCAAATAATACTATATCACAAAGATCTTCCACAAAGTGTCTTCCACTTTTCAAATATTTTACTGAGGACCGGAAGAATCGATATTGGTCTAAAATAAGAGGGGTCACTTTTCTCGCCGGATTTAAATAGCGGTATAATTTTACTAAACTTCATTAGGCTTGGAAACTGGCCATCATCAATGCACTTGTTAAAAATTATTGCTAATTGAGGAGCTATTGTGTTGATAATTGATTTTATAATATACACAGATAGTCCCCATAGATCCTCAGTCTTCTTCATATTTAAATCTAGAAATGTTTTTGTAATTACTTCGGGACTGACATGCCTAAAGTGAAGTGGAGAATCGCACTGGTCGACATTGGACTTGAGAATCGATTCCGCAAGTTCTGAAGAAGATGCAAATTCTTTAGTCGTAGAAGGTGCAATATTAGAAAAAAATGACTTAAAGGCATTTGCAACTTCTTGATTGGATGTGACTTTCGAGTTTTAGTGAGAATGAGCTACTTTTTGATTTTTTTTACAAGTTTCCTTGTTTATTATGTTCCAAGTAGCTTTTGCCTTATTGTTGGAATTTAAAACTATTCTACGAATATAGTTTGACTTTGCTGCAGCACATACTTTTTTAAATATCTTAAAGTAATTTTTAACATATTCAATAGTATGTGGATCCTGTGAGTATTCTCTTATACTATTAAGTCATACAATTTAATCCTACTTTTATGAATACCTGGTGTAGCCCAGTCATTAAATTTACATTTAGCTTGATTTGTCTTAACCTTCTTTATTGGAAAGATTTCATTGAGTTGATTTTTTATTAATTCAAAAAGGTCTTCGTATAATTTATCAATATTATCGCAATTATTGGGTATAGTTGAGTTTACACTATTACAAATTATATCCCTAAATCTGTCTAACCTATTTACTATGACAGGCCTATAAACATTCTCCACAACACTTGAGGCATGACTGTGTTAAAATGAGACCTTTTGACCTCTATGATCGGAACTAAGATAACGTAAGATACATTTGTCGATTACAATTGCGTTGGAATCACAAAAAATATTATCTAGACAAGTTGCAGTATTGGGAGTCACCCTAGTTGGTTCCTTAAAAAGGTTAAATAAATTATAAGATGCAAAGAGATTGGGAAATCGGGTAGATATCTGTGTTTGTTTTAAAATATTAATATTAAAGTCTCCGCATACAACTATTTTTTTGTTTGATCTGCAAACTTTCTCTAATGCTTCTTCCATAATGGGTTCAAAAAGTTGGTAATTTGCGTCTGGGGGACTATACACACACAATATAATATACTGATCCAGCTCCGCACACGCTAGTTCAATAGTTCGTTCCATCGAGAGTGACACAATATCATTGCGATCTTTCCAATTTAATTCATTTCTTAAGAGTATGAGTGACCGAGTGAGTATAATATAGTAATAATATATAGTACATAATAATAGGACTAGGTTACGGTAAGTAAAGTTCCCTAAACATAATGATCTGGGTACGTTTAGGTAAAGAATGGATAGGCTGTCACTATTCAGATATGACTCATCAGGTGAGATTGCGCCCAAATATCTTCCTATAAAAAAGTAACTTGGTACAACGGAACTTCGGTCCAATTAAACAAATAAAAAGTATCGACAACATTTTATCGCCGGCCTCCCAAAAGTTGCAACACTACTAGAGGCAAGACTCGAAATATCTGTGATGATTGGATTTCCAATTTAAAGATTTGATTAAAATGTCTCGCGTTTCGAAGCTGTTTGACAGAGGTAGAACAAATGAAACAAAGAAATGCCTTTTATTAAAAGAGATGAAGACGTATTTCCGACTCAGGGATAACGTTAATGTTTCTTACGAAGTGAATTTCCGATTGGATGTTCCGCATATGTTCAAGAAATGTCTTCAGGTCGATTAAGGTGTTTATTTCGATACTTTTATAATAATATACAGAAAGAAATAATGAGTTAAAAGAATAAATGTTGGATTTTATCACATTTTGTGATATTCGCCATGTTTCATATTGAATTTCCATATTGAAGACGTGAGAATTGGGTCCTGTGTATCCAAGAAAAAAAAACCGGCCAAATGCGTGTCAGACTCGCGCGCGAAGTGTTCCGTACCATTGGTCGACGACCGTCTTGGTGTAGTCGTTCGCGCACCGGACTTCTAAACCAGGCGGTTGCGGGTTTGAATCCCGCAAGGGGCAAATGTTTGTGTGATGAGCACGAGCATTTGTACCTAAGTCATGGACGTTTATATGTATTTAAGTATTTCTATCCGTTATCCTAGTCGCCATAGCACAAGCTCACGCTTAGTTTGGGGCTAGGTAATTGGTGTGTTTGTTGAAACAATTTATTATTTATTATTGTTATTATTAACTTAAAACATTAGACAGTATAGGCAAAAAAGTATATATTTTTATTTTATTTATAATTTCAAAAGTATTCATCACAGGATACCCGAAACAATTTTAAATAAGAGTTTCCGCACCCGTTTCTTTACGTGAGTGATTTGAAGTTTATAGGTCCAAGACTTTATAAATTACAGGGGAGGGGACGCCGTGTAAACGACTTTGGCGGGCTATATCTCGCAAATGGTAAATTTGATAAAATAGTGTTGTTTGGAAACCACACCTTAATTTCATAGTCCTTTTCAGCGATACCCCACACAAGGGGGTGCACTCAAAAAAATAATTCACCCCCCCCCCCCCCAAGGGGGTAATTTTTTTTGTATTTTAAAAAATGAGATCTATATGTGAAGTATCCTCGAACCAAGTTACATGCAAATCAGTCCATAAACGTAGACAGACTAGGACGGACGGACTGAAGATCTTATAAGGGTTCCTTGTTGGACTACGGAACCCTAAAAAAGGAATGTATCGGATTAGAAAACTACTCGAATGCTGTTGTCGTCTGTGTGTCAGTCAAAAGTTCTAAATGAAATGAAGTCTGGACGCCGTGACAGCATTGTAACTTATTAAGGAGAAAGAGTAAAGTCAGTACTCCACCACGCGGGCTCAGTGCGGATTGGTGGAGAAGTGTATGTATGGCAAGTGACAAACCTTACTGTCAGAAGTTATCAAGCCGCCCTAGGGCCTCTGACTAGGCTTAACGAATAATACCACAGATATTAGCCGGGTCTAACTGCTTAACGTGCCTTCCGAAGCACGGAGATGCTTGTGTCGGACGTCACTTAAATGGTCGGAATGGTCACCCATCCAATCACGACCGCGCCGTGGGTTGCTTGACTTTAGTATCACTACCAAAGCGCTGCCGCCACTGCTCCACAAGCACCAAGCCAAGGAGAAAGAGTGGGATGATATAATAAGTGTTGGTACCTAAGTTGAACTGTGTTTTCTGCCTTTTACTAAAAATACTCGGATGTATGTAATAAAAGTTGTTTTAGTTGTTCAAGTGGGTAACCTGACGTGCTGCCAACTATACCTAAAACAAGTTTAGTTAGATCAGTTAGATTTAATACACTAGCTAAAATATCTCCCAGAAATTTCGTCCGATGATAGTCTGAGAGAGACAAGGCATTCTTATCTTGTTTTATCTTAATAATTCTAGATATATTAATGTAGAAAATAATGTGTCGTCCTTCGCTGTCGCAAAATGGATTCTGATTACAGAAAATACATTTTCTGAGCAGTACAAGAGAACAAAAACGAGCTAATGCTTTTCTTCCACTACAGATAGTATAAGCAAAAACCCCGTCGGGCGGCGATACGGCCTTATTAAGGGCGCACTTGTGTGGGACAATATTTTCTAATACCGTCTGGGAGATGAGTCAGCAAAAAAATGTGTGGTGACAAAGAAATCGGCTTTTTGTTTCCAAGCCCACAGTAAATAATACCTCAGAAAAGCTAACGTAAGAGGCGCTAAAACTAATTTTACGAAGTGGTAAAACAATGTAGGAGGCAAAACCATTGTATAGCAGTGTATGACAAAGTTTTATGTCGTTATTATATCAATATGGCGTATTGATAAGCTTATTTCTGAGAGCATTTCGCCGAGCATAAAAATGCTATGTGGATAGGATAGGGGTATTTTTCAACATCCAATCCTATTTCATAAAGTAGGTTGTTCGTTTTGGTATTAGATAACACTATGACATAATAATACGTAATCTGTGATGATAACAAATAAAAGATTCCTCATTTTGTTGTACAGCAGCACAAAGATGTGGCAAGGGTTTATAAATGTTTGGGTTCACTGTGGCCAATATCGATAATAGTAAAGTAAACTTAGCATAATGATTCCACTGCTGGGCAAAGGCCTTACCTCAACTATGAGGAGGTACGAGCCATACTCCACCAAGCGGGCTCAGTGCGGATTGGTGGACGGGTGTCTGTAAGGAAAGTGACCAACCGTACTGTCAGATGCTATCAAGCCGCCCTAGAGCCTCTGATTAGGCTTAACGACTAATATCAACAGATATAAGCCGGAACCAACTGTTTAACGTGCCTTCCGAAGCTCGGACAATATACCACACAATATTGTCGAACTACCTATTAATAGGTTTAAGTCGCATGTCAAAACTACCCTCATGTCTAAAGGGTATTATAAAATTCAAGACTATCTTGATGACGACAATGTATGGGCAATCCAGCCTGCACCAAACTGATGTACCTACCTTTTTATTGTATTTTTTTTTCCTTTTTTATGGCAGCTAGTGGTGACTGAGTTTGTTCCGGTGCTTCTTCTTAGCACTTGCCTGATTGGCTGTGTTTTGTCTCGAAGCACTAGTAGGGCCCAAAAGATAAGGAGACATGTTCGGGCCCCCTAAGGGCCAATATTATACTGATTTTTAAATTTTTGACGTTCATAAGTGGCATTTTCTGTCCTAAATTGAATAAATTATTTTTGACTTTGACTTTGACTTTGACTCGGAGATGCTTGTCATGGACGTCACTTAAATGATCACCCATCCAATCACGACCGCGCCGTGGGTTGCTTAACTTTGGCATCACTACCACGATACTACGATAATAGTATTATCGATAATAATAGTACACTATAGCAACACTGCGTCTTATCCACTTAGCCAACTTGATTATTGGCGACAGATGCCCCTAATTGTTTAACTTTGTCTGCTGTGCAGATTGGTGTGTGTGGTCGTCACTGATCATTGTCTATCAAATCAGTGACAACCTAGAGTTTCGTATTAGAAGGCCTGGTTGAAACAACCTTGTACTGTGTTTTCTGTGATGACCTCAAAAGACATATCTCGGGAATATAAGACATTATGGTCTTTCTCCGGTCAGCAACGCACCTACCTATAATGCCTTCAGCGCGTACTCATTTAGTTAGCTCTACGGGATGTTAGGTTATACGTGAATATGGACATCATTACATGCAAATTTTACTATATATAGAGATATCACCGAAATTGTGAAAAAAGTGTTGGCTATCCATACATCGAGGTAGCAGAATTATCTGTACGGAAGAGATACCTAATTTCGATCATGTACAGTGGGGTACAAGTTGTAATACACACATGGTCACATTCAGCCACCTAAAATATTAAAACTGTTAACGAACATCCTGTATATTAAACATTTTGTTAATGTCTTCTGCATGTGGTGTGCAACAAAGACATTACTAAAGTAATTTTGAAAAAAAAAAAGATTTATCGATAACGTGTATAAAATTTAATTTCTGTAGCTTACATACCTTGAACAAGAATTTAAAAGGCACGTTTAAAATGGAATTTCAATTCTAGCAAAGATTTTTTAATATTTCTACATAGCATTGATATTGGCGTTTGGCGAGAAAAACGTTATATTCGCATTTAGCACAGATTGCACTGAAAATAAAATGAAAGCACGAGAAAAGGACTTCACTTTATAAATAAACGTATTTAAAAAAAAAAAGAATTTTAGTATCGAATTCTAGGTTAAGTATAACATTTTTAAATGAATTAGGTACTTTCCTACGCTAGAATTATACTACTCTTTACAAAATCTAAACATAAACATGTGTGTTCTAGTTGAACAGTTTATGATGATCCACAACACGCTCATTTATAGATCAGTTACTTGGCATAGACTCCAAATTGTCCAGCTATCATAACTGAAAAAAAAAGTTCACCAAAGGCACAGCTTAACCACTGATTTGCTTAAAAAAAAAAAAAACACGTGGTACCTTTGTGGGAGACTAAAAATAAAAGTAAGAAGTAAAAGTAAAGTTAGCCTATAATAGATCCTACTGCTGGGAAAAGGCCTCACCTCAACTACAAGCCATACTTCACCATGCGGGCTCAGTGCAAAGCGTTGCCGCCACTGCGCCACAAGCGCGGGAAGACTGAAAGAAAGAAAAATAATTTATTTGGAACATTACACATAAGAGACTGGTATCTGTACTGGTGTTCCAAGGTTCCATGTCTGACCGATTACCCACCCCACGGGCCAAGGGGAGGTCAGCTCAAAGCGGCCACAGAAGGCAAAGCGGCCATGACTCCGAATAGGGTTCTATTAAATGTCGTAACGAACTTTACCGGTTCGTCTTACAGCTAACCTTCCGCTCCGCCCCGACCAGTCTTTCGGCACCGGTCACTGCAAGCGCGTGCGTGCAGTGACGATTTTTAAATATTTGGTGGTGGTTTCCTTAAAAAAATGCGAGGTAAGTCCAGCATGTTTTGATCTAAACCGTGCATAACTCATTACTTTTATCTAATGCGCCTTAACACTCATTTATTAGACTATGTTTGTGTATTATTTGCTTACAAAGTTAATGTACGATATGACAGCAGTTAATTTTTGAAATAAAGTACACGAAAAGGGCAAAGCGGCTCGGGCAAAGTGGCCAACTTGCCCTTAAATAAATGTGAAATATTTCGAATTATAATACTTGATTATTTTGTTTAGATGGTCAACAATTATAAATGAAAAACTACCAAAGGGTTATGGGGTGAAAGTACAATGGCGAAAGCAATTAAAGTGGTGAAGGAACAACAAGGCTCAATTTAATCTCTAGCAATAAAATTTTAAGCTATTTTTGTTTTTTTATAACGTTGGAAAACATATTTATTTTAGTTATTAATAACACAGTTGATTAATAGTGCCATTAATTTTAAGAGTTTAAATGTGTAAATGACACCAAAGGTTTTATAAAAAATATCTACATGTCGATTTTAAACTATTTTTGGCAATCTTCTTTTTTCGAACACTACCTACCATTATACCTACCACTATCTTTGGTCAAAAAATGTACATTTCTCACACATTTCTGTACTGGCCGCTTTGCCCTTACCCCCATGGCCGCTTTGGGCGGCACCTTGGGCAAAGCGGTTTTTTGCCACCTTTTTGTAATTTACGTGTCATAATTGTATTTTCAACTTTTTGTAGATTTGGATTGCGCACAATGAAGAACAAATGTTTTTTCTACCTATCAGTATAAAAATCTTATCGAAAATCATTTTATTCAGTAGGTTTTTTACACCTCAAAGTAAAGGTGGCCGCTTTGAGCTGACCTCCCATTAAACAATTTTCATTTTTTAATAAAAAAAAGGTTTGCTCTTGACTCTAGACTAAGCCAGACTTGGCTTAGACAGAGTTGAAAGTGAAGTGAGCTCACCCAGAAGGTTCTGGCACTCCTACTCACCGACGGAACACAGCAAGCTGCTTGGCACCAGTCTCCGGTAGGAGGGTGGTAGCTATCAGGCGGCACCAAATAATGTATCCACTTTTGATTACCTTTTTTAAAGATTGCTATGTCACCTTGTCTTGTCATATACAGTCGCTCCTTGTGTAGACGAAGCTCATATTAACTTCCTAGCAAACTAGGACGAAACTTTGTTTGCAACAGTAATTGTATGAGTTCTGAAACTTCAATATTTGCAAGCTTCAGTCTAAAGTCAAGTGCACATATATCTCGTCTTAAACGTCGTGAGGTCAACCATATTAGTACAGTCAGAGAAAATATGCACAGCATGCGTTATAGATAGATAACTCTTTGTTGCACACCATAATAGAAAAAAGTGCAGCAATTCACACAGAAGAAGAGTTTCAAAGAAAGAAAATACATTTATTAATGAAAGGACATCACATAACACACGAAAATAAAAAACAACGTAAAGGTCACGATTAAAAACAAAATCCATACTTAATATTATAAATGCGAAAGTGTGTCTGTCTGTCTGTTACCTCTTGACGCTTAAACCACTGAACCGATTGAGATGAAATTTAGTATGGAGACAGTTCAAGACCTTGGAAAGGACATAAGCAACATTTTGTCACGATATAAAAACATTAAGGGGGTGAAATGGGGGATGAAAGTTTTTATGGAAAATCCAACTCTTGCGGGCGAAGTCGCGGGGAACCACTAGTTATAAATACATTAAAGATTTTAAACGCAGCTGGCCTCCTAACTTGAATGCTTTCTTCAATAGTTAAAGATTCCAGGAAAGTAATAATATGTTTTAGACTACGCCAGGAAGCAATGGTAGCATTTGAAACAATAAAAATTACAATGCATATTATGCCATTGCCTTGGGTTTGTATTTCAGTTAGGTGGTAGGGCAGCTGTACTTAAAAGCCCAGCGAAATACGTCACGCACATCTGACGCCTATATTGGCAGCTGCCAATATAGGCGTAGACTGAGCTCAGTCTGATACACCGTAAAGAAGAGACTTTACTTACGTCAGCTTTCCTGAAGAACATAAAAAGTCAGCCTATATAGATGTCACTGCTGCTTACCTCAACTATGAGGAGGTACGAGACATACTCCACTAGGCGGGCCCAGTGCGGATTGGTGGAGGGGTGTCTGTAAGACAAGTGACCAAGCTTACTGTCAGATATTATCAAGCCGCCCTAGGGCCTCTGACTAGGCTTAACGACTAATACCAACAGATATTAGCCGGGAGCAACTGTTAAACGTGCCTTCCGAAGCACGGAGATGCTTGTGTCGGACGTCACTTAAATGGTCGGAATGGTCACCCATCCAATCACGACCGCGCCGTGGGTTGCTTAACTTTGGTATACCAAAGCGCTGCCGCCACTGCGCCACAAGCACCTCATAGAAGAACATAGAATAAGTTTTATTATTATTATTATTCCAGTGATCAGGAAGGCAGTTGAGGCAACTTATAGCTGTATCCTGCTTACATGCCTGTAACTGTAGCTGTATTATAATTTTATATTAATAATTTTAATATATTCTTTCTGGTCGTTCCCTCAATGCTGAGGATCGTGACTGTATGTCAATCTTCTCCACTCGGTCCGGTTCTGCGCCATGAGCGGTACATCGCTCCCTGTATCTGGCCTCCAGTCACCTCCTTGAGTTGATCCACCCATCTAGCTGGCGCTCTTCCTCTAGCGCGCTTCCCCTCCATTTGTCCGAGAATTATGAGTTTCTTCTTGAAGTGCCTGTGTCTTATCAGTCTTATTCAAATCAACTTCAATTTTCGACAGAATCTGAGTTGTTGTTTTGTAATCATATTGTTAAATCACGTTCCTTAATCCTAAACGACTTTGTTAACCGTCTTGAAATTAGTTTGAATCGAATATTAATTCTAAGCTTGGCAAAACATGGAATCGAATCAACCCTAGAAAATTTCAATAAGAAAATCCTTAATCGAATTATTTTTATTAGACAACCGTCTTGGTGTAGTCGTTCGCGCCCCAGACTTTTAAACCATTGCGGTTGCGGGTTCGAGTCCCGCAAGGGGCAAATGTTTGTGTGATGAGCACGAGCATTTGTACCTAAGTCATGGATGTTTATAAATGTATATAAGTATGTCTATCCGTTATCCTAGTCACCATAGCATAAGCTCACGCTTAGTTTGGGGCTAGGTGTGTTGTTGAAACAATTTATTTATTTATTTGGGCAATAGGTCATGTGTTTATATTATAATAAGACTAGCGACCCACCCCGGCTTTGCGCTCTGGTATTCAAGTTAGAAAGCGTATATAAGCTCGCGGATCCAAGCGATTTAGCTATTCCATACTTTTTTAAGGCCTATTATCTGAGATGAAAGCCCACTTGCATAAGTCTGAATTAGCTGATCCGAAAGATCCAATTGCGCTAGACCGGATTAGCTAATCCGGACTGGCGCAAGTGGGCCTTAACCTGTTGGACCATTAAACCCACCATGGGATTAGTATGGATTGGGTACCACAACAACACAGTTTACTAATGATTAAGATTTGTTTCACCACCTAAAAATATTGTCTTCCATATTTTCCAATGATAAAGCCTACCATCGCGGTAACTCGTCGCTAGGATTAGTATAAATCGTTCTAAGCGTGATCGGCTAGGCACCTCATTTGTTATGTCACCGGCGACCCGCGACTACCGGCGTCTCCGGTTTACCCCACTTTTGGTAAGTTTACCCCACTTTTCAGCATTAACGCCCTTAGGCTGCCTGTTCATCGGAGCGGAGCGAGGCCGCCGAGCGGAAAAACGGAGAAATATTAGCCAATAGGATTGCACAAAATCTCCGCTTCTCTTCAGTGGACACGGAGTTGCGAACTAGTTTAAAAATTCATACAAAACCGGAGCGGGAAAGCTAAGCGGGGAAGCGGAACGGGGAAACCTTGCGGCCTAGTTTCTTATACTGAAAAATACAGCCAGGAACTCCACTCACTCCTTTCCGCTGCCTCGCTCCGCTTTGGTGGACAGACACAGTACGCAACTCCGCTCCGCCATACCCTGGTTCTCCGCTCCGCTTCGGTGGACAGGCAGCCTTAGAGTAGTCTAATCCGGAATCATAGGTCAATTTGCACCGCTTGGCTATTTAAATGCATTGAAGTATTAAGCTCCTCTCATGAATATCAGAGAATGAAATTCGTTGCATTTTGAATAAAAATATGTTATTTTCGTTATTATGATTTCAGTCGTCACTAAGAATCTCATTAATTATGAGTTTGAGGAACAGAAACAATCAAGTTGCCTATATTAAGATTTTTTAAAACGCTATCACCATAGCATAAACAGTAATTAAAAATCTGCCAAAATAAAATAGAAAACCTCGCAACGGAACTCTGAAGATGTAGAAGTATTTATCTAGCAGTAAGACACAATCTTAATTAGGTTTTATGCACCAAGTAATGCTTTCTTAGTTTGATTAATTAGCCGAGCTAGAGCGATGAGTGATGATGGATGCGCCAACATGGGGCTGTTATATTTTCATAACAAATGGCTCGTCTTGTTGAGGGTTCATGATAATTTTAAGATATTGGCTGCAGAGGACGTTAAAGAGAGTAATAAAAATATTTTAAAGTGGGTTTATAGATTTTTACGGAATACATCCGCGATTGAATAAAAAATAATATTTAAACCATCTTACATAATGCATGCCGAGATATTATTTTTGCAGACAACACACAACAGCCTGTTTCATCATGTGTGAGAAAGATTCCATCTGATCCATAAGTGTCAAACTATCAGTCAAGTAAGCTATTCATTAGTATCTTATCAGGAAGGTATCAAATTGGGACTATAAAAAAATAAATTTTCCTTATTTTCTTTTGTGAAATGCTTGTGCTAAAATCCCGAACCCAACTAACTAACTGTACTGAAACGTCTGCCACTTCGTCATCTAACAAATTCCAAATCATCCATCTTGCTCGTACACATTTCTTCCATGACGTCATAATTATCATAACTCGTAATAAAATCAATCCCACACGTGCAGGTCATAGGCCAACGTATGTCGTACGCACATATTATGGTTTACTACACCTTTGTCATCAATTGAACTTGCCTGAATGAACCTGGAACATCAAAGCATTCTCCATACATGAGCGCATGTGATAGCAAATTGGACTTCAAGCCCCAAAAAAAACCTTCAATTGACTGTTAAAGAGATGAGAATTCTGACCATATAATACTTTGAAGTAATTTTATCAGAAAATAATAACTTTTTATCACTTCGACGTTTACCCAATTAAGTACCTACATTTAGATCGTAAAATGAGATTTTATTGGCAATGTGGGCAAATAGACGCATTTTATGTACTTGTACCTACTCTTATTTGCAAAGTTTGTTTTTATGAGACTATGAAATTTAAATACTACTACTACTACCGTACCTACTATACACGCTGAAATTTTAAGCCGATCGTCCACCGCCAACTAAACTAAGTTAGTTCAGCTTAGCTCGCGTAGTTGAGCCAGATTTTCATACATTGCCGTGGACGCATATGTATGAAAAACTGGCTCAACTATGCGAACTAAGCTGAACTAACTTAGTTTAGTTGGCGGTGGACGATCGGCTTTAATGTTTGTTTTCCCGCAGTAAAATTAGTGCAGTTTATGCTGTATTGCTTAGTGCGTAGAGCTTCTTTTGCTTTAAAATTTGATTTCGTGCGGCAAGCAGTTCCCAAATACGTGAATAATCGTAAAAGAAACTATATTTTCTCGTTTTCGAGTTGATGACTATTTTTTTGATTACTTTGAGAAAAAAAAATATTTAGTTTTAAAAACAATCTCGCATGATTCGATAGTACTACTAAAGGTAAATCGTTCTGCTGCGGGAAAACAACCAGTAACATTTCAGCGTGTATATTCCGTACCTACATGTTGTCTGTGACTGTGATGTGCGCTTCACAATGTTATTATTATTATTAGTTATCAGGCAGGCAGTTGAGATTACTGATAGCTGCACTGTATCCAGTTTTTCATATTAAGTTGAGCGTGTTTAGATGAGCGTAAAGTCGGTTTTTAAATTGATTGTTGTTGCTTAGAAAAAATGCCAGCGATATTTTTTTAATGCAAGAACTAACATACAGAAAGGGTGACTTTTTAATCACCATCCAATTTTTTTGTAAGCATTAGATATCGTTTATAGAACCTATTTCTATACTATATAATATTATAAAGAGGTAAGATTTGTTTGTTTGTTTATTTGCATCGAATAGGCTCCGAAACTACTGGACCGAATTAAATGAAATTTGGCACAGGGGTAGTTTGAGACACCGGAAAGAATATAGGCTACTTTTTGTCGCGATATAAAATCATCAGGGGGCTGAAATGGAGGATGAAAATTTGTATAGAAAATCCGACTTTTGGCGCGGGCGAAGTCGCGGGGAACTGCTAGTATAAAATAAAATAGGTCACTTGACCAAGGTCAAGTTCAGTTGTCACAATAAAATGTTTTTCCCAAATTCTGTATGCTTTCGTATAGAATCGCGTTTTTGCGTATGATAATAATAATAATAAATTGTTTCAACAAACATGCCATTACCTAGCCCCAAACTACGAGCTCGTGCTATGGTGACTAAGATAACGGATAGACATACTTATATAAATTTATAAACATCCATGACTTGGTACAAATGCTCGTGCTCATCACACAACCATTTGCCTCTTGCGGGATTCGAACCTGCAAACGCCTAGTTAAGTAGTCCGAGCGCGAACCACTACACCAAGACGGCAAGAAGAAGATTGATTTTAAAGTAAGACTCCTCATCTAGCTACATTATCAAATCCTCTTTAGCAGAACCATTCACCCACCGAATGGGTTTCTCATCGTAATTATGGCACGGAACCGCCTCGCGAGCGGTCATTGACCTCAATAGGCACTTATATGGGTCAACTGTAGCTAGGGTTGCCACCATTCTTTGGAGGTAAAATAGTGTTTTCCCGATTCCGGAAGCAGGGTTATGTTTTTCGGGAGTATGTATGTATATCTGTTTGTACAAATGTTTGGCACGCCTTACAGCCTAAATGGCTAGACATTTTTTGACATATGAGTTGTCGTTGAATTTGTCCTAATTGTGAGAGTGACATAGGCTATATACATTTAAAAAATGGCGCCCGCAAATGGAAATAAAGGGGAGAGGTGGGATTGATTTTTCCTTACCATAGCAATATGGGTAACAAATGAAAGCCAGTAAAAAGACCATATAATAATTCTTGCAGTCTGGTGTTTTGATTTTTCTATGATTATGTTTGCTTGTTTTAGTATTAAACATTGCAATAAATATTTTTGGGGAAATTCAGAAAAAAATAGTACACAGGGAGCGAAGAACGATGTGAATGCGTTACGTTCTAAGTTCCAGTCTCAGTTACTACATAAAAAAGCACGATATCTGAATTATCTACGATAATATAGTAGTATTCGTACTATATTATTTTCCTATATGGTAAAATTGACTGAAATATAGCACGATACTGTACTAGTACGCGTGGCAACCCTAACTATTAGCCTCTTAATATCGACTTGATATTGAGTTACATGGAATCGATGGTAGAAATGATGAAAACCCTATTAGATGGTGACTGTGCTCAATTACAACAACTTTTTGTATGAAACCATTTTTGAGTAAAAAAATGTTTGTAATAAAATCGTCTAACGAAAAATAGCTAGCGAATCATTTCGTATGGAAAAATAAACTATTTTGAGATTTGGTTTTCTCCCTGGTCATGTCGGGCTGCCGTCTTAACGAACTCTCCCTTTCTCTCTGTGTGTCGTTTCCTCATTTCTGAGGGTCGCGACCTCCATGCATGATTTTTACCTGGCTCTTCAAAGCCCTTGGAGCCAAGGACCCTTTAAGAAGCCTTGTTGTTTGTTTGTCTTTGTTTGATCTCACCGAACTATGAGAGTGAAGAAAAAGAGTGCAACGGTGTATTGCGCACTCGCTTGTGCATTATCTTCTGCGTACCTAGTTGATTTCTGTTCTGGCCACCGAATTTCAGTAGAAATATATATATTTGTGTGTGAGAGAGAAAAAGGCTTAGGTCTTTTACTTTTTTTATTATAGGCAGACATTTGACCGCTTGCGCTATCTCACCTGAAGCATAGTATAAGTATTAGTACTCCGTACAGAAGTATGACTTTGCAATGAAATTCAAAGAAATATCTACTCAATGTTGTCAACGATATGGTGTAATTCATTTCGCCTCAGTCTCAAGCACATTTTCGTGTAGACACCTACTAAAATACATTGCAAGATAATGTCATTCTTATAAGAATGAAATTATCTTGCAATGTATTTTACTTACTCTAGAATATGATTCATAAAATACTAAACCTATTCAGTGACGTACTATCACGTAACGCGATAGGGTTGACGGCCGCAAGAAGCTACTTACGCCATCTAGCGCATCTTTCTACGACTTTATTCACGCTCGTCCAACCAGCAACCTAGTGTCGCGCACCGCCGGTGAATAAAACGCGGGAGCGTGTCGCTGCCGGCTAGCGACACCCAACTTGTTTAGGCCCTTCCCAAGGGGTCGCCGCGCGTAGGTACGTGCTTGCTACCTACGCGGGAAGATACATAGGCCTGCCTGGAGGTAAGCGACGATAATATTTATTACTTTACATTACATTATTTAAATTGGGTTCTAAATAGTAGTAAAGACTTGATTATAATAATTATTTAGAGAAGAATACTAAATTATTTGCTTTTAACCTAAATGTAAAGCAAAATAATTATTTTTTTCTAAATATTAATAGATTTTCGCAAAGTAACGCTTGACTTCATCAATTATGTTTAAAGTAGGTAACAGAAAAGTTGACTCTCTTTACATAAACTTACTTATGAAAGAAAAAATAATTTGTAGGTTCGAAAGGATAAAGGAACGTATATAATGCAAAGTACATTAAAAACTTTGGGTCGTTTAGCGCGAATAGTTTTTTTTTTTTGAGAGGTTTTGCGAGAATGTTTTTCTTTCGGTTTCTCGCTTATTCGAAGGTTATGTGTTCATAATCGAAATGTTCGGTTCTTCAAGTTTAAGTAGGTAAAGTCAATATAATATTTGATCGGATCTTATGTATAGGTTTGAAGGTAGATTTCATAAAAGTTATTGATGTGGTAAAGTTACACTTCTCTTATTTACTTACCCTAACTAAAATTGATTTTGACATTGCCATCACATTTGATTATAATATGAGACATCTAATTTGAAATGTTTGTCTCCACTATGTCATGAACTGATCTGTCATTAATTCCGAACTAGCCTTCTCATATTTAAACTAGTGTTATAGCAGTGGCTAATTCATATCAGTAATTAAGTAGTTGACGACCGTCTTGGTGTAGTCGTTCGCGCACCGGACTTCTAAACCAGGCGGTTGCGGGTTCGAATCCCGCAAGGGGAAAATTTTTGTGTGATGAGCACGAGCATTTGTACCTAAGTCATGGATATTTATATGTATTTAGGTATTTCTATCCGTTATCCTAGTCACCATAGCACAAGCTCTCGCTTAGTTTGGGGCTAGGTAATTGGTGTGTTTGTTAAAACAATTTAATTTATAGTAAGGGGGTTAAGGTTTTAGATCATAATAGACCGTACCCATAGATAATATATACACTAGCCACCTATGTGTTTTTTTAGGCCCTACTTTTAAATTTTTAGTATTATTGTTCTTCTTCTTATCGTGTCGATGGTGAAGCGACTTAAATTTGTTGTGCCCAGTAATTGGCGACGTAGATTGCCTTGTCGTTTGCACACATAAGGTCTTCTAGGGAGCAGGAATCAGGGCACGCAGGATAAGACAAGAGATGGGACATGTCTTGTGGAGTGAATCCGCAGACACGGGACATATCGGTTCCATCGGAGAATCCCCCCCCGAACATGGTACCTATTATTGTTGTTAAATATGTACGAAAAGTTAATATTGCAAAAATAAGCTTTTTCATCAGACTTTTCTAGCTATGAAAAATGGTAAAATATACATAAATACAAGACTGAAAGTTAAGGAAATAAATAAAAACGAGCGAAGAGCACCATTAATCTTAATAAATTGGATGAAGTGAACGAATTGGGTTAAAGACAAGATATGGCGCGGAGACGACAGATTTGCACGTTCCCTTTATACTTTTTTCTTTTTCCTTCCATCTAAAGGCGACTTGCATTAATCATTCAAGGGAATTACGTGTCAACAGGGAATTTTGGAGCTGTACTCGTTTAGTATTTTTAAGGCGATCTTGAGTAAGTTAGTTTTGCCGTCGAAAGGCCAAATAGGAAACTCCCGTGGGATACTTACTTTGGAGTTTTCTTAAATATCTTTTTTTTCTCTCTTCGCACCGCCCACTATTAATTTCTGCTTAGCCCAAGGGTATGACTGGTAGAGAATGCCACATGGCATTAAGTCCGACTTTTGTGTAAAATTTTCAGTAGTGCAAAATACCTTGAATAAATAAATTATGCAGCATCTAAAATAAATCTTTCGACTGCTTCCTTTATTTGCGGTCAAAAACAATGTCTTGTTTTAAAGTTCGCTAATCGTACCTACTTTTTTCGGTGCCAGAAAGTTGAAATAAGTAATAGTAATACTATGAAAATTGTAGTGAAATGTGTGGTTCATAAATCTAATAGAATTGATGAATATTGCATGTTTTAAGGTTATTTGGTATTAAATTAAATTTCGTGAAAATTTGCAAAATAATTACTTATCTTATAAACATAATAATAGGTTATTTGGTTTTAAAGGACATTTCACTTCTGTTTGTAATTCGATTGACCTTTTCAAACTAATTTTCACTGCTACAATTAGAATCCAAATTGTGAGCAAATTACAGAACTATCAAAACCATTTCTATTACCATTCTACGAGTAATCAGAAATTCCATGCGTCATAATTAAAGTACTGATGTTACCAAATCATGCGTGACCCATTGCATCATAAATAGTTGAATTGTTCTGTACCTATATTTCTTCTGTATACTTATTAAGATTATTAATTTATTCCAAATAATTTTCCAAAGAACAATGGCAAACGTCCATACTAAATCATACTATTATGTCCATACTGAATATACTTCACATAAAAAAATTGACCAGGTTTTAATTAGGTCTAAATATAAGCAACAACAGAGGAATGACTGACACATTCGTGACATAACCTAATAGAGAAACGCTTTTCTAATTGGCTAGCTACTAGCTTAGTCCTGGCTTAAACCCGGTACTAAGTTTTTGTAATAACAGGGTTGAAGTCTATCGCTTAAACGTCTACATTTAGATACAGGAATCATCCTAGTTCAGGTGTCAACCCACCATTATAGTCTTTTGGTTTCTAAAAGTGTACCTTATTGAGAATTATTGTATCTTGATTATTGTAACTACGAGTACAAGGATTATGGTGAGGAATAAATGATGATTTCTTGTTCCGATGTTTCTATGCATGAGAGTTGATAATGAATTGATTAATTACATTAATGAATTTATTCTCACACCGTTTAGCAGTAAGGCTTTGGCCAAACCGCTGTTAATTGCCAAGCGTTAAATATAGATTAGATGAGCTAGGGTTATATAATGATTCTAATGAACCGTCACAACATAATGCATTTTGTTTGATTTACTAAACTAGAAACTTACTTTACATAATGGTTGTCTAGAAGAGATCGCTTATAGCGATAAGATCACCTACATTGAACAGCTTACTGGGTGTGTAAATTTATTATTTTTTCATGGTGTGCAATATAGAGTTATCTAGGCTATCTATCTACCTAATGCATTCTATGCGTGTGCTGATAGGACGACCTTCACATGCATGGGAATATGCTTAGCGGTGACATTATGCTCTTGTACTCAGCTTGCGTCTAGTCTAGCTTCAAGTCTTGATGTAGGGCTTCGAACTATACTCTACACTACAGAACCAGAGGTTGCAGTTTCGAGTCCCGCAAAGGGCAAATGTTGTGTGTTGAGCACGAGCATTTGTACCAGAGTCATGGATGTTTATAAACGTATATAAGTATATCTATCCATACGCACAATGGCCCAATCAAGAGGCTAAGTGCGGAAAACACCCCAGCGAAACTAACTAACATGTCTATATTTGACGACCGTCTTGGTGTTGTGGTACGCGCCCCGGACTTCTAAACCAGGCGGTTGCGGGTTCGAATCCCGCAAGGGGCAAATGTTTGTGTGATGAGCACGAGCATTTGCACCTTAGTCATGGATGTTTATAAATGTATATAAGTATGTCTATCCGTTTCCTAGTCGGCATAGCACAAGCTTACGCTTAGTTTGATTGGTGTGTTTGTTGAAACAATTTATTAATTTTATTATTATTATCCGTTATCCTAGTCGCCATAGCACTGGCTCACGCTTTTTTGGCTGTGTTTGGTTGAAACATTAATTTATTAATTTTACCTAGCTAACTTTCAAGCGGTGTGGCCGATGCCTTACGCGGTCCCCACAACCATAATTACTTACCCCGCCTGGGAGCCCTCCACAAATTATGTCAATTAACTCAAGCCAACGCATAATTCTGAATAATCCTGCGAATCTTGGTCGAGAAGGTTTTTTTAAAAGGAACACGGTAACGACTGAACCTTACTTACTTACCCTTTTAAAAGCAATTACCGGGTCAGTTAGTCAAAGAAACAACAAATAAAAAATATAATTTATTTACTTTCTCTTTATACAGGTAAATAAATATTGGATAACATCACAAAGGTACAGATCACAAAGATCACAAAGTATGTACTAAAGCACTAGTTTTATGGAAATCTAAAACAACGGTGTGTGGTATTACAATACCCAGACTCGAGACATTATAGAAAGTACAAATTTCTATATTGACCCGACCGGAGATAAAACCCTTAAAGGTAACTTGGCAATTAATTTGTACACATACCTCTCGTTTTTGAGAGACTGGTACCTGGGCCCTATTTCACCAACGCGACAGGCACGACAATTGTCACAAATGTTATTTTAAGGTTTTTTGTGATTAATATATAATCTACAATGGTTTTATTTATTCGGTGTTTTTCTTTAAACGCAAACCAACCAATTTCAATTAAGATATTCATCCGTTCTCTATTTATTCTTCTGTATGAGAACCCGTCTAAATCGCTATCACAACCGTACCTTTTGTTTGCACGGCAAAAACACTACAATTGGCACGCAAACAGACACAGCTCAGACCTCATGTCTAGAATTCCCGACAATTCTACAAATATGTCGGGTTGTAAAAAATATTCCTGTTTCACAACTGTACTGATACTGACAATTGTCACAGAAATGCTCGGAATGTTTACAATTTTTAGCCGACATATGTCACTGACATAATATGTCGGTTTGGTGAAATATGGCCCTGAAGTAGATTTCCCTAAAACCCGTGACACAGACAGATTGCTAGGACAATGAGGTACCTTTAAAAATAATAATTGTATTAAGTGCTAGAAATGGCAACATAAGGCCTAAGGCATAAGGCATTGAATTTCTTCACGAACTATAAGCTATTAGAGGCAGGGTTCCGTCGATGACGACGGAACCCTGCCTCTAATAGCTTATAATGTTCGACATTAAAAAAATGTTCTTGGACATATGAATGTCCAAGAATATTTTTTTAATGTCGAACATTATTTAACAAACATTATTTATTAAAAAAAATTATGTAACAAAGAAAATATGTTCTATATTTTGCCACAGTGTAAATCGTGATACAGAAAAAAATCCTGTGACAATCTTGTTCGTTTTAATTAAAGCAAAATGTGTGCGATGACTAGGTTCAATACCGATGATCCAGACACTATTTTAAACAAAAGTTATCTTGAAAGCACTTTAATTTGTTGCAAGTGCAATTTTTGAATGTCCTTTAATTATTTGACATCGTGAGTACAATGTGATGTAACGAGGTTCTGATATTTTAGGAAAGTATTTTTAAAAGAATTCACAATAACGTTTATCAATAGACCTACTTCCAAATTAGGGTAGCGCATATATGTATAGGGTAGCGCAGTATGAAAACGCGATTTTTAATGGAAATTTGAAGTATGCCTGAAAATAAAACTTGTTGTAAAATCGCTTTTAAATACGATTCTAGAATATTAGTACTTCGTTACATATCACATGGCGATTGTATTTTGTGGATATGCTTTCTTTTGCGCCACTCTTGCACGAAGTGTGACTACTGCCTACTAAATTACACTGTGTTCTGCTTTACCGATAGATATTCTTATTTCCCGGTGGTTTGTTGTTCATTTTATTGGACATCGCTATTTATGGCTGCGATTTCAATAGAAATGCTACCTTAAGCAAGATGCTATTTTAAAACACCTGCTCTTTTTCACTCTTCATGACAATTCAGTGGGCTAGATTCCAATGTGCCCTGTGTATAAGTTCTGTCCTTCTCTCTGTCAAACACATGAAAAGAGACAGATTATAATAATTTATAAACGTCAGACTAAACAGCTGTCAGTCGAAAACATGCAAAAACTTGTAAAAATTCGTATGAAATAGCTTAGCAATTAGCAATTACTTTTACGTTTCTTAATTATTTTAGCTTGGAGTTCACCACCACATATTTTATTTTTAATCTGCTGGTTTAGCATAATTGACAAATTTTGAATAGGAATGCTGTCAAATAACCGTCAATTCACGTTTACCGACTGTTTAATAATTGGTGAACTCGGGTTGTCGTCTGTCTTTTTCGTTTGTTTAGCAGAGAAAGAGAGAGACTGAATTTAAATTCAATTTTAGACAGGGCACCTGGAATCGAATTCAGTTTCAAGTTCCTACAAGCTGTAAGAGTTATTAATAACATTACAATGTCTTAGTGGTACTTCAGGGTTAGCTGTATTGTCATCTTAACTGATTGCTTTATCGGATCTGTTGACGTTTTCAATAGAGATTGATCTACCTATGTACATTTCTACTACAACACACTACTGGAATTATCTATGAATAATCTTATGGTTGCCAGACCATGATGGATCATGGTTTTCACCATCATCATGATAATTCATAGATGGATCATGCAAAACTGGATTTGTGGCTCTAAGTTTAGGTTATAAATGACAGCTCCCAAATGATAATTTGAGGGCATCTTTACCACCCTACCATCTAAATTAAACGCTTTGACGAACGAATTGCAATACCCAGAAAAGACAATGATAGCTTTATTGCTTTCCTGAAAACTATAACTATTGCAGTTTGAAAGCAATCGTGTTAGAAGGTAGGCCTACTGATAAGTTCACATACTTGGCGCGTATAAAAGAGAAAATAAATGTTTACAACATACAAGTACCCACATTTCCCGGCCCGACTAATCTTAGTCATTCCAATAAACTAAGCACCTAAGAAACCCTTTACCTATGTAAAATAGGTACCTACTTACTTGTATACATATCGCAGTATGACAGATGATGCCGTAATATAGTTTTATCCCTAAAGATATAATTATTTACCATAACATAGTTATAAGAAAGCGATTCATTACTATCTTAATAGGAATATAATTCTAATACGGCTCAGGCTAAGTGATGTTATTATATAACCGGATGAAGATTAGTGAAATACAGACAACAAAGTGATAATTTACGGGTTCTTTTCTTCCTTTTGAGGTAGGAAACCTTACATGATAAAAAAGTTTGTCTGTCGTATATGTATACATAATTATATCCCTTGGTATAAAACTATATTGCGGCTTTATTCATCATACTGGGACATACACACTTATGCATTTGTGTCTTGATCTTCGTAGTGTTTCAAGGACTTTTATAATGTTTGAAACAGTGTATGACTTCTAAAACAAAACCGAGCGCTATTCTCATCCTATGGTCTAATTCAGTGGATTCTTTGTCACACAAGCCGGCTCTGGGTGGCCCAGTTTCATGTGTCACCCGCCACGACACACGGTCAGTTGACGTGTCATTAACGCTGGTTACAACCATTGTTTTGTATGCTGGCAACACTGTGCCGCAAAGCTCTGGATATTACTTTGTTGCTGTGGAAACGGATCTTTTTAACTAAAAAGCGACTATGATACTTTATAAATAGTAATTAACAATGAGCATGTAGTAATATTTAACTTTTTTAAATTACCGAGCACGATAAAGTAGGTTTGATAGCGACGCGTTCTGTCATTTAAGATGTTTAATTGAATGGCTTCCAGAAACATTGAAAAATAAAAATCTAAATCACTTAAATTTTAAGACTAACTTGAATAAAAAAATGCATATAATAGAGCATGATGTAAATAATTTGAAGTTAAAGGAATTCGTTAATTACTGGACACCATGTATATCTAAGCTTATACTTACTGAACTTCACTTACCCCCTTTTCACAGCTCAGAGAATGATTACTGTTATCTGCAAGTTTGTTCGACTGAAATCAACCTTCTGACGATTAAGGGTAGGTTTCACCACGGCTATTATACTTTTGAAATTGATTGTTTAATAAAGTCAGCCTATATAGATCCCACTGCTGGGAAAAGGTCTCAACTATGAGGAGGTACGAGCCATACTCCACCACGCAGGCTCAGTGCGGATTGGTCGAGGGGTGTCTGTAAGGCAAGTGACAATCCTTACTGTCAGATGTTATCTAGCCGCCCTAGGGCCTCTGACTAGGCTTAACGACTAATACCAGCAGATATTAGCCGGGACCAACTGCTTAGCGTGCCTTCCGAAGCACGGAGGTGCTAGTCATGGACGTCACTTAAATGGTCGGAATGGTCACCCATCCAATCACGACCACGCCGTGCGTTAACTTTTGGTATCACTACATAAGCTGGTTTATGTTGGTAAAATTCGGCTATTATTCTTAGCAAAAAAGGGATGTTTTCAGAAATAAGCATTTGCAGAGCTAAAATGGCAAGTAATATAAACTTTTGCTCTGCTGTGAAACATGATACAGCATTGCGGTACAGATCATGTTGTTGACTGCGTCTTTCGCATAGTGGTTAGTACGCTGGCTCTAGTCCCAAGAGGTCCTCGGTTCGAATCCCGGAATGGGCCGGATTGTTTCTGAACTATTCTGTCTTGAAATATCTTAGAAACAGCTTGGAGTCGCGAAATTGGCGGTGCCATGCTGTTTTCACGATTTCGGTTTTGTCTCCATAGTAAAATTTGTAGGTTAAGATGGCCATATTCAGCGTCTTAAAGGATAAGACTCTTTACTCTAAATCCTGTACTTATATTGCGAACATAATATGCACTGGTGCTCTTTAATTACCTCAGAATATAGATATAATTACAGATTATGTTAATAGGTATACATTATGTGCCTGTACCTGGGTCAATCAACTTTTTGTTATTTCTTAATCTATTACGAATTACAAGTTACTCTGATTCTTGTGTGAAGTGAAAGAGTGTTTATATTTTAATCAACCCTGACTTAGGTATAGATATATATGTCATACCATCAAAACAATACTATAATATAGAAAAAAAGAGGTGACCCAGTGGACAAACTGTTTTTTTTTCATACAAATCCTGGGACAATTAAGTCCCCGGAATCAATAACTTTGAAGATACATACATATAAAAGATAAATTTCGTAGAAAAGTGTTGTAAATGGTGGGTTAATAATCTGAGTACTTGGATACAAGGGCTAAGTATTTAATTTATTCCGGCTCTTATAATAATAAGACGTCTTTTGACCCGACCCTCCTGTATCTAAGTATTTCAAAGGTACAAATAGCATCACACCAAACTGATTATTTGAGAAGGGATTTCATCTCCGTACCAAGTTTCTAACAAACAATAATATCCATTCAATTCAAACAATCAATCCATCTAAAATTACAAGAGAGTCTCTCAAGTAAGTACAGTCGCGAACAGTGAAATTTATGCTAGTTTATTCAATTTCAGACCTTAATGAAATAGGACAAGATCGTATTTGTATATGTATATTAATCACACCAATTCCCCACTGTAGGTAGTTGAAGCCTACAATGTCAGTCTAGGTCAGATCCAAGTTAGGTTGAAGGTCAATTGTCTTACAGTTGGCAGCACCCATGTAAACTGCGAAAACAGTTTTAATTACGTAGGGATTAGAGGCGGTCTTAAGGGCAAAGTGGGGTAGACTGACATGCGGCCATGTATACAAACTAGGTACTTGGTTATAATCGTGTTAAATTGTCACCAAAAGAGGCTTGTTGCTAATCTATTGTTGTATTTCTAGAACTAAGTCACTATAAGAGAAACCCGATAATAAGTTAGTATGGGACACTAGCAGAGTAACTTGGACGACCGTCTAGGTGTGGTAGATTGCGCTTCGGACTGCAAAACCAGAGGTTGCCAGTTCAAATCCCCCAAGGGGCAAATGTTTGTGAGATGAGCACGAGCATTTGTGCCTAAGTTATGGATGTTTATAAGCGTACATAAGTATGTCTATCCGTTATCCTAGTGGCCATAGTACAAGCTCACGCTTGCTCGCTGAGGCTAGTAGGTATTGTTGTGTTTGTTAAAACCATTCATGTATCTTTCTTAAGTATTAAATGTCAATGATGTTGACAGTCGTAGTTTCCTCTCAATTTCGTGTTGAAATTTATTAGTAAAACGGGAATTTCTATAGTTTAGGTCAGATAGACCATAAAACCAAATAAGTAAATGTAACAATGTCGCTTTTTTACGTTTTGTCGTTTTCTCATGTGTCATTTACCTAGTGTTTGTTAATACTTTCGTGATAGCTGTCTCTCATGCGATCGTTTGACTTTAATGGCTTCATACAAAAATGAGGATCTAAAAAAACGTAATTCATACTTTTACAGTGTAAGTAACCTTTTCAGAACTAAGCATATTTTGGTTAACGCCTTGCGAAGTTGCGAGTTAGAATAATAAATAATAATAATCTTAGTATAATTGTAAACCTTAGCCCCGTTATTCCAAAAACTTAGTACCGGGCCTAAGACAGGACTAAGCTATTAGCTAGCCAATTAGAAAAGCGCTTCTCTATTAGGTTATGTGTTACTTAGTAACTATTATATAATCTGTGGTTATGTCACGAATGTGTCATTCATTCCTCTGTTGTCGGCTAATATTTTGACCCATTTTAAACCTGGTTTAATTTTTTGTAATAACACCGCTTTTTGTAGTGGTTTCGCTTTACTAAGTCAATAAATCATTGTTTTATAAGATTTTTATACGATAATAAATAGAAAAAAAAATGTAAAAATTTTAATAATTGAAAAGATAGTTATGTCCCATTGCAATTTTTTGTTTGACATTGTTGAAATTTTAGACTAGGTAGGTTTTTTTTTTAAATTTAAAGTATGTTGGTGCAACGATGTCTTATAATTTTATTTTTATTTAATTTTTTTTAACAGTTTTCGGGAATCTCACAGCTAGAAATTGAATATTTAATACAGTAGAAGAGTAAGGCCATTTACAATTTTCCACTTTAGTCTATAATGTGATGATAAAAGCATAATAACATCTATATTTATGTCGTACGTAAGTGTGTAGATGTTTTCTATCTTTTGAACGATTAATCATAGTCCACCCTACATTTGCTCTGACAGTATCCATTTCCTCTGACATGCTTGTATGTGCGTTGTACAGTCACGCGCATTAGTAGGTATGCAAGCGCATTCAATTCGAGACCCTATTACAATGACATATAAGCGTGTCTGTATACATATATTTCATTGCTTGTGCGCTAAACGTTTGATATGTGTTTCTCTTGCAACCACAATCTTAAAACAAAGGCAGAATTTAAGAATTAAAACTACTCTTATTTATACCACACCACTTAGTAATTTAAATTTTTGATTTTTACCTTCGTTTTTTTTGCATCGTCTACTTTTCAATTCTGTATAGCACAAAGATATGACTGGTAGAGAATGCCACTTGGAATTAAGTCCGCCTTTAGCAAAAAAAAATAGTTGTGCAATAAAGCATAAATAAAAAAATAAGCCAAGCTTGATTTATTAGAATTCTTATTTTGAAAGCATATTAACTACAAGCTGTATTGGAAGGCAGTTTCTAAGTATTTAATTCCGCTGTAATATTTTCGTCACTCAGATTTCGACTATCATTGCAGATTTTTAAATCCTGTAAAAACTAACGACAAAATAGAGCGAGATATCTGTAATAACAAAAATAGGCCTTCATAACTCACAACAACAAGCTATTGCAAACAGCTTGTCATTGACAAAGTTGTTATAAATTTATAATTAAATTGTGTATAGTGTAATGGAATAACGCCATGGTGGCGATCAGCACTTAGCAAATTAATCGTTGAGTTGTAATTATATTGTGTTAGCGTATTAACACTACCGCTTCCAATTTGTAAGTGCTCGTTCACACGATGACGATTCGTGTTTTTGACGGATCGTCTGTTATCACGATTCGTTTCTTTTTTAATTTTAAACTGACTTCAAAAACAGAAGAGGTTCTCAAGTAAATAAAAAATAAATAAATAAATTGTTTCAACAAACACACCAATTACTTGGCCCCAAACTAAGCGTGAGCTTGTGCTATGGTGACTAGGATAACGGATATAAATACTTAAATACATATAAACGTCCATGACTTAGGTACAAATGCTCGTGCTCATTACACAGACATTTGCCCCTTGCGGGATTCGAACCCGCAATCGCCTGGTTTAGAAGTCCGTGGCGTGAACCACTACACCAAGTATACTTCTGAGGTGGTCCTATTGTTATCAAGTCACCAAAAATATACACAAATTTATTTTTAAAAAATATCAACAGTTTGTAAGGTATTATGTTTTAACATACTGTAGTGTTTTCCAAATAAAAATATTTATAAGGGTCAATCTACTTTTTGTTTCTTAATCTTTTCCAAATTACAAGCTACTCAGGTTCTTGTGTGAACTGATAAAGCAATTATTTAGATTTTACCTACCCATACATTGGTATGGTAAAGTATGTCCTAACATCAAAATTATAACAATAGGTAAAACATAGACCAAAAAATGACCCAGTTGAGAAACTAGATGATTTTTCCATACTGTCCATACAATTACGGGGAAAATTAAGTCCCCTGGATAAGTAATACTCTGCAGGTATTTTAACAATTAACTACATCAAAATTTATCGGAAATGGTAAAAATAATCTTCGAAGTACGTGAAGAAACGGGTTAAGTATTAAATAAATTTTGGTTTTTATCTTAATAGTTTGAGAAAGGGTCGATACCAGGTGACAAAAAAGTTGATTGACCCGTATGGTAAAAGTTGATAACACAACTTCTTTTTACAAGGGTAGCTCTTAAGCCACAATAAAGTATACCAGCAGTAATTAATTGAGCAGAGAGATCTTCTTCTCTGAGATCCTAATTATCTTCTCATAAATCATTCACTCGTCCAATTGTAATTACTGAAGCTTGTACTCATACAAATGGGATTCCCTAATTTCAAAATATTATTTCCTTCTTAAGATGTAAATAAATTACAACTCATGTCACATTGATGTTCATGCCGGGGACTTAATATGTGAGTCTTGTCTAATCACAAATGTCTTATTTCAAATCTGTTTCGTGAGTAAGTAATTATTAATTCATCTTTCAAAGAAAATGTAAGGCATTTTGAACGTGATCTTGGAAATGGATGTCGGTTTATACTCGTAGCTTATGACAAAATTAAAATCAAAATATTCAACAATATCAAAACTTTACGACTATTATTTATATGCTTACTATAATACGGTAATTTTGGGCAAAATGCTGATCAAGTCACATGTATTACGTTATTTGTCGCTGAATAAACTTTCTCGGCAAAATGTTCTGTAATGTTATGTTATTTTGGGCAACGTTTCCTTGTCCGTTTACCAAAAAGGTTTTATACAGGGTCTAAATAATAAAATACTAATAAATAATAAAATAATAAATAATAAAATACTTAACAAAAGTAGCATTAACGCACTTTATTATTCTTTATACAGGTTGTGTTGTTTGAACAACCACCTTTTTATCAAAAATCAATACTTACTTCAAGCCCAAGATATTTTCTAACTGACTGTACAACTTAAGCTGAAAGTTGTTCAAACTCACAAAATCCACGAAGGATAAAAAGTTACGTAAAAGAACGCGTTTCGACAACGATGCAATTGCAGTTTGATACATAACATGTGCAATGTTCATACCCCGTAATATTATTGCTCACATATTTTATACCCTGTATAGTATTGTTTGCCTTACAAGGCCAGTGCCTGTTTGTGCGCCATTGACAGGAAAGTTTTCGGTCTCCTTAACTTATAACGTATGGTTTGAGTTGGCCTAACTTAGGTTCGCAGCTGACAATGTGTTTTATTTGATACTAGCTCTGCATTCGACTTTGTGCGTGTTTCTGTAGGCGTAATATATCTAAACATATAATAAAACTGTAAAACCAATGTGTCTGTACATTGAGTATTTTTACCAAAAAACTAATTGACGGTGATGTTAAAATAGTAACAGAATAGGAATCTACAACCTCAGACCAAATAAAAAAAGGAAGACGTAGTGTCACGTACTAAAGAAGTGTAGCCGGCAATAGAAAGCCGGATTCGAAATAGGAAGCCGACCGCGCGTCAGTGCCCTGTCAAACTTCTGACGTAATAGTCGCGCTACCACCCGTTCATAAAATAATTAACAATGCCGTCGTGCGTGATAAAATCGTGCAAAAACAACTCAGTTGATCAGAAGAAACACTCTGGAATTACTTTTCATTAGTAAGTAATAGATACCGTTGATATTTACCGTTGATAACTTAAATATTTGTTATTAATATTACATGATAGGCTTAGTTTTAAATAATGGTTTCAATAAACGAATTATCAAAATATATATATTATGTATATTGAGAACGTAAGGGTGCCAAATTTTGAACTTTCGATTCCCTTTTTTCCAACCATTATCAATTTCATACTGATTTATTGCAAGTTTACAAAATTTACGAAACTGTTTTGGCTAATGTATAAACAACATTTGCTTAATATACGTAATTTATGTGCTGGTGTTTCTTTAAATAAATAAAATACATTTGCTAAATTAAAATTGTGCAATACTTATTTCAATTACCGTTATTAATTTTTAATCTGAGTGAGAATAAGAGTCTCATACTAGACTTAATGTTTTCATTCGTTTGTGGGTTAATTATTTTCAGAGTGATGGTATCACTTAAGTACTGTACACACAATCGCAATCACTGTACTACACATTTGGTCACGCACACAGATTTGCACAGTGAGCTTCACTTTATTGTTTGAGCGCGTTCCGTCTTGCTTTTTTTATTTGGTCTGAGTCTACAACTTTTAATTTTTTTGTCTGTTTGTCTGTTTGTACACGCTAATCTCCGGAACTACTGAACGGATTTGAATGAAACTTTTTTAATTGTGTAGCTGTTAAGTCTGGGCAAATACTAGGCTATAACTTATTTTAAAGATCGGAGTACCTGACGTGGAACCTTAGCAGTACACTTAAACTAAGAGAGATATGAAAGCAGCGCCTTAAGAAAAGTTAGTAAACGTGATGAGCATTTTCTATTGACGTACACAAATTGGAGGTCTGGAGCAACTGGAACCCTAGCAGCTCAGCTTAACTATAAGAGATATGAATAGAGCGCCTTAAAGAACATTTTTCAGAGTGATAAGCACTTTCTATTGACGTACACAAATTGAAGGTCTGGAGCAACTGATATAGAACCCTAGCAGCTCGGCTCAACTATAAGAGATATGAATAGAACGCCGTAGGGAACATTGTTCAGCGTGATAAGCATTTTCTATTGGCTTACACAAATTGAAGGTCTGGAGCAATTGATATGTTAAATTACTGAGAATTACTTAAGACTGATTTTCAAACTCCCAAGGTAATCCTACTGACTCCAAGTTACGATCTGGTGACGGAAACCTGGAGGAATCGAGAGAATCCTTCAGATTTTATAGGTACGTATACCATATATGCTACGCAGGCATGTCAAACATGCGGCCCGCGGGCCGCAAGCGGCCCTCTACGTATTTGTCTGCGGCCCAATCCAAGGTTAACAACAACCTCCAGTTGAAGCTAGTGATAGAAAAGACTCGAACCTTTTAGCCTCTTTTGCAGCCTTATTGACAGGGCTATAAGGCTAAATAGGTTTTAAGCCCTCGGTTTATTTAAAAAAAAGGTTTTTGCTGGTGATAGAAAAGACTCAAGCCTTTTAGCCTCTTTTTTAGACTGGCAGCTTTATTGACAGGACTAGTAAGCTTAAAGACAAAATAGGCTTTAAAATATGATTATTTTTCGCATAACAATGTATAACTGTATTTTGTTTATTTATTTTAATAATACTCACAATAAATGAAAATAAAATTTTTATTAATAATATCTAGTATTTCGATTAACCTGATCCTCAAAGTGACTATAGGCTTTTTTACTAACAAGACTAGCTAGAACTCCAATTACGACTCCAACTTTAAAAAAAGGCTCGAACTTAAAAAAGCCTAGGCTTAAAAAAAGCCTTTTTAGTGAGATACTCTTAGTAGGCCTTTTTTTATGAGTCAGTCTCAAAAAAAGGACTCGAAGCTTTAAATTTAAGCCTAAAAGGCTCTAGTCTTTTCTATCACCAGTTGCAGCCCGCAAACACGAACTACTGTTGTAACTTTTTGGATCATTATTAAAAACAATCTTTATTTTTTTGTACTAAAATCCTAATTCGTTTCATTTCCTTGTGTCTGGGTTTTGCGGCCCAGTGACTCCACAACCTGTATGCATTCGGCCCACCAGTGACTTTGAGTTTGACATGCCTGTGCTACAGCATTCATTTAGGTATTTAAGCGTTTATATTCAGGAGTCATAATTTCATGGTGCCGACCTTAACTCTAAGTTCGTGGATACTTTTACTACAAACAGTTTGTCGATTTTTTGAACTACTGTATTATTAATGAAACATCAAAGTCAATTGGCACTATTTTTATACTACTTATCACTAAGGAAAGGGTAGGGAGGCCTTTGCCCTGCAGTGGGACACGACAGGCTCCTAATAACAATAATAACTTTACGAGAGTAGTAACTTACAAAGCGACCTTTGTGTAGGCTAGGGACACAGGTATCATCGAGTCCACGCGTACGAAGTCGCGGGCAACAGCTAGTATATAATAAATTATTATTTTTAAGTCATAAGCATTCAATATGCAATCTAAATATATTTTTGCACTTGAAAAAATTACTATCAGAGGCGTGAATCGAACCCGCGTTCCTCGCATACCGGGCGATTGCCTAACCTCTTGGCCACCCTGGCGTTGGCGGAGCCGGTCGAATTTTTAAAATGCTTCTTAACGCTGTAATGTCGCGTTGCTTTCAATATTAATATATTTAGGCGTAATATATTTTAATTTTATTAAGCTTTATAGCTTGTAAACGTGTCCAGACAGCTAGTACAGGTGACATTTGAATCACCATCCTTTAAATATAATACTCTGTGAGGAAAAAATCAACACACTTTTTTTTCTTTTGGTATCACCCTGTACAATAATGTTTAGATAAAGTATCTAGAAAGTGTCAGAAAAAATATTCGTATTTCATTGTTGTTCTAACGATTTAGATTGAAATTCATCAACTACTGTTGAAATAACAATAAGTATCTTAAGCCAAGAAAAACTGTCACCCTGTGGGACAGTTAACAAGTTATTAAATGACAACTAAGTCCTAATAGATTCGTTGAATATGTAATAAACAAGCGGGCTTTTTTCTTTTTTTTAATATCTGTACACACTCGAATACTTCATTAACGCTTCAATAAAGTTTTTTTAATGTATGGAGAAAAAGGCGATTTACTGTTTATAATTTTTTTATCATCGTTCTGATTCCAAATCATGTGGCTCTCAAATGGAAATAACAACGAAAATGTCTTTCCCTATTCGTCGTTAGGGAGAAAAATCGCATTTTGCGGGAGCGGTTCTACTTCTAAGATAGTGTGAACGTGACTGCCATAAGTTTAGCCATTCGATCGAGACTGGGGCGCTACTGTGTAGAACCACAGAATAAATAATAGTACGTAGAACATCGAGCACGTAGCCTATAGAGGCGAAGTAAGGGCGATTTTTCTCCGTAACTAATCAGTGCTTGGTACTGATACAAAAAGTGGCAGTTTAAGCGAATATTTTTTAATTAATATTATGAATCAGGAGATATTTTATTTGTGATTATTAATAAAAATATTTTAAACAGCATATTTAAATTAAAATATGTAAAGAAATAGGTGAATTCATTTGACAAAATGTGTTGGGGAAAAAACGAAGCCATTAAGTGCCAAGGGATTTTGACGGAATTTTTCTAGAACAAAATTTATGACATTTCGTCCCTATAGGTTATGTGCTCGGTGACGTAAAACGTTTAGATACTTGACACTACAGATTGATTAACTGCCTCGTTAGTCTAGTGGTCTGCAATGCACGCTGGGTACTATCCACGAGGTCACACGTTCGTATCCTGGGTCGGGCCGAAAGTGTTGGGATTTTCTGTCTTGAAATAACTCAGACAGCTCCGGAGTCAGGAAGTTGGTGGTGATAACACCCCCGTGCCTCAGATAGCACGTAAAGCCGTTGGTTCTGCGCCTGATCTCTCTACGGTCATGTCGGACTGCCGTCTCACCGATTTGCGCACACACTTGTGCACTATAATATCTCCCACGCAGTCGGCTAATTCTGTTGAGATTGGCCACTGTAGTCGAAATTCCGCTAGGAGGGCATTTTTATTATATTACACTTTACTAGAAATATGGTTCTAGTAATAGTATTTCCAATTATTTCGATATCACAACATATATGGAGAATGTAACTGTGGCCCACACTAGCAAATCGTGTACCATGGATACCCAATGGTTTTATAAAGGATTGCGACGGATGCAAATGTCTAGTGTTAAATCTAAACTTAATTATGTGTATGTGTGTGCGTGAGATTTGGGAAGTGGTTAGTATGATTGTACTTTTCATTTCTGCTTAGCCCAAAGGTATGACTGGTAGAGAATGCCACTAGGCATTAAGTCCGCCTTTTGTACACAGTTTTAGTTGTGCAATAAAGATTAAATAAATAAATAAATTGTATTTAAAAAATAGACAAGTGCTTTGATGTTACACTTGACTTGTTTAATGGCAAGACATTTTATGTCACAATGATTTGGCTACTTTATTGTACTCGTAGCTGAACGGCAACATGCGTGCCATTTCTGCGTAAATGCAGTTTATACTGAACCCCGCATACTAATTGTCCTTGTTACTCATGTCAGCAAACCAGTGCGAGCGAGCAAGATGGATATAGCCGAGAATACGGACAACGGCTTAAACAGTAGGCCCCGTGTAAAAGGATTATCCGTCTATTCTGAGATTTCACACGTAAGTTATGTAATCATAATGATTGTGGGCTTCGTTACATCATAGTTATGTCTTCATATACTCATCCCCTGTTGCTCGTGCTTTGATAGATGGCCTATTTTTACTGGTTATGTCATCTAACCATGTTTATTATCCATATACTAATACTATTATGTTTTAAATAAGAAACCGAAAATTCGAACACAGGTAGGATTTGAACCCACGACCTTTGGCTAACCGGGCCAACGCTCTTACCAACTGAGCTACTGTGCAGTTCATCCAACCGTGTGAAATTCTTGGTCTCTTTTGTCTTACGTCATTGCGTGACGGCAGCGACATCTACCCGAGCTGTATTGCAACAGCAGTGGGCCAAGTAGTTATTCTTTACAGAATAGATTCAACTTGAATGATGACGCTTTCGCTATTCAATAGTTTTAAATATTTTTTAACACTCACAGTGTTTTTTCTTATTTATATAAGTTTTAAATAAGAAACCAAAAATTCGAACACAGGTAGGATTTGATACTATTATGCTCTATCTCTCGCGCAGTTCAAACTTAGGCCAATCTCAGCCAAGATTACTATCTTGCCTGAGATAAGCTGCCGTGGCAGGCCTGTGTATCTCCTCGCGTAGGTAGCAAAAACGTACCTACGCGCGGCGACCCTTACTTAGGGGCTAAAACAAGTTGCGTGTCGCTACCGGCCAGCGACACGCTCGCGCGTTTTATCCACCGGCGGCCGCGCGGCTACGTTGCTGGCTGGACGAGAATGAATAAAGTACTAGAAAGAGGCGCTAGATGGCGTTAGGAAGCTTCTCGTAGCATTCGACCCTATCGCGTCGCATGATATCACGTCACTGAATAGGTTTAGTGTATTATGAATCATATTCCAGAGCAATAAGTATGAAATTATCTTGCAATGGATTTTTGTAGGTGTCTACACGAAAATGTGCTTGACTCGAGGCGAACTAAATTACGCCATATTGTTGACGACATTGAGTAGACATTTCTTTGAATACAATTGCTAAGTCATACTTCTGTACGAAGTAGGAGTACTTATTGTGTGGGCGTGGTTATGATTTGTCTAGGAGGACATGATTATTACTACACTCAGTTCTTATTATAATATATTTCTTCTATTAAGAACTAACTCGGCTGTTGTGATTGGTTGATATCTATCCTATCGACTAATAGCAATCATTGTAAGCAAATAAATAAGACGTTATTAAAATATGTTTGTATGTATTATTGTGTAGGTATTTGCAGTTTGAGTTAGATTCAGTAATTGTGCTTTATGCGATCAACACAACAATGCAGTTCAATGAAATAAACACAATTGACAAAGACATTGACTAGACGAAACTAGTAGTATAAATAAAGATAATCTATCTCATTTTCGAAACTTTGCTGTTCGAATTTTAATTGGTTGAAAACGGTTTGACGAAGTTTAAAATAATAGATTGATTTATTTACATAATATTGTAAGATTATAAATTCATTGTCCCGATGTTGCGTTTTCCAGAAAAGCAGTTCTTCGATTATCAATAAGTTTTTGTTCAATTCATAGTTGTTTTTCTTGTCATAACTTTAATTTTAAACAGTTTTAAAGATCGAAGTAACCGTTAATCTTCTCAATTTGGGGAAACCTGAATCGCCATAGTCCTTCGCCGTGGTACCAATACTAGAGTGTAATTTAGAAGCCGGAGGCGCGGAGGGAGTGCAGTCCTCGCCCCCTGAAACAAAGATCTGGCAGCCGAAGCTGCGGAAGCGAGTATGGGTGCCAAATATTTGTTACAAAGCTATCAAATAATAATTTTAACTAATATAAAACTCTATAGTCCAGTGAATAATTGATTGAAATCAACTTGCACTCGCGGTAATTGACGGAATGATATCACTCAAACATAATTGCTGCGAAATGATAAATTCCTCAATCTACCACAAAGTAAAAGGACGCAGAATGCGCAACCGCGCATAGCCATGCACAACACCCGCCCGCGGGCCTGCCGCCTTGGAAACTATCACGATTGCGATGGCAATTCCACAGCAATGACATATGAACTGTAATTTTTTAGTTGTTTTGAAATCTTTCATTTCTTCCCTGACTTTAGTTTGAAAGCTACTATTTCTTTCCTGAAAGCTAACTCATAGTAATGCGATAGGCCTGCCAATGCAAAAGTAGACGTAGAAGCGACTAGGTCTACGTGATTCTATGAATCCTAATAAGTTTTGATACCCCTGGGAGTTAGAATTGGTATGAAAAAAAACTAGGTAAACAACGTGTTTCATTTGATTGGGCTGGCGTAGTTTGATTTGTTTTTACAGCTCTAAGGGACTGCAGAGAGAGTTACATAATTAAAATAGAGTTTAACCTTATAGGTACACACATATATCTCCACGAGTTATATTTTCTTTATTAATCTGCGCATCTAGTAAAGGGTATACAAGCATCAAGACATACAAAGAAGTAAATCAATAATGTTTTTATTGAGATATGTAAAGTCGGCCAATATAGATCCCACTGCTGGGAAAAGGCCTTCCCTCAACTATGAGGAGGTACGAGCCATACTTCCATCCGTGCTTCGGAAGGCACGTTAAGCAATTGGTCCCGGCTAATATCTGTTGGTATTAAGATATGGATCCCTAAATATTGTTTCGATATATTAGGAGGAGGTCACTGATCCTACGTATATTGTAACGGAGGGTATTCGCATGTATGAATTCCATTTGCAATGAAATGTGAGGTCATCTGATAAGGTTTTATCTTTATTTATTGGCCATAAACAAACGGAAATAGCAGCATCATCAGGAGGTTTCAAGTAGACTTTTAAGATATTTATGTAACCTCTCCTTTTTTCAGGGAAAACATGTATGTGTGTAAGTGTAATCCTATCCGTTGGTTTTGGTCGAATACGTAAATAGGCATAAAACTCTTACCATCCAATCAAACTACCTAGTAGGTATTTACCTAATGTAAAACAGATATGGATTGGGAGGATACATATAATCATTTATACGACAGTGCGTAAGACAAAGACCTAGTGCGTAAGCACTAGGTCTTTTTTTCACATACTATTTTATGAATTTGGAAATCATTTACACAAAACGAGCGCTATAACTCTGTCCAAGTCGATAACCCTTAATCCATTGGCTGTATTTAGTGAAAATTAATTATTCACCTCACCGTTATCAGACAAAGAATATTGCACTTTATAATCACGGTAGTAAAATTCATTTTGAATACAACAATCCATTCTTGATTTGACGGCTTCATTACCTCGAACAAATATTGACGAACGACTTACACCGGAACGCCCGTATTCCATCGAACGCTCCAATCAAACGGAATTTCTATGGTCAAAGCCTGTGAAAAACAGCCAGGTACATCTATTGAGCCTAAGTGTGATAGTTCACAATCACACTTAGGCTCAATAGATTGCAAACACCGGACTGCAAAAATGATTAAACATTACTTTTAAAATGTTCTTTTGACTGGCTTTCATTAAATACCCATAATGCTATGGCAAGGAAAACATAAATCCACTCTCCCCCCTTTATTTCCATTTGCGGGCGCCATTTTTTAAATGTATATAGCCTATGTCACTCTCACACTTTTGTCAAATTTAACGACACCACATCTCGTAAGTCAAAAACTGTCCAGTCGATTGGGCTGTAAGGCGTGCCAAACGATTATACATACATACTCTCGAAAACATAACCCCCCTACCGCAGACGTGTAAAAATAATAATAATAGGCAGACATTTGACCACGATCTCATCTGATGGTAAGAGACGATGCGGCCATGAATGAGTCATGTCTGACTAGTAAAAAAAAAAAAAATGGTTTTGAAAATGTTGTCGAAAAAGAGTCCCACTTTAATTCAACGTAGTCGTTGGTGAGCTTGGGTTTAACATTTTCAGTTTATCTAAAAGAGCAGATTTATATAAAATTGAATATTATGCTTTTCACTACCAAATTAGCACCAATTTTGAGTTGGCCTGACTTGCCCTAAAGCTTTCCTTGCATCGTCGATACAATTAACTTGTTATGGTTTGTTTAATTTTGCAAAATTTGGATATTGCGCGAATAGGTACATAAAACTGTTTCGAAAACAGAATACTGTTTAATTCTCTGGCTAAGATGAAGATCAAGAGCTGGCCCATTACTGTAAAAAAATGTTAAAATTGTGTGGCTGTTTCATTTGATCGGTATCCCGAACCACAATCAGCTGGAAATGGGTGAATCTGACTCCTCGAACCGTTAAATTGTTTGTTTCCCTTAAAGACGGACCATTCAGGTTTTATGGCGGTTCCCCTTAAACGTTATGGGCCCTAAGTACTCTTGTATTTGAAGACTGAAACACCTTTGCCGAGCCCTTACTGTCCCAGTCACTCACGCCAGAATGCCAACGCGATCGAGCGTGGTGGTTAGACTCGAAAAGTTAACCGGAGTAGGGCGTCTGTAGTTCGAAACCAGATTACGGTTCCGTTGCACCAAGTTGAACGTAAACCATCAATGGCTAACAGAGATTTTTTTCTTTGTGAAACATTTACCACCTTATTGCAAAGAAGTTAGACTAAGTTTAAACGAAGACTAAATATTAGCCGACAAATAAGAAATGATTGACACATCGGTGACATGACCTCAAATATAAATGCTTTTCTAATTGGTCGGGTAATACTGAGTCCGGGTGTAAATCTGCTACTAAACTCACTCAGTTTTTGTAATAAGTGTAAATAAAGTTATGTATCTAGTTGGTGCTTTAGTGTTTTTCAATCGAATCAACTGCAGGCCAACCGCATAACTCGGTCGCTTTGATATCGCAATAAGTAAAGCACCAATGATAGCTTTTAAAATAATGAGAAAATGACAATTCATACATCATTTCTTTGGAATTGCGATCGTGATCTTTCAAATTAGGCGGTAGGCCTAGATATCAAGAAAATTCTTGATGCAGAAAGTTTCACTAACCGATGGATTGCCGATGTCAATAAATGAACGGATGGTAATTCTAAAAAGTATTAGTTAAAAAAGTTAAGGTACGACCAATTTTCCATACATAGTGACTAATTTAACACCTTCTTGACTTAATACTAAGGGTCTTTATTGCCATCCAAAAGACCTTTTACAGATTTACCTCGAAACCAATTTTTACAGCATCTTTAAAGGTAGTGAAATCGATATTAAGATCACTGTCGCCAAAAATCTACCGCTGCCTTTTGTGAGACGCCAAAAGTATGTGAATCAAACTTTTCTGGCAATCGAGGAAAATCATAACAAAAGAAAGAATATAATAACAGGGAAAACTTTGCGCTTTTATTCGGCTATTCAAGTTAGCGACTCATCTGGCGGATCCCCATCCCCAATTATCCATACCGATTTCAGTCATCTTGAAAAACCATAAAATATTAATAATGACAGTAGAAAGGACAAGACACACTATACATTGAAAAAAAAAATGGGATTAAGTCCATAGATGATATTATTATCTGCTTACCAATAATAAATTAAAATAAATAAATATATAAATGTCCTCCTAGCCGAATTTCAACTACAGCGGCCTGTCACAACAGAAATTTGCCAAATGCGCGGGACATATTATAGTGCACAATTCTCATAATTCGGTGAGACAGTGAGTGAGTGATCAGGCGCAGATCCAACGGCTTAACGTGCTTTCCGAGGCACGAGTGTGGTAACACTACCAACTTCCTGACTCCAATACCGTACCATATTACCAATAATATTAACTAATTAAATTAATTACAAAAAACATATCTGAAGTTTAGCTGTAGCTGTCACATTGGCATAGACTGTCAAAGAGTTTACCCCCCTACTAATAATTAACTTGCCACTGATATAACACTTATATAAATATGAGACTTCCAATTGAGAAATAATTACACATCGTTGACATCATATAGTGTGGTGACACAGTTTAAATTAGTCATCTCATAAGTTCAAGAGTTATAGCAGTGGCTTTATCAATTTTAGTGGGGTTAGTGTGTAATTACATACTTACATACATTGTTTCAACAATCACACCAATTACCTAGCCCTAAACTAAGCGTGAGCTTGTGCTATGGTGACTAGGATAACGGATAGAAATACTCAAATACATATAAACATCCATGACTAAGGTACAAATATGCTCGTGCTCATCACACAAACGTTTGCCCATTGCGGGATTCGAACCCGCAACCGCCAGGTTTAGAAGTCTGGTGCGCGAACGATTACACCAAGACGGTCGTTACAATACGTTGCTAATGATTAGTCCCGGCTTCACTCAGGTGCAATTTAAAATATAGCCAATGTCACTTAGGGATATTGTAGCATTGTTATGGTCAAATAATTTTTGAAATCCGTCCAGTAGTTTCTAAGTTTTATCTTTTCAAACATACAATAACCATTCTTAATTCTAGTATTAATTTCTATTATAGAGTATAGTGCAGCATAAAGTTCACCAACACATGTTTAGTTTTAGGATTCAGCCGATTTAGCATTACTTGACATATTTTGTATAGGAATTCTGTCAAACTAACCGTCAAACGAGGCCGGCTCTTTAAAAATTGGTGAACTCGGGTCTAAGCCCATATTTCTGTCATGACAAAATATCAAATAGGAAACTTCGACTGCTATGCATCTCAGTTTACAAAAGTTTTAATATTTTCTTAATCTTTTTTGTCATACCGTCTGCAACTGGCCTAAAACAACACTCGAGAAATACTCTGCAAAGAAATGCTCAACTTTTCCTCATTTCGTCTTTGTAATTGGGGATTTGAGATACGAATGCAAATTTAATAAAAACAGAGAAAGTGCGTACCGACACATTCTTCCCGGGATCCAGGGTAAAATAAAAAAATATTTAACAAATACTGATTTTGTGGGGAAGGGTGCCTCCAAAAGATAGTAAACGAACCTTATTACCTAAAAACATATTTATTTGAACGAACACTTACACCTACATGAAAATAAAAAGCTGAACCGTTGTTTTTATAGATAGCGCACATAGAAAAAAACTTATCATGTAAGAAAAAAAACCTGAAGTTATATTCTAAAACATTAGAAGTACATTTTCAGTGATGTTCCTAAATATAGGAAAGAATAAACGTGACATACCTACATACATATATTAGTTTTAAGCACTGAGTCGCCTGTTTGCTTTTTAGCTTTTGGTACTAAATAAATATACATATATTTTCTTTCTTTCTGTAACATAAAAACAACAAAGTACCGTTTTGTATTTACGGCGAAACACGGAACCCTAAAAACGAAATGACGCGCCAAAGAGAGCTAATAGATTTAATGCCGTTCCTGATTATGAAGGAAGAGAAACAATTAATTGATTTATTAGCAATGAAACACGAGTATAAATATTTAAACCTGATAAAGAATGAAAGGAAAAGCAAGTTGATTTTCGTAGCGTCTCAATTTATAAGTAATAATATTATGGATTGGTATTTTCTTGAGAAAACGAATACATCCAAATGATGGATTTCACAGATAAGGCCAGTTGCACAGTCACGATCTTATTGTGCAGGTGGTTAATTATAAAAAAATACATTATTTTTTCTCAGAACATGATTTACAAAATATTAAGTAAGTCTTGGGAAAGGGAATAGTGGATCCACACTAACGTGGCACTGTATGTATGGCGGGTAGCCGAATTTTCGAAATGTAGATTTTTGGAAATAGCAATAAATTGGACCAATTGTATGTTTTTTTTTAATCGGCGATTTTAATAAACACGTACATGCGTCGTTGAGAGTTTAGCTTAGTTCAAATGTGGTGAGAGGCTGGTAGCTACCAGGCGGTACCTAAAGGAACTACCACTGTAATAGGATACCACTAGGAAGTAGATCCACAAGCTTCAAAAAATTATACAGGAAGATGTGTTCGATCGTTGCAATGCCTTTGTCGTAGTCATAGTTATTATTCAAGTGGCTTTACCTTTAATCTTTCCTTCACAGAAAACTGAAAAATAAATCGCCAGAACGCATTTTGCGCTACGGCGTAGCAACTACGAAACGCTTTGCTACGATCAAAACACGTTGCTACAATATTCCGTAGCTGAATTTTTTTCAGTCGTAATTGTAACACGAACTTTCTTGACGGTTAAACTGTGTACATACATACATTCATAGGTTTTGATTTAGGCTGCGCGCAGATGCGACAACCTGTTTTAATTATTTTAATACGTTTCGGATGGAGTTGCCGTACACGCGAAGTGAGTGGCGTCCACTCACGACTCAGTGTTCGCAATACGCCACTAGTGGCGGCCACTTGCCATCTTGACAAAACATCTGTTAATGTCAGTAGACTGTAAAGCAGGCACCGAGCACATAACCTATAGAGGCAAAATGTCATTAATTTTGAAAAAAGACACTGAGACTGACAGAAAACTGGCACTGAATGCCTTCGTTTTTTCTTCAACACATTTGTCACAAAAATTCACTTATTTATCTACATATTTTAAAATAAAGGTACTGTTTAGAATATTGTTATGTACAACCATATATCATAATATCGAATATGTATGTAATATTACATATACCATATTTCATAATATCGATTATGAAATACACGCTTAACTTGACACTTTTTTATCAGTACCAAGCACTGATAGGTTTCGGAGAAAAATCGCCCTTACTTCGCCTCTATAAGTTATGTGCTCAATGGAAGCAGGTGAGTGTCAAATTGGCTACTTAACACCACTAAATATTGACGTACTTTTAATAAACTGTCAAATCGCTTTTCTTCCATTGATTTTGTATGGGAATACTAAACTATGACGTCACATTTCACTATACTCAACTAACGTACTTTTTATCGAGTTAAGCTTGCTTAAAAATCAAATACTGCAGATAGTTAAAAAATATCAATGAACGTGTGTTTCAAATACGCTATTTGTTTAAAACTCACACTACTACCACGGAAACACACACACACTTGTATAGAACACTTATTATTTTGAAGAGAGAACGAAGTTTCACATTTCCATCAGCTTTTACCTACTGGGAAAAATACTAACATATCGCGAGTCAATTTATGCGTAGCGACATCTCTTGGTGATTACATTGAACAATTTAATTAAATAGCTCTTAACTCAGTTAAAACATTCCGCCCACCAAGGACTTGTCCTTAAAAAAACACAATTAAATAACACATGAAATAATCTAACTCAATCGCAGTATTGACCCACAATGTAAAACAAAACAATTAACTACACACCGCCCACCATGCACTACACATATCTCTAAAACAAAAGAACATAAATGAAATACCACATTTGTATAAATAAACTCAATCAATACAAAGAATACAAGTCGCTATCTAAAACACAAATGATAAAAAAGTCACATGGTATTCAACGGGTTAAAATACAGACTTTACTTAAAGGTCGCTTTAATAAGCCACTTTTACACTTAATAGTTACAACTCTGGTAAGATTGTCTGGACCTTTATGCAAAGTAACAATTCTACCTAACAGCCTTACAACAGATTTGCATGGTGGGATATTATCCTCTTTAATAATTACAACATCATTGACACTCGGTTCTGACAATTTAGTACTCCATTTGTATCTCTGACTCAAATTAACTAAATACTCTTTTGACCATCTTTTCCAAAAGCTATTTACCATTTTTTTGCACTAACTTCCATCTATTTACACTCGATAAATTATGGTCAGAATAACTTTCGTCCGCTATGTTTAATAACGGTTCGCCTACCAAAAAATGGCCTGGTGTCAAGGGGAGAGGGTCGTCAGGATGGTCACTCAACACTGTCAAAGGTCGCGAATTCAAGCACGCCTCGATTTGCGCCAAGACTGTAGACAACTCCTCATAGGTTAACGTACTGTCACCAATAACTCGTTTTAGGTGTGATTTAGCGCAGCGCACACCAGCCTCCCATAACCCACCAAAGTTTGGACTATGAGGAGCGATGAAGTGCCACCTCGTCCGTTCCAGTGTTAAAAGTTAACGTAGCTCGTTTGATTGCTCACTCTCAGCTTTGCCAATCATCTTCTCAAGCTCTTTATTAGCTCCAACAAAATTGGTGCCATTATCACTGTACAAATCATAGCAGTGTCTTCTTCTGGCAGTGAATCTTCTGAAAGCTGCTATAAATCCTTTAGCACTCAAGTCTGTTACCGCTTCCTAGTGTATAGCACGACTGACCATGCACACAAATAGGCAAATATACCCTTTATACGACTTCGAACCTCTACCAGGCGAAAATCGTATGTTGATTGGTCCAGCGTAGTCAACACCTGATGATCTGAAAGGTTTGCTAGGTTTTAGTCTAACTTCAGGAAGCTGACCCATTAATTGGGTTTTCTGCAGCTTTGAAAATCGTAAACACGTCACACATATCCCATAACATTTTTTCGCTAAATTACGAGCTCTTAAAATCCAATATTTCGATCTCAGTAAATTCATCATAACTTGTGGACCGCCATGTAGAGTTTTGATCTGTGCATCCGCCACTAGTAATTTAGCAAGATGACTCTTCTCAGGTATTATTAGAGGATGTTGTTTGTCATAGCTCACATTGGCTTGAGTTATTCTTCCACCCACTCTTAGTATGCCACTTCGATCTAGAATAGGAACCAAATTATGTAGTACACTTCTTTTTGGAACAGAACCATGCTAGCGTAAGTGTTTGATCTCTTCACCAAATTCAAACTCTTGGCTCTGTTTGATACACATTTCTAGTGCTCTGTCTGTCTCTTCAATGGTCACAATCTCAGTAAATAATGGTCGAATTGCTTTTGGTGTTTTGAATAATAAAAATCTCTTGCAGTATGACATGATTCTCAACATCTTTTGCAGGTTCGAAAATTGTATAAATAACTTTTTCTTCTTCATGAGTTTCAGGAACATCACACTCGGCAGTTAAAATATTTACACTATGTAACCAAGCACCTTACCTATACCAAGCATATACCAAGCACTATACCTTGTGGAGGAGTGGACCTCCTCCACAAGGTATGATCTTTTAATTCTTCAGGTTCTAAGCCCCTTGAAGCACAGTCTGCTGGGTTCATATCGGTCGCGACATGGCCCCATTGTTCAACATTTAAAATGGTAAGCATGCTTGAAACTCTGTTACTTACAAATGTTACCCAACGTGAAGGAGAGCCTCTCAACCATGCAAGCACTATAGTAGAGTCTGTCCATGCGTACATGTTTTCCTTCGGAATACTCATCACCTGAGACACTTCGGACAGCAGTTTGGCAGCCAGGGCAGCTCCACACAACTCCAAGCAGGTATGGATATTCTCTCGCCACAGGAGCGACCTTGGTCTTCGCTGTTACGAGTGTCACATGAACATTACTTTCAGCGTCTACAGCTCGCAGATACACAGCTGCAGCATAAGCTAGTTGCGACGCGTCGGAGAAGGCATGGAGTTCTATTTTGCATTCTTGAGTTGAACCCAACCATCTCGGAATCTGTATGTCCTTCACTGTTAATCTCTCACGTTACTCATTCCACTCGGTAAGTAAATCACTAGGCACCTCTTCATCCCAATCTATGTCAGCTTTCCACAATTTCTGTATTATTATCTTCGCAGTGATCACCACGGGTGCAATCCAGCCTAGCGGATCGTACAACCGGGCTATGTCTGACAAGATGATTCGCTTTGTGATTTGTGTCTTATGATTGGCAAGTTTATAGTATACATATAAGTTGTCTGTGTCTCTGTTCCAGTTCAAGCCAAGGACTTTTAATTTATTGTCACTCTTTATAGGCACTGATGTTGACTCTTTTGTGCTTTGATTGTCTTTGATGATATGCTGTAATAATGACTTGCTGTTACTACTCCATTTTTGCAGTGTGAATCCACCGGACGGCAGAAGTTGACTCATCTCCTCGTAAATCTGCAAAGCTTGGTCTATGGTGTCACATCCAGTCATTAGGTCATCAATGTAAAAGTCAGTCTTGGTGATTGCGGACGCTATTGGCCACTTACTCTGCTCATCTTCTGCAAGACGTTGAAGACTTTTCACAGCGAGGTACGGTGCGCAAGCAGTACCAAAAGTTAAAGTCAGTAACTTAAAGTGTTTCACATGCTCATTAGGATGGTATCTCCATAGGATTCGCTGAAAGTTTGCGTGATCTTCGTTTACCAGTACCTGTCTATACATCTTCACTAAATCTGATACTATGCAAATCGCATGTCGCCACCATCTCATTAGAATGTGTCGGAGATCTTGTTGGAGTTTGGGTCCTGTCATAAGGTTGTCGTTCAACGAGACGTTGTCGTTCATCCAAAGGAGTGACCAACTCCTTTGGATGAAGCGTTGAAAACGACTCGCACCTTCGTGGTCTCTCTCTCTTCCTTCACCACAGCATGATGCGGAAGATACACAGCCTTGTCGTTGTTGACATCACTCGGTTCGACTTCAGCCATGTGACCTAAATCCACATATTCATTGAGCACAGCGCGGTAATCTTCATAAAGTTTTGGATTTTTGCTCAATCGTTTCTCTAATGAATAAAGTTTTCTCAAAGATATATCCTTCGACTTGCCATATTGACAATCGGGATCGTCTGATTTAAAAGGTAGGTTCACAATATATCTTCCTTTCTTAGTTCTTCTAGTAGTCGTATCATAAATATCTTCACACATTTTCTCTTCTCTCGTCAATATCTTAGTGATCTTATCAGGCTCATCCTCCATTTCGAAAAACTTTTTCAATAGATCGTCTTCCACTTTGACATGCAAACTAACAACATTTTTATCTGCTGCTTGTGATACTCTTCCCGATAAAATCCAACCAAGAATTGTGTTTTGTGCGATCAAACTTCCTTGTGGTTTCTTGATAACTCCACTCAATAATATGTCACTATAGACTTCCGCCCCAAGCAGCAAGTCGATTTTACCTGGCTTCATATATCCTGGATCGGCTAGTGTGAGCTGCTCTAAATCTAACCAATCAGGTGTGTGTAATGTCTGCGTAGGTAGTAATGTTGTAAGCGATTTCAATACGTACGCAGTGATCTGCAATCTAGAATTGGGATTGTGACGTGACTCTACTTGAAGGGAAACTAAATACTTAATTTTAGTTTGACCATCTCCCAACCCTGACACCAAACCATTTACATGTGTTCTCTTAAGCCCAAGTAATTGAACAGTATCCTCAGTAATAAAAGAAGCTTGTGATCCTTGATCCACTAATGCCCTAATAACGTGTTTCAATCCGTTGAGTTGACTTTCACAACCGCCGTTGCAAGCAAAACGTTGTGCGTTAGTATATGCCCTTTCGAAAAGTTGGCCACCACTCTCATTTGTTCAGACGCACTCGAGGTCTGCGTGTTTGGTTGTTGATTCTTTTGAATTTGTGTGTTCTCGTGATTGTTCGTATTAGTGTTATTTTGTTGATTTCTCTCATAATGCAACATAGAATGATGTCAGCGTCCACATCTGCGGAAACTGGTTGATTGACGGCATACGTTGACGGAGTGATTGGGTGCAAGGCAATTAAAACACAGTTGATGAGTTTGCACAAATTCCTGTCTTTCTTGCGGTGTTTTCTGACTAAATTTCTTGCAATGGTACAAATAGTGGGGTTCTTCGCACATCACGCACACAATCTTTGTATTCTTCGGTTCATCGGCCATAGAAGTATGAAACACCTTAGGCTTTTGAGGCTGATGCTTAGAGCTCTGAGGACTAGTCCTTTGCCAGTTCTTGGCTGTGTCCACCATTTCTAGGGTTCTGAACCGCGTCTCGAGAAATTCCACCATTTGCATCCAAGTAGGTAAGTCATTGCACCGATTACTAATGAAATTCTCCCACTGCTTATGTGACTCTCCGTCTAGTTTCGTAGTCACCAAATAAATCACAATTGTATCCCATGCTTGTGTATCAATGCCCATGGTTGACAAAGATTTCAAACAGGTTGATGTTGTATCCAGTAGCTGCCTTATTGCTGTAGCAGATTCACCAGTGATAGTCTTTTGTGAGAACAGTGTCTTCATAATCATATTACTATTGTAGCGCTTATTGTCGTAACGTTTCACAAGTTGCTGCCATGCTTCGTCATAGTTATTCTCGGTAATAGCAAAATTCGACAGCAAATTGCTTGCATCTCCCTGCAGATTTGCTTTTAGGTAATGCAGTTTCTGAACGCCCGTTAAATATCTATTTGTGTGGATTAGCGATGTGAACATGTCGTGGAAAGTCTGCCACTCTACATACTTCCCAGTAAAAATCGGTAGTTGTATTTGCGGAAGCTTGATTAGATTACTCGTGTCTGACGATATTGTTGTTGAACTCTTTGAACTCTCAACCGAAGTGTAATTTTCACGCAACATCTCTTTCAAAGTGTCTCTTTCTCTCGTCTTTTGTACTCAATGTATAACTCCTCGGTTGTGTTGTATAAATCCTCAGTGAAATATTCGTCAGCTAGCTCCGCCTCAGTTTTACTGCTCGATCTTATTTGTCACATTGTATAAATTCACTCCACAGCTCATTTAAGGTTTCGATTCTCGTTTCTAAGTAAGCTCGAGTAATCCTTGCTTTAGGGCTATTCTTAAAATTCACTTCAGCTTTTCTTATTTTCTCACAAATGCTTGACTGAACTTCGAAAAACTACTGCATTTTGAATCAATTTATCTCACAAAAATATCAGCAAAATTCAAAAGTTTGACAGTTCACGATGTTCGAGAATATTCAAAGTCTATAGAAGAAAATTTCACAAGTGTATAGAATAGGTTTCTGAAAATTTTACAAGTCTTTTTTCACTCTAAAATTCGGCTAAGTCTTTAGAGATAAAATTTCGAAAAATTTTACAAGTTCTGAGAGAGTTCACTGAAATCACCGATTTTGTCCAAGTTCTGACTGACACTGACTACTAGGACAGTTTGACAACTTTCACTTCTCTTAGTTTTTTTCTTTATGACACTTTCCTCACGGTTTTCCAAGTTAGCCAGTTCTTTTCCCGGTTTCGGCACCATGTTTAAAACTCACACTACTCTCACATTACACACACTTGTATAGAACTATTTTGAAGAGAGAACGAAGTTTCATATTTCCATCAGCTTTTACCTACTGGGAAAAATACTAACATATCGCGAGTCAATTTATGCGTAGCGACATCTCTTGGTGATTACATTGAACAATTTAATTAAATAGCTCTTAACTCAGTTAAACACTATTATTTTGAAGAAATAGGGTTTCGGAATTATTTGTGGATAGTGTCAAGTACCCAATTGTAGCTGCCGCCGACCACTTTCGTTTGCGCCAACGGGCGTGGACCAAAGAGCCACTGGTCGCCAGTCGGTGGCTTATCTGTGCCGAGCCTCAGAATGACACGTTACGTCTGGTTGAGCCTTGAGCCAGGAGTAAACTCATTTTATAATAAAAAAAACCGGCCAAGTGCGAGCCGGACTAGCGCACGAAGGGTTCCGTACCATTATCTATACAACATTAGAGACTATTTATAACCTTTATTTTATAACCTTTCAAAAAAATTCCCGTTCGTTGTCTGAGAGCTGACTTCGTCTTGAGGCGTCTTAGAGTCGTCTGAGCTGAGGCGTCCCTTAACTATATCTATTAATTTAACTATTTATTTTAAATAGAATATACAATTTAATATTCCGTGAGTGTCTCAAGCGTCTTCCTGTTTTAGTATACAAACAGACAAACAGAAACACAAACAGACCGACAGCGAAGTCTTAGTAATAGTTGTACCCGTTTGTACCCTTCAGGTACGGAACCCTAAAAATCATAAATGCAGATACTTAGTTAACTTTTCTCAATACAAAAGTTTGTGTGATACTTAAAAAGCTACGAGAAGAAGTTCCCGCCAATCTAACTTTCTTTCCACGCTCAATTACCCGTGGAGGAAATAGAGAAATGCCTCTGTATTTGAAACTGTTGACATTTTTATACTTTGGCCACAAGCCATACTTCCATACTTATTACTTATATAATAATATTATAAATGCGAAAGTGTGTCTGTCTGTATGTCTGTTATCTCTTGGCGCTTAAAGCACTGAACTGATTGAGATGAAATTTGGTGTGGAGACAGTTGAAAGAACGGAAGAGACCCTGGAAAGAACATAGGCTACATTTCGTCATGATATAAAAACATTAAGGGGGTAAAATAAGGGAAGGAAAGTTTATATGGAAAAACCAACTCTTGCGGGCGAAGTCGCGGGGAACCAGTAGTATAAAATACGCAAGACATTTAATGTAACTATTTCTACCAGCTTCAACTATATCAAGTTGAATGAAGTGCTTAACTAAATTGCAGCATACGGGTTTAATGTTCTAAATAAGCAATAAGATAAGGTTAGTCTTTTTAAACGGAAAGTACCAACCTTATATGTGCTGTACACAAGGCCGCACGTCAGACTACCCCACTTTGATTTTGAGACCGCCTCTATTCCCAACGTAATAAAAGCTGTTTTCGCAGTTCATATTTCATATCCTGAAATTAGCAAATGAAGTAGTGGTTCCAGTAATCTCACATTTGGCCAACCTATGCTTTGAACATGGTATTTTTCCAGCTGCATTAAAGAAGGCAATAATTACGCCAGTATATAAGAACGGTGACAAAAGTGAAGTATCAAACTATAGGCCAATATCAGTCTTGACGGCAATATCTAAAGTTTTAGAGAAATTGGTAAACAATAGGTTAACAAATTATTTGAGTAAAATTGACTTTATATCTAAATCACAGTACGGCTTTCGACAGAACCTCTCGACTCTAGACGCAGTCACAGCATTAACTTCGCATATTGTAGAGAATGTAGACAGGGGACAGAAATGTATCGCGGTGTTTTTAGACATTAAAAAAGCCTTCGATACGGTGTCGGTACCCATTCTAATAAAAAGGCTGGAAGACATTGGCATTAGAGGAGTTGCTCTGTCCCTGTTTTCAGACTACCTTAACGGGCGCACACAACAGGTAAAAATTGGTCAGTACATCAGTAATGAAAACAATGTGGCGTATGGTGTCCCACAGGGCAGTGTTCTGGGACCTACTTTGTTTTTGATATACATCAACAGTCTCTGTAACATGAATATCAATGCAGGACGTGTTTTCATACGCAGATGATACTTCTATTGTTTTTGTTGGTAACACATGGGACTCTGTACGTTGCGCTGCGGAAACGGTACTAGCTTTGATAGCCTCTTGGTTAAAAGCAAACCTTCTGACTTTAAATACAGACAAAAGTAACTTTATAGCTTTTACAAATTATAACTTAACTCAACCCGGAAACTCGTTTAAAATTTATATTTATAATTGTTGCAATCAAAATTTTTCTTGCTCGTGTAGTAATATAAACAAAGTTAATGAAACAAAGTATTTAGGAATCGCGATTGACCAGAGGCTGTCTTGGCATGCCCAAATTGAGCTTATGATGGGGAGAACAAGAAAACTAATGTGGATTTTTAAAAAGCTCCGACATATTGCTGATCAGAAGCTATTAAAACAACTATATGTCGCACTGGCTCAATCGACATTGGTCTATTGTATCCCTGTCTGGGGTGGTGCCAGTAAGGTTAAGTTCCTTGAACTAGAAAGAGCGCAAAGAGCACTGTTAAAGGTGATGCATTTTAAAGCCTACAGATATCCGTCACTAGACTTATACAAAATAAGTGACACGTTGACAGTTCGGCAGCTCTATATACAAAGCTTAGTATTGAACACTCATAGGACTCTGCCTTATGATAGTACAAAATTATTCAGGAGACGAAATGACAGGGTAGCTCCCACGCCTAGAATTCGAACCACCTATGCTGGGAGACAGTTTAGGGCACGATCTGCAAGGTTATATAATAAGATAAACAAAATTAATTAATTTATAAAAAAAAATCCACATTTTAAAGTTTTAGTAAAAGATACAAACTCGTACACACACACACACACACACACACACACACACACACACACACGCACACACGCACACACACACACACGCATACACACACACATCATTTTTGTGTAGTGCATACCCTATACTTAATTGTTTATTAGTTCATTGTTTTGGTTTACTTTTTGTAACATGCATCCTGAGCATTTTGTAAAATCGTTATTGAGTTATCATTTTTTGTAATTTTTATACTGTAATGGAGAGCGAGGATTTACTGACACAAGTAAATTTTTACTTAAAAGAAATCCTTAATCGCATCCCAGAAATGTAACAACCCTGATACTAAATAAAGAATTTAAATTTGAATTTGAATTTGAATATGGTTAACCTGACGTGCTGTCGACTGTACTAAGCTAATACAGGCTGTTACAAAGTTAGTAAGGAGCAGCTTTGTGAATACGTCGTTAAGGCGACATAATGTGGACTTTACGACTGCCCCTGGTATACATTCTTATTACAAGATAAAACAATATACTAGATGACTATATAAGTCATCCATACTAATATTATAAATACGAAAGTGTGTCTGTCTGTCCGTCCGTTACCTCTTGACGCTTAAACCACTGAACCGATTGAGATGAAATTTGGTGTGGAGGCAGTTCGAAACCCTGGAAAGGACATAGGCTACGTTTTGTTGCGATATAAAAACGTTAAGGGGGTGAAATCGGGGATGAAAGTTTATTAAGTCCACTCTTGCGGGGAACCACTACTATATAATAATGGTTAACTGAATTTAGTATTTTTATGCTTTATTGTACAAAAAGATTCCGGATATTTCTGCTTATCATTTCAATGAGACCAGTTGAAGCCTTATCATAATGTACTCGCTTTTTTATGATTTACAAGTACTCTCTCTCTCTCCTGATCATTATAAATCCAATCTGATGGTGGAGTCGGCCTTCTTATTTTTGTTTTCCACTTTGCCCTATCGGGCGTATCGTCTACGGAGACATTATAGAGGCACAGGTCTTTCTAGACAACATCTGCCTATCTTGGTTTTGGTCGCCCTCTAGGTCTGGGTCCTGGGATGTTCAGATTATCTGGGATGTCAAGTACAAACACTAGTTTTTAAGTTCTTAATCATTACCAACACCCGAATATGTTTTTTTTTGTAGAACATGTTTATTGATATTTTAATTTTATGTTTTCTATTTATAATTTGTTTTTGAATTTCAGCCGTGATTTTTTACACTTTTGTTTTGGAAGTCATTACTTTTTGTAATCAAAATTACAAAACAGAATTAATTGATCAAAGGGATTATATCAGTTCCGAAAGTTTGAGCCCAATACTGTTTTAGCAGCTATAAATAATAATCTCCTAGCCTCTACTAACGAACTAACTGAATATTTAACATGTTGACATTTTACATGGAGAAACACTTTGTTTCTGTACTAATAGTTAAATTAACCCCTGATAAAAGGTTTACAGGGACTCTCCACGGGCTTAAAGATAATTAACAAGCCCGCTTTATTTATTAAATATGCACATTTTTTTTAATAAGAGAGCCTAGTAACACAAAACACTATCGGCCTTAATACAAAAAACTTCGTACCAGGTTTAAGACAGGACTAAGTTATTAGCTAGCTAATTAGAAAAGCGCTTCTCTATTAGGTTATGTCACGAATGTGTCATTCATTCCTCTGTTGTCAACTAATATTTAGACCAATTTTAAACCTGGTCTTATTTTTTTGTAATAACACCGTATATGATTAATGCGTGTCAGAACAAATAGCAACCCAATTATTTCAAAAACTTAGTACCGGGTTTAAGACAGGACTAAGTTATTAGGTGGCCAATTAGAAAAGCGCTTCTCTATTAGGTTATGTCAAGAATGTGTCATTCATTCCTCTGTTGCCGGTAATATTTAGACCAAGTTTAAACCTGGTCTTATTTTCTTGTAATAACACCGCAATTGTTTATTTCTTTTAAGAGTTTTTTGCATAACAACTTTGATATCGGAAAACATCAGGCAATGTCAGTTAATCTAGTAAAAATCTTAAGTTTTGCAATTGGGTTTTACAATCACTTAGATATATCTTATCCAAATGAATTGAAAGTTTGTGTGTGTCATTAGTCACGAAAAGAAATAGATATAATGTGTCAAAGACCTCCCGATAAGATACACATAAAAGTTCCTCAGCCCACTCGTCCCTCCGGTGGAATTATTTTTATAGAAATTACAAAAAATACTTTATATAAACAAACCAATCTTTACAAGACTATCGTAAATACACCCTTATGCAGGTTTCCTAAGTTACTCGTAGATCCTATAGCTGTATCACTAAGCGATTTAATAGAAACAGTAGACTCTTATAATAATGTTTATAAAGAAAACGACGTGCACGTCTAAATTCATGAAAAATGTTTGGTGATTACACAGATTGTTTCAAATGAGATGGTCATACCTACTAAGTAAGCATAAAACAAAACAAAATCTTTGCTCCTATAACGTGATCGAGTAGCACCTTCAATAGATAGCATAAAGATGCATATAAAAAGTATAAAACGAAATATTCACCCAAATCTTACTTTTTAAAAAGTTCCAGAGCTACTTTATAAATGTACTTTGTTAAGCTTTTGGAAAATATAGCGCATACAGTTAATTGTTCACTGAACAAGATACTAAAATAGACTAAACAGTACACTTTATTTAAAATCTTTTGAATAGGTAATAACATTGAATTTCACTTACAAAAATTAATCGTCTGTGTCATCCGGTGGGACTCGAACCCACGTCCCTTCGCTATCCGGGCGAGTGCTCTTACCAACTAAGCTACGGAGGACGTAAGTCAGTCGACGAATTTTTGTAAGTGCTTGCTACTTTTTGTAAGCGAAATTTAATTTGAATTCGTAAAAACTTGCAAAATAATTGCTTAAGTTATAAAAATAATTATAGGTAATAACAAATATTTGTATTTTTATTTTTAACCTTTTGTCAATAGCCTAGCAAATTAATAAGCAGGTTGTAAGCCACACAAATGAAGTGATCATTATTTTAAATTAGTTAAAATAGATTCAATAATGACAAGAAAATATTGAGCTAATCTTAATGAAAAGAAGGTCACATATGGCTTCTCCTCAGAGTGACCAAACAAGTATCCTAAAAATATCTGTAATGGCAATGTGTGAGTAAGAAAATCGTTATAGGCTTCCAAATGCCGTCACGTATCTACACATTTTTTTAAATAAATATTACGAAATATTTATTTACATACGCGCAGTTGGCTAATCTCTGTTGAGATAGTCCGTGCAATCGAGATTCGGCTAGGAGGACATTATTATTATTAAAATTTGTTACTTAAATGAGCTTTGTTAATAAAAAAGAATATGGGCTTATGTTGAACAAACAGCAATGGCTTCCTGTTCCTAGGGCTGTTGCCCGTGTTAATAAATCTAATCCCTAATCCTTTGCTCGTACAAGCATATTATACTGGTTATTCAATATCGAGTCTCTTATGTACAGTCACAAGCAATTAAATGTATACTAATACGTTTTTATGCCATTGTAATAAGGTCTCAAATCTAATGCAGATGCTCGTGACTGTACATGCGCCTGCACGTCAGGTTACCCATTAGAACTACGAATACAGCTTTTATTACGTAGAGAATAGAGGCGATTTCAAGGTCAAAGTGGGGTAGTCTGGCGTGCGGCGGTTGCATTGCAGCAATACTTGTAAGTGTGTTAGAGATCGAACTTCCAATACTTTATCCACGTAATGTATGTTAAATTTTGTCAGCAAAAAACACACCTTTCACTTCGGACTTCTTTTCCATAAAGTATTTTTGAATTATATTGTATAGAGCGAGAGGGAGCCAAAATGCAAGAAGCAATAGAGAAAAATAATGCAATCATATCAAATTGTAAGACCCGAGTTCACCAGCTTTTAAACAGCTGGTAAACCTTAATTGACGGAAAACTTGACAGAATTCCCGTACAAATATGTCAAATAATGCTAAACCGGCTCGGCCGGTCTAGTTAGTAAAGGAACATTATTAAAATACATCCTAATATATTCGTAAAAGTTTAATATCCATTGGGTGAAGTTTAGCGGACTATGTTACTGTGAGCCAATACCACAGAATAAGTACTACTCCGTACAGAAGTATGACTTTGCAATGAAATTCAAAGAAATAACTTCTCAATGTTGTCAACGATATGGTGTAATTCAGCTCGCCACAGACTCAAGCGCATTTTCGTGTAGACACCTACAGAAATACATTTCAAGATAATTTCATTCTTATAACTCTGGAATATGATTCATAATACACTAAACCTATTCAGTGACGTACTATCACGCAACGTGATAGGGTTGACTGCCACAAGAAGCTACTTACGCCATCTAGCGCATCTTTCTAGGACTTTATTATGCTCGTCCAACCTAGTGCCGCGCACCATAAAACGCGAAAGCGTGTCGCTGCCGGCTAGCGACACCCAACTTGTTTAACCCCTTACAACGGGTCGCCGCGCGTAGGTACGTTTTTGCTACCTACACGGGGAGTTACACAGACCTGCCAATACCTAATCAGTTAGTTCCTCTACTGTAACACATTTTTAATATTATTAAAAGACTGATAAATACTGATTCAAATATTTTCTAGAAACCCTTTTTATTTATTTCTCTCTTTATTTACACTTGGTGTATTACATTGCAGAACACCAAAGCACACCAGGTTACACATAAATTATTCGCAAACAAATATTCCTTATATAAACATTAAGTACGAATAACAACAAATTAATACATAATTTCGAATAAAAATAATGTTGAGATTCAATACAATTATTATGTTAAATATCTTTTTTATTTTATTTATTGTAGGGACACAAACGGTAATGTACAAAGTTGTTTACAGGCAGAATATTCTATAGGTACTATAGTACACACCAACAACACGTTCCACAGATGTATAAGAAGCGTAAGGCTACTGCCACAGTTATTAAATTAGTGCATTCACTAGTCAAATATCACACAAAGAAATTAAGCAATTTTCAGGCTAGGCAGCCTTTAACGACGTTATGATTGGGACAATTACTGTAAACCTCTACCAAAATATAATTCCACGTTCCTCTATAAATTATTCGGAACCCTTCGGATTTATTATTATCGTAAAATGATAGCGAGTAAATTACGAAACTCCGTTACGGGAATGTTAATGCAAAGATTCAGTTTCGGATTTAGGTATTTACTGCAAGGGTAACTATATGTTTTAAATGCAATCCCTTCTAGACATAAAAAACTGACATATGAACCAAAAAATAAAGACAGACGCCGTAAAAACAAAATCATACCAATTTCTCAAACTAGAACATTCTTTTCCAATAAGCAATATAAACAATCTTCGGCACGTTTATATAACGAAGTAAATGGAGTACTTGAAATTTACTCTAAAACTTACCACGAATGTAAAACATTAGTTGAATGTTGGATTAAAACTTTAAGTTACGACGATACAGATAATTTATTGTGTAACCTAAAGTAAACCTTGTAGATAGATAGATAACTCTTCATTGTACACCACAAGAAACAATAAAGCAATTTACAGAGAAATATGTATATTGTAAGCTAGTAATAAAATTAGTAATATAAGAAACTTACACAATATTCATAAAATTGTGTCAAATATATAGGTACTGTACCGTTTTGTAACTCATAGGTAACGTTATATAATTACAACTAAGATAAGGATGAGTGGAATCTCCTAGCACAGGCATGCTTTTGCTTAAAAGGGGATTCCAACAACTGTGCTATTAATATGTAACTTGTATTATGGAAAATAAATATTTTTGATTCTTGATTTGATTTTTTGGGTGAGGTCTACACTTACGGTGAGGGAAAACATCGTGAGGGTATCCGCACATTCAGGTGACTGCATGTGTAACCATGATCCAAAACTGGTCAGGTTCCCTTAGTAACAGGGTCACGGAGGTCAAATGGCAGTCGCTCCACTGTAATTACCTGATCTGCCAAATCCTGGATTATGGCCAGCGGACCCTGGGCCCTTGTGTGCGAGTGCACAAACCGGGATAACGCTAGGAGGATGATGAAGCTACATTGGTGTACACAAAGTGACAAATTGGTACATGGTAATATTAGAAAAATACAATGTAGCGCCCCGTTAGGGCACAGCAATAGCAGAGTACATGCGTAAAATTAATTATACTTACAATTTATAATTAGTCGAATATAGATGTAGGCTCGCGCTGCAGGCAAGGTTGAAATAGACGTTTTTTTTTGTTTCATTTTATATTTTTTTGTTGTGCTGTTTGTATTTTTTATTTTTTGGATTAACTAAGTATTATGTTTTTTTTTTTGTAAGCGTGTGTGTGTTTTTGTGATGTCCTACGTTAATAAAGCATTTTTTATTTCTTTCTTAAATCAGCATTAACATTTTTTTAAATAACAATTGTACATAAAGTACTTAAATTTATAAAATTTATTCATATCATTATAAGTTACGAGAATTTCAAATTGCAAATGTCACTTATTGTAAGTCTTTAATTGAAGTTTTAGTAATAAATCACATAAAAAGAATCAATTAACTAAATATGTTCACTTAAACAAAACTTAAAAATCTACTTATTCAAAAATGTTACCGTGTCCATGCGGCAAGGAATCGAGAATGCTGGCTGCGTTTCCGCGTTGGATAGCTATACTTAGCCTCTGAGCGAGAAAAGAGACAGCTTTTTTGTTTTCCAGAATAAGTCTTTGTAAAACCATGATTCTAGAAAACTTGCGTAGTCGAACAAACTTTACAAATGAGTTATCCATCTCTTTTGGCTACAGCCGCGCTCACTCAAAGGAGGTAGTTAGTGCAACTTTGATTACTTATCCTTGATTGAGGAGGCGTGAGTATCTGTGAGGTCACTCCATCCTCTTAATTGCCAAACTATTAATAGACTGTCTCTCTTGTACCTTAGATATTAGAAGGGGACGACACAAAAGGCTATAAGGGCTCTTGTGTCAATAGCGGAGTCGATGATGATATCATTTTTGGAAGTGGGCTTTATTTATTAGTGTTGTGAATGCGTAAAGCATAAAATACATTTTAAATTACCCTGGATGAATCCAAATGTGTACGAGCTGTTACATGTACCACCAATAATTAGAAATATCAGTACACATTCTGATACCTTTGCACAGGCAGGTCCAGTTCAGGTTGTTGGTGCCGAAGAAATTGGAGAATGGGATAGGATTGTTTTTTGTGGTACTACTTCTATAAAGAAGTGAGAATTTCCAAAGTGCTTGCCGTCATCGCCTAAATGTACTGTTCCGTAGTTAACCTATAGATAAAGTTATTGGTTCACAATATTTAAAAGAAATAATCAATGATATGGGAACTTAATGGAAAAAAAATGGTAATTAAAAGAACAAAAAAAACCCGTCTGCGTTTCTGTGTAATTGGAAATTAAAAAACCCTAAAACAAGAAAGAGGTCCTACCCGGGTCAAATTGGTACCCATATTAAAAATTGTAGCAGTCAGGACCCATTCTAGAAATGGAGGCTTAGTGAATTTAGATATATTTCTATATTACACCTCTATATTACATTGCAGATTACTCCAAGAGAGACGGCTGACTTTCTAATATGGGTCCCGACTGCTACAATTTTTAATATGGGTACCAATTTAACCCGGGTATGACCTCTTTCGGGAAAAAAAAAATCTTCTTGTCTAACATTCTTCATAAATGTGTTCTTGGCGTGTTATAAGTATATATTTGTACTAAGTTACAGCTATATATTAGTATGGGTAATTGCGCTTGGCTGAAGAAAGACAGACATATGGATTTAGCGAAATAATAAGGATTTCTTGTGGACTACAGAACCCTTAAAAATGATAAAAAATTAACTAAAAGAGACAAATATTATACGAGTTGTACAAATAATACTTCAAATCCATGACGAACAATTCGTACGTGTGAATTTCGTTCTAATCTTTCCTTTTTGAAGGGCAGACTTATTGGTTGGTTTTGTTCCAATGTAATATGCAATGAAGGAAACATTTTTAAAGAAACCTTTTTCGAGACGATCAGCTTAAAATCAAAGGGTTCCGTCTTTATATTTGATCGAAAACCTTTGTGGTTTTGCCGTTATTGTCATTCCTAAATATGAACAACGCGTTACAAATTAACACAATATCCGATTTTGGTGGGTTTTAGGAATCTTAACGAAGAATCTTTTTATATTTCAACAAAAACTCTGGCTGTGATAGTATTTTGGGTACTATTTATTTTAATACTTAATAATATAATTACTTTTATAACTTAAGCAATTTGCTTGCACGCTTCACGAATTAAAAAAAAAAAAATTCGCTCACAAAAATTGACCGAATGAGTCTGTGTCATCCGATGAGCGAAGGGTCATGGATTTGAGTCCCATCAAATGACACAGTCGATGAATTTTTGTGAGCGAAATTTAATTTAGTTTCATAAAAATAATATATTGCCACAGATCAGGACCCATAAGCTAGACCAACGAGGCAGTCAATACCTTAATAGAATTGTAGGTAATGGGCAAATATTCAGAGGTTTTTCCATTTCTACAATACATAGATTCCAGGCTAAGTTCTTCAAGCGACAGCTCGCGCCACATTAAAGTTGTTATCAGGATTTTCTACACAATAAATCCCTCTCTGTCCCTCTTATGGGCCGTTGAGGGCCTCAGCTGAGGGTACGTGCCTCATACGTCAAGATTGCGATCGTTCAAAGGCGGAACTGTGTTGAGATTGCGCGATAGTTGTGAACGGAGTTTAAGTAGTGAATGTTCTATCATTGGTATGTATGGTGTGTATGCAATACTGATTCATATAAGTCATGTCAACAAAATAATTACTAGGCTGATTTACACTACCGTGATTACAAAAGTAGTGAGTGAACTTACGGGTGCTTGGCAAGTTATGTTTTTATCATCTTTTGGACAGGGGCCAGTTACTTTTAGGATTAGGCGCTGGATTCCACGATGTCATAGAATCCAGCGACTAGAACTTAATGCTGTACTGTCCAGTTCCTAAACTCGCTACAGTACCTCAAGAAGTGAGTATCAATAATAAGCAAGTGTTAAACGCTCACGTTTGTAGCTACGCCATATCTTACTTGGATTCCAGTGACGGTGAAATTTATCGTAATTGTATGGAGGTACTTTATGTACCAGGTATACAATTTTCAATTGCGACTAGTATAGCATTGTCTCCTAGTGAGAAATTGATTATACCTATAGTAAGAGAGAGCCATTCCACGCAATATTCATTGACATGCCAAAGCCCTTCCAATTGATACGACTTTGCATATCCAGGCATTTTCATATTTTGTTGTGGCTGACTGTTGATGATTTATTTAAATATTTGTAATCATTATGAAGTAGATTAGTTTAGCATGTATTCAAATTAGATGGTAGTAGAAATAAAGGCTATTTTTATTTTATTTATTTTATTTAATCATTATGAAACTCAACTGTTTATGTAGCCAAAATATTACTACTATTTCAGTAAACGCATGGTTAATTCATAATTATTTATTTATAGATCTGACTTATTTTTTTAAATAAAATATTTAGTACTTTTAACGAAGCGCGTAATCCATCTGATTCAATTAAAACGAAGCATCATGTTACAACACCCTTTTAGGAATCGATACCGTCAAGGTTCAAAGCGAATATTCGATAGCAACCGTTGTTTCCCACCGGTCATCATTAGGGCTGTCGCAAACAGTTTGTCCTTCAAACAAGTCATGTCAAACCCGTGAATGGACGAACGTCCCTACTAAGCTTCTTAATTTTCACCGAAAGTCATTAATTCCTATTTTAAATAAACCCCTCGTTAGGAGAGTCACCAGACGGGGCGTCCTATTGTGTTATTGACAATCGCAATGGCTTTGAATATTGACACTTGTAGGTACTTGTAATGATAAATTTATTGCTTTTGAATACGAGTATATTAAGATAGATGAAAGATATCTTCTTTATTATTCGTGTGACAAAGTCGTTGATGCCAGTCAGTATTTATATTTATTAGGTAATACATACAATATTCACTTTAAATCATAAGTCAACAATCAACCAAACCACATTGCATGAAACTGACAGCCGCGGGACATTTTCAAGTCCCCCTAGTCCCCCTTTGACAAAATTGGGGGAATTTAAATCCAATTATGTATTTACGTTTTACCCAGTAAACTGGCGCTTGAAGTATCTATCTGTTAAAAGTCGTTCAATGTTTAATATTTGATTTTGTAAGGTAGGCACGTCTTGTTATTAATACTGGGTAAACTGTGGTATACTACGAGTATAATCCTGTATGTAATATATCCTAGTGGAGTGGAGATCATCTAAGGTTATTTAATTAATCTTATATTGCTCACTAACCTTCACCACAGATTACATAATAGTTTTTCATACCCTTCGAGTAGTTAATTCGATAAGATTAAGACACTTATTGGTAATGGGATAGTATCTATTTTCGTACATTAACGAGATTATTAGCCATGTCAAGATATCCGCTTTTAGCCAATTAATTCTCCTAATGGGCGTAATCAAATTAATGTCATTTGTTCTTTGAGTCTTTGAGCACAGAAGTGTGTAGTATAGTAAAGTATATCATTAAGAAACTATTCTTTTTATCAGGAGTATTTATTTAATTTAATTATTTTTTATTACAATAATTACGTGACATACATGGGCATAATATCTAAGACTACTTCTTCTATTTTTTTTTGGCGAGCGAACTAAGTTTCACCCTGTGTATTTTGTAGGGTTTGAGATTTTTGTAGGGTTTGATCTAATAAGGTAGGTATGAAGGCCACCTAAAGCTACATTTGCCTTTTATATAATTTCATTTGCTTAACTGCAGTTTAAATACATAAAAAGTAGCTGTCAAAAGGAAGTGATAAAAATTACTTCTTCGTAAAAGCACAAACTCTTATGTTTGATACCTACGAGTTTTGGTGTCTGGAAAATCGTATTACAAGAAAATGACAAAAATACGGACACGAAGTACACAACAAAGTTATTATTTGATACATCCATCATTCGCGTCTGCCAACACAAGATCTATGTGGAAATAAATCATATTTTCAGACGTCATTTCTTTTTGATACTGTGTCGGTGAGATCTGCGATAAATCATACGTGTGGTCTTACCTTAGCAATTTACGTAAAGAGTTAGATCTAGGGTGTAATAATAGATACTATCAGTTACCCGCGACTTCGCTCGCGCAAATGTCGTATTTCCCATGTTAACATTAACCCTTCATTACTTTCTCTGATTTTTTTATTGCAAATAAAACTAGCCTAACTAGGTATGTAGGTACATTTCCAAGGCAAAATCTACTGGTATTTGAAAATTAATTTCTTTTTGTCCTCATTATCAAAATCTGTTCAGGCAGGAGTTGAGGTTTAAAAAGGAAACTTATTATTTTCAGTCAATGGTCTGTATTGAGGGTTTGTGATTGTTATATATTATTTGTTAATTCTGCTGCTCTCCGATTGGTCTTCTAACTTTTCCTATGAGGTATTCACTGGTAAAACACATGCACAGGAGGTCATCATTATTAATAATTAGCTCAGTGACTATGCGACTTGCAATGTATGGTCCTGGCAGATTCCGTAATCTACGTCGTTAGATTATCGCAAATTGTTGCGATGCGAAGCGATAAAGGCGACTGCTATAGGTCAGCCGCTTGATTGAGTCCTCGCCTGCGGGTACAAGGGCGCGGGGGGTAAGACAAGAACGGGGATCATGAGGGGTGCGGGCGGCAGACCCTTGTAGCGCGATTTGAATTTTGTTATCGTCCTACATCCGAGCCCCTGTACCCACGAGGACTCACTCAATCAAGCGGCTTACCTTAAGCTGTGTGCTAGCATTGTTCTTAGGCTGCGGGCGACGACCAAGCGATAAGTGGGGCGGGACGACGACGGAGCGGCCATGTTGTTGAATGCATGCATTGCCGCCGCTCCGCTGTCGCCCCGCCCCTCCCATAGCTCGGCCGTCGCTAGTTTCGTGCCCACAGACTCAAGTTTTTATTACACCATCCTATTTGTAGCTTTCTAACTAGAATCCTACTATCCTAGTTAGGATCCTAACTAGGAAGGTCGCATCCTTCTTAGGAACTAGGAAGGTAGGATGGATAGTCAGGTGCTCTACTCTGAAAACGTATCGTCCGTATTTTCGCATCTAGCCGTCGCGCTCGCTCGCGCTAAAATGCTGGCATTAAATTTAGTGACAGGGACGTCTTCAGCCGAAACTACAGATATCGTCTTACAGAGTGGGGCCCCAGTCACCTTCCTAGTTAGAACGCGAGCTTCCGAAGGTAGGAACCTAAGGAGTGAACTATTTTCTAGGTAGGATACTATACTATAAGTGCTTTAGAAGCACTGACCTCTATTATACAAGTGCGCTAGACTGCATATTGTCAACCAAAAATGAAGCCATTTGATTATCGCCATTTTGGCGCTGACGGCTGTAGTGAGCGTGTGGTGACCGTCCACGGAACTAATAAGAGTTGACATAAACATATGCAAGTTACTCTATTTCAGTTCCCTAGTCACTCGGTGGGGGCGCTTTGATTCGGTACAAAAATTATCTGTAATTTCTTCGAGTATGCTTAGTCCAGCGTACTTGTATTATAGAGGTCAGTGTTTCGAAGTTATACTTACAGTGCCATGTGTTGCAGGCAAGCAGCGGTTGGTATGGGCAGAATGCCGCGCGCCGCGCTTTTGCTGGCGCTAGCGGCGGTCCTGCTCGCTGCTGAGTGGGCGCATGCGTCCTATATTGATCCAGGTATTAAATTATTGCTATTGTTATTTAAATATATGAGAGACTCGCAGTTCCCCGCGACTTCACCGTTGCCAAAAGTCGGACTTTCCATATTTGTGTAGATGTAGATTTCAGCAGGAGTAAAATGTCCCCTCAATAACTACAGGGCGTGACAGCTCAAGAGTACAGGCTATTTCCGAAAGCTGTGTCTGAGTTATTTCAGTCAGAAAAACCTAGGAATAAGGAAGTTGGTGGTATTGACACCCCTGTGCCTGCCCAAAAAGCACGTTAAAAGCAGTTAGTCCTGCGCCTGATCTCTTCGGTCATGTCGGACTGCCGTCTTACCGGACTATGAGAGTACTGTTCCCTAACAGAGAGTGCGCCTGTGTATTGCGCACATATTTTTTTTACTAATATCTCCCGCACGACGAGTATGGGATTATACAGAGAAAATCTCTGTTCAAATTGGCCGATGTAGTCAAAATTAGGACATTATATTACAATACTAACGACCTATACTCGGCTGTCACGCACATTACCGATGATCTTTGAGAATAATGAATTATCAACTAGACAATAAAAAAAACATTTTGCAATATTCAGGAGCATTGAAGCTGTTCTGATAGTATGTGATTGTTGTTTATTTTAATTCACGTCTTATATTAAAATACGGTCAAATAATAATCGCTACTTTAAAAATCTGTAGCCAAAATACGTTCAGGAACCATTGGACTATCCGAAAGATTCCTGATGTTTAAGTATTCGATTAAAACCCTAGGCCCAAAAAGAGGCAGCACCAAATTTGCTTATTTACATGCTAATTCTAACCCCACACAAAATTGGGAGGTGGCAAATGTAAATGTCATGTACGTTAAATATTCAGCCGAAAGATGGGCCCGGGGGCCTACTCTGGTAGTTCATATCCGAAATTTCGGATATTGCCATTGCGCTCGCTGCCAGCAGGCTTACGCTATTGAGTGCAATTTAAAGCAACGGCATATGAGTTGTAATGCTTTTTTGATCTATCGTTGCTTTTCTGACATAAGTTTGAAAGGTTAGGCCGACAGTAAAGCAGTATTATCATTCTAGCTGACATCTGGAAAGTATTGGCAGCATTCTAAGTAATATTATAAGAAAATGGTTATTTGATTGATGAAAATGTATGAACCAGCTTGCACCAGCGCAATTTCTGTATTAAAAACCACCTTTTTAAAAGGGGCTTTGACAATAGACCTGATAGAATAGTCCTGAGTTTCTTCGACTGCACTCCCTCAGCACTAGCCCATAAAATGTCTCGAAGTAGTAGTAGTATCTATCTTGGGACGTGTATAAGTGCCCCCATTGGCTCTACCTCTGCATCCATAAATAAGTGGCTTGAATGAATTTCCATCAATTCACATTTTAGTCGATTTAATATGTAATTCTTTAAAATTGCAATGTTAATCGTAATAGCTTTTAAATACGCCTGCGGGGACGACTTACATGGCTATGACATTAGCGACTGAGTTTCTTACTTCTTTCTTTTCAGCATTTGCTCACAATTGTCACGAAGCAGTGGTAGGGTTAAAATTGGGACGTGTATAAGTGCCCCTTGTTGGGTCTTTATGCAGAAATAATTGATTTTTTTACTTCATTCGAAAATACGGACTACGATCATCACAGTGGGGCCCCTGCCTTCGACACCTGATTGCAGGATTAGATTATGTGCCAAAATGCCCTATTCACCCCAATTATAAAGAATCCAACCCTCGTTAGTTCGCGCAAACGCGTCAGTTTTCAAGGATTTTGCTAATACGTAATTACTATTACAATACGACACGTTCCGTTTAAACGAGAATAGGGATGTGACGTAGAAGGAATTGTAAGCACGTTTTTTACATATAAAATCAATTTTATTTTACCTATACAGTCGTATACCTCATGACAGAGGGTCGTGATCATTATCTGGAATGAAACACACACAACAACTTTTCTAAAGGAGTGGAAATTTTTAAAGGAGTGGTTTGCCATTGCTTTTTCCATTTTACATACTAGCCAACTAGTGCGCAGGTTTCCTCACGATGATTTTCTTTACCGTTAGGCAGCGATATCTTTTTGAAAAAGACTGTAGGTACTTAAGTTTTTATGTAAACTCAGTGGTAAAGGCTCGAACTCACGATCTCGGATGAGAAGTGAAGTTTTCTCCGCTCGGCTATCGCGCCACTTACCTATGTTTTTAAAAAAATTGAGCAAAACTATCTGTTAGAAACATAACATTATAAAGTTAGTAAAATGAAATGTCCAAGAATAAAAAGTTATATATTTAAAGCAGTACATTAGTGAAACTTTTAATTTCACCAAAGCATTTTTAATCGTGGTGAATGCACTGACAGTGTATTTATTTTAAAAAAGAGGTAGCTGTCATATCGGTAAAGCACAGCGATTTGAATTTGATGCTCCGAGCACACGTTCTTTTATGTGTCAAATGTGATATTTGTATGCAAAATTAAGCAAGTTACTCAATTTGAGGCAATCAATTTCCGGGCGCTAATGACCTCTCCTAATGACTAATCTACCCCTTTTTAAATGCACTATCAATGGGGATAATGTACATACATATCAGAAGCAAAATTTTCAACGAAATATCATATTAAAAAAATTGGTATTGTCGTTGAGCCTTGAGACCAAATATTAGCTCATCACTATGCCTATTGAATCTGCAAATTGTTTTGCTAATCAGTGTGTGGCAGCCTGTGGTAGACGAATTAGCGTTAGCCTTACCATACAATGTAGGCCTTTATTAATGCTTAAACTTAATAGAAGTGTCTTTCATCTCCCGAAGTTGTGCAATAAATCTTGAGAGCGGTTGAATTTAAGTACCTATTATTATTTTGGTCCTGTTTTTCTCAAATTATTCGTGTTTTGAATAGGTTTCATTTAAGGTTTTGTTTCCGACCAGCCATCAAACAAATTGCTACCTATTTCATTTTTGCAAAAAAAATAAAACGAGTTAGATGTTCCCAGGCTGGGAACATCTAACTCGTTTTATTTTTTTTGTACCTATTATTATTTTGGTCCCGTTTTTCTCAAATTATTCGTGTTTTGAATAGGTTTCATTTAAGGTTTTGTTTCCGACCAGCCATCAAACAAATTGCTACCTATTTCATTTTTGCAAAAAAAATAAAACGAGTTAGATGTTCCCAGGCTGGGAACATCTAACTCGTTTTATTTTCACAACAAGACAGCCCTCGATCAGAATAAAGGGTACTATTATAACATGTAACTACTTAATTAAATCAAATTTCACTCACAAAAATTAATCGACTGTCATCCGGTGGGACTCGAACCCACGTCCCTTCGCTATCCGGGCGAGTGCTCTTACCAATTAAGCTACAGAGGACGTTAGTCAGTCGACGAATTTTTGCAAGTGCTTGCTACGCCAGTGAGCCGGCGTTCGATTTCATCAATACTTGGGGAATGTACCCGCATGTATCCAATGGAAATATTTTTACAAATATTTAACCATCAGTTAAGATGAAATCAGCTTAACTTATTATATTTTTATAACTTAAGCAATTATTTTGCAATAATAAACAATAAATAGTTGCTTAAGTTATAAAAATATAATATGTAGCTACTTCTAATTTAGCGCAGTTAAATTCAAATTCAAATTCAAGAGATTTATTTCAGACAAAGTCCATACCACAATACAATACAGTTGAGTCAGTAACACCAATAGCACTACACAAATATAAAAAAAAAATAGAAAAATTAAAAAATAAAATAAGTAACATATGAGACATTTAAGGGTTTTTATGTGCAGTCGAACCCAATGCTGCATAAACGGGCAGTCCACTCGCCCTGCTACAACACGCAGGATACTGCTGGAGTCCCCGCGGAAACGGCTTAGCATCGAGGTGGCTCTTTTGCGTAGAATGGCATGAAAGCCATCGGTATGAGCGTCCGCGAACATGCCTGACGCGCTGCAGTAACGCGGCAGCCCCAACAATATCCTAATAGCTAATCCACAGGCTACACGTGTAGAAAGACTGGCAAAAAGCTTTGAAAAGTATCACCTTAACGGGTTCAGTACAGCGTGCAAACCTGCGAGCCAGCATATCGCATCTGACTGCCAACGCCCGTCGCTCCCGTTCTATATCCTCGTTATCAGAGAGATCCTCTGTCACCCAGTGACCCAGATATTTAAAACGCGATACCCGTTTTAGTGCAACATCGCCTAAGTAGACAGGAGGGACTGCTGTGATATTGTGACCCCGAGACTGAAACATCAGGATTTCACTATTATTTGCGTTATATCTGAGTCCATGAGCTCCGGCGTAATCCTCGCACACCTTAAGAAGTTTCTGAATGGCGCTTATCGAGGGAGCCAACAGCACCATGTCGTCCGCATAACTTAGATTGTTAATGATTTTACCATCTATGGAGCAGCCCACACCAGTGCTACTGAGTTCCTCGATAAGTCCCTCCATATATAAATTAAAAATACGAGGAGAGGTTAAGCCACCCTGTCTAACTCCACACCTGAGTCTATACTCACTGGAGACTTCTCCCGCCTACCGAACAACATTAGTTTGGTTTTTGTACCAATAGTCAAAAATATCAATTATTTCACCTGGGAGAGTAGGAATGGTCCGCATTTTACTCCACAACAACTAATAGGACACCGTATCGAAGGCTTTAGACAAATCCAGGAAACAAGCATAGACTGGTGTCTTCCTGTCAGTATAGTACCGGACGGTATGCTTCATGCACAGTATTGCAGTGTTTGTAGATAGTCCAAACCTAAATCCAAATTGAGCGTCATTCAACTGCAGCTAATGACTCGTCTAAGCATGTTGATTAGAATAAATGAAGAAGTATACATAAATTATTGTCCGCCTCTGTGGTAATTTTTATGTTTTATGGCACTTAAATAACCGCCTGAGACTTGCCCTTGTCATTCGTCGTAATGAAAACACCGAATGATGACCAGCAAATAGTGATCAGCACGCACCAGCACTATTGCTGCATATAAATTAACTTTTTTAAATAAACTTTGACAATAATGACAAAGTTCCCGCTGCTTCTTTTCAGCTAACCCACAATTTGGTCCCGAAGCAGTAGGAGAGTCCATGTTGGGACGTGTATAAATGCCTCCAGTTAGTCTACACGCGTAAATATGTTTATGACGGCGACTACCTACTTAACAATCTATTAGTTTGCGTAGATTTTTCCATACCAGGGTTGTAAATATTTCACCTACTCTCAGAAATCGAAAATAGTGTAGGCCACTGTGTAATCGTTTGTTTAAAGATAAGTAACCTGTATTATTATCTGTAGGTGACGAGGATGTCGAAGTAAACCTACCAGACTACGGAGAGGACCCAGCCGACCTGCAGCTTCTACAGGATGTTGGAAAGTGAGTTCTTTTTTCAAAACCACAGAATTATCTTTTGATTAGTGGGTTTTTTGGTGGTCCTTAGTGGAATCAGACTGGAAGCAGGCTATTGAAAAAATAAAGCAACAAGTGACAATTGAAAAACGATGTTTCGTTCGTTTTGCGCTTTTCAAAAGTGTGCTACCGGCCTTATTCGCTTATATTATTATTAGTTTATATTATTTAGATTTTGTTTATTTTATTCCGTAGAAGTTTACAATATTGAGTGTTTTTTGACGTAAAGTCAACTGTTGATTAATACCGGGACAAGTGCGAATCGGACTCGTGCACTGAGAGTTGTGTACATACTTGCAAAATTGCGTTATTTTTTATTCCATAAGAATTCCGTTTTTTTCTGTTGAAGTTCGAAACCATATAACCTGTTTATACTGTCAGTAGTGTAGTTAACGTAAAGGTGTTTATCAGCTCACACCAATTTTATTAAACTGTACTGAGCCTGTTTGTGTTAAGAATATTTCCACCCTATTTCTCCTGCATGACAGCACCACTTCTTTAGAGCACGAACACGAACTTAGGCTAGTCTTCGATGATGTGGTTTCAGACGATCGTCGCTGATCTACGTTTTCAGGCGCGCCTGCATCCGGAGGGGCGGCAACTGCGACCACCGGCCCGGGGACTGCTGCCACTCCTCCTCCTGCCGATGCAACCTCTGGGGCTCCAACTGCCGCTGCCAGCGGATGGGCCTCTTCCAAAAGTGGGGGTAAAACTCCCACCCCCACGACAGCTCCCCTGAAGCGGCGACCAACTCCTGCCAGCCGACTTGACCGCCGTTCCATCGGACGCCACAACCACAGCAATTAAACACGGACCCGTTACGTTTCCCCACTTCATTTACTTAAACTTCAGTAGTGTTTCTTAATCTATCGCTTAGAGATTCAAATCGAAAACAGGGACCTAGATTTTAGTTCGGAAATATTTTTGGACCATTATACAAAATTTAGAGCATTTCTGTTGATGGATTAGGCCTTTCGCGTTGATTTTGAGTTTTGCGAGTTTCTTTATCTGATCGTGTCGAGTGTCCGCTTACGTGGTTGGGCAATCACCCAGCCTTATTGCCCAATCCGTACGCCTCGACGCTCAGCTCGGCCGATCGGATCCAGCCAACTGCCTCCGGCGAACAGTTCTTGGTTCCTTCAGTTCTGACCCTTCGTTTCCACCAACGGACCAGTCGCCTTGAGGCAGTTCTTATTCTATTGCAATGTATGTATGTAGAGATAGGTAAGCTAACGTAGTGAAGTAGCTGCTAAAATTGGTGGTAAACTTATGTCAATAGGGAGTAGCGAATACTACAAAATAGAAAAAAATATAAATATAACTTTTAAAGTAAATGTTCTAGTCGTTTAAGAGACTTACGGTAAAGGAAACTTGGTGAAAGACGCTGTAATAAGCCTTTTTAATGACAACGCCACTTGTATTTGCGATTGGCAACTTAGATTTTTAAACTACCTATTAACATCTCATAATGCATAATTAATAAAACGAATCTTAATGTACTGTGTGACTCTCGGACAGGGGGTATATGGTATTGCAGCCTAGTAGAATCTTCCGTACGTAGCTTCTTATATTGATGTTCCTGGTCGTGGGATATGATAATTGTATTATTACTAATATTGGAATATGGAAAATGATAAATTATATTAATAAATGTTTATGGACGAAAATTGGATTTCATTTTGCATCCTCGTGCTATAAAATCTTCGTACCTATAGAGGGTGTTAGTTTAAGCAGTCTGTTCCTTTAAGAAGAAATAAATAAATATACTATAAAATAATTCTGCTACCTCGATGAAAATGTACGGCAATACTTTTGTTTTTCACGATTTCGTTGATGACCCCATAGATACATAGATAACTCTTTATAGGACAGCATAAAAGTAACAACAATACAATGTACACATACTACAAAGATGTACCAATCAGGCGGTCTTATCATTAAGAGCGTTTCGCATTTCTTCCAGACAAACTTTGGTTAATAGGAAATACTTAATTACAGGAAAGGGGTTTTTGGAGCAAAAGACATAGACATGTGCATATTAATATGTGCTTCAAAGTAAAATTATAAATAGTAGGTACGAAACAAAATATTACTAAACTTGTTATACTCGTATAAATAAAACCATACCTATAACAATATAATATGTGGCCATAGAAAAAAAAAGGTATTTATGGCCACATATATTAACCGTTTAAAAGATTGGTCTGTTAAACTTACACCCTGTAAGTATATCATATTAAACTAGCATAGTTTCCCCCTTTACTTTCATGGGAACGACTGACTGTCCCATCGATATTGGAAAAATTCGGGTTGATGATAGATGGCCTTATATAGGAAAGGGGTTTTAAGATATGCCAGCCAATAAAAAACTCGACGATCCTGCATTTGACATTGATGAATGTGAAAGGATTTTAAAGCAGACCTGTGTCGATCGTGATCGATCGAATCATTTTCAAATCGAATCAAAATGATTCGATCGCGACATATGAAAGATTGATCACATGACGAACTTAACGTTCAATCATTTTTGACCCGAACTTCTTTCACTTACAGTTCGGACCCAACAAATCTACCCTAATTCAACCTAAAGTACTGAATAAGTTATACAAATTTTACAAATCACTTTTTGACCAATAGACTAGTCAAAGCATGGAATGAGCTTCCGGAAAAAGTGTTCTCCGCCCAAAATATCAATCAATTCAAAAACCGACTTGACGCTCATCTAAACACGCACAACCTAATATAAAAAACTGGAAACAGGCAGCTATCAGTTGTCTCAACTGCCAGCCTGATAACTAATAATAAATTAATTAATTAATCAACACCCGAATAATCGATATAATAGTTCACGATCGACCGGGGTCACGAGAAATGATGGATCAACACAGATCTAATTAAACGTCTGGAAAAACTTGGGACAATCGGTAAGTATTAAAGATACAGGGAAAAAGGGGACTGTATAAAGGAAAAGCTGGTGAACTCGGCTATGGAACAATATAATAGAATTTACAAATAATAAGGAATAGTCATGGATATCGTTTAGAGGTGCAGTAAGCTGAAGTGGCAGTGGGCTGGTCATGTCTGTCGCAGAACCGACGGGCGTTGGAGTAGGAAGGTTCTCGAATGGAGACCACGTCTCGGGTAACGTAGTGTTGGACGCCCCCCTGCTAGGTGGACCGATGAGCTGAGGAATGTGGCCGGTGGTGGCTGGATGCGAGAAGCGGATGACCGTGAAAGTTGGCGCCGTCTTGGAGAGGCCTATGTAATAAGGAATAAAAAAACACATAAATTCACCACATACACATTGACACGTAAAAACATAAAATCACAATGACAAATCAAAAGGGGGCATAGACCAAGGGCTCTAGCTATCTGGGGAAGCTGGTCTAAAAGCTCCAAGGAGGCTGTCCGTAGTGTCCATAACAGTTAAGTTATATTCAAATGCAAAAATTTAGGTCCACTTGCAGCAAAGCTTAATCTCGGTTTAACGTCATGCTGTCTTTGTCACATGTTTGGCGATGACAGGGACAGCATGACGTTAAATCGAGATTGACCGTTTGCTGCAAGTGGACCTTAGTGCAGTAAGTACTTGAATACCATGTAAAATACATACAAGTAGGTAGAAACAACCAAACTTTATTGAAGAAGTGGCATTACGGAGAGATCGCTAATCAGTGAAGAAGAGGAGAGAAAAGCTTTACTAATTCATATTAATAGATTATAATATAAAATATCAGTCCCAAGGAAAACTCTAGAACCGTAACTATGCTTGAAAGTCATTTAATGCTAAAATAAGTAAAGTAAAAAAATTAGAAGAACGACAACTAAGTTCGAATGTGCATTTTTAATGAAAAACTTAGGATGTCAGCTGACGTAATTAAACCCTCCCGCGTTACAAATCTCTAGCAACATGCAAACTTGCATCATTGAATAGTAAAATTTTATAATTTTAAAGCGAGCAACATTCTTTAAAGACGGTTTTAATTATTACATTTTTCAAGTGCAATTTCATTCTGGGTCTGCAAAGAGAGATTTCTAGATTAATTTTTATTTCCACTACCTATGTAACTGAATATTGCGAACGTTAAGAAATGCGTTTATTCTTGCCATAACAATAAGTAATATAATTTTGGATTATTATCATCTATTCGATAATATGCTAAATGATGCTAAACAACTAACATAAAGCTATTGATTTATGTACTGCAATACTTATAGCTAGTTATAATAAATAGGTCAGCATTGTGGCTTGGTGACCCGAATTCTCATATATATTAGGGGAATACTCCCTTGTCTGGGGTGCTAACAATCTCGTCTCTATAATAAACATTCTACATACGAATATAACTATCACAAGTTAAACGTGCATATTTAAATATTTATTAGTTAACACTAAATTAATAATAATAATAAGTTGTTTCAACAAACACACCAATTACCTAGCCCCAACTAAATAGTACATATTTAAAAAAGATGGGCAGTTGTGGTCAAGAAAGACCCGTGCCTCTGTAATGTCTCCGTAGACGATGCGTCCGATAGGGAAAAGTGGAAAAGGAAAATTAAGAAGGCAGACCCCACCATCATACAGTATTAATAATCCCCAGGAGAGAGAGACAGAGATATTTAAGAAAATACAATAAATTAGAGACAGAACTTCTAAAAATACAGATGAGCTAGCTAATCTCTGGGAAATTATTTCATTTTGAAAATATGCTCCATTTTTGTTAACTCGATCTGTTTATCGGTATGAGGCATAACTATGTAGTTTTCTTTTAGAGGTGGGGACCAAACCATTAAGTATAGAACATTTTCAAATAAAACTTTATGGTACACTAAATAACAAAATTGCGTAGAATTATCCTACATTACAGTTTGATAGCAGTTGTGGCCATATTTGTGAGACAAACGATATAGCCGTCTCTTAAAACGTTTATACATTGCGACTTTTTGCAGTGAAATCGTCGCGATTGGTCGTGCATGTACCTATCTTACAAACTTATTATAAGGCCCACTCGCGCTAGTCCGGACTAGCTAATCAGGACTGGCGCAAGTGGACCTTGCGGATAAGCTAATCAAGACATGCACAAGTGGGCTTTTAGCTCACATAATAGGCCTTGAACAAGTCCGGATTAGCTAATCCAGAGGTGTGCAAGTAGGCCTAATGCAGTTAGTTTTATGATGAGTTATCACAAAATTCCCTCTTCTTCAGCTACATTTTCTAAGTTGATCAACTGTTACTCATTGAATACTAAAGCCTGCTTTTCCGTGATAGTTTTTCTTTTAAATTAATTATACCTATGCTATTTCACATGTGCTACTTTCACTGACAGACAGACGGATTTGTGGAATCAATAAGGGTCCCTTGTTGACTACGGAACCCTAAAAGCGGTATGCAGTACCAAGATAAAATGTTTATAGTATATTTGCGCTACTTAAACAACGGTTATAATGTTATTAGACATAATTTGATGGGATGTGTCAAGTTAACCGTCAACTTAAATTTACCGGTAGTTTAGGAGTTGGTGAACTCGGGTCATACTAGCATCTATATTGATGCTGTATCGCGTCTACAAAGCATCCTCAGGAGTCCACTTCACGTGACATCTCAGGACTCGGTTCAGTCGTCCGTGCTCAGCCAAGGCGACAACATCTCCTGACAAAACGCGTTGAAGTTTTTTCTGTTTTTTTTTTGCCTGGCCCTTCAAAGGTTCTGGCGCTAGCCGTCGCTACGAAGTCACAGAGTATAAAGGGTCTCAAAGCCGAGTTGGACAGGTGCCAAGAGCTGCAACGCTGCCAAAAATACCTAATCCTAAAGCCCAGTCAGCTGTAAAGTTGTATTATGTCTGCTGTTCATGTAGAATGAAACTGCAGATATTTTTAGGAGAGTTAGAACAAGTTATTATAAGGAGGGAAAGTAAGTGACTATAAAGAAATACACAAGTACTTCAATATAAATTTATAAATACATATATATGTATACACAAGACATAAATTCTTGAATAATGAAAATAATTCAGAAATTTAAGAACCAATTTGTTAAAACATGTCTGAGAACTACTAGAACAACTGCTTTCAAGTAAAAACAACCGCATCCAAATCGGATTACCCGTCACTACTTCAAAAACGTCGAACTTATTTATTTATTTATACAAAGAATACATTTTTGTTAGTAAATAGTGTCTTAAAGCCTATGTTAGGTTTATCTAGACACTACTAGTTCTCTTTATACAATTACAATAAGCATGATTGTTATTGAGCGAGCGCGCACAGCTACAGCGAAGCTCGACGTTCGATGCCTACCAACCGGTAAGCCGGTGCATATTGCACGTAAACAAGCTACACGTCCAGTCATCGCACCCCTCTATAAAACCCCTCTTTAGGGGTTAACAAGAACCAACTGTTAAAATCAGGATCACTCTTTTTTCTGTGTAAAATGAATTAATTAAGTTGTACAATTAAAATCGCTTTAATTGTTGTCAAAGAAGACGCCATGCTCCCCGGCGGAACTAGTTTTGATTTAACTAGTGTAAGTTTCCAAAATTAATCTATGAAATATCTATTAAATTCTAGTCTTATTTTATAAAATCCATGTATCAGGTTTCGCCGTATTTTGTTATTGAAAGTGGTTGCGCTGCAAAGTATCCTTCCAGCGAAACCATCACAATATATCTATAACTATGTATAGTAAAAACAAATTTATAGTAGCAAATAATTCTATAACAATTCTTTATTTAATTAGGACCCCCAATCTCCACTTTCAATAACAAAATACGGCGAAACCTGAGACATAGTTTTTTTTTTAAATAGGACTAGAACTTTATAGACATTTCATAGATTTATTTTAAGACTTACACTAGTTAAATCAGTAAAAAGTTGTTCCGCCGGGGAGCATGACGTCAAAGAAGCATTCATGTTACTTTTTGATTTAATGTTTATTTATTTATTTACTAACTTTCTTACAACTATCATTACAGGTAATACCCAATGCGATATTGTATCTTAAGTCTACTTATACTATCTATTGTAACATATACAGTTCAATGTAACCCTTTTGAATTCACTCAACGAACAGGTAAATATATCAACTGACCCATGCACGTTATTTAAAACTCCGGTAATACGCGTAAAAGGTGCGTTTCTTAACAATTTAACGTTAATCTAACGTGATTTAAATAGCTAGATAGTTGACGCATAACGATTAATTTGATGGCATATGATTAACGGATATAAACCTAGCTACGTAAGAAGCAACTAACGCTATTCATGCGTTGACTTACCTCGAGCAAAGAGAACAATATTATCAACTAGACGAAGTCAACATCAAAGACTCAGCAAAAATACGTTCATTATCTTATTTTGAAAAAAGACCTAAAAGATACGACACTCAAAATAGGTACAAAGGCGCAAAAAATACTAGGTTCTCAAGCAAATGACTTATCTATGGCAAAAACAACATTATTTAGAATTAGGCGAAGCCAATATCAAAGAAAGACTAAGCAAAAACGCGTTATTTTTTTTTGAACAGAGACGTACCTATTTTTACTTGACGTGTTGTTATCTCCATCGAAATAATTTCCCGCAAAGTTTAAGCGTCTAATTTTGGCGCGCTTAAGGCGCTTGTACACATCCGTTTATTTTACCGGACGACCGACCTACCTTAAACGGATATTATGTTTTTTACCGGATGGATATTATCTTTGAGTGCTGTTATTTTTATTACACTCTTGGGTTTTGTCCCACAATACAGGCTTACTTTCAACAAAAAATATTAACATTTCCATGTCAATATAATCAATGTTAATTAAACACGCAAGTAGACGGGACTCAATTAACCCCTTGAGGAATGTAAGATCGCCGGCGGTCTCATAACAATTGATTTTCTATTGTGTTTTGAAATATGATCTCTGAATGGCTGAAAACCGGCAAAACGTCCTGTAGCGTCGACACGCGCCAATACATTGACTAAGGTGACCGCTCTTTCTTACCGGACCGTTATCCGTTGCGCCCAGGGTCGGTGCATCCGACAAAATTGGTTCGCCAGACCTATGTCCGGTGCACGTATGTATGTACATACATTAATGTCCTGCTAGCCGAACTTCGGCTACAGCGGCCTGTCTTAACTGAGATTAGCCAACTGCGCGGGAGATATAAAAGTGCACAAGTGTGTGCGCAATACACAGGTGCACTCTTTTTTTATTCACTCTCATAATTTGGTGCGATGGCAGTCCGACATGACCTTAGGGAGATCAGGCGCAGGACCAACAGCTTTACGTGCTTTCCGAGATACGGGGGGGTTAACACCACCAACTTACTGACTCCGGAGCTGCGTCTGAGTTATTTCAAGACAGAAAAACCCAACACTTCCAGCCTGACTAGGGATTCAAACCCGGGACCTCGCGGATAGTACTCAGCGTGCTGATCACTAGATCAAAGAAGCTGTCACACACATACATTACGGACCATAGCGTTTCGTACACCAAAATACCGGACCCGTAACACTCCACTATTAGACATTCCACGCCAGTACACCAATTATTTCCAAAGCTCGGTACTACTCCGTATCGCTAAAACATAAAATACATGTTAAAACACAATTTTACGGATTACTTCGCGATTTATTTACATTTTATTTTAAACCTGACGTTTCGAACACTTTACAGCGATCGTGGTCACAGGGAGACTAAGGTATTATTTGTCATTACAAAGTTTTGAAAAATTGAACTACCGTCACTCAATAATATTAATTTACGTTCCTATTTACGCAGAAAGAGCTAACCGTGTCTTGAGATCTTGCAGTGCTAGGTGTTGCTTTGGTTTTTGCTAGAATAAGATCCCATGCCGGTGGAACTTTCCAACCATCTTCTCTATTGAAATTTGGATGTTTTTTAATTTCAATGGCTTCACGTAGCATTCGAGGAATAAAACGCCGTTCTTTTGCAAGTATTTTAGGTTGGTCAAAACGAATGAAGTGGTTGGGTTTGTCTAAGGCATGTTCACACACTGCAGATTTCGTGTTCCGTCTATGTTTTACGTCAGCTATGTGTTCTTTTATCCGCACGCCTATACTTCGCTTTGTTTGCCCGATGTAGGAGAGGCCACAGTCACACTCCAGCTTGTATACCCCTGCATCTTGAAGAGGTATGTTGCACTTGACAGGTGGTAGGAATTGGTTAATCTTCTTTTGCGGCTTGAAGTAAGTTTTATAATAAGATATTCCCAATCTTGTCAGTGACTTCCTTCATGTATGGTAGTACTGCAGGTTGGCGTTCAACTGTCGTAGGTTTGGCACGGGGTCTGCAACGACGTGGTACTGGAAGCTGGTTGTCCCGTAGTACCTTCCTTACATGCTGAAGCTCAGCAGCCAGGTGTCGGTCGTCACAGATGCCCCTAGCTCTCTGAAACAAAGTTTTGCCCACGGTAGCTAACTGTGAAGGATGATGGTGAGATGCACCATTGAGATATTTATCGGCATGGGAAGCTTTTCTAAAGACTGTGTGGCTAAGGGTATGATCCGAATTCCTAGTTAGTAAAATATCTAAGAAAGCTAGTTTACTGTCTGCCTCAATTTCCATAGGTTTTAATGAGTTCAACAATTCGCGTAAACGTAAGAAACAAATATAAAATACACGTTTTCAAACTGTCGATCTTTTTAAGAATAGAAAATACAAATTTCAGGCAAGAATAATTGAAGCGCTGAAGGAATCATTGTGCTAACTGAACGCAAGTTAAAATTTACTACAGTTTTAAATCAATTTAATTGATTGTATGGTTTGAGATGAGATAATATGGATGATGAACAACGTTTAACTTTTTTATATATCTTCATATTTTAATTTTATCCATGTTGTCCGGTTTTGAGACATAACTTTTAAGCATCCAGTTCAAAAAGAAGTACTAAATCATCAAACTGAATACATCCACTCATTGGCAATACTATCGTGTCATGACGCGACTTCAATCCTTATCTACATCATTGTAATACTATTTATTAAATCACATAAAAATAATCAGTAAACTAAATATGTACACTTAAAAAAAAAAACTTTAAAATCTACTTATTAAAAAATGTAACCGTGTCCATGAGGCAAGGAAGCGAGAATGCTGGCTGCGTTTCCGTTTACTTTTTTATTGATTTGTTACCATTATTGTACTTAAGTAGATACTGGTTATTTATAGGGAAATCTGTTGTTGGCCATACTCAATACATATACTAAATGTAAATAATATTCATGTATGTGCTGTTGATTTTCTCAATAAATAAATAAATAAACATACAACACTCTAAATCCGGCGAAAAAGGCCTTAAGCCTCCGCATCTCATTTAGCGCATAAAGGCTTTCTAATTACTTCTATTTTCCCCCAAATTAACAATAACAACCTTTCTGCTCGGTTGGTAAACAGCGCGTAATGAAAAATGTCCCCAGATTCTGGCGCCGCAAAAGAGTTTTAATCTGTAATTAAAAACAACACCAGGTTTTTTGGATCTAAGATAACTTTGTTGTAGAATTCATTTGAGTGCAAGCTGTGATGGTTATTTAAATTAAATAATTATAAACAATTGCTTACTTAAAATATTTTATTTCTTGTTTATTATAAATTTACGTAGTGTGGAGTTTAATAAAGGGTAAGTATCTTTCTATCAATGTAAGTTAATCAATATCATATCAATATTAAATATTAGGCTTTGACTATGGCAGCGTTTATGATCTATTATCAATCATAATAATATCATTCGATACTATAAGTATACTGCCATTACCTACGACAGCAAAGTGACGCTGCCGCGGTTTCAATAGCCGGGCTACAATTAGTTTGACTCTACGCAGTGCTATTGGGTCTTTGTTGTCTATTCAGTATTCAAATCGAAATGCGTGTGCTGCATTCATTATTTGAATGCAACATCCTGAATTTCGGTGTTAATTCGTTTAATTAAGCCCTATTCAGGCCGTGCAGCCAGGCAGACTGGACCCACGCGATGTGCGTATTTGAATCTGACTGTTTTAAGCTGATATTTTATTTTTGTTTGCTTTTCGGTACCTTAAAGTTAACAGATAGGTTACACAATACAATGTGTTGCTATGCTACATGAGTTGTCCGTCTTGGTGTAGTAGTTCGCGCTCCGGACTATAAAACCAGCGGTTGCGCGTTTGAATCCCGCAAGGGCAAATGTTTGTGTGATGAGCACGAGCATTTTACCTAAGTCATGGCTGCTTATAAACTTGTTATAAGTTATTTATCCTAGTCACCAAAGCACAAGCTCACGCTTAGTTTGGGGCTAGGTAATTGTTGTGATTTTTTGAACAATTTATTATAATGTTTATGTATACTTATATTATTATTATTCAACAGAGTCTAATTCCAACACAAATAATCTAATTCAAAATTGTTGGTGTGTGTCACAAAAATAACGCAAACTTTATGTTTGACCCTCTGGTGTAATAAAACACAAATAAAAAGAAAACTCCGTTAGGAAAATTATGGGTTCCCCCCTTAAAGTTTATGAAACTCTTTTTTTTGTTTTATTGTCTTAATTCCAATAAAAGAGAAGTGTCAAACTATTTATTTTATATTATATTTCAGTAATTCAATGCTCACTAATTCTACTATTTGATGACATACGAGTAATGTTTCAAAACATCCACTACGCTACTACGATAAGCTATTTTTTCACCCAAAAAAAAATGATACCATGGTTTGTGAAAGCGTTTTGTTGTTTTCTCTAGATATTACGGTTCATGAGATATACCCCGATGATAAACAGAGGAGCGTACGGTCTGGCGGAAAAATAGCTACATATAGACAGAAAGACGGATAGACAATAATACTTAGATGGATAAACAGACATACAGACAGGGTCCCGTTGGTCACCCTTATTGGGTAAAGTTGAACTATGGAAGTCGCGGCCGGAGGTTTTAAGGCATCCGCTAATGTACTTAATATCTAGAAACAAGTCAATAGTCACGACATCGTCCGTGCAAAAGTAGAATTTCCTATAATTATTTTTATAACTTCAGCAATTTGTTTGCAAATTTTTACGAAATTAAATTAGATTTCTAATTTCCTAAGCAAACTTCCACTACTTATTTAACCCCCTTAGAGGCTGAATGAATGTCTACTAAATAATATACAATTAGGATAAAAAATGAAAACTACAATAAGAACTTTATTAAACCTATTATGGCACATAGCCTACTTGTAAATTCTATGCCTCAATTACGAAGTTCACCATCAAACAATACCACTTGTTGTTTAACTTTCGTCACGAAGCCTCGTCGCTCTCAGTCGAATTAGGTCACCACTCGAGCGTCTACAAATCAAACTACCCACATTTCATTTCTAGGTTTGTAATATCATCTCAGAGACAAAGCCCAGCTGTTGCTGCTCTGTCCCCAAATAATTTTGTTTTAGTTTGTACAGTCACGAGCATCAATATGTAAACATCTGTTTTCGATTTGAGACCTTATTACAATGGCATAAAAACTTATTTGTATTCATTTCATTGCTAGAGACTGTACCAGAGGTGCTATTCCGTGAGGCGATGTCTATATTTTCGATTCGAGCGAGGAAGACGACTAGGCCTGAAAACACGAAGAAATGCTATCCAAGTCGGACCTCAGTTTCATAGATGCTCGTCTGAAATTAGTTTTCTATTGTAAGTTGATTATACGAAGTGTTTCGGTTGCGAAATGAATGTTGTCGCTTGTACAACACATTTGAACTCAATCGATGTAAAAGCACCATTGTCAGCAAAATACAGGGACTTTTCCTACTATAATTTGACACCACTACAACGCCTGTTTATTTAGGTCCAGTATTTACTGCTGGGCTGCTGTGAAAACCCAGTGGAGGCTTGGTAGGTAGTCTCGGGAAAGGCTAAACTAATAAAGTACCAACTTAGCTTTTTCTTTCACGGTTGACTTATGTCTTTGGCTACCGTTTTTTCTATAAAATGCCATTGTTTTCCTTTAAGACACTAAAACTTGTCTCGCTCCCAGAAATAAGGCTTGCTTAATTGAACTTGTAACATTTCTATAATTTGTTACGTATCTTTATTTTTTAATGTACAATAAAGAATATTATCGAATCTATCTATCTACTGAAACTGTCTTGTGTATCGCAAAGAAACAAATCGAAAAGTAAATACGAGTAGGAAGAGTCCGCATTCTAATGGAATACTTTATTATTGTGAACAGGAAGATGAAGTAATACTGTTAAACCTTAATTAAAGTTCTAACAAAATAGAGCTATTAATGGTACAAGTTGTAGACAATGGCCTCAAATTGTGCACTGAAGTAGCCAATCAACGCACGGCCAATATTAAATTTCCTCGCACAGTATTAAATTGGTGTCAAGCCTCATCGTGTTCTCGTATTACTCGTAATTAAGAGGCTCTTATACTAAGGTTCTCTATATAACTACGCTGTGGATAATCAAGGAAAAAAGGTTTTAGAAAATATCGGTGAATCAAAGCTGTTACTTGTACTATACTATTTATTCTGTGCTGTTACTAAATTTCTAGGCTGTAATGTCCCAATGATCGACTGGTATACATATAATGGACTACTATGCCACAAAGTATAAATGAATATAGTATGTATAATTTTCAATTTGAGTTTTTATTTATTATTGAATAATTATTATTCAACCATCAAGTAAATATGAAACTGATACTATAATGTTACCAAAGACAGTATAAGAGTACATATATCAAAAGTTAGGTGTTTTACGTTTTTAACTTCTTCTGTTGTTGGGTCCGCTACCGCGTAGCCTACCTCAAGCAAGATGCAATCCATTATAAAGCGAAGTTCGTTATCGCTAACAAAATGTATGAAGCTGACATAAGCCATCGAAATATCACGTGAACTTTTGCATACATTTTGTTTACGATAGCGAAGTTCGCTAGAGAAAGATTGCATCTTGTCTAAGGGCCTTGATCACAGTAGTTAATGAACAGGCAATTAAGGTACCAGAAAATAGGAAATCTATTATGGAGTGATGGTGCCCAATGTGTACAGGAAACTCTGGTAAAAAAAAACAAAATGAACTACTTAACAATTCAAGTGGTCCTCGGAATTCCCTGTTTTTGGGGAAACGTTGCTTGTCTCAGGATATTTATTGTGGGCAGCCTGGACCCAAATAAATATTTAACAGAAACCGCTGATCGCTCATCCCAAAGGATATTTGGAAGCTTGGAAGATGATCATTTTGTAACGCATTTTTTGCGGAAAATTGCGGCGTTGTTTTTTTCTTTTCTTGGAATTACTTTATATTCATTGAACAGATAAATAAGGCATTATATTGCAGGTACCTAATATGAACTGTCAGATCGTGTGTATTGTCGTACCAATGAAGCTACAATAAACCTATCTTTTTTGTTGCAAGGTCACCTCTACAGTGTTTTTGACGTTGATGACACTAAAATCAGTCATGGTTTGTAAAAAACCGGTCAAGTGCGAGTCAGACTCACGCACGAAGGGTTCCGGACCTATACAACACACACACTATATTATGATCTTTTCTTTCTTTTAAAACAATAAAAAAAAGGTTTGTATTTGAGCCCCCCTTAAACATTTTTTAAATTTTGAACTTGATAATTTATTTTTAAAGTTTATTACCACTTAATATTTTGTGAATATTTCAGGCATCTGCCTGTTGCCCTTATTAAAATAAAACAAAAAACGGCGAAAAAAATACGTTTGTTTATGGGAGCCCCTCCTTAAATGTTATTTTTATTCTGTTTTTAGTATTTTTTTGGTATAGCGGCAACAGAAATACATCATCTGTGAAAATTTCAACTGTCTAGCTATTACGGTTCATGAGATACTGCCTGGTGACAGACAGACAGACAGCGGGGGCTTAGTAAAAGGGTCCCGTTTTTACTCTTTTGGTACGGAACCCTAAAAAAAATTGACTAGTCAGTTCAATTCGGTATGTAAAATAAAAAAAATGTGGTATTTTCAAAATCATTTAGAAATTTTATGCCCATAATCACTATACTTACAGTTACTTATACCACCAAATTGAAAGATTATTTTTACGAAAATACGGAGTACACTTTATCCTTCATGCCCTCGAAACGCATCGGAAACCGACATATGACGTTGCTATTTGCATGTCACACACATGTTTCCAATCAAGAAAAAAGTTTGATTTGATTTCATAAAAAAATCCTGTAAATATGAGAGAAAGTCGTCATAGCCATGCTTCTGTGAAGTCATAAGCATGGCACAGTTTATATTGTCAGTAATTAATAACAAAATAACTACTGAATAAAAAGTCAAAATACTCAAACCACTTTCTTTAGTCTTTACTTCAAGAAATATATATATATACACGTTTAAATTTATTTTACATACCGAATTGAGAGAAAGAAATTAGTTGTTAAGTATGTGATAAGCAAGCAATTAGGTTCCGAACATGAACATGAACATGTTGAAGCATGCATATTACATGTACCCCCCCAGGGTACATGTAATATGCATGCTTCAACTATGTCTAGTATTTAGGTTAGGATGTAATTTATTTAGGTGTTATTATATTTAAATGAATAAGAAGAGAAATTTTTTTTTGTTGTATAAATAAACATTATTTTGATTGATTGAAAAATTATTTTTTGTTGGCTAAACGTTAATTGTTTTTATTCTAAAACAAGTTAACATACACCTTTAATTAGCTAGTGCACTAAAATAATAAAATATCTTGATGCGAAATTAAGTCACATTATTGTACACAATATTATCTGAGGTCATCGGGTTTTATTTTCTAATAACATCTTTTACACGACTTTTATAGACTCACGAGTACGTGACTGACTGGACGTGTGATAAAGCGCTTAAATAAAGTGTAATATGTACTGAATAGGAATACCAACTTAGTTGGTTGTTTGGTACAACGATGGGTAGTAAAGTCAGCCTATTAGATCCCACTGCTGGGAAAAGGCCTCACCTCAACTATGAGGAGGTACGAGCCATACTCCACCACGCGGGCTCAGTGCGGATTGGTGGAGGGGTGTCTGTAAGGCAAGTGACAAACCTTACTGTCAGATGTTATCAAGCCGTCCTAGGGCCTCTGACTAGGCTTAACGACTAATACCAACAGATATTAGCCGGGACTGACTCCTTAACGTGCCTCCCGAAGTACGGAGATGCTTGTCATGGTCGTCACTTTAATGGTCGGAATGGTCACCCATCCAATCACGACCGCTCCGTGGGTTGCTTAAATTTTGGTATCACTACCAAAGCGCTGCCGCTACTGCGCCACAAGCACAACGATGGGTACTACATAATAAAAGATCCATGTAAGAAAACGATTTTGCAGCTTGCGGGCCGTCGTTGTGCGATTTTGGCGCGCATTTAATCGAATGTAACGATCCTCTTGAGCTGTTGTAATGCGAACTCTGCCCGAACCAGGTCTTCTTCTAACACTGCCGGTCTCTTGGAAACGATTCCATAGATTTAATAACTTAATAGCTCTTCGAGAAAATCCCAATTGCAAACCCACAGATCGCTGCGAATGACCTTCTTCAATCATTGTAACGGCTCTGGTTGCTGTCAGCGAGTCCATATGACGCCTGCGTGCTTGTGGCATATTGCAAAAGATGTTTCTGACTCGAGATATCAATAAACTCTGATAATTTTTAATAAACCAAGAAGCTAAGGAAAGCAAAACGTCAAAGAAAATGGAAACAAAATTTTCAAAAAGAATTTTAAATCAAATTTTATTTATAATTGTTGCCAGCATTAGATGAATACTACAATATTAAAAAGTTTAGGTATTAAAGAGTTTGTATACTCAATATTTTACTACTTTCAATATGAAAATGTTTAATAATTTACACCAAATTGAAAAAATACCCCGTGGCCCTTATTTTGTTTTGACAAGTATAGTTTGGTGAGATGGCAATCCGACATGACAGGAGAGAGGTCAGGCTGATGTTAATTTTCCATTTCATTGATCAAAAACGTACTTATATTAATTTAATCTGAAAGTAGAGTAGATATCAATTAGTGGCGCCTAAAAAGTTATTGATTTCAGCTCGTTCTTACAAAAAAATTTTGTGCAATTATGTATTATTTTTATTATTTAAAGACACTTGTAATAAGAATAACCTAGGCCTAACTTTCATTTTACAACTTAAATTTTCTTGAAAAATAATGAGGAGCAAACATTTTAAACAATTTTTACAGAAAACTAAGCATAAAAATCACAAGAAAGTTACAAATACCAAAACATCACACTACACAGAGGATCTACAAAGTATTAAGAGCACAAAAAATAGTAATTAAAACTTACAACAACCTTCGCACTTGAGTTTTATCATTTCATGTGGTTGGTCAAAATATACATAATAGAATTCACCGTAGCTTACTTAAGGTGTCGTACCTTAAGTACCTTTGTTGTAAGTACCTTTACGACAAGTTAGAATTTTCTAGACGTGCCACAAGAATTGCATCCCGATTATGTGCCCACAACACAAAACGGCTGCTTTTCGTGGTAGTTTTCGTTATGCTGCTACGAAATTCTGGAACAATTTGCCACCACCGATTAGAAATTCAAATTCTTTAGTTTCGTTTAAACACCGTCTCAGAGTTTTTCTAATCGAGAGCCAAAAGGTCAAAAGTTAAACAGCCGTTTTGCACACACACACACACACACACACACACACACAGACACACACACACACACACACAGAGAGACAGACATACACACACAGAGACAGACACACATACACAGACACACACACAGACAGACACACACACACACACACACACACACACACACACACACAGACACAGACACAGACACACACACACACACAGACAGACAGACACACACACACACACACAGAGACAGACATACACACACAGAGACAGACACACACACACGCACGTGTTACTTTTGTATTGAGTCTGATTTGTTATTTAATAATTACTAGTACGTATGTATAACATTGGATTTTGTGATTGTTAAAGTTTTTCTTTATTATAATTTTAATGCTGATGAAATGAGGTGCTTGTGGCGCAGTGGCGGCAGCGCTTTGGTAGTGATACCAAAAGTTAAGCAACCCACGGCGCGGTCGTGATTGGATGGTTGACCATTCCGACCATTTAAGTGACGTCCATGACAAGCATCTCCGTGCTTCGGAAGGCACGTTAAGCAGTTGGTCCCGGCTAATATCTGTGGTATTAGTCGTTAAGCCTAGTCAGAGGCCCTAGGGCGGCTTGATAACTTCTGACAGTAAGGTTTGTCACTTGCCTTACATACACCCCTCCACCAATCCGCACTGAGCCCGCGTGGTGAAGTATTGCTCGTTCCTCCTCAAAGTTGAGGTGAGGCCTTTTCCCAGCAGTGGGATTTAATAGGCTGACTTATTATATTATATAATTTTAATATGGTTTGGTGGTGACATCTCAACCTCAATGGTCTCCACCGAAAACCAGCGCCATGGCTTGCCATGGCAATAAAGCTGAGTGGAAACCAATTTGGTTTCACTATTTATAAATTTATAATTATGTTTTCATTTTTATGTTCATTTTATGTTGTCAGTGAACCAAATAAATTACTTTTCTTTCTTTCTTTCGTAACTTTCATATTCGATAGATACAATAGGTTAACTAAACTACATAACTAGTGTTACTATTATAATGTTTAATCACAAACAGCTTATTAATTGCAACCTATATTCCATTTGCTGCGAGGTTTAGATTTCTTACATTTCATTTGCGTTTTCTAAGATCCGTTGTTCTTCCACCACAATGATAGAGATCTCTATTGAATCTTCAGAGCGAGCTGATAGCCATATAAATGGCATGATTTGATTACTGTAAATAAAATAAAACATCATTAGTATGATATAAAAATATACCTACTTCTTGCCTCAAATTCCATTTCTGTAAATGCCGTTCATGGCTGCGGCAACATAAGTGATTAATTTAGTACGTAGCATGGATTAGCACTGTAATTTTCTGAAATATTTCATTGAAAATGTTTTATTAACATGATACTTACTTGGTTGTGTTTGGATAGTATGTTTACAATATCCATGGTTTAGGAGAGCCCAACTTCGGCACGAGTCGCAGCACATTTTCGTGTAGACACCTACAGAAATACATAGCAAGATAATTTCATTCTTATAACTCTGAAATATGATTCATAATACACTAAACTTATTCAGTGACGTACTATCACGCAACGCGATAGGGTTGACTGCACAACAAGCTACTTACGCCATCTAGCGCATCTATCTAGGACTTGATTCACGCTCGTCCAACCAGCAACCTAGTGTCGCGCACCGCCGGTGAATAAAACGCGGGAGCGTGTCGCTGCCGGCTAGCGACACCCAACTTGTTTAGTCCCTTACCAAGGGGTCGCCGCGCGTAGGTACGTTTTTGCTACCTACGCGAGAAGATACACAGGCCTGCTTCTGATAGCTTCGGCTACGGGACCGGTAGCTGGCCCATTTTGCTGAATGAACAACTGTTCATTCAGCAAAATGGGCCAGCTACGACGATGAAAAACGACGAGCGCGCTTCGCACACCAGTACAAGTTTGTACTGGTGTGCGAAGAGCGCTCGTGTAGTATCATAGGCTTTAAATTGCACTTTTAGCTGGCCATTTGAATAAGCCCATACTAAGTGTCTCGTTCACCAACTCATGTTTAATTTTTAACCAGTCGTTATTATAATTTGACTAGACCCGAGTTCACCAACTTTTAAACAGCTGGGAAACCTCAATGGATGACAGAATTCCCATACAAAATATGTCAAATAATGCTAAACTGGCTGATTAAAAATTAAACATGTGTTGATGAACTCCAGGTTTTATTTATTTATTCAGTACACTTCTAGGTCACAGTCAGTAAGTTTAAATACATAGGATCAATTATTTATTTTTTTAAGTGATAAGCATTCACTTTGCAATCTAAATATATTATTGCACTTGAAAAAATGACCGCCAGAAGCGGGAATCGAACCCGCGTTCCTCGCATGCCGGGCGATTGCCTAACCTCTCGTTAAAAAAAAAATCGTATTTGCAAGATTCATCTTTCGATTGTTAAATACTTGCAATAGTATTTCTTTCGAGTGTTGAGGGTGTAATCCCAATTACATTGATGAAAGCAACGCGGCATTGCGGCGTTAAGAAGCACTTGAAAATTTCGACAGGCTCTGCCAACGCTAGGGTGGCCGAGAGGTTAGGCAATCGCCCGGCATGCGAGGAACGCAGGTTCGATTCCCGCCTCTGGCGGTCATTTTTTCAAGTGCAATAATATATTTACATAGGATCAGTTCTTATTAGATCCAAACTGTAACCTAATAGCGTACATAGTTTTCCATCAATTTATATAGGAATTGTGTTAAATAAATAGTCACCGCATATTTGGATTGGAAAAGCTGTGGTAAGTATTTCTTATACATATTAGTATGAACTTCGTATATCGAGAAAGAATGTAATTTATTCTCAATCGCATTGGAATCTTCTTGTTGAGTCTTCGAACAAAGTTGGTTGTTATTTGCATGTAATTTATATGCATATTGTCTGCTTTATACCAGCTGTGTTTAAACGTGTTGTCAGTAGAGGGACTCTACACTGAACGCTCGAAAAGCGTACAATTTGTTTAAAATTTTGGTTAAATATGTATAACTATTAACACTTACATCGATCGTGATGTGTTACAGAGTGAAGATAACTAACTACTAGCTTATGAAATCCAAGGTTTTTCACAATTTCCTATTTTCGAAAGAATTATCAAAATTCGTTCAGCAGTTCCCGAGATAGAACCTCCAATAAACAAACTCACAAACTTTTAAACTAAACCTTTTTGTAATATTTTTATAGGAAAGGAGGTCGATTTGATATAGGCCTTAGTAATAAGTAGATATCCTACATAAGTTTATCCCATGTACATGTGTTAGTCGGCAGAACGTAAGGTTAAATATGTGAACTACGAAAATGCCTTTTATTACCTAGAAAATACGGCGGGTTCAAGGTCAAGGCGGTGTAGGCTTATGTGCGGCCGTGCGTACAGTGGCCAGTACATTATATTTAAAAGTACACAAGGTGCTTCACTGTTAAACTTAATGTGATGTAGTACATACAAAACATATCTAAGGATTAAATAGAGTGGGTGATTCATATAAAGTAGTTTAATTCAAGTTTTTCAAGCAAAAAATTAAATTTTGTAAGAAAGTGAAACAAGCAGTTTCCAAGTTTCTTTCTCATTTTCTACTGTGAAAGAATGTCTTTCGTAATAGGAACAAAACTTTGTGAAATAACCGACTTGAATTAACTTGGTAGATCCTAATATGCAATGGGTACTAAAGGTAATTATCTCTTTTAAACTACGAGTATAACATGTCGGAGATTAATTGATTTCTTTTTATATTTTTTATGTAAGTTGGTTGCCCAACCAAGGTCACTTAAGGTGCCCACCTTAAGTGACCCGAATTCATTTTTAAATATTTATTTTTACTAAACCTAAAGTAATAGGTAATTTCTTTCGTTCGTTTCTATAAGTTAGTATCTGAAGCTATTTGGTTCACCCGCCATAAGGATAGCGCTCTTGGATTCACTGAACCTGGCGACACTAGCGCCATAGTTTCGGCTACTGTACACCGAGAATCAATATAAAGATATAATTCATCTACAAACATAATCTTTCATAATTGCGCTCTCCGCGTGTTGTCGGCTATTTAAACGCCGCTCCATCATAAGTATAGTATGTTTTTTGTTTTTATTTGTACATATTTTTATTATTATTTTTATTTATTGTAATTATAATATAGTCTTATGATTTCTTTTAAATATTACTATTATAATATTTAACAATTAATAATGCAAATTCTTTGCAAGTTTTACGAACAAAAAAATACATTAACCGTCGGGTGGGACCCGAACCCACGACCCTTTGCCATCCAGGCGAATGCTCTCCCAACTCAGCTATTGAGGACGTAAGTCACTCGACACATTTATGTAAATCGCAGCATTACAGTTATTTGACCAGTAACTTTTTATCTCACTAAAAATCAGCCCCTAAATTCAGATAAAAACAAATATAACTTTTGACTACCTAAATCCGCAAATTCTAGGCCTTAACTCCATCAAGTGGAAACATAAATGGCCTACTTTGTATTTATAATTTTAAAGAATCATGTTTTGGCTGTTAAGCTTCCCAAAAATGTAAAATAAAATATAAGAACATTCAATTTACCTAATAATTTTCCAAAAACCTTAAGCTTCGTCCTAGTTTTACGTATTTCTGACGTATGCAGTTAAAATAAGCTTTCCCACATACATTAATCACCAAGAATAGAACAAAACTGGAGCTAAATTGAATCGCTCCCCAGGCCCTTGCGTCAATTATGGCGCGGATCGGGGAGCGCCAACCACCATTAAAACGCACCAACTTCTAAGTCTTAGGGTTGGTCCTCAGATACAGCGGGATAAAAGTGTTAAACTTTTTATTTTACCAGCTATAAATTCTAATAGATAATATCAACTACGGTGAGATAATAGCTTGTGGTATTCCTGGCTTTTAAACTAAGTTTATAATACAGAGAGATTATGTGTTTTAACTTTTATGTTTCGTCAATTTAGCTTGTGGGATTCCTGGCAGTTGAAAAGGTTATTTTACATACATATACTTAATGCGGAGAAACTCACTAAGGCAATGGAACTAAGGACGATAAGGATGATAAAGGACTACAACTTGAGAATGGCCATGAGAAGGTGAGATCAGGCTGTAAGAGACAAGCTATTGGCTCATATACTACTCATGCGTTCTTTTTTATATTTTCACCACAACATGGGATTTTTTAATTATTTTCATAGTGCGTCTTTGTGTTTGTTTTCAGTAAGAAATTTGCTGAAATTTTAGATCCTTTGGTTTCATTTGCTCCCGTGTTTTGTGTTACTATTTCTGGATTTGAAAAATACTAGGTTACTATTGAAAAATCGACTTGATAAATTGGGCTATAATGTTTTAACTTTTTTTTTTGCATTTGTTTTAAGGAGTTTGTTTTATTTAATTTAAATATTAAATAATAGTGTTTGTTATTCCCCGCGACTTCCCCTGCCAAAAGTCAGATTTTCCATACTAACTTTTATCCCCCTTTTCACCCCCCTGATGATATTTTATCGTAAACATAGTAAGCCTATGTCCTTCCCAGGGCCTTAAACTATCTCCGTAACAAATTTCATTTAAATCGGTCCAGTAGTTCGGTGCCTATTCAATACATACAAACGTACCAAAAAATCTTTCATCTTTATAATATTATAGTGTAGATTGTTATTCGTTAACGCTTGTGTTGACAACACAAAATTAGAGAAAACAGCCTGGAGGCTTACGAGAGTTTTCTTTCGAGTTGCATGGTGTGTTCCTTCAAGGAGGAACTTCCTTGATATCTTATCACAGGTTATTTGATCACAAACTTTTACTGATTTTAAACGGCAAAAAAATCCTGTGTTTTTTAATCAAAGCTGTAGACTTGGTTTTAAATTTTTACTTCGCTGAGGTACAACACACCAATCACCTATCCCCAAACTAAGCGTGAGCTTGTGCTATGATGACCAGTACAACCGATAAACATACATAAATAAGTTTATATAAACATCCATGACTCAGGTATAGATGTCAGCTCATCACACAAATATTTGCCCACTGCGGGATTTAAACCCGAAACCTCTAGTTTTGTAGTCTGGTGCGCGAACCACTACACCAAGACGATACTTTATACTATGTATCACTACTAGTTTTAGTCTTACAATGAACTCCTACCTTCTGCCTTATACACGGTGTTACTTTGCATCCTTGCCATATTCACAAAGATTAAAGAAGGGGGGAAAAAAAAGAAAAAAAGAAGTAGAAGAAGGGGCGGCGTTTATGATGTTAGAAAGAGAGCGCAATCGCCGCAGCTCTTTTGTGCCGATGAACAGCCAACAGTGATGTGTATGCGCTACGATAGTTAATGGTGTGCGTAACAGATTGTCGAAAAAATTACATAATCAAGATTAAAAATCAAAATTTTAGGTCACAATTTTTTTAATGATTTGAGTTCAGTGTCCGTAATATAGTTACCTCTGTAAATATGGCAAGGATGCAAACTAACATCGTGTACAGTGTTAAAAAGTGAGATATCCAACTTTCAATCTTGAAATAATCCTAAATGCATTTTACTTACTTATAACGGCAACAAAGGGTCTCTTCAGAGTTTATTTACAAGGTAAAGCCTTTTTGTTACGTATGTATTCAGTTATTTACATCACGGTGAACTAAAAATAGAAACATTGTTTGCTGGCTAACAAGCAACTCCTTACTATTGGCAAAAGGAATGGAAGGCTACCATGGATTATTTGCTTTGTGCTAAATATAACGAGGGGCTTCAAAACACTTGAATGATAATATTGTTCTATTGTTTATCAAAAGTACTAGACTGTATTCAATTTCCAGCGAATTTAGTTGTCTGGAATAACTAATTCAGTCAAAGTTTTTATTTATTTTGGAATGGGTTTGCTTTTGACTCTACTAGACTAAACTAGACGTGGCGTAGATAGAAACGACGGTGGAGCGAGCTCACCCAGAAGGTTCTGGAACTCCCACTCCACGAGGGAACACAGTATCATGGGTGGACCACTAAAATACCACTTTACCACTTAGGTAGATCCTTCACCACCCCAAAATGTTAATTTCTAATTTTATACTTAGTTCAACAAAACCTTATATTGTACAACATCACATATACCTCTGATCCCAAAGGAAGTAGCAGTTGTGTTATGGATATCAGAAACAACGGTGGTATCACAACACCCAGACCCGCGACTTAAGGTATAAGTTCGTAGCCGACCACATGTCGCAGCGCCGGACCTCGTGTCGACGCAACATGTCGCAACCACACGTAGTGACGTCGTGTCGCTTCAGTCATGATTCCGAGCCCGACCGCAGCAAATGCAAAAATGCGCAACAAAAAACGCAAAAATGCAAATGCAGTGCAGCGCGATGGGCGTTCGACTACGGACGTGCCCTACTGTACGCACGAATTCTTATTAAGTGATTCACGAAAACGTGGCGGCTACTCGCCACTGCGTCGACTTTAACAATGAGTTCTGAAAAACTTATTGCCAACGAGCTATTGGCGTTCCTGCAGCATCAGCTAGACGTCATGGATGAGATCAGCGTCATGCAGATCTGCACGTCTAATTTCACCGAAGACGAGATACGCAAAGGCAAGGCGCTTTTGTACGAGTCCATCGGCATGGCCGACCGAATGCCGTCCCGCAGGAGGGATGATAAGGGAGATAGAAGCCTTCAAGACATCATCAAGCTGCTGAAGGAAACTGACCCGGACGACGTGCCAACATTTGTGGCAAAGGAGCTGCGTAAGCTGCCCCCTGCCACGTTCGACCACGTTGACGTCACCAGGCTACTTAAGGATATTACCACCCTGAAGGCGAGTCTGGCCGAGGTAAAGTTTAAGTTGGAAGCCTCACAAATTACCATCAATGAAATGCGCATCGAGATAGTCGAATTACGTAAGACTGCATCGATATGTAGGTCACATGAAGTATCCAACTTAAATTTGAATCGTGGCGTAAACACCTCATCGCAGTCAAGCGTCGCGTCAGCGAAACTGGACTCGTCGCCGGTCATTGCCAGCGCCGCATGCAATGCGTCACCCGTCTCACATTCCATCAACATAGGAATGACGTTGCCTGCAGAACGTACGTCACCTTCTCGTGCGTATGCGTCTGCTGCCGCTAGCCGACCTCCCATCAAAAATGAACAGCAAAAAAGGAAACCTATGGGTCGCCCAAAGTCAGAGGAGCGCAGTGCTGCGCCGAAAGCTTCTCGTACAGAGGAGCCCGATGCGGATGGCTTCACCACAGTAGAGTGCAAGAAGAAGAAGAAGCTCACCAGCCGCAATCAATGCGGAACTGCACTCTCCGGACCGAACATGTTGCTGCGTCCTGCTATTCCGACGACGCAGCTGTATGTTTCTCGGCTGCATTACACCATACAGGCGGAGCAGGTCATAGAGTACGTGCAGAAGAAGACCAACCTTACCCTTCGGGTCGTCAAGTTGGAATCTAGTCGCAACGTGAACTTTAAATCGTTTGTGATTAGAATTCCGACTGAGAAGATGGCAACTTTCATGAAGGAGGAGTTTTGGCCGAAGGGCGTCGTGTTCCGTCGTTTTCGCGGAAGGCTACGCGACACCACGAACAGAAAGACGTCATCGACCTGACGTGTGAATTAATTAATTGTGTTTTTTTCTATAATATTTTGTATGTATGTTAGTCTTTAAGGTATCTATGTTATGGGCCTGTGTTATGTCCGTAATCTGCAGCCTGATATAAATAAATAAATAAATTTAAAAAATGACAGACCGCAGCGCCACTCACTCCACAGAGTCGGCCACGTATGCAATGAGCTCTATATAAAAGTACTCGAATTATCAATAACTTTATCGACTACTTAAGTACTCGATACCAGATAATAATGCCATATAATGATTGCGGTCGCTCACAGCGCCACCCTATCGGACATACTGGAAAAACCCTTTAAATGGGCCTCTTTTAGATTTAAATATTATATTAGAACTAGTGGTTTCCCGCGACTTCCTAGGTAAGATCCTAGGATATCTAACAGAAGTAAATTAATAGTTTATTCAATAAAAGAAAAGAAAAACAAAGACATGCATGAAATTAAAATAAATAAACTTAAAATCTACTTAATCAAAATTAAACTTGTGTCCTTAAGGCAAGGAGGCGAGGATGCTGGCTGCGTTATCTAACTATCTCTATATCAAAGAAGATAGCCATAAATCGACCCAATAGATAGAGACACCATACTAAGTGAGACACATGAAATATAAATATCACTTTATTAGTGGGCTTTTATATGATTTTATGGTAATTTAAAAAGCAGGGAATTAAAATAATTTTAGAATGTACTAAATTAATTACAACTAAACGTCTTCAAGGATGCAAAAAAAAAAACGAACGAGGTGAACTTTGACGTGTCAGTCACACATGAAGTATATGTTTTATATCAAACGTCAATGTTTAACGGATCATACATTGTTTAAATGTCAGACCGACATAATGCACCAAATAAATTGTCGTTCAATGTAGGTTCGGTTAGGCCCCACTTCGGGCCTGCTAATTCAAGGATCATGGTACGAATACTGGAACATGGCTGGTTCAGAAACTGCATTGTTTCTGATTTTAAGGGGGCCGGTATTATTTTTTCTTTGGCTGACATTAATCGGTTGTCATGATGGCTACAGTCCTTGTTTGACGAGCAAAGGCATACAAAATATAAACCACTGAATCGATTTAGATGAAAAAAGAATGGCAAAGTTCTTTGGTGAAAAGCCTAATAATATTAGAGGAAAAATATAACTGTCACCTATGATGGCTGACATTGAATGACAAAAAAATCGTCAATAAAATATGACTAGCGGTTTCCCGCGACTTAGTCTGGGCAAAGGTCGAATTTACCATACAAGTTTTCACCCCCATAAAATATGATTTCTGGGATAAAAATGTCAATCTAACTTATGTCGTTTTTCGGGACTCAAACTATCTCAATACTTAATTTTGTCTGGATTGGTTTAGCAGTTTAAGCGTGACGTGAAAAGCTAACACACAAACACACTTTCGTATTTAAAATATTAGTATGGATTTGGTGTGACAGATGTCGGCGACACATCAGATCCACAAATTAGAAAGAATATGAGTACTGATCTGCGGTCGAGCGCCAGTGTGGTCTACCGCTTGACGACGTGTCGCTAGCTTCATGTCGCGAGCTACGAATGGTATTTCATAGAAATACATAGAAACCAGTAGTGTCGCGTCGACACGTGGTTTGACGCCGCGACGTGTGGTCGGCTACGAACTTATACCTTTAGGATCGAACCCGGGACCTCAGACTGAGAAGATGGTGACACCTTGAAAACCAGTGTGTAAGCATTGTACTTTATTTGACCATTATAGGGTCGTAATATCAGATTTTTGGACCATACGAGTGTTAGAATGACACATTCATCCGGTTGCTATGGTTACAATGTTCTTGTTGATTTTTTCCTTTCATTTTGTCAAATTACTCAAATACAAAATTTCCACTGCGCTAATACTTTTACTTTAATATGGTAGCAGAGCGATAAATCGATCGAAAAAGCTCGACAAACAGTTTTACCCGAGTGAACAAAGGTTCGGATGAAGTAAACATGCCTGCATACATGAAACTACGACATACGACCGTTCGACGGAAGTAACTGGACAACTTGGAAGTTTCAAGTGTTGATGCTGCTGAGAACTCACACTGGAGCCTTGGAGGCGGTGCAGGGTACACTTACAAAGCCAACACAACCAGGTACCGGAGCTACATCGAAAGAAATAACGAGGTACAAAATAGATTTTGATGCATATCAGCGAATCGAAAGTATTGCATTTCTACTACTCACCACTAACATTACGGAACAGATGCTATCTAAAGTGATGCGTTTTACTACAGCAAAAGAAGCTTGGGATGAACTTAACCGGCTTTATGAAAGAGTATCACAGGATCGTTTCTATGACGTGTGCATGAAGTTTTTTTGGCTACAAGCTTGATCCTACACATGATATGGGGACACATCTGACTACAGCTAAGAATTTATGGCACGAATTGAATCTTATTTTGACTAAACAAAGTAAGAGTCAACTACCAGACATGTTGTTGATATGTAAAGTTATGGATTCACTACCAGACGAATACTTTAACTTCAAGTCTAGTTGGGCTTTGATGTCAATAAACGATCATACTATAGAAAACCTGACTGCTCAGATATGCGCATACGAAAGATCACTGAACCAGAAAAATAAGGAAGAAGGTGAAAGTAGTAATGAACTCTTAATGTTACGAAAGCAAGGCAAGAAGAAAAGCAATGTTCGCAACTATTGTAAAGAAGGTTATCACAAAGTCAAATCATGCAAAAAGTGGATAGCTGACGGAAGACCACCGAAGCCATCTCCTTCAAATGCAATGTCGACAGTGACAGGCCTCACTCTAGCCTGCTATAATGATGATGAATCGTGGTACGTTGACTATGGCACTACCAATCATGAAACAAATAAGAGAAATATATTTGACAACTTCGAGTACTTTAATGAGCCGCATAAATTTATGACTGCTAATGGCGAAGTCATTAAAGCCATAGGGAAAGGAACAGTCAGAGTTCAGTCTGAAATTAATGGTCATAAAGAGTTGCTTCATTTTAAAAATGTATGGTATGTACCAGGCATACAAAGGAATTTATTCTCTGTACTGGCAGCCCAAGATACATTAAAGAATAGCATCTTACAATCAACTGCTCAGTCGTGCAATATGAAAGTAAATGAAAAGGTCATTTTAATTGGAAATCGCAATATAAATGGTGGCTTATACTAACTTAATGTTAAAGTACTGAAACCTAAAGTTGTGATAAACCAGATAATGACATCACATAACCAACTTCAACTCTATCACGAACGTCTTGGTCACCAAAATAAAAGGCATGTAGCAAAACTGATAAATAAAGAGCTCGGAATAAAACTAAATCTAAGTTCGAATGATATCTGTGAAGGCTGTGTCTTCGGTAAGAGCCATAGACAGAAGTTTGGCGAGAGGCCTAAGACTACCAAACCTGGAGAGTTGATAAGCACAGACGTATGCGGACCATTCCCTTATTCAATCCAAAAGTACAGATACTATGTTCTATTTAAAGACCATTTCTCAAAATATCGATGGATTTACTTTATACGACAAAAGCCTGAAGTACAGGCACGCTTGAAAGATTTTCTTGCTGAAGCTAAGAATTCTGGACATGTCATAAGTAAATTACTCAGCGATAATGGAGGAGAGTTTGGTATAAAGCAAAGATTGACAATGCCGTACACACCCGAACAAAACGGTTCTGCCGAAAGAGAAAACCGTACTGTTGTGGAAATGACTAGTGCACTCATGCATGCTCATGATGAGATACCAAGAGACTTATGGGCTGAAATAACTAGAGCTTCAGTTTACATTCTAAATAGAACGGGACCTACTCCAGTAGAAGAAAAGTCACCGCACGAACTCTGGTACAACAGGAAGCCGAAAATAGACCATCTCAAAATCATCGGCAGCAGTTCCTATGTTCATGTTCCTAAACAAAGAATGTCAAGGAAGTTAGACAGAAAAGCTGAGAAAGGAATACTTATTGGATATGATGGAGATGAAGGATATCGTATTTTTGATGTAAAATCTCTGAAGTTGACAAGATCAAGACATGTTACATTTCATGAGATACCACTAAAAGAAAACCATAGTACTGATAAACCCATCGAATCACCTGATAAATCTGATAGTGTAAAAACTTTTGAGCTACCTCTACCTTCAACTAGTTTACATATTGTTCAAGATGAAGTTCAAATACCAAATCAGAATGAAAACGACGAGTATTTAGAGTCATTTATTGAAGCTGAAGATCAAGATATATTCGATAATGAGATGACACGACAAGATGAAAGCGCTCCAGTAGTTGTAAAAACTAGCGGACGACAACTTCGTGATCGAAGCCAGATCAAACCTCCTGATAGATTTGATTTTGAGCAGTTCATCAATCAAACCATATCACATTCAGAACCAGCAAATTACCAAGAAGTTTTACGTAGTCCTGATAAAGATAAGTGGCTTCATGCAATGAAAAGTGAACTAAATTCATTACAAGAAAATGAAACCTGGGAGTTGACAAAGCTACCTACAAACAGAAAAGCACTGTAATGCAAATGGGTATTTAAAATCAATAGAAACCCTGATGGTTCAATTGATAAATACAAAGCGCGTTTAGTTGCTGTAGGATATTCTCAAAAGAAAGGCATATGACCAGACGTTTAGTTCAGTTGCAAAAATGAGCACAATCAGAATTCTGTTAAGTATCGCTGCAAATGAAGGCTTAGCGTTAAAACAATTCGATGTTTCTACAGCTTTCTTATATGGGACTGTGAAAGAAGAGATTTATGTGCGACAACCTGCAGGATTAGATGCCGGGATTGGTCGTGTTTGCAAGCTGAGACGCAGCCTTTATGGCTTAAAACAAGCTCCAAAACGCTGGAATTAATGCATACACGATTTATTAATGGAATCCGGTTTTATTCAGAGTGAAGCTGATCCTTGTCTTTACGTAAGAGAACGTGGACAAAAGAAAATTTTGCTGGGTTTATACGTTGATGACGGATTGTTAGCTGCCACTGATGAAAAAGAAGCTAAAAATTTCATTGAAAATGAGCTTAAAAGTCGTTTCAAAATAACAACTAAGCCGCCTTCTTTTTTTCTTGGCCTAGAGATAGAGCGAAACAAAGATGGGACTATCAAGGTAAATCAAGGTGCTTATACTAAAAACCTATTAAAAAAATACGGAATGAGCAATTGCAAGGTTGTTGGAACACCTATACTAAAAGATAAAGATTCTGAAAAAGAAATTGAGGATAAAGAAAGTCGTACAAATTTTCCTTACAGACAAGTTGTGGGTTCCCTAGCTTATTTGATGGTTGGCACAAGACCTGATATTGCTTATGCAGTCGGAGTGGTGTCAAGAACCTTAGATAAACCTAGTGAGAAGAATGTTCAGCAAGTCAAAAGGATTTTAAGATTAGAACACATTAAAACGGGGATTAACGCGACGGATAGTAGGTAAAACATTAAATACCTTTAATTTTTGCCTGACGTTTCGACCGGGTTGCACCGATCGTGATCACAGGCAGACTGGCTGGAGAACTGCGATGTCTTCACTCCGTATGTGGGGTAGATTCATATTCTTCTACCCTCACATTATTAACAAAATTCGTACCGCCGCTGCACACTACGCTAACCGTGTCCCTATTCTGTAAACCGGCCGCCGCGTCCGTATTCCGGTGGTTACTCAACTGCGACCCAAAACGAGGATGTGTAATGCTAATTACTGGATTCCATGTCGCAGATAGTTTGTAACTCTCTTCCCTATTGAAATTAACATGTTTTTTAATTTCAATAGCTTCACGCACAACTCTTGAATAATAGTGGCGATCTGTGGAGAGGACTTGCGTTTTATGAAATTCAATCCAATGATTAGTGCCCGCCTCAAGTAAATGTTCTGCAATCGCTGATTTTGTTATTTGTCGGTTTTTCACAGCGGCGATATGTTCTTTGACCCTTTCAGCCACCGTCCGTTTTGTTTGGCCTATGTATGAACTACCACAGCTGCAACCGATTTTATACACACCCGGAGTTTGTAACGGCAAGACATCTTTTGGTGTGCGCAATATACTGTTTACCTTTGATCTCGGAGTAAAAACAGTGGGTATGGAGTATTTTCTTAATAGGGGATTTTAAGATATCTGAAAGGTGCAATTAATATGAGACTTGTCTACAAGAAGAGCGAAAAGCGCCTTGTATGCTATAGTGATGCAGATCACGGCGGCGACGACGCGAGCGGGTGCTCTACAAGCGGGATATTATGCCTCTTCGCTGGTTCAGCGATATCCTGGCGGAGTACGAAGCAAACTTCATTTGCGCTCTCGTCCACTGAAGCTGAAATAGTAGCTGCGAGTAAGGTATGTCGTGAAATAGTTTGGCTGAAGAGATTATTTAAAAATCTAAGATTAAATCTGAATACGCCAGTTTTACGCATTGATAATGAATCTGCAGTAAAGTGTTCTGCACATCCACCTTATGAGCAACATAGAAAAACTAAACACATCAAGCTGAAACCCTTTTACTTGCGACAGTGTGTGCGAGAGTCAGATGTAATAATTCAGCAAGTCTCTACAGACAAACAGTTGGCTGATGGATTTACAAAACCACTATAAAAGCCAGCTTTAATGAACATGTGTAACGAGATTGGGTTATCTCAATAAAAAGAAGAGGCAATGTTAGAATGACACATTCATCCGGTTGCTATGGTTACAATGTTCTTGTTGTTTTTTTATTGATTTTATCAAATTACTCAAATACAAAGTTTCCACTGCGCTAATACTTTTACTTTAATAATAAGTAGGTATCACGTAGGTATCTTAGATCTGTGTTTATTTAAAATAAGACTTAAATATAAATATCGCTTTGATTCCACCATTTAAAATCAAATAGTACCTATTGTCTACTACATTTTTAGGTAAAACTCAAATCAACCAATCTCTTTTTTGACTTAGGTTACCTTTCTAGAACATCTTCAAAACATCATACCTTAACAAAGGCATTCAAAGATCATACTAAGTACCTGTCAATCCTTCTGAAAATAACTTGAATAACGACTATCCTGGTCTATGTAGGTAGTTAATAATACCTTCTCAATAAAGGACACAATGAATATATCCTTTTTATAGGACGTTCATTAATCGGGGCACTTGTCAGGGGCGGCCTTTCCGACGTCAGTAGGTCTTTGTGCAGTACAAAAGAGGGTTAGTATAAAAAGAACTAGTACAAGATAGAACAAGTGTAAGGGAGATGCAAGTGTATGAAAGCTATCGATAGTAGCCTTATAGTGTTGTCACTTCAGGCACTAACTATTATCTTATACCTTTAAACAATTCTTGTTTATTTCTTTATATGTATATGTGGTCTCGGACACGGCTCTAAAGATTTCGCTGAAATTTGGTATTTGGGGTTATCGGGGTTGAAAAATCGATCTAGATTAGTGTTATGTTTAGGAAAACACGTGTTTTTGGGTTTTTATGCGTTTTTATTTCACATTGTTCGACGCAGAATATAGTCGCTAATTTTGCCCCGCTATGCAATAGCCCTATGGCCTAATGCGTATGACGTCGGACTGACAACTCCATGTGGCTACGTTTCAAATCTTGCTCGGTGACAAATCATTTTTTAATTTTGTGTTTTTTTTGTATTTATTCAAGTTAATAAGATTTACAAAGTATATTTTTTTTCATTAAATAGTAGTAACTTAGCAAAGCTCGTTCACCCAGGTACTTAATTATTATATTATACTCTGTGCTTCGGGATATCCATTTGAACTAAGAAAACAACTTTTATTACGTAAAGAATAGAGGTGTCCTCACGGTCAATGTGACCCCACTTTGACGTCCCCCAGTCTGACGTGCAGTACCTAAATCTTTCGTTGATTAACTATTGATTGATCGTCTGGGTAGGGTTGTGTTACTCCCACCGAATCTAGTTTACCAGGCTGTCAAGTAAATTGTAACCTTATAAAGGTGACTACTAGGCTTTTAATAAAAAAAATAAGGCATCTGCTAAGCTGTCAAGCAAATTATTGCCTTATTAACCTTAAACATTTTTGCTCCACAGCCTCGATTCGGGGCGAGTTAGACCGTAGCGAGCTTGAATCGGGGCAACATCACATCTAGACCTCTGTGTACACCAGCATCAATATGTACTACTACTTCATTGCTTGTGACTGTACTCATGTAACGATTTCCCTGTAAACTTGCAGTACACCAATGAGTTTTTCTTGTACGTACAGTTACGAGCATCAATATGTATACATCTGCGTTCGATTTGAGACCTTATCACAATGGCATAAAAACCTATTTGTATACATTTCATTGCTAGTGACTGTACAATGAGAACCTGTACACACGGCCGATCGTCAGACTTCCCACTCTGACCTCGAAACCGCCTCTATTCCTTACGTAATAAAGGATGTTTTCTTAGTTCGAATGGGTTACGTGATGTAAGATCTTTTATGTCGCTGCTTATATTACTGCAATAGTTAGTAGGTAGGTACATATATAGGCCTACCTTACCTAGCAACATCTTGTGGAACAGCCATAGTAAAGATCTTCTAACTTTACACATTTGAACAAATTTCCTAAATGAAAACTGTAGGTAAACGTTTAAATTTGGTATTGCTTTTCCACTAATACCATGTTTTTAAAGCAAACAGTGTTTTTGTTTTAAAGTACGAAATTTCAATCTGCTATTCATATCAAGTTTACATTTTCCCGTGAATGCCGGCATGGCTTCATTATCCGTACAAAGAACTCGTTGTTTCCATTAAATATTTTTAACGATTTATTCTCAAAGGTATCAAATTAAAAACTTTTCATTGTAGCTTTTTGTTAAGCCGGAATCGAATTCTTCACTATTTACGTTATTAATTAGACTGATTTTCAAAAGATAGAAAAAATATAACACGAACGACTAATTTTAAAATTTCATCACCTAATCTCTGACATCTCATAACGTATGGTTTTAAAAAAATATTTCTCTCTGACAAATTTAATTATCGGCCTGCTGTGTTCAATTTTCTGTATTTTTACGAATACGACACCTTCATATAGTATTAGAGAGCTTCCTTTCATATAGACGTTTATAAGATTGTATGAGCTTCCAACGTCGGATATGGCCCAAGCGGACCAAATAATGCGCCCACCGAAGTAATGAGTTTTTTCCAAGTACCCACATAACTTGGTTTTTCCAGTATGTACGGACGACATACATCAAACTGAACACTGCGGCATCTTAAGCAGTTGTGATTGGAGCGATTTTCCAACAAAAATGTATAGTCTGATGGGCTGGCTACTGTAGTATTGCGAGTTGCAAAACCTACGCAACTTTTGCCTTTAAACTTGTAGTTTCGCCTAACTCTAGTTTCGGAGACTCAGCAGTACCTACTCTGAACTTGGTTATCTCGAGTGTAATCATAAAAACTCACAACTTCTTGGTTTCTCGATGTTGTAGGTATCCGAACTTTATTTTCTATATAAGTCTTGTATTTAAAGATAGTTTTAGCTTTATTCTGTGTGTCGACGTCAGAATTTCTGGAACATCCGGACTATTATAGCGATTCGTTTATTTGGGTTCGGCCAGACGTAAGCGCTTCAGTTAGCACTAGTGTTACGTCACAATGCTTTTGTTAAGCTAGTAGAGTATTTTAGGAATGGTAAGTATTTTGAGTCCATATTTATAAAACTCCAAATTAGGAAAGATAGTGTGGTGGTTTCCCTCTTGCCTTCCACACCGCAGTTTAAGAACCGGTTTATCCCGCATCTTAATATTCAGTCAAAAGCCCTTCTTGATACTATATCTTCGGCCTTTTGCCAGTACTGATATTGCTGCTGCTCCAACACCAGGGGAACGCTTATTTGATGGCGGCGTTGACATGGCACAGGATCGTCAATGAATATTGTAGCTTTTTGCAGGGAAGTTCATCCCACTGAACTCCCCACTACATTCTGGTATCCTGCCGCTGTGTGGTCGGGGAGAAGGGCGGAAAGCAGAGAGGAATGGAAAAAACTCCACCGACAAGAGCCTAGCTCTTAAATTTGATGATGATGATGATAAGTATTTTGAGTAACATATGTCGTATTCTAGTAAGACTATCTAAAAACGCTGTGGGCGCTAAATGCAATATTACCCACAGGAACATTAGCGATTGCAGTTTTAAGTATTGCAGTAAGGGTGCAGGGGTACAAAGGTAGAATTTGATGAAAAGACAATAGAAGAGGAGATGAACCAGGTCACTTCTCACCTTCAACACCATTCAATCTTAGCTCACACAAGAAATTAGGGAGAACTTACGTAGGATGGCACTTCAGGTATCCAAGGCGTCGCGTTGCAGGACGAACACTTGAGAAAAAACAGTCTTTCTCTGGTGGATCCACCTCACCTTCACTGTCACAAGCAGCTAAAGTCTTAAGAAGCGAGTATATCATAAGAAACACAGCGAATATGGTGTAATTCAACAGTTTTTGAATATATTTAAATGAGCGCACGCGCACGAGGATTTAATCGCCCAACGGAAGGTCGTACGCCGTGATTGGTAGACGTAAGCCGGCCATTTTCAGCGCGCAATTCAAATTCAGAACTACGCTATTGGAAGTTTCCCAAATATTTCCAATGGTCGCCTTGAATAAAATGGTGGGAAAGGTTTAAAGTGGCCCAAACATCTTCCCCCGCCTTGAAAGATCCTAATCTTTCAAAAAAATATTATATCTCAATATATTATTGCGGAAAATAAGGTAATATCTAGGAATAATATTAAATATTTAAGTTATAGGAGAGCTATTTAAATACTAAGCAATATCTATGGTAACAATAATATGTGTACTATGTAAATACAAAGAAATTAAAGCACTAATTAATAGGTAGCGGACATAAGCGAACTACCGGACGCTTGAATGTACCAGTTTTTGTCTTAACTAAAACGACTCTAATCAAACCGTCACTACCAGGAAAAGTTTGTTGTATTATACCTATAGGCCAGTGTAGAGGCTGCGTATTTTCATTACGAATAAGTACTATCATTCCTTCTTTCACTGGGCAAGCATCAATATTCCATTTTTCGCGAAGTTGTAGTGTGTGTAAATATTCTTCACTCCACCTTCGCCAATAGGAGTGTACTAGTCTATCCAGTAGCATATAACGCGAAAGTAAATTTTGGCTCATCTCTGGGTCATTAACAGAAGGTAGAAAAGCCAAAGGAGTTGTATTTAAAAAATGTGCAGGCGTTAAGGGCAGTGGTTCCGAAGGATCCTCACTGAGAATACCTAACGGCCTTGAATTTAAGATCGCTTCGATCTGACATAAAACGGTCAACAATTCTTCGTAGGTTAAGATTTGTGACCCTATGACACGAAAAAGGTGCGTTTTAAATGACTTAATAGTAGCCTCCCATCCACCACCGAAATGTGGCGCATTAGGGCAAATATTTTCCCAAGAGATACGGTTATTAGCCAGTTCGGCTGAAAAATCAGACGTAAAAGCGTCAGAAGTTAAAAATTGTTGAACTTCGTGTAAATAAGCTTTGGCACCAATAAAATTAGTCCCATGATCCGAGTAAAGTCGTTCTATCGGACCTCTGCGCGATATGAATCGCTTAAATGCATTTAAGAATGACTCAGTTGTCAAATCTGGAGCTATCTCCACATGGACAGCTCGAGTGGTTAAGCAGATGAAAAACACATATATAAGCCTTCTGGCTTCTTTGTCCACGCTTTCTAGAAAGTGTAATATAAAGCGGTCCTCCATAATCGACACCACAATGGGCAAAAGGTTTTGATATTTGCAACCTACACGAGGGCAAATTTGACATAACAGGAGATTGAGCTGGCTTAGGTCGCGCTCGAAAGCAAGGTATGCAAGAATAAATTCGTGCACGAACTTTACGACGCGCAGAAAGTATCCAAAATTTCTGCCGTAGCAAAGACAGTGTAAGTTGCGGTCCAGCGTGACAAGAGATGCGATGTAAGTAATCTATTATTAAATTAGTTACCCTTTCCTTATTGGGCAAAAGAATAGGATATTTATGGTCAAAGTTTAGGTCACTATTTCCCAAACGACCACCGACTCGAATAACTCCGTCCACAAGAATAGGTCTTAACCTTCGAAACGAGGTAGGGCATTGTTTGCCTGATTGAATCGCCCTTATCAAATCAGAAAAATGTGACTTCTGAACAGCTTTAATAACCGTCAATTCGGCCGCGTTCAGATCCTCAGCAGATATTTTTCCACGTGAATTCAAACGTTTTGAGAATCGTAATACGTATACTACGATACGAAGCAATTTTGACCAACGAGAAACTCGATCAGTCAACGCTAGCAAAGGTGATTCCATATTAGCATGTGGAAGGATACTCGTCAGAGTCACTGATTTTAATTCCGGTAAATCTTTATCTGTAGCCATAAAGGGCTGTATTGGCCAGTCCGAAATATTTGCTTTAATCCAAACTGGAGCAGTAATCCACAGATAATGTTCAATAAATTGAGCGGGTGTCATACCACGCGATAAACAATCACTCGGGTTCTCCATTCCCGGGATGTGATAAAAATTGTGCGGAGAGAGAATTTCTTGAATTTTTGCAACTCTATTAGCAACAAATGTTTTTAAGCGATGCGGACTTGAGTATATCCAATTAAGTGCAATAGTGGAATCGCAAAAAGCAAAAATATTATTAAATGTGAAGCGGGTTTCATAAGTTTTGAGAACGACGCGAATTAATTTTGTCATTAAATGAGCTCCCATTAATTCCAAGCGAGCGAGACTAACGACTTGCACGGGCGCAACCTTAGATTTTGCACACAACAAGCGAACTGAAACAGTACTGTCAGATTGAACGCGGACATAAAGAGCGGCTCCATAACCCTTTTCAGAGGCGTCTGAAAATCCAATAAGGCTAGCGTTACATGTCTCAGAAACACCGATATGACGAGGTATAGTCATCTTGGAAAGAAGGGGCAGTTCATGTTGAAATTTATCCCATTTTGAAACTATGTATTGTGGCGGTTGGTCGTCCCAGTCCAATTTAAGCAGCCAAAGTTCTTTAATTAATAATTTGGCATACAATAACAATGGTGCGGCAAGACCCATGACATCCCACAAACGAGCGATTACTGATAGCATATTGCGTTTGGTACATGGTACCTCTGAAGGCGAGCAGGTTACAAAATAAAAACAATCACTATGAGGGTCCCAATTGACACCTAAAACCTTTTGGGTTGAACTTGTATCAAAAGTTATAGCTTGCGGATGCAAGCGGGCTGGCGGTAACGTAGAAAGTACCTCAGTAGAATTGCTTGACCACTTGTGAAGCTTAAAACCTCCAGCGGCAAACATATCGATAAGTTGGGACGTGGTTTCAATCGCAGAAGATTCATTGTTTACTGAAAAGCAGATATCATCCATATAATAAAATCCTCGGTCAATGACCTCGGCAGCGAGAGGGTAATTATTTTTCTCATCTTCGGCGAGCCGATGCAGTGTTCGCAAAGCTAAATACGGGCTTGATGTTAACCCAAAACACACGCGTTTAAATTGAAATATTTGAATAGGGTCCGTGGTGTCAAAACGATATAAAATGCGTTGGTATTTATGAAAGTTTGGATGCACCTTAATGCGTAGGTACATTTGTTCCACGTCAGCGCAGAGTGCGACGGGAAAAAGTCGAAAGTTTAAAAGTGTTAAAAATAAATCAGATTGTAAATTTGGCCCCGAATATAATATGTCATTAAGGGATACACCCGTATCGGTGCTTGCACTTGCATCAAGTACTAAGCGGATCTTTGTTGTCAACTTATCGTCACGGATGACACCGTGATGCGGAATGACGTATCCAGGCGAATTGGACTCGTCGGCCGTTACAGGTAAGTGGGTGATATAGTCCCTTTCCAAATAATCCATGATAATATTATTATATGCGGAATGCAAGTGTGGCGTTTTGCGAAAACGTTTTTCTAATGAAAACAATCTATTTTTAGAACCCTTAATTGAGTCACCTAACACTGAAGGGTTAGTTTTAAACGGAAGTGCGACAGTATAAGTACCAGAGGAGTCCCGGGTAGTAGAAGACTTGTAAATATCCTCACAAGCTTGCTCTTCCTGATTAAGCAGATCAGAGCGCGGAGCGGAAACTTCCTCAACTTCCCAAAAGCTTTTCATAATCGTATCAAGCGGCTGAGCCGTAAAGGTACAAAGAATACTCTGGGAGCGGGTGGTGAAAGTATGCGGCTGAGCGGTGTGAATATGTAAGCGAGCGGGGCAAGTATTAGAACAAGCAGTATGAGTTTGGGTACACGCCACAGGAGCGTCTCCCATGAGAACAAAGCCAAGCGGTGTTTGAATAGCGACAGGAGTACCTGGTGGTCCACTGACACGACCACGCAGCAATAATCGAGGAAATAGTCTGGCGCCAATTAACATTTCTACCTCACCAGGATCGGAAAATGTATCATCAGCGAGAGGAGTGCGTGCGAGATAATTTAACATCGACCTATCTACAGGCAATGTTGGTAAACTGTCAGTAATATTATCAACAACAAGCGGGTGCAATTGAAACGAAACCTTACGGTCAAAGCGGGAATGTATTATAACATCTGTGTTGCCCTTTACTGAATTAGCGGATCCACCGAAACCACTTACGGTTGTTTGTTCGGGGAGTGTATTTATTTTTAAAGATAAGCGGTCACACAATCGTTTTGTAATAAAATCATTCATAGATCCGTTATCTATCAAAGCGCGAATTAAGTGTTCCGAACCGTCCGAAGTTTTTATTATGACGCGAGCAGTAGCTAACAACACTGTGCGTGCATTATTGTTATGGCACAGCAACGTAGTATGGGTGCATAGCGATGGGCCTAGAGGTGAATCAGCTGGCCGCGCGGTAGGTATCTCGCTGATAGCACTGCATTGAACGGGTGCGCTGACGTCACTCGTCACGGTAAGATGTGTGCGATCGGGAGCGGTCGAGAGCTGCGCCGTAGGTACGTATGGCGCAGTGGACGGAACGTTATTGCGGTACGTACTGGGTTCGATTCCTGGTTGACTTGCATTACTATTATTAAAATGCAATAAAGAGTGATGCCCTTTCTTATGACAGGTACTACAAGTTTTAATTGAGTTACATGCGAAAGTTTTATGATTAAAACTCAAACAATTACAGCAGCAATTATTTTGTTTGACTATATTAAAGCGTTCTTTGGGAGTTAATTTTAAAAACTCAGGACAGCGATAAAACTGTTCGTGTTCTGATTTGGAACATAAAGGACAGACTTTATTGTTATTATTCTGAGTGACAAAAGACTTAGTACACTTTATATTATTAACCTTTGGCAAATAATTTTTATTATTATTATTTTTATAAAGAGTAGAAGTTGTAAGTGTTCCTGACCTTTCGTTAATTTTAACTTGTTCCTTAATAAATTTAACAAAATTTTCATAGGTAGGCAGCTTAACTGACCGTACTGAATTTTCAAACAATTGAACAGTTTCTTTGTCAATCTTTTGCAAAGCCAAGAAAAGAAATATAAAATCTTTTTTATCTGTAATATTTAACCTGTCAAAGGCACAAACTGAAGCAGCAAATTTATCTAAGAATTGATTCAAACCATCAGCAGACGCTGAGATAAGAGGTTTCATATTTATTAATTGTTGTAAGTATGTTGTGGCAAGTGTGCGGACATCTTGATATTTTTCAACCAAAGTAGAATAAATTAAATCATAATTATCACCAGTGGGGGGTATGTCAGAAATACAAGTAAGAGCGGAATGGGACAAAACGCCTTTTAAATAAAATACCTTGTCTGCGTTATTTAAGTTTATGTTGCAGTGTACAGCATTGTTATAACATTCAAAAAATGTAGGCCAATTCTTTAAGTCACCATTAAAGGTCGGTAAATTAATTGGTGGCAATTGCAGTCTAGACCTTTCTGTAATATTAGTTGGTTTATTAACTTTAAGTTTACTTAAAGTTTCTTTAATTGATGAGTACATATTCTCAAAGGCGATAAAACATTGGTAATCCGGTACAAATTCGGAATCCTCTTTAATTCTGGCTAAATTAAAGTCATCAACTGATCTCAAATAGTCCGATCTCAGCTGTTCGATATTAGATGCACAATTAATGAAACGAGTTTTTAATTCAGAAGATGAAATGTTTCGAGATGCGTCATAGATGTTTTGTAAACAAGTAAAAAAGGCTTGTACGCGAGCTTCGGCTATTTTTACATAAGGTGGGATTGTAGACAAATCATCTGCAGAATGTTTACCCGATGTGCTCATTTTGTATTATATAATGGAGCGTTTTACTTAATCAAACAGACAGTATTTATGTTGGCGAATAAGTTGTATGTTAAAAGTTAATAAACAGTGCAGTATAAAGTATAAATGCTATTCCGTGGGATCTTGGCAGTACAATTATAAAAGTTAAGCGATAAAATGATTATTAGTCGTGCGAACGAATGCGCTTTTGCGTTGCGTAGGTATGCGTTTATTAACGAAGAAACAGGTAGGTAGTTAGGTAGGTACCACAGTATTGTTACGAATAGAAAACACTGATGCTTGCGGAATCTTAATTAATTTTATGGTTAAGTGTAATTTAAGTAAAATAAAATTCTGATTTTTCAATACAACAAACTTGTTTCGTGTCAGTTCATTAAAAAACGCGTAGAAATAATTAAAAGCGCTTAGCAACTGGTACATTCAAATCATTCAGTAGTAGCGATAAGTTATTATTGGATTCAAAGAATCGTTAATTGGTAGGTAATGAATATCTTAGTACCAAAGAATTACGTACTAAGTGCAGTGCGGTAAAATAATAAATAAAAATTTGCGAATACCTCCAATTTTATAACTTGTAAGTAACAAGTGGGAACGATTTGCGATTTTATTTTTATGTAATGAAGCTCATATGGCTTAATAAGAAATAGCTCAATTTGGCTCGATAAGGACCAGCTCTGTGGGCGCTAAATGCAATATTACCCACAGGAACATTAGCGATTGCAGTTTTAAGTATTGCAGTAAGGGTGCAGGGGTACAAAGGTAGAATTTGATGAAAAGACAATAGAAGAGGAGATGAACCAGGTCACTTCTCACCTTCAACACCATTCAATCTTAGCTCACACAAGAAATTAGGGAGAACTTACGTAGGATGGCACTTCAGGTATCCAAGGCGTCGCGTTGCAGGACGAACACTTGAGAAAAAACAGTCTTTCTCTGGTGGATCCACCTCACCTTCACTGTCACAAGCAGCTAAAGTCTTAAGAAGCGAGTATATCATAAGAAACACAGCGAATATGGTGTAATTCAACAGTTTTTGAATATATTTAAATGAGCGCACGCGCACGAGGATTTAATCGCCCAACGGAAGGTCGTACGCCGTGATTGGTAGACGTAAGCCGGCCATTTTCAGCGCGCAATTCAAATTCAGAACTACGCTATTGGAAGTTTCCCAAATATTTCCAATGGTCGCCTTGAATAAAATGGTGGGAAAGGTTTAAAGTGGCCCAAACAAACGACTTATATATTTATTAAATTAGGGTTACCTGTAGGCCTACCGCCTCAATCTCAAAGGGTTCTTTTCAAATGCCAAATATTTATAGCTTTCAGAAAATCAATAATATCTTTTAAACTGTAGTAATGATAACTTTCAAAATAATGAAAAAAAAAAATACAATGTAAGTATATGTCATTGCTTTTAAACAGCAATCGTGATGGCTTTAAGTTACGGCGAACCAAAAGTTACGGGGCGCATATTACGGTTACGAAAGTAAGACTACGAAATATAGCATGTTTTCTTAGAACATTTACCGAAAATACAAACACAGGGTGTCAGAGTTCAGAAAAGAATATGCCCTATGAGACAGTGAGTCTTTCATAAGTTTTACTATCAATATTTTCGAGTAACAAGAGACGACGGGCGATATTCTCGTCCGGAAAACACAGCAAAATGGCCACATTGTGTGCCCCAAAATATATACTGTCATTTAGATCGACCGAAAGGAAAACTCATTTTCGCCACGGGCAAACTCAAAATGTTATGCCATATTAGATTGTAAATTCATCGCAGTTAAGTATAGAATTGTCTGCATATTTTTAAAAATCCAACTAGGGTTGTTGTAGAATGGTAATAATGAGCTATCTTCAAGTCGTAAATCCCCTGAAGCATCATATGAGGATGTTTTATCTAGTTTATATTTTCCAGCAAACGTATGTAAAATCTTTTTTTTTTTAATGCTATATTTGTTGTATATTAAATACAGCATATTTGTACTGTAGTACGGGTCCTTAGCATGAAATACGGTCCCATCCGGAAGAAAGCATGAAACTTGCCACGATTGTAGCTTTTGTATGTGTACTTCATTTCTGATATGGAAACACGCTGGGAAATGATTGCTTCTCCCCCCACCCCCTTTTTTATTGAGCGATGAGCTGTAACTTAATTACCAGTGGCTACCATCAAGTTGTAGGTGTCATATTGTAGGTCAATACATAAGGTATGTATTCTTTTTAGGTCATGTCATTTTTGTGTAAATAGAGCAAGAGGAAATAAATGTGTGCATTTTTCAATTGCTTTATTAAGTTTTAATAGCTGTATTATAAGAAACATTAATTTTACCACTATTTATTTGGTATCGTTTTGTAGGTAATTTATCAACAATGATTTGCTTTCTAGACAGTAAACTCCTAGGTCTTACCGTTTTTGCCATTTTTCTGCAAATAGAGCAAGAGGGAACAAAAATCTGCATTTTATTTACAATTTGTAAATTACTTACACATCCAAGTTCAACTATATTACATTCACACTGGTCGAATTGATAACTATTTTTTTTTGAAGTCAGTTAAAAACGTAATAAAAACTTACATGGAATTTTGTATAGTCAGATGCGGTGATCTATAACTTAAGTACCACTGGCTCTAGCACAAAGTTTTTGGTGTCATATTGTAGCCCAATATACAGGGTGTGGCGTAAATAGTGGTCCAAAGCAAAGGTGTGGATACACTGTACACTGAAGCACCACATACCAGTATTTAAAAAAAAAATATGTACAGGGTTTTAAAAAAAAAATTTTTTTTAAATTTTTTTAGAAATCGTTACCTTGCCTTACAAATTTGGTTATAATTTCCAAAAATGACGGTTTTTTTTATCCATTTTTTTATTATTATTGCTGATCACTTGTACTTAGTACTCCATTCGTTTTTTTTTTTTTTACAAACTGAATTTAATAAAAAAAATTAAGTTTCTTTCAAAATTCAATACTCACTGCTAGCAAATCGTTTGACTTTCAATGCTTTTGGTGCAAAAAAAATGTACCACACTGTCAGTGCCCATTGTTTAAAAAAAATGCCCATCTTTTGCAGATTCTAAAATGGTGCAACAATAAGTGTTACTACTTACAGGAAAAAAGTTATTGCTTTTCGAAACAAAAAGGAGCCCAATTCAGAAAAACAATTTATTTGAAGTTCAAGGGTTTACAAGGGTTGTAATTTTTTTCTGTGTGGTCCAAAGCAAAGGTGTGGATACACTGTATACTGAAGCACCACATACCAGTATTTAAAAAAAAATATGTACAGGGTTTTCAGGGTTTTTTTTATTAAATTCAAAAAAGTATTGAATTTTGAAAGAAACTTAATTTTTTTTATTAAATTCAGTTTGTAAAAAAAAAAAAACGAATAGAGTACTAAGTACAAGTGATCAGCAATAATAATAAAAAAAATGGATAAAAAAAACCGTCATTTTTGGAAATTATAACCAAATTTGTAAGGCAAGGTAACGATTTCTAAAAAAATTGAAAAAAAATTTTTTTTTTGAAAACCCTGTACATAATTTTTTTTTAAATACTGGTATGTGGTGCTTCAGTGTACAGTGTATCCACACCTTTGCTTTGGACCACTATTTACGCCACACCCTGTATAAGGTATGTAATCTTCGAAGGTAATTTTATCATAACTCTTGTAATTTTTGTGTAAATAGAGCAAGAGGGACAAAAGTGTGCGTTTTTTTAAAATATTATCAAGTTTTGATGGCTGTATTATGAGAAACATTAGTCTTACCACTACAAATTTAGTATCGTTTTGTAGGTAATTTATCGACAACGATTTGTTTTTTGAACAGTAAACTCCTAGGTCTTACCGTTTTTTCAATAAAGCAGAAAACCAGAACAGGGGAGATAAAAGGGGGGGTGGGGGGAGAAGCAATCATTTCCCAGCGTGTTTCCATATCGGAAATGAAGTACACATACAAAAGCTACAATTGTGCCAAGTTTCATGCTTTCTTCCGGATGGGACCATAAAACCGAATTTTGTTAGGAGCAGGAACCGCACTACTGGGCAATATTAAAAGAAAAAAAACACGCGTTTTGTTTGTTGCTCGTAGATTTTTAATATTAGTAGTTATAAAGTCATTCGTAGGAACCTACCTGATGTTTTGAGCAAACATACGCGTAAACGTATGCACCTGTTTGAAAAACAGACACCAGCTAAGCCAAAAAACTGAATTTATAACTAAATGCTTTGATATTAAACTCATTGTCTGGAAAGAGCACATAGATAGATAGATAACTTTTTATTGCACACAATAAAAGTAACAACAATACAATTTACAAAGAAAGGTGTGCAAATTAGGCGGTCTTATCGCTAAGAGCGATTACATACACGTCATAACGTTAATAGGAATTTCGAACATTCTCTCTCCGATACAAACCGACCTATAACAAGATTCCCGCCATTGACCGCCTGCCCTATTGGCCTGTCATAACGATAACCGTTATTGTTACTGCCCAAATCTTCATTGAGGCAACGATCTCTGTTATTAAGGTTAATCATAGCTCGTTGACTGCTGGAGTGTATCAGTGCGTGACACTGCTACGAGTATTAGTTGTATTATCAGAGTTATAATAATTTCCATAAATATCTAACTACTACGTGTTCTCTTTGATAGTATCACATTACTTAAGACATTTGTTCCTCTTCAGAAATGCTACAACTTTTTACGAAATTCATATAATGAGGTTAGAACAAATGATGTGTAAAAATTAGGCTCCCTAACCTCATGTAAAATGTATATGTTACAATCAAAACTCATAGCCGGTAAAAACCACTACAAAAATCAGGCAAAAGTAGTTTTGGCTGATGCCCTTAGTCAAAATCATTTTTGACTGATTTTTGCAGTCAGATGTAGTTTTACCGATGGTCTTGATCAAAAACAGTTATGACTGATTTTTGCAGTCAAAAGTGGTTTTGTCTGATTTTAATTCAGATGATCGGTCAAAATTCATAAAAAGTTAAGGTAGTCAGTGAAAACTACCAGGCAAATCATAAAATAAGTGTTATAAAACAATTTTAAGGTGTAAAGTTTATGTGCTTTGTGCATACAAATTTCAATCGGCATTGTACGAGATCTTTGTATTTCAATTATTCAATTGTATGTCAATAAATGTTCATTTTTTTAAAAATTCAACGATTTTGTAATACTTACATATGATTTTTATTCAATATTTCCAATTAAAGTAGTTTTGACTAACAATCTTAGTCAAAACCATTTTTAACCGATACAAGTTGGTCACAATCACTATTACCCAATATTTTAGCAGTTAAAATGGTTTTGACCGATGCTCTTAGTTAAATCCACTTTCGACTACGAAAATCAGTCAAAATTGTTTTTAACTAAAGGCATCGGTCAAAACCACTTATGCCTGATTTTTGTAGTAAAAAGTGGTTTTGACGGGTTATGAGTTTTGCCTGTAACATATACGTCGCAGCCATCTGGTTAAATTAGCCATCCAATTGGACGCCTAGGCCTTTTTTTTAACGCTGTCATCTAATTAAATGGCTAAAGGATAAGTAGCCAAGTTATTGAACGCAACGTTAAACCAGATGACTAGAAGTCGAACAGTCATTTAGTTTTGACGAATTGTATTAGGGTGACCATGAGTGATATATCTATCGGTCAATTAGGATGGGTCTCTTATTTTATATGTTTGTGTGGTAAAACACAAATCAGCTGACAGCACAGCTTTGTTATTTTGTAATGGCTGTATTAACATTTTTAACTGAAATCTGTGTAGTGTGACAATAATACAAATTCTGAAGGATGTCTGTAAGTAACCTCTAAGCACCTAGTCATATCATCGATATTCAGGTTAAATTCGATTTCAGGTCATTACTTGACCTTTGAATTTCAAGAATTTCTGATTCGTCGCGTAGAAAATCGTTATCAAAAGTCAAATACCTATTATACCTTTTTAAAGAAACAATAACCTACCTTACTAAAAGGCTTACTGAAATAATCATTAATCGTCCCATTTTGTAAATGCCGTAGTTAGGCAAAATAAGGTCATAATATGTATCGTTTTCTACTACTACTGTACTACTATATCGTTTAATTTACAACCATTGGTCCCTACTCTATAGCAGTTCATAACAGCATGCTTACCGCGTAACTTCATTGCTTTCGAATATCAACAGTTAAATAAAGCTTTGCTTTGAAAGTAAGCGAGATGCAATGACGACTTTCAAACATAATTTAAAAAAATACAAAACACTCGACTGCAAAAACTATTACATTTTTGAATTTTTTTTTTACTGGCTTTCATTTGATACCCATATTGCTATGGTACGGAAAATAAAAATCCCCCCTCCCTTTATTTCGATTTGTGGGCACCATTTTTTAAATGTATATAGCCTATGTCACTCTTACAATTTTGACAAATTCAACGACACCTCATATGTCAAAAACAGTCCAGCCGTTTGGACTGTGTAGGGCGTGCCAAACAATTATACATACATACTCTCTAAAAACATAACCCTCCTTCCGCAGTCGGGTAAGAAAAGGTTGTTTTTCATAGGATCACAGACATAAGTATCTGATGTTAATTTCAACTTGATACCAACACGCATTCCTGTGTAAACCTTGACAGACAGATGGATAACAAAGTGATCCTATAAGGGTTCCTTTTTCCTTTTCAGGTACGAAACCCTAAAAACAAAAAAGACGACTGCAAATAGAATCATTAACCGAGCAGGCTGATTATGTAACTCTGAATAAAATTCTTTCAATCAATGTTTGATTGCTAACAGAGACAAAGGACTTGTTCTCTTTTTGTATGGAGGCTGGTTTTTTATTCCAAGGTATCACCAACCACCAATAAACCTATATTTATCTTTAAGCTACTAAAATATGAAACACGAAACCATAGAAATCAGATTTTTAAACGCCTCCATTTTTGAGAAAAAATATGTTTTGTAATGAGGCATCATCCATTGATCATTACTTGTATTTCCTGGCTGTATGGCTATGTACCATTGCCTTTTCACTGGTGGAAAAATACTACTAGGTACTACCACAGATTATATAATAGGTACTACTAGATTAGGTAGACTCTTAATTTCACCAAAAAGAGCAAAGTAAAAAAAAAGGTTACATAAAAATCTTATAAAAAGCATGACATAACTATGAATGGAAAATTGCCCTGTATCTTAACATTAATCAGTCATAACAGGCAATCAATACCTTAAGAAAAAAAATTAACATAATATTTAAAATATGTCCACCGAATTGACAAAAGCAAAATTCTTTTCGGTGGATTTCATTCGTTTAAAGATTTAAAAGATAGATTCATCGTCTGATGACCAGGGATACTTTCTGTTTATTAGTGTACCTCCGACATCTTTATCACAAAGATTTTGTTTTTCTGGAGACACAACTGCATTCAAAGGTATTTGTTTCGGAAAATCATCTTCTGAACTACTTGATGAATATATTTGCATTCGCACCCGTTTTCTTTGCGATAACATTCTGGTAACATGATGATAATCATTCAAATCATCGTCACTTGTATCACTTAATATAGGCGATTGTCTTGGAATGGCAATCTTTATCTGGCCAAGACCATAGTGTGGGCAGTTTATATCTGCAGTGCATAGTGAACATGACAGTCGCCTGGCTTGGAGCACGTTAGGGCTTTTGTGACTCCATGCCAACTGGTGGATTTTCATAGTACCTTTGAACGGCTGAATAGTGCAGTTTGCAATGTAGTTACTAATTGAATCAATTTCAGAGTCATCAATCTGTATAACCTTAATTCCTTTGCAGTTCTCCTCTAAACATTTAACCAAACTGGATACATTTGTAATATCTCTCCCTAACGCAACTTGCATATCAGCGACACGTTTCACACACCCGCCTACATCATCGGGAGCGCCTTTTCCGTGGCCCGCTTCACTGTAATGCCAGAATATATTAGCAACCCCCAGTTCCGTTTTTATGTATGTCGCTATTAAATGAAACATGGTCTTGTTACGGTACTGAGTCGAGGGACCATCACTCAGAAAATGCATGTTCTGTAAAGCAGGAACCTGTGTCTTGATGTGCTCTATTATTGGCTTTAAATGGGCACAGATGAGAAATGGATCGTGCTTAAGATTCTCAGTTATTGTACAGAAAGATTCATTTCGTAAAATGCTATCATCATTAGATGGATCCTTGTCTAAATAATAAAGTACCCCAGTGTGTAGGGTTATCTGAGCCTTGGAGCCACCAAAATGCGTCGATTGGACTTCTGCACTGTATTTTGTCATATAATTTTCAGAAAAGTCTATATTCAGAAGGCAATCACAAGCAGTCATCGATTGTTTTAATTTTCTCACTTCCTTCAATTGATGGGCGATGTTGTTTACGTGGTTCATAAATTTTGGCAGACTGTTTTTTAATATATTCATTAAATTCCGCTTATTTGTCAAAACCGCCTCTTTTATTGTTTTTTTCTTTACTATATCTTGGCCGCGTGTCAAAACAGTTTTATTTACCCATCGTTCATACTTAATTTGGTCCTTACCATCATACACATTTGTATCAATAGAACGCGTTGCACAATCAGGGCATGTTCTCTCATAGCAACTTTCTTTGGGAACGTTACAACACATTGTCTTGACAAGTTTTGAAGGAGAGTTTTCTTTAATAATTCTGGCAATATGAAGGGCTTTTATAATGAATCGCATGTTTTCGTGCTTAGCACAAAGGCAAGTATTTCTAAAGGTAGCTTTTGGAATCAAAATCCAAAAGGGTCGGTACCTGCAAAAGGTTTTATACGAAATTTTCAATTCAGTTTTTTGCGTGAATACTCTATGAAGATTTAGTAAGATGTCATTAAGTAAACGTATTTGTTGTTTTTGTTTGTCACGAGTTATGGTCTCCTTTTTTTCTGACGTCAGCCTGCTATAATCATCATCCAATAAAAAATCATGAATCGCTTTTTTGTGTTTTATTATCTTCTCTTTTTTCTTCTTCTCTTCTGTAGGTGCATCACGCATCCTGTATTTAGCTAATTTGGATTCTATTTTCAGTAGACGGCTTTTCAATCGCTTATTTTCAGCTATAGCACGCCTAAGCTTTTTGTTTTTTCTCGTGATACAGATGAACGTGGCGAAGAAGGTGGAGTATCCTGTGCTATTATTTCATCTGTTCTTTTTTGCATTTTTTTAACCTCTCGCCGTTTTTTAGCATCTTCTCTCCATCTTTTCCTAATTAGTCTCTGTTGTCTTGGTGTAAAATCTTAAAATTTTGTCCCTTCTCCTTCTTTTTATGATAATACTCCCGATCTTTTCTGCGTTTTTCCTCTAGGGCGACGGGGTCCATTTTCAACTTAAGCCGAGCTTTTCGCATGCTTATTTTTTTTGCTCGCGACGCTTTTCCTTTTTTTCCTCTTCCGTCAATTTTTTTCTTGTCTTTGCCATTTTACCTGTCAAAAAATAAAAGCGATGCAAAAACAGCAAACACACAACACCCCGTTAGTAACGTGCGATTTTAAGCAATGAGTGAATAATGAATAAGTACCCGTTTTCAATTATTTTTTATATTTAAAAAGTAACCAATGCTTACAAATTCTTAAGATAATATTTTTTAATAATATTAAGCAAAACAAAATGCATAAAAAGTAAAAATAAAGCAAAAAATTGCATTTTAATCTTTTTGGTGGACTTGCGTCTTTTCGTTGGACATAACAAAAATTACGGTCCACCGAAAAGATGTCCACCGAATAGACAATCTGTCTTAACGATAAAGTTAGTTGATACAATTTTGAGGTTAGGTTAAAATCAACAGCATATTATCTTACAGTTCCCTCTTTCACTACAACAAACACAATAAAGATAAAGATTAAATAAGTAATAAGGATCTTTTCGGTTGTAATCGTAAAAACTTACTTTTTTAAGATTAGAACCAAAAAGATCCTGCAGACTAAACACAATTGGGTTATTTTTTGCAAATCCAAACTAAGAACAACTTTTGTGCACAAAACTTTGACAGCTTACTAAATGAACGTAATCGGATACACACTTGCTAAATATTCTATGTTTGGATACACACATTAATCATAAAACTTTTTTTTTCGGCCCAAATTTTGGTCTACCGAAAAGACGTTTTTTTCTATAACGCTTAATATTTTTTGGAATTTAACCGATTTATTAACTTAAATAGTTTTGTGAAATATATGAACATAAAATAATTGAGTTTAATTGGTTTAATAATAGATAATGGCGTATAATATTTACTTTTCTTGAAAAATTTTTTTTAAATGTTTATCTAAATATCATATACGGAAAACGAACAGTCCACCGAATCGGACTTCTGAGATCAGTATAATTTTTTTTAAATAATATTTTTGAGAAGTCATATAAATGTATTAGTTAATTATGATAATACGTCCTTGTTGTAACATATACATTGCTTGGTTGATCCAAATATAATAAATCATCTTTATTTAATTAATGTGAACATTTTTTTTTAAGTTTTGACAATGACCCACAAAATGTACTTACTTAACATTTTTTACAAGATTTTAAATCTTGAATTTGTTGTATTTTGACAACTACGCTATCAAAACATCAAATGAAAGTAAAGCAATAGTAAATTAAAAACGTTCGTTATTACATGGCACTGCACCGCAACACTTACTTCTGAAATAAATCGTATTATCGGCATTTCGGCGCAACTTCATGCTAGTGTTTTATCGATAGCAATAGAAAAAAACTCACTAAATCATTTTTACGTAATCGCATTTGGTCGATAGAAATTTGTCTCTGTTAGCAATCAAACATTGATTGAAAGAATTGTATTCAGAGTTACATAATCAGCCTGAGCTCTCTTGGAAATTTTTGCTCAATTTATTTGGGACTTCAGAAACTGCTTTCGTTCCATTTAGGTTTCCACTACATCTAGTACTTCGTGTGTACATTACGTGTGACCTACTTTTAGCGAGAAGTAAAGTTTAGCATAAAATATAGAAAATTTAAACTAAACGTGCACGATTTGAATTGCGTTATGATTTGTTAACACATTACTTCTACTTAATGACAATACATATTAAATAATAATGTCTTCTGAATCGAATTTCACCTAAAACGGCCAATCTCAACAGATTAACGAACAGCGCAGGAGATATTATGGTGCACAAGTGTGTGCGCCATACATAGGTGCACTCTCTGATTCTTCACTCTCATGGTTCGGTGAGACAGCAATCTGACATGTCCGGAGAGAGATCAGACGCAGAACCAAACTAGCTTTTTGAGGCACGGGGGTGTGAGCACCACCAACTTTTTGACTCCGGAGTTGTGTTTGAGTTATTAAAAGACGCAGAAAAACCCAGCAACCGTTTTCGGTGTGACCCAGGGTTTAAATCTGGGACCTCGTAGATAGTACCCAGCATGCATGACCACGTGAAAGTTGTCGCAGTCTTGGAGAGGCCTATGTCCAGCAGTGGACTGCAATAGACTGATATGATGCCTGACCACTAGACCAACGAGGCAATAAAATTTAATTTTAAATCGGGTGGTTTAGCATTATTTGACATATTTTGTGTGGGAATTCTGTCAAATTAACCGTCAATCGAGGTTTAACGGCTGTTCAAACATTTGTGAATTCGGGCTTAAACATGGAGTTCATCAATACATGTTTAATTTTTAATCAGCCGGCTTAACATCATTTGACATATTTTGCTTGAGAATTCTGTCAAATTGACCGCCAATTAATATTTACCAACTGTTTAGTAATTGGTGAACTCGGGTTTAAAGTACTTACATAACTAGATGGGAAAAAATAAAATACAATTCTTTTGCTTTAAATTTCCGCTAAATACTTACATAACGATCAAAAAACATATTTTTTCAGAAATTGTACGTTCATTAATTTCACTTTCTCTGAATGTGACATATCGCTGGGCGCCGCAGTAAAATATGTCGAGCCTAAAGACCGGCCAAATTGCACAATTTACTAGCTGGGAAAGATTACTGTAAGATTTACAGATGCAGTTAAAGCTATATTACAATAACCGCAAAGGAGTTTTCCCATTTTCAGATTAAATAACAAAACAGTTTACAATAAAGATGTACAGTAATGGGTTGTCTTATCGTTAAAGAAAACAATTTCGTTCATTTGAATTACAATTATGTTAAATAAAATTTTAGTAAATGTTATATACACTTTGCTAGCTTTTCGAGGTATACTTTACTGTTGTGTTACACAAAGTCAAAATTGCCGCTGCGTAAATTACATTTGGTAGGTAAGTTTACCATATTTTATAGACAGACATAGAGAGATCTCATCGCGTACCAAAGGTACATTCTTATTCACATGAAGAGTAAGAATTACAATTTTAATGAAATTAAATGTTAAATACGATAAAATTTATGCATTGATTATTATAAGACACACAATTATTGTTGGAAATACTTAGGAACTGGCTTTTGAATTGATAAAACTGCATTTAAATTCGCCTTCGTAAAGCGTTATCTGTCGCATGCATAGTACCAGGAAGTTCAAAACAACAATAAAGTACTTAGTCACTATACATCATGTATTGTGACTTAGTTCTGAATTCAAATTCTAAAGAGGCGCTTACACCGGCAACTAAAATTGCTCAATTTCTACAATACTTGTCAACTATGACGTCACGCCAAATCAAGCAATATAGAGCGATGGCAACATGTAGCAACCTGCTGCTGAGATACGTTCACACAAAAATATGCAATATGGAGCAATTTAAAAAACTAGGCAGTCCCGTCGGCCTGTTCTTTTCTTGAAAACAAGACGTAGTTATACGTGTAAACAAGATAGAATGAAAATTGAAAAAAAAAAACCAAACCGATAGGGTATTCGACTATTCATATTTACGATACTTACTGCCGTACTCACAGACGACAATTAAAGTTAATCCTTCATTAAGTCACGTGCCGAACTTTTCTATTTCATGGACAAAGAAAGTGACAGAACGAGACTTACAGATTAAATTTAATTGACGTCTCTGAGTGCGGCAGTAAGCAATGATATGGAGCAATTAAAACAATATTCAAATTGCTGCAATCAATTGTGGTTGCCACAGATTACTTAACATAAGTCAATTTATTGCTCCAGATTGATCCATTACTAGCAATTATTGCCAAAAATCCCGTGTAAGAGCACCTTAATAAACGGTAAATATTACAGTTGATGAACTGGACATGAGTACAAAGAACAACTAAGCTAAGTGCTTAGTTGTTCTTTGTACTCATGTTCTGAATCCAAATTCTGATAAACGATAATTTAATAATTGATGGATATGGAAATTAGCATTATTTTGTATTCGAAAATGCGATGATTGCCAAAAGTGCAATATTTTTCGCCGGGCACTGTAACCGCATCCTTAGCACCAACACTGGGTATCCCTGGGACAGAGAAGCCAATAACGAAATATTCCCAGGAACCTGCCATCTGAATCCAATTACGGGATGGCCATGATCCCATAGGCCCACGGGATCTTCAGGGATTACGTCAATTTAGGCCCCGAAATAGCTTGTGCAGTAAAGCTGTACTGTTGCTGTACTCGTCTGCTGGATGTTGTTAGATAGTATATAGCTATGGTTTATAGAAGTTGATACTTCATACTGATTAACTAACTTACATAAATAATAAAAACATAAAACGAAAACTTAAAACGTAATTTTTGGAAGATATGTAACAGGTACCATTGTAACTTGTCCGATGTGGACAAGCTTTTACTCAGGTCCAATTAGTGTCGTTTATTAATATTGTTTTTAAATTCTACATGTTTTGAAAATATCACGTCGACTCAGGTCGCGTCATCACAAACCCTATACCCTGAATATTTTGTGTAATGCTTGGTAAAATGGTGAATAAAAAAAATACCTATTTATATCTTATGTAACTATATACTTTTGAAAATATCTATTACCTAACCCTATGGCTTTAATAGTGGCTTCCAACTGAGGTCTGGAAAGCAATAAGATGTCTGTTTCTCAGCCATTTGGAAAGCCATCAAGTTAGAAGGAAGAAGAACGATTTTGTGATGTGAGTTATGTAGTTGGTCTTTTGTTTGTAATACTTATGAGTTGAGTATAGTTTTGAAAGTGACTGTGTGTGTGGGAAGCAGAAGTTAAGCAGCTACAGGTTAAGTTCAAAGTTATTTAGAAGCTAACAGCGTGCTGTGGCATTGTAAAGACGAAGTATCATGCACTGGAGTTTCGTTTGAGTTATAAATTTACCAGCATGTCATTAATAAAGGACAAAATTATTTAGATACTAAATGACCTACCTACGTGTAAAATACAATTACAAAAAGTTTGCCTTGGAGTTTATTATTACACCTCGGGTTAAAAGGTGTACCATCGCAACCGCTTGCGGGTTTTACCCTTCGTTATTTATACTTCCCTTGAAATAACGAACGAATTAACGGGTCCTCTGTGGTTTCCGACTGATATAATATAAACATTGTAAGTAACGAGTAAATTGAAAAGAAATGATTTCAGAATTCAGGTGGAACAGAACTGAACTTTATTCAGGTGGAATGTGTTCTGAATTTATTTAAATTACTTTAATTAATTTAATGCATACAAAGTTTTGGTTTATCGGTATCAGGTCTTTTCACTGTGCTTTCATAAAAATTAGTCAGGCCAGCAGACATTTATGAATCATTTTGTGACATAATTTTGATCACATCAAGTAGGTAGTAGGTGATTAAGTATAGGTATCCAGAAATAACGAGCGACCTCTTTTCACCAAAGACGTGGTATAAATTAGAAGTATGATAACCAAAGCAGATGATACTGCATGATCTCTAACTCAAAAAATATTTTTTGGTAGGAATGTACAAAAATCCTTATTTAATCAACTTTACACTATGACGTACCGTTTAATTTTTATTTTACACCTCAACATCAGTTGAAATAACGTTTGCAATTCCATAACATGATCAAAACGAGTTTATTAAGAGCACTATACCGTCTGAGAGCTTTTCCTTTGAACCACGGCGAAACGGATTTCTTTCACCTTAATTGATGGTGTACATAAGAGTGGAGATTAATTAAAATCTTGTCTTAACCCAGTAGGAAATTAGGGGACGCTTAATCTTTCCAAACTTGATTGACAGTGTAAGTAAACAAAAGCAGGGGGTTTTTCCACTTACTAAAAACCAGAGTTGCGGATAAGACCGTTAATCTTTAATTACACAAGTTAAAATTTTGAGTAACAGATTAACTAAACTTGAAAAATAGTTAATAGACACATGACCTTCCGTTTTTCTTTATATAAATACTGTTTATATTGCTCTTATATTCGGAACAGTGAAGCTTATCGAAACGTGTGGCACCTAGTTCGTAGCATCGTAGCATTGTATAAACAAACCGTAGCAAAATACTCTGTCTAAACACACTTTGCCGAAGGTATGCGACCGAAATTCGGCATGATTACGCCTGCAATGATATTTGAATTACTGATGCAACACATTAGGCCAAAACATCGGGACGTAAAATCAGCCGTGGAAGTTCGGTCGCGTACCTTCGCCGTAGTGTCACAGGTTATATAATAGTTACTTAGTAACAGATAAATCACTACAAGGAAAATCGTCCATACCTACTTTTATAATAACCTAATTTTTTTTTGTCGCAGACCGCTGCGCCCGAAAATGTGCCTTAAGTTTTGAACATTACGTTATTATTCCTCTGCAGCTACGCAACCTTGGAGTAAAACTAATAAAGTCAGGGTTGCCTCTATTAATACAAAGTTTTTTATTGGAAGCTCCCGGTTTGAAAGACAAGAGTTCCAGCCAAAATTAGTAGTTATTAAACACTTTCTTAGTCTTTATTTTAGCTACAGTTATTTTAATAGAGGTAGTGTAATGTTTTGAAAATACTTAGTTTTATTCCGTGCAAGTTCCAAGCATCTCCGTGCTTCGGAAGGCACGTTAAGCAGTTGGTCCCGGCTAATATCTGTGGTATTAGTCGTTAAGCCTAGTCAGAGGCCCTAGGGCGGCTTGATAACTTCTGACAGTAAGGTTTGTCACTTGCCTTACATACACCCCTCCACCAATCCACACTGAGCCCGCGTGGTGAAGTATGGCTCGTTCCTCCTCATAGTTGAGGTGAGGCCTTTTCCCAGCAGTGGGATCTAATAGGCTGACTTATAGTTTTATTCCACTTTGACCTTGAAACCGCCTCTATTTCCTACGTAATAAAAGCGGTTGTAAAGGGTTACTTGACGTGCTGCCGACTGTTCTGGATCTAAAACCGTTTCTTTAACCAAATTTGTTATACATTACGATTACATTGGATTTTACCGAATGCCAAGATATGACAATTAAACACCATGAAAGTGTTATACAAATAAAAAATGTAATATTTACATACCTATTTCATAAAAACTATTTTGTCACTTTAAGCCAATGTCCAAGTTCAATCAAACAGCTAGAGACTCTTATAAGTCCAGAATTTTATTTACATCTGAGCCTAATTCAGTACTTATATACTTCTGGTTGCATTTGTACAGTAAATGACCAGATATGTAAACCATATTACTTAATTGGTTCGCACAAAAACGAACCGGCCGTAACACAAATACTTCAAACTACATAGCGTGCGCGCGCGCCCGACGGTTGCTGTTGCTGACAACCTACTGATTTACGCACCGCCGTCGGTGCGCTCGAGAGTAGGCTATGAACGCGCGCAAGTACATGAGTGAGAGATGCCTGGTAGTGTGTTTAGTTGGACACGAAGAGCACACATTATATGTAAGTTTGGCGCTTACGGTGTGTCATATCGGCCGAATACGTAGGAACTTAGTAGTTATAGTCATAGTAGGTCTAAAAAGTTATTTGACTATTTTAAATTTTTAGCAAGATTTTTTATACATTTTTTGTCCTCTATGACAGTTAATAGTTTAGAATTGATCTTTAATTCCCTTTCAAATGAATCATTTTCGTAACTTTCAGGACCTTTTTAAATAAATTAAATAGCTGCCATTTCAAGAGGGTGGGGGGGGGGGGTTAGAACCCAACATGTGGCTTATGTGTCGATAACATTTGATGAATTAGTAGCCCATAAATTATCACTAGTCCAAACCCGGACCTGTAAGCTTTCGATACGATAATACATTCTTTAATTTACCTCCCCTTCTGTCACGTGCATAAATAACACACTGCTGAAGGTACTGTAGTACCTACCTACCTATAGTTTTAGATGAATGTCTAATTCAGCCGTTCGTATAAGATCACATTAGATGGGAAAGCACCTTTCTGAAAGAACAACTAAGTATTTAGGACCAAGTGTGTGAAAGTGAAAAGTTTGGCTTGACGAGTACTTAAGCTACTTAGAACTTTGAACGGAGCTCCAAAATTGTGGCTTTTCTTTTAATCTACAAGACTTACCCCGTCGTTTTTTCGATATACTTGATACTTTATGAAGTATTAATACGAAAGTAATATGAGAGTGAACGAACAATCGCGAAGCAGTGGATTACAATACATTTTTATGAAGCAAACACACTTTTGAGATGACGTGTGGGATTATGAAAAGTTTTTTACTTGAATATTGTTTTGTCAAGAACGTGTGGAACGAAATGGAACAATTTTTATTTTAGTAAAAAACTTGCAAAATATTTGCTTAAGTTATAAAAATAATTATAAATTAAGCTGATTTCATCTTAACTAAAGGTCAAATATTTGTAAAAATATTTCCATCAGATACATGCGTGTTCATTCCCCAAGTATTGATGAAATCGAACGCCGGCTCACTGGCGTAGCAAGCACCTACAAAAATTCGTCAACCGACTAACGTCCTCCGTAGCTCAGTTGGTAAGAGCATTCGCCCGGATAGCGAAGGGACGTGGGTTCGAGTCCCACCGGATGACACAGTCGATTAATTTTTGTAAGCGAAATTCAATTTGATTTTTTTTTTTTTTTTTTAATTTACTGTTTCCAGTTTTAGGATTCCTCACTTCAAATTGTAAAAAGAAACGCTTTAGGATCACTTTGTTGTCTGTCTTGAGGTCTTGAGGTGTTGAGAGGTGCTTGTGGCGCAGTGGCGGCAGCGCTTTGGTAGTGATACCAAAGTTAAGCAACCCACGGCGCGGTTGTGATTAGATGGGTGACCATTCCGACCATTTAAGTTACGTCCATGACAAGCATCTCCGTGCTTCGGAAGGCACGTTAAGCAGTTGGTCCTGGCTAAAATCTGTTGTAAAATTAGTCGTTAAGCCTAGTCAGAGGCCCTAGGGCAGCTTTATAACATCTGACAGTAAAGTTTGTCACTTACCTTACAGACACCCCTCCATCAATCCGCACTGAGCCCGCGTGGTGGATCGTACCTCCTCATAGTTGAGGCAAGGCCTTTTCCCAGCAGTGGGATATATATAGGCTAACTTTACTTTTTTTTGTTGTCTGTCTGTCAATATCATTTTTCTCAGGATCGAGTGCAGGTATCAAGTTGAAAATACTTATGGCTGCGGTCTCTTGAAGTTGTAAAAAACCAAGCTTCTAAGTTAACGCAATCCTAAGATTATAACGCCATAATTTGCCTTATTTTCTAACATTTCGCAGGGGAATCAAAACCTATAGGGTACTTTTCATAGACCTAGAAACATGAAATGTGGCAAGAAGGAAGGTCTTACAGTCGTAAAGTCCGAATACCGAAAATCTGTAGGTACATAGTAGTAAAAAAACGTTTGTTTCTACAGAACCCTCAGTGCGCGAGTCTGACTCGCACTTGACCGGTTTTTCAATAAAATAAAGTAAACAACATCGCAATAAAAGAAACACTTCAACAAGCCAAGAGCAATATTGATCATTACTCCAGTCTGATTACCCCATTTTGTTTTAAAACGTTTCCGATTGGGTTTACTTTTCACATAGTGTTGATTTTATTTTACTTAGCAATATAGTTTTCAAAATTATTAATATTAAGCCTTTCCTTTTCACAGATATATAGCTAAAGAAAAGAAAAATAATATGTATTTAGAAGCGAAGGCTTTTTATCTGACTGCATCTGACTTAAATTACTATAAAAGGTATGCTTTAAATTATCAAATACAAGATTTAAAAATTGCTTAAATGTAGTGTAGTTATCTTTACCACAGATTATATAATAGTTACTATGTAACAGATAAATCACTCCAAGGAAAATCGTCCATACCTACTCTTATAATAGCCTACAATTTTTTGTCGCAGACCGCTGCGCCCGAAAATGTGCCTTAAGTTTTGAACATTACGTTATTATTCCTCTGCAGCTACGCGACTTTGGAGTAAAACTAATAAAGTCAGGGTTGCCTCTTTCGATACAAGGCCTATTTTATTTGTAGCTTGGTTTGAAATGTTTTACAATGATATAGTGTTTTACAGTTGTAATAAGTGGTAATGTGGAAAACAAGATCTAAGATGTTGTTCTGTTCTAAATTATTTTCAAAAATGTATTCGTACATAGTTATAAAAAGCATCTGTGGGATCTTTCTGTCTGCCGTAAAATTATGATGACTTATTAAAAGATTTAAAAATTTCAGACGTTCGAGACTCTGATAAGTCCAGAATTTTATTTAAATCCGAGACTAATTCAGGGCAAATTATGCTTCTGGTTGCATTTGTATAATAAATACCAGATGTATAAATCATATTACTTAATTAGTTTGCATAAAAACGAATCGACCGTAACACAAATAATTCAACAGTGCGTACGCGCGCGCCCGTCAGTTGTTGGCAGCCAACTGATTTACGCACCGCCGTCGGTGCGCTCGAGAGTAGGCTATTAACGCGCGCAAGTACATTGAGTGAGAGATGCCTGTCTTTACTATGGGTTCTAGAAAAAATACATGGTTGTTTCGGTATACATAAACCAATGAGTTTTACCCAATTATTTTATTTTTTTATTTTTAATTTTATTATTACAACAAAATCCACAGCTCTCAAAAATACAGTTTTACATGTTTCTTAAATACTAATCATACAGACAACAATGGATTTACATTTTATAAAGCTAAACATATTATAAGTATGAGTGTGACTGATGTCGTCGATCTTCCTATGCAATTAATTTCAAATTTTCATGTGTGTGTGTGTGTGTGTATTCTAGGAGTTAGAACTAGTAAGCTCAAGTATACGTTTTTAAAATATTTTTTTACTTACCTGGGTGAAATGGATCTACGGAATGAAACTGTTTGTTATATAATCGCAATATGCGGCAAACAATGGAATTTTTGGCATAGTTCGTTCGCGTGAAAGGTACAGAGAATAGGGTAGATACTGTGTGTCGAGTCCGAATTGATGGCGCATGTAAGTTTAAGAACAGCGACGTCAGGTCAGTGGAGTCTATCGAACCACAACATACATCGTACAAAAAAGACATATCCAAAACAGTGCGTCTGATTTCAAGAGACACCATCCGGTGATAATTACACGAATCCTTATAATCATAAAATTTTGTAAATGTTCTATAGCAGGGATGCACAGACCGCGGCCCGCGGGCCGCTTGCGGCCCGCCGGTCGAATACTGGTGGCCCGCCGACAAGCAAAAATAATACTGTCGTACATTCGAAAAATATTAAATTCTATTCCAGAATAAAACCAAAAAAAATATGTTCGAAAAGTAATTTGAATCTCGCGCGCGCGCTCTTAAGTGCGCTTAAGAGCGAGATAGCAATAGTCACGAATTCCCGATTGCTCGCGTAGGTAGATACACGAAGCTTCCAGAGTCGGTTTCGAGATTTCTCCAGACAGTTTTCGACTCTATACGCGCGGTATAAAAGCCACGCTAACCGCAGCGACCGACAGTTCGGTTTTAATTTGAGTGAAGTGTCAATAGTTCTAGTGTAGATTTTAACTCGACTAGCCGGTGTCATATATTTTGATCCACATTCAACGTAGATTTCCCGTCAAGTGCCGTGTATAATTGTGTTGTGAAATCGTAAGTAAAACTCTGTTATTAATAAGTGTTTCCCTACCTATTTAAATCAATTATTTTTGCTAATTTAAAAAAGGATGGGTAATTTAAGTAGGTACTGTAATTGTTTTTAGGTGCTGTGTTAATCCTAGCCAGGATTAGAACGCAACATGGACAAGCCAGGACCTAGTAAAAAACGTAAGGTTAAAGATGAAAATCGGCAGTTTCAAGAAATTTGGACTGAGAAATACTTTTTTGTATGGTCGCATAATAAAGTCGTTTGTTTAATTTGCAAGAATTCTGTTGCGATTGCAAAGGAATATAATGTAAAAAGGCACTATGAAACGCAGCATCCTACTTTTACCAAGTTTACAGGCGAATTAAGAAAGCCAAAAATGTTGTCTTTAAAACGGGAGCTTATTGGTCAGCAAGCTATGTTTACAAAACCCATCCAAGATTCAGAAACAGCTACAGAAGTTAGTTATGAAATTTCTCGAATGATAGCAAAGCGCAGTCGCCCCTTCAATGATGGGGATTTTGTAAAAGAATGCATAGAAATTGCCGCTAAGAAAATGTGTCCAGAAGCAGCAAAAAAGTTTGAGAAAATTCAACTGAATCGTATGACTATCCAAAGACGTATTATGTCTTTGTCAGGTAATATTGCGGAACAATTAAATGAAAAAACTAAGATCATTGAATTTTTTTCATTAGCACTCGACGAATCCACTGATATTACTTCCACAGCTCAACTTCTCATATTCATACGAGGTGTTACTCAAGATTTTGAAGTCTTAGAAGAGTTGTTAGGAATGTGTTCATTGAAAGGTCAAACCAGAGGAGTTGATATACTCAATGTACTTTTGGATGAGTGTTCAAAAACTGATTTGGACTTATCAAAATTATCGGGAGTTGCCACTGACGGTGCTCCTTCGATGATTGGTGTCAATTCTGGGCTAGTTACTTTGCTGAAAAAGCATCTGCAAGAAAAAAACATAAACGCTGAAGATCTCATGCAGTTTCACTGCATTATACACCAAGAAGCCCTCTGTTCTAAAAAAAATGAATTTCAAAATGTCATGAAAGTGGTAGTTTCGACTGTAAATTTCATAAAATCACGAGGACTCAATCACAGGCAATTCAAACAATTCCTTGATGACATCGAAAGCGAATATGGAGATTTACTGTATTATACAGAAGTAAGGTGGCTAAGTCGTGGATTGACCCTGGAACGATTTCTAAATTTAATAGAAGAAATTGGAATATTTCTGGCGAAAAAGCAAAAGGATGTCCCGGAACTTAAAAATCCTGATTGGTTGTGTGATTTGGCTTTTTTAGTTGACATTACAAATCATTTGAATGTCTTGAACACACGGCTTCAAGGCAAAAATCAACTGATATCCCAGCTCTACGCTCACGTATCATCCTTTCAATGCAAGCTGACACTTTTCAGATCGCAATTGAATTCTGGAAATTACAATCATTTTCCGAATTATAAGAAAATGGCTGAAAAATTCAACAAAACTGCGATTAATTTCAGTTATGTAGAAAAGCTAGATATTTTGATTCAATCTTTTCAAGAAAGATTTTCGGAGTTTAAAAAAGTGAAACCTCTGTTGGACATATTCAGCAATCCTTTCACGATTTCAGTTGAAAATGCGCCAGAGTCAATGCAGTTAGAAATTATCGACATTCAAAACGACCAAGATTTACGCAACAAATTCAACGAAGGAGACTTGCTGAACTTTTACCGCTGCATTGATAAAAATACGTACAAAGAGTTGCGCATAAACGCTCTGAAATGTGCCAGCTTATTTGGTTCTACCTATATATGTGAACAAACCTTTTCAATACTAAATAATAATAAAACAAAAAATCGAAACCGCCTTGCAAATGAAAGTTTGGAAGCAGTTTTACGTGTTGCTACAAGTAAATTTGAGCCAAATATAAAAAAAGATTGTAAGCACTATGCAGTGCCACGCTTCAAATTAATAAATTCTTTTTCAATTTTAATACATAATTATCAATTCTTTATTGTCTTTAATTACCTATACTTCTGGCGGCCCGCCGTCAGTTCATAATTTGCCCGAGTGGCCCCTAGTCTTAATAAGTCTGTGCATCCCTGTTCTATAGTTTAAATGCTTCATAAATTTTCTTTGTATGAATTCGATCTTTTCCCTGTACACTAGATAATGAGGATTCCAAATTACACTGCAGTTTTCTAGGATACTTCGCACATATGCATAATATAATACTTTCAGGCAGTGAGTATCTGAGAATGGTTTGCTTGCGCGAAGTATGAATTTCAGGTTTTTAAAAGCCTTATTGACAGACACAGATACGTGATCAGCAAATGTTAACTTAGAGTCCAAATATATTTCGAGATCCTTCGTTACCTTATGTCGCTTCAATTTAAGGTTATTTAAATTATAATCAAATTTTAAACACTTATTTTTGCGTGTCAAGGTTATAACAGTGCACTTATCAGAGTTAACGCCTATACGATTTTTCTTGTAATAGTAGTCAAGTCTAGTCAAGTCATCTTGAAGTTTTAAGCAATCATTGATATCATTTTTAGTCATGTAAATTTTTGTGTCATCGGCATACATAAGAAATTTTTCATGTTTAAAACATTGATCGATATCATATAGATATGCTACGTACAGGAGCGGTCCGAGAATCGATCCCTGAGGGACTCCGGAAGGTACTCCAACTAGGTCTGACTTATAACCTCCGATGACAACCATCTGACTACGATTGCGTAAGTAAGAATCAGTCCATCTCAACAAACTTCCATTTACACCGAGCTCACAAAGTTTTCTAAGTAGAATAACATGGTCTACCCGATCAAATGCCTTTTCAAAATCTGTGTAAATAGCATCAACCTGGTTACCACCATCCATTTCGCGGAGTACATCATTGGTAAAAATGGCTAGGTTTGTATTAGTAGACCACCCTCTAATGAAACCGTGTTGCTCCGACGGCACAGAACGACACACTATAGGATAAAGGTGATCATGGACAACCCTTTCCAAGAATTTACTTAATGTATTTAATATGGATATCGGGCGATAATTCGTTATCGATGTTTTAAACCTTTTTTAGGATCCGGTACAATAAGAGCAGTTTTCCATATAGTTGGGCAATATCCCTCACTCAAACATCGATTAAAGATAAAAACCAGAGGAGTGGCTAGTGCCTTAGCACACCTTTTATAGAAAATAGGGGGAATACCGTCACTGCCAGGTCCCTTTGTATCGTCAAGGTTTTGTAATAATTTCAATATGTACGAGTAAGTTACCTCAATATTATTGAGCGTGAGTGTGTTGTGGATATTATTAGGATCAAAAGATGGGTAACTACCAGAAGGCTGAGTAAAATTTTTTATGAAAGAATTCTTTAAATGCAGAGCAAATACCCTTTTCACCTTCCAAAATCCTACCATGAAAATTCATCATATTAGGGTAGTTCGAAGAAGTATTTCTTTTAGACTTTATGTATTTCCAAAACAATTTAGGGTTATTTTTTATGTTTGTTTCTGAGTTACTTATAAAAGTTTTATAACAACTATCTTGAAGATCTTTTTGCCTTTGTCTTAATATGGAGAATGATAAATAGTCAATGGGATTCTTATGCCGTTTATATTGCTTGTGTATTTTAATTAAAGTCGACTTTCTCTCTTATAACTTTAATTAAAGCTCGACTATACCATTCTGGATAACGCTATGTACTGGAACTTGATATCTGGGAGACGTACTCTAAAATAATGTTGTCTAAAATGGAGTAAAAGCTTTCAATCATATCTCCTACGCTGCAGTTCTTCTCCTACGCTTCCAGGCCACATCACCCAATTCCATATTGATAGAAGTGTACTTAGCTTTTCTAAAAAGATATTTGTTAGTACACGATCCCTTTAATGGCGGTATAGTTATGTCACAAGCATCAATATCAAGTAGAGGGTGAAGCCCATCTACCTTGACTACAGGAGTTGAGGAGACCCCAATATCCAAGGCAAAATTAGAAAATATTAAATCTAATGTATTGTTATGAGAGTTAACAAACGAGTTAAACTGTTTAAGATTACAAAAAGATGTCAATTGGATCAAATTTTTAGCAGAATCTTGTAAGTCAGTTGTGCCTTTCTTTAAAAACTCGGGTTGCCCAGATGCCCATCTAATGTTAGGTAAATTAAAATCGCCACTGATGATGAAATTGTCATTTGGGCTGGCATCAATGACCTCCCTCAACGAATCCATGAATATTTCTATGCGCGTAGGAATCATGTTATCGGGCGGTATGTAAACAATGCATATATGCAAATCACGCCGGTGACTGGTGCCTAGTTTACGCGCAGGAGTAGTCAGCCACATAGACTCAAGACCAGTTCGCTCCCACTCCGGCCGCGGACGAGCCTGCAGCCTCGGTGCGCAAAGTGCCATCAGTCCTCCACCGAGCGAACCACGATCACGACGGAACACGTCATACTTAGAATCGCAAAGTTCTGTGTCCAGTATACTATCGCAGAGCCAGGTCTCAGTGATTAATCCTATGTCAAAATCAGATGCAAGAACACTATGATAAAAAGTATTAGTTTTAGTACGAAGACCGCGGACATTCTAATAATACAAGCTTAGTTGTTCAGTGTCTTTCGTCTTTGTAACATGAGAGGTGTAAAACAAAACATATTGAAGTTACGTATAAATTAGTGTTGTTTGTAGTAAACCGGTTTGTTATCGCTTGTAAAATACATGTATGTGTATGGTATCCCGGGATGCACAAATTTAGCAGAATTAAAATTAAAATATTATCGCCATTAATACTATTAGTTTTGGAACACGGTCGGTAGCTATTGAGAGGTTTATTGATAAGAAATGTGACTATTTTATTTGTTAGGCGGTCCAGGATTGTTTTAAACATAGGAATTGTATAAGATGCATGTGTAAGGGTGCAATGTAGTTGAATGTATGTATGGTGTGATTTCTCTTTTGAGTGTAAGTGTTTTTGTGTTTTAAGGTATAATACAATACGTTCTAGTGTATGACAAAAAGCATACCAATTGAGTATTCAAAAGTAAGTATACTCCTATACTGGTGACAGAACTATACAAGAGAGTTAAGCATAAAGTACAAATTAACAGATTTTTTTGAGATCTGAAGTTGAGGTTATTAATATAGGGGGTTGTAATTGGCCTCTTTACATTTTAATTTACATTGTTTAAAAAGTTATTTATTTTCTTTACATACGAGTAAATGTTCGTTAATGTAAATCTTGTTGTTTACATTTTGTTCGCCTCCCAGTCCAACGTCTCCCGCAGTGACACTACGTTTTTTACGCGCGGCGGCTTCTATGGCACCCTTTGTCGAACGCTGCTTGAGTCTGGCCACGATACTCCTGGGGTGAGCCGTGGTACCTCCACGTCGTGGTTGAACTCGATGGGCAAACTCAATATCGCTCGGATCCACGCTAACACCGACGTAATTAGCAACTTTTACAACGGTGCTAGATGTCTCCTCATCACTGCTCTCGGGTATTCCTACAAGCTCGATATTTTGCAGACGCGTCCATTGCTGCTGGCGCATGTTATCATCTTCAAGCTGTTTTACTCGAGCCTCAAGAGAAAGCAGATCCTCACGCAGCATCTTATTCTCATCCTTTATCGATTTTATTTCCTTGGAGTTAGTTGATAATAGTTTTTTTATATCTTCATATTGAGAACTGATAAATTTAATAGAAGTCCCTAAGCCGCTCAGCTGGTCTTTGAAGGATTTCAATTCTTTTTTAAACAGATCTCGAACAATAGAACGAAGTTCCTCGTGTATAATATTTCTGACGTGGGGCCGTAACTCCTCGTCATTGCCTGTGTTAGGTTGCTCACAAAGTGCCGTAGATGTACTAGGTTTCCTAATAGTGACATTGGAACAATCTGCATCATCAACAAGACTTTGCTCAGAAGGCTTAATTGGGGTGTTGCTATTGTCCCCTTTTGGACGCTGGCTAGTGCACAGCGGGCAAGTCCAAGATCCTTGTCTTTTAAATATGTAGCTTGTCATGTTTACACAAACGTAGTGGTATGAACTAGAGCATGTTTTCCGACAGCAAGTGATTCTTTCAGCAGATTTTATTGCTTTTCCACATGCGCCACAGTTAGTCATGATAATTTCAATTTGTGCAAGTACCTTCAAATAAGTCTTGTTCCCTGTGAGTTGCTGCTATACACTGCAGGCCACTGCACTAGATCTTGATCCCAATTGTAATGACGATAAGGTGTGTTTTAGTATAAACGAAGACAAATGCCAGTCACGGTTTGAGTAAAGAGCTCGACGACACGTCCAGTCACGACAATGTACGACGACAGATGAAGTTATTTTAGATATATTCTCGAACGCATTTAAATAACCAGTTGTATTATTAATTAGAATAACCAGCTATGTTATTAACCTGTCAAATCCCATAAAACCCGCAGGCCGGTTGATAACAATTAATTTTTCATCCCACCTGTTCGGAAAGTTGAACTTTCATGTGTAGATAGTCGAGTGGGAAATAGCTTTTCCCTCCTAATTTATACTCCTACTATTGAATAAAAGGCCACTATCGAGAGTATCAATATTAATGCAAAAGTCAGAGCTGTATCATATATCGATAATGATTTTAGTATTGAACTTTGATTCTATCGATAGAATTGCTATTTGTCGATAGTATTTATATTAACGGAGCTATCGATACTATCATTACTATCGGTAGACTATCGATACTACCGACATTCTATCGATACTATTGCTTTTGCTTCAACTATCGATAGTCTATCGATATTTTATCGATACTATTGCTATTCCCTCAACTATCGATATTTTATCGATACTATTGCTTTTTCCTCAACTATCGATAGTCTATCGATACCCTCGACTTCCTCACAGTCGAAATGAAAAATAGTATGTTTAACTCGGGTGAAAGCACCCATTCCACTCTCGAGCTATTGGCGCTCTCACGAGTGGAATGGTCACTTTCGTCCCTTGTATAACAATCTACTTTTCTATTGTGTCTGGAAACATGATACGTGAACAAAGGCGAATTGCGGACACGTGTAAATATATTTAAAACGAAAACAAGGGAACATGTGTTGCCATTGTGTAAGTGGAAACTTGTCCCGCCCACGTGCGATTTGCGTAAGCTGCATGGGTGTAGCTTTATTTCATTATATATAGGGTGGAAAACAATTATGGGCCTTGGGGGGGCGGGGGGACTACCTTGCATCCTTAAGTTAGCTCATTTTACTAAAAAGAAATATTCCTTTATAAAAAAAAAACAACTGCATTCAAAAATATCTTTGAAGAATTTGCTTCTCTCACCCGGGAATTGAACTAACTAAACATTTAAAAAATGTAAACCCACGCTATTGTATTATACTAATCGGTAGGATTATTGTTCAGGATAGTCTGAAAAAAAAACTAATATTATTATATTTTCAATTCTTTAAATAGTAAGTGTTTTTTTTCTTTTCAGCTAGGTAAGACAGACGCATTTTAGAAATCTTAGAATGCATTTTTTTTAAAAATTCATCATATCAGCCTATTGCAGTCCACTGCTGGACATAGGCCTCTCCAAGACGGCGCCAACTTACACGGTCCTCCGCTTCTTGCATCCAACCACCACCGGCCACCTTCCTCAGGTCATCGGTCCACCTAGCAGGGGGGCGTCCAACATTACGTTTCCCGAGACGTGGTCTCCATTCGAGAACCTTCCTACTTCAACGCCCGTCGGTTCTGCGACAGACATGACCAGCTCACTGCCACTTCAGCTAACTGCACCTCTGAACGATATCTATGACTTTCGTCTTTTGGCGGATGATCTCGTTTCGGATTCCATCCCTTAGCGAGAACCCCAGCATAGACCGTTCCATGGCTCGTTGGGTGACATGCAGTCGGTGGGCCAGCTTGACTGTCAAGTTCCACGTCTCGGCCTCGTAGGTCATGACAGGTAGGACGCACTGGTTATATACCCTGCTCTTTAGGCATTGCGGTAGTGACGACAAGAAGATGTGATTTTTTTTAATGAAAGAAATGTTTTCTTTCAGTAAAATGAGCTTGCCAAAGCATTTAAGGTAGTTCTCCTCCAGGACCCAGATTTTTTCCACCCTATATGTGTATATACATTGTTTTATTTAATAATGGATTGAAGAATTTCATAATGGAATGACGTAAATACAGGGTTCATTTTTGCATATAGATAAATATTAACTTTAAAAATTAATATACAGATTTGACAAGCCAGATATTCAACTAAAACTGTGAAATTTAAGTGAAATCCTATTGTGCCATTTAAACACAATTGTTTACACGTTAACTGACTTTCGGTTACGATCGTGAATACCAAATGCTACAAAAAAGTATCAATATTGAATATTCGCCGGTCCTAAGTCTCAGCAAAATGTATGCTTTCTTACCACACAACCTCAAACAAATGTACGTGACCCAAGCAGTGCAGCGGACGTTTTATTCAAATCGTAAAATGAGAGTTCATTTTTGCATATAGATAAATATTAACTTTAAAAATTAATATACAGATTTGACAAGCCAGATATTCAACTAAAACTGTGAAATTTAAGTGAATCCTATTGTGCCATTTAAACACAATTGTTTACACGTTAACTGACTTTCGGTTACGATCGTGAATACCAAATGCTACAAAAAAGTATCAATATTGAATATTCGCCGGTCCTAAGTCTCAGCAAAATGTATGCTTTCTTACCACACAACCTCAAACAAATGTACGTGACCCAAGCAGTGCAGCGGACGTTTTATTCAAATCGTTGCATTGTCTATGCTAAGGAGCTTGCAAGATTCACAAGCGCTTTTGTTCAAGTTCCGGTCGGTTCCGGATTCAAACGGTGGTAAAGTTTCACAAAAAGTGTGGAAGGAATCATATCCGAGTTATCCGGCACGAGGCGAGAATAAAAAGTATTCGGGATGACACCGCCGGTTTGAGAGCTTCGTAAAGATTTAGTTGTTTTTCTTTGTACAGCCGGCCGCACATTAGATTACCCCACTTTGACCATGAGACCGCCTCTATTCCTTACGTAATAAAAGCTGTTTTCGTAGTTCACATATGGGTACCCTGACGTGCTACCGACTGTACAATCTCTTGCGGATTCAGGCCGGACGGTTATTTTGTAATAATTTGCTGAACTGAGTTTAGATGGACTGTAGACATTTTATTATTTACGTAATTATTATTATATTTTTTTATTTTATTTTTTAGGTCTCGATGAAGGTATTAATTTTAAACAAAGATTAGATATCGATCGTGTCGTCCGGTGGGACTTGAACCCACGACCCTTCGCTATCCGAGCAAATGCTCTTCCAACTGAGCTAGGGAAGACCTTAGTCAGTCAACGAATTTTTGTAAGTGCTTGTGAGCGGCGTAAAAGCACAGGTTATTTAATAGTTACTACGTGGTAAAAGTAAGTTATTTTGAAAATTCGTCGGCTGACTAAGGTCTTCTCTAGCTCAGTTGGAAGAGCATTCGCCCGGATAGCGAAGGGTCATGGGTTCGTCCCACCGGATGACACGGTCAACAGATAAAAAATATTGTAGTACGAAAAAGTAAGCATACTCGTTAGGCTCCACTTTACTTAAACTTCAAAATTGTTTCCAACTGACTGTAGTACTTGTAGTTTCTGACTGTTGCTTATAGCAACTTTGTGCAATGGAACTTCATTAGCGCTTCCACACCAGCCATTAGGTAAAAATAATTTTGCTTCACTCGCTAGGTTTTGACAAACTTATGCAGGCTGTATAAAGCTCTCGCAGAACTATATTGCAGCAATTAACAAACTAGTTAGTAGTTTACTTTCTCGCCTCCATCAGAGAGTTTAATGTGCAAGTTTTAGCCTTGGTTTATCTCGACTTGCAGGTATAATTTATTTGAAATGGGTTTGCTCTTGACTTTTGACTAAGCCAGACGTGGCGTAGATAGAGTCGATGGTGGAGCGAGTTCACCCAGAAGGTTCTGACACTTCCACTCACCGATGGAACACAGGAAGCTTGGCACCGGGCTCCGGTGGGAGGGTGGTAGCTAGCGGCACCTAGGATGAAAATAGCTGACAGGATCGTTCGTTGCCCTCGGTAGACCACTGGGAGGTAGATCCTACACGCCCCAAGCGTAAACATATATGAATTTAACACTATCGTGAGAAAAGAGATTACTTGATAGACAGAGCAATCGTTTTCTTACAAGTAGGTAATATATATTTATAAAATGTGATATTTTACGAAGTTCTATTGTTTTAGGAACGTTTTAAAAGGTAATTTTAACAACTTTTACTAATAGACATGCTTTAAAATTCTAAAAAGATGCGTTTCCATCGTCGTAAAGAGATACTGCCTATTTTGGAATGAAAACTTATTTTTTTTAGGACATCGAAGTAGGTATGTATGTATATTTATAAACAGCGCAGTTTCTGTTAATCTCTGTTGAGATAGGCCGCCGTGGTCGAAATTCGGCTAGGAGGACATCATCATCATCATCATATTTATAAAAGTTGTTGTAGATATTTTATACGTATATTTAGAGGATTATATGACCACTAATATCCACATCTTTAACTATGGAGTCTTCACCGAAAACATGAATCTCGAGTTTTGACCCCGAGTGCAATTTTCTGCTATATAGCAAAGATTTGATTCCAAGCAAATGCATTTGTTTTGACAAAGTGTTGAGTCTTAAAACATTCGTGCTTGGATGCGCTAGACTAGTGCCTGGTATCTCAGGCACTTTAAAGGCGTTATATCTATTGGACACCAGTACGGAATGGATATTAATAGGATCAAAAACGAGTTTCCGTTACAAGTTACAACAAAAAAAGTATGTTTCTTTTACTGACCTTTTTTAATACCTAATAGCATATCAATAAAGGAAATTCATCGAAAATTATAATGTACCTGTGTGTAACTGTGTGGGATCGAACACACGATGCCTAAATGCAAAACTGATCTACGAAGTGGGTGGAAAAGCCCTCATAAAACACGTTGGTAGCTTTTAACTAAAGTAGCAATTAACTTTATTAATATCAAATTAAGAACGAGAGGTTTTACCTGCTTCGAGAAGTTTCTCTCTCTTGAAGAAGCAAATAACTTAACTGAGGCTGGTTAGCGTCCTAAGTTTACTCCTCCACGAGTTGGGAACATGACATCTTGAATGAGGTTTGTAGGTAGCAAGCTTTTCTATATTAAGTTTAAATTGGATTCAAGCATTCCCTTTGTAGTAAATATAATTCACGGGTACAATTTTCTTACACAAAAAGTTGATCCCACTGTCTCGGTTGCTTTGAAGGAACGAAAAATATGCCGTATTTTTATGAAAACTTTTGCGGACTACGATTAATCATAATTTGCTTGACCCGTGAGGTTAGATCGCGTAATACAATATTTTAAGGAATCGGTGGATATTTTCATAATATAGTCTATGATTTCAGTATTTAATAATAATCTTAGAAGTATTGTTACATCCGCTTCAGGCACCGATACGTCACAACCGGGGAATATCGCTTATTAACGCTACCGGAAACTCCACTCGACACTAGCGCCACCTTATTTAATTTATTCATTTTATTTTAAATTGTAATGGTTAGAAGTTACTATTTTGACTGTCTTAGTTGTTCGTAGAATTTTATATAAAAGCCAGATGTCCGTGGATTCCTCCTGTTATTTTTACGTTGAGAGTTGTGTATAGCAAAGCTCTGCCCGAATAAATACTTATCAAGTTCTACGTATTCTGATTTGGCCTCCCTGACCCACCTTCTGTTACACTTCAGAAGTGGGATCAGCCATATTTTCACGCTCATATAAAGGATTGGTAAAATAGTCCACATCAGATGAAGAATCCCAAAAGGGATGAATGAAAATGAAGATTTTTTTTTATGTCTTGCAAAACGGAGAGACGTGAAATGTTTCACCAACTGATGCAGAATTAGTACGCAAATTTCGACCAGAGGTTAAAAATAGCCACTTGAGCGGATGGCTACATAAGATCGACCAACTTTGTGATGTGTATGGGTGGAGCAGTGAGAACCGCAATATTATTCAGCTGCGACTGCGAGATTGATACGATGACTTGGATAGCAACGACTTCCTTGGGACGGGATGTAAAAACTTATTGCGAACAGATTCCAATTCCGAGACTATGACAAAAGTGCAACATCAAACGGAGAAGAAGCTAGTTCTGGGAATAGGTACCCCTGAAAATAAAGTCGGCAGCACGTCAGATGCAAGACACCGGAACAACTGTTTTGGCTACTTGTCTTCCCTTGAGAACTTCAAGTGCGTGGCGACGTACAATCTATACCGGAAGAAAGACGAACGAAATATTCCTGGCGTTGCTACATCTCAACATCAACATCTTTTACCGAAGATTTGCTACGCGTGTCGATTGCCAGGGCATGCAAACAAGTACTGCAGGAGTCAACAGCGCTGCGAGTCCTGCCACTGCGCGGGCCACACGGCGGCATCAAGCTGATTTGGATCCGGTGCATCGCGACAGCAGCTACATAAGGTCAGAGAAATTTTGCATATTATCTACCTACCTATTAAATCTATTTAAATCTGTCCAAAAGTCGGGTCACAGTGAATAAATACGGGTAGCAAGCAAGCAATATAAGAGGCAGACAAAATGGCAATCACAAATTCAGTCTTCTGACTTTATTTTTGGATTTTGAGGCCTATGTTCACATGCATTTGGCACTTATTACAAAAAGTGATTTGCTAGAATTGGCTAACAATTGATAAATCAACCGAACATGAGCTTAGTTACTTCTGCGACATCAGTTAATTTTGTGCATACCTACCTACTGTTTATCGAATATCAAGTTGAAAGGAAAACACATGATTAAAAAATATTCCCTACTTTAAAAAATAACACTGTTAATCCAAAGCAAAGCTATTGTACATTAAAGTTTTTATAGTCTGCAATAATTTTGATAAGGGTGAGCATTTTTGACGCGCACGTTACGTTTTCAAGGTACGAGCAACCGTTATTTTATTCCACAATTAGTATTTCACTCTGATCATTGCTTTTTGAAGGTTAATTTAAATCTAGGTTCATATGATATTACATGACCAGCACATCGGCTAACAGCAAGGGCAGGGTTAACCTTTTTAATGCAGAAGGATTGTTCATGCTGTGGTATGGATCGCGATGATTTCCAAATATTTTCAGTATTTACTAGATACTTAGCAGATTTAGATTGTACTGCCTTAATTAGGATGCGTATATAGACTACCATGCACACATCAGCTCGTTTTTTTGTAAGCCGTACTTAGACTTATTTTAAAGCAAATAAGATTATTCGCGAGAAAATCGATAACCTTTTGAATGCGAGTATTATTATTTATAAATTAATGTTATTTAGAAACACAGCTTGGTTTACAAACGACGTTAGCGCAGGGTCGATTACAGCCTGGATAAACAAAAATTTATTCGGTAGCATAGTAGCGACCCCGTTACGTTCACGAAATTAGGCAATTTCTTGATTTGACTTCCTACTTTCGTAAGTTCATTTAAAAATTATCTCGGATAGCTCGACCATCAGTTGCTTGGAACCTGTGGTATATTTAAGTTACCGGTAGAGACGAGAAGATATCAGTAGGTAACGAATTAGAGACCTTTGTAGTAGTCAAGGTTCTCCAATGATTCCGGATATACCTGACGGGGAATCCTGTAAAATTGTTTAATAAGGAATTGGATACCACATATTACAGCTCGTTAGTGGACTTTCTGTCCTAAATTGAATAAATTATTTTTGACTTTGACTACGATTCTAGATTTTGATTTCGAGACTAAGTACAGACCCAGACATTTATTTATTTATTCAGTACACTTACAGGTCACAGTCGGTAAGTTATAATACATAGAATCAGTTCTCAATTAGATCTAAACTGTAACTTATTAATAGCGTACATAGTTGATGATGTACATGGATGAGGATATCGAGAATATTCTAGCTCAGCTCAGAGTTTAGGGTGAACCCTGATATCGCAAATAACTGTGTGGCTAAAGAGGAAGTTTAGTACCAACATCAGGCGGCGGATTTGTCATTCCAAAATTAGCGAAGTACCTACGAACTGTTACAAAAACTACATAACCAAATAGGACATCCGGATTCTGATGGGAGTGAAGCTTAATAATTATCTTTCTCTCGTTCTCCAAAATTGACTAGATTCATTCTTAAATACATAAAATCTTGTTACTGATGAGTGTTTGGTAAGGTTAAAAATGGCAGGTCAGAGGGCCGCTTGCCGAAGTAACGACTGCAAATGTCACCAAACAACTCGATGGGTTGTTGTATACTGGTCCATACAAAGCATGTGAGGTGGATTATACGCTGGACCGTTACACAATAGTTAGCATAGGAATAGATATATGCGCAGATAGTACTGTAGTGGGAGATGAGGTATTGTGACCATATAGACCCGCTGTTTGAGAGTTTAGGCAGTGGAGGGCGACAATGATAGGTGGAAAATCAGTCAGGTCTGAGCACTTATAGCTAGGTACTTGCCACATCAGCTTTTTGGGTTCAGGTATCACTTCACAGGCCACAATCACTCGAAATGTCTGTAAGGAGCTTCACAGGATACACACGCGGCGAAAGCGCTCTGGTCAGTCTAGTACATGTGTCATAGGGAACGTCTCGACGTCGACTCGACCTTCGGGGTTCTCACGGTACGTTTTAAACAAATAAAAATAAGGCAGGTATGCGTGTGAGTGTGCGCGGCGTAGTATCAATAGGGTACACAAACACGTCAAGTGTTTACGAGAAGGTTAGGAAGCCAAGGGAAAGGAAGTTCACTGGACAGGAAGACGAACTAATTTCTTCAAAGATCTCTTTAGGCTACCGGTAGGAGTTTTAACATCTACCACACGAACAACTTGGTCTTGGCCAGGGTATAAATTAATAATGCGTCCACGACGCCACTGCAAAGGGGGAAGGTTGTCATCTTTTATGAGTGCTAGCTCACCTACTTTAGGAGGATCACAAGGAGAGGTCCATTTATTTCTAATTTGTAATGTATTTAAGTATTCTAAATGCCAGCGAGACCAAAAGTGCTGGGTAATTTGTTGGATTAGCTGAAACCGTGTAAGGCGATGCAATTTTACGTCTTTGTAAGGGTACCCCGGAAGTGCAGTTAAGGGTTGTCCAGTTAAGAAATGGCCGGGAGTTAACACTTCGACATCATTAGGGTCCGGAGAAAGTGGGCACAATGGGCGTGAATTTAAAACTGCTTCAATTTTAGCAAAAACAGTGGTGAGCTCTTCAAACGTAAGGGGGGTATCGCCTACTACTCGGTTTAGGTGCGATTTCGCCGATTTAAAAGCAGCTTCAAAAAGACCTCCCCAATGAGGGCAAACAGGAGGATCGAAACCCCAGGATATGTTCCGCTTTGAAAGCTCAGAACCAATAGCCGCCTGGTTTTGAGACAGGAAACACTCTAACTCCTTCAGGTAATTGTTAGCACCGATGTAATTTCGACCGCAATCGGATCGGATTAGGCGAGGTACACCACGACGCGACGTATCGGGAAAAGACCGCGATAAAGGCTTCAGTAGTTAGGTCCGACACAACCTCAAGGTGAACGGCTTTAGTAGAAAGGCAGACAAATACACACAGGTAACTTTTCACTAACCTTTTGTTCCTATAGGCCTGGACTTTTGTAAAAAAGGGTCCTGCAAAATCGGTACCTACACCGTCAAATGGTCTAGCAGCCATAACGCGGTCTTTAGGTAGGTCACCCATGAAGGGTTGAGATACAGCCGCCTTGAGACGATAACAGGGAAGGCATTTAAAAATCACATGCTGAATAGCTCTGCGTGCAGACAAGATCCAAAACTCTCTATTTAACATGGCAAGAATTGCATTCACACCTGCATAAGCATTCTCGCGATGGTAATGTGAAATAAGGATGTTAACGAAATTACCATTCTTAGGCAGAAGAAGGGGATGGCGCGCATCAAAGGATAGATCGGAGTTTCGTAATCGACCATCTAGAAATGAATTCAACTTTCTCAGGGAGTTAGTGATAGGATCGCCACGCCGTAAGCGATCAAGTTCATCAGAAAAGGAGGTAAATTGAACAATTTTCACCAAAAACAAAAGGGAATCTCTCCGTTCCTCAGGGCTCAGGTAGGACGAGTAAGATTTAGGAAATAAAAACCGCCTTAGGTAACAAGTCACGTTTATTAGCTTGTTGAAAGAACTATACTGCTCTAATAAGAATGGGGGATCCGGGGTAGGAACATCGGCAGAGACTACTAAACAACGTAGTCCAGGGAGATCACTACTTGGGTTAGGTTCCGAAATACCGGGCCAGCTGTCAGGAGACTGCGTCAACCACAAAGGTGAAAACCAAAGGGAGTGGTCGATCAGTCGGGTGACTGACATACCTCTCGATGCACAGTCACTAGGGTTCATGTAGCCTGGGACGTGCCTCCATTCACTAGGTGTAGGACTATTATTAATCTGGGAGATACGATTAGCCTCAAAAGTCTGAAGGAGATGAGGAGTGGTTTTTAACCAACACAACACGATTTTACTATCCGGACTTAAAAAATCCATGATGAGGAATAAAATAATGTTCCCGGGTCGAGTCATATGAAGAAAGGGACATATGGTTTAGGTCAAGGTACTCACGCATAAAGGAAATATATTTCTCTCGAAAATTAGGATTGGCTTGCAAACGCTTCTCAAGATTATGGAATCGCCGTAAGGCATTGGTTTTAGAATCACCGAGAGGTGAACGATCATGAAGAAAAGGGAGTCTAACCATAAATCGACCATCGCTTTCACGAGCGGTAGTTGCTTTAAAAAAGGTCTCACACTCCACATCCAAGGGGTTCGCAACTGGAGACTCTTACTGGGGGGCCTCTTCGATTTTCCAGAATTTTTCAACTATTTGGGACAGCGAGACTCCAGTCATGGGGGATTTCAAATCAGTAAATCCTCCATAAACAGGACCACACAGGACATAACCAAATATCGTCGAGATAGCAGTAAGGCCATCAGGGGACACAAACAACTCTGACCTTAAAAGGCGACCAATGACGTCAGCTCCAAGAAGTACACTTATAGTACCAGGTTTGTAAAATAAAGGGTCAGCAAGAGGGAGGTGCTTAGTACAGGTAATTACACTTTTAGGTAAGTCTACCTCTGGGAGGGTACCAGCAATCACATCAACAACTATTGCACTGGTAGAGATTTCTGGAAAGGCAGAATTAACTGGCTTAAATGAAAAGGATACAATGCCCGGGGAATTAATCGCTTGAACATTACCTATTCCACGAACAGGAACTGGAGAAGGAATGATAGGTAAGTTCATGTGGTCAACAACAAGCTCAGTAGTAAGAAGGCAGCCCTGAGCACCAGTGTCACATAAGGCACGCGCTTCCACATAATATCCAGACGAGGTTTTAACATGAATCAAGGCCGTAGGTAAAAGAACGAGAGAATTGCGAGGTAAAGATGTAAAAGCGGGTATGGGTTATCTAGTCAGAATTGTGGGGCCTCATTGTACTTATTATGAAATGCACGTTCCTCCTGGGTTCTTTGACCTAGAGGGGCATTATAAGTACGGCTACCGTTGGGTGCAGGTGGGGATCGCCCGCCCGAACGGGGAGGTGATGCTCTACGGGAATCACGAGGGGGCGGGGTACGAACACGGTGCCATTCAGTACGTGGGGGTGACACACGGTCCGTTAAGTGACTTTGTGGAGATTGCCGCGGTTGGTTAGAAGCTAAGGCTGCGACGTCTCGGTATGCGCTCGCGATCGTAATTCACAGGAGAGGAGTCATCATAACACAGTGACGTGTGATGACTGGAACGGCGGCACGTGCGACAGCGATAATCTCGCGTGCATTGGGATATGGAGTGTTTATCCAGGCATCGATAGCACAGTCGGGCTTCTTTTACAAAGGTAACACGTTGACGTGTAGGAAGGCGAATAAAATCGGGACATTCGCGTAAGTAATGCGAAGTACTATTACAAAGGTGACATTTAGATGTCGTCGCAAAAGTAACAAAGGCTCTTGGAGGAGGTGGGGAACGCGCGTTAGGTTTAGGCAAACGAGGGGAGCTCACAGTAGAGGGGGTAGTAGTGTCAACGACAGAAGCACTACCTACATTGTCGTGGTGCCTACATTCATCCTCAAGAAAGGTAATATCGTGATTAGGATTATCGCCATAACGACGTTCAAATCTCGATTTTAACTCTGAAGGCAGTTTAGCAAGGCATAAGTGAACTAATAGGTATGACCAATGTTTAACAGGAAGTTTCAATCTCTCTAAGCATCGATAAGTCGAAAGCAGGGGGTTCAGGAACGACACACGTAACCCGGAAAGTTTAGGCGTTATAATAGGGAGCATCATTATTTGAGCTATGTGGGTATCCGCTAAAACACGAAGGTTATGGTACCTACGTTTTAGGAGGTCACGGGCCACGGTGTAATTGCCCGCCTCAATCTTGAGGTGTTGTATCAATCAACGAGGTTCATCCGATAAGGCTCCCACTAAATAGTGTAGCTTCAAAGTCGGGGTAAGGCTAGGCTGGTTGTCCACCACGCTATCAAACTGGTCTATAAAACGGATCCAACTATCGGGACGGTCATCAAACTTAGGTACAGGCAGGTCAGGCAATTTTCTAGCCGGGTTATCAATAGCCAGGGATTTATTCTCCTTGAAGGGGGTGCTAGTACGGGACGTCTCAAATTGGTGTGGTCGTATTTCGTCTAACTTAATTTTTAAGTCGTCTACTTTGTCCCTTACTAGGCGCATCTCGTTCTTAACTTGCACATATTCTTGTTCATAAATCGCAGGATCGAGATTACCTAACAGCTTCGAACAAGCGGCAGAAAACTTATCGCCCATAAGTGGCAGGTCGGAAAGACGCGCTCGCATACGATTGGAGGAAAAGGTCTCAAGAACTCGGTGGGAATCATCAACCCAGTCACTAATATAACGTAGTTCACCTATAGCTTCACGGTATTCAGCTGTATCCGTGTAAAGTACGGCCCTTACGGTCTCGTTGCCGGTTTCGGTATCCGACATTTTATTTACTTTAAATCGCAAGAAACAAGGTAGGTAAATTAAACTCACAAAAGATTTCAATAAGATGCGTAAAGGAACAAATAGTAAGGGACGGCACAGATGCACCGGGTATAGCAAACGTAACTCGTAAACAACTTGCACGCGGTCACGCGGTAATGGCGTGATCAATAGGGAAACAAAGCGCTCGCGCACCTCACTTGCACTCAAAGGGTAGGTAATTAACGCGCTAATCGATTTATTCGACACTTATGTAAAAGGGGTTGTACTCGAATGTTATTAAGGAATTTACTGTAAATAGGTTAGGTATATGACGAGACGTTTTCTTCAAATTACAAAGGAAGGTAGCAAATAAATAACTCTCAATTAAACAAATTACGTTACTAATAAGGAATCCTCATAAAAAACTACGCTCTGCTACCAAAATGTTTGAGAGTTTAGGCAGTGGATTACACGTGGAGGGCGACAATGATAGGTGGAAAATCAGTCAGGTCTGAGCACTTATAGCTAGGTACTTGCCACATCAGCTTTTTGGGTTCAGGTATCACTTCACAGGCCACAATCACTCGAAATGTCTGTAAAGAGCTTCACAGGATACACACGCGGCGAAAGCGCTCTGGTCAGTCTAGTACAGTCAGCGTCAGATATATTATATCATTCAAAGTAGTCAAAATATTCCGAAGAACGTAGTGTCAATTTTATGTTGGCAAACAAGGTATTCAAATTGATGTTGGCATCCAGACTGGTCAAAATATCTTAGCTATCAGTTACCATTATTGTGTTAGCGGCCAGAGTTTTCGTATTAATACGTTAGAATAGGTCGATCAAAGGTATCTATGCATTCATACTAGTCTAAAATAACATTACAATTAACAACAATCGCCCTTAATACCCGTGGCTAGAGTATATGTTGGGATCAAATTGTTATTGGTAAATGTATTGTTTCTCCTTTATCCTTACACCTATCCGTTCATTTCTTACATGACATGACTGACATATTTTCGAACTATTGTTAGGAATTTATTATGTAACCTAGTAATACCGCAAATACCATACTGAGAAAAAGAAGTATACCTAAATCACGGATGCATTGCACACATAGCACCGCCTAGCGCCAAAGTAAGCTAAGAATAACTTGTGTTATGGATAGATACTAGTGAACATATAAACTATACTTAGGCCTAGTTTCACTGTGTTGGGATAAAGTGTTAGATCCATCCATCAGATATTTAGACACAAAATGTATTGCTGGTTTGTCAAAATCCAAAATTTATCTTGTGGATAGCGTTATTGGGAGATGGTAAAACTGGCCCTTAGAATAATTTTATTTTATAAATTAACACGTATATTTTGATGATAATATATCATGCAAAGAAAACACCCAGACATTGTTTATGCATGCACACATAAAATTAAAATTCATAAAATTCATTTATTTCTGTACGGCTACGTACAGAAATAGTACAAGGGCGCTTATACATGTCCCAGACAAAGGCCCTACCACTGCTTCGGGACGATTGTGGGCGGGTGATGAGAAGAAGCAGCGCAAGAAACTCAGTCACCATTTTCAAGCCTCTTTTGAAAAAAATGCTTATATCTAAATACAGGAATTGTACTTGTGTGAGCTGGTCCACACATTTTTATCATTCATATAATCATCTACTTTATAATAACCTTTTGTCATTAATATATCTTTGGTAAGGGATTTAAATTTGTAAATAGGTCTATAATATGCTGCGGTAATTTATTAAAGAATTTGATACAATTTCCCGTAATAGAGTGACGAACCTTATGAAGCCTGAATTGTGGAAGAGCAAGCTTATTTTTATTTCTAGTGTTAAAATTATGTCTATCGCTATTTTTAGGAAATGAATCAAAATTTTTGCGAACGTACAATAAGTCCCCATAAATATATTGAGACGCAACTGTTAGTATCCTAATTTCTTTAAACATTTCTTTTAGAGAATATTGTGGTTTTAGACCATAGATAGCCCGTATGGTTCTTTTTTGTAGTATGAAAACCGATTCTACAACAGCCGCTGACCCCCAAAGAAAAATACCATATGACATTAAGCTATGGAAGTAACTAAAATAAACTAGTCTAGCCGTTTCTACATCAGTTACATATATCATACATTATACACATAAATCATTTATTATACATAAAATATACAGGGTTACTTGTCCACAGTGCACATTTTTATTCCATGTCATCAGTATCGCTAATAGAACATAATACACGAAGTTTTTTTTTTATTTTAAATTATTTTCCACATCATTCATAATTTAAGTTCTCACTGTCACCCTACACTCTGAAGTTAAATGAGATCCTAAGCCCGTTTAAGTATGAAGGAGGAATTAGAATGATATAACACGTTTTTGACCGTTATTTACCACGTGACATGACTTTTGCTGTGTGTGCAGACTTTTTTAAAATTATTTTAATATTTTTGTTCGAAACATGGTAAAATGCAAAAATACGTCGTTAATTTTAAATTACCTTTCTATACGGAAAATTTGTGCACTGTCTCCGAGGTAACCCTGTATTTGGTTGGCCCATGAGGAAATTGAACCCGCACCGTTGGAATTTCTGATCATGTTGATCACTAGACATCACCGGGAGCGCGTATGTAGATAGATAGGTACTCTTTATTGTACACAATCGAAACTAAAATTGAAGAATAAACATAGAAACGTATAATTTATGTGGTATTATCGCTAGTAGCAACCTCTGAAAGACAACTTTTAGGTAGGTAGAGGGAATTTAATATTTTTAATGACTTCTTATCATTTAAATGAACAAACAAAGCATCGTATAATAAATTTATACCGGGAAAATGTTTCCATTACGGACATAGCCAATGAACTTGGCGTCAGCGTGAGTGTATTTTTTTTAGTAAAAAGTTTTGTCATTGTCAATCCACTTTTGATTTAATGTAATGATTTTTTACTACCTTGCAGAGGAACACAGTATCCCTCTGGACAACGCGCGTGCGGGAAACAGGAGATATTTTACGCCATGTTACAACAGGCCGTCCGCGTATTAGTAACGTCCGGCAAGATCGCGCACTTATAGAGAATGTGCGAGAAGATCGCTTTGTTAACACTTCCCAATTAGCGACTACTCATAACATGTCCCAGAGTACGGTACGCCGGAGACTCAAAGAAGCGGGTCTCCAGAATAGGGTGCCAGCCAAAAAGCCTAATTTAACACCAAGGCATAAATCTTTAAGGCTCCAATTCGCACTAAATTATTTAGTTTTTGATTTTAGTAAAGTCATTTTTATTGATGAAAAAGTGTTTTGTAACTCTACACACGGTCGACTTTCCCTATGGAGATATAATAATACAAGATATAGCGAAGAAAATATCTTGCCCAATAACAGAAGTGGACGCATATCACTTGGCTTTTGGGGATGGATATCGCAAAGTGGACCCGGTGAGTTAATCAAAGTCGGTAGACGTCTGAATGGATTGACATATAAAGATATACTGGGAGAAGTGTTGTTGCCCACTGCGCGAATATTTTACCCCTTCGAAGAGGTAATAACTTTCATACAGGATGCAAGCTCTGTTCACAACTCAAGAGTGGTTCAAGACTACATTTCTGAAAACAGATAATTAAATCTAATAACCCTGCCTCCAAAGAGCCCAGATTTAAATCCAATTGAGAACGTCTGGGGTAGAATGGTCCAATTGTAGGATCATGAACAGGCTCGAAGTACTGAAAATTCACGAATGCATGTAAATATGGTTTGGGAATCACTCAGAGGAAGTTCATTTTGTTTTAATACAGTCAGATCAATGAGACAACGCCTACTTGATGTAATCAATGCCGACGGCGGTTACACTCCATTTTAAAAAAAATAAAGCATTTTTTTAACCCTTGGTTTTATTTTTGATATAGTCACTATAAAATAATACACGAATGATACACGTAATCTATACATATAATCAAACTGTAAAACCGATTCGTCTGTACATTGAGTATTTTTACCAAAAACTTATTGAGGGTGATGTTAAAATAGAAACAGAATAGGAATCTACAACTTTTATTTTTTTTGTCTGTTTGTACACGCTAATCTCCGGAACTACTGAACGGATTTGAATGAAACTTTTTTTTTGTGTAGCTATTGAGTCTGGGCAAATACTAGGCTATAACTTATTTTGAAGATCGGAGTACCTGACGTGGAACTTTAGCAGTACACTTAAACTAAGAGAGATATGAAAACAGCGCCTTAAGAAAAAAATGTTTAGCGTGATGAGCATTTTCTATTAACGTACTCAAATTGAAGGTCTGGAGTAACTGATATGGAACCCAAGCAGCTCAGCTCAACTATAAGAGATATGAAAAGATAGCCGTAGGGAACATTGTTCAGCGTGATGAGCACTTTCTATTGGCGTACACAAATTGAAGGTCTTGAGCAACTGATAAAGAACCCGAGCAGTTCAGCTCAACTATAAGAGATATGAATAGAGCGCCTTAGGGAACATTGTTGAGCGTGATGAGCATTTTCTAATGACGTACATGAATTGAAGGTCTGAAGCAACTGATATAGAACCTTAGCACCTCAGCTCAACTATAAGAGATATGAATAGAGCGCCGTAGAAAACATTGTTTAGCGTGTTGAGCATTTTCTATTGATTTACACAAATTGAAAGTCTGGAGCAATCGATATGGTAAATTACTTTAGACTGATTTTCAAGCTCCCTAGGTAATCCTACTGTCTCCAACTTACGATCTGGTGACGGAAACCTGGAGAAATCGAGAGAATCCTTTAGATTTTATAGGCATGTATACCATATATGCTACATCATTAATTTAGGTATTTAAGCGTTTACATTCAGAAGTCATAGTTTGATGGTGCTGACCTTAACGCTAAGTAGTTCGTGGATACTTTTACAGTTTGTCGAAATTTTGTTGAATTACTGTATTATTAATGAAAGATCAAAGTCAATTGGCACTATTTTTTATACTACTTATCACTAACTAACGGAAATTGAACTACGAGTATAAGAATAGTCTTACTTACTTTACGTTATAGGAGAAAGGGTAGGGAGGCCTTTGCCCTGCTGTGGGACACGACAGGCTCCTAATAATAATAATTACTTTACGATAGTAGTAACTTACAAACCGACCTTTAAGTAGGCTAGGGACACAATAAATAAATGCTAAACCGCATTCATCTATTGCGGTAGGGAGGTTTGTTGAGTCAGACTTTTTTCTGAACACTAAAACTAAAGTTACCTGATTTTTTTTTACAAACGAATAAAGCTGCCTTTAATAAAGTAAACTAAAAAGTAAAAAAAACCTTTACACTTTTACTAAGAAAGATATACGACAAAATTTAGTTTTAGACTCGGTGTCACTGCCATGCAAAATTTTCTTACCAGAGAAAAATTGCGAGATAGTAACCTATCTTAAAAAAGAGTGCCGATTGACCGGAAATTTTCGTTCCTCTCTTCTCTTTACGACATGGTAAGAGATCATGATAGCTGGATGGCGACGGGAGTACAAAATATTTTGTATCATCGAGTCCACGCGTACGAAGTCGCAGGCAACAGCTAGTATCTATATAAACTTCTGCCGATATATAAGACTAGGTACTGTCGATATATAAAAATATAGTCTCTACAAAAAGTGATGTAAGGGCATCATGTTTGTATGAAACAGTGCAGCTCTGTATATGCGTATTAAAATCGAATAATCAAAGAAAATAGGGATAAACCAACTACCTATGGCTAGACTAAGTTAAATCACGGCTTTGTTATTTATTGTAGATAAAAACATTATTATGTTTTTCTACTATTTGCATCTAACCTTACTTTTAGGAAGCTTAGATTGTAGTCAGCCTTAATGACAATGACTTTAGACTAGTATGAATGCGTAGATACCTTTGAACGACCTATTCGAATGTATTAATATGAACACTCTGGCAGCTAACACAATAATGGCAACTGATAGATAAGATATTTTGACCAGTCTGGGTGCCAACATCAATTTGAATACCTTGTTTGTCAACATAAAATTGAAACTACGTTCTTCAGATTATTTTGACTACTTTGAATGCTATAATATATCTGACGCTGACTGTACATGTGTCATAGGGAATGTCTCGATGTCGACTCGACCTTCGGGGTTCTCACGGTACGTTTTAAACAAATAAAAATAAGGCAGGTATGCGTGTGAGTGTGCGCGGCGTAGTATCAATAGGGTACACAAACAAATCAAAATATTGTAGTAAACACCCGCTTTATCAGATGATGATTTCTGGGTCAGTGATAGGGAATTAGGGATTTCAACGGAGACGGTTTAATACATTTGTTGAGAGACTAGTGTTTATTTAACTTCAAATTTAAACTGAATGCTCATTTTGTAGCAGTAAATAATCAATAGATTCACCTTGTGCATTATATATATATATATATATATTATTGCAACAAACAAAAGTAATACATAGACAAGAAATATGCTACAAGGCAGCTCCGCTAAGTCATGGCAGCAAAAAGCTACACGGCAGGTAAACAAATGCGGATCACATTACGGTATCCAATTTAACATTTCGTTGGTAAAAATAAGCAACAATATCTATCAATATTTACGTGTGAAACTTGTAAAATTTATGTATTACATACTCGTACTATAGCCTAAAATACTGGAGGTATCACTATATGATATGTTAATTCACTGTGTGATCTAATAAAACTTAAAGTAGATGAGATAATACAACTGGGTGGTATTGTATCTGTGTGATATACTACTAGGTGTTATTATATCTGTGTGATATACAACTGAGTGGTAATATATCTGTGTGATATACACCTGACTGGCAATATATCTGTGTGATATACAACTGGGTGGTAATATATCTGTGTGGTATACAACTGGGTGGTAATACTCTGTGTGATATACAACTGGGTGGTAAAATATCTGTGTGATATACAACTGGGTGGTAATATATCTGTGTGATATAAAACTGAGTGCCAATATATCTGTGTGATATACAACTGGGTGGTAATATACCTGTGTGGTATACAACTGGGTGGTAATATATTTGTGTGATATACAACTGGGTGGTAATATATCTGTGTGATACACAACTGGGTGGTTATATATCTGTGTGATATAAACTGGGTGGTTTGTATATCTGTGTGATATACAACTGGTGGTATTATATCTGTGTGATATACATCTGTGTGATACGATTAGCTATATGAAACTTAGCTGTGTGAAACTTAGCTGTGTGAAACTTAGCTGTGTGAAACCTAGCTGTGTGAAACTTAGCTGTGTAAAACGTAGCTATGTGATACAGAGCTGTATGATATGCGGCTGTGTGAGCAGCTATGTGATAAACATAACTATGTGATGAACATAACTATGTGATGAACATGACTATGTGATGAACATGACTGTGTGATGAACATGACTATGTGATGAACATGACTATGTGATGAACATGACTATGTGATACGAAGCTGTGTGAAACGTAGCTGTATGATACAGAGCTGTGTAATTATCGGCTGTGTGAGCAGCTATGTGAAGACCCTTTCGTAATTTATTTTATTTATTTAATCTTTATTGCACCAAAAAAAAGAAATTAACGGACTAAATGCCTTAACGCATTCTACCAGTCAACCTCATAGAAATGCAGAGAGTTATTAAGTGACCGGATATGAAATAAAGTAAAGATGATAAATTATTTGTTAAAGTAAATTACTGCTAATTAAATAAACAGACATACATAAGAAAAGTATTAAACATACATAAATAATAATATAATAAATACGAGATTATTATGATTATGCTAATATAGCTAGGCAATATTTGGTATAACTGTAACAGATTGAATAGAATAATGTGATCAATTTCTTTTACCCCTTAGTAACGGTAGTTCTAATGAAATAAAACACTTAGTGCAAATTACTCGTGAGAATATTTTCCATTTCAGATCCTGGATTCCTGAGGAAAAGACAGCAATCTGCCGTGGGACACGGCATATGCAGGATGGCCAAGTGTTACATCCGCTTCAGGCACCGATACGTCACAACCGGGGAATATCGCTTATTAACGCTACCGGAAACTCCACTCGACACTAGCGCCACCTTATTTAATTTATTCATTTTATTTTAAATTGTAATGGTTAGAAGTTACTATTTTGACTGTCTTAGTTGTTCGTAGAATTTTATATAAAAGCCAGATGTCCGTGGATTCCTCCTGTTATTCTTACGTTGAGAGTTGTGTATAGCAAAGCTCTGCTCGAATAAATACTTATCAAGTTCTACGTATTCTGTTTTGGCCTCCCTGACCCACCTTCTGTTACAGTATCTATTGAGATAATATATAGGTATTCATAAATATCGAAGATTGTCACTTTAAAACAGGAGTTTTATACGTATGATTTTATATTAATTAGGTACCTGCTATTTAGCAGTGTTTAGCCAAATCAGTCAATCATGGGAATTTAATGAATTAAGAATAAAAAGGTATCAAATAATAGTAATCACAGATTGGTCACATCATTTCCTACTAAATTGACATATCTCCCAAACTATGCATATTCGTAAGGGAAAGTAAAGTCCAATAATAATTAGCAAATGACCTCCTCTATTTGCGAATTTGCTATAGTGGGTTCAGTACCAGTCACGCTATGTAATATTCTAATACATTTTGTAAATTAGTATTTAATATTTTTTGTACATAATCATGTTCTCTAATATTAATTGTTGAGAAAAACAGATTACAGAATTTTGTTAAGCTGCACTTAGCTCTTGTCATAAGTTAAGTACTTAGCTGTCACCGCTTGAAATGAAGTCACCGTTGACACTAACAGAAGTGACAGTTTCATAAGCGCTTCCCAGAGCTAATCTCAAAATCGTGGCTACAAAACCCTCGCTTTTTTCAGCATTATTCACCAAATAAGATAATAAAGATTAGAAAGCCCTCACTGGGCTAATTTCCTTTTCGTCGGCGTTAATTTTACGCCATGATTTTCCATCAAGATTTACAATAGCCCATTACCCTTTGTTATGTGACTGTTAATTCTCGGTCTTAATTAAAAACACAACAGTGCTACATGGCTTTGAAATACCGTTGTAGGCTTTGAGCATTTTTACGTCTCTAAAACATTTAGATAGGCAATTTAATATCTGGGGGTACGGCAGTGCCCCCATCAAGTCGAGCAAAAAAGCGTCACGGCCGTACCATCCGTTTCTCGAAGCAATTCAGACCATTTTCGACCCCCTGTAACTTCGTTGTGGATAAAACTAGAAGACTGAAATTTTCAGTAACCATGCAGGCATTGTAAAGACACGGTATATTTCAAATTTCCCAGTATTTTAAGAATTATAAAGGGTCAAATTTCTTAATTTTAACACTCACTGACTCGCCGATCATCAAAATTCTAAGGCACTTCTAGCAGACCTAGAAGCTTTAAATTTGGAATATAAGTAGTGTTTGGTGTATGAATCAAGGAAAAACTAAAAAATCTAGAAAAGACCGCAAAGCCCATACAGCCAAGTCTTCAGTTTATTAAATTTTTCAATATTGGCTTTATTCGTAACGATGTTTTACGGCAGTTATTATATTGCGTGCGAAACCGCGGGTTTAAGCTAGTCCCATATAAATATACACTCGCCCGGATAGCGAAGGGACGTGGGTTCGAGTCCCACCGGATGACACATTAATTTTTGTAAGTGAAATTAGATTTAATTAGACAAAAGTCAAGAAAAAAATAGCAATATAAAAGTACTATCCTGGTCACCACCAAGCTGTACATGCTGACCCGCGAGTTAAATATGTACAGCGCCATCTATATATACATTATAATATTTTGTTGCGTCTTTTAATTTCTATTCGACTACATTATCCTGCACCCATTACAATTTTTCTGCATGACTTATAGGTATGACTGGTGGAGAATACTTTTAGCATTGAGTCCACCTTTTGTACAGAACAGTGTTCTAAGTGCAATAAAGTTTTTAAATAAAAAAAAAATCTATTGACGATATAGCAAAAGGCCGCCTTTGCTGCCGTCCTAACTTCGATACAATATTATATTACTCGTGATAATTTTTTAATGGTATGTCCGATTTGAATAATTCAAAAAGTAATTTACAGGTACTGATATAGCCTTGAATATGACGTGATTTATTTGGATAAGGATTAATACCGACATACTGAAACTGTGGCTTTCTTTTTGCCGCCGCAAAAATTTCATATTTTTACCTAAAAAAGGAGTTATTGTGACTTAACTGTTATAGTTAGAAATATGTTATTGCGGACTTTATTGTAGATAATGATATCCTCTACAAAACTGTACAACATTACTTTGCTCTGTTGTCAATAGTTTTCGCAGCGTTCGCAATTTAATGATTTTCCTTTTTCACCTTTGGTTACATAATCGAAGTTTTCATACGGAACCCTAACTTTTTTGATAATTTAATATAGCCTATGTCCGTCGCAGATAATGCGGGATTCTAATGGTAAAAGAATTTTTCAAATCGGTTCAGTAGTTTCGGAGCCTATTCGTTGCAAATAAACAAACAAACAAACAAACAAATCTTTCCTCTTTATAATATTAGTATAGATTGAGACTTGGCCATCGCCTGAAAACACGTGTAAATTCAATCGCCTGAAAACACATGTAAATTCAATTATTTAGTGCGATGGCCAAGTCTCGATATTTTTATATAAAACATTAAAGAATTTTAATATTGATATGCGTCACTATAAGATGCTGTTAATAATTACGTAACATCTTAATGCTTCGAGTACGGAGATTCCAGACACAATTGATTTTCAATTGTTATGGACCACGATCGTGGTCTTAGAGACTGGACGTATTAAGACAGAAAGTCGCTTAAGTAGAGACAAAATTAATAATCGACTTGGTATTACATGGATCTCACAACTTTTTACCGCAGAACAACTGAGTTGCGAGACTTGGTTTTTTTGACAAGTATTGTTTTTGATGGGATCATCATTGTACAGATGCACGTCAATGTAAAACAGCAGCATCTTCGGCAATTGTAATAAGGGCGGTTTTGCAACAATAATGTGTTATCTAATGTACAGTCGGCAGTACGTCAGGTTACACATGTGAACTACAAAAAGGACTTTAATAACGTAGCAAATAAAGGCGGTTTCAAGTTTGAAGTGGGGTAGTCTAACGTGCGGTTGTGGGTACTGACCACGTAAATTAGTTATTTGACACTATCCACGTATAATTCCGAAATCCTATTTCATGATAACAGCATATTTAACACATACATTGATATTTTTTAATTATCTGCAACATTTGATTTTTTATTAGCTAAACTAAAAAAAAGTACAGTAAAAGGTGACGTCCCATTTTACTATTCTCATACAAAATCAGACTATTAAAAGTACGTCAACATTCTTGTGGTACCCACAAATGAAATAAAAATTGAATGTTAAAGAGCTCCTAGAAATGTTAATTGAATTTATATGATTGCACTTTCAAGTTAGCAAATATCAAAGAGGTCAGGTATTTCGATGGAAAAAGTACAAAATTTATTTGTATTAATACAGGTGATGTAAGTTTGTTAATTACGAGGATTTATATTTAGCAATAATAACAGTTATTACTATAGATATATTATTGCACTTGAAAAAATGACCGCCAGAGGCGGAAATCGAACCCGCGGACCTCGCATGCCGGGCGATTGCCTAACCTCTCGGCCACCCTGGCGTTGGCAGAGCCTGTCGAAATTTTCAAGTGCTTCTTAACGCTGTAATGCCGCGTTGCTTTCATCAATGTTATTGGGATTACACCCTCAACACTCGAAAGAAATACTATGTTGTTACTATATTGTGTAGTTATTACTATGTTGTGGCCAGTGAAAATGGACTAAAATGCTAGCCTACATTCCGAGTTTTTAACTACTACTCGAAGGTAATCGCAGGGTTAAGGTAATATTTTTTGTTCATAAAGCTCCTTTCATCTGGAATAAACGCAACAGGTCTTTGTTTTACGCTTTATTTATAGTTTACAAAGACTTTGAGACCCCGCGCATACTGCAGGCTATAGTTTGGTCAGCTTCATAATCAGTATGAAGAAACTTTTTTTTCTTTAATATGCATACATCTTCTTCATCTTACATCTTTAAACGAGCAATTCTTGTACATTTATTTATGTGAAGTGAAGCTCTGTCACCCAGGTACTACTGATTAAAAAGCCGACCAAACTAAAATGAAAAATATCTATTTCTTTAACAATAATTTTAAATAAGTATAGCTAAAAACTACTAAAGTCTGTAGTCTACAGTACTCTTTATCAAGTCTGCCTATATCAAGTTACAGGATAACCTGAGCCATTTTCTCCAGCCCCGCCGTGATTTCCCTGGCCGATGGCAACAGTTGGTTAGATGCCAACATGAACTGGCCAATGTGAGCGCCCCTGGTCTCCACGGCGTACGCGTGGTGAACTCCTTGGCTGTATGCCCAGTCCACTGAATATCCCGAGCCCTTCTTTAAGTGAAGCTGGTGTACCCTGCCCGCTACGAAGTGTTCGCCCGCCACTGGACGCATAGCCTGTTGAAGGAATTGATAAAAGTCATTTGACGACCGTCTTGGTGTAATGGTTCGCGCTCCGGACTACAAAACCAGAGGTTGGAGGTTCGAATCCCAGGGCAAATGTTTGTGTGATGAGCACGAGCATTTGTACCTAAGTCATGGATATATACGAATTTAAGTATGTCTATCCTAGGGGTATGTATGGGGGGGTAGTATGTCTGTCTTACAGGGGGCATTTATAGACGTCTCACTAAACATATGTATTTTAAAGCCCTATCACTGCTTTGGGACAAATGGTGGGCTTGTGCTGAGAAGAGGCAGCGCAAAAAACTCAGTCTACTATTGACTGATCAGACGAGATTATCAGCCAAGGTTGGTCAGGCCAAGTTCGGCCGAATCAGCAAAATTTTAAAGGAACAAAATTATGAATAGTATATTAATATTTATTACTAACTAGCATGCAAAAATAATTGCTATAATTATATTGCTTCGTCTATATTTATACTTTTGTGTAAGTAATAATCCCTATGTGTACCTAAAAGCAATGATGGTGCATATAAAAAAGGTAGTTGTGTCATTAGCGCGGAAATTGACTGCTTCAAACTGAGCAATTTGCTCAATTTTGTATTTAAATTTCGAACACATGCGTGAGCTCGGCGCATTAAATCCTAATCGCCGCGCAGTAGGAAATGACAGGTCTACCTCTTTTTTAAATACACTGTAATTGCCTACAAGTATCTTCTTTGCAAGTACTGCATGTGCCGGCATTGTTATTCAGAACTGCGTTCACTAACGTGGTAAAAATGTAAAGTAAGCAGTCAATTTATCACTTACACCATTAGTTTAAGATGGTAACAGAGTATTTCACAAATATCCCCGTTTTAAGTTAAAAACTAAAAGCTTTGGATGGCGATTTTTCATTATCGCTGAGGCAGTTTAAACTTTAATATATTCCTCGCTAAGTGTACTTTTTTTACAAACTAAAACAGAATGTTAGGCTTTATAACCCTCATGAAAGTCAAATGATGTTGCCGCCAGCCTAAATTAAACTTGAACGGGGAATATTTGAACCGCTGAAAACACAGGCGGAAACTTGTGTATAAGGGAAACAATAATACACTTAATATAAGTTTCCGAGTCCTATTTCGTCAAGCTGACATTTGTTGTCTACTTAAAATTGTCAACGGATGACTATTGTCAATTTTGAGAATCGTTAGCAAGTTCTCGAGTATAGTACGTGCCAGATAAACGTGCATAAAAGGTCGTTCACCTTGACAGCTAAAACCTTGTGACACGTATCATTTATCTTTCTAACTAGCGATTATTACGACTTTTGATTTTTGGGTTCAATGTCGACCCGTACCGAGGTTTATTTGTTAGACAGATTCGTATCGCTACGGCTTATAGTTAGGGTCGCCGCGCTTCGCATACTGGCGTGTAGTGGTACACGGGTGACGGTCTGCAAGGGTGACGGGTCAATGACTTTTTATGCACCGTTAAGTGGCACGGACTATAGGTATGTGCGCAGTAGACAGGTGCACTACTCTCATAGTTTGGTGAGACGGCAATCCAAAATGACCGGAGAAGGATCGAAAACCGGCTAAGTGCGAGAGAGAAAGAAAGAGAAAGAGGAAAGGCTTCCTCTCGATCTAGTGCCGTTCATTCTGCCCCGGACAATAGTCTCTCCATGGGCGTCGCATTCCTTGCAACTAGACTCCGCGCAAATGGACCACCGACCACAGCCACTGGTAGCTTGAGACAAGCTGTCTACATTGTTTTTAATACATTTTGGATGGAGTCGCCACACACGTGAAGCGAGGCGGCCACTTGCGACACGCCACCGGTGGCGGCTACACGCAAACAAAACGTTTGTCAAAGGATCTAGCAGGTGAGGGTCAAATTGCAGCGGCCACCGACTACCTTCGTTGATGCGAGACTTAAGTGCGTGGCGCGCGAAAGGCACCGGTGGCGGTGGTCGGTAGCCCATCTGAGCGGAGCCTAACATGGCCAAAGTACCGTAAAATACGCTATACTGACTGACATTTGAAAAATTTTCCCCAAAACGAACTCGTTTATTTGACTGTTTAACAAAAAGAAACTTCATTTACTGACATGCTGTAGCGTACAAATTAAGTTACAACTAAGAAAGTTACAGAGACGAAACACAAAATTGACTTTACTCGTTCGTACGTGACTAAGTATACTTGGCTTTTCCCCCTAATAAGTAGATTTTCTTTGAAAAGAACGCAAGGGAAAAATATCAACCAATACAGAACTAAAGGCACGGCGCGGGTCAAATGAAAATATTGGCAAAAGAAAACCTGGTGGTGGCGAGGTCGTAGAGTGAGGTCTTGTTATAAATGAAGCTGGTTATCCTATTTTATGGTTTCAATATTGGATTTCATTTCGTCTTGCAATAAAGTCATAATGATAGAAGGTAGCTATTGAAATGTTAAAGGAATAGCCAGATGAAAAACTAAAACCAAAGCAAATGTATTCCTAAAATTCGAATGGTGCTTTAGCTTTTGGGATATACATGTTTTCATAAGCATGATATAAAAAAGCAGTGAGTTTGTAATATTCGAACTTGTTTGTATTCAAAGATTTCCTGGACATTATTTATTTCGCATTTCTCTTTTTATTGTGTTCGGAACTATAATAAAGGTATATCAGGTGTGTCTATCTCTTTGCGAATAGACCCCATAACTTATTTAAGCCTTTTAAGACAAAATTATTTTCTCGTGGCTAAGAGTTTGTATTTCAAACAGAAACAGTTACATAAAAGGATTTATTATATTCGAGAAATCACAGCCCTTGTCAACCTAAATTCATTTCTATGTATTTATAACAACGGTTTAAGAGTCACACGAAAATGTATTATGACAGAATAATTCGGGGGCTTTGTGATGCGCAAATAATGTTTTTGGCGACGAATTAGTTAGGTATTTGAATTTACGCTTCACTGAAACACAAGACCACAAAATGCGTGAGAAATTAATTTTGGTTTTAAGCCTATTCTGGAGGCTCTGGAGCACGGTTTAATTTCAAATTTTAGACGTTCGTATACCGAAAACATTATTCCATTTCGTAGAAAAGGTACTATAACGAGCGTTTTCTTGTGATTATTAAAATTAAAACCGGTTAAGTCCTCCTGTTAAACTTAAAAAAACCGGCAAGTGCGAGTCGGACTCGCGCACGAAGGGTTCCGTTCCATTTACTTACAACATTAGACAGTATAGTAAAAAAACACGTTTGTACGGGTTCCTTAAATATTTATTTTATTCTGTTTTTAGTATTTGTTGCTATAGTGGCAACAGAAATACATCATATGTGAAAATTTCAACTGTCTAGCTATCACAGTTCATGAGATGTCTGACAGACAGACAGCGGAGGCTTAGTAATAGGGTCCCGTTTTTACCCGTCCGGTACGGAACCCTAAAAAACAGATGAAGATTAAATAAATCTATACATATAGTCCGACAATTCGTGCGTGCGTGCGTCTTTTTATTTTTAATAGGCAGACAATTGACCGCAACCTCATCTGATTGTGTTGCGGGGAAGGGGATTATCTAAGGCGCATGCAATTGCCGAGGAGCAACGCATGCGACCGTCGTTCACTCCGCAGGAAGGTCGCGCCCATACTTGTCGGTCTTCCAAAACTTAACTTCCCTGCCCCACTCAGCACCAACCCCCAGGGTCACCACCTAACTTGAATGTTTTTAAATCTTTGGAAAACAATACAAAGTTCAAACTGCTCTGAAAAGCAATGTTAGCTCTATCCACTATCAAAATAAAAATATCAATTCATATGTCATACATTTGAATTTGCAGTCGTGATCCCGAAAGTTTTCAAATTTACAACAAATCTATTTTGTATTCCCGATTCGATTCCGTAAAATACGTAATAACAATAATAATAATAATAATGTCCTTCTAGCCGAGTTTTTACTACAGCGGCCTATCTTAACAGAGATTAGCTAACTGCGCGGGAGATATTATAGTGCACAAGTGTGTGCGCAATACATAGGTGCAATCTCTGTTCCTTTACCCTTATAATTCGGTGAGACGGCAGTCCAACATGACCGTAGAGAGATCAGGCGCAGGACCAACGGCTTTACGTGCTTTCCGAGGCACAGGGGTGTTCCCACCACCAACTTCCTGACTCCGGCTGTGTCTAAGTTATTTCAAGGCAGAAAAATCCAACACCCTCGGCCCTACCCGGGATTCGAACTCGGGACCTGGTGGATAGTACCCAGCGTGCTGACCACTAGACCAACGAGGTAGTCAAAAACACGTATAGTGTGTACATGTGCTTTTAAGGGGCATTGTAAAAGACCAAACCAGGGAACATATTTTAGTACAAAATAATGTCTTACCATCACCATTTCCTTAGCCACTTTGACATGCAGATCCGTGTGAAAAGTAGGCGTGCCGTCATACATCCATGGGATAAGTACTGCACTGCCGTATGAGTGAATAGCTACGTAGCCCGTAAAATGACGACTCTTGATCAAATTCTACAGAAAAATAAGTTTTTTTTTAACAGAATTCGTCACTTAAATACCTTTAGCTTTTCTTATTATGACTGGATATATTTTCTGAAGATAGATATTAGAGAAAATTCGTTAAAAGTCTTGTTACACAAAAAAATATATATATTTAGGATAAGGTTCATCCAAAAGGTATTTTTATTTTAGTTAAACGTACACAAGATACATTTTAAGGCCGAAAAATCTGTTACCAAATCCATATTAATATTATCAATGCGGAGGAGTATCCGTCTGACTGTCTTTCTGTTACCTCTTCATGCTTAGAGATAACACATCTGATTTAAGTGGAATTTGGTGTAGAGGTAGTTTTGTCCGCGGGGAATAGAATAGCTTTTTCTCAGTTATCATCCTGTGAGGTGAAAAGGGGTGGAAGTTTGTATGGGAAATCCGATATTGCGCGGGTTTAGACAAGGGGCACCGCTAGTTATTTTTTGACACTACGCAAAAGATAACAGATTATTATATACTAGCTGTTGCTCGCGACTTCGTACGCGTGGACTCGATGATACAAAATATTTTATACTCCCGTCGCCATCCACCTATTATGATCTCTTAGTCTACCATGTCGTAAGGAGAAGAGAGGAATGAAAAATCAAGGTCCATAGGCACACTATTACCTGGCCATCCTCCTTTGGTAAGAAAATTTCGCATGGCAGTGACACTGACTACAAAACTAAATTTTGTCGTACATATCTTTCTTAGTAAAAGTGTAAAGGAAAGGTTTTTTTTACCTCTTAGTTTATTTTATTGAAGGCAGTTTTATTCGTTTGTAAAAAAATATAGGTAACTTTAGTTTTAGTGTTCAGAAAAAAGTCAGACTCAAACCCTACCGCAATAGATGAATGCGGTTCAACATTTATTTATTGTGTAGCCTAGCCTACTCAAAGGTTGGTTTGTAAGTTACTACTCTCGTAAGGTTAGTATTGTTATTAGGAGCCTGTCGTGTCCCACTGCAGGGCAAAGGCCTCTCTACCCTTTCCTTAGTGATAAGTAAGTAGCATAAAAAATAGTGCCAATTGACTTTGATCTTTTGAATAATAATAAAGTAATTCAACAAAATTTCGACAAACTGTCTGTGAAGAAAGTATACACGAACTACTTAGCTTTACGTTCAGCACCATGAAATTATGACTCCTGAATGTAAACGCTTAAATACCTAAATTAATGCTGTAGCATATATGGTATACATGCCTTTAAAATCTGAAGGATTCTCTCGATTTCTCCAGGTTTCCGTCACCAGATCGTAACTTGGAGACAATAGGATTACCTTGGGAATTTGAAAATCAGTCGAAAGTAATTTAGCATATCAATTGCTCCAGACCTCCAATTAGTGTACGTCAATAGAAAATGCTCATCACGCTGAACAATGTTCCCTAAGGCGCTCTATTTATATCTCTTATAGTTGAGCCGAGCTGCTAGGGTTCTATATCAATTGCTCCAGACCTTCAATTTATGTACGTCAATAGAAAGTGCTTATCACGCTGAACAATGTTCCTTAAGGCGCTCTATTCATATCTCTTATAGTTAAGCTGAGCTGCTAGGGTTCCATGTCATTTACTCTAGACCTTCAATTTGTGTACGTCAATAGAAAATGCTCATCACGCTAACTAACTTTTCTTAAGGCGCTGCTTTCATATCTCTCTTAGTTTAAGTGTACTGCTAAGGTTCCACGTCAGGTACTCTGATCTTCAAAATAAGTTATAGACTAGTATTTGCCCAGACTCAATAGCTACACAATTAAATAAAGTTTCATTCAAATCCGTTCAGTAGTTCCGGAGATTAGCGTGTAAAAACAGACAGACAAACGGACAAACAGACAAAAAAATAAAAGTTGTAGATTCCTATTCTGTTACTACTTTAACATCACCCTCAATAAGTTTTTGATAAAAATACTCAATGTACAGACGGTTCGGTTTTACTGTTTTATTATATGTATAGATATAATTAAGATACTACATATTATAGTGAACAAGTTTAGACTGTAATCGAGTTACGACAATTTATAGTCTACAAGTTAAGACTATAGTCGAGATAGGTACAACATTTTATAGTCTACAAGTTAAACTAGATTTTAGTCTACAAGTAAAGACTACAACTAAGTAATTCTACGCGTGATTTATTTCTAAAACGGTACCTATAATCGGTGCTAATAGTAATAACAGTAATTTAGTGTAATAATTCTCACCCTTATAGCGATAGATTCTTGTTCAGAAAACGCTACTGGTCCACAGAAAGTCTCTGCACAAATGTCTTTAGACGAATCTCTTAAGCCCCAGTAAATGCTGCAACAAAATAAAAATAGGTAAATATTTTTTTTGTATTTGATATCAATGTTGTTTCTCATCATAAACAATGGACCAAGCCAAGGAAAATTAGAAGATTGGCGGACGATAGGGAAAGATGGAAAAAACTCCACCGACATAAGAATTAACTCTTAAATGAGGTGATGTTTCTATTTCAATAACCAATTGGCTAAGAATAATGATGAAAGAATACTCAGCTTAAGGCTTTTATTTCACACCTTAGTACCTATAAGCGGCGGTTAAACTAATGAAATTTAAAATCATTGTTTAACGTGAAATAAGGCGCTATTAAACTTTTTTTGACCAAATTGAATTCCACTTGGTAAGTGGACCAGCACCCTTATTTACAAACTTCGTAAAATACACATTTTTAATTCCGTGAGGCAGGATTCCGCAAACGGCAAAAAAATCGATTGAAAATGTCGTCGGAATCGAAAACTTTGACGTTTCCATTCGGCAAAAAAGGCTTTCAAAAACTCCATTCGGAAAGAATGTTTGACATTCGCATTTGGAAAGGACACGGAAACTTTCCGAGTGTTTGTGAATCAGGGTGCAGGAGGATCTTTAACATTAATCAAGTGTCTGCCTCTACTTTAAAGGAGGTATTTCTTTTAGAGCTAGCGATGGGCGATTGTTCGAAAAAAATAATCAACACAATCGACCATTCGAATGTCAATTTAGTAATTCGAAAAAAATAATAATCGAATAGAAATCGACAATCGAATGATATTCTATACTCGGCCCTTTCGATTGAATTGCCGCGTCTGTGCGCATAGCAGGACAGGCAGCGAACGAATGATTAATCGACGCGACGAATGACGATTCATTCGTTAATAGTACGGCCTGCGCGTCGCACGCTCCGGTATTGCTCGCCGCATAATCGAAGAACAATCGAATAACTGCGGTTGCTTATCGAATACATTAGATTACAGAGACCATTCGAATAATTCGATTAAATTAGTAATAATCGCCCATCGCTATTTAGAGCATCAACAGAAGAACCTTTTAGTCCAATGCGATAGCGATAAACAACATCTGAAACCTAACAAAAATACAAATCAAAAGCTCGAAGCAATATCGAAATACTCCGCCGAACGTGAGGAAAAAGGCTTTTAATTTAAATTCTCAAATGGCGAGTAAATAGTATTGTTTACATTCCATTGTCTTTGAGTTGTTTGTTGAGCGTGTACTTGGGTCATAGATACATCTCCACAGTAGTACCTACTTCAGTATAGAGTACAAAATTGAACTAAGATCACATATTATATAATAGTTACTACGTAACAGATAAATCACTCCATACAAAATCGCCCATACCTACTTTTATAATAGCCTACAATTTTTTGTAGCATACCACTGTGCACGAAAATATACCCTAAGCATCGAACATTACGTTATTATTCCTCTGCAGCTGCGCGCGGCCGGTGCGGCGCGTCGGTAATAATAATGAAGTCAGGGTTGCGTCCCTAGATACAAGGTTTTGTTATTTGTAGATTGCTTTCAAATGTTTTACTATGATCTAGTGTTTTCAAAATGTTTACCTGTGCAAAATTCCCGGTTGTGCCGAAAAAAAACGGAATAGTACAAACAGTTTTAATAGGTAAGTAAGTATTCATGCGCAAAACATGGGCAAGGTGGGTTGAAAGTCACTTTTTTAATGAGATCAAAGTGTTATAATTATTTTTATAACTTAAGCAATTTGTTTGCAAGTTTTTACGAAATTAATTTAATTTCGTCACAAAAATTGATCGACTGTGTTATCCGGTGGAACATGTTGTTTTGTGATAAATGATTTTCAAAAATGTATACCTACATACATAGTTATAAAAACATCTGAAGTAACTTTCAGCCTGCCGTAAAATTATGATGACTAATTAATAAGATTTAAAAAGTGCAAAAATTTGAGACTCGGAATTATATTTAAATCTGAGTAATTAGTACTAATTCAGGACTTATATGCTTCTGGTTGCATTTGTACAGTAAATGACCGGATATGTAAACCGTATTACTAAATTAGTTCGCATAAAAAGGGATCGCCCTTAACTCAAAACAATTCAACAGTGCGTGCGCGCGCGTCCACCGGTTGTTGGCAGCCTACTGATTTACGCACCGATGTCGGTGCGCTCAAGAGTAGGCTATTATCGCGCGCAAGTACATCAAGTGAGAGATGCCTGCTAAGATATAGTAATGGAATTTGCCTTTTCTGAAGAACCGATAACGCAAAATTCCGGTTTATATCATAATAACTTACTTACTTTATGTCACCTGATTTTTTTTGGTTTGAGGTCAATCTCCAAAACGGACGCACTCGTGTGATCACTCTGGCGCTTCTTAGACACCAATACCTGACTTGAATTGTGTTATCTCATTTAAGAGAATGATGTTCAAATAGTGTACATCACTCCTTTTAATGAAATACACAATTACAACCAAACATCAATATCCGAAAAGCCAGAGCGATCACACAAACACGCCTGTTTTGGAGATCGACCCTTTGGCACTTTACACAAGATAGTTATTAGTTTTATTTTACGACTAGAATACCATTTAAGTCTTAATGATTTTGAGATTCTGGAGGCATGTCCACATTAATATCAATGTTTGCGGTCATGGACCCCAAATCCCATCTCTGATGATAAGTGAAAAAACAGGTGTCTGGCTGCGTTTCCCTCAGAACGGTCATAGTAATGTGTAAGGATGCTTAGCTAGGTACGTGTTTGTTAAGAACCAATAAAATTGCTTTATGTACTTAACCTCGCTCCGCTAAGTTGTCTCCACTGGGCGAAGCTAGGCAAATGAAGCGGTTCTATATTGGTTCATATCAAACACATATTCTGCCGCGTTCTCGCACAGACGCCTTGTGGAAACAACACCTACAACAGATTTCCTTACACACCTACATTTTACTATGAGTGAGCAGGAGTTCATGGCAAATGGCAAAATAATGTATTTAAAAGAATAGTCAATTCCTCAAAAAAAAAAACTTCAAACCACATGAGAATGACTAAATTACCAACAGTTGAGTGCGGTACAGCCAACCGTATTGCACTTTTTGTAAGCAGTGTGTCAAGTGTCTTTGGTCTAATTGACAACATTTCATTTTTATAAAGGTATGTAAATTCGAAAACCATTTCGAGATTTAGCTATTTTAAACTCGTTCAATATTATTTAAATTTTTTTTGCGCAATATTCTTAGAGATAAATGAAAACATCTGAAATATATTAGGATGCAGGAATTCTAAGGTTACATACCTTTGCTTAAACGTCCATCGAAAAAAAAACAAGATAGCTGTTAAAGGCCCTACTCCAGTTTACAATGTCCGTATTTTTCGAATCTAGCCATCACTTTCGTTTGCGTTGACATGCTGGCATGAGTGACAGGGACAGCTACAGTCGAAAATACGGACGTCGATGTCGTCAAGAGATTCTTATGTGGAAACTTCAGTCGGCTATGTCGAAGTAAAAAGACAAACTCCACTTTGTTACACTAAAGGCAGAGTTACTCCAGAGCATAAAGTCCGGTGTAAACTATATAGAGTTACTGCTGTCATTGACGAAGTTGAAGATGTTATCATAGAAGTGCTTTGTGAAGATTGTCCAGCTAGTGAAGGTGGTTGCAAACACTCTATTTGTTTTGTAACAAAACAATCTGAGGCACCATCTGTGACATCAACAACCTGCTACTGGACCAAACCCAAACTGACGGAAGCAGTTTCTGATAAGAAATTTCTATTGGCAAAAGAAATGGGCAGAAGAAAACTTCCTGTGGTTGTATTACCACCAGCACTGAGACTCAGTGTATTTCTAGAAGAATGCAAAAAGCGTAAAATAAAAGATTCTCTTTTAACAAATTATAATAAAATTAATGATACTGATGGCTTGGATAAGTTCACACTATACCAAATTATGTTGAAATTCGTCCAAAATCACTCAGAGCAAGACACAAACTTCCTCAAATTCAAAGAATTTGCAAATTCAACTATTTGTCATGAAACAATTTCAATTATAGAAAAAGAAACACGTGGTCAAGCGACTAACATTCTGTGGCATACACTAAAGCAGTGCAGAGTGTCAGCCTCAAAAGTTTTTGAAGCCAGTAGATGCCAAACAGATGGAGTTTTGGTTAAATCTATTCTTGGTGGATATAAAGTGCCCGAGACAAGAGCAATCAAAAGAGGGAAACTATTGGAAGCGCAAGTAATAAAAGAAATTGAAAATGAAATGAATCTAAAAATTAGTTCTTGTGGCTTTCAATTGATTACACCATTAATAGGTGCATCGCCAGATGGCATAAATGAAAACTTCATTTTGGAAATAAAATGCCCAAACAGTGAGCAAGCCGTAAGTAATTATGTGAAAAACGGCATCCTAGCAGATACATTTAAGGCACAAATTCAACTTCAAATGCATGCAATGCATAATATTCTTATTAGCCTGTTTTGTGTGGCAGACCCAAAATTTGAAGAAAATAAAAAAATATCAGTCAACTGGCAATATTATGACAGATTGTATGTAGAAAAGCTCCTAAAATTAGGGGAGAAATTTTGGGAGACCTTCATCTTTGAAAAGTTATTGAATATAGTAAAATAAATTATTATTAATAGGGACTTGTTAAAATTTTACTATAAATAAAACAATATAAAAATTGGTAAAATAGACATTTTTATTTCCTCTCTTTTAATCCTACCATTTCAATATAGGACTTAGCAGGTTAATCAAGCCACAAGCTATTATCACTGAGTCATCCAGTATATTAACTAATTTATTATTAACTACCGAAAGTGGTTTTAACAATTTAAATTGTAGCGACATTTTACCACTGTCGCCCACATTAGCAAGCAACTTCCAGACGCGACGCCCTGACGCGGCTCCTACAGGATGGCGCTATTAGCCCGCTCCATACAACACAAACCGCAATATGTAAGATTTAGCACGAGCTTGACTACATATAGCTAAACCAAGACGGTGACCATCGGACCTTGGTCCCCGACCATAACAACCGGTCGGTAGGAAGCGCTTCCCTTTGCCTTCCTAATCCAGTTGCGCCACAAAATAATCTAACTCTTCTTATTACTCTCTCTATATGTATTCTTAGACTAGCTATGACCTTACTCTCAATAACCTCACTCTTTGTCATTTTTGTGTCTTTTGTAACACTTGGAGGGCGTAATACCTTAACAGATTTTTTTATCAAATGGGATTCTAGATGTTTAAATCCTCTATCTGCTAAAATAGTGGCATTTTCAGGAACACACTCTAAAAACCCGCTTTGTTCAACTAAGTACATATCAGATATACGTCCACTGTGACAATCTGAGATAAAGTTTATAAAACCATCCGGGGTGGCACCTATCAGATACTTTATAGTATTAGATTGCTTATATTGGGACCAAGTCAGGGATTGTTGAATTGGCTTCTTGGGTTTCTCTATTTCTATTTCAAATGCATCAATAATGCATTGAACACGTGCATGATCTACATTACATCGAAATACAGGAGGCAGATTTCGTTTTATATCAATTGAGTTGGGCCAATACAAAATTTGCCTGAAAAAAAGGCTGAGAACTCTAAGTGTTTTATAAAATACTCTCCACAAGGTAGCTATCGAAATTTCAAACAAATCCTTCATTCTCTTAAAAGTATCATTATTTTTTAATTTATAAAGAGTTACAATGATATGTGATGATGGAATATGGCATGTTATCTCTATATAAGCAATAAGCCAGTAATATTTTTTTACTAGACCTAAATATTCAATAGGATTTTGCTGTATTAGATTTAATATAAATTTTCTACCTATACATTCCTGCTTTATTGGCACACTAGAACTCTCAGTTTCAGTTTCAGTAAACTCAACAGTTGAACCAATAGGTGAGGGAGAATATTCATTTGGGCTTGTATCTTCTGCTATAACTTTAATTTTTTTCTTACACATGTTTGCACCATTATAGGATTCACTTGTACAGTTTTGTGATGTTGCTGAGGTTTACACAATACACCTTTTTCTTCTTGTTGAGTGTTCAGTGCACAATATTCTATTTGTTGATTTGTTGTTGAAGTAGACGGCAGTGTGCTTTTAATGTTTTGTAGGGTTTTTGGGACTTGTAATTTTAACCGAGGTCTTAGAACAGTCTTGTTTATCCATTCTTGATAGTTAAGCAGATCTTCTTGAAGCTCTAAAATAAGTGCAAATAAATATTAGTTTTTGTTTCTTGGTTTTTAAAAATAGTTACATTGAGTAGATGTACATAAACACAAGTTATAGGTTATGTTTCAGTACATCTTATAGAAGGTGAGTAAACTTACGTTTATGTAAACTTCGCATATGTAAACCGAACCTTTGGGCACATTTTTTTTATTTACTGCAGAACACCATTCAATCCGTGTTGATTTTGGTACGTGAAAGAAATACTTTCCTGGACACATTAGTACACTGTTTTTGCATACAGGAACAAAACACGAAACTATGGGGTCTAGTTTCATTGGTGGTCGATCTTCCATCACGAATTTTCAAAAGCACAGTCGCAAGGCTAACGACACCAACTAAATTAATCATTAAATACAGCGAGCATTCAATTTTATTCAAACTAATAATTTAAAGTTTGCTGTTCTGTTCTTCATGGAGAGATGAGTGTCAAGTCAACAGTTCGGTAGTAGGACCGTCTACCTTGCGTCCCACCGGTCGAACGAATCAAGCACAGAACTCTTCATCAGTCAGGTAACATACGTATGAAGACAGAAAAAAGGACACAAAACGCATGCCAAGCGACTAAGAAAATTAATAAATTTGACATGGTTTGGGGGGCCGAAACAGGTTCACTATTAATGCATTACACATTGTATAGGGGTCAGAAATTTTTGACGTAACACACGGTATGATGGGGGAGGACTCAAATGATGTCATAAAACGCGAGCACAGCGAGTACGGAAATTTACGAATTTTACACCGCACACCACAGCCCAGGGGCGACGTCATGATGACCCCCATGAATCCTACTAAAATTATATCTATGTACTTACTCAATTAGCCTTATTGTAATTGATATACTTACTATCGATATCGATATTTCAGTGCTACAAAAGACAACCCTATAGACGTCAGTACAAGTTTTATTTTTAAATTATAAAATATATGGCAAAGGCGCCGAAGTCTGTACATCCTTACTCTTGTACTTACGCTCTTTTAGAATATATAGTTTTTTAATAATTTATTTTAGGAAAACTAATAACAAGAAATGAAAAAGAAAGAATACGTGTCTCTTCTTTTTCGATGTACTTTAAGGAAAAAAATTAAAATACGCATGTAAAATTTTTGAAATGTTGTCAATTGCAGGAACAGACATTCAATCTTCCTTAGCTACTAATGTGTCATTTAAACCTGTGTCGATTAATAATTCTTCATGACCCGGGTCGGTCATGACCCATTCGTTGGGTGATTGGTTCATAATGAGTCGATCATTGGTCTCGATAAATTTTAGGTTAGGGTGCCACAAAGGGGATGGCACATAGCAAAAATGTGAACGATTGTTGTATTGTGTGTATGTTTTTTACATTACCCGCACAGACATGTTTCTTTCCGTAACAATAACTACACGAGAAAGAAGTTTGGGTTAAAAATGACTCAATCTTTTAGAGATCCGTGATTCGATCGATGACGACCTGTGTCATTATCTCCTTGAAAAATTACAAACTAAGGACACAGTAATAACAATGGAGGCTTTAAAGCTTGATGTCTGTTCCTGTAACTGGGTTTTTATGACCTGAATGCATTGATTTATCAAATATAATAAATCAATGCCTGAATGAGTAAGAATCTTACTAACTGCTAAAGCTATTGCTTTACCTTGTAAACTGTGGCATTGCATTAGAATTGCTAGCATTCTTGAGTGCGAATCTTTTTAAACGAGTATTGTATTTTATATTTTCTTTTACAATATATTATAGGTGCAACGAATAATGCAAACAAATCGTGTACAATATAAATGGACTTGTAACTTCTAATATCGAAAGCTTTGCATTTACCTAATTCAAATAAATATTTTAGAAAGTGGCAGTAAAACTGACAAAATTAAAGTACCTAGTATGGATTTCTCCTAAGATTTTATGTAGGTTAATGTTTAAAAACTACTACAAGTAGAAAAACTGAACATTTTACGAAATTGCCCAACTAAACCAAATCACATTTGGCATTTCTGGAAAATCTAAAAAAGTCCAACTTAATAGAGCTCTACTGCGCGTGTAAATTAATTTCACGAGTTGTTTACTGACTTTCTTATTCAATTTAATTTAACATGACTCATTGTCATCTGATATTTGAAGAGAAACTTGTGAAATAATAGACTTTTTTTACAGCAATGCTAAAAAGAGGCAGTATGCCCCCTGGCCCGCCCGCTATTTAATTGTTTTGAAATTGCAATAGTTAAACTTTCAGGAAAGCAATAATAGCTTTTAACTAAACACCGGAAAGCAAAGATTGCAATCGCGATAGCTAGGCTGTAGGCCTGACATATCCTGTTCCTGAAGCTTCCATCTCTATGGTCTGTTGTGGTCGCGTTAACATAGGTTTCATTGGGCGGCGAATTAATTATCATCATCATCATCAGCCGTTGGACGTCCACTGCTGAACATAAGCCTCCCCCACGGTTTTCCACAGCGACCGGTCGACAGCGAAGCGGTCTGCATCCAGTGTCATCCTGCGATCTTTACAAGGTCGCTGTTCATCTTGTCGGTGGACGTTTCACAGTTCACCTTTGATCAAAGGGTCTCCACTCTAGAGCTTTTCTGCCCCAACGGCCATCAGTTCTTCGCGCTATGTGCCCTGCCCATTGCCACTTGAGCTTGCTGATACGCAGGGCTATGTCCGTTACTTTAGTTCTTCTACATGTCTCCTCATTTCTGATTCGATCTCGTAAAGAAACACCGAGCATAGCCCTCTCCATTAATTACACAAAAATTAAATACCGACGTAGATGGGAATTTAATAATGGCCTAGCAGCATTCCGAAACTATTTTAAACGTGCGAACTGGACCAAATTGCAGTTAAATGTTCGCAAAATACAGCAGAGTGCTCATTAACATTGGACAATTTGTAAAATAGGACATTTCAAACGTCATAGAGCTGTGATATTTCGTTAATATCAATGATAATGCATTTAGAAAGAGGCAAATAGGTCATTAGCGCGTGGAAATTGACTGCCTCAAATTGAGCAATTTGCTTAATCTTGCATTCAAAAGTGCATTGCATTCATTTCAGTGAGCATTAAATTCTAATCGCCGCGCAGTACGATATGACAGGGCTACCTCTTTTTAAATAAATACACTGTCTGTGGTTTATGTTATACTATTCCAAAAGCTTTTTGTCGATTAACTTTGTGACTAACGCCGTGGCCCCTAGCGGGTGAATGGGGTCCTTTTTATGTGTACATCACAGGCGCACAACTGCACAGTCCGACTGGTGTTGCCTAAATTGTATTTTTTTATGTACTGATATTCGTGCTTTTTATGTATAGTTATTTTCATGTGTAATGTGATGTCCATTTGTTAATAAATGTATTTTCTTTCTTTCTTCGATGACTTATGTTCTCTAGGTATGGTTGCGTGCGCTCCGGACTTCAACGCTAGCGGTTGCAACTTCGAATCCCGCAAGGAACAAATGTTTTGTCGATGAGCACGAACATATTTGTACAAAAACAATGTGTAAAATAACCTGTCTGATCCAAAAAAGGTGATCATTCTGGTGCTTTAAAATATATACTGTTTTGCATGGCACTGAATCTCACGATAAGAATTCACTTCCCCATTCAAATGACCAATTAATTTTGTTGAACATTCTTGTATGGGAGAACAGAAAAACTTTCTTTCGAGTCGGTTTAAACAGCAGATTATAGGTAGGTACACTTGATAATCCGACCTAATTATATTTTCCGCTTGGCTCAGAGATATCTCTGCGTCGCTACGTCTGATAGATGATTAGTCTACAAACCTTGATTAATCGACTAGATAAACATTAAGATTAGCAATAATCCGGCAGACGTTTACTTAATAATCAAATATTTGCTGACGTATTAGTAAATACATGAACCCAACTAAGGGATATTTCGGTGAAATTCGACGTTTGTGTTTATCAAATTCTATCGCCAAAAAATTGTTCTCACAGATTAAAGGCCTCATTAAACAACATGAGTTTCATGGAAAAATAAACAGATTATCCTAATGTTGACAGACACATAAGTTAGAAATTGTTATGATAATCAATCAAACAATCGTTTATTTGCTGAGAATACACCATAAATAATATAATAATAATATTATTTATTTCAGGCAACAAATTAATATTTAAATACCTTATAAACTAACATACATACAGTCATATAATATTTACGAGTATAAAAAAAATCAAAATACTAAACTACACGCGTCAGCGACATGTAGCGATGCGCGCGGTGTCGGCTGGCAGCCGTCCTCAGAACTTCCGAAACACGACTCCCTGCGGCCAAAAGTCCTCCTTCATAAAGGTCGCAAGATGGTCGGTCGGTAGTCTCACCACAAACGAACTGAAATTCACTTTGTGGCGAGATTCCAACCGTTCGACCCTCAGGGTGAAGTTGGACTTCTTTCGGACATGGTCTACGACGTCCTTAACTTTCGTAGACCAGTGCAGGCGGGACACATACAACTGCGTCGTGCGTACTTCGGGACGCAGCGGATGTTCGGGTCCGGTCGGTGCGGTGCCATGGTGGTTACGGCTGGCGGGCTTCCTCCTTCTACTTTTAACTTTTGTGAAACCCTGCTCATCGCACCGTTCCTTCGGTTGACACGGTGTCGGTGACAACTTCTTTGGTTTAGGTTGCCCCGATGTATTAGGCTGTCGAGGTGGCATGGCAGCGGCGGCGGCGTAGGCACGGATCGGGGGGCTCGTGTCAGCGCTTTTCATCGGCGGCGCATCGCGGTCAGAAACAGTCGGCTGTGTCTTAATATTGTTGGCCGATGCGTTTTGCGCACCTTGACCATACGCGTTAACGTTAGAGGCCACGTTTAATGCATAATTAATGCATAGCAGGTCTTAAAAATTTTGGTGTCATGTAGGCATGCAAATATTAATCATTGTCACATTTTTTTTTTTTTTTTTTTTTTTTTTTACGTGAGGAAATGCATTTACGCGCTATCCTCCAGCCGCGGGGGGACGGCTGGAGGGGTGTGTGGGACTCCGGACTCCGAATGAGCCCAACTACCCACTAAAACCTCACGGTGCCCTCCGGTGCCTTTGAGTGAAGCGGAGCAAGGGTTACACCGTTGGCTTGCACCTTGGTTCCGCTTCAGGCTGCGGCCTGCCTATTGTGGCAGGCCGCCCGGTCTCTGGGGGGGAGATTGAGCTATCCCCCCCACTCTACGGCGAACGGCGCGCGGGGTCACACGCGGCGCCGTCGCGGGTCCCGGGGACTCCCCCGTGTCCGTGGTCCGGGACCCATCCGGAAGGGGCAGGTGGAGGAGGTATTCCCTCCTCCGGCGCCCGGTGCGTTTGCGGCGGACTATTGGGGCAGAGGCCTCGGCTTCACGCTCCCTCTCCGCCGCTTCCTTCTGCGAGATGACATCCTCGCAGAAGGTGAGCACCGCCTGCCACGCTTCCTCGTCCGAGGCCATCCTCGCCATGATTGCTTGCAACGAGAGGTCACCACCCACAAATGAAACCAGGACACTACGCTCCTCCGCCCATGAGCATGCGGCGAGGGTGTGTTGCGCTGTGTCCTGGTCACAGCAGTGGCAGTGGTGACACTCCGCTGTTGGCTCGCGCCCGATCCTAGCGAGGTAGGCCCCGAAACAGCCATGGCCCGATAGCACTTGAGTCGCCCTGAATGTCAGGCGACCGTGCTGCCGTCGCACCCACTCAGTGAGTATCGGCGCGATCGCTTCGGTGGTGCGACGGCCAGCTGTGCTGTCGGCTAGGCGCTCCCTCCAGCGTGCGAATGCGTCATCCTCCAAGCGCAGTCGCTCAGCCTCAATTTCGCGAGGCGCGGGCCTTTGCCCCTGGGATCTTTGATCTCCTCGCCACTTGTAAACAGCGGCGAGGACCAGGGCGTCGAGGTCCCAGGGCATGCTCCCAGCCAGCGCGAGGGCAGCCTCAGCTGACACCGTCCGGTATCCTCGGATTTTGTCACAATACTGTAACGTACCGTACTATACCGTACCTAACTTGAATTCTTTACCCATTTCCTTTTATTTAAATAGTTTCACCGCCATCCCAATTCAACTTTTAGACTGTCCCCACCCGAACCCGTACGATTCTCTGTGAACATTTATGTGAATGTCTATTGAGTGCGTGGTGTGCAATAAAAAATATCTATTTATCTAACTTTCGATGTTGAGTGACTAATGATATAATTTTCATTTTCCACGGTATAGATTTCTAGTGCATTTAGCGATATTTTACAGCCTCACAAATTTTATTTAATCTGTAATTATTTGTCTGTGATCCTTATTGACGTTTTGCCATATAGAATAGCTATTTACCTAATGGTTGTCTGGTTTCCAAGGCATACAGAAATACGAAGTTTAATATTGATGCAACAAACGAAAACAGAGAGCTGCTATTGTTTGTTTTGCAACATTGTTTCCTCGGACTAGCCGAAGTTTACGATGTATCAGGAAAACTTAAGATACATTTTCAATAAAGTGTACACTCTTACAACGACGGCACATCAGATATTATCGTTGCAAAATCGCTTGTATTACAACGGCTTAAGATGCCGCAGTTTTTATCTAGATCTTGTGCTGTCCGTACAGTCGCGGCAGCACGTGTGGTTTCCCATTTGAACTACAAAAACAGCATTTATTGCGAAGGGAATAGAGGTGGTCTCAAGGTCAAAGTGTTTGACTTGCATGGTTATCACACGTTGGGGGTTCGTTTTATTTCAGAGTTTTATGAGACACTTTCTATTTTAGGAGTAGCTACACGGTAGCTGCTCGCTTCTGTAAAGCATTTTAGAAGTTTGTATCAAGTTTGCAGTGTGCCCACAGTTACTTAATTGAGTAAGTTCTTCGATTTCCTTATTTCCGATTCGATTACAAAGAAAAAGTGTAGCCCTTCCACTCGCACGTTAAGTTTCTTTTAAATTCTCTTCTAGTTCATTGTTGGTAAAACGATTTGCATCCAATATTGATCTTGGCATTGCAGTTTAGGTATGAAGATACAAGTCCATGTGTTGTGACACGGCCGGATCTCTCGTTACGTCGGCGACACATTATCTCTTATGTGTAGTCTGTCTGATCTCTGATGATGTTCTTATCGATTTACCTTCGACGTGGTGTCAAAATCGGTACTTTACGCGGTCAGGTGAGATATTAAGGCTATGCGATAGAAAGAGGAGCAAATATGTAGGTGAATATATCGGTAGGATTTGCGTTAGTCAACTAAAACTCCACATCTTTGACGATCAACTCCACTTGACCACTCGAAACCGCATCGAGCGCCCCTACCCACTCTTTATTGAAGGCGAGCGATAGAATTAACGTCAAAACTAGTGTGTTGATTGAAAATTATGTCACATTCGCCAACAGAATGTCATACGAGTGATTCAAAAATAAAGCCCCTAAATTGTACTTAATTATTTAATAGTGACAGTCGTTATTTATTTAAATAGCTTTGGGGAGTGATTCTTCTGTACTTGTACTATTACTATTCTGTGGCAATATGCAGATTTTAGCAAATCCCAATTGAGATGGTTCTGTAGCAAACATCACGTGTGCAGTAACATTCGTGTGTCTTAGCGAAGGTCAGTTGAAAGTATTACTTGTAACGTGACACGTGTGTATCAGCCCTGCTTTTCGTTATGAGCTGCAACACTGTTTGCCCATGCACGGCAAAGTTTATGCAGCAAGTTTGCCTTGTGCCCATACGTGAACGTTTGAACTACTACCCAAAACCATGATGGTACATATTACCCGATACAGTCAGTAGTTAGAAGGTACTTCACTAGTGAACCGTAACTCTGAGCCGTCGCCCATTTTTACGGGGTCATTTCCGCTTGAACATTTCAAACTTGTGTGATCGCACAACTTTTTTAGAAAAAAAGTAAACTACTGATGTCACAAATAAAGCTTAAAACTTTATGTAGGTATTTTGATATTGTATAGGGAGGTGCATACAAATGTTCTCTTATGAAATAAAATGTGGTTATTAGGAGTAAATTGAATAGTGTGACTACTTACTTAGTTGTATAAAATATTTTTTCTCACTATATTATTATTATAGTCTGTTGGTTTTTTGGTCTGCTCTTAATGTTTATTAATTGAAGGAAACTTTTTTGTCGTTTAAGTGATTTTAATTCAATAGACGAAATTAAAACTGTATTTAGGAATATATTTCTTAAATATTAATAAAATAAAATATTTTTTTTACGATTTCATAATTTACTTTCAAAGTATGAAATATTTACTAATAATAACAAAAGAAACCTCTCGTCAATCTCGTTTAAATATTTCCTTATCCCTAAATAAATAATGTTCTGAAAATGCGGAACAAAATTGACAAGCGAATGTTGAAAAATCGTAACCTAATTATTCCTGCTTACATTTTATATAATATTATTCGAAGTCCGAGTTTACATAGGCCTTCATCTTCTTCTTCTTCTTAAGAACATCTTGAAAACGTTTACTAGTGTTATGGGAAGGTCGATAATTTGAAACAATGTGAGGATATCTGCACAAAGGTTGTGATCCAATTAGATAACTTTGAAAAAGAGTTAAATCGACGAATCCAACTCGGCTAGGCAGCGTTTGGGAAACTACACAAGAGCACCTTTTCGTCACAATTACCTCAGTGCATAAAGACGAAAGTCTACAACCAATGTGTGTTACCAGTGATGACATACGGATCCGAAACATGGTCTCTTACCATGGGCCTTATAAGAAAGCTCAAGGTAAGCTTAGCTATGGAGAGGGCTATGGTCGGTGTTTCTCTACGGGATCGAATCAGAAATGAGGAGATGCGTAAGAGAACTAAGGTAACGGACATAGCCCTGCGGATCAGCAAGCTTAAGTGGCAGTGGGCAGGGCACATTGCGCGAAGAACTGATGGCCGCTGGGACAGAAAGGTTCTTGATGTTCTCCATTTGATCAAAAACATAGCGTAGGGAGTTCACCGGCAAGATGGACAGATGACCTAATAAAGATCGTGGGAACGCACTGGATGCAGGTAGCTTGTAACAGACCACTTTGGAAATCTATGGAGGAGGACTATGGTCAGCAGTGGACGTCTTGCGGCTGATGATGATGATGATGATCTGCACAGAGGAGGTGGGCTATAGTTTGAAATGGAAAAGACAGTTCTAAATCATTCGAAGTACGTAAGGTCATGTATAGAGGCATAAGGCAAGATAGCCGAGTGAAAAAAACTTCACTTCTCATACGTGAGGTCGTTCGATCCTGCGTACTAAGTTTGCATAAAAACTTAAGCACAGTCTTTTTCAAAGATATCGCTGCCTGGCGGTGAAAAAACACATCGTGAGGTACCTGCACGCTAGTTGGCTAGTGTGTGAGATGGAGAAGGCAATTGCTGTCCACTCCATTAAAATAGTTGCCAAGAATGTGTGGAATAAATCCACATAATGATCGCAACCCTCAGTCATGAGGTATACGACTATGAAGATGAAGAAAGAGGCATACCTATTTCTTATACCGGTTAAACCTTTTAGACTATGTAAGGATACGAGATAGACGGAGGTAAGTACTTAATTATATTTTAAATTTATTTACACATTTTTAAGGGCATGTGTTAAAAGTTGCAAAATGTCAAAAAATTAGGTTTTTATCCCCATCCAAACTTTTGTCGATAACTCAACTTTCACAACACTAAAGTTGCTCAAGATTTGCCGCGACAAGAAGGCGAAATAACAAATAACACGACCGAAACTAAGTTGGAGCATAATTTGTTCTGAGGTCACTGTCGGGCTGCTGCCGCGTTGCTTAGGTGCTCGACAAATTTACGGCTTAAGCGAGTTAAGGACTAAAGCTTGAGTTCCACCGGTAGAAACTTCAGATCATAGAAAGAAGAATGATAAATAAATTGTTTCAACAAACACACCAATTACCTAGCCCCATACTAAGCGTGGGTTTGTGCTATGGTGACTAGGATAACGGATAGATATACTTGAATACATTTATAAACTTCCATAACTAAGGTACACATGATCGTGTTCATCACACAAATATTTGCCCATTGAAGGTTTGAACCCGCAACCACCTGTTTTAGAAGTCCAGGGCGCGAACCTCTACGCTGAGATGGTTGTCATAAATTTAACATCTCGGCAACCCTTCGCGAATCTGTGTCGCCAAATGACTAATGTTACAACTACTAGAACACTCTTGTTTAGCATAAAAAATAAACCGCTGCGCGGGTTTATGGTTCTTTTTGGCCATATCATGCTCGCACGGGTCAGACCCCATTTCATATTTCTTTTTTCTATGATCCCATGTGGAAACGGTGAGATCATTTGGCTCAGTAAATTTTTTGGCATAGTTTTGTATATTTTTTATCGCATGGGCACAACGACTTCGTAATTTGGGTGGTTACAAACCCACAAGAGTCCGCAGACGGGTCTGCAGAGCTAAGGGCCAATATTACTGATTTTGAAATGTTGACGTTCATACGTGTCGTTTTTTGACTTAAATTGAAAAAAAAATATGTTTAACTTAGACTTTGGTTAAAAAACACATTATCGAGGGTCCTTCCCTTAATCTAATCAACTACTACCCGAAAATCAGCACCGAGACATGCTAAGCTCTGCCACGATTAATGCTTTTTGATATTTGGATGGCTTAGTTCTAAAAGTCACTAAATCCATTTTTATCGATATTAAGATTGCTAGATGAAAAAATTCTCCGTTTTTTTCTCTATAGATTGACCAAATTCGTTTTTTTTATAAAATGACGCTAAGTAGGTTTTTACCAATTCAAAAAATCACTAAATCCTGTCAAATAAATTCGGTAAGTAACTAAATCCAAATTTAATAAAAAAATAAATAAATCGATTGACTTTCACTTTAAAGTCACTAAGTCCATGTATTTTTAAACTATGTGTTGTGTATGTGTCTTAGTTTCTTAAAAAGTTTACTTTAGAAATTATTTTATGGTTTATTTGTGTGAAAAAAGTGTTCCTCGTTTATTTTTTATATACTAAAACGGTTAGTAAGTTCTTGAGAACGTCTGCTGTTTTTATTTTATAACAATAATAACAAACAGTAAAAAAATCGAAAACAGCCAGTTGTTTTGGTATGTATAAGAATTTTAAACCTACCCAAATTTAAATAAATGTTTGTAGTCAGTATCCATGATCTATTTTATTTGATTTTGGTATATAACATGTTGATACCTGCAAACTATTAACATTTTCTTAATATATGCACTTGCTATGTAATGTGTCTGTATACATGTTTGGTGAATAAATATATCTTATCTTAACTGTCTATCAAAAAAGGAGGTAATAATATCTTAATGTATTTAACTATTTAATATTATCTATTAAAGGTATAGCAGTATGCCGAAAACTAAAGTTTCAAAGATTTCACCACCCTGAATTTAGTAACCCCAGGATAGGACAAATTTTTAAAAAGATGTTATTATATCGTGTTTGCATGGGTTGTAAAATCACGGCAGGTCTCAGTGATTGCTATCATCAAAATTCAAGATAATATTAAGAAACTTCTTGAATATGTCCCTGTTGAAAAACAACGATTTTGTGATAAGATATTGTTAGCAGCTACATCTTCAGAGAGAGAGAGTAGGAAAATAAGGATAACGACACGCTACAATAAATTTAAGAGTAAATAAATATAATATAGTATTCATAAAAAGTACTGTATGTCATTCAATCTTTCTAAAATAAATATTTAAGATTATATTACTATTTTTAATACCATGTAAATGATTAGGTATGATTATATGTCACTGACTCCAAAGAATTTTGTCAAGATATCTCTAACTCCACATGTTTTGCAATAAGTCCTAAATTTAAAGTGACTCATACTGCGCATAATAATTGAGTTATACACTTTTATAAAACGTCATCACGAAGGTTACCAAATAAAGCACTTTTTTATTTCTTTATAAAATTTTTTTATTGACCCACTCCTTTTAAAATAATTTTTTTGAGCTTCAAGTGACATTATCTCAAAACAAGGAAAATAGATTTAGTGACTTATAGAACTAAGCCATCCATTTATGTCGCACATGCATAAAGTCTTTTGTGACAAATAAATAAATTCAATTTAAAACTTTGCAGATGTGATGATAAAATAGTGATAGGAAGAACCAGTAGTAGTTATTATGGTATTGTAACACTATAAAATACTTATTTTCGCATTCTACTGGACGACAGAGTTTACCTCTCATTAAACTTTGAATGTGGCCTTTTGCTGAGCGACTTTAAGAATCCTCGGTGCAATTTAAAATTAATCAACATTCCTTTATGGTAAATGGCGGCTTCAAACTTCTGGTAAGCAAATTCGTTCTAGAATTAGAAGCAGTCTTTCCATTACACAAATTACACTAAAATGGGAACTTCTCAACCCTAATAGGATTACAAGGTCCAACTTCTGTTTATCCGTGTTTTCATAATGTTTTAATTTGGTTTATTAAAATGGCTTCGTAATTTAGAGGCGCATGATTAAAAGATATAATAACGACGGTGTTTCCGTAAATATTATTTTACAAAGTCGCTTAGGCACTCTTAGGCAAGTCCGGATAAGGTAATTCAGACATGTTCAATGCCTATTATCTGAGTTGATAGCCACCACACACTACCACCTAACTACTTACACAGTAATACATTACACTCTCCTCCATATACTCAACATGCACATGCAACATAACACTTACAATATTTACTTCTACTTTAAATTTATTTATAGTACCTACCTAGCCTATTAATGTAAATCCTACGGGGGTGGCCTGGTGACCTGTAGAACAGGTTTTTGACAAAACCTATTTCAGGCACCAGTCTCCCACAAAACTGGAATACATTTTATTTTATGTTAACTTCAAACTCCTAATGAAGGAATCTTAATTAGGTTTCCTAGCCATAGTCACAGAATAAGTACTAGCCATAGTCTAGCTGTTAGCCAATTTTGTGCATGAGAAATAAATAAATTATATTATTATTATTATTATAGCCCACTTGCGCAAGTCTGGATTGGCTAATACGGAAGGTCAACTTGGGCGAGTCCGGATGACTTAATTCGGACTAGGGCAAGGATTATGATCTAAGTTGAAATTCCATTTGTGTAAGACCAGTTTCTCCTATTAAACCTCTTTTAGGATGTAAAAAATAATAATACGGAACCTTTTTGTGTGACACGGCCCATAGCTCTTTGCACCAACACAACATGATTGAACCTCTGATGTGACAGAGATATTAATTTCAAAGTGATATGAAATATCACTTTGATATTAATATCTCTGCCATTGGATATTGTCACACATCCCGGGTCGGGCCGAGAGTGTTTGGGTTTTTCTGTCTTGAAATTACTTAGACACAGCTCCGGAGTCAGGAAGTTAGTGGTGTTAACACCCCCGTGCCTCGGAAAGCACTTTAAGCCGATGGTCCTGCGCCTGATCTCTCTACGGTCATGTCGGTCTGCCATCTCACCGAATTATGAGAGTGAAGGAACAGAGAGTGCACCTGTGTATTGCGCACACACTTGTGCACTATAATATGTCCCGCGCAGTTAGCTAATCTCTGTTGAGATAGGCCGCCGTAGTCGAAATCGGCTAGGAGGACATCATCATCATCATTGTCACACACGTAACTGCATTAGTTGCATAGGAAAATAAATTCTTTACAGAGTATTTGGTCACTGGTATTTAAGTCGTTAAGATTAGATATGTAGAGTCGGCAGCACGTCAAGTTACCCTTGTGAACTACGAAAATAGCTTGGATCACGTGCGATGTGTGTACATGAGTTCATCTGCAACATATGTTTTTTACATGTACAGTCACAAGTAATGAAATGTATACAAATAAGTTTACATGTCATTGTAATTAAGTCTCAAATCGAATGCAAATGTATACATATTGATGCTTGTGACTGGTACAGTCACTTGCGAAACTTGAATTCAGCCAAAATAAAATCACCCTTCCACACACATGTTCACAAATGATCTTACTTACTAATTAGTTTGGGAAAGAGAAAATTTATTTGGGATTTTCATGTTGTTTTTTTTAAAGAAAATTGTTTCATTTTGCTTCATAATGCAAAACGACACTAGTTACGAACATACTGTATATTGCTATCGCCATAGAAATCAAGACGGCTCAATTGCAAGGCCCTGCAGTGCGATTCTCTAAAACTAATGTCAAAATCCCGCAGCGGTTCCCGCGGCGGGCTTGTCATTTGGTATTCTGTAAAATTTATTGTCAACTTTGACAATAATGTATGAGATGACATAAGCATTCGTATGAGATGACATTAGCATTCGAGTCCGCCAATTTACGGGCAAGGTAAACGTACCATACATCGGTATGATAAGGAACTTGCATACTACTTTAATCTTATACAATTAAACGATCAATTCTTGTATATATATCTAATATCTTAAAATAAATTTGTGTTAGTTACACCACTTTTAAGAACTTAAGGATGGCTGGACCAATTAGTATAAATTGCTGGACCAAAATTTGTGTTTTTGTAATTTGTTTTCGTCCGGAATAGGATAATAGGTATTCAAATATGATATTTATCAATAAAACAAATATGAATGGAAAGTGAATAAAAATCCTAAAGTGCCCCCGAGACGATCAATCGCGATTATCAATTTTTACGTTATTGATGGACCAAATGATGTTTATTATTTATTTTATTTATTTAAAAACTTTATTTCACAAATAGAAGTGTACAAAAGGTGGACTTAATGCTAAAAAGCATTCTCTGCCAGTCAAACCTTTAGGTCATGCAGAAAGATGGCAACGGGTGCAGTGAGACATCAGCAAGAAAGATACACTTATATAACGTTTACATCAGTGAGACATCAGCAAGAAAGATACACGTATATAACGTTATATATATGTTATGTTTCAATAGAATGTGCGAATGATCGAGCTTCAATTGACGCGTCAAATGCTGGCCGCCATTCCATCATTAACCTTCAATCACATAGTTGCAAATGACTAGCTAAATTATTCTTCGGTCCCCCCGGTACTTTAAGGTTTTTTTCACTTTCCATAAATATTTGTTTTATTGATAAATATTATATTTTAATACATATTAGGTTCTATTCTGGACTATCTATTTTATTATTTCTATTCTAAAAATTGGTCCAGCCGTTCTTGAGTTGTAAGTGATGTAACTAATACGACTTTATTTTATATACATATACTATAGCAGAAGATAATACGGATATATATTTGTGATCTCGGAAACGGCTCCAATCATTTGCTGTAATTTGGTATGTGGTTTTCGGGTTTGGTTATCACGAGTGAAAAATCGATCAGTTTAGTCTTATGTTTGGGAAAGCACGTGTTTTCCAATTTTTTATGCGTTTTTCGCTAGGTCGCTAATTTGGGCGGGATCACAGAATAAGTACTAGTACTCCGTACAGAAGTATGACTTTGCAATGAAATTCAAAGAAATATCTACTCAATGTTGTTAACGATATTCAGTTCGCCTCTGACTCAAGCACATATTCGTGTAGACACCTACAGAAATACATTGCAAGATAATTTCATTCTTATATCTCTGGAATATGATTCATAATACACTAAACCTATTCAGGGACGTACTATCACGCAACGCGATAGGGTTGACTGCCACAAGAAGCTACTTACGCCATCTAGCGCATCTTTCTAGGACTTTATTCACGCTCGTCCAACCAGCAACCTAGTGTCGCGCACCGGTTAATAAAACGCGGGAGCGTGTCGCTGCCGGCTAGCGACACCCAACTTGTTTAGTCCCTTACCAAGGGGTCGCCGCGCGTAGGTACGTTTTTGCTACCTACGCGGGAAGATACACAGGCCTGGCGGGACCAAAGGGCGTGGGGTGACAGCCTTCGGTCGTGGTGGTCGGTGACCCATCTGCGCGAAGATGTATGCTGCAATCTATAACGAAGTTCCGTTCTTTTACCCTACTCGATAAACCAAATATGTCACAAACAAGAAGCTCACTTCGATCCTCACTTCGACGTTCACTTCACCTGTTATTATTTTGGTATTCTGTAACATTTGTCAGTTGCTGCGGATGTCAAATTTACGATGTCGACTAGAGAGCCCCCACAATTTTAAAAATTAGTCGAGTTTTATCGTTTGTAAGTTTTTATCGTACAAATGTTGGCGTAGGACTTTTCGTAAGGATGACGTGTCTTTTTACTAAAAACTAAAACTTTCAAAAAACAAACTATATAAAATGTGATACGAACGAACGCTAGTCTTGTTCCGTTATTTTGCAACATCAATCAATATCTAAATATATTAAAATTGAATATGCCAGCTTAATAAATATACCTATACCTTGTAACAGGTTTTCAGTTTTTTTTTTTCGGCAACTCAGAGCCGTAAAAAACGTCAATTCGTATTAACCATCGCCATCACTAAGGATTACATAAGATATCAGCTACGTAGAACACCTGAATGTAGTAGAACTGGATGGCTCAGACAGCCAGCAAAGATTAGTTCAAAATCTATTTATCTATCTATTTCAGCCTTTGGGTTCGTCTTCGAACATAGGTCTCCCTTTTCAACCTTCCACAGACTTCTGTCCCTGGCCACCTGCATCCAGATAATTTCAGCCTGTTGCCGGATGTCATTTGTCCATCTTTAAGGCGGTCTTCTTCTGCCGCGGGTGTCATTGCGGGGTCTCCACTCTAGGTTCTTTCTAACCCATCGATCGTGGTTCATCCGTGCAATGTGTCCTGCCCATCTCCATTTACGCTAACTGAGGGAAAAGCTAGATGCATACCAACCAAGACAACAGGCTGAGTTTCGAGCTAGTTCAAAATATATTTTGTGAAATATTGAAAAAACAACTTGGCTCAGACAACCAAATGACAGGCTGTTTCACCTCAGGTTTTTCATGTTAACTTAAAACCTGTACACCAAAATGGATGATCAGATGCCGTTGCCTGCTTGCTCTGAAACCTCCTAGAAGTTGAGATCCAAAGTGCCCAAAAAGGTGAATTTCCGACTGTCTGAGCGTCACAAACGATGACACCTTGGTATATTGCCGTCACCTACGATTCGCTATCAATCTAGATATGCGAGATCTCTCTAGGACTCTGGCTCAGACGGCCGGATGTACCTACACAATTTAAGCTACTGTATGGGACAGATGCGTAACTTCATCTACTAAAAAAATAAAAACTTTGGCAGATTATTTAAAGAGATTTATATGTTTAATTTAATGAACTTTTATTGATTCGATTTAATTACTCCAACTAAAGAGTTATACAGAAAATGTAGGATCAATAATGCACGACATAGGTAGGTAGTTATGTCCCCACATTTGCCATCTCACTCTATCCTACCCATTAGTACAGCTAATGCGTTACAATGTATACCTAATAATTATTGTTCCGTTGCATTTTTAATAATAACAAAACTATTAAAATTATTCACTTATTTTGCACAAGGTGTGGCCATTGTTTGACTCAGCTCTTTAAAACTCATTGTAAACATGGTATTTTAGTCAGCACTTTTTGCAAGCCGTGTCCATCTTGCAATGACATGTTATGATTATTCTGCCTTCCTAACCAAGGGTTATTCTATTATTCTGCCTTCCTAACCAACCTTCCTATACAGTGTCCCAGAACTCAACGTCAAACTGAAACGCGGTGACAGGATTGATTGTAACTATCATGAGAAAAATCAGTAAAAAAAACTATCCCATGCAGTTTGAAAAATATTATAGGCATTTAAGAAATACTTAGGTCAAACTGTAACCATTTTCGGTTATTAACTGAGCCAAATGGATTAGCAAAAACGGGTTACCTGTGATTTTATTTTTTTACTCGTTTTTTTTTAGTATGAAACTAAGAATTTACTAATATTAACTAATAATTTCGCTCTAAAAATATCCGATAATCCTTACGTTATTGAACCATCAGTTGCCATAATTTTACAGATCTCAAGTCCAAAATAACTGTCATCGCGAATAGCGGCAACAGAAATACATCATCGTTGTAAATTTTAACTGACTAGCTATGACGGTTCATGAGATACAGCCAGTAATAGGGTCTATAGTATATAGGTTTAGTAATAGGGCCCCGTTTTTACCCTTTGGGTAAGGAACCCTCAAAATTTAGTTTTTGATGTTTTTGTTTGTGTGTTAGTATGTATGTATCTTGGGTCTTAAACGTTATAGACTCGAAATCTGAATAACTTAATATTCTGTGAATATTTTAAGCGCCTACCTGGTTGCCTGGCTCCCATACATGAAACGAAAACCAAAAAATATTTTTTGTCAAACCTATGCGTGTACGGTGTCTATGGATAGGTCTTTTGAAATGACACTGAGAGACCCTAAACCATTATCTCTAAAAGTCGAATGTTTGAGAGATAAACGCTTCCAAAGTGGTAAAATGGGCGTCCCCCATCTAACTTTTGAACTAAGCAAGTGTAAATTTTGAAAAAAATACTTGATGTAGATCGTAACAAATTCTTTCAAGAAAAACTAGTTGGTTTGAACGAGATCGAACTAGTAGTTTTTGAGATATAACACGTTTTCAACAACCGCAAACATAACTTTGTTCTTCATACAAACACTATGAAAAACAAAGTTTTATTTGCTGTCATCAAAATATTGTGGTATTTTGGCTAAGTGGAAGTAAGCGGATCCTAATTCAGTTAAAGTTGGCACAAAACCCTAAGTGCGCGAGTCCGACTCGCACTTGGCCGGTTTTTACGCCTAAATTTCTTGAATTCTAAAATTTCGAAGCCATCAATCAATCAACAATTGTACCGAAAACCTGTAATCGATAAAAATCGACTAGCATTTTGCTAAGCGGGTAGTCTCTAGTCGCAACACGCTCAGCCAAATGCCAAATCAAACTGACATATCGAATCGAGTGCGGGGATCGAAGTGAAGTGCGTGTTCGTGTTTTGAGATTTTACAGAATCGCAAAGCTGTTGTGCTCTCTAAGATAAATTTTAAGCTCATTCTGTCTCTTTTTCTGCGAAACAACATAAAAAAAGACAGAATACAATTATCTGAAATCGTCTAATTGATGCAATTCTTCACGTATAAAATATTTACAAGTTTCACGTATTTTCGTGATTAATCGTTTGATATTTTTACTATTTAGGTGTAATTTCTAACTGTCCCTTATAGATGTCTCAAAATTTAGTGGTCCGCAATAATGGGTAATACTCTGGAAATGTCAAAGGTAATTATGTTTCCGTTCATAAATTCTTAGATAAAATACCAAAGTACTTGCCAGTTTTACAAATAAAAGAATTAAATAATTGTTCAGGGAGATATACCTAACATATTTTTAAAAAGTGTGGCATCTATCTCGGTTTCACCCTATGCGGCGTACGGCGTTTATAGGAGACCATATTACTTACTCAAAATTTCTATTCAAGTCGACGCCATCGCACGGCCCGCTGAAGCGTCGCCTGTTCTTGCGCCAGAGTCGGTCTTTTGTCATGCTGTACTCGTATCCGTCAGGGTTCATCACTGGTATTATGTACCTGTAAATTAGATACGTTTGTAGAATCGGGATAGGGAAAATCGGGTATTAGGTTACTAATCCTTCAAGCATCGTGTTTCCAGATACAATAAACAATCAATTGTTTATGAGACGCAACTGGTTGAATATAGCTTTAAAGTTCCTAAACGAAATCTCACTTCCTAAAAACAATACTTAACTAACATTTCAAACAAAAGACTACTTCTGTATCACTTACACTCAAATTAAAACAAATCTTTTTCTTCTTTATTTTTCTATGCCTAATTTTCGTTTCACGTCCTCGTACCCCTAATGCTTAAATGGACACAGAGTCATTATAATTTATCTAAATTCAGTGACATCAGTTTTCAAAGTATCGCTATCTCTGAGGTCTCAGGTTCGTTCTCCAACCGGATCAATATCCATATTTGGATTGCTAATGTATTTTTTCACTAATAAATACAATATATGGTATATTGTATTCTAGCTCAAGTTTACTCTGGTAATGACGAAGTTGTTTTAAAATAGTAAAGACTTACCAGTCCTTCTTTTTGATGTAATCAGGCTGCTTAGTGAAGTTCCAAGCGATGTGCTCAATGAAGTAAAGAGTCGATAGCACAGCCACCCACTCCCGGCCGTGTATGCCTGATTCTATCACGAATGCCTCATTTGATGGGTTTCCATTGGACAGTTTTAACATCTGAGAAAAATTACATTCTGTTAGGTTAATGTATTAAAATCATCAATAACCGAACAGAGAAAACTTCAATGCTCATCATCAGCCTGTAGCGCTGAGTTTATACAAAACTTAAGCAAGATATCGGTGCCTAACGGCGAAGGAAAATATCGTTAGGAAACCAGCACACAGTGGTTAGATGTTGGCTAGTGTTCTCGTACTTATTCTAGGCTAGTGTTTCAAATGAAGAGAGCAACGGCAAACTAACCTATAAACATTGCGAAGAATGTTAAACTCCGTTATAAGGTATACCACTATAAAGAAGTATAAAGAAAATCAATGGACTAAGTGAAGGAAATATTGGGTATCGTGTTTACTGGCTCACTGGCGTAGCAAGCACTTACAAAAATTTGTCGAAGTCAGTCGGAGGACGTTAGACATAACGTCCTACGTAGCTCAGTTAGTAAGAGCATTCGCCCGGATAGCGAAGGGACGTGGGTTCGAGTCCCACCGGATGACACAGACAATTAATTTTTGTAATCGAAAATCAATTTGAATTCGTAAAAACTTGCAAAATAATTGCTTAAGTTATAAAAATATTTATAAATAGAAGAAGTATATCAAAATATACAGGACCTCTCTTCATCATACGATATAGTACAAAAAAGGGGTCATCTCATAATTATCGGACTGCGATAGAATTAAGAGCCATTTCGAATCATCGAGATTATGCAGACAAAGTAGCAAGCAACACCCAGTCAAAAAATAAAGGTCTTCAATTCTTTTAAACGAGGGATCAATTCAATTCAATTCTTTTTATCTCTTAACTAGAATTATATGGAGTTGTACATTTTAGTTACCATTATATCTTTTTTATGAGCAGTCTTGCCTATACTCTGGACAGTGCAGGATTTGCTATCAGCGGCTGCGATACTCCTGAGATAGTCATAAATATCTTTGAGTTTCGGATAAGACGTCCAGTTTATTTTTCCAGCTAAAATATCAAGTGTAATATTAAAATTGTTAAAAAAGGAACAACGTCACTGCTTATCGTATATACCGACTTAGGTATCTATTTTATGAAATCACAATTTACCTAAGTTGACTTGTAACTACGAGTACGACTGTCTTGGTGTAGTGGTTTGCGCCCCGGACTTCTAAACCAGGCGGTTGCGGGTTCGAATCCCGCAAGGGGAAAATTTTTGTGTGATGAGCACGAGCATTTGTACCTAAGTCATGGATATTTATATGTATTTAGGTATTTCTATCCGTTATCCTAGTCACCATAGCACAAGCTCTCGCTTAGTTTGGGGCTACGAAATTGGTGTGTTTGTTAAAACAATTTATTGAATTTATGTATAATAACATGTAGTAATTTGACATTGACAACGGGCTTCCACGATGTAATAAGCCGTGGCAGTCCGAGTCCGGCAGGGTCAGGAGCAAAGCTGATTCGGTCGTCATCCAGCGAAATCCTTGTAAAGTTGGCACATGGAATGTGAGGACGATGCTAAAGCCGGGGAAATTAGAAGAAGTAAAGATGGAAATGGACAGACTCAAAATTGATATACTGGGATTAGCTGAAGTAAGATGGGGAGGAAGTGGAGATTTTTGGAGTGGTGAATATAGAGTTATATATACGGGAGAGAAACAAGAATCTAATGGCACCGCTATAATATTAAATAAAAAATGGAGTTTAAACATAGAAAATACCATACACCTTAGTGACCGATTAACAGCAGTTAAGATAAAAGCTAAACCATTTGATATTACTTTATTGCAAGTTTATATGCCCACGAGTGGCCACCCAGATGAAGAGATAGAAGAGATATGTGACAGCATAGATTCAATTTAGATACAGTTAAAGATACAGATAGTTTGATTATTATGGGTGACTTCAATGCGGTGGTCGGTGAAGGAAAGGAAGAAAACTCAGTAGGAAGTTTTGGGTTGGGAAAGAGAAATGAGAGAGGGGACAGACTGGTACAATTTTGTAAAGAAAATGATTTGATTATTACAAATACAATGTTTAAGCAACCAAAAAGAAGACTCTATACGTGGAAAATTCCGGGAGATATTGCTAGATACCAGATTGACTACATAATAATTAAAAGTAAATTTCTAAAATAGATAAGTTTGTGTAAGACTTTACCTGGGGCCGATTTAAATTCTGATCACAACCTTCTTATAAGTCTACACAATTTTAAAACTAAGCAACTAAAAAGAAAACACAAATCAAAGAACTTGGATCTCAATAAACTTAAGGATATAAATAGTGATAGTAAAGTGCAATATAGTAATAAAGTAGGTCATAAGTTAGAGCAATTTATTGATAGATGTAAGAATAACATTCAAAATATTAATATTGAAGAAAGGATGAAAAACATAATGGTCAAAAGCGCAGAAGAGACGATAAAGAAAGAGAAGCTGATTCCGAGGAAAAACTGGCTTAGCCCAGAAATTATAGCGCTAATGCTTGAGAGAAGAGAATTAAGAAACAAGACGGATGATGTCAAGGAAAAGGAGTACAGAATATTAACAAACAAAATAACACGACTGTGCAGGGAAGCGAAAGAAAAACATACAGAAGAGAAATGCAATAAAATAGAGTTTATTATGAAACGGGGGAAAATGGAAAAAGCCTACAATATAATTAAACAAATGGACTAGAAACATTAGAGACGAAGTACATAAAGATATTAGATAAAGAAGGGAAATACTAATGGACTCTGAAAAAATTGTTAAAAGATGGATAGAGTATATAGAAGAGCTTTATTCAGGAGAAGGGATGTCAGAAAGCTATATGGAAAAAGAAGAAGATGTAGATACTTTAGAACTGGGACCTCTGATATTGAAAGAAGAATTCGAAATAGCTTTGAAATGTATTCAAAACGGGAAAACAGCAGGAGTTGATAATATTTATATTGAGATGGTTAAATATGCAGCTTGCAATCAGTTGAAAGAGGAAATTTTTAATTTAATTCAAGAAATGTATAAAACAGGCAAAATACCTCAAGATTTTAATTTAAGCAAGACTGTAACACTACCGAAAAAAGCAAACACACTCAAATGCGAAGAACATAGAACACTAAGTATTTTTTCACAGGCAAGTAAAATTTTAATAAAAATAATTCAGAACAGAATAAGACTGTTAACAGAGTGCTTTTTGGGAGAAGTAGGAGAGGAAAACGGAAAGGCAAAAATAAGACAGGGAGTTAGGCAGGGATGTCCACTTTCACCGCTAATTTTTAATTTATTCATAGAATGTGCGATACACAGAATAACGGAATCAAAAAAAGGGGGCGTCAAAATTAATGGGGACGTATTTAAATTCATTCGTTTTGCCGACGATATTGCAGCCATTGCAGAAAACAGATTGGAGTTGGAAGAACTGGTTACAGAAATGGACACTATTTTTAAAGAATTTGGTCTCAAAATTAACATAAATAAAACAAAAACACTAATTGCTTCTAAAAAGGAAAAATATAGCCCTATCTCAATAAATAACACAAAAATAGAACAGGTTAAAACCTTCAAATATCTAGGTAGCTTGATAACTAGTGACTCCAGATGTACACCAGATATAAAAGCAAGGATAGCGATGGCGAGACAAGCTTATAATGCAAAAAAGCACCTGCTCAAGGCCAGAATATCAAGCAAAGTTCGCAAAAAACTTGTTAAAGTGTACATTTGGAGTATAGCACTCTATGGATGTGAAGCGTGGACATTGACAAAGAGGGACAGAGAGAGACTGGAAGCCTTCGAGATGTGGTGCTGGAGGAGAATGGAGCGTATAAGTTGGACGGAGAAGAAAACAAATGAAGAAGTTTTGTCTATGGTTAGGGAAAAAAGGAGATTGATGGAAACAATAGAGTGTAGGAGGGGACGAATGTTAGGCCACCTGATTCGACACGACAATTTTATTAAAACGATAATAGAAGGAAGAATAGAAGGAAAAAGGAAGCGAGGAAGACCAAGAATAAGCTACATGCAGCAAATAAAAGAAAAGATAAATGTCGGGTCGTATCAGGAGGTTAAGAGAAGGGCGGAAAGCAGAGAGGAATGGAAAAAACTCCACCGACAAGAGCCTAGCTCTTAAATTTGATGATGATGAACATGTAGTAAGCTAAACGAGTGAAATATTGAATAAAACTAGGTATATTTCACTCCGTTCAATGTTGTACAAAAAGTGGATGACATTAAAAGCAAGCTCTACCACAGTTAACTTTGGGCTATGAAAATAAAATGTGGGCGATGCGACAAAGGTGACTTTTACAAATAAAATATTCTCAATGCTTACTGGAACTCATTCTAACTAACTGTATCAACATTTATTCACAAAAAAAACATCAAATTGTAAGAGGAGATCGGAAAACAGATTGGTACCAACCTCGCCTCCAGTCGCCATACTTTTTCATTAAATCCTCTTTTTCAATAGCTTTCTGAACATTCCCCATAAGGACCTCGTAACTGATATTCTGCGATTCGAGGAATTTATTCCAATATTCGGTCTCGTTTCCATTTAAAAGGAAATCTATATTGTTGTCGCACCGATGCCAAACATCTTCGCTGGGAATGTTCGGATTGCATTAGAATTCTGGCATCCTTTTACTTAAGTACAGTCAGCATCGAACGTCGATAACCACATAGGGTATAGATTTTCGAAATCACTAGAGATATATCGCATAACAAGACAAATGTCAGTATTGAATTAGCATCACAATATTTCAAAGTTCAAAGGTACAGTAGATAGTAGCGATTTTGAAAATGTGACTTTGGTCGTTGACTTTTGATGCTAACTGTACCTACGGGTATTTAATGTAGTTACAGGGTTTATTGAACGTATTCGATTTTGAGTAAATGATTTAGACGTGGAGTTTCTCATGAGTATATTTGAGTTCTTAGGACTTGAATAAGTAGTTCCAATAAATTTCATCAATCGTGTGTATTCCTACATTGGGTACCTACTTACTTACTTATTATATTTGGATTTAAATTGGGTTATTGATAAAATAGTTTGTAAGTCAGCCTATTAGATCCCACTTCTGGGAAAAGGCCTCACCTCAACTATGAGGAGGAACGAGCCATACTTCACCACGCGGGCTCAGTGCGGATTGGTGGAGGGGTGTATGTAAGGCAAGTGACAAACCTTACTGTCAGAAGTTATCAAGCCGCCCTAGGGCCTCTGACTAGGCTTAACGACTAATACCACAGATATTAGCCGGGACCAACTGCTTAAAAAATATAAAATAAAATAAAATAAATAAAATAGTTTAATAGATAAAATAATAGATAATAGTTTAATAGATAAAATAGTTTAGTATGATCTAACTTAATGAATTATAACTTGATTATTATAAGAGACATGTCATGATCCCATATGAACTTGATATCTGTTATTTTTGACTTTCATACCTAAGTGGCATATTCTGTCTTAAATTGAATTGTTAAAGAGCAATATAAAAACGGTCTCTACAAGTTTAATTCATATCTCAAACATTTAACGACGACCGTCTTGGTGTAGTCGTTCGCGCACCGGACTTCTAAACCAGGCGGTTGCGGGTTCGAATCCCGCAAGTGGCAAATGTTTGTGTGATGAGCACGAGCATTTGTACCTAAGTCATGGATGTTTATATGTATTTAAGTATGTCTATCCGTTATCCTAGTCACCATAGCACAAGCTCACGCTTAGTTTGGGGCTAGGTAATTGGTGTGTTTGTTGAAACAATTTATTATATTATTTATAAGGAAAAAAACAGAACATTTAGAAGTTTGTTAAAATCTTAGAAGTTTGAGTAGCATATTTGAGTTAAAATTGTAACAATACCTTTTTTCGCAATCATTTTCTCAAACTCGAAAGAAAGTGTAACATTTTTTACATCCAATTGCCAAAGTTGATAATTATTATACGATGTTCTGTTATCCCGCTTTGCCCAGAGTATTGCATGGCCTATAAAATAAGTACATCACAACTTAAAACTATATAATGGAAAAGTCTATTAATAACTTGTTAAGGTAGAAAAGAGAACCTTGACTCAAAAATATAAGAAAAGCTAATATTTGAAACATTGCTGTGGACTAGAGTGTAGCACTCAAATGCAAAGACTGAGGAAGTGATTATTTTTAACGACTTCAAAGCAGATAAAGATAATAAAAATCAAGACTCTTGTAATCTCCACAAAACTGTACAATAATTGACGTTTTTTTTTTTATGAGTAGGTACGCGATTGCTTAACTGCTTTGCACAACTAGGTATAGGTCTACTTTGCGGAGACAGTTGTTGATAAGGTTAGTTTACTATGGACTTGTGGTTCCCCGTGACTTCGCCCGCAAAAGTTGGATTTTTCATATAAACTTTCATTCCCCAGTTCACCCCCTTAGTATTTTTATATCGCGACAAAATGTAGCCTATGTCCTTTTCAGTGTCTCGAACTGTCTCCATACCAAATTTCATCTCAATCGGTTCAGTGGTTTAAGCGTCAAGAGGTAACAGACAGACAGACACACTTTCGCATTTATCATATTATTATAGTATGGATTTATTAGTGACAAGTCTCTTGTCGCGGCGTCCAGCCTTCATGGTAAGACTGACACGAACATGACATACAGACAGACAGAAATGAAGGGACTTTTGTTTTAGGACAGACTGACAGGGACAACACGGGACACCAACAGACATTGTTACTATAGTATATTTCGTGTAAATATACTGCCCGCTTGACGTCAGGCAATCTTTTCTTGAACAGACCGTTCAGCTTCTAATGTGTAAAAATATTTTAATAGTGGTTGCCCGCGACTTGATCTTCGTTGACTCTATAATTCAAATTGACTTATACTCACATTCATCATCATCTTTATCATCATCCGAGCGTGGTCCCGGTTGCGTCCTTTCGAAACCTGGGGTCAGCTTTTCTACTCATATGCCTCTACTTTGGATGGTCTTTTGCATCCTTAATGATGATTGGTGGTGTGACTCATACTCACATTACCGTCCAGTAATCGTGACCTCTCATTTGTGCTATGTCGTATGTTAAGGTAGGTCACCCTGTGTACAGTGTGTCCGGGTTTCAACTGGCGATAATTTATGGGCTGTTATATCATCAAATGTTATCGACAAAAAACCCATGTTGGGTTCTAACTCTCCTCCTTTTAAATTGACAGCAATTTAAAAAAATGCTATTTCTATGGATCTGGAGGTCCTAAAAGTTATAAACATGATTCATTTAGAAGGTAACGCTATCGCCTATCAAGTAATATAAAGATCATTTTTTAAAGTATTAACTGTCTTAAGAAAAAAAAAAGTTATAAGAAATCTTCATAAAAATTTAATACAGGTTTTTAAATCTATTACAAAACTAAACCCAAAACTGTATTTATTTTTGAAAAAAAAAAACAATTACGATTATGTCTCTAAAAGGACTTGTCCGCTTTTTGTTTGGAGGCTGGTTTTTTATTCCAAGATATCACCAACCACCAAAATATCATACCACCAAAGAAAAAATATGTTTTGCAACAGGCATCATCCATTGATCACTTAGGTACTTGTATTTCCTGGCTGTATGGCTATGTACCATTGCCTTTTCATAAATACTACTAGGTACTACCACAGATTAAATAGTAGGTACTACTGTCAATGAAATGTCAATTTTTTTCATGCGTTAATTTATATAGGCGAAGGTGCGTACAGATGTTTGTATGTACAGACAAAGAGAAAAATTAATTAATTTTTTTCTCTAAATCGGAGGCCTTAAAAAATATAATAATTATGCAGAATGGCTAGTTTTTGTGACCTCTTTCATATAATATTTAGTTTATTCTGGTTAGAAATATTGACGAATAAAAAACCATTAATGGACAAGTCCTTTGATGAAACAAAGACGCTTACATTTTCGGTAGACGATACTCGGACACACTGTATATTAAAATACAGTACAGATTCAATTAAAATGAAACACACCTTAGTCGCGGTATAAGATGTACAGCACTTTATCTTCATACTAGAGCGGCCGAATCGACACACGTCCACATACACGTTATTTACACGGCCACTGGGCAGACTTGGACAAACAAACCCACGAAGTGCCACCACGTGCGCCGCGAGCCGGTTCGCTGTAAAAGACAGACTTTCAAAATGCAGATGTCATTTAACATACAAAGTAGGTCTTATGAAACATGTACAAAATCATTTTTATTTCGGATGACTGCTGTCAAAATTGAAACGGCCATATCTCGATAACTACCTACACTAGACTACTGGTGTGTAGAGACGAATTGTAGGGTTCAACGACATATTCATTTCGGATGACAGCTGTCAAAATTGAAACAGCCATATCTCGGAAACTATCCCTCCAAGACTACTGGTGTGCAGGGACAAATCGTAGTCCTCGACAAGATCTTCATTTCGGATGTCATCTGTCAAAATTGAAACCCTAGACCCTAGACAACTGGTGTGCATGTTAAAAAAAAAATTATTTTCGCCAAATGTATTTCTTAAATTCATTTTCAATGCCTCCGAAGATTGCGGGAATGCAGGGTGAGATTTTTTTTTGATACACTTAGGATTTAATATTTTTTAGGGCTCAATTATGTGTACGAGCAAACACTCAAATTGTACCTCGTCTCATCGAACTGACAGTGTAAAAACGGGCCCGTTTTACTAAGACTCCACTGTCTATCACTAGGCTGTATCTCATGACCGTTGAAACTACTATGAAAACAGCTTATAATATGTAGGATATAGAGGTGTTCTTAAGGTCAAAGTGGGGTAGTCTGACATACTGTGCTGTTAATAGACAATAAACCTATTATTATATTAGACAAATAATCTATAATTAAAATATGACTCATTTCTAAAACAATACACATTTGTAAAATAAAAATCTTAAGACATTTTTTACTTTTTATGTACCAACTCTAGCGCTTCGCCGATCCGTAGGTTCTAATTTCAAAAATACGACCAAGATAAACTACTATAAGAAAACAAATCTGTTTATTGTGCCTTAGTTCTGCTTGGTCACTGAAAATTCAGGCCTCTAGTTTTATTTACAACAAATTTATAGGGGGTCGAAAATGGCCAGCACTGCTTGGAAAAAAGGATGGTACGGCCGTGCCGCTTTTTTGCTTGACTTGGCGGGGGCACTGCTGTGCTCCCAGATATACAAGTGCATTCGATGTGAGACCTTATTACAATGACATAAGATCATGTTTGCATAGTTTTTAACCTCGTAATATGTGGGTTCTGGTGAATTTTCTATAAATGTAAGTGCCAGTGGTATTTCGGATCTGATTGACAGCTCTGACGAAGCGGTTCACAATATTTGCACAATCTAATGATATTTGTATGGGTAAGCCAAACACTTCCGATCCTTGGTTTGGGTGAGTATTTACCTACTACACGACGAATATTGAATATGCTTACGTACATCACAATCATTTATTTGTTTTAAGTGACAAAGACTCAGATCAATAAAAAAAAATACATAAGATACATAGACACTTTACTTTTAAATTAAATAAGTTAATAAGACATTAAAATAATCCTATATGTGATCAATTAATTAGATGAGAATCTAAAGATGAATTTAAATTCACTAAGAATGTTATAATTTAATTCAATTACTAACCCGGGCTTAGTAAACGCCTCACAAGAGTAAATTATTACACCTCAAAAACACAAAATTCAAACCCATTACAGCAGCTTTAGAGTGCTATTGACAACTTCAAAGAGCTTTTATAGTGTCGGTGGGACATCCAAACTAGATTGGAACAGAACTAGATTATAGTGCATTCAGACAGGTTTTTAGTAATACCTTACTAGCCATCTTTGCGTTGAATTTTCAAGCTTGTTTGTTGATGTATGATGACTTAACTCACTATTTATCAAAGACTTAAAATTTAGAAACTTAATTAGCAACTTGTACCTTATAACATGTAATACAGGTATTTCGCACCTAGCCAAAGGCATCAGACTAACAAAAATACTGACCTTATTCAACTTCCTGTACTTATAAATACATTTGTATGAATATAGTCAAGTAAATACTTATTTTAAATACTTCTTTCAGAATTTAGCATCGCTAAAAGTTTTACATTTTGTTTTGTATTTTTTAAATTAAATTTTACTATAATTAAAAATATAATTAAACCTATCAAATTCTGAGGATATTTTTTTTACCATTCAATGTAGGGCACAACACGCCCACAGAAAACTTACCACATAATATTTAATAAAGAACGCTTTTGTAGGTTAGGAAATATTCGTAAATCTTGACTAGGCTTTGAACCTATAGGTGGTTGAAGTTTTAAAAATGAATACCCATCATTGCCGTCAAAATGTGAAAATACGAAGAAACAGCGTGATCAAACCCCTTCTTGACTATATAAGCATTGAACCTATAGGTGGTTAAAGTTTAAAAAAAGAACACTCACGTCCCTGTGTGAAAATACGAAACAGCAGTGTGATCAAACCCCATAAGTGCATTCAGGAATGTTTGACGAATGAGTACGCTAGAACTTCAATGAAACCAATTTGTTATTCAATCTACAAACTGGCAAAGTTGTAATGGTGGATATTGATGTTAGGTTCAAAGCGGGAAATATTTCTGCAACAATTTCATAAAACCCAGTTGAGAGGCAATAACGCATGCAAAATATGAGGCACACTTTCACTTATTATATTACTTATATTCGTTGAATATACCGTTTAAATATTATTTCATCACTATCAACTTCAAAAAAGTAGATTTTTAGTATTCTGATAACTGGTAATAATAGCATCAAAAACGCTCCGATATCAGGTTCAGTCAGGAAGTTAGTGGTGTTAACACCTCGGGCCTCCGAATTTTCCTTATAAAAAATTTGGGTTTTTAACTTGGTGAAGTCACTTCTTTGTAGGTACCTAAATTGTAACTAACACTTTGTAAGAGTGGGTATAAAAGGATGCGTGAATAAATTGGTACTAAAATAGAACTACACTATATAGATTTGGGTTTAGAATTATCTATTGTGTCAGAACTCTTTATAATAATATGCATAGAAAGTCACTGTAGCCGCTGTAGCTTAGACTATGTCAATTTTCAAAATTCATTTTTAAATTGGAACTCTCGTGGAACACTTTTGAAATTTAAATTCAGAACGCCTGCGAAGAGGTGAGAGCTACAAAGGCTTGCTAACGTGCTCCCGCGACGGAAAAGGTCGAACGAAACGCTTTCAGGGTTGTTACCGGCCAGTTACATCGTAATGAGAAACTTTCTGACAGCTAATAGTTGTAGTATAATTTCCTGTTGATAGATGGCGCCACTCAACTTATAAAACATACCGTCGTATCCAAAATATTGTAATACTACTTGTATAGACAACGTCGTGGAAGAAGTTACATCAAAAACTAGCTTTAATTCACTTGCTTTTTCTTTAACGCCATTTAGCAGTTTTTTAAGTAATACTATTTAAATGACATTTGGAAAGTCTTTTATTAACAATTAGTAGTACCTACTTTGAGTTAGAATCGGGTGCCAATGCTATTATTTGAAATTATAATAGGAATTATTGAAAACATTAACTTAAAACTGGTTTCTAGATCGTACGTTATTTCATTTTCATCATTAACGATATTTGTAATCGCTACAATGAACATGAAATCTTCTTGAGAAAAAAAACATTTTATCCACTCCTAAAAATGCCAAAAGATTTTATCTCAGAACCTTTTTATGGCAAGATTTTTTAAAATTAGTCTCGTTCTTTAGAGCAAACGTGCCTAACTCGAAATTTGTTCTTCCTTGGATTATCTCAAGCGCTGGTTCAACAAATGAATCGCTTTTTCCGATCGTTTTAAGTGCCACCGGCATTTTTCTCCTTTCCTAGCGAGTACCGTGTTAATTTAGCCATTGAATTCCAAATGCGTCCGAGATATCCACCACTGCTTTAGATCAGGGTTCCCAGTCTTTTAAAAACAAATTAGATTTGTTAATCAAATAAAGTTTTTTGGGGTTTTTGTTTTAAATAATACTAAGACTAGTCGGCAGCACGTCAGGTAACCCATTTAAACTGCGAGAACAGCTTATATTACGTATGTCAAAGTGGGACAAAAGTTAAAAAATGTCAAAGCGGTCATAGTTTTTGATTTTATTTGATTTGACGGCAGTGTGTACCGAAATGCAAAATGATTGTATAATCAGTTGGCGACTCTCCTATAATTAAGGCTTATAATTTTACTATATGTAGATATTTGTCAACAGCTTATGCCTGACTTACACGAAAGCAAATACAATCAACAATATTGCTTAGCTACGGACTGATTCAACATCCGTGGATTAATAAACAAGCAATGTTCAGTCAGTAAAATTTTATTGAATGAAATTAATATTCATCATAATTATAATTAGGATCATATATTTTGAGTTCAATATACGGTCCACATCACAATTTAAATCTTTTCCTGATTGAAATTTTTACTTTAACTTCTATTGTACAAAGATATATTTTAATCAAAATAAACTTTGGTGTTTAAGTTACCGACGTGTGCTCGTAGTGGTAACCCTAAGCAAACCGTTTAAAATTCTGAACGTTAATTGTGCAAAGAGATGACTCGGTTATTCATACACGAATGATTCGATTACTGCCGTGCAAACATAAATATCACCTCGTGGGCTCACTGAGCTGCAAGGCGTTTTCCTTCGAAGGAAATCATATAAATTTCTCAGCGTAGCGTAGGCGTAATTTTTATTAACATAGGAATGCCAGCTATGAATCATTTTTAATTTATTTTGTCCTTTTTAATAGGTGTACATATATATATATATATTATTTGGCTTAAATTTTCCGCTAAGCGACCCTAGGTTAAACCGCACCAACTGTTACCGAGATGAGTGTTACCTATGGTATTAGTTCAGCCCAATGCAATATGCACCCGCCCTCTGTGATCCAAATACCAAGCAACACCATCTCGTACCCTAGGAAATTTACTTTTTGTCAAATACTTATGTTCTTTTTTGTTAAATTGTTATGGTGCGATAGCCGAGCCGAGAAAAATACTCTACACTCACTACACTACTCATCCGTGAGGTCGTGACTTCGATCTCTGGCCTGTTAACACTGAGTGTGCACAAAACTTAAGTTCGATCATATCACTGCTTGACAGTAAAGGAAAACATCGCAAGGAAACCTGCACACTAATCGTTTGATGATGGCTAATGTGTGAAATTAAAAAGGCAGGCCACACCGTTAATATTAACAAGAAAGTCGTTGTATGTGTTTCCTTTCACATAACTATCATGACCCTCAGTGATGAGCTAGGTGGATACATTTTTTTTTAACAACAAGAAAATAAATGTAACGGTAAATAACTGAAAATATATCAAAAACAAGCCGCTGATTTATAGACTGCTAAAAATAACAAACGTAATATGTACTACGAACAAAAGAGAGGTAACCCTAAAGCCTTCAATTTTATCAACAGCGCGGCACACAATGAGCTATTATGGCTGGAAGAAGTTCGCTCGCTTCAAAAACGTCGCGCGGTGTATGCCGCCATTGTGATTTCGCGCCCTTGTCGCATCTAGTTAATTTTTAAACAGAAGGAGAGTGCTAATGGACGGGGCTGCAAAGAGTTTAGGGATAAGCTGGAAAACTTGCGAGACGGAACCTTTTTCTTGTCTAGAAGTCTTGTCCGTTTTTGCGATGGCAATACCTCTTTTTTTATTAATAGGAAGACATCTGAGAGTGCCTATTCGACCGCATAACCTTTTTAATCATAATGTATATTGGCATATAGTTTTTACGCATTACCATACCAGTTTCATAGACATATTCTTAAATTACTTTAATTTTTAGGGTTCCGTAGTCCGACAAGGAACCTTTAAAAGATCGTTCAGACCGTCCGTCCTAGTCTGTCACAGCAGAACATCTTCTACGTTTATGGACTGATTTGCATGTAACTTGGTTCGAGGATACTTCACATATAGATCTCATTTTTAAAAATACAAAAAAATAAAATTACCCCTTTTTAAGGGTATCTTCCCATACATGTAAATGGAGTGGTGAATTATTTTTTTGAGTGCACCCCCTTGTGTGGGGTATCGTTGAAAAGGATTATGTAAATAAGGTAGGGTTTTCATACAACACTTTTTTATCAGCTTTACCATTTGCGAGATATATCCCGCCAAAGTCGTTTACACGGTGTCCCCCCCCCCCCTGTAATTTCTAAAGTCTTGGACCTGTAAACTTCAAATCACTCAAGTAAAATAACAGGCGCGGAAACTCTAATTTAAAATTGTTTCGGGTATCCTGCGATGAATACTTTTAAATTATAAATAAAATAAAAATATATACTTTTTTCCAAAAGAACAGTATAAACTATTAACCTGGTATTTAGGTAATTTAGACTTAATTTCTTCCCCCCTGTAAACAGGCAAAACAGCGCGGTGCCAAAAATGACCACGGAACCCTACTTTATGCGTGGTCCGACACGCACTTAGCCGGTTTTCTTTAAAATAATTTTTCCAGACGTCAATATTAAAAGCCATCGGTAATTTGCCACAACAACTATAAAAAACAAATAAAACTCCCATAATTATATTTAAAGATATTTATCTTATACGTTAACCGTAAAAACTTCATAATTAAAATCCAAAAAGAAGAACGTAAAAATCTCCAGAAGTTTTTCACTGAAGTTATTACAGGAATAATAAACGTTATGTTTTGCAAGTAATTTAAATGAGGGAACTTCCTGGAAATAAATTAAGTCTGCGAGTTTAAACAACAATGAGAACGAGGAAAAATATGAAATCAGAAGCGGCACCGAAATATCTATCTCTATGTATCCGCTCGCTCAGTTGTAAAAGAATAGTAAATTATAACTTGTGCTCGTAGCAATAGAAGCCAATCTACACGATGCAATCTTGTGTTATTTCGGACGAGCCATGTCTATGATTGCGGTGGGCGGAAACTCACAATTAGCATAGTAGTTGGGAGAAAATTTGCATCCACAATTTGTAAAGCGAGGTAAAGCAATGAAAACTCATTGCTTTCATTCAAATGTTCTATTTTCAAATAATTAACTTACAATTATGCATTGATATTCAAGTTTTTATAAGATATATTTTTACTCATTGAGAGTCAGTATCACCTGGCCCCATAATTTGCTAAGACAGTGCCAAAAGAATGATGGATTTGACATTTTTATCATGGGACATTTCATCTATAAGCAGAATTGGGTCTTGCCCCAAATAAATCCGAAACCCAAATGAAAATAACAGCATATTTCATAAACGCGTTTGTTAATATTTTTTAATTATCTGTAATATTTAACTTTTAACAAAGGTAAACTTGAAAAAACATTTTTAGTTGAGTAAAGCAAAATGTGACGTCACAGTTTTAAAATGAAAAAATATGTATTATATGAATCGAATCTATAGAATAAACTCTCTCCTTCCATAGATTTTGTATTTTTTTTGAATGAACTGTCAAAAAGAGTTTTTGACAGTTACAAAAGGTACAAAAGTACGTCAATGATTGGTGGTGTCAATTAGCCAAATTGTTAACCTAGTGCTGGCACTACCTTACTTACTTTAGCTAACCTAGGTAAGCATAATCTATTTTCATTCTTCGCTCAAACGTCAAGTGGCAGCACATCAGACTAGCCACTTTTATTGCAAAATCGCCCTTACCAATTTAATCTTAAAACCGCCTCTATTGCCTAAGTAATAAAAGTTGTTTAAGTAGTTCAAATGGGTTACCTGACGTGCTGCTGACTGTACATACAACGGTATCTAACTGCCGTACTCGAGACGTGAATTTTTAATCTATAATTAAGTCTCGTACTGTCACTTTCTTTGTCAATAAAATAGAACAGGACGGCATGAGATTTAATGAAGGATTAACTTTAATTGACGTCACTGAGAACAGCAGTTAGTATATTTAGGTTTTTTAGATCTTAAAATGTTTGAGCTTTTCCAAATGAGTTTAGAACTTTTTTATTCCTATGTGTCGTTTTTTTTTGGATAATAATGTTCCTTTTATTAGGCAGTAGAATGGTTAGTAAACAAGCTCATTCTTTTACGAGGTTTATGGGAGTTTTGATACTTATGAAGAAATTATTTGAGTTTGGGCTGAATTTTGATGGCTTTACTAAAAAACTGTTTTCGCTCGTAAAAGCAACCTAATCTCATTTAAGCAACTTATAATGAAAGTTGAAAGAACAAGAATGAACAGCAGAAGCAATAGATACTTACTCATAAAAGTAGTTTTTTTTCGACTGAACTACAAAACTAGTGTTTACTTTAAAAAAAGATAAAAAATAGATAAATCACAGAGATCAGACTACACCAAGACTAAACCTTATTTACCTCTCAGGAAACTATCTAGACTAACTAAAGGTTCAGTCTACGAGAGTTTCATTCACCGATTTGTACAAACATATAAATCACAGCTTTAATATGTGTGTCTGTTACAAAACTAGTAGAGTTTTCACAGATTTTGACAGTCAGAAATGATCAATCTCCGAAATAATGCTTCCCCGACCAGATTCATGCAATGATCGCGCCAACAAATTAAATTATATTTCGTAACTACATGCTTGCTTCTATTTCATACAGGCAAGACCTTGTGTGTCGACAAACTAGTCAGTTAATTAAGTTGTTGCAAAATGATGTTGCAAATGAGAACAAAATACCTTAGAACCTTTAGACGGTGATAAAGCGTCGATCGTAAAAAGGTCTTACAGGGTTGATTTTATGGGTAAAGAAAAAAAACATACAGATTTCGTATTGTAATTCCCTAAAATTTTGTAAGTAAATGTTAGTAAAGACACATTTCCTTGCTAGTCCCAAATTTTCTATTAATTTACCCTTCACATTTTGGGTCACCAAAATAACTTTGAAGCGTATGATCTTCCTTAATTAGGTAAGTGCCAAGGTTATTTTTGACTATGTTCAAGGTTAACCTTAACATTGTCAAACAACCATCAAAATAAGGACCTAAAACAATTAATGACCCGCTGGGGCCTGTTTATATGCCTGGTGACTTTAGAAGAAACCACAGCATAAAATGAAAAGAAATAAGAGTATAGACGGATTATGGCAAAACAAAATGGAACTGGGCACTAGTGCAAGTTATCGTTTGTATTATTATGTATGCAAAAATGAATCCAAGATTCTGGTCGGTGATAAAATAATTATGCAACCCCGACCAGAATCTTGGATTCATTTTTACGATTAAGTAGATACTGGGTCGCGTTAGAAAGTGTAACGTTGAAAGAAAGCCTATATTTTTGACAAGAAAATATAGATGCCCGTGATTCGCCCTATGAAGTATTTCCACAGCGAAAACAACCCATGCGAACTATGAAAACAACTTTTATTACGTAGAGAATAGAGGCGGTCTCAAAGTCAAAGTGGTAATCTGATGTGCTGCCGACTGTTATAGTTTGCAATGCTGGTGACATGCATGACGTCAGCCCCAAAGAGAGCCCTTTTTGAGACCTGACTGCATGGAGATTTTCTGTCAAAATACGTGCCTACTGTTTTCGTTATGCTTTGACGAACCAACGTAGACACAGACAAAAACTTCCTAACAAAATTAAATTAAACAAAGGGAAGCCTGGGGCCGCAAACTTTCTCTTAAACACCCATTCTTGGTTTTATTTAGCAGAAAATAACAAATTTCGCGGCAAATATAGGGTATTATTATATTATCAACAACCTTTGTACGTCGTAATATTATTGTAATATTCTTGAGCGCCAAGCTGAATTCTTTGCGAGTGCCTGGATCCCTTATTTTGTTTAAAAAAACAATGTATTTTTGTTGATTGTGCTACAAAACGGTTAGGTATTGTGCGAAATAAAAGAACATGAATTATATTTCGATGAATATATCTTTTACATTAGTCAAATTCCGTCAGTTTCCTTGCTAATTGTTTTTCTTTTGTATGGTGTGCAATATAGATGGATAACTCTTGATTGCACACCATAATAGAATAAATAGAAAACAGTTTCTTCGCATTTTTGAAGAAAATTCAAAACATTTTTTAATATTGTTTATTTACATTTAACTAAAGTATGTAGGTACCATTTTGTTCGATAACTTTTTACCATCTTGTAGGTAGGGACATGATCCTATTGCTATATAAATTTTGGGGCTTCTGATCAGAATACCGCGACAAGTGGTTCTGGCAGTCCTTTCGTGATGTTAACCTGACACTGCCTAGAGAATTCTGAAGAGAGCGAAACAGGTGGAAATCTGAAGGTGCAAGGTCAGGACTATACGGCGGATGCATTAACACCTACCAGCCAAACTCTCTTAATTTTTGCTGAGTGGCTAAAGATGTATGAGGTCTAGCGTTATCATGATTAAAAACCACACCCCTTCTGTTGATTCATTTCGGCCGCTTTCTCTTAACTTCTTGCTTTAATCTCATCAGTTGTTCGCAGTAGAGTTTAGAATCGATGGTCATGCCTGGTGCTAACAGCTCATAATGAATAATGCCCTTCCAATACCACCACACACACAGCATCATTTTGTTGCGAGTTAACCCGGGTTTCGCCACAGTCTGAAGCCTGACCGGCCTTTGACTACGACCTTTTTCGCACGTTCTTGTCATACGTGATCCACTTTTCATCACCAGTTCTTCAAAAATGGTTCGGTTCCATTACTTCGTAATAAAGAATCACAAACGAGTACACAGTTCATTAGGTTTCTTTCAGTGAGCTCGTGGGGTACCCCACATATTGAGCTTTTTTTAAGTGTATCTAGTTTTTTTCAAATGCGTCAAAACTATTTTGTGGTCAATTCCTAGTTCTTCAGCTACGTCGTAACTACTGATATGCCGATCTTGCTCATTTTTTTCAAAAATGGCAATAACTTTATCCGTGTTAGGGCGACCAGCAGGCTGATTATGTAACTCTGAATAAAATTCTTTCAATTAATGTTTGATTGCTAACAGAGACAAATTTCTATCGACCAAATGCGATTACGTAAAAATTATTTAGTGAGTTTGGTTCTATTGCTATCGATAAAACACTAGCATGAAGTTGCGCCGAAATGCCGATAATGCGATTTATTTCAGAAGTAAGTGTTGCGGTGCAGTGCCATGTAATAAGGAACGTTTTTAATTTACCAATGCTTTACTTCATTTGATGTTTTGATAGTGTAGTTGTCAGTCCGACAATACAATAAAATACAACAAATTCAAGATTTAAAATCTTGTAAAAAGTGTTAAGTAAGTACATTTTGTATATTTGTGCGTTTTTTCAACTAATCATTCACGTCACGAAGATTATGGTAACTTGTTTTTACATACTTTCCGATTATGGTGCCGCAACAAGAGGAGCCGCATTGACTCACGTAAAACCGACAAACCCAATAAAACAGGAGGCCCGGAGGCCCAGGAGGTATTGTTAAAATGCCTGGAGGTGAAGCTAGAGAGTTGTTAGTACTTTTAAGCACTCACTATCTAACGTGCCCTTCACTTTTGTATCAGGGGTTAAAATACAATATATTATCATCAAGCGTGGTCCTTTAAGGAGTAGGCAAAAAGTATAGGGCGTATAATACAAGCCTTATAAGTAAACAACCACTTAGGGTATGGTTCATGGTTTGTACGTTTATGTAATACTAGCGGTTCCCCGCGACTTCGTTCGCGTAAATTTAAGATTTCCTGTGGGCATTGTTAGGAGCGGAGTATTTTTTTAAACTGTAATATCTTTTAAGATAAGAATCAAAACGCGTGTGAATAATAATCATAATATAATAATAAAACGTTTATTTCAGATTCTGCACATGTCTTTGTATCCAGTGCTTAAAGATGGAACATGATGGCCTATCTCTGGTAACCATCAGAATGCTGTTGGGGCTCCGCCGTATCCTAGCAAACATCGACGACGTCCGCTTCCGAATGATAGCGTAGAAGTCATCCACATGAGCTTCAGCGAATATCGACGACGCACTGCAGAACCTAGGTAGCCCCATCAGCATCCTGAAGGCATTATTGTACTGGACACAGAGAGCGTTATAGGTCCTCTGCGTGTTAGTACACCACAGGCTGCAGGAGTAAAATGTCTGGCAGAATGCCTTAAAGAGAGTAATTTTGACGTCTCTTGTACACCTGGCAAACCTGCGAGCGAGCATGTTACATCGGACCGCTAACGCCCTCCTCTCACGTTCTATGTCACAGTCATCAGATAGATTTTCAGTAACAACATGTCCCAGGTATTTAAATTGACTAACTCTCCTCAGTTCAGTATTTAGGAGTTTTACTGGAGGTGCAGGAATCGACTTCCTAGTACCTAAACGAAAAACCATTAGCTCACTTTTTTTAACATTATAGAGAAGTCCATGTTTGGAAACATACTTTTCACACACTGACAGTAATTTACACAGACCATTCGCCGTGGGGCACAGCAACACCATGTCGTCTGCGTAACTAATGCTGTTGACCATGAGACCGTCTATTGAGCAGCCGACCCTGGTGTTGCTGAGCTCCACGATAAGATCAATAACATAAAGGCGGAAAAGAGCGGGAGACGACAAACCACCCTGTCTTACCCCACATTCGAGGACATATTCGTCAGACAACGCTCCAGACCACCTGACCTGGTTAATTTGATTACCATACCAGTCTGAAAAGTGGCAATTAGTTCAGGTGGTAACGCTTTGTCAGATAGTTTCGACCATAATAACTTATAATTAACCAGGTCAAATGCCTTGGACAGATCCAGGAAAGCAGCATACACAGGCGTCCCCCTCTGAGTATAGTACCTGACAGTATGCTTAAGCGAAAATAAATAATATGAACATATTAATTATAACGGTCCCCCGCGACTTCGTCCGTGCTTTTTGATTTAACTGCTTCCCCGTTGATTTCTAGGTATGTGAAATGCATGATACCTTCATGCATTTTATAGCTCATACAATGCGTTCCCCGAGAAATAAGCTATCTAAAACAAAATATTTTTTTCAAATCGGCTCAGCAGTTCTTATGATTAGCATGTATAAACAAAAAAAATAATTCCTCTGTTTTACCAGTTATAATGTGAGATATGGTGCAACCGACCCTAACCTCTTTATAATATTAGTATAGAAAAAATAGCAGTCCCGAGGACTTCATGCGCACCTATTGATTTTACTCCATTTCTGAAAGACAAAACGTGATTTTTTTAAATTACCTATCTTATAGCCTTGCTAGATACGTTGTACCTTACACAAAGGTTTTTTTTTTTAAATCGGACCATGAATAGGTAATTCTGATCTGAGATAAGTGCATTCAAACAATCAATTAGACAAAGGTCAAGAAGAAATCAGCAATGTTAAAATACTATTCTGGTCACCACCGCCTTACCACGATGGCCAAAGAAAAAGCATTGCGTCTTGTCGTATTGTGTGTGCAAGCGAAGCGACAATAGGTGAGTGTAGTAAGGGAGGCGGCAGAGATATCTTTGCTTGAACTTCAATTTCAAAACATCATACGTCCTAGTAAATACCTACTTACTTATTAAGTTATTGGAAAAAACTCAAGCTGACCCGCGAGTTAAATACGTACAGCGCCATCTATTATAATATTTTGTTGCGTCTTTTAATTTATATTCGACTACATTATCCTGCACATTTCAATTTTTCTGCATGACTTATAGGTATGACTGGGGGAGAATACTTTTAGCATTGAGTCCACCTTTTGTTCACTGTTTTAAGTGCAATTAAGTTTTTAAATAAAAAAAATAATCTATTGACGATATAGCAAAAGGCCAACTTTGCTGCCGTCCTAACTTCGATACAATATTATATTACTCGTGATATTTTTTTAATGGTATGTCCGATTTGAATAATTCAAAAAGTTATTTACAGGTACTGATATAGCCTTGAATATGATGTGATTTATTTGGATAATAACGACATACTGGAACTGTGGCTTTCTTTTTGCCGCCGCAAAAATTTCATATTTTTACCTAAAAAAGGAGTTATTGTGACTTAACTGTTATAGTTAGACATATGTTATTGCTGACTTTACTGTAGATAATGATGTCTTCTACAAAACTGTAGAACATTACTTTGCTCTATTGTCAACAGTTTTCGCAGCGTTCGCAATTTAATGATTTTCCTTTTACACCTTTGGTTACATAATCGAAGTTTTCATACGGAACCCTAACTTTTTTGATAATGTAATATAGCCTATGTCCATCGCAGATAATGCAGGATTCTAATGGTGGAAGAATTTTTCAAATCGGTTCAGTAGTTTCGGAGCCTATTCGTTGCAAATAAACAAACAAACAAACAAATCTTTCCTCTTTATAATATTAGTATAGATAATATTAGTATAGATACGATAAATAGGTTGAAAATATTATTTAATTTTCAGCAATCTCTGAGCATCTGACGAGCCGCCACCTTCTGCTGCTTTAGGTAGTACAACTATAATTTCGCAAATTTTTTTTAGATCGCAATAAAACCTTGCCGGGCTGGGCCTAAGAGCGGCTAATCTCAGTCGAGGGGCGGTTATTGGATGAAATTGCTGACTTGGTTTCGGCAATTATATGGCCATAGCGTGGTAGGGTGCTGTTGCAAACTCATCTAAGTACCAGCAGCACGGCCTAAGTGGTGCAGTGGTATTTTTTTAATGATAATAAATTTATTTTAATGTTCACTTCTGTTTTATTTAAGACCTTGATTATGTATGATTGATTACACAAAAGCAACTGATGTTTAATGAGGGAATTTCAATCATCAAACGTAAATAATAAAACAGTGTTTTTGCATTGTTGTTCTTTGTACGCCACCACGATTATATCGACCTAGTGGTTGACTGGTACAAAATGCCTTAAGGTAAACGCGCATTGATCCGCGCTGCGTACTACCCGCCGGAATCGCCGAAGTCGCAGGAGCCGCACGCGCTGCACTCGCCTTTCGCGCCGCAGTCATCGCATTAAAATCCTTATATGAAATTGTATCTTATAAATGCGCGTTCACCTTAAATTGGCCATTTGTACCACTTGTTTGTGCAATATATAATAAATAAGTTCCAATAGTTAGTACATTTTAAGATTTCGTTAAAAAAGAAGAAAAGAACAAATAAATTAGCCAAAAACTACACGTTTCAATAATAAGAAATAGAGTCTGCATTGTTTTGATTGCAATAGGAATTGTTGCAAATCTATGTTGTCAGTTTGATTGCAACAAACTTACGTAATCGGTGTTTCATACAAGTAATTTCTATCGATACGTCAAATTTCGGTTTCAATTGCAATGTCACAATGGTAGCAACTGAAACTGTCAAATGGTGCATCCATAATCGCAAAAAGAAAAATTTCATTAATTTCAAACGATTTCAATCAAGAATTGTTAGCAACAGAGTTAGGTAATCAGCCTGCTTGTCCCAGCAGTGAAACCTATATAGGCTGACTTTACTATACTTATATTCTTAATTTTCAGTCTAGAATCACAAGGTTTACGTATTTCCTCTGATTACATTACATCCTTCTAGATGTTTTACGATATAAAAAAACCCTTCCAAATAATCTTTCCTAGTTACTTATTACTGAAATTCCAAGTTCCAAAAGACGCAAAGCCTAAATTAATAATTACCAAACTTCACCTACTAAAGAATATTAAAGTTTCTGAGTGCGTATCACGTAGAAAACTTGGAAAATTCGCGAAACTTACTCATATCGGCAAAACCCACATTCCCCTATGGATTTGGTATATTCTTAAGATATCATTAGATTGATTTTTAGCTTATAATATGATAGAATATCCCCTTTAAGAATAGTAATGTACCCACCTACATAATACAAAGCAAATAATAATAATAATGTCCTCCTAGCCGATTTCGACTACGGCGGCCTATCTCAACAGAGATTAGGCAACTGCGCAGGCCATATTATAGTGCACAAGTGAGTGCGCAATACACAGGTGCACTCTCTGTTACTTCACTCTCATAATTCGGTGAGACGGCAGTCCGGCATGACCGTAGAGAGATCAGGCGCAGGACCAACGGCTTAAAGTGCTTTCCGAGGCACGGGGGTGTTAACACCACCAACTTCCGGAGCTGTGCCTAAGCAATTTCAAGACAGAAAAACACAAACACTCGGCTCGACCCGGGATTCGAACCCGTAACCTCGTGGATAATACCCAGCGTGCTGACCACTAGACCAACGAGGCAGTCAAAGACAAACAAAACAAAAGTCAGACAAAAGCAAATATATGTATAAAGTAATGAGAATACATTTCAATATCAGAAAGTTGGATTAGATTAACCACAGAAAAGCAATTTACCAGGGCATCTTGTAAGCCTTTTAGAAATATTTTTTTCTAGAAAGCTAAATAATTAATTTACCACGAGCTTGAGGTATCAATATGTAACCTTTTTAGTAAGCAGGTTCGCTCTACTTTTCAGCAGAAAATTCTAAAAAGGTTACAGGCACTCCACTTTTTTTCACACAAGATTTTCTTTGGCTGCCTGTTCTGTAGCTCTGTCTTCAGCTCCAAATTAAGTATTTCAATTATCGACATGTGCCGATAGCTATTAGGTCCAGTAGAAGGCACACTAAGAGCCTCTTTTCCTAAAACAAAATGTCTCTGCGAATATTTATCAAGTAAAAACAAAATGATTCCCCATTACGTGTTCAGCTTCAGACGTTTTAAGGGTCGGGCGCCTCATTTGACCGGTTTTAAGCGTTATTTTTTAAATAATTTTCTGTTATATGTTTAAATTAGGATATGGTGAGTTTTTTTTGTATGATTTTTTAACTGGCAACGATGCGAACTTGACGATGATGTAAATAATACTTAAATTGTGTATTTTTTACATCATTGTCATTCCTGCAGCTGTCTACTCAAGGACAAATACCTCCCTTTACTTAATTTCAAATAACTACTATGACTGTCGCAGAACCGACGGGCGTTGGAGTAGGAAGGTTCTCGAATGGAGACCACGTCTCAGGAAACGTAGTGTTGGACGCTCCCCTGCTAGATGGACCGATGATCTGAGGAAGGTGGCCGGTGGTGGCTGGATGCGAGAAGCGGAGGACCGTGAAAGTTGGCGCCGTCGTGGAGAGGCCTTTGTCCAGCAGTAGACTGCAATAGGCTGATATGAAAACTACTATGAAGACAACTTTTTTCAGAAATCATTTGTTTTTAAACTTTGTTACCTGACGACTGTTGCTTGTTGGTCTAGGGGTTAGTACGCTGGCTTTTCCAAGAGGTCCCGGGCCAAGTTTCTGGGTTTTCTGTCTTGAAATAACACCGAGATAGCTAGGTGTCAAGAAGTTGAGTCAGGAGTGATCCGAGCTTAGAAAAGCACGTTAAGCTGTGGGTACAGCACCTGATCTTTCTCCGGTGATGTCGGATTGCCGTCTCACTGAACTCTGGAAGTGAAAGAACAGTGTGTATTGCACAATTACTTGTCCACCATCATATATCCTGTACAGCTCGTTAATCTATTTTAAGATGGTCTGCCGTGGCCGGAATTTGGCTAGTAGAAGGACATTATTACAGTCCGAAAAGTTCAAGCTTGACCTTCCTGCGGAGTGAATGTTGCCAGATGACCATTTTGATTTCCCCCCAAACTTCACTCGGAATCCCCCCAAATTAATACCGTTTGTATTTAAAGAGCCTTTCCACTGGTGGATATATACTACTAGGTCCTACCACAGATTATATAATAGGTACTACTGTCAATGAAATGTCAATTTTGTTGTCAATTTTTATTTCATGCGTTAATTGGTATAGGCGAAGGTGCGGTTTATGTACAAAGAAAGAGAAAAAATATTTAAAATTTTTCTCTAAATCGGAGGCCTGAAAAATATATTAATTATGCAGAAAGGCTAGTTTTTGTGAACTCTTTTGGGGAGATTCCCATCCCCATCAACGTGCTGGGGGCGAGGCGTGCTAGATGTCAGCGGGGCCGGCGGCGTTGTATGCGATTGGTGCTACGACGAATTTTTGTAAGTGCTTTGTACACCAGTGAGTTGGTAAGAGCATTCGCCCGGATAACAAAAGGACGTGGGTTCGAGTCCCACCGGATGACACAGTCGATTATTTTTTGTGAGCGAAAGGACTTGTCCTCTTTTTGTATGGAGGCTGGTTTTTTATTCCAAGATATCACCAACCACCAATAAACTATATTAATCTTTGAGCTACAAAAATATGAAACACGTAACCATAGAAATCAGAATTTTAAACGCCTTCATTTTAAAGAAAAAATAGTTTTTGTAATGAGGCATCATCCATTGATCACTAACTTGTATTTTTGGCTGTATGGCTATGCGCCATTGCCTTTCCACTAGTGGATATATACCTAGTAAGGTACTACCACAGATTATATAATAGGTACTACTGTCAATGAAATGTCAATTTTGTTGTCAATTTTTATTTCAAGCGTTAATTGGTATAGGCGAAGGTGCGGTTTATGTACAGACAAAGAGAAAAAATAATTAAAATTTTTCTCTAAATCGGAGGCCTTAAAAAATATATCAATTATGCAGAAAGGCTAGTTTTTGTGAACTCTTTTGGAGAGATTCCCATCCCCATCAACGTGCTGGGGGTAGCGATGGGCGATTGTTCGAAAAAAAAATAATCGAATGAATTGACAATCGACAATTCGAACTATCGAATGTCGATTTAGTAATTCGGAAAAAAAATAATCGAATAATAATCGACAATCGAATGATAATCTATACTCGGCCCTTCGATGCATTCGATTGGATTGCCGCGACTGTGCAAACAGCGAATGAATGATTAATCGACGCGACGAATGACGATTCATTCGTTAGCCTAGTTCTGCGCACCGCACGCTCCGGTATTGCTCGCCGAATAATCGAATGATAATCGAATGACTGCGGTTGCTTATCGAATACAGAGACCATTCGAATAATTTGATTAATTTAGTAATAATCGCCCATCGCTAGCTGGGGGCGAGGCGTGCTAGATGTCAGCGGGGCCGGCGGCGTTGTGGGGTAGAGGATTACCTATGACAGTTGTATGCGATTGGTGCTACCTCGCCCCCCACACAAATTTCACCCCGCAGGAGGTCGCAATTTTTAAGAAATTAAATCAAATTTCGCTCACAAAAATGAATCGCCTGTGTTATCCGGTGGGACTCGAACCCACGTCCCTTCGCTATCCGCGCGAATGCTCTCACCAACTGAGCTACGGAGGACGTTAGTCAGTCGACGAATTTTTGTAAGTGCTTTGTACGCCAGTGAGTTGGTAAGAGCATTCGCCCGGATAACAAAGAGACGTGGGTTCGAGTCCCACCGGATGACACAGTCCATTATTTTTTGTGAGCGAAATTTGATTTAATTTTGTAAAATAAAGTATTGCCTGTCGAATAGTGCGCTGTCTCCTTAACCACTTTACTGAATGGTTCCTGAAATGCATTAGTTCCACCAAGTTTTAAGCCGTGATTACTTTCTGCTCTTATTGAATTCTAGGAACTAACAAATGTCTGGGGCTTTTATTCCATTTAACATCCACTATACTTTAACGACTTATAGTTCATTTATTTTTATTTTTACTTTAGGGGGCTACAGAATTTTGTCAGAAAGACAATTTATAGGAAAGATGTATTTATTTATACCTATCTACAGGTATGGTTGATCTAAGTTATTAAATAAAATAAATAAGTCAGCCTATTAGATCCCACTGCTGGGAAAAAGCCTCACCTCAACTATGAGGAGGAACGAGCCATACTTCACCACGCGGGCTCAGTGCGGATTGGTGGAGGGGTGTATGTAAGGCAAGTGACAAACCTTACTGTCAGAAGTTATCAAGCCGCCCTAGGGCCTCTGACTAGGCTTAACGACTAATACCACAGATATTAGCCGGGACCAACTGCTTAACGTGCCTTCCGAAGCACGGAGATGCTTGTCATGGATGTCACTTAAATGGTCGGAATGGTCACCCATCCAATCACGACCGCGCCGTGGGTTGCTTAACTTTTGGTATCACTACCAAAGGGCTGCCGCCACTGCGCCACAAGCACCGATCTAAGTTATTACGACTAAATATTGCATTTAGACTTTTACTACATCATTGCTTTTATGAACAATTTTACATGTGAAAATGTTTCCAGTTGCAATTCAATTTTAACGTTCCTTTTAACACGGGTTAATAGTTTGTTATGCGAGTTACTCGCACCCACGTCAAGGTGAAATTTTAATATTTATATTGATCCCCAAAAAAATCTTTTATGAATATGATACGTCGTGCCTTTTTTTAAAACTGATGCCAGTAAACGATTATCGTTTGAAATGATCCCAACAGATTTTTTTCAGAGTATTTTTTATTTAGATAGGAAAATAACTTTTAAAACTATGAAGAAATTTATTTTGTGAAGGTGAAGTCGCTTGGTGATGTTGAAAAATGTCCATAATTTTTCATTTTTTATAATCGACAAAATTATATAGGTAATAAGTATTTATTTGTTTATTACACTTATTCTACTTTTGCACCAAACTCCCCCTTCCTGTGAATGATTATGTTCCTTTACCAAAAGGTTTTCAAAATGCTTTATTAAACACTTATTGCTAAAAAGAAATACAAATCAAAAGAAAACTAAAAACTAAACTTTTTACACACCAGTATGCCAGGTATTTTATTAATTGGTAAAAAAAACGTATAAATGAAATACCTGACTTAGGGTCGCTGTCCCAAAGGTTATCTGGAAGAGATCGCTTAAAGCGATAAGACCGCCTACACTGTTCATCTTTCTGTGTAAATCGCTGTACTTACTGTATTTTTTTGTTATGGTGTGTAATAAAATAAAGAGTTATCTATGTATTTAAAATTATAAGACTAAGAAGATCACAATCGTATAACCACTGACAGTGTATTCGTTTAAAAAAGAGGTAGACCTGTCATCTCGTACTGCACGGCGATTTGAATTTGATGCTTCGACCACGCGTTCTTTTACGTGTCAAAGGTCATATTTGAATGCAAAATTGTGCAAATTACACAATTTGAGGCAATCAATTTCCGCGCGCCAATGACTCATCTAACCTCTTTTTTAATGCACTATCATTGCGTATAACTAATTAAATATCGATTTTCAAGCACAGCACTAGCATCACTATAGATTCTAGAACCTCTTTAACTGTATTACTAAACAAAATATATCATAAGCGAAGTTTTTTAACGAGTACACAAATTTTGGGCGACTCGTTCTCTGAAGCCTTACTCCGGTTGACGAAGTCCGTACTTTCAAATGTAGCCGTTCCTTTCACTCACGACAGAATGACATCGCGAACGAGCGTGATGGCTAGACTCGAAAATACGGATCATTAACAGGAGTAAGGCCTCTGAACAATGGCAGGATCGACAACTTTTAGGTAAGTTACAAATATAAATGGTTCTCTGCTATATTTCTGGGAAGAACAACCTTTGTTATATCAAGGGTTGTTTGAAACACTCATGTTAAGGGTACAGTGATGTACAACAAGCAATGAAATGTATACAAATAAGTTTTTACACCATTGTAATAACGCCTCAAATCGAATGCAGATGTAATACATATTGATGCTCGTGACTGTACAGTTGCCAGCCAGTAGACTAACATTTTTGTGACCCTTATTACAACGGCATAAATATTATTTAGCCACAGAATATTCAGAGTATTCAGCGTATTATTATAAGAATACGTGTTTGTGAAAGATATAATCATTGTGTGTGTCTTCAGCTATGTATTAAGTAGTTAACCAACCTACTGGTAGGATTTTTTTTAAGTTACTGCTCCCAGGCACGGCACAGAGCTATTCTTGGTCTTGTTTTCTTAATAAATTGAAGTCAAACAATTTGATTGAAATAATCATCTGTTGTTATAAGATTCGGTAGGGAATTGTAAAAAATCGACTAGTCTGAGCTGTATATAAAATTGATTCTGTGCATCAAAAGGTCTGCTCTTTTAGCCACTAAAGACTTTTATTTATTTATTCATTTATTGCAACATAAATGATGATGATGACTTAAATAATGGCCTCTGATAAAATCTGCATTAAGCCAGAATCGAATATTGAGAAGGTACTTATTTATTTTATACTTAACTAATCTAACACCATGTTCTCCAAAAAGCCGTGCCTAAGCTTAATTGAGCAGCACTAAATTTTGAAGATTAACCGTGTGGCAAAGTTACCTGCACAAGTTCGGGTTAGTACACAATTTGTGTTTAGTGACTAGGAACTGGTAGCAAGACCACGCATACCTTGTTACATCAGTCCGAATATGTTTATTCTTTTTTGGAAGCTAAAATCGTTTTTTCGTGCCAGTACTTTAACATCGTTCTCAGTCTGACTTTAATTTTGTTAACGAAAAGTGAAATACGATGGATTTGTAGTTTTTTTTAAATATTTGCATAATTAAGCAAAAGTAACTGTACGTAGCATCAGATTTTTTTAAAGATTTCGATCATGACCCTATAGTATAAGTTAAAGGTATGGATGGCCATACTAACACCATGTTGTTCTATCCATGGCCACTTAGGCGCCAAGTAGGTACCTAATTGTAGAAAGCCATCAGACCACAAGCTGCTGGCTGCATTGTTACCAAGAATTCCTTTATAATACTGATTCCCACTCTAGCCGGTTCAAACCGAATACCAGAGTACCGATATTGCACATCACTAGTCAAGGTAGATCAGCCCCTGGCACTAGTTAGCCGGTTCGCGAGCAGATTAACAACTTCGCTCCGACTCTACCTACACTTTACTCGTTTTGCATGTTATTATGATATCTTCATAATATACGTATAAAAAAATATATTGCGTGCCGCTATATTCGAAAACTTATAGATTCAGTTCCAGTAGACAACATGCAATATATTCTATAGTGAAGTTCGCTATCGCTAACAAAATGTTTCATACAAGTTGACACTGGCATAGGTCATCGAAACCTCACGTGACTCTTGCTAAACATATTTTGACATTTCGTTGGCGAAAGCGAAGTTCGATAAAGAATAGATGGCATCTTGTTTAAGGGCCCTGATTAGATAGAAAATATTGTATTATTAGGTATTCTAAAGACAAGAAAAATCATTTTTGGCAGGTGACAAGTTTTGGAAGGCCGGTTTCTGAGTATTTGTGTCTTGAATGGTGGTGTTGACACTTCGAGCCTCGGAAAGCACGTTAAGCTGTTGGTCTTGCGCCTAATCTCTCTTCGGTCAGGTCAGATTAACATTTCACCGAACTATAAGAGAGAAGATATAGAGAGTGCACCTATGTGTTGCTTAGGTATACACTTATGCACTGTTATATCTCTTGCGTACCAGGTTGACCTTGTGGAGATTGGCTGCCGTAGCCGTCACTCGAAAGAAGAATACATTGCAGTAGCTTTGACTTCATTTTGCTGTTAAAAATCTTATAGCAAACTAACTTTTTGTAGGCAGATTTATCGTCGAACTATTTGTTAATTAGTTTTGTTCCTGAGCTCAGATTGTCTAGCAAATACATCGAAATACTTGAAACTTTACTACGAACTCGAAACAAACACTCAATCACGGTGAAACAACAGTTTGTGAGATTCTAGAGCCTGTTTCTGATGTTTTTAGATAATAGTGTTGGGTATGACTTTCTTCTTTCTGGTCGTTCCCTCAATGCTGAGGATCGTGACTGTATGTCAATTTTCTCCACTCAGTCCGGTTCTGCGCCATATGTACCGCTCCCTGTATCTGGCCTCCAGTTACCTCCTTGAGTTGGTCCACCCATCTAGCTGGCGCTCTTCCTCTATATTTATGACTTTAGAGGGACTCAATATGTTTTTAGATCCAGTGTTATTCCGGTTGTGCACTCGCACGTGAAAGCCCAGGGTCCCCTTTAGACCATAATCCAGGATCTGGTAGATCTGGTAATTACAGTGGAGCGACTGTTATCTGACCTCCGTGACCTTGTTACCAGGGGAAACTGACCAGTTTGGATCATAGCTACACATTCAGTCGCCTGTATAAGTTTTCGGTGCAGGTTTCCTCACGATGTGTTCCCTCAACAAATTTAATAAATAAATTTTGCCATCTAGGACCCTGTTTTTGTGTACTTTTGAAGTTACTGACTGGCAGATTTTCAAATATTAGTGAAGTTATGAATGTTCAGATATTAATGGTAACTTGTAATGTATGGAACTTAGTTAAGTTTAAAACTGATTATTTGATCACCTTGTCTGCCACAAAATATCTGACGGTGACTGTAATATTCCTACTGTAGTCAAGAACTAACTCAATCGTAAGTCACACGTAGGCAGATACGAAACTCAATGAGGATACATAAGAATAAGTACGTAATCACGGTAAATATTTTAAGTTATTACCCAGAGAGGGTTAAGAGGAGTCTGAAGGAGTTATAGCCCGTCACTAGCAGAGCCTGTCAGGACCCATTCAAAACAATCGCTTTCCGTGGAGAGGTTGGTGTTCATTAATTTTGTATTTTATTCAAGATACTTGAGCCCTCTTATTGTCTGGTAGGAATAAAAATAGACAGGATTTTGTTTTTCGAAAACCCTTTTGATGTTTTGATTGACGAGAAATCTTGAATACAGTGTCATATTTCAGTTAGTAATTTGATTCTTTTTGATGTAAGTACGAAACATCTGTGTCACTGGATTATAATGTCCGCATTTAATTTTGCCATCGCACTCGTTAAAAACTGTCTTATATTTTAAAAGTTCCCTATCCTCGTACTACTCCCGACCTAATGATAAAAGAACTTTCGTCGTTACCAAAGGAAGACGGTCAAACAATTTATGAGTGCAAAATACTTTCTTGAAAATATGCACAGAAATCGCTTGAGCTAAAAAATAATTATAAATTATGCTGGCTTCTCTTAACTCATGGTAAATGCAAACAATAACTCCGGATACTTTTCGTGTGTTTTTTGTTTTTTGTGTTTTCGTATGTTTTCCTAACTATCGATGAAATCAAACGCCGGCTGACTGCCGCAGCAAGCACTTACAAAAACTCGTTAAGTATCTTACGTCATGTGCAGCTTGTTGGGAGATACCCGCCTGGAATACTGAAAGGTCGTGGGTTCGTGACCCGTCTAAAGAAGATAGATGATTTTTTTAATGTAATATTAGATTTCGAAAAATTTCCAAGTATTTAATTACTTAAAGTATAAAACCTTTTTATTTAATCCGTGTCTCAGAACCAAAATAATACATACCCGTAGCGCTTGTTTTATGAATAAAGCTAATAGCCCATTGAATGAATCGCTCAAAGGGGGTTCTAGAGTGCGTGAGCGGGATCGTAAGTTTTTTTTCGGAAACATGTTCATAAACATACTAAAAGTCCTGAGCACTAGGAGAACTGGCGGAGTGGATGGAAGGGGGGGAAAGGGCCAATTCTTGTGTTTTTCGCTTATAATATCTCAAAATTGGTGCGTTCTAGAGATAAACTTCCAAAAAAAAGTTAAAAGACCATAAAATTATCTACAAATTGTATAAAGAACATTTTTAAAATGTCCTACCGTTTTCGAGTTACACCTTTTCAAAAATGAGTTTTTTAAACTTATTAGCTGCTGGTTTATAACTTATTATTATTAACTTATTTGTTGAAACCATTTATTATTATTATTATTTATTAGCTGGCCCGGCAGACGTCATCCTGACCAGTAAATACACCCTACATCAGGCATGTCAAAAATGCGGCCAGCGGGCCGCATGCGGCCCTCTACGTATTTGTCTGCGGCCCAATCCAATATTAACAACAGCCTCCAGTTGCAGCCCGCAAACACGAACTACTGTTGTAACTTTTTGGATCATTATTAAAAACAATCTTTATTTTTTTGTACTACAATCCTAATTCGTTTTATTTCTTTGTGTCTGGGTTTTGCGGCCCATTGACTCCACGACCTGTATGCATTTGGCCCACCAGTGACTTTGAGTTTGACATGCCTGCCCTACACCTACCCTATCCCTACTCTATCCCTACCCTACCCCTACCATACCCTACCCCTACACTACATCTACACTATTTAATCTACATCGGATCATCAGGTTGTTTATAAATTTGTTGTCTCACATGACCCTTCATTCTTTTAGCTTGGGAGGGTCCTGTTTCTTCCTCTGTCATTTGTTCATCCTCATTGGTAGGCGTTTCTTGAAGCTCTTCATCATCATTATCGTCTTCTTCATTAAAAGATACGCCGTTGAGGCATTTTCCTTCACAATGAAGGCATGCCGCTGAACAATTTAACATTGCTTTTCTGCATCCACATTTGCCACTGCTACAATCTTTTGTGCAGCGGCAAAATATTGTTTGTAGTAGTGTCACGAGGGCTGTTGCGTCTTCAGTTTTTATGGGCTCAAGTATATTTTGTGTAGATTTCCATCCCCACATTCTGAAGGCAGCTCGTTTCCGAGCCACTGCTGCACTTGGTAGTAGGTGCGCCGGGAATATTGTTTAGCTGCACTTTCAGTTGGTGGGAGTGAGGTAATGCCTGGCTTTCATTTGGCCACTGACCTCATGAATCACTGGAAGCGGTAATAGTTGAGGGAGGTTGCTTTAGTTGGAGCCCCATACCATTTTAAAAAGCAAACCTTCCCAGCCTCTTCAAGGTCATTTTGAGAGAAACAGGGGTTGTAAAAGGTCATGGACGCTTTTTTGATGACGTCAGATTTTAAGTATTGCTTTATGAAAGCCACCTTGCTTTTTCTGAATGTCGCAGATGTAGTATCGCAGTCGATAAAGGTTTTTTTTAGTTAGGTAGGTAGGGTAAAGGTAGAGGTAGGGTTAGGGTATGTGTAGGGCGTATTTACTCGGCAGGATGACGTCTGCTGGGCCAGCTAATAAGTTATAAAGCAGCAGCTAATAAGTTAAAAAAAAAAACATTTTCGAAAAGGTGTAACTCGAAAACGGTAGGACATTATAAAAATGTTCTAAGTACAATTTGTAGATAATTTTATGGTCTTTTAACTATTCTTTGGAAGTTTTTCTCTAGAATGCACCAATTTTGACATATAATCGAAAAACACACAAATGGGCATTTTCCCAATTTTTTCCCTAATTTTCGAAAAGTTGTAACTCGAAAACCGTAAGAAATTTTAAAAAACTTTTTAAAAGAATAGGCCCTTTCCCCCCCTCCCCCCACTCCGCCAGTTCTCCTAGTGTCCAGGACTTTTAGTATGTTTATGAACTAAAGACTCTGAACGTGTTTCCGAAAAAAAATTTACGATCCCGCTCAAGCACTCTAGAATTGCTTTATTCAATAGACTATAAGGTTTTATCTTCGGATTCACTGTAGCTTCACTTAAATATACATACTACCAAAATCATAGACCCAGCTTAGCGCGTCAACCAGCGTTCAACCCATCATTTAACCAAATGCTATATACTTTTACGTCTTCAGTAAACGCGGCCAAAGTAGGCTTTTAGTTTTATGGCGCGAAAAATGTATGGCACATGCTGCTGCTACACTGTAAATGGGTAACAAAACAATTTGAGGTTGCTAGGGTCACCACAAATGCGATCGCTGCCTAACAAACTTATTTACACTTTGTAATGGGCTCACCATTACCTTAGTACAAGGTACAAGGTATCCCCCTGTATATTAATCTGCCGCGCTTTTCTGCCGAAATCCCCGCTTGGGCTCCCCTACTATAGGGGGTTATTAGACTACGCGATATTCAGACAGTCTTACTGAGTCAGTCTTTCCCTCATCTCGCTCTTTCATCCAGTAAAAGGGTGAGATGGGACATATAGACTTACAGGCTAACTCTTATTACACTACGCTTAGTCTTAGTAAACTGTCTGAATACGGCGTAGTCTGATAACCTCCGTAAGGGGTCAGACATTCTGAAGTCTTACTGAGACTCAGCGTAGTGCCTGTAAGTCTGTCTCGCTCTTTCACAAGTTGAAAGAGCGAGATAGGGCATAGACTGTCTTAATAAGACTGTCTGAATAATGTGTAACCTAATAACCGCCTGAGGATACAGAAGACCGTTTGAAGTGGAGGCTTATAAGTAGGAAAGCGGACCCTGGGCTCCGAAACGCCGCACACCGCAACGGGACCACGCTCGGATGATGATGACTTTGTTTAATTATTGGCCTGATGATATTGACTGCCTCGTTGGTATAGTGGTCAGCACGCTGGGTACTATCCACGAGGTCCCGGGTTCGAATCCGGGTCGGGCCGAGAGTGTTAGGTTTTTCTGTCTTAAAATAACTCAGACACAGCTCCGGAGTCAGGAAGTTGGTGGTGTTAACACCCCCGAGCCTCGGAAAGCACGTTAAGCCGTTGGTCCTGCGCCTGATCTCTCTACGGTCATGTCGGACTGTCGTCTCACCGAATTATGAGAGTAAAGGAATAGAGAGTGTACCTGTGTATTGCGCACACACTTGTGCACTATAATATGTCCCGCGCAGTTGGCTAATCTCTGTTTAAATAGGCCGCCGTAGTCGAAATTCGGCTAGGAGGACGTTATTATTATTAATTATTGGACACAATGTTTGTGACAATGCTTCCTCTGATCTCAAATTCAGTTGCTACAGTGGTAGCATAACACCCAAACCGGATCCGGAATCGAACCCGGGAATTCAGAGATGGTGTAAAAACCGCCGTAACCACGGAGGACGTTAAACTTTGTATAGAATATTTAGGCGAGGAGGTAGTTACGTTACGTAAATAATGTATCAATTATTTTATTGCTGCGACCTTTGCTTACTTTCTTTATGTAAACTTACAAAGAAGAATTGAACTTTCTGAATAAATCATAAGTAGTAAACAAATTATTGTTTTATATTTGGTGAAAATTCTTTTCAATAACTACTACTTACAATTACCCATATTATAAATGATGTCCTCCTAGCCGATTTCGAATACGGCACATAATATAATGCACAAGTGTGTGCGCAATACACAGGTGCACTCTCTGTTCCTTAACTCTCATAATTCGGTGAGACGGCTGTCCGACATGACCGGAGAGATTTCAGGCGCAGGACCAACGGCTTAACGTGCTTTCCGAGGCACGGGGTGTTAACACCACCAACTTCCTGACTCCGGAGCTGTGTCTGAGTTATTTCAAGACAGAAAAAACCAAACACTCTCGGCCCGACCCGGAATTCGAACCCGGGACCTCGTGGATAGTACCCAGCGTGCTGACCACTAGACCAACGAGGCAGTCGAGTTGATTATAAATAGTTAAATGTGATTCACAGAAATGCGTCTGTGTATGTGTTAATTTCTGTGTTAATTTCTGTGTTATACCTATTTTGATTGCTAAAATACGAGTCTCCAATAACAGTCCATTAAAAGCGGTAAATAAAACGGATTTACAAAACCGGTAATCCATTCCTATTTTATTCAAAACAATTCGACCCTTATGTCAATCATATTTGATTACTTTGACCCGATTCGAATAGACAGTGGATTTTTGCCTTACATGAACAAGTAATTGAAAAACAAATTGATTGGGTCGTGTGTTGGAAGAGTCAAACGCGTACTTGTATCTAGGGTAGGCAGGTATTAGGTATTTCGAAGTCAGATTCGAGAGTCAAAAAGCGATGTTTTTTGTAAGTATTTGTGATTAATGTTACACAATTTTTATACCTATGTATGTAAAATTTTTTGGTAACCCTTTCTTGGAACCTAACCGATACGTCACAAGCAATCTACGAGTTTATAGACTTCGCATGGAGTCTAATATTTAGTTTATGTTGTATTTGCCCTCAATGTTTACACGGCCGCACGTCAAACTACTCGTACCCCACTTTGACCTTGAGACGTCCTCTATTCCCTACATAATAAAAGCTGTTTACGTGGTTTCTCTCACTTCTTCTTCTTCTTTTCGATTTAATGGCAATTAAACTTTCTGCGCCCAAAAAGTGGCAACATCAATAGCCTTCTGGTTGGCGTTGTAAAGGTCCTCTTGCGTGCAGGTGGCAGGAGAGGTAGGGCACGACATTAAGTGTGGCATAGATTGTAAGGCGCCACACTCGCACGTGTCGTTCTCAGTGAAACCCCACCTTTTCCTGAGTTCATTGCACTTGCCTGCCACCTGAACGAAGTCTGTTTAACGCCTTCCAAATGGGCCAGGGAAGATTGTGACCCGGTGGCAGCTTCTCAGCTATGGGGATGTATGGGTTGTTTGGGGTGAATTTATCTGACCACAACTGTTCTCTGGCCTTAGGTGGGTCCATGGTCTCTCACTCTCTCTCTCTATATATCTCTCTCATTTATCACATAACAGTAACTAAGTGACACTTATAAACACAGTTAAAAGTGCACAACTAAGTAAGCACACAATGCTGCGCGTCAGACTAGGATATAATGTTACTATTGACTTTGCGACCGCCTTTATTCCCTACGCAATAAAAGCTGTTTATGTAGTTCAAATGTATAACTTGACGTGCTGCCGAGTGTACATAAGTTACATCATTAAATAGTCTGTGTATACTGCGCTGTTTTTCTCGTTTCTTCAGTAAACACTATTAGAATTCCCCCCACGATCCGAACGAGGTGACGGGGCTTCAATAGGGCCTACTTACTTACTTAATAAGTCAATATACGTTTCTGACACTATAGCCGTCCGTGTCACTCATGGCAGCATGTCCCTGAGTATGAGCGGGATGGCTAGACCCGAAAAAACGGCCAACGTAAAACCAGAGGATTACCATAATAACTCTGTTCCGATTACCATAATAACTTTTGCAGGGCCTAAATAAAGATAAATTATAAAGCTCCAACTCATGGAAATGTTGGAGATTAGACAACCCTAAACGCGATAGATAAGGTTATGATTTTAACGTTACGAGGGTGAACGTCAGTGAATTGTAATTCTGATCATTATTCATTAGGAAGGCAGATAAAAAGATGGAACTATTATATTAAATATTTAATTAAGATAAGCTAAAATACTCTTTATTGCACACCACACTCGGTAGATATTTACAAAATGTTTAAATTTGGGTAGTTAGCCGTTATTGTCCCACTGCTGGGCAAAGACCCCCCCCCCCCCCCAAACTTCTCCAGTGGTCGCGGTTACCGGTCTGGGCTGACCAGTCTTCGCAGAAGTAGTCTAGATCATCTCGCCATCGTTTTTTGGGTCTGCCTTTCGGATGACGTCCATCAGTAAGCAGCCAGTGGGTGACGATCTTAGTCCATTTTTAGGGCACATTCTGTTCACGTGGCCTGCCCAGTCCCATTTAAGCCTAGCGGTCTTCACACCTACATCGGCTATAACAGTTTTGGATCGGATTATGGTGTTCCGGATCCGATCCGTCCTCTTGATCCCCAGAACGCTACGCTATAGCTCCATAGCTCCATAATTTGGGTAGTATCATTGCTAAAAGCAATTTCTTCCAAACGACATAATAGTCTACAACTTGAGATAGAGAGCAATGAAAACTATTACGGACGTTGTACAATGTCCTGAAAAAAGGTTGAATTAATAAAGACATTTTACGACTAATACGTCAACTTTTAGTAGGTAAACAAATCTCAGTTTGGCGCTTTTATAGACCGGTGTAGCGACATCTTACCACTGTCGCTCACATTAGCAAGCAACTTCCAGACGCGACGCCCTGACTCGGCTCCTACAGGCTAGATGGCGCTGTTAGCCCGCTCCATACAACACAAACCGCGATATGTAAGATTTAGCACGAGCTTGACTACATATAGCTAAACCAAGACGGTGACCATTGGACCTTGGTCCCCGACCATAACAACCGGTCGGTAGGAAGCGCTTCCCTTTGCCTTCCTAACCCAGTTGCGCCAAAGTGGTGACCCCGACGTGATCTACACTGGAGCATGGAGCCTCACCGTCGTCATCATCATCGTCGCCTTCTCCCTTGCCAACAGGCACCCAGCCAGCAGCATCCAGCCAGCAGTCTCCTGCAAGCCAGCTCACCAGCCCTAAGGACACCACCGCAGACCGCACCGGTTCTACCTAGTTCCTCGGCAGCCTCATTCAGCTCATCATCCCGACTCACTGTGGACTTCGAGCTCTCCCGCACGCATCGTGGACATCACACATGCTCATCCCGACTCACTGTGGACATCACGCATGTACATCCCGACTCATCGTGTGGACATCGCGCACTCATCCCGACTCACCGTGGACATCGCGCATCCCGACACGCCGTGGACATTACGCATGCCCATCCCGACTCACCGTGGACATCGCGCATGCTCATCCCGGCATATTGTGGACTCAACAAGCACTGGCACTTGCAAGCTCACTACGCACAGACTGTTGAGCTCTCAACCATCTTGGCTCAATCAACCTCCGGTTCTTCGGGGGGAGTGGTGTAGCGACATCTTACCACTGTCGCTCACATTAGCAAGCAACTTCCAGACGCGACGCCCTGACTCGGCTCCTACAGGCTAGATGGCGCTGTTAGCCCGCTCCATACAACACAAACCGCGATATGTAAGATTTAGCACGAGCTTGACTACATATAGCTAAACCAAGACGGTGACCATTGGACCTTGGTCCCCGACCATAACAACCCGTCGGTAGGAAGCGCTTCCCTTTGCCTTCCTAACCCAGTTGCGCCAAACCACAAAGGTTTTTATAGACAGTTTCTAGTTTTTAGTATGATTGACACTGGAATACCTTGCCTTTACTCGTATGATTTCACCTAAGTGGTATTTGGATTAAGTGGATTGGATCTTCTAACATTTCCACTTAAAATTTAATGAGTTACCATAATGATAAGGCAATAATATCCAGCTTAGTATTGATATTGGTTGGTTCCTTTTGTAAACGTGTCTGAATGCAAATTGTTAATTGTCCATTATCCTCCTCTTCTACATAATTAATCGATATATTATACTATCTATTCTTCTACATAATTACTCAATTTATTATACTATCTATTCTCCTATATAATTACTCAATTTATTAAAACACCTGGCTTGTTGAAACCTGAATAGGTTTGAGCTTCTGACAAGTCTCCTATCTCTTTAGGTCTCTAGCAAATAGCCCGTGGACAAACGGGCCCTGTTTGGCTCTTAGTCAAGGACTCATTCACAAATGACTCAAACACAGTAGGACCCCGTAATGTGAACATGCAGAGACACTAGCGGTGTTATTACAAAAAAAAATAGACCAGGTTTAAAATGGATCTAAATATTAGCCGACAACAGAGGAGTGAATGACACATTCGTGACACAAGCTAATAGAGAAGCGCTTTTCTAATTGGCTAGCTAATAGCTTGGTCCTGTCTTAAACCCGGTACTAAGTTTATGGAATAACTGGCTCCTACCTCTAGATAATTATATTCTCCTACGAAATCGGGTACTTGACACTATCTCCAAAAATTCCGAAAACCTATTTCTTGAAATTAACATCATATTTTAAACACACTTTCATTGATCTTTTAACTATCTGCAGTATTTGATTTTTAAACGCTAAACTCAATAAACAATATGTTTGTTGAGTATTGTAAAATGTGACGTCATAGTTTACTATTCCCATACGAAATCAATAGAAGAAGAGCATTTTTACAGTTTATTACAAGTACTTCAACGATTGGTGGTGTCAAGTACCCAATTATGACCACGCTGGCCAATCCCAATGGAGATCAAGCATGCAGGAGATATTATAGTGAACAAAAGTGTGCGCAATACACAGGTGCACTATATATTCCTCTATCATAGTTTGGTAAGACGGCAATTCGACATGAACGGAGAGAGATCAGGCGCAGGACCAACATGTTAACGTGCTTTCCGAGGCACAGCGGTGTTGCCACCACCAACTTTTTGACTCCGAGCTGTTTCCGAGTAATTTCAATACAGATAAATCCAGAAACAAATTTTGGCATCAGACAAAAGCTAGCGAGTGGACCACTAGTACTTACTGTACCTTAGGTCCGATACTGGGGGGCTGGAACTCTGTAACACAGGGTATCCTAGTGCAGGTTCCGCTCCCTCACTTTGGCCTTTTGCAGGATTGCTTGCTTAACATGCTTTAATACTATTTAATTAGTATTTAAGTAATGTAATAACGCCATTGTGATTGATAAATAAACGGATTTTGGTCGGTAAGAGTGCGAATTTCGGAGGAAGTAACATAATTAATTAAATACTAGAACAACAAGGTGTACTCGTAGCAGTAGAGGCAGGCGGGAATGCGTCACTGCATTTTTCCAGATGCAATAAAAAAGGTAGTAAATAATTTAATAAGTCTTCTGAATTTTCCTATACTATGTCAGATACTTAAATAAGACTTTCAACAAACTAGGCTTTACGAATACATTGTTTTTGCTCAGGAAGGTTGTGTTGACACATCCTACTACTACGCAAGCTAAATAGAGATTTTATTCGAGCCTTTTGTTAATGACTTTGTTAATTGTATGCCAACTAGTTCAACAATGAGGGCAATAGGGCACATCCTTAATTTTACATCAGCGCAGAATTGGCACAACTAGTCTTTAATCTGCGAGTTTCAAACATAGCTTATGTAAAAGGGATCTAAAATTTATTTCTTTACCTTATACTTCCATATCAGATTTAACCTAATTCGAGTAAAACTAATGTCAATGATATGAAAGAAAGATATGATTTAAAAGAAATTGAAAGACATTCATCATACGAATTAAAAAAATACCGTCTGATCATTTTTTAACTAACTAAGAAAATAAGTTTTCTATTGATATCGATAACATGAAATCAATTATAAACTGGACGTTTAAATTTAATTTAATTTAACATAATAATAGTAAAAACAAAATAAATTAGAATAAAACTAGCTATAATGAAAACAAAGGAAGGTTTTTACGAAATTCAAGTGATTAAGCCAGCAAAAACAGATTTTTCAATAAAGAAAAGCTAAAAGACGCTTATTATCCGAGGGGACATTTTACATTCAACGAAAACGGGTACATTAGCGGACATATTCTAATTAGAAGGCTTTATTATATGTTTATTTATTTATTTCCTTTATTAAGGAAACAACAGCTTTACAATAATTCTTGAGGGGTAAACATTAAAATATAAACACACTAGCCTTATGCAAAAGCATAAGGCTATTTGACTTATCTTCTACAATCCAGCAGTGGAAACCCACTGCTGGATTGTAGAAGATAAGTCAAATAAACAATCAGAAGAAAAAATATAAACAAATACATATACTGTAGAAAAATAACACATGCACGTTCGGACAACGGCAAGACAGGGTAAAAACTCTGTGGTATCTTATTTAGTTGTAATATGGGCTAGCTATCAACAAAAATGTACGAGCATAACCTGACGCACTGGCGACCGCACCGCATCCAAAGAAAGATAGCACTTATTCAAAAGTAACAATAATAATCTTAACACTACACATTCTACGCGTAGAATAAACTCTATTCATGTTACCCGTATATATCTATGGAATGCCTGAACACATAACTTTGAGCTTGCGAAAATTCAAGTCATGTCGGCTAAGTATGCGATCCACAGGTTGGCATAATATATCACTTACATTTTGGGCAAGGAGATTCATTACTCTTGATGAATGACTTACGTGTTAGTCATTATCATTAGCGTTTAATATTGTTTTTTGGAAAACTATAGAACAGAAGAACGAGTAGTAGTAGTGTAGGTACTACACAAAAAGTATCATTATGCGGGATGTTAAAACAATAAGTACCAGACGAATCTTTTTTCTGAAAATGCGATTAGACCGAAAGTAAATGCAGAACTAGAACAAGGCATTCGTTCTTGTTCGTTTAACGTAAGGTAATTAGTAATCAAAGGTCTATGTTTACACAAATTTGAGGAAATAGGAATAGAATTAGCATTCACTTGTTCTTTCTAACCGCACTTTACCGTATGAGATAAATAGGTACTTTCAGTGCTTAGCGGAAAATAATGCACATCGACCTTAGCTAAGAGACAAAGACTAATTTCAATTTCTTGATCTGTGTCGCACACTACATGACGTTTATTTTGTGCATACAAGAATAAGGTTAGTAAGTTCTGAATTTAAATGCTAAAATAAATAGGTACCTTCAGTGCTTAGCGGAAAATAATGCACATCGACCTTAGCTAAGAGACAAAGACTAATTTCAATTTCTTGATCTGTGTCGCACACTACATGACGTTTATTTTGTGCATACAAGAATAAGGTTAGTAAGTTCTGAATTTAAATGCTTACAAACGATGAACAATGATGGACGAGGGCATGGAAATTAGAGTTCATTAGAATTCGGAAATGCAATGATTGCCGATGTGCAATATTTATTATCTATATCTGTGATGTAATACCGAAAAGGTTTAAAATTCCCTCGGTTAACCATATTGGAAACTTAATCACAAAAATTCTTACTAACTTATCTGTAAGTAAGAATTTTTGCTTACAAATAAAGGTAAAACATTATTAATTGGTACTTTGTCACGGTTACTTTATATTTGAAAGTGTCACGGCTACATTGTTACGCTAGAAGTTCATTCTAAAGGTGGCACACTATATGGCACACTATACCGGCACCGCAACAGCACGGCGTCACCTCAAATTTTCAAAATATATTGTACGACTCACAATTTAATGCTCTAATTTGAATGGCAAGTTATTTCTGGGTTGGCGTTGCGGTGCCGGTATAGTGTGCCATGACCTTTAGACATAGTAGGTACTAGTGTTTAGTTACTTTTGATGCTGAGTACTCAGTACACCAGTGACATTACGAGAAGAAACCCATATGACACTATACATAGGTCATGGTTTATGTAGCAGATTTTTAAATAGATTTTCTGTGCATTATTAATGACCTTGTGAATTCCCAGGTTGACGTTCCTTTACGTCGGAACTAAAGTTCGTTCGTTCCAATGAGTTGCCGGAACATTATAAACTGATTTGTCCGGTGCATTTGCAGAAACCTTATTATCCGGCTCTCGGCGGAGACTTGAGAGCCTTGTGACAAGTTTGCAGAAGTAAAAGCCGTCAGAAATGTACTAGCCACTTAAAGTAGTCTATGTTTAAGAGAGCATGGTTGCTTTAGTTTAGCTTGTTTTTGACACTCTCATACTAATTGACCGAATATAATTTGTACGAGGACTACAATTTTCTTGCATTATTCTGTAGAAGAAGTTTTTTTTTTAAGTTAGGCAGAAAGTTACGGGATATTTTTTATGAAATAGACAGTCATTAACATATTTTGAACGTTTATCAAATGCTTATTGCTTGGTATTAGTGAACGTGTGTATCCATTACGTAATTTGAACTTTTATTGATAGGGACAGGTTGTTGACAGTGTTCCACAACTTCCGCCGCCACCGCATCCTGTTTGACTGTCTGGATTGTTACTCGTGCACTGCACTTCCGTATTTAAACAGAACCACCAGATCGAAGGTTGCAAACACGATACAGGATATTGCATGCATGAGTCGAAATGGGTTTAAGTTGAATCAGTTCTAAGCTTGAAAATGATCTCAATTAGAAGTGATTTTACATACAAAAGCCACATTGGCTTTTGTATGTTAAACTTAAAGTAAATTATGCTTTAGAGACACAGTTTTCAAGCCCACAGTTTTAGAGAGTTTAACGGAAGCTGTACATATTTTGGTTATTCTTGGTAAAGTATATTTTTCACGTTAAACCATTATATTTTTTGATGACAAAAGTTCATTGAAGTCAATCAATAGTCAAAATTTCATGTGTTCATATCTCACCTAAAATGGTCTTCAGATTTTTGTTTAATTAATTGCTCTTACTTGTAGTATTTATATACGCCTAATATGTATTTATAATGGATCGAAATAAAGAAACTATAAATTCAAAATATTGTTATATTCAAAGTGGTGGACAAATCAATTCAAAGCAATGCAGGCAACAGCGTGGCGCAGTTTCTTTTAGGGCTTCTTTAATTTCAAAACTCCTGTCCTTGCAATTATCAGCAGTATACGGGTAGAGCTCGTTAAAATAGAAGTGAGAATGGGCGAAGATAAATTACAGTCATAGGCTCGCGTTACATCTGCAAGCAGATTTATAGGGTCCGCTGGGAGGCCTGTGCCTGAACAGAGCTTGGCCTAAGTTATAAGTGGACGAGATGGTGCTAGCCGTAATAAATAACAACCCTTCGTGTAAATTTAGCACAGAAAATTATGGACGTTAATGGCAGGTACTGAGCAGAAACGCCGGAACAAACTCAGTTCACAGTCAGGCTGCCACAAAAATAATAATAAAAATCAAAATATTTAAGTCCTTTTTGGGTGGTAAAGGATCTACCTTCTAGTGGTCCGACTCGGGTTATGACATCAAAAATTTCAGTTTGTGATAGCGGTTCTACCTGCGGTGGTAGTCTCCGTTTGGTGCCGCATAGTAGCTACTACCCTCTTACCAATGTCCGGCGCCAAGCAGCTTACTGTATTCCGTCGGTGACTGGAACTGACAGAACCTTCTGGGTAAGCTCGCTCTACTTTCGACTATGTCTGCGCAACGTCTAGAGTCAAAAGCAAACATATTTCAAATTAAAAAAAGTACTGTGTTCAGTGCAGCCCGGACTGTCAAGTGTCCATGCATTGTCGACGACCGTCTTAGTGTAGTCGTTCGCGCACCGGACTTCTAAACCAGGCGGCTACGGGTTCGAATCCCGCAAGGGGCAAATGTTTGTGTGATGAGCACAAGCATTTGTACCTAAGTCATGGATGTTTATATGTATTTAAGTATTTCTATCCGTTATCCTAGTCGCCATAGCATCAAGATGGTCTTGAGTTTCATAATAGCTCTTTACTTTAACAGCTAATTTCCTATGACTTAAATCTGATAATGCGTCTAATGTTGCCGAGTTTTTATTTTTAGCTACCAGCTCGGGTTAAGAGCTATAAAAATAAAGCGTGATGCTTTTTTCTTTAGAAGTTATCCTACTTTATTACGGTCCCATGGCATTTAAATATAAAAAGAGCTACTGGATAGCGGTAATCCACTTTATGTGATTCTTCGTACAAATGCTTCGGACGGTCGGCCGGCTTTTTTGGCACGCCATACGAAATCAAATATAGTTCAGTTGGTTGTATTTTGAATATCTCTACTAATGTTCTTCCAAATTTATTTGATTCTCCAAATCTATTTGCGGAAACCACTAGACAGGAATTTAAAATAAACAAAGTCGCTGTAATGAAATGAAGTGATTACGCTCTTACCGACATAAAGCGACATAATTTTGATTTTTCACGTTTGGGTAAAACCTCGACATTGTTGTTTTTCATTTCAGCCCGCAGCATTTACTGTTCACAACACACACTGTTCTAAAATTAAATTACTACCCAATGGGCTGAGCAAACAACCCGTCTGAACAAAAATGGCCAGCGGCAAACAAGTTTTTGTTAATGTTGCCCGCTTTGAGTCCCCGACTGGAACTGCACAGTTTTTTCTCAAAAATAAAGTTTATAAAACGAGAAGGTGTCGAAGCGGAACGGAGATGCTTAGAGAGGCTCTGGCCACACAATTGCTAAATTAGTGAAAGGCGTTGATGTTAACATAGATACTACAAATACTACAAGGCTAGGCTATTAACCAAGCTAGGTACCGATTGGTGGAGGGGTGTTTGTAAGACAAGTGACCAACCTTACTGTCAGATGTTATTGGTCACAACGCAGTCGCAGTTGTTCCCGATAATGCCGCTGGCGCTGGCGTCGCCGCGGCTGCGCGCAAAAGACTTCAGTTGCTATAGAAACGAATCAACAGATTTCGTCAAATTATATTTTTTCAAACTACTTCATTATACTTACAATAAAAGTTTCTTCTCAAGGAAAAAGACTTTAATTCCAGAAGAACCATTGGTGACCCCGACGTGATTGAATATGCTGTGGTAAAGGTTGGGTGTCGAGTGAGGTGCCAGGGTCGTGGTGTGTCGGTGCCGGATTAGGGTGGCTAGCTTCATAGTTCATACTCCTCTAACTGATTCAATATCCCCAAACCTTACTCCCTTTCTTGCAGTTGCCTACCTACCTATCATTCACATTCATAACATTCACATTCCTATTAAAACATTCACGTTCCTATTATAACATTAATGTTCCTAGCATTCTTTAATTGTACATCCAGATGTCTAACTCTTGTCTGTATACTTTTCAGGTTGTCGTTATAACGTTTGACTTCTTGATTCCGTCGAGTTCAAGTGAGAAAGTTCATCGCCGAAATACAGACGCAACGCGTTCGATTGGCAGCAATACTTTTCCGCTTCGCAGTGAGTTGCGAGCGGACTGCACGGTCAGATAAACGTTTCCTTTTATTTATATTAATCTGGCTAATTCGTTACTTGCTCCTACAAAGTTCTTTCCATTATCACAGTAAATAACACGAGGTTTTCCACGACGAGCGATAAATCTTCGCAAGCATAAGATAAAAGCATTAGTGCTCAGGTCACTTACAACCTCTAAATGAACTGCTTTAGTACACAAACAAATGAATATACATAAGTAACATTTTGTAGTTCGTGCACCACGACCTTTTTTATTTGAAATTAAGAACGGACCAGCAAAATCGGTTCCACACGCTTCGAAAGGTGGCGCTGGGCTAACGCGTAAATGTGGCAAGTTACCCATTAGCGGTTGCATCGTTTTCGCCTTAAACCTTTTACACGTTAAACATTTAAACACTGTTGATGAACTAAGTGTTCTGCCACCTATAGGCCAAAAATTTTCACGAATGGAACTTAACAATTGTTGTGGCCCACAATGAAGTAAACGAAGATGTTCCCTTTCGAACAAAAGTTTAGTTAATATATGTTTTGAATCCAACAACATTGGGTGAATTTTATTAAACGAGCAATGTGGTGCATTTTGAATACGACCTCCTACTCGAAGGATACCATGGTCATCTAGAAACGGAGTTAGAGACAAAATGTTAGATTTTGAACTAACTGACTTTGTTGTTGACAGTGAGTGTATGTCTGTAAGAAAGGAATCAATTTGAGATTGTTTTACAAGAACAACTAACGATGCGTATAATTCATCGGCGGTAAGTACGCCCTTCAATTTATTTTTCTTGTTTTCTTTACAGTTTTTTATGAATCTTAAAACATATGCTATAATCTTCTGTAACTTTGTAAACTTTGAAAATCTTTCGAAAGGCACGATATTTTCATGACTTTGTAATTTAAGACAAAATTTTGTTTCAGGTAATTCGACGTGAGCAGGGTTGTAAGGGGGCCAATACTCTTGGGGCTTCGCTAAAAAATTAGGACCATGCCACCAGAGGGCATTGTCATGAAGCTGCTGTGGCGTGACACCACGAGAAGCCAAATCTGCTGGATTGACACTGGTGGGTATATGACGCCAAGATAATGGATCAGTTAATTGGCGAACTTCCTGAATTCTGTTACAAACAAATGTTTGAAGCGTTTTAGGTTCAGTCTTCAACCATCCCAACACAATTGTCGAATCTGACCAAAAAACAGATGTAGAAACTGCGATTTTTTGCGACTCTACAACTTTAGAATAAAGTCTTGCACCTAACAATGCTCCTAACAACTCTAGTCTTGGAACAGTCATTTGTGGTTTTAATGGTGCTACTTTAGATTTCGCACAAAGCAAATGAACTTTGCCATTCGATTTCATATAAATACAAGCAGCATATGCCTTTTGGGATGCATCTGTGAAGCAATGAATTTCAATATCATGTGAATTAGGCGTAAGAACACAACGAGGTATCTGGATATTTGACAAATAAGACAAGTTACCAAAAAATGATTCCCACAAAGTTTTTATTTCTCCTGGAATAGGATCATCCCAATCCAATTTCAAGGACCATAAATCTTGCAAAATAATTTTTGATGTAATAGTACATGCCGACAACAACCCAAGCGGGTCAAACAATTTACTGGATGTAGACAAAATATTTCGCTTGGTCGTCTTAGTCGGTAAATTAGATTGTGTTGAAAAATGAAGCAAATCACTCTTAGGAGACCATTTCAAACCCAGAACAGTTGAGTCTTTCGAAAACTCCTGAGCTTGATTCTCAATAGAAAATTCATCAAAAATTTCTGGAACATTAGTTCGAAATTTTCTTAATGGAAAACAGCCTTTATTCAGCGTTTCAATTACACCCTTTATGATGGTTTTTAATTCATCTTTGGAACTACACCCTGTATTTAAATCATCGACATAAAAATCACTATGTATGATGTCGGCAATTTTTTCATCAGGACATTCATTAGCAAGTTGAACTAAACAACGTGTGCTCAAAAAAGGAGCCGCTGCAGTTCCATAAGTAACCGTATTCAATTGAAGAACCTTTAACGGCTGTGACTCCTCTTCGCGCCATAAAATCATTTGCAAGTGACGCTGAGACTCATCAACCACGATTTGTCTATACATTTTTTCGATATCCCCAGTGACGACATAAATGTTTTGACGGAACCTTAAAAGAATGGAGAACAAATCATCTTGGACTCTTGGGCCTACAAGCATGATGTCATTAAGTGATTTTCCAGAAGACGTCTTAAATGAAGCGTTGAATACAACTCTTAGTTTGGTAGTTTCACTTTGTTCGCGTATGACCGCATGATGTGGTATAAAATAACCAAAATAAGGACGAGACACCTCAGACAAGTGCCCCAGCTCCTCGTATTCTTTTAAAAAGTCAGAGTAACCACGTTTCATGTTATTTTTAGTTAAACGTTTCTCTAAGCCGAAAAATTGTTTACGAACAATAGAATAGGACTCGCCTAGTGCTGATTCAAGATTTTCACGTAGTGGAAATTTCACACAAAATCTTCCATTTGGCAGCCGCTTATGATTTTCAACAAAGTGAGCTTCACACTCTTCCTCGTCTTTAGACAACAATTTAAATGATTGTGGAAGCTCTTCAATATCCCAAAACTTAGCGAGAGAGTCTCTTATTTCCTGAGAAAAGTTGCATTTGACCTTAGGACTGGAAGCAAATCTCGTTTCAATAGGACCAGCAACAAGCCAGCCAAACTGAGATTCTTGCAATGTTGGTTGATTCTGATTCAACTTTATTTGATTGGACAAAACAATGTCCCAAAACACGTCCGCTCCTAACAAGATATGAATCTCTGATGGTTTGAAGAACGTAGAATCCGCGAGCTGAATGTGAGACGGGAAATTAAGTTTGGATACATCGACAGGGACGTTTGGCATATTACTAGTAACTTGAGGAACTACCAAATGTACTATTACATCAAAAATTATTTTGCAAGATTTATGGTCCTTGAAATTGGATTGGGATGATCCTATTCCAGGAGAAATAAAAACTTTGTGGGAATCATTTTTTGGTAACTTGTCTTATTTGTCAAATATCCAGATACCTCGTTGTGTTCTTACGCCTAATTCACATGATATTGAAATTCATTGCTTCACAGATGCATCCCAAAAGGCATATGCTGCTTGTATTTATATGAAATCGAATGGCAAAGTTCATTTGCTTTGTGCGAAATCTAAAGTAGCACCATTAAAACCACAAATGACTGTTCCAAGACTAGAGTTGTTAGGAGCATTGTTAGGTGCAAGACTTTATTCTAAAGTTGTAGAGTCGCAAAAAATCGCAGTTTCTACATCTGTTTTTTGGTCAGATTCGACAATTGTGTTGGGATGGTTGAAGACTGAACCTAAAACGCTTCAAACATTTGTTTGTAACAGAATTCAGGAAGTTCGCCAATTAACTGATCCATTATCTTGGCGTCATATACCCACCAGTGTCAATCCAGCAGATTTGGCTTCTCGTGGTGTCACGCCACAGCAGCTTCATGACAATGCCCTCTGGTGGCATGGTCCTAATTTTTTAGCGAAGCCCCAAGAGTATTGGCCCCCTTACAACCCTGCTCACGTCGAATTACCTGAAACAAAATTTTGTCTTAAATTACAAAGTCATGAAAATATCGTGCCTTTCGAAAGATTTTCAAAGTTTACAAAGTTACAGAAGATTATAGCATATGTTTTAAGATTCATAAAAAACTGTAAAGAAAACAAGAAAAATAAATTGAAGGGCGTACTTACCGCCGATGAATTATACGCATCGTTAGTTGTTCTTGTAAAACAATCTCAAATTGATTCCTTTCTTACAGACATACACTCACTGTCAACAACAAAGTCAGTTAGTTCAAAATCTAACATTTTGTCTCTAACTCCGTTTCTAGATGACCATGGTATCCTTCGAGTAGGAGGTCGTATTCAAAATGCACCACATTGCTCGTTTAATAAAATTCACCCAATGTTGTTGGATTCAAAACATATATTAACTAAACTTTTGTTCGAAAGGGAACATCTTCGTTTACTTCATTGTGGGCCACAACAATTGTTAAGTTCCATTCGTGAAAATTTTTGGCCTATAGGTGGCAGAACACTTAGTTCATCAACAGTGTTTAAATGTTTAACGTGTAAAAGGTTTAAGGCGAAAACGATGCAACCGCTAATGGGTAACTTGCCACATTTACGCGTTAGCCCAGCGCCACCTTTCGAAGCGTGTGGAACCGATTTTGCTGGTCCGTTCTTAATTTCAAATAAAAAAGGTCGTGGTGCACGAACTACAAAATGTTACTTATGTATATTCATTTGTTTGTGTACTAAAGCAGTTCATTTAGAGGTTGTAAGTGACCTGAGCACTAATGCTTTTATCTTATGCTTGCGAAGATTTATCGCTCGTCGTGGAAAACCTCGTGTTATTTACTGTGATAATGGAAAGAACTTTGTAGGAGCAAGTAACGAATTAGCCAGATTAATTAAAAAATGTGATCAATCTGTCGCGTTCGCGTCTAGTGAAGGAATTAGCTTTAAGTTTAGTCCTCCTTATAGCCCCAACTTCGGCGGAATTTGGGAGTCGAACGTTAAAGCGGCAAAATTCCATTTAAAACGTATTATTGGCAACACTAGCCTCACGTTCGAAGAATTGTCTACATTGTTTGCCCAAATTGAGGCCATTTTAAATTCTCGTCCCATCTCATGCTTGTCACCTGATCCGTCCGATTTAGCACCTCTCACCCCTGGGCATTTCCTTATTGGGCGCCCGCTAACGGCGTTGCCTAATCCCAACCTAACTACCGGAATACCCAGCATCAATCGGTACCAGTTGTTGGAAAGGCTGCGGTTACAATTTTGGAAGAGATGGACACAAGAAGTACTCTCGAATTTACAACAGCGAGGGAAGTGGCGTACAAAGGGTCATCTCATTAAGATCGACGACATTGTGCTGGTTAAGGATGACCAGTTGCCGCCGCTGCAGTGGATAATGGGACGAGTCACAAAGCTTTACCCTGGAGCAGACGGCATCACCAGGGTAGTAGATGTAACAACTAAAAAGGGTGTATTGCGAAGGGCACTTTCAAAACTATGCCCTCTGATCGGAGAATCCCAAGAGCTCCTTGAAAGCACTTAGTTCTTTCAAGGGGGGGGAGAATGGTCACAACGCAGTCGCAGTTGTTCCCGATAATGCCGCTGGCGCTGGCGTCGCCGCGGCTGCGCGCAAAAGACTTCAGTTGCTATAGAAACGAATCAACAGATTTCGTCAAATTATATTTTTTCAAACTACTTCATTATACTTACAATAAAAGTTTCTTCTCAAGGAAAAAGACTTTAATTCCAGAAGAACCAGTTATTAAGCCGCCCAAGGCCTCTGATTAGGCTTGAACGGCTAATATCAACAGATATCAGCCACGCGGTGCGTTATTCCTGAGCCTGCGTGTTGGAGTATGGCTCGTACCTCTTCATAGTTGAAGTGAGGCCTTTTGCCCAGCAGTAGGACCTATATAGGCTAACTTTAGGCCAAGCGTTCCACTTGGTCACTCGCATAATCATCATCACCATTATCAGCCACGCAGGACGTCCACTGCTGAACATAGGCCTCCCCCATAGATTTCCAAAGTGACCTGTTACATGCGGCCTGCATCCAGTGCGATCCTGCAACCTTTATAAGGTCGTCTGTCCATCTTGCCGGTATGCACCCTATGCTACACTTTTGATCAAATGGTCTCCAATCAAGAACCTTTCTGCCCCAATAGTCATCAGTTCTTCGCGAAATGTGCCCTGCCCACTGTCACTTGAGTTTACTGACCAAGCATTGTACTCGCATTATACTCATTTATTGGTTGGTTCATTGGATTATACGGAACTAGCCTCTGGCCCTGAACGTGCCTAATATGAAAACTATAGCAAATGCGATTGGTTTTTAAAGAAATAAAATGAATTTTATAGATACAGATTATTCAAAACTACATAATTAATTTCGACGACCGTCTTGGTTTGACGACCGTCTTGGTGTGACGACCGTCTTGGTGTAGTGGTTCTCTCCACGGACTTCTAAACCAGGTGGTTGCGGGTTTGAATCCCGCAAGGGGCAAATGTTTGTGTGATGAGCACGAGCATTTGTACCTAAGTCATGGATGTTTATAAAAGTATTTAAGTATGTCTATCCGTTATCCTAGTCACCATAGCACAAGCTCACGCTTAGTATGAGGCTAGGTAATTGGTGTGTTTGTTGGAACAATTTATTATTATTATTATTAATTACGTATACTCTTTCTAGTCTTAAGCTACTCTACTACTCAACCTAGATCAGACTCATAGAGAAATTCTGTCCTTATAAATGGTTATATCATCATCATAACTGACATTTTATTGTTTTGTGAGCTCTAATAACATTTCTTCAGTTCTAAACCAATCATTGCTTTACTGAAAGCTTTTCTAATAAACTATAACAAAGTTTTTTTTTACGTCACGCAATGACGTATTCAAAAGAGACTAAGAATTTCGTAAAGGTGGATTGACTGCACGGTAGCTCAGTTGGTAAGAGCATTGGCCGTTAGCCAAAGGTCGTGCGTTCAAATCTTACCCGTGTGCGAATCTTTGGTTTCTTATTTAAACTTATATAAACTACTAGCTGTTGCCCACGACTTCGCCCACGTAAACTACTATTTCTGTTTCCTTCAGGAACTGTGTTTTTTTCCGGGATAAAAAGTTGCCTATGTGTTATTCTAGACTATAATCTATCTCTGTGCTAAATTTCATCCATATCCGTTCAGTAGTTTTTGCGTGAAGAAGTAACAAACATACACACTCACAAACTTTCGCATTTATAATATTAGTGGGATTATTTGAAAGCAATCGAGTGTGGACACGTCCTGAAAAAGATAACAGTCTAAAAATGGCGTCGGCGAGACGGGGTCTTGCGAAGATTTGCCCTTTGATCCGTGAAATGGGATGGCGGAGTTGCCGACTTCACTTGACGTGATACGTGCTAGTACACTCCAGTGCAGCTCAGCAGAATATTGATGCAATTTTAATTGAATGCGACGGGCTGTAGAAATCTGACGACCAAGAATATAAGACAAGCTTTTACGCCGCCACATCTTTCTATTTAAAGTCAGTCTATATACACCCCACTGCTGGGCAAAGGCCTCACCTCAACTATGAGAAGGATCGAGCCATACTCCACCACGGGGGCTCAGTGCGGATTGGTGGAGGGGTGTCTGTAAGGCAAGTGACAAACCTTACTGTCAGATGTTATCAAGCCGCCCTAGGGCCTCTGACTAGGCTTAACGACTAATTCCAATATCTTTCTATGTAAATTGATTTATTATTTATTTTATGGTGTGCTATAGAGATTTGGTTATCTATATATCACTCTGAAGACACTTATTTGGTTTAAGAACAATCACGGAAAAGGAGTCGAAAAAAAAATTGCCATTATTTTTCAAAGTCAGCGCATGAAAAGACTGGGTAGACTATTAAGACCCGACTTCACCAATTTCTACACAGCCGGAAAATTCTCAATTGACTTTTGAAAAATTGTCAAAATTTCCATACAAAATGATATGTCAAATAATGCTAAACCGGATAATTAAAAATTAAACATGTGCTGGTGAACTACGGGCTAAATAGCTTGGTGTGTAATTATTATGTGCATGAGTACATTGATTACCTATGAGGACGGTTCCCTAGAATAACAGTATTGTTAGAAAAACAAGTTCAGCAATGTAATCCAGTAATAATTATATAACTCATAACAGTACGCGCGATAAAAATAAAATACTTACATCAAGCCTAATATTTTAGTAACGCGCGACGTCGTTAAGGTATCTAGAAATATCTCCTAAATAAGAATAAAAACTGCTTTTGATCAACTTGAAACACTGAACTGTTTAGTAAAAAAAACATCTACTTTACTAAAAACCAACCCGTCTATAATAAAAACACATAGCCCATGGCGTTTTAATAACGCTTCGCTCATCGAAAAAAAGTAAAAGGTACCATGTCAGAATTCAATACATATGGTAAATATGTCGGCATACATCAAAAGCGGTCGGAAAACGAAGGCCCGTGGGAGGCCATTGGAAATAATTCAAATTTTTATCGGTCTCCAATGAGGTTAATGACCTGAACATGGGATACTTTCCAAGTGTCGGAGGGTTATGGCGGAGTGACGAGACGAGAGAATATTCAATGCATTTCTTGGAAAGTTTAGAGGTATATTATTCAGTACCTACAAGCAACTAGTTCTCCTTGGCCCTACAGCCCAACTGGGCTTTCAAAATGGCTTCCAAACTGACGTCTCGAAAGCATTATTTGGTAACGTGTAAAGCCTGAATTTGATGGTCTTTATAATTTTTTTATAATTTGAGCAATTTCTTGACAAGTTTTACAAAAATTCTTCGACTGACGAAGGTCCTCCGTAGCACAGTTGGAAGAGCATTCGCCCGGATAGTGAATGGTCATGGGTTCAAGTCCGACCGGAGGACACGGTCGATTGATTATTGTGAACGACAGGGGGTTTCTCTTGCAGGGGGTCTTCAATAATAGGCGGCTGGTTATTTTACACAATATTTATCGCAGACGTAACGTCTATTACATTCAAATTCACACACGAAAGGAAAGTGTTGCCACAGTTAACAAATAATATTTATTTTTGACATTTATGTTGCCAACATAGTTGGGGCCTAAGAAATTAAAAATATAAAAGATAAGATTTGCAAACATTAAGTAATATCTTTAACAGGTATTTAAAAGTTAGCTACTTAATCTATTTATATAATAATATAAAGTAAATTTGTAATTAAAAAAGCATTTTAAGTATAAAAAGAATTTATACATCTATAGGTCTTATCCATAGGTCGCTGGTTCATATCCGGCTCGAAGGACCAATGTGAACGACAGAGGGTTTCTCTTGCTGTAGTCTTCAATAATAGGCGACTGGTTATTTTACACAATATTTATTGCAGACGTAACGTCTATTGCATTCAAATTCACACACGAAAGGTAAGTGTTGCCACAGTTAATTAATAATATCTAATTTTGACGTTTATGTTGCCAACAATTATTGTGTGCAAAACTTTACTAACATTATGGTAATAGGGACTGGGTAACACCGAAATGAATGAAATGCGCTATAATAGCATTTAACTTGTTTTGTTGGTGAGAACACACAGTCTGGCTTTGTATATAATAAGTAAAAACCTTTGAAAACAAAATCTGAATTGTAAATGTGTACGACATATAGCAGACAGAGGTCAAAGGGACCGAAGGGGGTAGGAATTATACAGAACACTTCACTCGGAGCATTTCAGGGTTGAGTATCAGCAAAACATTATTGCTTGTTAAAGTATACACGGAATATTTGGTAAGACCCTTCAGTAAGGCGTGTTTCGTGTGGGTTTTCAACTCAGTGCTCGTGACCTTTCGCTTGTTTTTTTTTTCTAAAATTAGACAGTCTGCTTTTCCTACCCGAAAGCTAAACTTTTATATATTTTTGGGACACTCTTCGTTTGTCTCATCTAATTTTACTTGATTACTACGTTCTTTATTATATTTCTTACATAAGGACATCACAAATACAACAAATTTAACATAATAAAAAAGAAAAATCTTTAAAATTTAAACATTTTTTTTAATTTGAAATGGGTTTATACTTAATTCCAAAACCAGACGCGGGGAGTCAAAACAAAAATTACGTCAGTCAATGCTTATGCTACTCACATAGGTTTTTAGTGGGCTCCTACTGGCCCCTACTTTACCTTAGTTATCCATCACACACCTATCTATGGTCTCACGAACAGAATTTTAGGGTGAATAATCGGGACAATTTTATTCTCATTACTTTCCAAAGGGAGGAAGTTTTTATTCGGGTACAAATCTGAGGCTATTCAATGAAAAGTCCTTGTCGAATATGCTGTTGTCCCCGTCAAGGTGAAAATATGACGTCTTATGCTACTGTATTAAGGGTGAATTTAGAACAAAACTGTGTAGTTTTATGTGCAGGCCTGCTCCGATGCGAGGAACATACGATGGCTCTAAATAGAATAGTACAAAGAAGGGACAGCGGCAAAGTTTCACTTAACCCAGATTTCATCTGGGAAAAGAGAAAACCTTATTAGGAAAATCTACTAATCTTTTCGGGTATAATGGTCTAGTAATGTTGACACGAGTGTTTTTTATTTGAAAAGAGATTGGGGGGACCTTCATCAAATTAATGTTCCAATATTTACAACAAGTATCAATATTTACGGCTGGTATAAAAACACTGTTATATTTGTTTTTTTTTTGTTTAACATAGGTACTTTTAAAAGTCTAAGTACGTATTTGATTACATGAGTGATGATTCGTAGGTACTTTTAGTTTAACGGCTTAACGTGCCACGGAAAGCACGTTAAGCCGTTGGTCCTGCGCCTAATCTCTCTACGGTCATGTCGGACTGCCGTCTCACCGAATTATGAGAGTGAAGGAACAGAGAGTGCACCTGTGTATTGCGCACACACTTGTGCACTATAATATGTCCCGCTCAGATGGCTTATCTCTGTTGAGATAGGCCGCCGTAGTCGAAATTCGGCTAGGAGGACATTATTATTTAGTACTTATAGTTTATATTAGCTGCACTGTTTGAATATCTTTAGCTTCTAAAACACACCTCGCTCAGTCACTTCTGAATTATGTAATACTCTGCTCACATTCCGAAAAAAATACCACAAAGTGAAATAATTGCTTTTTTGGGCAAACATTAGTAATTCACTACATCACTTACACACAAATTGAAATAAAAATTTTTCTAGCATCGTTTTCGTACATCTTACATTCAGTTTCACGACAAACTCCTTTTGATTTTACCTCATATTCCACAGACGTATAACTCTATACTTTAAGATTAACTACTAAGTGGGTAAATAGGTAAATCAAAACACGACGATCATTATTGTTAGTATAATAACGATGTTCAATAGCTATTAATTAACATTACAAGCGGCTCGTAAGTTCGACATTGATTAAAACATAATATTTGTCAGTTGTCTACTAAAGCTAATCTACACTTAGGGACAGATTTATGAGAACAACACAAAATCCTATTATTTTTATTAATTATGTATTTACCTACAAGCTGCTTTGACGAATTGTAAAGTACAACTTAATTTTTTGTAACATTTTTTTTTAATTCTTTAGCAATTTTTCTATTCTTAAAATTTTCCTTATCAGGAAATCAGGAATAGAAACGATTTTATTAAGTCCACTTTTGAGTATTTTCCCTATTTTCCCGCCGAATTGGAATATTTCCCAATAATTATTTTTATAACTTAAGCAATTATTTTGCAAGTTTTTACGAAATCAAATTGAATTTCGCTCACAAAAATTAATCGACTGTGTCATCCGGTGGGACTCGAACCCACGTCCCTTCGCTATCCGGGCGAGTGCTCTTACCATTTCGTAAAAACTTGCAAAATAATTGCTTAACTTATAAAAATAATTATAAGTTAAGCCGATTTCATCTTAACTAATGGTTAAATATTTGTAAAAATATTTCCATCGGATACATGCGGGTAAATTCTTCAAGTATTGATGAAATCGAACGCCGGCTCACTGGCAAGCACTTACAAGAATTCATCGGTTGACTAACGTCCTCCGTAGCTTAGTTGGTAAGAGCACTCGCCCGGATAGCGAAGGGACGTGGGTTCGAGTCCCACCGGATGACACAGTAGATTAATTTTTGTGAGCGAAATTCAATTTTATATTTCCCAATCTTTCCATTCTTTCCCATACTTTCCCGTATTTTTCTTTTCCATCCCAATTTTTTCTTTTCCTTGCCCATCGCTGGCCATGATACGTTTTTAATGGTTTAATTTTTTCCGAAATCTGTAAATGCCGATTAAAATGAGTCACTAAAATGATTCTTTTCTGAAGCCTAAAGGTGCCTCCAAAATATGAATGTTCCACCTGTATCACAACATATTGCCGCCTATACTGGATGCAGTGAGCGCACGCGACTGATGCGCTACTGTTTATAATATGCAATTATCAGCAGCGCGTTACAGGCGCGCGCCTGCCGCGCGACTATCGCGCTGATAAAGTTGCCTAGATGTAAAAGCGCTCTTATACAATTTTTTCTTGGAATTTTATTTTTCTCGTAATGTTTAAGTAACAAAAACACACGCACAAACATTATCGTGTGCAAATGCCAAAAATTTTATCAAGATGGACAAGTTACAAGACGGACAGAATACAAACAAAAGGTAATCAAAAAACAATGGTCTATTTTTAATCTTTACACATTGATATTAGTCAATAGGTAAATATCAACTATTACATACACGTATTATTAGTAAAATTAGTTTATTTATTTACATAATTTCATCTCATTGACACAATCAAAGATCAATAGATTGGTTGCCCTAGCAACCTGGTCTATGAAGATATGTCAGAGACATGACATCAACTATAGGTAATAATAAAAAAAATTAACGTGTTTCCCTTAATCTGTCCCTGTGTATATTTTTCCATCCGACTACAAACTAAATTAATCCGATACTCGATGCTAGGAACACGTACGTAAATATAAATTTACCAGCATCAAACCGATATGATCTGATGATTATAATCTAAATTCATTTAAGAAAAGATTGAATAGGCACCTTCGGCCGCATCATCACTTTACCACCATCAGAGGCCTTCCTCCGGTTGACGATGTACGTATTTTCCAATGTAGCCGTCCCTTTCACTCACGAAAAAATGACAACGCGAACGAGCGTAATAGCTAGACTCGAAAATACGGACATCACCAACAGGAGTAGGACCTCTGGTGAGATTGCGGTCAAACGTCTGTGTATCAATAAAAAAAAGATTGCCTGTTTCCCAACTACTCTTTGGTTATCTTTTCGGTTACAGGTTAATCGATAGAGTTAGATATGTTTGGAGTTTGAACAGACAGTTATAACTTAAATGCTACGACGATGTTGCTACGAGCTACGAATTCATAGCAGTTGCTACGATTCACAGTCGTTTTCTGACTAAGACCACCATTACAAGTATCTGATTTCGTTGTCAGCTTTTGGTACACAAATTTACTATGCTCTGCTGATGTATGTAATTAGAATATTATATCTGATGTTAACTATTCTAATAAGTTAATAATAAGGTATCCCTGAACCAGTAAACAGATGATTAGGTCTTACGAATACGCGTAGTTTTCTCAAACAATAAGAACACACCACTTACCCACATTCCTTTGATAAGTTTTATTCAGAGCTTACTAAATACACGGATAAAAGCCAAATGCCTACAATTAAGCTGTACATTTCGGTGTTTCACTAAAATTTCGCAAGCTTAAAATTCAGCTCAAAAACTTGAAAGCCGCTTTTGCTACGCAAACTCACGTATATCCTAAATAAAATAAAATATTTATCATCATCATTCAATCAAAAGCTTAGCTCTTGTTGGTAGAGTCTTTTCCATTCTTCTTAGCTAAACTATAAAAAAACTATAACTTTGCTATAATGGAGGCTATTGGCTATACAATAAGATATAATTTAGAAACGTCGAATTAAGTGATGCAATTTATAACGTATTTTACAAGTTTTTGTGTGTTTTCGTCTAACTTTAGCCAGTAATTTTTTGACATCCCTACTAAATAGTTTGGATTCTGTAAATTTTCTTTCTTTCGCAACTGACAGCTAAGTCTGACGTTTGTATTAAAACAGTCTGTCTATTTTCATTGCTTAACCAGAGAAAAGACGGCACGAACTTAAAAAGGGCTGTCGGGAATCAGACCCATTATATACTTCATAAGGCAAGTATTTTCATCAAAATCGGCCCTTATAGCAGTAATCAAAGAATGTATGTCACCACAATTTGTTACGTCATCTTCACTTGACATTATCCTTATGTCGTTGGAGAATAAGGATCATAGTCATGTAATATTCCTGTTTCCTTACTTTATGGCTATTATTCTCAGTGTTCTATGGAATAATTTGGTTGGTTTACTTAGGTCTATTTTCCATTATATTATCTTTCGCTTCGCTTACTTACAATAAACGCTTATGAATATTAGGTGAATGTTGTATACTGATAGTGAAACATATTTTGTTTATTCGGTACTGTTTACTTGAATCCCGGGTCGGGCCGACAGTGTTTGGGTTTGTCTGTCTTGAAATTACTCAGACACAGCTCCGGAGTCTGGAAGTTGTTGGTGTGTTAACACCACCAACTACTCCCACGTGCCTCGGAAGCACGTTAAGCCGTTGGTCCTGCGCCTGATGTCTGATGAGAGTGAAGGAACAGAGAATGCACCTGTGTATTGCGTACACACTTGTGTACTATAATATGTCCCGCGCAGTTGGCTAATTTCTGTTGAGATAGGCCGCCGCCGTAGTCGAAATTCGGCTAGGAGGACATTATTATTATTAGTTATCTTTACTTTATTAGTTTACATAATAAAATTGCTAACAATATGAGAAGTAGGTAATGTACTAAACATTTGGTGCCATTTATTTAGAAAATGCCACATATTTGTCAATAACAACAAATATTGGCACATATACATTGCGTCTGGGTTTGGACTAGCTAGCGATAATTTATGGGCTATTAGTTCATCAAAATGTTATCGACAAAAAACCCCATGTTGGGTTCTAACTCCCCCGTCTTGAAATGGCATCCATTTTAATTATTTAAAAAAAAAACTATTTCTGTGGACTTGGAGGTCCTATAATTTATGGAAATAATTCATTTCAAAGGTAATAGTATCGCCTATCAAATGAAATAAACATCAATTAGAAATTATAAACCTTCATAATTGAAGGAGGAAAAAAATTTTTTTTAAGAAATCTTGCTAAAAATTTAAAACAGTAACATAATTTTTTAAACCTCTTACAAAACTGAACAAAATAATACAATTTAAAAAAAAAGATTTTTATTTTTGACAAAAAAATATTTTTCATTAGGATTATGTTTTTAAAATTTGATCACTAAAAGGCCCTTAAATTATCACTAGTCGAAACCCGACATTTGTATATACATGGGTTCATGTTTTCAGCTCGTATTTATAATAAAATGGCTTCATTGCCATTTTGAAAGCAAAATTGTATTCAATTAAAAATAAATCATTTGTCATTCCCCAAATAGACCGAAGTTAAATGCAGCGGAGTGGAATAAATCGTGACGAAATGGAACCGTAAAGTCGCATCTAACCCATTAAATTCCGTATCGTGACGTCGTTTACATGCGACTGTATTTTATAGGTTAAAAAACACAGCTAATTGTTTTCCCCGACATCAAGCTCAGAGGGGGATTCTGCCAGGGTTGGCACTTTCGATCGTTTTAGTTAAATAATAAAATTAGATAAATCACTTTATTTATAAATTTCTATAATAAATATTGGACATTATTAAACCACACCGACCTAAGGTTTTTATGCAAAAAAAACTTCTAAGTTTTTTTGCAGGTTGGTGTTGGTTACTAACAACTGCATTTGCTGTAGTGCATGCGTATTGAGGGAGGGCGGGCGGTGCATTCTGCATTTGCCTCAACTAATACTTAACACGGTTGCGGTTAGTGTGGTTTTGGTGCCTGCACTAGCGTCTCATAGCGGAAATTTAAAACAAAAATTTTAAAATAAAGAAATTTCTGTTTTAAATATATAGTCTAAGTCACTTAAAAATATGTAGATCTACAGCTGAAAAATCTTTCAAAATGGGTTAAGTAGTTTCAAAGATTACTTACAATAAGCAAACAGATGAACTTCAATATTTAAATAAAACACTTAGATTTAAGTGCAGAATTTTTAACGGCTTAACTTAAATACAGTGGCCAGCACATCAAACTTCACTTTTTTATTACAAGATCACCTCTATTACAACTGCTTAAGGTGTCGCAGTGTTTACCTTAATATGTTGTCGTCCCTCCTAAAGTTTTTAGTGACAGCCCTACCAAACGGGAGGGGGATTGTTGCGGCTGCGTCACGTTAGTGACAGGGGTACAATCAAAACAATATGTGTCGAGGCTCGAGGACGATCTGCCCGTGACAATTCGACCTACAGCCACGCTTCGAAGTAACCATTGTGCCAAAAATACGCGTCTGAAGCCAACGTGACGTTGATATACTGACGGTCGTATAAGTGTGTCGTTAGTCTAATTAGGATTATGAATTGTTTCTGCGAATTTTTTTGTTACAATTAAAAGTTGGAGAAACAATTTTTGCAAAAACAAGCCATCGCATAAAGTTTTCGATAAATCAATTTTAAAACAAATGTGTTTCGAAGACACGTAGGGAACCCCGTGCTATGAGCTTAACTAACACTATTAGAACTTACTTTGTACGTTGTTATCAGGGCAAGCTAAAATGACTCATCCATACTAATATTATAAAAGCGAAAGTGTGTCTGTCTGTCTGTTGCCTCTTGACGCTTAAACCACTGAACCGATTGAGATGAAATTTGGTATGGAAACAGATGAAGACCCTGGAAAGGACATAGGCTACATTTTGTCGCGATATAAAAACATTAAGGGGGTGAAATGAAGGATAAAAGTTGGAAAATCCAACTTTTGCGGGCGAAGTCGCGGGGAACTACTCACTTAATATAACGTTTAATACTACTAGTAGTAGTACTAGCCCAATAGCACGGATAAAAACAAAAAAAAGAGGCTTAAGGGGATAACCCTGGAATATTCCAGCAAAAACTTGATCACGTTGATTATATGAAATTTACATTACAATTAGACTGTAACTAAATTGAGATGTTGCGTTGTATATGTAGTACCTGGGCGACCAAGCCTTTCTCGGTTACTACTATGTAATAAAATAAGCTTTATGATTCGTAAATCTTATTTAAAAAACGAAAAAAGTTTTTCAAAACACTGCAAGTTTCATATTAAATAAAGTCACCAAAATAAGGACGTTTTAAAGTTCAAACACGCATTCAGGAACATTAGATAAAAATTATCAGGTATGTACATAGCAAATCGAATAAAATTTCACCTCTCAAGTCCCGACGATAAAAATACCCTATACCAAACCCGCGTCGAAAGATAATATCGCGTATTTTTGTCGCGCCTCAGTTCGGGAATCTAAACATGTTTTATAACTCCTTTTTATCGGACATAGCGTTGGGTCGGCGGACATAGTCGATAATACGATTTATCGTTCCCTAGGGATCTAGTCCGATAAACGTTAACTGGAAAAGCCTAAAAATACGAAACTTCAAAGAGACAGTGGATCGATTCCGAGAAGTGAGGTTTAGTAGTGTATGAGTTGCTTCTATCTATAATACCCGGTATTAAAGGTACAATAAATGGTCGTACTAAATGGATAGATAACCACCGTTTATGTACCTGTTAACCTTATTCGCGGAGGATTTGCGTTACGCAGGGCAGGTGCCCTGGGAATGGCAGCAAGTTATGTGGGACTACTTAGCGTATGGCCAAGTATACCCACTAAAATCTCCGCGTGGTTCCTTAGGCCGCTTAGCGAGACGAAGATGAATCGCTGTCACCTAAACATAGAACTTTGTTTCGAAAATATATATTATCCCATCCTCGTCGCCTCTGTGATGTATTTGGGAGTTACGGACGCGAGTGAAAACACCGGTAGCCAAGTTCACACTGGTTTATTAACTAAGAGGTTGAGAGGGTAATCGGTGGTCGCAGCCACAAGTAATTCTGTATATACCTACATAACAGGTACTTATGCAACAAGCAGAATTAATTGTTTATTCATCAAAAAGTTGAAGTTTCCGAGCTTCTTACTTATATCTGTCTTAGGCTTTAATTTTTACCGACTACAGCGATGTAAAAGAACGGCAAGTTAAAAGAAAAACACTGACATTAATCAATTTCAAAAATCTAACAAGGAAACCAATAAAACTTTCTGCAGCTCTAAGATCAGCCATGGATCTACGTTTTTTTTTAACCGGAATGGGCCGTAGAAAAGAATACAAAATAGGACGAAGCGAGAATAAAATAATACAAATAAATTTTGGGATGAAAGAAGCATATTGTTTGGGACGAACCAGGACTTTTTATATGGGACGAAACAGTGGACCGAACGAAGAATAAATCACAGAAACTTATACAGAAAATATATCTAAGAATAATACATAATATTGTCTCTTCTAGCAAACAAAACAGTAAACTAACTCGATAACACTCTTAAAACACGGCGGAAGGCCTTTTAGCCTGTTAATATATTATTATGTGGCATTCGTTCCATACGCTGAACTCTCCCGTGTGGCGAATTAGGAATACATAATTTTATTCCACTTTTATGAAAAGCTTTTGCATTACTGGATAGAATCGATACTATCCATTTTCTTCCAGCTATAGTATCAATGCTAACAATTGTTCGATAGTGTTAGCTATCGATACTATCGGAGCAAATTCTCCTGAAACTTTCGATACTATTGTTGCATTTCAATACTATTGCATTGTCCTGTATCAACTGTCGATATCATTGATGTGTCGTCACCTATCGACAGACTAATGATAGTCGACTATGTTATTCTGTGGCAACATTACTTCAGTTCAGTTAAGCCTAGTCAGAGGCCTTAGGGCGGCTTGATAACATCTGACAATAAGGTTTGTTACTTGCCTTACAGACACCCCTCCACCAATCCGCACTGAGCCCGCGTGATGGAGTATGGCTCGTACCTCCTCATAGTTGAGGAAGAAGCTTTTTCCCAGCAGTGGGATCTATCTATATAGGCTGACTTTACTTTACTTTAAGTTACAGTTAAATTTTTATATCAGGTATAAGCCCCACTTGCACAAGTCCGGCTGAGCTAATCTGGACTTGCGCAAATGGGTTTTTAACTCAGATCATAGCTCTTGAGAGTAGCTAATTTGGATTGGCGCAAGTTGACCTTCCTGATTAGCTAATCCTGACTTACGCAAGTGTGCTCTCAACTTAAATGAGGCCTTGAACAAGTCCGGATTAGCTGGAAAAGCCGGAATTGCACAAGTGGGCCCTAGAGTTTGTGTTCTAATGGGTCTCACATGTTACACCTACTAAGCGTGTGTGTCGTTCCCTCATTTCTAAAGGTCGCGACCTCCATTCATGATTTTCTCCCGCACATACGGCTCACAACGGGTACTCGTGTCAGTGACCAAACTATTCGTAATCGATTGTATGAAGACCAGCCGGCATCAAGAAGGCGAGTTGTCCGTGTTCCATTAACCAGAAATCATCGTGCAAATCGTTTAAGATTTTCCCGTCAACATTTGGACTGGAACATAAACCAATGGGGCATGGTGCTCTTCACAGACGAATGTAAAGTTAATTTTTTTAACGATGATCGGCGTATTAGAGTATGGAGAAGACGCAGCGAGAGATTTTCAGAAGCCTGCATCCATGAAGTCGATCGTTTTGGTGGTCCAAATGTAATGATTTGGGGCGGGACAAGCTTACACGGCAAAACTGAGCTCGCTATTTTAAATGAGGGTACTGTTACTGCTCAGCGGTATATTGAGGAAGTTGTCAGACCACATGTGATCTCATTTGCCCAGCGAGCGGGTCCTGAATTCATCTTGATGCAAGACAATGCTCGTGCACACACGGCTCAAGCGACTCGGTTTGTAATGGATGCCTCTCAAATTCAAGTCTTGCCGTGGCCGGCGAACAGTTCGGACTTAAATCCAATAGAGCACATGTGGGATCAGTTGAAACGAAGAGTTAGAGACGGTGATCAGGAAATCCACAACCAACAGCAACTCATCAACGCTGTTAAAAGGGCCTGGGAAGAGATTCCAATGGAAAATGTCAGGCATTTGATTGAGAGCATGCACTCCAGGCTTCCGGAGTGCGTAGCGAAACGAGGGGGGCATACCCGTTACTAAAGGATGAGCATGGAGTATTTTCTTTTGTTTTCAGTAACTTTACATTCTTTTTATTTTTAACCTTAAATGAGTTTTTTCTTTTAAAAGCAAATAAACTTTTTAATCATTATTATTGGAATAAATTTATTGATCTACACGTTAAAAACAACATTAGTTTTCGTTATGGAGACAAAAAAATTATATTGGTATTATTATTTTAATGGTACAGGCAAAATACCTCGTGGCCCTTATTATGTTTTGAGTAGTATATATACACCAATGATACATACATACACTTCAACATCTCTCCTTATTATCCTTATAAGTTTCATGTTATAGTTTATTTAAAAGTATAAAGTTTAGTTTTGTTTTAAATATTTATAAATTTTAAAGTAACAGAGCTCTCAAATATTTCCTTGCAGGGCGTCATATAGACCTTATGTACCTACCTACCATCTTTGTACAAACATGATGTAATTTATGACATGCAATAAACGAATTTGAATTTGGTTAAACGTTGCCTTTTATAACTTGGCTACTTATTCTTTAGCCATTTAATTAGATGACAGCGTTTAATAAAAGGCCTAGGCGTCCAATTGGATGACTAAATTAACCAGATGGCTGCGACGTATACACTTTATATGAGGTTAGGGAGCCTAATTTTTGTTCTGACCTCATTATATGAATTACTTAAAAAGTTGTAGCATTTAAGTAATGGGATACTATCAAAGAGAACACGTAGTAGTTAGAAATTACTCGTGTTATAGCTCTGATAATACAACTAATACTCGTAGCAGTATCACACACTGATACACTCCAGCAGTCAACGAGCTATGATTAACCTTAATAACAGAGATCGTTGCCTCAATGAAGATTTGGGCAGTAACAATAACGGTTATCGTTACGACAGACCAATGGCGGGAAGCTTGTTATAGGTCGATTTGTATCGGAGAGAGAATGTTCTGACAGAGATATAATTAGAAATTTCTATTAACGTTATGACGTGTATCGCTCTTAGCGATAAGACCGCCTAATTTGCACACCTTTCTTTGTAAATTGTATTGTTGTTACTTTCATTGTGTGCAATAAAAAGTTATCTATCTTTCTATGTGCTCTTTCCAGACAATGAGTTTAATACCAAAGCATTTATTTATAAATCCAGTTTAGCTCACCGCAACTGACTATACGAAATTCCATGTAAGTTTTTATTACGTTTTTAACCGACTTCAAAAAAAATGTATAAGTAATTTACAATATCGAAGCACTCTAGGATATAGTTGTTTATCTTCAATCGTGCCAAGTTTCATGCTTTCTTCCGGATGGGACCGTATTTCATGCTAAGGATCCGTACTACAGTACAAATATGCTGTATTAATATACGACAAATATAGCATAAAAAATATATTTTAAATACGTTTGCTGGAAAATATAAACTAGATAAAACATCCTCATATGATGCTTCAGGGGATTTAAGACTTGAAGATAGCTCATTATTACCATTTTACAACAACCCTTGTCGGATTTTTTCAAAAATGCAGACAATTCTATACTTACTTGCGATGAATTTACAATCTAATGTGGCATTACATTTTGAGATTGAGTTGGCGAGGCGAAAATGAGTTTTCCTATCGGTCGATCTAAATGATAGTATATATTTTGGGGCACACTATAGCGGCCATTTTGCTGTATTTTCCGGACGAGAACATCGTTCGTCGTCTCTTGTTACTCGAAAATATTGATGGTAAAAAAACTCATAAGGCGTATTCCTGTCTTAACTCTGACACCTATGTTTGTATTTTCGGTAAATGTTCTAAGAAAACATGCTATATTTCATAGTCTTACTTTCGTAACCGTAATATGCGCCCCGAAACTTTTGGTTCACATAACTTAAAGCTATCACGATTACCATTCGAAAGCAATGACATATACTTTGTATTTTTTTCATTATTTTAAAGTTATCATTACTTCAGAAAAAAAGAAATTATTGATTTTGTGAGAGCTATAAATATTGCCTTTGGAAGGAACCGATTGAGATTGAGGCGGTAGGCCTGGCAGGTAACCCTAAATTAATAAATATATTTGTAGTATATTTAGATAGTCTAGCTAGAATACGAAATATGGTGCTCAAAATACCTATGATTCCTAAAATACTATTTTAGCTTAACAAAAGCATTGTGACGTAACACTAGTGCTAACTAAAGCGCTTACGTCTGGCCAAGCCCAAATAAACGAATCGCTATATTAGTCCGGATGTTCCAGAAATTCTGACGTCGACACACAGAATATAGCTAAAACTATCTTTAGATACAAGACTTATATAGAAAATAAAGTTCGGATACCTACAACATCGAGAAACTAAGAAGTTGTGAGTTTTTCTGATTACACTCGAGATGACAAAGTTCAGAGTAGGTACTGCTGAGTCTCCGAAACAGGAGTTAGGCGAAACTACAAGTTTAAAGGCAAAAGTTGCGTAGGTTTAAACTCGAAATACTACAGTAGCCAGCCCATCAGACTATACATTTTTGTTGGAAAATCGCTCCTATCACAACTGCTTAAGATGCCGCAGTGTTCACTTTGATGTATGTCGTCCGTGCATACTGGAAAAGCTAAGTTATGTGGGTACTTGGAAAAAACTTATTACTTCGGTGGGCGCATTATTTGGTCCGCTTGGGCCATATCTGACGTAGGAAGATCATATAATCTTATAAATGTCTGCATGAAAAAAAGCTCTCTAATACGATATAAAGGTGTCGTATTCGTAAAAATACAGAAAATTCAACACAGCAGGCCGATAATTCAATTTGTCAGAGAGAAAGATTTTTAAAAAAATCATACGTTATGAGATGTCAGAGATTAGGTGATGAAATTTTAAAATTAGTCGTTCGTGTTATATTGTTTCTATCTTTTGAAAATCAGTTTAATAAATAACGTAAATAGTGAAGAATTCGATTCCGGCTTAACTAAAAAGCTATAATGAAAAGTTTTTAATTTGATACCTTTGAGGATAAATCGTTAAAAATATTAAATGGAAACAACCGAGTTCTTTGTACGGATAATAAAGCCATGCCGGCATTCACGGGGAAATGTAAACTTCATATGAATGGCAGATTGAAATTTCGAACTTTTACAACAAAAAAACTGTTTGCTTCAAAAAACATGGTATTAGTGGAAAAGCAATACCAAATTTAAACGTTTACCTACAGTTTTCATTTAAGTAATTTGTTCAAATGTGTAAAGTTAATCTTTATCATGACTGTTCCACAAGATGTTGCTAGGTAAGGTATATATGTACCTACTAACTATTGCAGTAATATAAGCAGCGACATAAAAGATCTTACATCACGTAACCGTAGTTCAAATAACTACAAAAACATCCTTTATTACGTGGGAAATAGAGGCGGTTTCGAGGTCAAAGTGGGGTAGTCTGACAATCGGCCTTGTGTACATAGGTTCTCATTGTACAGTCACGAGCAATGAAATGTATACAAATAGGTTTTTATGCCATTGTAATTAGGTCTCAAATCGAATGCAGATGTATACATATTGATGCTCGTGACTGTACGTACAAGAAAAACTCATTGGTGTACAACATGTTTACAGGGAAATCGTTACATGAGTACAGTCACAGGCAATAAAGTATACAAATAAGTTTTCATGCCATTGTAATAAGGTCCCAAATCGAATGCAGATGTATACATATTGATGCTAGTGTACACAAAGGTCTAGATGTGATGTTGCCCCGATTCAAGTTTGCCACGGTCTAACTCGCCCCGAATCGAGGCTGTGAAGCAAAAATGTTTAAGGTTAATCCATACTTATATTATAAATGCGAAAGTGTGTCTGTCTGTCTGTCTGTTATCTCTTGGCGCTTAAACCACTGAACCGATTGAGATGAAATTTGGTCTGGAGATAGTTCGAGACCCTGGAAAGGACATAGGCGAAATTTCGTCGCGATATAAAAACATTAAGGGGGTGAAATGGGGGATGAAAGTTGTTATGGAAAAACCAACTCTTGCGGGCGAAGTCGCGGGGAATCACTAGTATATAAATAAATAAACAAGAATTGCTCATTTAAAGGTATAAGATAATAGTTACTGCCTGAAGTGACAACACTATAAGGCTGCTATCGTTAGCTTTCATACACTTGCATCTCCCTTGCACTTTTTCCTTGTTCTATCTTGTACTAGTTGTTTTTATACTGACCCTCTTTTGTACTGCACAAAGACCTACTGACGTCGGAAAGGCCGCCCCTGACAAGTGCCCCGATTAATGAACGTCCTATAAAAAGGATATATTGATTATGTCCTTTATTGAGAAGGTATTATTAATGACCTACATAGACCAGGATAGTAGTTAATCAAGTTATTTTCAGTAGGATTGACAGGTACTAAGTATGATCTTCGAATACATTTGTAAAGTATGATGATTTGAAGATGTTTTAGAAAGGTAAGTCAATAAAGAGATGAGTTGATTTGAGTTGTACCTGCAGGTGTAATGTCGTTTCATTCTACCATTTAAAATGTAGTATACAATACTATTTATATGTTTAATGGTGGAATCAAAGCGATATTGATATTAACTAAGTCTGATTTTAAATCAACGCAGATCTAACATACCTCTCTTCATGTGTGGTCCATAAAACTGTTATTATGACGTTATAGCTTAATAGTCATGAAAGTACAATGCATACGACGACCACAGAGGCCGAGTAGCTTACACACCGGTTTTCATGGTGTCGCCATCTATGTGGTCCCGGGTTCGATCCCCGGTATGGTCAACATGGAAATCCATATTTTCTCTTGTCTGTGTGTTGTGACACCACATACCGTTGTTTCGGATTTTCATAACACAAGTGCTAAGCTACTATAAGATCAGAGCAATGATGTGATGTACAATATTAGGTTTGGATGAAATAAGTATACTAAAAAAATACATTTTGGGTTGGTGAAGGATCTACCTAAGTGGTATAGTGGTATTTTAGTGGTCCACCCATGACACTGTGTTCCGTCGTGGAGTGGTAGTTCCAGAACCTTCTGGGTGAGCTCGCTCCACCGTTGTTTCTATCTACACCACGTCTAGTTTAGTCTAGTAGAGTCAAAAGCAAACCCATTCCAAAATAAATAAAAACTTTGGCTGAATTAGTTATTCCAGACAACTAAATTCGCTGGAAATTGAATACAGTCTAGTACTTTTGATAAAAAATAGAACAATATTATCATTCAAGTGTTTTGAAGCCCCTCGTTATATTTAGCACAAAGCAAATAATCTATGGTAACCTTCCATTCCTATTACCAATAGTAAGGAGTTGCTTGTTAGCCAGCAAACAATGTTTCTATTTTAGTTCACCAAGATGTATAAATAGCTGAATAAATACGTAACAAAAAGGCTTTACCTTGTAAATAAACTCTGATGAGACCCTTTGTTGCCGTTATAAGTAAGTAAAATGCATACAGGGCTATTTCAAAATTGAAAGTTGGATATCTCACTTTTTAACACCCTATATAAGGCAGTAGGTAACGTGCTTTGGAATGCATTGTACTACTAAAACTAGTAGTGATACGTAGTCGAAGTACTTCACTCACGACGACCGTCTTATTTATTTATTTATAAAGGTACACAAACAGCAAATCACACTATACACAATACAATATCATGACAAAAACAAAATTGACAAATATGATTGCCTATTACAGGTATACACAACATTTACTGAAGTGTAGCTATTTTAAAGAAAGTACAACTAAATTGTAATTAAATCACATGAAATAAATTAAATTTTATCAATTAAATTAATTAAATTAAATACAATATTTTGGATCAAAGTAAGACTATGTCAAGTTGGATTAAATTAAGTAAGGAATTGATAATTAATTAATTATGGAATGAGTGCGTCTTGGGACGTGGAATAGAAATTTATTAATTTATTTTTGAAACATCGTGCAGAGTCATTGAAAATGTCTATAACCGGAACCCTACTCATTATTTCATTGTACTCGGTACATATTCTGGCTAGAGGGTAATGCAGGCCTAAATTCGTTTTGTGACTGGGTATGCTGAAAAGTTTGCGAATGCGATAACGGGGATATCTGTACAGTACATTGAGTTTGATTTGGTCAAGAAGATGCGTGCATTTAATTCTGTTGTGCAGCAGCTTGTGAAGAAACATTAGGTCAGCAATAAGTCGTCGGTTTCGCAAGGTCATCATTTTGAAAAAACTTAGTCTGTGAGTGTAAGGGTGTCTATGCGATATTCCCGGGGTTGAATACGCCAGATAACGCGTGAATGCTCGCTGAATGGATTCAATTCGCTGAGAAGGCGCACTATAGACCGGGCTCCAGGCCACACTTGCGAATTCTAGGTGACTACGTACTAATGCATTAAAGAGAATCTTTTTGGTTTGGACACCTCGGAAACCTCTTGCGCTTCTTTTTAAGAATCGTAGCATACGCGCAGCTTTTTTTATCATATATATTCAGTGTGGGCGGTCATTTTCAATTTGTGATCCAACAAAACGCCCAAATCTCTAATTTCTTTTACTTCCGTGAAGGCTACATCACCCAAGGAATATGAAGTAGCGATAGGATGCTTTTTCTTGGTGAAGCTTAATACACAACATTGGTTTTTGTTCTGATGCCACGGATGTTTTAGTAGTATATATTGAATGTTATGATAAAACACTATGACACTTGTTGACTTCTAAACGTACTATTTGATCGACGCCACGCCCTCCATGTTACGGATAAGCAATGCCTCGCTAGCTTCGTCCTTCCGTATAAAAATTCTGCCGTTCCGCACCCAGACGAATTTGTACTTGCATTCCTTGGCTTTGATTCGTGTAGCGGCGTGCAAAGATTTGTTTGATGGAGACAGGTGTTCTGAGACAAAGACCGGATTGATAGTGCCTGCGTATCCAAGGTGCTTGGTACTCAATTTGTCTTTAGTGTTTTTTTTGTTAAACACAGAGACGGAAGCTAGAATGGCGTCACGTTGTCTAGGTGCACGCAATTTCACTATGACAGCACGCGGCCTGTTGCTGTCCTTACTCAGCTTCGCCACCCGCGTTACGTGAAGAATATCTTCAGCTGATACCGGAGCATCGACGGTTTTCACGAGTTGTTCTATGACTTTGGTTAGATTCTCCTGTCTGTGTTCAGTAATGCCATTTATTTCGATGTTGCTGTCTCTCATATTCTGTTCAACTAGCTGGAGACGGTGCGACAAGTCACCCACTGTCAGGTTTAATTTGTCATTTTCTCTTTTCAGGTTATCGACCAATGTATTTCTCTCATCTAGTGCCATCTTCAGATCTTCGTACTGTCTATTGAAGAAACTCAGAGACTCCCCAAGTTCTCTGATTTGTTCAGACATGTTCTTTATTTGCGCCGTGACCAGTTCTTTTATTGTACATTGAAGTGCACCTGCGAGTTCCTGTTTGAGTATGCTCCTAAGCCTAGCTTCAGTGACGTAAACGCCGCCACGCTCAGTCTCTTCTGTTGAGTAATCGACGGGAGAAAACCATTTCATTGTGCTACCAATACGTCACATGAGTTGTTACACTCCTGGACTCAAACATCGGCCGGCCAGCAATGCACGCGTGACCCCTCTAAGCACCCCCGCGGAAGCAGAACAGTTGCTATTTTTTGCTCGCTTACACTCAGCTTTATATATGCAATGAGCCTCATGCGTTCTCCCACCAAAACTGCTTGCGGTGGATCGCAGCCCGACCTTTCGAAGCTAACTAATATGGAGACGGACTCTCTAATAACAGTTCGAAAACGAAAACAACGGTTTGATAATGAATGTGAAAGTCCATCACAAATAAATGAAATGCGTACAGACATTACACGTATAACTTCTTTATTAGAAAAATATATAGAATCTAATGAGCAAATATTAGGTAAAATGCAAGATAATATAACGGAAGTAAAAACACAAATTGCTAAAATCAAGTTAGCTAACGAGGGAACCACAACTCTGATTAAGGAAAGCATTACTGAAATGAAAATACAAATAGAGTAAATTAAATCAACATCAACGAACATTTATGTGGAACAGGAAAACATCAAAGCTCAAGTCACTTTACTAGATAACAAGTTAAAAATCAGTGAGAATAAAATTAAAAATCTCGAAACCAAGTTTGCAGATTCAATTAACCTTACTTCAACCACCCAACCTCATTCAACACCATCTGCTATACCGGAAGCGCAACTACATTTAAATGAAACCCTTATTCGTGAAGTCCAAGAACGAAATGAAAGAGAAAAGAACATAATAATTGCAGGTATACAGGAGTCAGCATGTGACAAGGCCGCAGAAAGAATAGAAAGTGATAAAAGAGAAATAATTAAAATTACCTCTGCAGTTAACCAAGATATTCCCAACCCTATAAAAGTTATACGAATGGGCAAATATAATCCATCGAAAAACCGCAACATTAAGGTATTTTACGCCACAAAAGAGACTGCAAAAGAGCTGCTGCGCAATAAAGATAAATTGCCTGACAATGTAAAAATCTTCTCGGACCAGACACCATCCCAACAAAAATATATCCGGAACTTGAAAGAAGAACTCCAACAACGCATAGCCAAAGGCGAACATGACCTAACAATTAAATATATAAATGGAACGCCATGCATTATTAAGAATGTTCCAAAAAACTAAGAAAAATAAAACTTGCTGGGGATAACAATCTAAGCAAAAATACCTATCAAGTACTACACAACTATCAGTCTATACAGACAAACAAAGCAAGACTGACTTCTTTTTATTTAAATGCATGCAGTATTCGAAAAAAAGGAAAAACTAGATGAACTCAAATGTATTCTCAAATCAATACCTACAATTGTCCATATGATTATAGTTACCGAAACCTGGATTAAAAATGAAGCTCAAGCCATAGCAATCCAGTTGCCGAACTACACACACTATTATAATTATCGCACAGATTCAAAGGGTGGTGGAGTTTCGATATTTGTGCATAACAATCTTAAACACCTTATCCGAGTCCATTTACTCTGATGGGAACAATTACCTATGGATACGTCTTGAAAATTATGGACTAAATGTTGGAGCGATATACAATCCAGGGGACACTAATTTCAAGAATTTTCTCCAAACTTATTACTTACAACTTCAGGAAAGAAGCAGAGCAATCGTTTTTGGAGATTTTAACATTGATTTGTTAGTAAATGATACGAAAAGTAAACAGTATAAAGATTTAATGCGTGAGACTGGTCATGAAATTCTAAACAAAATTGCTAAAAAATATTGCACAAGAGATTCGGCCACACGCAAATCCATTATAGATCATGTCACTACTAATTTAAAACAAGATTTCTTCCACATGGCAATAATAGAATCTGCAATGTCCGATCATAATCAGATATATCTCGAAATAAAAAAAATAAAACCACCAAAAAGGATTTATCACAGATACGAATCAATAAATTACACGAAACTCTTTGCTTCAGTAGAAAAAACTGGTTTTAATGATTCTAACGATGATTATACTACTTTTGAAAATACCCTGAATAACTACATCATCCATAGCAAGGAACTAAAAACGAAGATTTTAAATCTACCTCAGCAGGATTGGATCAACCGAGACATAATATGTGAAATTAATCGAAGAAATCAACTACTAATGGAATATAAAAAGAACCGAGAGAATGCTTTCTTACAGGAAGAGTACCATGCAAGTAGGGAAAAAGTAAAAAAACTTATACAAAATACTAAAGAGAACTATTATTACAATGAGTTCACAAAATGCCTAAGTAATCCAAAACAAATGTGGAATTTAGTAAGCAATTTAGCCAATAATAAATTAAAACATAGTTGTGCGCCTTCAAAATTAATAATTGACTCTGAACCTATAGTAGACACTAAAGATATTTGAGCAGCGTTTAATAAATATTTTTCTACAATTGGCCCCAAATTAGCTAATGAAATACCTATTAAATTTCATACAGATCTAACAAAGGCTCTGCCTCGTGAGGTAAATAGTTCCGATCTTGTAACTTTCGAGCCGTGCAGTGTTGACGAAATCAACAAAATTATTGATAACCTTGATGCAAATTGCAGCACAGGCTTAGACGGTATCAATATCAAATCTATAAAATGCTTAAAAACACTAATAGTAAAACATCTATCTGATTGTCTAAACGCAACGCTACGTTTTGGTAATTTCCCTGATAGTTTAAAAACAGCTAAAGTTTCTCCACTGTATAAGTCAGGATCAAAAAGCGATCCCGGAAATTATAGACCCATCTCAGTTTTACCCGCCCTGTCAAAAATCTTAGAAAAAATCATCAATGATCGCTTAGAAGCCTACCTTAAATCAATAAACTTCGCTTATGAACGTCAATATGGTTTTCGGCCTAAAAGTAACACTTTATCATCTACTAACGACCTAATTAATAAAATAAGATTAGAAATAGACAAAAAACACGTAGTTCTGGGTATATTTGTTGATTTGAAAAAAGCGTTTGACACAGTCAGCCATCAGCTTCTTATATTGAAATTAGAAAAGATAGGTATAAAAGGCTGTGCACTCAATATGTTACGATCTTACTTAACGAATAGATCTCAAGTACTTAAAATAGATAAATTTCAAAGTGATCCGGCACCTGTATCGTGTGGAATCCCACAGGGATCAATATTGGGACCACTGCTTTTCACAATTTATATTAATAATATACAAGAACTTGGTTTACATGGCCAAATAACCTAATACGCCGATGACACATGTCTGTTTTACTTTGGGCCTAATATACACGACATCGTCAAAAAGGCTCAAGAGGATTTAAATACTTTGTTCGATTGGTTTCAATATAATCTTTTGACACAGAAAAAACTTGTTACGTAATATTCAAGGCCAAAAATAAAAAATTACCACCCTTCGCACCCTTAAAAATAAATAATTCTATATTACAGGAAAAAAAATGTGAGAAATACCTAGGCTTAAGAATCGATAGTTCTCTCATGTGGAATGCTCAAATCGAGTATATCAGAACTAAATTAATATCACTTGTAGCATCACTACGACAAATTACTCGATGTATTCCGCATCGTTTGCGTTTTACATTATATAATTCTTTAGTTAAGCCACATCTTATCTATTTAATAGAAATATGGGGCAGTGCGAGTAAATCAAAACTAGAGGTTATTCAAGTTGCACAAAATAAGATTGTAAAGGCACTATTTCAATATCATTACTTAACACCTACTTTAAAAATATACGAAGATACTAAATTAATGACTGTGAAACAACTTTATATATACTACACATGCATACTCGTTAAAAAAATTATGACGCGCTCTTTCCATACTAGCCTAACCCTTTACACCGCAAAGCAAGTCACTAAGCGTAGCACGCGTCGCGCGAGTTTGGTGTTGCTACCCAAGACTAGAACGAACTATGGGAAAAAAATGATTACTTTTGAAGGTATATAACAAAGTACCCTCTTCTATTAGAAATGTAAGCTCATTCGACGCGTTCCAATCAAAACTTGCAACTTATGTTATCGAAAACATGTAATCAATATAGGTATATTGGACTAAATGCGACTTAATGTGCTATTGTTATTTGTGTTAAATGTTCGAACGTCTGTGAATATGTTATTTAAGATTAGTTAATGTTCTCATGTAAGTGACTGTTGTGTCTTTTATGAGAATAAATATATCTTTAAACTGGTAACTGTTAATGTTTTGGTGACACTACACACTATGCAATACTTGAGTGTTCGGGGAAGCTAGTAGACTTAAAAATAGGCCACAATTACGACCAAAGACTGTCTCAGAAATAAAAAATATCGAGCGTGAGCTACTATCTGACTGACCGCGCGAGCGGTCGCGCGCGAAAAATCCGACTTTTGGCGTCTTGGTGTAGTGGTTTGGGCACCGGACTACAAAACCAGAGGTTTCGGGTTTAAATCCCGCAATGGGCAAATATTTGTGTGATGAGCTGACATCTGTACCTGAGTCATGGATGTTTATATAAACTTATTTATTTATGTTTATCGGTTGTTCTGGTCATCATAGCACAAGCTCACGCTTAGTTAGGGGCTAGGCTATTGGTGTGTTCGTTAAAAAACAATTTATATTATTATTTTCCAGGCCTCGAATGTTAGTACGTGAGTTTGTACCTCAACAAAGTAAAAATGTATAACTGAGTCCACAGCTTCGATTTAAAAAACACAGTATTTTTTACCTTTCAGTGAGCAAAAGTTTATGATCAAATAACTTGTCGATAAGATATCAAGGAAGTTCCTCCTTGAAGGAACACACCATGCAACTCCCGCAAGCCTCCAGGCGGTTTTTTTTAATTTTGTGTTGTCAACACAAGCGTTTACAAATAATAATCTACATACTACCTACAAAATTATAAAGAGGAATGATTTGATTTTTTTTTGTTTGTATTGAATAGACTCTGAAACTACTGGACCGATTTCTAAGACTTAGGTATTACTAACATTAAAATTTGGTACAGAGATAGTTTGAGGCCCTGGCAAGGACATAAACTTACTATTTGTCACGATATAATATCATCGAGGGGGTGAAAAGGGGGATAAAAGTTTGTATGAAAAATCCGACTTTTGGCGCAGGTGAAGTCGCGGGGAATAAAAAATACTATTATTTAATATTTGAAAATAAATAAAACAAACTCCTTAAAACAAATGCAAAAAATAGTCAACACATTATAGCCCAATTTATCAAGTCGTTTTTTTAATAGTACCTAGTATTTTTCAAATCAAGAAATAGTAACACAAAACACGGGAGCAAATGAGACCAAAGGATCTAAAATTTCAGCAGATTTCTTACTGAAAACAAACACAAGAAGACGCACTATGAAAATAATAAGCAAATCTCAATGACCACTCATCTAAAGCCATGTTGTGACGAAAATATAAAAAAAACGCATGAGTAGTATACATTTTTAGTTGTTTTTTTTCTGAGCCAATAGCTTGTCTCTTACAGACTATCTCACCTTCTCATGGCCATCCTCTAGCTGTAGTCTTATATTTGCCTTTGTAACTTTCTCCGCCCTGAGTAATTCGATATGTAAAATAACCTTTTCAACTGCCAGGAATCCCATAAGCTATTATATGACCGTAGTTGATATTATCTATAAGTATTTATAGCTGGTAAAATAAAAAGTTCAACACTTTTATCCCGCTGTATCTGAGGACCATCCTAAGACTTAGAAGTTGGTGCGTTTTAATGGTGGTTGGCGCTCCCCGATCCGCGCCATAATTGACGCAAGGGCCTGGGGAGCGATTCAATTTAGCTCCAGTTTTGTTCTATTCTTAGCGATTAATGTATGTGGAAAAGCTCATAAGAGTGATTCTCCGAGGGCCGGTTTTTGGTGGTCACACGTTCTTAATTCCCAACCCATTTAATAAACAGCTTCGAAATCAATTTTAAATGATTCTCTGTTTACTCATCTACACGAACATTTAAACATAAAATAGGGCTTACAGTTATTTTTTAAATAATACTTAACCGCCAAAAACGGGAGCAAAACCGGTGTTCTCCGCGCGTCCGCACGACCTCGCGCTCAGTTCAACCACTAATATTTTTATTGTTTGTTGTGTTATGTACACATACTATATGTCAAAAATTTTGTTAATAAGTCAAGATTAATTGATTATAAAAACAATATTTATATCGTTTAAACAGAAAAAGTTAGAAAATATTTTGTCTCGGTCACACGATTGTGGTAGATTCGTGAACGCGACATATAAAGCCTCATAGCATCAAAGAGCCTCAACTTTCTGACAAGCTTAATGGCCCTACGGAAACTTTAGTTCCATTACAGCATCATTGGAGGAAAATGCCTTTCTTATCGCTTTGATACAGAAAATACAGGCACATAAATTCATCAACTTTTTTCTGGCAACCTTTTGAAGAAACCCTTCATGGTAAAATTTTAAAGATAATAGAATGATTTCGATGTAAGTGTTGAATATTCAGTATAAAACCCTTTTTGAATTTCTTCGTCCGCTATTTAGTTTTTATATTTATCAAGAAACAACTTGTAAATTTTTTAAAACGTAAAATTTTCGTAACTTTCGTGACATGGTTTTCGTGGACATTTGACCACGAAGGTTATCTTTCACTTCACGTGAGGTTACGAAGGTATCTTTATGCAATCTTGATTTACTTCTCTATCGGTCTGTAGATGTTTTTAAGTAACCGTGTTATCGTTTTCACCCAAAGGTATTAGCAAACGATTGTTTGTGTAGGTAGAAGCATGAGTTTTTCTTGTATTTATCTATTTTAGTCAAATATGGTTGATATGCCTATTTGATTGAACCCTGATGTTCTACCAACTAAATAAATGGTTGGCTTATTAATTTATCGACGTTAATAAGGACAGTTCTCCATAGAATTCATATACGAATAACTTGATAAAACACTGCCCTTGATTGAATGTGTGCACATGTGGAATAAAAAGGATTTGGCATAACCAATACATCACACACCTTTGATTAATAGCACCACACACACAGTTGGGGCAAAGAAGCTGGAGGGTCTTGGCACTATGCTTGCCTCCCAACAAGTGAACCTTAAAATTAACTTGGGCCAGACGAATTTTAGTCGAATTCCCCTGTTCCAGTGGCACTCTCTCCTGTATCTATTAGAAACGATAACTGTGATCTACTGTTTAAGACGACAGGAGTACGTTTACCTGGGACAAGTGATTTAATTAGGTACTTGTAGGTTCACCTTGGCTGGACAGAGTCCGAAAAACTACGCGAGGGCATCATTTTGACCCAAATTCTTCAGTGCTTAAAAATTAACGTCTACAACTAATCCGAAACATGGTCTTCTTCTATAGGCGTAATAAAAAAGTTTAAGGACACCCAACGATTGAATTGAAGAGATACGTAGAAGAACTAAGGTAACAGACCTATGTCTAAATGATCTACGGGACTATCCTATAGATCACCAAGCTCAAGTGGTAGAAAGCAGGGCGCAGTACAGAAAGGTTCTTGATTGGATTCTATTTGGTCAAGAGCGTAGCGTATGGCGTCCACTAGCAAGACTGACGGACGACCCTGCAAAGGTCGCATGATCGCACTGGATGCAGGTCGCATGTAACCAGCCACGTTGAAAGTCTTTGGGGTAGGCCTATGTTTATCAGTGGACGTCCTGCGTCTGATTATGTTATTGATATGCATGTGTGCATTTAGTGCATAAGCTAAAAAATAAACCTTATTTGTTGTTGTTTTAAGAAAAATCCGCAGCAAAATGAAACATCGTAACAATAAATTGTTTTGAATTAATGTAAAGACCATAATGACTAGTCAGCGGTCAGCTCATAAGTTGAAACAAGAATCGCTATCTCAGTGTAAATACAATGGCTTTTTGTATCTCATATTAAATTAAGAGGAAACATCTTATAACCCATAAGATAATACAAAAATAATTAAGATGGAGGTGCTGCGGTGAGCAGCAAAAGTGATCTGACTCGTTACGAGTGAACCAGACTTTTTCAAAGTGGCTCCTGTTGCGAAAAAGATGGTTCAAAGCTAACTGAGATAGATTGGGCATGTGTAACGAAGAAATGAAAAATACGCTAAATAAAAATGAGTTAGTAAAAAGAAAGACTTCTGTAGACAATAAAGAAGACTGCTGGCTACATGGTGAACAATCATTGACAAAGTCATGTAACAAGAACAGCCGACCAAATGAACAAGAGACAAAATGATCTGACCCACAGTTAATAACATCTAGCAGATATTATATTATCAGTCATTTGCCTGCTGATAGGTACATGAAATTTATTTTATGTTTTAAGTTGTTTTATGTTTTAACTTTAGCTATAGTTATCTGCTAACAACATTTATTTCTACCTTATCGTCAAATCGGAACCTTTTACTATATTAAAGGTTAAGAGATTTAGTTATTAATGATTTTCACGCTTTTAACTTCAAAAAAACTATATTTTTTTAAAAAAACAGGTATAATATTAGTTATTTATGTTATATTTGAAAAATTTTTATGTAATAAAATAGGACTTCGCTATGAAAAATACGTTTCGTAACTTTCGTGGAATCAGAAATAACTTTCGTGGGTACCGAAATTTCAAAATTAAATATCGGAAGGAATAACAAACCGATTTGTTTGATTCCAACAGGATTCCTTATAATTTTAGGCCTTCTTTAGTGTAGTATTTTTTTCATGTCATAAAAACTTTAACTAAAAATTGCCACGAAGGTGACGCGGAGAATGCTTTCCGGAGAATCACTCATAAACCAACTTAACTACATATGTCAAAAATATGTAAAACTACGACGAAGCTTAATGTTTTTAGATAAGCCATAAGCGATGTTTATGACAAAAACGTTGCACTGTACAACATTCAACAAACTCAAAAATGTATGTAAACAAAAACTTTAACCCTTTGAATAATAATTTTTGGAGACGCCTATAGCCTGGTAAAATAAATGTAACTAACATTTATTTTAAGTTTAAGTGGTATTTAATAATTGTTAAAACTCTTTGTATATAATTTTTATGGAAATAAAGAAAATTTTAAAAACAATGTTTTTACAAAATTTTTAGGTAATATGAATGTTATGAACATTTTATTTTACAATATTTTATTATAATTATTTGTATAACTTAAGCAATTATTTTGCAAGTTTTTACGAATCCCTACGGATGATACAGTCGATAAATTTTTGTAAGCGAATTTCAATTCGATTTAATATTTTATTTTAAACTAGTGGTTCCCCGCGATATCGCCTGCAAGTTGGATTTTCCATAATATAGACTTTCATCCCCTATTTCACCCCCTTAATGTTTTTATATCGCGACAATATGTAGCCTAGCCTTTCCAGGGCATCGAACTGTCTCCACACCAAATTTCATCTCAATCGGTCCAGTGGTTTAAGAGTCAAGAGGTAACAGACAGACAGACACACTTTCGCATTTACGAGTATAATATTAAAGTGTGGATTTTCGGGAAATTTTTGGCAAGTTTTTACGAAATAAAATGAACATATTAATAAAAATATGAATATGTACCAATAAAAGCATACTATACCTACTTATAATTTTTTTTAAAAGAAATCAATTAATCTCCGACATGTTATACTCGTAGTTTAAAAGAGATAATTACCTTTAGTACCCATTGCATATTAGGATCTACCTAAGGATCTACCAAGTTAATGTAAGTCGGGTCTTTTACAAAGTTTAGTTCTTATTACTAAGGATATTATTTCACAGTACAAAATGAGTAAGAAACTTGGAAACTGCTTGTTTCACTTCACAAAAAAAATGATTGGTTAACAGTAACCAATCTTTGGCTACTAGTATGCCGTAATCTAGTGACTTGCGAACTTTATATTTAACAAAAATTGACTTCCCTACAACGAAACCATCACTAACAAAACTAGTATGGTATGTTGGTGCTGAGGTTTGCCTTCCACACAGATGTCCTTGTGGTTCTGATGTCGGCTCGTTGGGACATCACGGACTCTCCTGTATTAAAAGTGCAGGCCGCTTTTCGCGTCATGCCAGCATCAACGACATCATCCGTCGGTCTCTTGCCTCTATCAACGTGCCGGCTTTACTCGAGCCGAACGGTATCGCGCGTGATGATGGCAAGAGACCAGACGGGATGTCACTTGTTCCTTGGCGGATGGGTCGGGCTCTTGTGTGGGACGCTACCTGTGTCGACACACTTGCAGCCTCTCATCTGCCCGGGACAAGCCGTGATGCTGGTTTGGCTGCGACAAGTGCCGAAAACTTTAAAAAGAACAAGTACAGGCAGATCGCCTCCCGGTACCACTTTGTACCGTTTGGAGTCGAAACACTGGGTTCGTGGGGTCCCAACGCTATCTCTTTTTTCAAAGAGATTTCTAAGAGGCTAGTTGACATCAGTGGTGACCTAAGAGATGGCAGCTACCTTGCTCAGCGTATAAGCATCGCTATCCAGCGCGGTAATGCTGCCAGCATCCTAGGAACCTTACTAAAATTTAATTTGTTGCTTGAAAAACTTGAAATTATGTTAAACAACTTTATATGAATCACCTACTCTATTCAATCCTTAGATATGTTATATATATATGAACTACATCACATTAAGTTTAACAGTGAAGCACCTTGTGTATTTTTAAATATGATGTACTGGTCACTGGACACACGGCCACACATAAGCCTACACCTTAGATCTTGAGACCGCCTCTATTTTCTAAGTCATAGAAGCCGTTTTCGTATTTCACATGGGAAATCTTACGTAGTATACCTACTTAGTACTAAGGGCCCATATCAAATCGACCTCCTTTCCTATAAAAATATTTCAAATAGGTTTAGTTTAAAAGTTTGTTTATTGGAGGTTCTATCTCGGGAACTGCTGAACGGATTTTGATAATTCTTTCGAAATTAGAAAATTGTGTCCTGATATTGAACCCGTATGAAACCTTGTATTTCATCTCAATCGATAAAAGTATTATGAGTTATACATATTGGACCAAAATTTTAGACAAGAGATTTGTAGAGTCCCTCTACTGACAACACGTTTAAACACAGCTGGTATAAAGCAGACAATATGCATATAAATTACATGCAAATAACAACCAACTTTATTCGAAAACTCAACAAGAAGATTCCAATGCGATTGAGAATAAATTACATTCTTTCTCGATATACGAAGTTCATGCTAATATGTATAAGCAATACTCTGCACAGCTTTTCCAATCCAAATATGGGGTGACTATTTATTTAACACAATTCCTATATATGATTTGATTTGGAAAACTATGTACGCTATTAATAGGTTACAGTTTAGATCTAATTAAGGACTGATCCTATGTTTTGTAACTTTCTGACTGTGACCTGTAAGTGAACTGAATAAATAAATAAAACCTGGAGTGCACCAACACATGTTTAATTTTTAATCAGTGCGCGCGCACGGACACGAATGAGCAGCAGGCGACTGAGACAGTGCTGTGGGGCGTGGGACGGAGAGGGGGGGTGTTCTTTCTATCTCTTTTCTTGCGCTGAACCTATGTGCGGTTGCTGGTTGCGTCCCTGGAGCTTTCTAAAGCATTATTTGACATATTTTGTACGGGAATTCTGTCAAATTAACTATCTATTGAGGTTTCCCAGCTGTTTAAAAGATGGTGAACTCGGGTCTAGTCAAATTATAATAACGACTGGTTAAAAATTAAACACGGGTTGGTGAACGAAACACTTAGCATGGGCTTATTCAAATGGCCAGCTGAAAGTGCAATTTAAAGCCTATGATACTACACGACGTGCGCTCTTCGCACACCAGTACAAACTGTTCATTCAGCAAAATGGGCCAGCTACCGGTCCCGTAGCTGAAGCTATCAGAAGTAGGTATATGACATGATCCCTGCCAAAAAAACGATTCAATTGAATTCTTAGCGTGAATGTATAATATACATTCAAGACTATATACATTTGTATATAGTATTTACAGTGCTCTCATAGACTGCCTCATTGGTCTAGTAATCGGCATGCTGGCGTTTGTCTAAATGGTCCCGGTTTCAAATCCCGGGTTGGGTCGTAATAAAAAAAACGCAGAAACACGTTTTTCTGTCTTGAAATAACAAGAAACAGGTCGTCATTGGCCGCTGTAGTATAATATAGCTATAGTATACTATATAGTAGTAAGAGTAAGAGTAGTAAGAGTCCGATGCATCAAAATTGCTGCTACTATTTTCTTAATTATTGCTCAAAATGTGTAGAGTTTTGACGTTCTCTAGCTTCGCATGGATTGAGACTTAAGTCATTAAAAGTTCGCAACCGGATGATATTTTGCATGGCTATTCATTGCGACTTACCAGTCGTAACAAGGTGACACTGATTATTAAACTTTGCTTAGTTTACTGAATGACGAATGTTTGGCAAATGGCAACCACTGATCATGCCATAATTGCACAAACAATATTTGTAAGAATGACCTGAAATCAATAACTTTTTAGGCGCCACTAATTGATATTATCTACTCTACTATCAGATTAAATTAAAATAAATACGTTTTTGATCAATTACCTTGTGATGTGATGACGAACTATCCTACAATAAAATGGAAAATTTACATCAGCCTGACCTCTCTTCGGTCATATCGGATTGCCATCTCACCAAGCTATATGAATGAAGGAACTTGTGTAGTTATTTAGGTTCTATAACATGTCTTACGTGCTTTGGTAATCTTTGTTGAAATAAGCCGTAGCCGAAATTCAGCTAGGAGGACATTATCAAGATACCACAAATAAAATATTCAAGACGATATACAGGAATTTAAGATAATTTTTGCCTCACTCATTAGTTATTACTGAAAGATGTTTCTTTCTTACGTTTACGCGAATATTCGAACTCATTAAACACAATTTCACGAATTACTTCCCAATAAAATTACATTTTATTTGAAACCTGACGTTTCCAATCACTTTACAGTGTCCGAGATCACTGGCAGGCGATATAATTCGTGTGAGAATGATACATTTCGAATATTTACTGATAAGTGCCTACTTACTTTGTGTTGTGAATCCCGGGCATATTATCACGGGATTCCTCTTGAGGTTTCCGATAGACATAAAGCAGAAGTGTAAAGTTTCTTTGTTACTTAAACTCTATTTACGGTGCAGAGAAAATTTTACACGAACCTCGTGAAAAATATCCCGAGAGATTGCCAGTGCCAGGTTCCCGTAAGATGTGGACCACATAATATTTACAAGCCCCAAGAAATACGGCTTTAGAAAAGTGTGTGATTTTCTTTTCGTGTCGTTATTATAGTTTGTAACAATCAGGACTAATAGTGGCTGAAAACTACAAATAAAATAAATAAGGTATAAAAATGTACTTACACAAGTATTTATTGTTGTTAAATTAACTTTTTAATGCATATAATAAACTGCAATAATGCATAAATAACAATAATGATAAAATCAATACTACTACTAATATAAAGTAAAATGATATATTATTGCACTTGAAAAAAACGACCACCAGAGGCGGGAATCGAACCCGCGTTCCTCGCATACCGGGCGATTGCCTAACCTCTCGGCCACCCTGGCGTTGGCAGAGCCTGTCGAAATTTTCAAGTGCTTCTTAACGCTGTAATGCCGCGTTGCTTTCATCAATGTTATTGGGATTGTACCCTCAACACTCGAAAGAAATACTATTGCAAGTATTTAACAATCGAAAGATGAAGCTTGCAAATAAGATAATTATTGTTTTTTTTTTTAAGTGATAAGCATTCACTATGCAATCTAAATATATAGTGAATGCTTATCACTTAAAAAAAACAATAATTATAAAGTAAAATGGTATAAAAAAACGTATTTTCACAATGTTATATACAGAAGTTGTTGTTGATGTTGAATTAACTTTAGCATAATTAAGCATGCGCTTTTGCTACTCAATAAAATATTGTTAATTTAAGGTACCTATGTAACTACAGGTAAATTAATTCACACTAGAGAGGGGTCTCTTCTAATACAGGTCTTTAAAATTAAAAGATGAGACCCACACACACTGTAAAAACTACTTGTAGTTAAATAAATATATTTTGTATTTTGTTATAGTCAGGATACGTCATGAGACTTAGGGTCGTGATCATTACGTCGAATGTAACAAACAAATTCATTTTTTCGGAAATGTTTAATGGAATGGTTCGCCTTCTCTATTTCACACACTAGCAAAATATGCGGGTTTCCTCACGATGTTTTCCTTCACCGTTAGACTATATGCTATGAAAGTACTTAATTTTTAATAAAAACTCAGTGTTACGGCGGGGATCGAACTCATTAGAGATGAAGTTTTTTTCTGCTCGGCTATTGCGTCTTTTTATTATTATTATTATTATTATTAATCTTTATTTCAGAAATAAATATTTCCATATATTGGGTTAGTAGTTACAGAAAAAATATCTTACGAGCTAGGGTTAGTAGGGTTAGTTAGGGTTAGTTTTTAGGGTTCCGTATCCTAAGCGTAAAAACGGGACCCTATTACGAAGACTTCACTGTCTGTCACCAGGCTGTATCCCATGAACCGTCATAGCTAGACAGTTAAAATTTTCACAGATGATGTATTTCTATTGCCGGTATAACAACAAATACAACAAGCGTGTTTTTTCGCCGTTTCTAGCTTAAAATATTTACAGTATATTAACCTGTTGTATATAAACTTTAAAAATAAATTATTAAATTAAAAAAGGGGAGCTCCCATATAAACGTGATATTTTACCGTTCTAAATCTAAAAAATGATCATATTATAAAGTCTAATGTTGTATAGGTACGGAACCCTTCGTGCGCGAGTCCGACTCGCACTTGGCCGGTTTTCTTTGGTATTCTGGTATCTGACGTAAATAATCTTATTTAACGTTGAGAGTAAAAATGATCGAATACATTTTCATGAAACTCACAGAACGTAATGCCTGTGACGCTTAATTTCCGCTAGAAGTACCACAAAATCGGCAAAAGGCTTTCAGGCGGTCTGTCGATCGTAACTTTATTTATTAACGAGTTCTCCCAAAATAGCTCTTAGTGACAATATGTCTGATGTAAGTACATTTTTGCCTTGATGTGTCTGCCTATTAATGGACTGGACGTAATTATTAAGACCTTAGTTCAGATTTTACTAGTAGGAATATACTAGTAGGATAGGTAAGGAATCAGTTTACTTCGCCCTCTGTTTTTTATTAGGTATTAATAGTAGATTATTCACCAAGGGGGTAAAGTGATGTCTTACGTCACGGGCGTCATCTTGAATGTCGAGCATAACGAAGGATTCGAGAGTTAACTCCCGAGTGGAGGATGGGATTTAAGCTCGCCCAAGACGAAGACGTCTTTATCCCCGAGGAGAATACTCTGCTTTTCACTCTTCTTACGAGACAATAAAAATGTACTACAAAAAACTTATTTTATCTATAAGTAACTAATATCCTTTGACTTTTCTGGCAGTAAATTATTGTTATTTACAATACCAGCAGCTTTACGTCTAATGGACTCCGGTGTCAAAAACTTCGTCACTCAACAGTTTTGTAAAAACATTGCTTGTAATTTCTTAAAATACTAAGGTTTTTTCCTTTATGTATTTCTTTTTTAGAAGCGCGCGCTTTTTTTTTCATTCCATTCGTGCTAAAATTCTTGGCTGCCAGGTTTAAATTTCAAATATGTTCTCTTTGGTGCGGGACGGGCTAGTGTGATCATGCCTCGATGGATCATGCCTACGAACTCTTATTCGAAATTCAAATCACTTTGCCTCCCTAGGGGCGTAATCAAATTTCATACAACATTACGTCCCTAGGGATGCAATGACTCACTTTGAGTCAGGTTTACTTGATGTGTAATTGAACATTGCCGAGTAGGTAGTGTGAAAAAGTAAATGTACTATACATTATCTTTATAAGTTTAAATATGAAACCAAAAATACGTACACGGACAAGATTTAAACCCACGACCTTTGGCTAACCGGGCCAACGCATTTACCAACTGAGCTACCGTGCAGTCCATCCGCCAAAACCTAAATAACACTGAGTGTTAAATATACCTAAAAGTTATATTATTATCTTTTTTCTAGATACGGTGATCGGCATCAGCAATGAAATTTTGGCCACATGCCTAACCACTCCTAAGGGTTTTTTTTCTGCATGATACTACGATAAAGCTGAATAGGGAACCTTTTGGGATAAAAAGTCTGTTGGCTGTTACATAAATGCAAATTATGTGAAAGCAATCTGAAAAGCGTCCTGACTAGGGCTGCCGCAGTTGAAAACAATGGAGTTTTTTATTCTTGGACTTCTTGATGCAAGCCACGATGCTTCACAATATATTATCAGCAGAGTTGGTTATACATACGATTATATTGTCGCGGAAGCATTGCTTTCATTGGAGTCTGATAAATGTGTAGTTAAATATTAGCTCGGTTCAAAATGTGCGCCCTGTCTAACTGCCGTACTCAGAGACACCAAATAAAGTTAATGTTGCATTAAGTCTAATGCCGTCCTTTTCTATTTCATTGACGAAGAAAGTGACAGACCGAGTCTTAATGAATGATTAAATTTAATTGACGTCTCTGAGTGTGGCAGTAAGACTCATTTTAAGTTACACTCCTTACATAAGTAGTACCTTTTTTTTCTGCGCTTAATAATCGAAAAGATACATATACAGTCCGCGTTTTGACTGGCGATAATTTATGGGCTATTAGATCATCAAATGTTATCGACAAAAAACCCCCATTTTGGGTTATATCTCCACCCCCCCTTCGCACCCCCTCTTGAAATGGCAGCCATTTTTTTTTATACTATACTATCGAATCGGGATCAGGAGGTCCTAAAAGTTACGAAAATGATTCATTTGAAAGGTAAGGCTATCGCCTATCAAGTGAAATAAAGATCAGTTCAAAATTATTATCCGTCATAGAGAATAAAAAATAAATAAAAAAAGTTAAATATTTTTTTTAAACCTATTACAAAACTGAACCCAAAAATGCATTTTTCGTTCTTTTTTTAATTAAGGATTTTGTCTCTAAAATTTGATTTAAAAATGCCCTTAAATTATCGCTAGTCGAAACCCGGACCCGTATATCAGATACTCCCTATCTGATACTTATCCTCCTTAACTGGCAACCCTAGCACGTGTAACTCTGATTATAGACCGGCCATTTCAGACACCTGCTTCACGCGAAACTTTACGGCTTGCAGTTAGTTCTACTACCTTTTAACCGACTTCAAATCGATTAAAGTGTTCTGACGGTGCCGAGATTTTTCTTATGGCAATTCTGTGACAAATTGCTGACCAAATACACGAATATATTTATTTGCAATTAACACCTTCATGCAGTGACAGTGAACGCCTATAGGTGAAAAACAATAAAGATTCTATTGTGTCTCGGATACTGTTCGAGAAAGTGTAAAGTCAGATACAGTACCTTCAAAGCATAAAATAAAACAGCAGGCAAACATTGAAGCAACTGTAATTATTCACAGATCCACAGTCTAATCAATTAGTAAATGTTACCATTATTCCTAGCAACATTTCATGATAGAGTGTATTAAATATTTGTAATGGGTTTTTGTAATTGAAAACTCTTCACTGTAAAAAGCATTAATCAACAGAAATGTACGCACTGAAGCTTTAAAAGCAATTAGTTCGAGTTCTCTACTTCTAATTGCTATTTTATTGTTATAGCTAAGAGGTTCATCTAAATTCTGTAGCACTCGTAAAACATCAGTCGTTATATTTTTGAGGAATATTCGCTTACCTTAAGCCAGAAAGCGGAGCACTCCATCGATCTATTACGATGGATGATTTAATATCACGTGAGTAAATCTTTCTTATTTATTACTTTTATTATTCTTAAACTCCTGAAAATAACATTGCTTGTATGAAATATGCTGCATATTTTTGCGTAGTTACCTACTTAATTGATGTTTTCTGTCTTTTTGTATTTATATATGAGCTAACTGAATACCTTTAACGTAATTATCTTGCTGTACCTGTGGACTATATGTTGCTGAAATAAACGTTTTGAATTGAATTTAATTGAAATATGAATGCAACTGTAAAGCATACTGCGTTAAATGCTATCTTACTAGATTCTTACCCCTTACTAATAATTTTGCCATTGCTATAAATATGAGACGGCTGATTTAAAATGTCTGAAATTAAATCAAATTTCACTTACAAAAACTAATCGACTGTGTCATCCGGTGGGACTCGAACCCACGTCCTTTCGCTATCCGGGCGAGTGCTCTTACCAACTAAGCTACGGAGGAAGTTAGTCAGTCGACGAATTTTTGCAAGTGCTTGCTACGCCAGTAAGCCGGCGTTTGATTTCATCAATACTTAGGGAATGTACCCGCATGTATCCAATGGAAATATTTTTACAAATATTTAACCATCAGTTAAGATGAAATCAGCTTAACTTATTATATTTTTATAACTTAAGCAATTATTTTGCAAGTTTTTACGAAATTAAATCAAAATCGAACGCCGGCTCACTGGCGTAGCAAGCACTTGCAAAAATTCGTCGACTGACTAACGTCCTCCGTAGCTTAGTTGGTAAGAGCACTCGCCCAGATAGCGAAGGGACGTGAGTTCGAGTCCCACCGGATGACACAGTCGATTAATTTTTGTAAGTGAAATTTGATTTAATTTCGTAAAAACTTGCAAAATAATTGCTTAAGTTATAAAAATATAATTAAAATATCTGTCTTCACTATTTTATTAATATGTCACCTTATCTGTCATTGATTCCTAAATAGCCGTATTAAACGAGTGTTACAGCGGCAAATTCATTATTAGTAAGGGGTATGAGTTCGAAATGAAACAGAACGTCTTTTAAGGGTTTTATTGACTTTGTAGAGACATTCTGGCAACTCAGAAACGTGACCAGAATATTATATTAAATGCAGAACGTAACGGAGAAATGTTATTTGGACTCAGCTTACCAATAATTAGGTGAGAACTTTGGAACATGTAAACGTACCGCTAGTTTAAAAAGTACAAGGAGAAAAAGTAAAAAAAGGTGGAAAAACTATTCAGTTCCCGCTGAAAATCAGTGTCGTGACAAAACCTGCTTTTGTCATGACTTATACTGAGCGTAGTACTTATTCTGTGGTATTGTGCTCAATACACAAATGTCAAACGACTTACGTAGACGAATACAACGAAAATACCCAAGGCAATTAAAAAGTAATATTGTCACAATTAAGATGAAATGACTAAGTTTATTTTAACAACGTAGCTTCTTTTTTGTTTTTAAGTGATAAGCATTCACTATGCAATCTAAATATATTTTTGCACTTGAAAAAATTACCATCAGAGGCGGGAATCGAACCCGCGATCCTCGCATTCCGAGCGATTCCAACGCCAGGGTGGCCGAGAGGTTAGGCAATCGCCCGGTATGCGAGGAACGCGGGTTCGATTCCCGCCTCTGGTGGTCATTTTTTCAAGTGCAAATATATATCGTAGCTTCTTACTTTCCATCGGTATTCTCGTTGTAAGTATTCGTCGTTGTAAGTCAATTGACATTCGTCTGGTCGGGTAGTAGATCAAGTTTAATTGAAGTCTTTGAGTGTGGCAGTTAGCGTCTCACTAGACAAGCGACATCATTGATTTAAATTCCCCCACACGTTGTCACAGGGACACTTGAAAATATCTGACAGCTGTCAGTTTCATTCAATATACATAGAGGTCTTGAATGAACAAAGCTTCCCAAATAACTTATACCATGCGGACGAAGTCGCAGGCAATTGAAAAGTAATATTGACACAATTTAGCTGAAATGCCTAAGTTTATTTTAACATCGTAGCTTTTTACTTTACATCGGTATTCTCGTTGTAAGTATTCGTCGTTGCAAGGCAATTGACATCCGACTGTAGTTGGCTTGGTCGGGTAGTAGATCAAATTTAATTGAAGTCTTTGAGTGTGGCAGTTAGCCTCTCACTAGACAAGCGACATCATTGATTTAAATTCCCCCACACGTTGTCACAGGGGCACTTGAAAATATCTGACAGCTGTCAGTTTCATTCAATATACATCGAGGTCAAAAGGGTTCATTTTGAAGTATCCGCTGCCACAAGTATTTGGGTTAAATTGAAACTTAGATAATCTCGGAAGCTCTCAAACCGCTGGTTAATCGAATCCTGAACATCAGTAATGGCTTGGTCCGTTAATTTAATACTAAGCACTAAACTATCGTTGGGTAATTAGCAACAAATGTTTGGTAAACACATAAATCACTTTATTTCTTGCCCCTGTATGCCAATGTAACTGGTATGTTTCGAAAGTTGAAATTATTTCTGGCTAAGTAGTGTACTGATAAATATATACACAGCTATAAACTTTGTCAGTTTTTACCCGACTGCGGAAGGAGAGTTATGTTTATCGAGAGTATGTATGTATGTAAGTATTTATGTATGTAATTGTTTGGCACGCTCTACAGCCCAAACGGCTCGACAGTTTTTGACATATGAGGTGTCGTTGAATTTGTAAAAATTGTGAGAGTGAAATACATTTTTAAAATGGCGCCCACAAATGGAAATAAAGGGGGGAGGGGGGATTTATTTTTCCTTACCATAGCAATACGGGTATCAAATGAAAGCCAGTAAAGAGACCATTTCAAAATATAATATTTTTTGCATTCTGATGTTTTGTTTTGAATAATAAAATAAAAAACGGTATTTTAAAAAACTAAAAAACCCGACGGTGTTTCTGTGTAAAAACCCTAAAAGAAGAAATAGGTCATACCGGGGTTAAATTGGTACCCATATTAAAAATTGTAGCAGTCGGGACCCATGTTAGAAAGTCAGCTATCTCGTCAGTAGATTGGAGTAATCTGCAATGTAATATAGAGGTTGGTATGTGCTCTAAATTCACTAAGCCTTCATTTCTAGAATGGGTCCCGACTGCTATACAATTTTTATTATGGGCACCAATTTAACCCGGGTATGACCTCTTGTTTTAGGGTTTTTTAAATTTCCAATTACACAGAAACGCAGTCGGGTTTTTTAGTTTTTTAAATTACCGTTTTAAGCAATTGTATTTAATTAATATAAATAGCTTAAACCATATGATAGGTAAGTCCAAAAGCCATTAAAAATAAATATAATTTTAATAAATTTAATTATGTATGCAGTGCGTTGCTTGTGTCAAATATCTGCAACCACAAAAGTTACAAAACTCAACATGGACTCCGCGCAGATGGGCCACTGACCATTGCCAACGGTGGCTGTGGCAGTGGCCTATCTGCGCGGAGCCATAGACCCGAGTTCGCCAGCTTTTAAACAGCTGGTAAACCTTGATTGACGGGTTTTTTGACTGAATTTCCATACAATATATGTCAAATAATGTTAAACCAGCTGTTTAATAATTATACATGTATTGGTCAACTCGACCGTTACTTTATTATAAAATTAGATATCTTAAAGAACTGCACAACCATTTGTTAGATACGTGACGAGTACCAGTCCCTAGCAGTGTTTTTAACCTGTCCTGTTTTAAGCAGTTCAACCTTCATAATAAATACAATTTACCCACGTGTCTTCAAATGTAGAAGTGCATCGGTGTCAATTTTGATTCTGCTCAACCTGGTTGAAAGTCAAAATTTCACTCGAATTCAAACTCTATTTCTAGGCTGTTAGAGATGTAATTTAATAGCAGTGCTCGGTGCATGGAACCTGTTCGCAGTAATAGCGTGAAGCTGTCCAGTCCACGTCAATTTGTTGGAAAGTGCCGAAGAGATCCCGAGTTAGCGGTTCTCACCAGTACACGGTTTATGTTGCAGGTATAATAGATAACACCCTTTAAAAGACACTATCTTTAGTACAAAAAGCAAAGATTACATTGGTCTGTTATCATATTAGTTAACTTTGATATTTCCAGTAGTAAAGACGGTTGCGTCGCTTACGAACCTCTAAATTTTATGGGATCGGTGCCAAACCATAAGAGTACAATTATTTATTTTCGGAATCTAACAGATGCCCTGCTGACAAAGGTCATCTTTCCCAAAAAAACTTTGATCGAACCTGGCCTTTCAGTGCCAATCATACAAGCAAAAATGTGCTTCAAAATAAATCATAAATAATAGTTATGAGACATATTTATAAGTGTAAACAAACATATAACTACTATCAAACATGACTGATTCAGTAGTTGAACTGCAACATAGCAATACAAGACCGTTGCGTGGGCGGCGAATATTTCCCGGAAAACGTTAGGGGCAGGAAGGGGAAAATAAGACCCGACATTCTGTTACTTTGTCAACAATATTCGCACCGAATAAAGACTACCTACGCGCACTACTGACTTTGGTCACAGAATAAGTACTAGTACTTCGTACAGAAGTATGACTTAGCAATTGTATTCAAAGAAATGTCTACTCAATGTCGTCAACAATATGGCGTAATTTAGCCTCAGAGTCAAGCACATTTTCGTGTAGACACCTACAAAAATCCATTGCAAGATAATTTCATACTTATTGCTCTGGAATATGATTCATAATACACTAAACCTATTCAGTGTCGTAATATCACGCGACGCGATAGGGTTGACTGCTACGAGAAGCTTCTAACGCCATCTAGCGCCTCTTTCTAGTACCTCCTTTATTCATTCTCGTCCAGCCAGCAACGTAGCCGCGCGGCCGCCGCTGAATAAAACGCGCGACCGTGTCGCTGATTTGTTTTAGCTCCTAAGTAAGGGTCGCCGCGCGTAGGTACGTTTTTGCTACCTACGCGGGGAGATACACAGGCCTGCTTTGGTGCAGAGTCTATATACAGGGTGACTACTATACAGAATAATAGATGAAACGACTTTATCGCAATTATTTTTAATCATCGTATATTCGAATGACATCTACTATAAATATCCGAAAATAAGTACTTAAATAGAGAGATAACGTATAACTTTTGCATGCCTTATTGACCATTTATGTATTGCACTTTTAAGTTAATCGTTACGCCGCAATCATGCGTCTTATCTTCGAATGAGTAAAAATATCCACGTGTAAGATTTTTAAAAGCAGACAGGAACACTTAAATGTCAATAAAAATCCTTTCATACATTGAATAAGTTACTGATTCAGAGTCGCTTTGACAATTTGGAACCTCTTTGCAATATAACCATGTATAGATATGTGCAGGAAAAACTAGACTAGTTAGATATAGTACAGTCACAGTATGTGACTGTGACAAGCAATGAAATTTATACAAATAAGTTTTTATGCCATTGTAATAAGGTCTCAAATCGAATGCAGATGTATACATATTGATGCCCCTTTACCCCCTACCTTTAAAGGATTAAGTAGATACTATTTATGTAATCAGCTTTTACCTTAGAATCAGCTTTTATAAAATTATTAACTTCACTTTTAGTTTTGTAATCTATCAACACACACAACACAAAACGAACCCTAGCTCGACCCGATTGTGCCATTGCCCTACATCCTGAATAATTTTGATTCCAAACATTCCCCTACGGAGAAAATAATGACGCCAAAGACAAGAGCCGTCAACAAGATAAATTAACAATCGCGCTGGGAGGGTGGGGGACTCTGTGAACAAACAGGGGCCTTACTAGGGTTCCCAACATTTTGTACAAGAAATGAATATATAGAAATAGTATAGAAATGTATGTTGGGTTCGGACTGAAAATTTCAGAGTTTTTCTCTCTTAAAATACTTAACTCAGACACTCAGACAGTTAGGAAGTCGGTGGTATTACATCCCTGTGCATCGGTAAGCACGTTAAGCTGATGGTCTTGCGTCTCTCCAGTCATGTAAAAATCAAAAAAAAGTCTCTGTTGAGATTGACCGCTGTAGTGGAAATTCGGTTAGGAGGACATTTTTATTTTATCAAAAGTTTGTAAACGTAGATACTTCAGTACTTTGAGCACGAATAGCTTGCGAAAAAGTATTCGTATCGTTAACGTAAGCAACTTGTATGAGAATAGTTTTTGACGCCGACTATACAAGATCCTGACTTTATAATTGCGTGGTATTTAAATAATTAGGATAAATTATTTCTTTGTTAAGGATACGTAGTCTATGATTGTAATCGTAATATGCATCCTTGATAGTCCAACCAAAGATCTTAGATTTATTATTATTAAGACATTATACACACGTTCTAGACAAAAATACATCCAAGAAGAAAGTCTTGAGTAAATATATACTACGTTGGTGTAATAGCTACTACAAGCAGAGCACTTGTATAAATAATAAGTCAGCCTATTAGATCCCACTGCTGGGAAAAGGCCTCACCTCAACTATGAGGAGGAACGAGCCATACTTCACCACGCGGGCTCAGTGCGGATTGGTGGAGGGGTGTATGTAAGGCAAGTGACAAACCTTACTGTCAGAAGTTATCAAGCCGCCCTAGGGCCTCTGACTAGGCTTAACGACTAATACCACAGATATTAGCCGGGACCAACTGCTTAACGTGCCTTCCGAAGCACGGAGATGCTTGTCATGGACGTCACTTAAATGGTCGGAATGGTCACCCATCCAATCACGACCGCGCCGTGGGTTGCTTAACTTTTGGTATCACTACCAAAGCGCTGCCGCCACTGCGTCCCAAGCTGCGAGCACTTGAGTCACGTTCATATTTTTTCCAATTTTATCGTTGCTGCTGAGTCGAAACACTTTTTGCTGAAAGCGCAGTATCGTGGCCAAAGCCAGAACCGTTGGAGCGAAGCCATCGTGTTATCTACAACTATTGCTTTTAACACGCCAATGTACGTACCTAGATTTAATGGCACTTTCCAAATGAAAGGAATTGTCTGAAACTCCGGGATTGTTACTCCAATTGATTGTATTTTCCCAAAGACTTCTAAGTGCTTATTGGGAGTGGTAAGGATGTTTTTCTTTTAGAAATATATAAAAAAAATATCTTTATATGGTTTCCTTGGCGTGACTAACATACATAGATATGCCAAATAACGGTTCCTTGTGGTCTACGAACCCCTAAATATAATCCATGCGAGGTTGCACCGTGAAGCTGTTAAACAGTGTCATTTCCTTTTTGTACACATTCGCTTATTTTATTAGTACAATGTATATCCTCACCAAACCTTTTTCACCAGAGCTACGGGGCTTGGTAAACGAAGTAATTCTATTAATAAGCACTTAACTATTGTAATACATAAGAAACACATTCCACGTTACGCAGTTAAGCATATTTAGTGGAGACGCACCCTAAACTGTAGACAAAAATACAAACAACTTTGCCACTTACTGGTTCTTACAACGAAAACTCTCTTTGTTAAGTTACCTGCAAACCACTTATAGGCTTTTATTCAGCTACTATATGATATGAAACGATCATAAATACAGTTAACGATTAACACACATCGACAAACAATGTTCGAGCTCTTTGGCTAATAGAAGGCGACTCCATAAATATGCATTACGACTCAGTTATGGGTCGTTCGGAATTTACGTCCAATGTTATGGGATCACTAGCTGTATAAAGGTTTTATGGCTTTTTACGCAAACGCGGCTTGAGCTTAGCGATAGCGGGCTAAAGCTTGAAAAACCTTAAACAAATAAAGCTCAGTGATAGCGAAAGGACGTGGGTTCGAGTCCCACCGGATGACACAGTCGATTAATTTTTGTGAGCGAAATTCAATTTAATTTCGTAAAAACTTGACAAATAATTGCTTAAGTTATAAAAATAATTATTTATTAAAGCTCAGTGATTATCTGGGACGATATCATCGTCATATTTGATACCTAAATCAAGAGGACCTTACACAGCTTAAGCTAGGCCCTCTGAAGGCCACACAGGGTCCACCGTGTAGGCTGGCGTGCTGAGATGGGTGGACGCTAAGGCTACGGCCGGTCTCCTATGTCGCCTTCTTCAGGAAAGTGAAGTCGCTAGTTTTTGGTGGGTAAGAAGTCCCAACCCCCGTCCCCTCGCTCTTTTCAGGACGCTGCAATGGGAGTCCCACACACGGCCGGGGAGTCATAACCGGCACCGGTTATTGCTCTTAAACTGGTTTTCCTAATTTAAAAAGGCCCTCTAAAGACCCTGGCGCTGGAATTCAGTAGGTCCCTATCGAGTTGTAATTGGTAGTTGGTAGTTAGGTAACGCATCTGTTATATAAATACAATATTAATAATCCCGTTGTTGTGGATTGGATATTACCGTAATATTCAGTGCCTGCATACTGCTGATAATAGGGAGGGATACAGCTTACTGTACATCTATTCCCTTAACCGAACACAGTCTAACTAGGTACAGTATCAGACATCAAAGTTATCAAAACAGTATTTCCTTCTTGTTCTCACATAACAATTTTGACAGACACAGAACATCAGAGCTGTAATGATATCCAGAATTTTGAAAAAATATCTCATATTTTATTATTACAAAAACTTTTATTACAAAAACTTAGTACTGGGTTTCAGCCAGGACTAAGCTATTAGCTAGCCAATTAGAAAAGCGTTTCTCTTTTAGGTTATGACACGAATGTGTTTCATGCTTTTGTGCATTCATTCCTCTTTTGTCGGCTAATATTTAGACCTATTTTAAACCTGGTCTAATTTTTTTGTAATAACACCGCTAATGTTCATCAAAACATCTGAATAATAGGAACTTTACTAAATTATAATATAGGATAAAAATGATGGCTTTCTTAATGTAATAATAATATTCTTTATTTTAATAAGCTTACAAGTTATCATTAGTGATTAAAGCCTCCATTCAAACATGTAATGCCTGTGCCAGCCAGGACACTCCGCTTTTCCATAACTATTCTAAGCTTACACGTATACCTTCAATCTTTCAAAGATACACTAACTTCCATACAAAAGGTATGTTTATCCCTCAAATGTTTCTGTGACGGAAATAGCTCTACAACTTTTCTCCGACTCGTTGTACCGTGAATTGGAAAACTACACGGTACATCAGATATGCGATTTATTTCATTTTTTTGATTGGCTAAGCAGAATCGACCAGGCCCGCACTCAGTTATATTTTAGGAACTATACTCCGACAGTTTTGGTGCGTGACCCTCTCTGTGCCCCCCCATTTTTGTGCTTCAACCTCTTACATAATTAATGTGCGAAATGATAATAATTTAGTAATAGCGGATAGTTTTGCTACGATAATGTGTATTCTGATGTCCAAGCGACTGCACACGGCCGCATGTCCAACTACCCCAGTTTGACCTTGAGACCGCTTCTATTGTCTACGTAATAAAAGCTGTTTTCGTAGTTCACATGGGTGACCTGACGTGCTGCCAACTGTACCTTACTCTCGGAAAAAGTGTGCGTTTTTAGACACGTGTGGGTGTACACTGAATTGATTGATATTGGTAGAAGTGCTTCCATTTTCTTTGAACAGACTTCAAACGCGCCAATATGGGACCGCACCCAGTCCCCGGCCTTATTCTTAACGGTGTTTGACCGCCCTCCCTTCACTCCTGTGGCAAATAAGATTTAGAGGCTAACTCGTTCCACTCACCATTTAGACAAGAATAGAAATGAGGACATCACTTGTTGCTTTAAGACCCGAGTTCGCCAATTTTAAAACAGCCGGTAAACCTTAATTGAATTTGATAGAATTAAATTAAATTTCGCTCACAAAAATTGATCGCCCGTATCACCCGGTGGGTCTCAGTCGACGAATTTTTGTAAGTGCTTGCTACGCCAGTGAGCCGGCGTTCGATTTTATCAATACTTGGAGAATTTCATAGGTTTGACCATCAGTTAAAATGAAACCAGGTTACCTTTTTGTCTGCAACGTTTTATGAAATAAAATTGACGAAATTCCCATACAAAATATATCAAATAATGCTAAAATGGCTAGTTAAAAATTAAACATGTGTTTTTGAATTCAGGAAATTTGAAAATGGTTTAATTCTATGCTAGAATTTTTGGAAATATAGGTTCTCCCACGCAGTTTGGTATAAATCTCGGTTAAGATTGGCCGCCATGTTTAATTATTACCCTTTCCAAAATTAGCATTGTTATTTTTTGTACGTCACATCCTGTTATTCTTACAAAAACGTTGTCAATACGTGACGACCTGTCATTGACATGTCTACTCGTATTTTGCCACACTCAAAGTGCTCAGTAACTCGACCAACTAAATACGTACTTATGGACTTTTACCCGACTGCGGAAGGAAGGTTATGTTTTTCGAGAGTATGTATGTAAGTATGTATAATTGTTCGGCACGCACTACACCCCAAACAGCTCGACAGTTTTTGACATCTGAGGTGTCGTTGAATTTGTCAAAATTGTGAGAGTAGCATAGTAGTAGTAACACTTATGTCACTCGCTCCCTTTTAGCACAATAGAAAGATTTGTTTTCAGAACAGTAGTATGACTCAGCCGTATTTTGAAATTAGAACCTACGGAGGGCGGAGCGCTAGAGTTGGTACACAACAAGTAAAAAATGTCAAGATTTTTATTATTTATATGTGTATTGTTTTAGGTTTAGGAATGAGTCATATTTTTATTAAAGATTATATATCATATCAAATATAATAATAAGTTTATTATCTATAAACAGCACAGTATATCAGACTACCCCAATTTGACCTTAAGACCACCTCTATATCCTACGTAATATAAGCTGTTTTCATAGTTCAAATAAGTGTAATGTGAAAACCGTCTAGCTATTGCGGGTCATGAGATACAGCCTGGTGACAGACAGACGGACAGTGGACTCCTAGTAAAACGGGCCCGTTTTTACATTGTGAGTTCGATGAAATCAGGTACAATTTACGAGTTTGCTCCTACATTGAGCCTTAAAAAATATATTTAAATCCTATGTGTATGAAAAATATCCACAGACCCTGCAGTTCCCGAAATCTTCGGAGGCATTGATAGTTTTGCGAAAAGAATTTTTATTTTTTTAACACGCACACCAGTTGTCTAGGGTGGGTAGTTTCCGAGTTATGACTGTTTTAATTTTGACAGCTGTCATCCGAAATGAAGATCTCGTCGAGCCCTAAAATTTGTCCCATAACACCAGTAGTCTTGTGTGGATAGTTTCCGAGATATGGCCGTTTCAATTTTGACAGCTGTCATCCGAAATGAAGATCTCGTCGAGCCCTAAGATTTGTCCCTACACACCCATAGTCTTGGGTGGATAGTGTCCTTGATATGGCCGTTTTAATTTTGACAGCTGTCATCCGAAATGAAGATCTCGTCGAGCCCTACGATTTGTCCCTACACACCAGTAGCCTTGTGTGGATAGTTTTTGAGATATTGCCGTTTCAATTTTGACAGCTGTCATCCGAAATGAAGATGTCGTCGAGCCCTACAATGTGTTCCTACACACCAGTAGTCTAGGGTGGGTAGTTACCGAGATATGGCAGTTTTAATTTTGACAGCTGTCATCCGAAATAAAGATGATTTTATACATTTTTCATATAACCTACTTTGTTCAATGATATCTATTTACATTTCGAAAGTCAGTCTTTGACAGCGAACCGGCTCGCGCCCCGCGTGTCACTTCGTGGGTTTGTCTGCCCGAGTTTGCTCAACGGGCCGTGATAGCGAGTGGTAAATGTGGACTGTATAAATGGAATAGATGATGGAAACAACGTGTTTTTGGTACAACAATATTATATTGAAATTAATACAATAGGACCCGGCAAGACATTAGTGCGAACCTGACATTATGACAACTGCATTTTTTTATATAAAATAATGACATGATTGTATCAAAAAGATAAAAAGGTCGGATCGCAGCCAGTCGCCAACATACCGGACCCCCAGTGGGACACTAACACCTGGTGGCGACTGACTGGGGTTCGGCTTCCATTAAAATAACTTTACGGACCGGTCGGCGCAGCAATCCTGCCCTGGTATGGACATCTGCAACGCGAACCGCTCCGTCAGGCCCTAAATAGACCTTTGATATCCTTCCTAGGGGCCATAGGCCGCGAGGAAGGCTAGGGTCTGCGATTAACACCACGTCACCCACACTAAGACTCGATGCATTACTGGTGGCGTGACCTCTTGGTCGAAGCATTGGTAGATATTCACGCACCCATCGTGCCCAGAACTTGTCAGCGAGCCGCAGAGTCTTTCGCCAGTCGCATCTTCTCACTAGATCTGCGTCGGAAAGTGTCGAGGTCCATGGTAGGACTGATGATGTGCCAAGGATGAAATGAAACGGAGTTATGGCTTCTGGTGCGTCTAGGGATGAAGATACATAAGTCAGTGGGCGTGCGTTAACTATGGCTTCAGCTTCGAGTAATAGTGTAGCCAGGACGTCTCCTTTTAGTGGTTGGTTTGCGAGACAGGATCTTAGAGCGGTTTTAACTGTTCGCACAAGTCTTTCCCATGCGCCGCCCATAAACGGGGATGCCGGTGGGATGAAGCGCCATTCAATTTGATGATTTGTGGCGTAGTTCAGGTTGCCGTCCTTTCCGCGCCAGAGAAACCGTTGGGCGTCCCTATCTCGTGGAGAAATTTTAACTTGGGGGAACATCTCCTTGATGTCTCCATTCAAGGCGACTTCACCCTCTCTAAAGCGAAACAAAATGTCGAGGAGTGGGGACAACAAGTCGGGGCCTTGCAGGAGTAAGCTGTTAAGGCTTACGCCTTTCGTGGCCGCGGCGGCGTCATGGACGGCTCTCAGTTTTCGTTTTTGAGGATGAAAAACACCGAAGATAGGCAGGTACCAGCGGATGGAACTATCTGCGTTGATGTACGAAGAGTTTGCTGATAGTCGCTGGTAATTGGTCTTCGGGTCGCATTCTTCATAACTTTTACTGATAACATCATTTATAAATTGTTGAAAAGCTGTGGCAAGCGCTGGGTCCTTTGACATTTGACGTTCGAGTGCCTTGAAGCGTGACAGTGCCTGCGGGTAGCTGTCGAGTAGCGCTGTCGTCTCTAACGCACCGTCAGGACCCTCGAGAACAATCGGTACCACTTTCAGCAGACCGCGGGGGCGAGTAGCCGATGACGACGATCCTGTTGCATTAACGAGAAAATCAGACGTGTTTGTTATTTTAACGGCGGGATCGTTTTTGTTGTCGGTATCGTCCATGTTGTTAAAAGCGGTAGCGTTAGCAGAAGACGTTTGCGTGTTATTGCACTGTCCACTAGGTGCCGCGCTAGCTTTAGCATCGGAAATCGCTGTGCCACGGAGGAGTGCGTTGTGACGTCTCAAACATCCGTCAACTCCACAACGTTTGGCACGGCAGTTATTCCACGTGTGCGGGTTAGCTTTTAAGCAACGGTAACACACTTTAGTCTCTCGAACCCAACGCCATCTATCCTCCAGTTTCAGAACTAAAAAGCTCTTGCAGGTTTTTAAGTTGTGGGGTCCTTGTTTACAATAAATACAATGCTCAGGAGTTTTGTTGTTAGATACTGTGGCGTGTATAGTTTCCTTCCTTAATTGGGATTTAGAGGAATGTGTCGGGGTCGGCGCCTTAACAGTACTGTCAGCGACAAAATTGTATCGTAATTGTTTGTCGGCCTCGGTCAGGAGGAAGCGTGACAATAACTCTAAATTCGTGAGCAATTGTTTTTCAGGTACGTAAGCAGAGGCGAAGTCGGTGAAGCGGGCCCTAGTGTGCTCGCTAAGCTTTGTCAAAACGCACTGAAAGAGCTCCGGTGAACACAGATACTCATGTTGTTTGAGTAGTTTAAGAGTAGTTATAAAATTGCGCAGGTTGTTTGCTAACGTGTTTAAATCCTCAGGCGAACTTAGCTTAGGACTGTTGCGCAGCACGGCGACCTCGAGGGCCACCAGCAGTTCCGGCCGTGCTTACGTCTGCTCCAATGCATTCATGACGTCCTCGGGATCCCCGGAGGTCCACAGAAGCGACGCGATGGATTGGTACGCCGCACCGCGTACGGCGTTGTTCAGACGATCTAGGTTCTCTGAAGGGGAAAAATCTGATTTAGTTCTCTCGTAGCTACTCTTAAATTTCATCCATTGACTGACTTCGCCTGAAAACGTGACGAGTTCGGGTTTCTTCGGTTTGTTAGATAGAGCATTAATCGCTTGAGAGAGTTTAGTGATAGGGTCTAGTGAAGAACGTTCAGATCGTTCTTGGTAGTGTGCCCTGTTGTCGTAGTCGGTGACTAAAGCGGTATGTGTGGGTATTGAACGGGTTGAAAGATTGACATCGGGCATGAAAAACGATACCGTGTTGGTAAGGGGAACCGGTTGTGCATGATGTCCTCCAGGCTTATTACCCGAAGTCACAGTCGGTGCCTCACCAAACATGTTTGAATGAGTTGCCTTAGTCATTTTTACGTTTTGTTGTAAAACCCAATCTACACTTTTCGGAATTAGGATTAGAAAAACACGAACTACGAGATTTGGCCGACTTATCTGTGGCGTCTAGGGCAGCTAGTTTTGCTTGTAACTCAGCGTGTTCTGCCTCAGACTAGAGACGGGCGAGCTCGCACTCGCGCTCCGCCTGTTAGTGTGCGAGTTCGCGCTTGCGTTCCACTTGACGGCGTATTGCGTCTGCTTCCAGAGCCAGCTTCTGAGCGCGGACGGTCGCAGAAGAACGCGACGAGTGAGTGCGCTCGCTGCAGGACTGCATACTGTGGACGCTAGAAACGCTTTTAGTTGGCGCATCGGCATTTTCCTCTTTATCCGTGCTAGTACGGGCATGTTGTATGCCCGAGCTTTCAGGAATTGCCGGAGCGCTATCGGTTGTCGTGGCTGAAACCGGGCGGGAGCCGCGCGGCGTGTCGCGTTGCGCCCGCTCGACTTCCGTAGCCGTCAAGTCCGCCTTTGTCTTGCTACGTGTTTTCACCATGGTGAAGTGAAAATGTACGTAACTACCTAATGCATGAAATGTTTTCAAAAATGAAATGAAACACTACGGTGACTTACGTGAAAATTACAAAAAGGTATATTTACGGCGAGAATGAACCAAAATGATAGCGAGTGGTAAATGTGGACTGTATAAATGGAATAGATGATGGAAACAACGTATATGTTTTTGGTACAACAATATTATATTGAAATTAATACAATAGGACCCGGCAAGACATTACTGCGAACCTGACATTATGACAACTGCATTTTTTATATAAAATAATGACATGAGTGTATCAAAAAGATAAAAAGGTCGGATCGCAGCCAGTCGCCAACAGGCCGTGTAACTGACGTGTATGCATGTGTGTGTCGATACGGGTGCTCTAGTATAAAGATAAAATACTGTATATCTATATACCGTGCTTTTAGTTATTAAGTACTAACATCAGTTTGATAAGTTTTTCTCAATTTTTGATATGGATTTTAAGTTGTCCGATGAATAAACATTTTTATTTTTATAGGTTATATACATTTCAAAAATGGCACCCGCAAATGGAAATAAAGGGGGAGGGGGATCGATTATTTCCTCACCATAGCAGGCCTGTGTATCTCCCTGCGTAAGTAGCAAAAACGTATCTACGCGCGGCGCCCCTACTTAGGGGCTAAAACAAGTTGCGTGTCGCTACCGGTCAGTGACACGCTCGCGCGTTTTATTCACCGGCGGCCGCGCGGCTACGTTGCTGGCTGGACGAGAATGAATAAAGTACTAGAAAGATGCGCTAGATGGCGTTAGAAGCTTCTCGTAGCAGTCAACCCTATCGCGTCGCATGATATTACGTCACTGAATAGGTTTAGTGTATTATAAATCATATTCCAGAGCAATAAGTATAAAATTATCTTGCAATGGATTTTTGTAGGTGTCTACACGAAAATGTGCTTGACTCTGAGGCGAACTAAATTACGCCATATTATTGACGACATTGAGTAAACATTTCTTTGAATACAATTGCTAAGTCATACTTCTGTACGAATTACTATACTCGGCCCGGCGAACCTTGATTCCTATGACATTGTCAGTTATTCTTACGACACAACATTGTAGTGGCGTAACCGTTACATTAGAATTGAATTGTAGGCTTTTGAAAATGCCATTTATTAAGGTAAGGTAAGGATATATGCCATTACAATGATATTCCGTCGGAATTATAACAATTCTTAACATTTACAAGAAATTATCTCAATCAGACTTTACGTTTACGTCCTGCAAAAGATACTTCGTTCGGAAGATATCGACTAGTGCGGAAAATATCGATAAACAAATGTCGATAGTGAAAACGAGTGTACATGATTTATAATCATTTAAGTTATAGGTGCTGAGCTAAATGTTAAAAAGTTGCATGAAATTGTTTTTATTTCACTCAAATTTATAAAATATTTCTGGGGACACCAGGTTTTGTTTTATTTAAGATTAGATTTTTAATGGAATCAGTTTTCATGTGTAGCATAATTAACAGGTTAAGGACCGAGATTTTTTGTCGATTTTTGCCAAATTTAATTAAATGCATATGGATAAAGAAATACTCAAATATGCTATACCTATTTTTAGTTTTTTGATTACGCAATATTATTAACGAGTAGAAAGTTTTTTTATTGGCTGTCCATTGTACCGCTAGTTTCAAAGTTTGAAATTTAAGTCAATAACAATGTTAGCGGTCCCGGTACGGCATTCTACACAATGCGGTTCGGCGGTCCTCGGTTAATGAATGAATGAATGCGGTTAATGAATAGGAACAACTTATCTTATTTTATAAGGATTCCATTTAAGTTTTGATAATTTTTTTGTTATAAAACGAATTATTTCTAATAAAACGTAATTTAAAACTAACTCGACTTTTATATTACTACTTTCAAAGTTTAAAAAATACATATTTTTTTAGAATTTCCATGTCCCCTTTCAATATGATATAGCTACTAGCCCAGATGAGCCATAGCAGTCCGCGTTTCTTACATATTCAATAGACAACTGGCGGTCAGGGCTATTCTAGACAGGTGAGTCGCGGCGGTCCATAGGGACCGCTAATTCTGTTTTGGCAAAGTAATAGTATCCACCCACAGGGACCGCTCCGGTCCTTAACCTGTTAAGTGATAAATTATGAGTGTCATTGCTTTTTCATACTTAAGTATTGGTACATTTCTATTGAATAGAACGGAGCGCGGCATACATGCACTCACGATTGTATACCCAAGAGAATTAAAAATTAACTGTAGGACAAAACCAAATAAAACAAAAGCTGTTCAGCGATTATTTATTTATATATTTTAATCTGAATCTGATAATGACATTAGGGTTTGTGTCACGAACTCGGAATCTGAACTGTAGCTGCTGTCGCCTACGTTTATCAAAAACGGCTTATCTACAATGCTGTCGAATCGCACGTCTCGATCCCAATCATCAAAACAAAGTTTTAAAGCATTATATTGGCAGTGGTAGGGCGGTAGCCAAATCACTGGGTGACCTTTGGATTTTGCCATTTCATCCAAAAAATATGTCCGCTTTGTTTGCTGTTTCTGCAGGTTCAACAGTCTGACCAATTCTTTTTTGAACATTTGAATGTTAGCTGCCACACCATTGCGTTGCAACCACTCTAGGATTTACCCTTTATTATTGTTGCTGGTAGTGCTTTATTCACTTGGACGGAATTGTATGGGGCGTTGTCCATCAAAATATGGTGGGGCTCATTTAAATTATCCATCATCACTTCGTGATCATCGGTCGTTTTAACTGATTTGAAGGCCCACAAGCAATTAGGCGCAAAACCTTTGGCTGTACCAGCGTGGCAGATAATCAAACGCTGACCCTTGCCTTCTGGCGCTTTGGTACAGGATTTTGCTGTGTCGTCTGTCCATATTTTGGGGACCGTGTGATTGGCATTGAGCCACGTTTCGTCCAGGTAAACCACATTGTCCCAGTTCTCAATAGTCTTTATTTTTCGTAGAAAATCACATCTCATCAGTGCCTTAACCTTCCGCTCCATTAACACGTTCCTTTTGTCACACTTTCCATACCGAAATCCACATTTTTTTATGACGACTCTGAGAGAAGTGATACCGCATTTAAATAAATCAGCTGATTTCAGCGACGCCAATAACTTTTTCCTAATGCTGTCCTTACTTGCAAAAAAACATTAGAATTAGAATTTCTGGCACCGACTCTAAAAAATAACAGATAATAAATTGGAAATAGGTTTCTTGTACAATTCCGTAGAACAGTTAGGTCATTTCAATATTATTTTGTACTTTATAGTTTAAATTTGTTTATAAAAAATTTAGTTTTAATTAGCACTGTAGTCGGTTAAAAAAGTTAGGTTTCATCGACACGCGACCCATCACTAACATGAACTGTCATAGGGATCAAGGTTTGCCGGGCCGGGTATAAGTGGAATGAAACACACACAAGAACTTTTTTGGCAATAGTTTTAATGAAGTGGTTTGCCATTGCTTTCTCCATTTCACACACTAGGCTAATTCCACCACTAGTGGGCGGGTTTCCTCGAAAAAGATTGTATTTAAGTTTTGTAAAAATTTAATACACGTGTAGACCAAAGGCCGGGAATCGAACTGAGGACCTCATAAATGAGAAATGACGTTTTCTCCGCTTGGCTATCGCGCCTCTTGCTAAATAAATAATACACGAATTTTTCCGCTTTGATAAATTATCTATATTAACTCGTGGTATAACACAATCAAGTAAGTAGGTTTTATTTGTTGTTGCTACGAATTCTTTGTAAAAGTTACTTTTACTTTTGCGAAAGGCGTCTTTATCAGAATTTCTTCGCGGATAAGCATGATTGTCGAATTCGTTGATCCACTTGGCGTTTTTCGCCTTGAGTAAGAAGTACCTACTTACATAAGTAATTTCTTGTTCGCAGCGAAGGCGTGAAATTCGGAGTGATTACATTAGCAGGCTTCTACATTTTGGCTCATCGCCTCTTAGGGTTCAGTATACACTCATGTACTATTCTCACTCGAACCCTAATTTTTGACTTGGTGTCCTAAAATTCTTACACCCCTTACTATTAATGAATTTGCCACTGCTAATAATTGGATAAAAATTAGACGGCTATTTTGAAATTTATGTCAGATAGTGTCAAACATTTCAAATTAGCCATCTCATGTTATATCAGTGTCATAATTATTTTTAATAAAGCGGTTATTGTTACCCGACTGCGGAAGGAGGTTTATGTTTTTGGAGAGTATTTAAAGTGTTTGGCACGCCCTATAGCCCAAACGGCTAGTTTTTCTTATTATGAAATGTCGTTAAATTCGACAGAATTGTGGTAGTGACATATACATGCTATATACATTTTAAAAATGGCGCCCACAAACGAAAACAAAGGGTGTGGAGGGGATCGATTTTTTTATTACCATAGAAATATGGGTATCAAATGAAAGCCAGTGAAAAGATAATTTCAAAAATACGGTACAGTGGCCAGCACGACACCTATTTTGGTTGCAAAATAAGGCTGATTACTAGGTGTTTTGTACTATCTCTGGTTAGTTATAAAATAATAAGCATGCAGATGTATTCAAATGTCCAATCATGCAAAATATATACAAGCTTCCATACTTACACAATGAAGATGTGTACAGTAGAAACGCTGGTGACTAGTTGACCGGTGATGAGTGTCGAGTGTGTAATCCCAATAACATTGATGAAAGCAACCCGGCATTACAGTGTTAAGAAGCATTTGAAAATTTCGACAGGCTTTGCCACGGTCTGGGTGGGCCAGTGATTAGGTTTAAGAATCAGCCAAGTGCGATTCGGACACGAAGGGTTCCGTAACATTATCTACTTCATCTTAGTCACTTTAGAGAATTTATTCTAAGAATTTTGTACTTATTACAAAATTAACACTCAAGTTCTACCAATATTACTGCTAAACTAATAAAGTTATCTTAACCGCTATAGTTTACCTTAAAATTTTTTTTTCAGATATTTCAGGCTAGCAGTTAAGCTTTTAGAGGGAGGGACGCCATACTGGACCAAAAATTGCACTTTAAAGTTTATTATTTCGTCAATGGAGCAAAAAATTGTTTCAGAAACCCCTAAGTCATTTCAAAAGACCTACTCAGCAATACCTCACATAATAGTCGACGAAAAAAAATCATCCCCACTTCACATGTAGGTTCCCATGTAAGGGAGCTACCCTAAAAAAAAGGATTAAAAATGTTATTCTACCACTTTGTCGGCTTAATTAATATACATGTACCTACAAAATTACAGGTTTCTAAAACTAACGGTCTCTTGGCAAAACCTCGGACTGACAGACGGACAGACAGATAATAATAATTATTATTATTACAGACAAAACTATACACTATAACAGACCAGACATCACGGTGCACAATAAAAGAGATAACACAGTATACCTGATCGACATTGCCATTCCCAACACTCACAACATACAAACTACAATCTCAGAAAAGGTCACTAAGTACCACGACCTCGCCATCGAGCTGAAAACCCAATGGAGAGCAACTTCTGTCTTCATAGTGCCCATAGTTATATCGTCCACAGGAGTAATACCTACAACCCTGAACAAAAGTCTTGAACTACTACACATTCCCACAAAACTAATATTCTTACTACAAAAAGCAGCTAAATACCTGTCGCATAACACGAAAATTTTTATCATTTGACATCTTAGCTTTTAACGCTGTTATGCTTGGTTAGTACCCGCATAACAGATGTAATACCTGCCTGAAAGGGTAGAGAAAAAAAAGAGTCGAATATAATAATAATATCTTTATTTCATCTTATAAGTAAGTTACAGGTTATCTAATATACAAATGAAAATTTAAATTACATAGGAGATGATCAATATTTAGATGATGATTATTAACGTCTGTGCTAGTTAATATTTTAACTGTGTTACAGACGCTAATTCCTTCCATTGATTTACAATTTTATAGGTAGTGCCAAAACACTTTTTAAGTAAACCTGTAAATTTAATACAGTTAATGGTAAGTACTACATTACTATTTGTGTGTGTGTGAGTGTGTGTGTGTGTGTGGGTGTGGGTGTGTGTTTGTTTGTGTGTGCGTGCGTGTGTGTGAGCGTATGTGTGTAATATTTATGTGTGCGTGTGTTTGATTAAGAGTGCAAGAGTGTATCAACATTTATGTGCACAGGATGTGTATGTGTAATAGAAAAGAGAATTTGAGTTGAGTTGAGAGCCCTGCGATAAAAATCTTGGGATCAGTTGAATCTATAGAAGAAACAACCGCTCAGTACTCTGTATGGTTCGGGGTAAATCACCATCATAGAAGATGATTAAGACATCTTTAGAAGATCCTCAGTTTCAAGGTAGGTAAGCTTTTGCAACCAGTTTTTTAACGTTAACTTGAATTTTTTTAGTGGATAGGTGTAAATATCCAAAATTTTATTTATTTTATTGTATAAGTATGAACTACGAACGTAATACTGACTACCGGCTAGAGCTGTTTTATGAGGTACACTGCTACATACTTTGTATCTCATTCGCCGCTTCAAGAAAGAAACATCCAAGGGTAGCGAGGAATGTTTCCGTAGCATTAATTGAAGAACATATAGCTGTCTCACTGAAAGGACTTCGCAATCGGCATATAATTGGGTTGTTGGATAGCGAAAAGGTTTTCTGATCATAACTTTCAACACAGCCCTCTGCGCCCTTTCAAGCCTAAGGAGGTGAGTGACACCGGCACCACCCCAGGCAGGGATGCAATACGATACTATCGACTGTGCTAAGGCGCAGTAGACCATCTTGAGAGTAGTGATATCGGCCGAATTTCTCAGCTTTCTCATAATAGGCATGACTTTACGTAATCGCAGTGTCAATATTTCAATATGCGTAGTCCAGCTATGGGTACTGTCAAGATGAACACCTAAATACCTAATACTATCAACACGAGACAACGACAAGCAGCAGCATGTTAGATTGCGATCATCACACATGTGGATTTTCACGTTAAATGGATCTCTTGGCTGTGAGGTTACCGAAGCTGAAAAGGTAATGAATTTGGTTTTTCCGATGTTAAGAGTAAGTAAATTAGCATTAAGCCATTTAGAAACAACTCGTAAGGTGTCTTCAGTCAAGGTACGTGCATGTTCCCAAGTATCCCCATGCACAAGCAGGACTGTGTCATCTGCATATGTGATGATTTTGCAATTTGGTAGCGTTGTTTGACATAGGCCATTTATATAGATTAGAAACAGAGTAGGCCCGAGGACACTACCCTGAGGAACACCGTAGCTTAGAGGACGGCTATCGCTAGTAAAGGCATCTAGTTTGACACACTGTTCTCGCCCAGTAAGATAATTACAAAAAACATCTAACGCGGTTCCTCTTATGCCAATTTGCTCCATCTTTTTATTCAGTACTGGAACAGAAACAGTGTCGAAAGCCTTAGACAGATCAAGGAACGTTCCTATCACTTTTGCCTTGCTGTCAATGTTCTTAGCCATAAACTCAGTTATTTCCATTACCCCATCCTCGGTAAACATACCACTTCTGAACCCATACTGATTAGCGGCAATTAAGTTAAATTTTTGTAGATAGCTTAGTAATCTCCTATTTAAGATCTTCTCCAGTACTTTTGACATAGCCGTAAGTACAGATATGGGTCTGTAATTACTTAAATCATGTTTGTCGCCGCCTTTGTGGACAGGATGCACCAGTGCCTTTTTAAATACGTCAGGGAAAACCCCCGTGGCAAGACTAAGATTTCAGACATGAGTGATTAGAGGAACCAGGACGCCACTCGCTGATTTTAGAATATTGGATGAGATTCCGTCATAACCCACGGCACTGTCAGAACGAAGTCCCATAATTATTTTCATAACCTCCTCTTCATCGGTCTCGAGTAAGACCATAGAAGATCCCTGAGGGTTGCTTCTTATCAGCTGTTGTGGTATATTAACAGATTTACTTTGATATTGGTTAGATAGAATTTTAGACGCTAGTTCAGTCCCAACACTGATAAAGTAGTAGGTTTACTAGGTTCAAAGAAGACTTGGGTTCGGCTGATAGGTTTAGCAGTTCTTCGGATGGTGGTGACTTTATTTGATGGTTGGTAATGTTTTTAATAGCATTCCACGTAGCTTTAGGGTTGCATTTGGCTTTTTGTAGTTCGTTTTGTTCGTATATGCGTTTTATTTTTTTTAGAAGTTTATCACAGAATTTGCGATATCTTACATAAGTAAGTTTAATAATTTTATTATTAGGGTCATTTTTTGCGTTCTTATGTAATCGGTCACGATTCCGGATACATCGCAGAAGACCAGGAGTGATCCACGGTTTCACAACTCGCTTTCTACATTGGATTTTAACGGTTTTCGTATTTTTCAAAATGAGCTCTGAAATCTTTGATACCAATAAGTTTGAAGCGATATTCACATCATTTGAGTTAAGTATATCGGAAAAGTCTGTGAGCCCTATTTCATCAATAACGGTCTGGGAATCTACATGTGAAATAAACTTAGGAGGGCAAATAGGTTTAGTTTGGTCAATGCAAGTTAGAATAGGAGCATGGTCAGTGAAACAGGAATAAAATACCAAGGTAACTATTCTATTGTTACTTCGGAACATGACATGGTCCAAACATCTATCTTCTCTAGTGGCAAAAGAGTGTGCAGGTAAGAGTCCGTGAGATGCTAAAAGATTAAGATAAGGTTCCGATTTTGGTTCACATTCTTTGAATAAAATATTGATATTAATGTCTCCTACAATCGCGGTATGCTCAAATTTGGTAAGGGTGAGTAATAAGTCATTTAAGGAGTTCAGAAAATTTGCAATATTTTTGTGTGAGGGAGAGCGATAAATAGCTACAACTGCAATTGCTTTGTTAAGAGTGATTAACAAACCACTTGAGTCGCATAATTTAGCAAGAGCCACTTCACAATTCAAACCTAGTTTTATGTAGACGGATACTCCATCGTTCTGGTTTTGAGCGTTGGATCGATACGATTTGTAACCTTGTAGCTGAGGAAGATTATCATTCAGTTAAGATAATGATATCTGGATCAATGTTCATTCTAGACAAAAATATTATGACTTCATCAAAGTTTTTGTTTATACTCCTTACATTGACGTGAAAAATTTTCAGTTTTTTAATCCTAGGGTCAACATAAGATGAGCAGTCTTGCGGAGAACAATAATAGGAGTCAAAATTGTGAAAATGATCTATCTCTGTATTAAGATTTTTTATTGTGTTATTATTCATATATATTTTTTAAAAGTGTTTGATGGTTGCATGCAAAATTTATATCTATAGAAACTAGGTCGGTTTTTTTTTTGAGAGAGTTGTGCGGTCATTTGATAAGATTCATACGGTAAAAAGACGCACATATTAAATGTGTATTGTGTGTTGTGTAAATGTGAAAGGTGAAATGTGATGTATAGTGTATATTGTGTTTTTTGTGTGTTGGGATAAGAGTAAATTTGAGAATTAGTTTGTGTTTGTAGTACATTATGGTGTAGCGACATCTTACCACTGTCGCTAACACTAGCAAGCAACTTCAAGACGCGACGCCCTGACTCGGCTCCTACAGGCTAGATGGCGCTGATAGCCCGCTCCATACAACACAAACAGCGATATGTAAAATTTAGCACGAGCTTGACTACATATAGATAAACCAAGACGGTGACCATAGGACCTTGGTCCCCGACCATAACAACCGTTCGGTAGGAAGCGCTTTCCTTTGCCTTCCTAATCCAGTTGCGCCAAAATAGAACAAAAAATTAGAAGCTAGATAATAAAAACAAAAACAATAGGAAACATGCACAATCCTAACTACTACTAGTCAAGTTGTCTTTTCTAGTTTGGCCAGATCCGCTTCAGAGTCGATTCGGATGGTTTTTTCACCTTCCTTTTTTCTCAGGTATATTTGTCCACGGGATATGAGTATCCACTGGAGCCGGCAAAACTTCTTGCAAGAAAGAAAAGTCTTGTCATCTTCGGTGTCATATTATCCGAGATGAAGATGGGCTGTGAGGTTCCTTGAATGTGGATGTGCTCAGTACTGAATCTGTTAGCTCTGTGAGTGTTGTTAAAATCCTTAAGGCCCTTCAACAACCTCTCTTTTAGGAGTACACTATTCAGGTTGCAAACGATAGGTTTATTTGTTGGGACCTTAGTGCTAACCCAGAATACATCAGTAACATCTGAGGCGGCCAATTCAACCTTCAAGGCTGCAGAAACTTTCTGAAGCAGGTTTAAAAGATCTCCCTTCGTCTCATATTTGGGTACCGGGATATTACGGATTTCAATACTTGTTAGCCTGTTTTGTCTTTCTAGATTATCAATCTTGTTTTCCAGATGTCTAACGTAGGTACTACATTCCTTCTGTTTACACTCCATCTTGGTGACCTTAGACTTAAGTTCAGAATTCTGTTGTGAGAGAAACTCAATAGATGTGTGTATGTCCTCGTTTTGTTTGCAAATTTCGTCCAACTTATTTTGCAGGGAGTCTAGCGTTTTATCCTGTCGCTCTCTGTACTCCGTAATCGAATTTTGAAGAGAGTCTAGTTTACGGTCCTGCTCATCCTTGAAGTCCTTGAGAATAGATCTCATATTGTCCATGAGATCACTCATGGTAATCTCCTCTCGAGGGCGTTTTTGCCTTAGAGGAATACCCATATTTTCGTAACGACTACACGTAGGTGCCGCTAAGTCCGGTTCTGATTCACTGCGGGCTGGGGATACGGGCGGGGGGTCCGCTTCAGAGGCATGTCACCGTTTCCTTTATACTAGGGTCACAGACAGCGTAGACAGGTGATAACTTACACAAGGTGCCAATTTCCAAATAACGTAAGCACGTGCTTGACTGTTTTACTAACCGAAAATACCAGGCAACAAGATCGAAGCAGGAGGTCACACGCACGCTGTTTGTATTGCTCGGTTATTTTGATAAGGTGATTTCCGCTTGCGAGGATGCGGTCGAGGTACCAGGGAAACATGCGTCAGCGCGGGTGTGCGCAGTGCGCGCAGGCAACAGCGGTAAGCAGCGCTATAGCTATCCCTGTCTTACTTGTTGGGTGTGGGCGGAGCATCTGTGGTGTGCATCTAGGTGTACTCGGGAACTGATGGCCGTCACTTTCACACAAATGTATGTCCTTGTTACGCTTAGCTGATTGTCTCCACTTCATGCACTCCTAATTTTTCACTGCATTTAAATTGTAGAAATGAGTTTTAATTATTTAATTTTAAGTGGTAATAAAAGTTTGGCACGTCTACTCGTGATCGAGGTCCGTGGGGAAGTTTCGACATGTCCGATGGTCATGTCAAAACTATAAGGGTCCCTTGTCAGGACTACGGAACCCTAAAAATGGTTTTTCGCCCGGTTAGCCAAAGGACGTGGGTTCAAATCCTACCCGTGCGCGAATTTCACGTCACAAATTTCGAATTGTCTTAATTAAAATTATTCATTAATTATGAACCAAAAGCTGAGGTAATATGATAATTGAATTAATTAGTAAATTAAAGAAATGCGTTTAATTTATATGTTAGTAGAGTTATCTTATTGAAATAAATAATTACAGTAAATTGTTAGGTAAAGTCTTTCAAGTCCATTTGTGTTCACCTGTTACATATGTGTTACAAGTGTGTACTTGTAACTATAGTACATAAATATTAGACTGCATCAGATAGATTGTTCTGCACCCTGATTTACAAACACTAGGAAAGTTTCCGTGTCGGATTCTTTCCGAATTCGAATGTCATATGTACATTCTTTTCGAACGGAGTTTTGGAAAGCTAATGTAATTTGTGCCTAATGGAAACATCAAAGTTTTCGATTCCGACGTTTGAGAATCGCACTTTTTTAAAAGATTATATACAACTTAATGATGTGTGAATATTTCAAGCGTCTTCCTGTTGCCATTATTAATATAGAGCAAAAAACGTCAAAAAACACGTTCGGTGTATCGAAGTCCCCCTCAAATATTAAATTTATTCCGGTTTTAGTATTTGTTGTTATAGCGGCAACAGCAGTACATTATCTGAGAAAATTTCAACTGTCTATCCATCATGGTTCATGAGATACAGCCTGGTGACGGACAGACAGACAGCGAAGTCTTAGTAATAGGGTCTTTTTTACCCTTTGGTTACAGAACCCTAAAAACGATGATGTCATTCCTGGAATTCTGCTAGAAATGGTACGGTCTAACAACTAAATATAATTCGAATGCAATAACTTTCGATAAACAATACTAATAAGACTTTTAGCCCGAAACAAGCAACGAATGCAAAACATCAGACACTGTAAGCAACTTTGGTGCTAGTTAAGTTAACCCAAGTTTATCTGGTCACATAACTCTGCCTAGAGAACCCTAATGTAGCGATACTGGACAAGTTTAGCGAATAAAGAACAGTTTGCACGAATGAAGCAACTAGTGCTTTTTGGTAGAATTTACAATGTCTTTTCAGTATTTTCTGCTCAATGTAGTAGTGGTCACAATTTTATGTGAGAGTGTTGAGCTTATTAAAGCGTATCGGGTCACGCTCAAATTCAGGGCTCATAAGTCTCTCAAAACCTCTAGTAATTTATTACAAATTACAAAATATAACTAGTAGCCTTTTCAAGCTTTTTTGAAAATTACTTTTGAATTAAGCGTTGTCTTGAAGAGATCGGTTTCAACGATAAGACCGCCTTATCGTTGAATATTCTATTTTGCAGTCTATTTTGGTTGTCACATTTCTGTTCAAGTTGTTTTGTGTCATTGTTGGTTTTGTTTTTAATAATATCTATCTATCTATTCGCAACGCAATTAATGAAGATGATTATCTATGAAGCATACGAAAAATGGTATGATAGATAAAGCGCTAGTTCAGACACAGCGGGAACCGCGCGATTTCAGAATCGCATGGAAATCGCGCGGGTCTTATTTGTATGAGTTATTAAGTAATCGTTCAGACGTACCCGCGCGGTTAATCGAGCCGCGCGGTTCCAGCAACCCAACCGCCAGAAAATAGAATCGCGCTACTCCCGCGCGTCTCTATTACTATGGAGTCTTTTACTTCGCGTTCAGTTGCATTGCGGCTACCGCGCGGTTAGCACGTCCACAGCTCGTGAGTTCGCCATGGATCGTTTCGACACTGAACTATTTATTGATGAGGTGGAGAAGAGACCTGCATTAAGGGATATGCAGTGTGATGATTATTCAAAAAAAAAATCAAGAACCGAGCATGTACTAATCGGTCACTTAATATTGGATGCACCCAATACCGCCTTTTTCTTTTCTTTATTTTAAGGAGCAACCACAGTAAAACACATTTCTTCGTTGACCTCCATTTTGAAACTTTTGAAACTGACGTTATACGCACGAAAATCGCATACTAACCGCGCGTGTCTGAATAGCATCACAATTTTGCGGTTTCAAACTGCGCGATTCTTAACGCTCGATTCCCGCATGTATGAACGAACGCAAAGAGAGGGAAACGACAACTTATACTTACTAATTTAAAGACATCAGTTCTTACGATTACTATCATCATAAGTAAAAGGTAAGTAATGATTATGCTCAATTGTCTGTAAGTAGCTATTTAAAATTTTAATTAAGAGATCTTATCCGCTTAGACTACTAATTGGTTCATTACGTTCATGTTAACTAACTATTGGAGTAAATAGATAAATACACTTTAATGACAACTACAATTAAATCAATATATTTCGAAGCGGCAAATTTTTTATTACTTTTTAAAGCAATATGGAAGTTTTGTCTATGTTTTTGTTGTGGAAGTTCTCGAATCAACATACCTTTATAACGGAAAACCTAAATATATATAAAAATTGGCCTGATTGACTGACTGACATATCAACGCACAGCCTAAATCGCTGGGTCTAGAAACTCCAAAGGCATACTCGTATATAGATTCCTTTTGCGGAATAGGGGTGCACTAAAAAGAATTCATCCCCTAAGGGGGTAAGTTTGTATGAAACTCCGTCAGTTTTGGAGCCAAATCGATAAAAATTGGTATTTAGCTTAGTTTTTTAGTTTAGTTTTACTTTAGTTAGAAATTAAGAATTACTTAATTCAAGATTTTCGAAAATTCAACCTCTAAGGGAGTGAGAAGGAAAGTGGAAGTTTGTATAGGAATTCGACATTTGCGCAGACGAAGTCGTGAGCATCGGCTAGTTATTTCATAAAATTAGAAAATGTATTTCTTATAGACTGTACTGAGTACTGATTTGTAAACAAATTCGTTCATACGTCATAATAAAACTCTTATTTTATTCATTGGCCACATGCTACCCTAATAATATATACGCGTAACTCTACAAGCAATCGAGTATAAAAATAATCAAATGCGTGCCTTTACTCTTTCCCATCTCGGTGGATGCTGGGAAATTCGCAGAGAACCATTTATTTTATTTGGAATAAAGCACCCTGTTGTATTTTACGAGCATGCGCATTTTAAAACACCCGTTTAGCTCATGATAAGTGAGCGAAGGTACGCAAAAAGTATCGTCATAAAAAGCACGTTACAAAATAAATTGTATCCGCTTTGACTCAACGTAATAACTAAGCACTTACACTCTTAAAATATTTACCGAAACTCATGAAACAAAGCGAATTTTTGCTATTTTTTGTTTGAAACACAAAAGCGATAAAGAGGCACTAAAGAAATGGCAATGTAATGCAAAGTTAAGCTTAACTATATTTTGTAATAAATACTAAAACAGATGTCTAGCAGAGTGGATTGTCCTATTTTAAGGCACTGGATCCGACTTCATGTCTCTGGGGCATGATTTTTGGGTTCCTGTACTATTTAATTTCAGTTTAGTTATTATTTATTTACTAATATAGGCTAAGTGACTACTAACTTTTATGGATCTTTGTAATCTGAGTTAAAATAAATAATAATAATAAAACCTATATTTTGCGCGCGCAAACAAACATAATTATTAAGTTTCTAATTTGTTATTTTGGTAATCATGTTCAGCCAACCAATTCCGAGTGGAATTGATTAGATATTAAAAATATTAAAATATTTCTTTTTTCTACAATATTATGCATTTGTATAGTTATAAACATGGCAATTTTGTAGAAGTTTTTTTAAAGTTATGTGTTTTAATTCTGATTCCGTCTAGATGATCTGTAACTTATGTTAGGTATTCTGTACATTTTAATTAAGATTACCGTTTTGCTTGCACTTTTGCCCCAAGTTAATTGTTAAGAAACAATCCACGTCCTCTGCATAGAGAAATGAATTGGAAGGGATAAATAACCAAACCGTAACGCATATTTCATCATTCGCTTGCCCTGTTTCCATTAAATATAGGGTCGGCGCAGTATGATTTTATCATTATACCTTCCATATTGCATTTAAGGGTTTCTTCTTGGGGTGGTGAAAAATCTACGTTCTAGTGATCTACCCCGGGCAACGACATCGCAAACTCTAGTTTGAGATGGCGGCTGAACGATCCTAACAGCGGTGGTAGGTTCTTTTGGGTTGCAGAGGCTGGGTGCCACCATGTGCCACCTAGTAGCTACAACCCTCGCACCGAGCCAAGCAGCTTGCTGTGTTCCGGTGGTGAGTGGGAGTGCCAGAACCGTCTAGGTGAGCTCGCTCCACCGTCGACTCTGTCTACGCCACGTCTGTCTTAGTCTAGAGTCGAGAACAACAAATCCATTTCTAATAAAAAAATACAATACTATCGCTCGTCATTCATACATCTAGTCTTTTTACATTCCTCAAAGAATGACGCGAAGAAAACAAAGAAAATGCAACAAGATGAGAAAAAATAAATATTACTTAGTTAAAGTTAGACTGTTCATGAGGGAAAATCTACGAAAGAACTTATTTTTTTAAATTAAAAAAGGAACGCCTAAAACTTGAAAATATTTTTTCACAGATTTACTTACTTTTGCTTGCTGATTAATATCATCGCAGATAGCACTCGATTTTAGTAAGTCGCGTCACGTCACTCCAAAAAACCGAGTGCGTGCCGCGCGGCGCGCCATCTTGACTTCACACACTCAAGCGAGGCTATTGTGGTAACGATAATAAATAATTATTGAACGATATACTGCGATAGAACATGGCCTACACCAGTGATAGAAAATGCTAAGTAGAAGAAGATAAAAAGTAACGATGTACTCTTATCAGTAAAATTAGTTAATTAACTTTGCTATGTAAATGTACCTCGTACTCAAAGCAAATTAACGGAATAGAACATAAATTGTACTGCTATAACACATGAAACATTATTTTCATTGCTTGTTGTTAGTGTTGTCCTTTCTTACTACACAATCTCATCACTTGTGAAAAAACATCTAAAACATCGTTCGAGTGAGCGCCTGCCAGACAACAGTTTTTCTTGATTTTATTTATGTGGTACTATTTCAATACTCTTTTTTAGATCTTTCTGAGTACTATACTTCCTTTCTTTCTTTTTGACGACCGTCTTGGTGTAGTCGTTCGCGCACCGGACTTCTAAACCAGGCGGTTGCGGGTTCGAATCCCGCAAGGGGCAAGAACGTTTTGTGATGAGCACGAGCATTTATACCTAAGTCAAGGATGTTTATATGTACTTAAGTATTTCTATCCGTTATCCTAGTCACCATAGCACAAGCTCACGCTTAGTTTGGGGCTAGGTAATTTGTGTGTTTGTTGAAACAATTTATTTATTTCTCAGGTAAAGTATTTTCATGTAAGTATGTAACCCAAACTTCGAGAGTTAAAAGAGTTTTCAATGCCTATTATTTACGAATTCCTATTCAAGAATAAGAAGTTGAACAATATAAACACTCAATACGAGAATTTGTTCCCAAAATATTATAGCTCAACTAAAGCTGAACCACAGTATATCGTTGTAATATCGTCAAGTCACATTCGGCCCGCCATTCCCTAGAGGCAGAGGGTTTTTGAATATTGATGGCATAATAATAATGGGATCCACCGGATTACGCTCAGGTGTGTGATGATTAACTTCCGAATACCAGCACGGTATGTCAAACTCAATATACAACCTTATCACGTTGTCTTAGGATACAGTTTAAATGCTTCAGCTTTCAGATTGCATGCTAAATTATAATATTATGAAGATGCGTGGCGTAAAATTAATATATCATTATTAAACTCTGCTCTGTTGGTGTATGATATTAGAATTTAAAGACACATGCGTAAAATTAACACAACACAACACAACACGTGAACATTTTAATCAACATAATATCTTAATGTTGACTTCTAAACTATTAATGCTATTGTTAGTTGTTACTCCTAACATAATCTAAACTACTAACTAATCTTTTACTGGTTCTGGTTATTAAAGTAGGGTACTACGGGCTAAAGGGGCTAATTACGTAACTCTATTGCTAACAATTCAGGATTGAAATCGGTTGAAAATGTCTCATTTGACAACTTCAGTTACTCTGTTAAGCTGGCCATTCACGGTCAGTTCGAAAAATGACTCCACTCACTACCATAAAAACAATCTGAAAACTGAATTTCAGTCAGTGAGGCCAGAATGTGGGCAATTCGCCACCCAAAGGGTACTTTTAGTTTTTTAATTTAGTGGGTAAAGTGGGCGGGAAGGTCCTAGAACCAGTAAAATATGGGCAATTGCAAAAAAATATATAAGGTTAAGTCACTTTTTTAGTACTTATGCCTATAGCCTAGATTTTAATTACCGATATTAAAACGTAAAATTTTGGTCGTACCTCAGAATGACTAATTAGTTTGACTGGCCGTGAATGGCCAACTTTAGCAACAAAACTTTGATTGAAATAACTTCATTCAAAGTTACATAATCCACTACAAGGTATTTAAAACAGTTTATCAAAACGTCACCTTTCATCAATATGCAAACTGAAAGGTCAGACGGCGTTGGCGTAAATATTTGCTCGTCATGAAGTTGACGGGGAATGACGCGCGTCATTTAATAAATTTCGCCTAAGCGACGCGTCAAAGGTTGTGAAAGGCTTTTTGTGTTGCCTTCGCCTTTTGCCCTTTAGAGATGTGTCGGCTAATACGCCGGCTCACTGGCGTAGCAAGCACTTGCAAAAATTCGTCGACTGACTAACGTCCTCCGTAGCTTAGTTGGTAAGAGCACTCGCCCGGATAGCGAAGAGATGTGGGTTCGAGTCCCACCGGATGACACAGTCGATTAATTTTTGTAAGTGAAATTTGATTTAATGTCGGCTAATAGATTCATGGATGTCTCTTTGGTGTTTAGGTACAGAATTTCTTTTCTAAACTTAAAAATCTTAAGTATCGGTTACCTAACTGGGTACTAAACTAAAAAGCGTAGGAACCATAAGTTATATACATACAGACCAATTGAAAGAAAATTGCTTCAAGAAACAACGAAGCAGTGGTAGGGTTTAAAAAATATATGTTGGGACTTGTATATGAGTGCCCCCTGTGAGCCTTCTTTTATGACCAATTACTTAGCCCCAAAATAAGGGTTAGCTTGTGCTATGGTGACTAGAACGGGAGATAAATTTAGATACATCTAAGACTTAAATACACATGCTCCTGCTCATCACACAAACATTCGCCCCTTGCGGGATTTGAAAACGTAGCCTCTGGTTTTATAATAATTTAGCCATAAGCGTAAACCACAACACCAAGACGGACGACGAGTTAATACAATCATTTTTAATTCTCATTTCAATTTTCAATTAAGCATAGATAATACCATAAAACACAATATGTGTACTGGACTGGACTACAGAACAGTTGTTTTTTTTTTCGATTACTCTGAATCTCAAACTTTATGATAAAAAAAAGTCATAAATTGTTAAGTTCCTATACGAATAGCAGCATATCTCTTTGAAAAACAACACCCAACGGTGTAGTAGAATGCGTAAATGCAATATAACCACATCGAGTCTGCATAATTGAATTTTGCACTGTAATATACAAAATCTAATTAACTCGTTTTCGTAACCTCGTAGCTGTAATATGTACCCAAGATTACCTAATGGAATCCTCTGACGTATGGTAATCACTGTTACCTAGAAACACATCGGCAATTTATATTATATGCAAAGCAATACCCAATTTGTGCAAACTCAACTAAAACCGAATGAAAATATTGACTTATTATATTACTGCGTAAGGACTAGGCCAACCGCGCGACGAAATGGCACCAGCGCGCTGGCCCTAAAATTACAGTTTTAGGGCCAACGCGACTCAGTTGACAGCAGGCCGTGTGTGAGAGTGAACGAATTTGCTTGTCATAAAAATGCCTAGTTGTGTGGTAAAAGGCTGCATAAATTACGATACAAAGGTTAAAAAGAAACATAGGATATCGTATCATCGGTAAGTGACCATACAATTCCCTTTTTGCCATCAAGTTATTAAATAAACAAATTTTGAAGGAATAAATATTTTACTAGCAAATTCCAATGGCCTCATTGACAAAGCGCGAAGTGAACGAAGTAACATTGTACGAACGTAATTTTTAATTGTTTATTTTTAGTAGAATTTAGTGCCAGTGATTTTGAATTTTGGTATTATCCAATGTTTTATATTCAATAGGGTAGTACAAAAAATAATCTGCCAAGTGCGAGACGGACTCGCACGCGTTCGTACCATTATCTATGAAAACTGCAAAAAAACACGTTTGTTATATGGGAGCTCGCTTTAAATACGCATTCTTCGAACAGTAGACCCCGCAAGTACTTCACTTATTTGCAGAACCATTATTTATTCGGTAGTAAGAGCCCGATGCAACAGTGCAGAAGGAATCAAGTAATGATTAACTGACTAACGATATGGACGCAGTTAAAAATTCTTCCGTCTTTTGTTTATATAAACGGCCAAGTGCGAGTGGGACTCGCGCACGAAGGGTGCCATACCATTATGTATACCTAACAATAGTACGAACTTTAATTTATTGTTAAGTAACTGATGCTCAATTCGAAATTCTTATAAGATTATGGTAACTAAAGAGGGCGCAGTGTACATACTGCGCCTGCGAGGACGGACGGACAGCGAAGTTTTAGTAATGGAGTCCCGTTACCTTGGGTACGGCAACCTAAAAATCAAAATTTATGTATGACGAATTACGATTCATAAAATTTTTGAATTACAGATTTCCAAATGATTCTAAGCGCAAATAAATTTGGAGTCCACGGATTTGAGAAGGGAACAACGGAAGGAGCCTTATTTCAAGCCTCATAAAAACACAAGAGTATTTTCTGCTGTGCTATAAATGTCAGAATGCATCACGAGTCTATCACGGAAAAACACGGGGAAAAGAACAGAGAGACAATTTTTTTTTTAATTATTTTAATTAAAGGACAGTAATTATTAAAGTAATATTTATAATATTTTGATTACAATTGCAAATTAAACTGATTAAGAAAGATTTTTGTTTTACTTACCTTTTCATCGAGACCTGTAAAACATCATCGCAAAAAAATGTATCTACCTACCTATAATAATTGCATGCCATTGACATAATTATCTGACATGCTAAAACACGAAAATCAAAAACGTGTACTCGCCTACAAGGTTACGTAGTCTATCTATGCTCCGCGTCACTCACGTAGTTCGTGTGAATTATCACAGATGTCGCTATTTCTGTTGTACTCAGAATTGTTATCCAAAATGTTCACATTGGCGCATCCTTCCTTTTGAAATCATTGGTTTGATGTTATCAAAGCAAACAAATAGATTTTCGAACCTACACATTTGCGTAAGATGCTTACTGAAATAATTATCTATTTCGAATGCGAGAAATAGACTAATATTTGTACGTAAATCCTGAAAATAGAGCAATATTTGTAAAATAGCTGTTGCCCACGACTTGTCTGCGTTGATTCGATGATAAGCACAAAATCACTAAATAAATAAAATAAATTGTTTCAACAAACACGCCAACATTGGCACCTCAGTTAAGAAATTAAATAAAGGACAGCAAAATTAACCAATGAAACAGATCTATAAGTTTTAATAAGAATATATTATTGCACTTGAAAAAAAACGACCACCAGAGGCGGGAATCGAACCCGCGTTCCTCGCATACCGGGCGATTGCCTAACCTCTCGGCCACCCTGGCGTTGGCAGAGCCTGTCGAAATTTTCAAGTGCTTCTTAACGCTGTAATTCCGCGTTGCTTTCATCAATGTTATTGGGATTGTACCCTCAACACTCGAAAGAAATACTATTGCAAGTATTTAACAATCGAAAGATGAAGCTTGCAAATAAGATAATTATTGTTTTTTAAGTGATAAGCATTCACTATGCAATCTAAATATATTTTTGCACTTGAAAAAAAACGACCACCAGAGGCGGGAATCGAACCCGCGTTCCTCGCATACCGGGCGATTGCCTAACCTCTCGGTCACCCTGACGTTGGCAGAGCCTGTCGAAATTTTCAAGTGCTTCTTAACGCTGTAATGCCGCGTTGCTTTAATTAATTTAATTTAATAAGAAACCAAAAATTCGCACACAGGTTGGATTTGCTCCCACGTCCATTGGCTTCAACGTTCCATTTACCTAGCCCCAAACTAAGCGTGAACTTGTACTATGGCGACTAGAATAAGTTCGGATGGACATACTTATATACGTACTTGTATATACTCATACTCATATCTACCTATGTTATGTTTATACAGCTAATAATACAGTTTTAGTAGGTATCCATAATTGAGACTTGAAATATCGATTGCCTAGAGACTGGGGGATTAATTATTTAGGGTAATTTAAATTTTGCAATATTATTTATTTGTTGAATTATTTCAAAGGTCCAATTTGATGCCATTGCAGAAAATATTTTCTTTTACTAATTAATGAATTAGTATGGGTGAATTATGAATTAGTATAGGTAATTTACGTTATTACATAACTTGATGCACCTTTTAGGTAAGTTACATATTATCGTAATAAGTATCGTCAATTTGAAATTCAAATCATCATCCTAGCGTTATCCCGGTAATTGTGCACTCGCTCGCGAGGCCCAGGGTCTGCTGAACATGACTCAGGATATGGCAGATCAGGTAATTACAGTGGAGCGACTGCCATCTGACCTCCGTGACCCTTTTATGGGGAACCTGACCGGTTTTGGATCATGGTTACACATTCAGTTGCCTGAATGTTCAGTGTATAAATTTTAAATTCATTTTAAACTCTTAAAGTCAATTAATTTTAAATTAATATGGGCCGATTTTTACAACTATCGAAGAAGAGATACTACTGGTCAAACAGCTCAACTGTACCATAGCGTCGTCGTTGCGCAGATTTCACACAAGAAAATATTTGGGAAGCGCAATAATATATTTGGGAGTGAAAATGTAAACTAAACAAAAATTATTTACTAATTTCCCATAGTTTTAGTCTTTGTTTAGAACCAGAATAAAAAAAGCTCTGAAAATCAACAGCAAATATATTTAAAAATATTAAATATGAAAGGGGTAATGTTAGACTATTTAAACTTCAGGAGGGTTTTCTAACGAACCAAATTCCTCTAATCGTGTTTCGAAATTATCATAACGATGAAGTTTATATTTCTACGCAGCCCGTTTTGTACCACATTTTATTTGAAGAATTTTTTTTAGCTGACTATTAAAAAATGAGCCCTAAATTTTCCGAAGCTCCCATGAGTGCGTGAAGTCTAGACATCCTAAGACTGGGTTACAGATCTAATATCGTGTCTTGTCATAATATCGTGTGTTTCTCTGAATATCATTTTCTGAGTAGCACTGTGGTATTTACTGCAAATGATTCCACGAGTGTAAAAATGTATTCATGTCCCAAAGGAATAAGAAAATCTATTTATGAACGTCGGAGATACTTCAGAATAAAATATCTTGCAGTCTGATACGCGAATGGAAAAATATTATATCTTCATTGTTATTCATCACTATGATATTACTTACTTACTTACTTCGCTGGCTCAGCGACCCAAAGTGGATCTTGGCCTCCGACATTAAAGTGCGCCATTCTTCCCTATTCTGTGCCATATCTGACCAGTCGGGCACTTCTAGCTCTTTCAGGTCTTTGGCGACTTCAACCTTCCAGTGATATCTTGGACGCCCCATCGGCCGGCGGCCGATGGGGCGATAGGTTGACCAAGATAAGCTCTCTTTGCGGCTCGATCCTCTCCCATCCTCTCCACATGTCCTAGCCAGCGAAGTCGGGAAGATTTTATTTCTCCGATGACGTTCAGCTCAGACACTAGCTCTTCTATCTCTCGGTTGTACCTACGCCTCCATGCCCCATCTACTCCTCTTGTTGTTGGTCCCAGAATCTTCCGCAATATCTTTCGTTCTGTCACTAAGAGTTTGTTCTCCTCCTTCATATGATATTTGTAAAAATAATTTCGCTTAAACGACGTAAAACGATTAAAAAAAACTCAATTCAGATCTTAATCATTTTAAAAGTACCTATCTAATCAAACTGTGGTGCTTGTGGCGCAGTGGCGGCAGCGCTTTGGTAGTGATACCAAAAGTTAAGCAACCCACGGCGCGGTCGTAATTGGATGGCTGACCATTCCGACCATTAAAGTGACGAACATGACAAGCATCTCCGTGCTTCGGAAGGCACGTTAAGCGTTGGTCCCGGCTAATATCTGATGGTATTAGTCGTTAAGCCTAGTCAGAGGCCCTAGGGCGGCTTGATAACATCTGACAGTAAGGTTTGTCACTTGCCTTACAGACACCCCTCCACCAATCCGCACTGAGCCCGCGTGGTGGAGTATGGCTCGTTCCTCCTCATAGTTGAGGTGAGGCCTTTTCCCAGCAGTGGGATCTAATAGGCTGACTTTACTTAATCAAATATTTTCAAATCCCAGGAAATTATTTTTTTGCGAATATTACGATAACAAGTATGTGACTTACAATTATTTCTAAAGATAGGTAACAGAAAGTTTTCTGCGTTGTCAATAAAAGTTGATAATGCATAGTATGCTGGCTCGTAAGACTAAAAATCTTTTGTTGTTTCTTCTGCACTGAGGAAAACAAACGCATATTTCTTCATTAGGGCCGCGTCACACATGATGAAGTGTGATCTTGTCTCAAAAGCGTGACATGACGCGTGCAATGTATCACGGTAACTGATGATGCTTTTGCACAGTGCTTTCTCATCCTAACTGTGTTACGAAAATGGAAAACTGTAGAACTCGTAGGCCGTAGTCTTGCGATTTACATAAATATTGTTTATTAAATTTTTTAGGGTTCCTTGTTTTAAAAAGAAAAATTCATAAGATAATTTTGTTATCTATCTCTCTGTCAAGACTCTTTTTCTCAGGAACGCGTGGAGATATTAAGTTGATATTAATAAAAGTATATACAAAAATCAATGAAATTCTTTTTTTCTGCATATATACCCAACTAGGGGCACTTATACACGTCCCAATCTTAACCCTACCATTGCTTCGGGACAATCGTGGGCTGCTGCTGAGAAGAAGCAGCAAGTAACTCAGTCACTATTGTCATAGCCTCTTTTCAAAGTTTTATAATAGTTTCTTTACATTTAAAAAAAAATGTTTGTACTGAACCCTCATTGTGCGCGAGTCTGTCTCGCACTTGCCCGATTTTTGTTTACTGCCCCAACTGCTGTTTAGTTGCTAGCCTGGACTTGACCTACGTTATACCACCATTGGTTATACGTTTATTGCACTCGAAGGACAAACCTTATGAAGAACCATCACTAAACAAAAATATACTTGCTTTTTAGGGTTCGGTAGCCGAATGGCAAGAAACGGAACCCTTATAGTTTCGTCATTATGTCTGTCCGTCCGTCCGTATGTCACAGCCACTTTATTCTGAAACTATTAGCATTGCACAGTTGAAACTTGGTAGGTAGATGTATCCTGTTACCCGCTTCGCGATTCTCATACAAAAAAATAATGATATTTAAGGGGTTCATGTATGGGAGCCCCCAAACTAAAAACCAAAAAAAAATTTTTGTCAAACCTATGCGTGTGGGGTTTCTATGGATAGGTATTTTAAAATGACATCGAGCTTTTAAACTAAGCAAGTGTAAATTTTGAATAAAAAAACATGATGTAGATCGTAACAAATTCTTTCAACGAAAATTGGTTTGAACGAAATCGAACTAGTAGTTTCGTAAGATATAGCACATTTTCAAAAACCGAAAAGACAACTTTGTTCTTTCATTTGAAATGGGTTTGCTCTTGTATCTAGACTAAGCCAAACTTGGCGTAGACAGAGTTGGTGGTAAGAGCTCTCCCAGAAGGTTCTGACACTCCCCTGAAGCACAATAGAAAGATGAAGGTTCTGACACTGAACACAGCGTACCTTTTTTTAAGGTGGAAAAAATGCATAAAATTGCATACCCCCCGCTGGCCGGGCGGAGGGTTACGAGGGCTCGTATGTGGAGCTCTCCTCTCCAGTGGCCTACCCACTAAAACGACCATCAGTGCCATCTCGCTATGTGGGAGAAATCGGTGTAGCGGAGCCATTCCCGACCTAACCTAACTAATGCTGATAGGAGGCCGCCATCAAAAAATGGAGTTTGTGATATCGTTGCATGGGGTGGACCACTAGGAGGTAGATCCCTACCACCCCACAACTTTTGAACAAAGTTATTGAAATATTGCTGCATATAAAATCGGAAAGCTGAATTTTAGTTTCAGGAGAAACTGAACTCAAACTAACTACACCTTAGATTTATCTCATTTTACAAGAAATCTGAGATGATATCTTGTAATGGGAAAGAACAAAAGTTTTAAAGCGAAATCTTAAATTGTTGGAAAAGTATTCTTAAGTGCTTTGTCTTCAATAGTTTCACGAAAGAGCTTTAGTTCTCATTAGCTTACATCATACGAGTCAGAGGGCTCGATTCCAATGCGCCCTGTCTTAGATTAAATTTAGGTTCAGTCTCTCTCTTTCTCTGACAAACGAACGAAAAGAGACAGACTATATTAATTTAGAAACGTCAAACTAAACAGCTGTCCGTTGCTAAGGAAATTATTAACCCATAGACGATTTAGTAGGGATGTCATTAGACGACAAAACACGCAAAAACGTGTACAAATACGTTATAATTTATAACATTACTTAATTTGACGTTTCTAAATTACTGTAGTCTGTCTCTTTTCGTTTGTTTGATAGAGAAAGAGAGACTGAACCTAAATTTAATCTTAGACAGGGCGCATTGGAATTGAGCCCAGACTGAACTTAAACTTAGTCGGGCACCTTGTAATTAAGCCCGTACGAGTTAGGCAAGTACTTTCAATACAGGGTTATTGGAAATCGCAAAGGGCGCTGTGGCACACGTAAATCCTGGTTAAATATTAAACTCTGGGATTGATACGACAGATTAAATAACGCTGTAAAGGTGTTATTTCGCATTAACTTAAACACATAACAGAGACATTTACTTAATTTTGGCACTGAATATAAGTTATATACAAAATATCATACTTACACCATAATAATGTTTATCCCCCTAACCCAGTGTAACACATCTTAAATTAAGAGTAACCTACTTACTTTCCTTATTATTAAACTCCCTTTTATACCTAATATGGAAAGCATCACACACGAACTGGCACAAATTGGCTTTCGCATTAAAGTACAATTTCTTAGCAAGAGATTTACATTTTTTTCGTATCTTAAGAGATCTTGCAACACCTCGCACTGCAAGATCTCAAGACACGGTTAGCTCTTTCTGCGTAAACAGGAACGTAAATTAATAGGTGTAAATGAGTGACGGTAGTTTCATTTTTCAAAACTTTGTAATGAAAAATAGTACCTTAGACATACAAGAAGACTTGTGACCACGAACGCTGTAAAGTGTTCGAAACGTCAGGTTTTAAATAAAATGTAAATAAATCGCGAAGTACTCGTAATCCGCAAAATTGTGTTGTAATGAGTTCGACTATTCGCGTAAACGTAAGAAATATACTGATAGAAATCAATGGGTACGTACCTAAGTAGCACATAAAACCATTTAGCGAGATAATCCTGAGTTCAAAGGATGACGCCGTTCAGCCCTTGCCGTGTATTGGAGACAATTAACTTGGCTCAAAGGGTATGTAGACTAATAAAAGTAGGAACGCTAGATTTTAGATTTCGTCGTGACCTTGCCTTCGGGTACCTATGTTAATTTAAATTAAATGCAAAAAGCTTTGGGACCAATAAACGAATCTGAAAAAATGCACTATAACATAATACCTGAAAACGAGCAATTCTTGTATATTTATTAGGGTTCCGTACCCGAAGGGTAAAAACGGGACCCTATTACTAAGCCTCTGCTGTCTGTCTGTCTGTCACCACGCTGTATCTCATGAACCGTGATAGCTAGACAGTTGAAATTTGACAGATGCTGTATTTCTGTTGCCGCTATAACAACAAATACTAACAGAATAAAATAAATATTTAAGGGGGGCTCCCATACAATAAACGTGATTATTTTTACGTTTTTTGCTCGCTATTAATTACGGCAACAGGTAGATGCTTGTAATATTGACAGAATATTAAGTTGTATATTTGCTTTGAAAATAAATAATTAAATTAAAATTAAAATAATATTTGAGGGGGGAGTAAAATTAAAATAATATATTAACAAACATGCATTTTTCGCCAGGTTTTGCTTGATATTTATAATGGCAACAAATAGATGCTTAAAATATTCACAGAATAATATGTTGTATTTCACTTGAAAAATAAATAATTAAAATTAAATTAAAAATAATATTTAAGGAGGGCTCTCATACAAGAGTGTTTTTTGCTGAAATGTCTAATATTGTAAGTTAAAGGGACGGAACCCTTCGTGCGCAAGTCCAACTCGCACTTGGCCGGTTTTGATTTATTTAAATATATTTGTGATCTCGGAAACGGCTCTAAAGATCTCGCTAAAATTTGGTATGCAGGGGTTATCAGAGTTGAAAAATCGATGTAGATGAGTCTTATGTTTGGGAAAAGGCGTGTTTTCAAATTTTCATGCGTTTATCTTTCGTAATTGTTCGACGCAGATTTGGATCGCTAATTTTATCCGACTCTGGGCATCGTGGTGTAATGCGTGACGTCGAACTGAAGAATCGTAAAAGTCGTGGGTTTGAATCTCGCTCGGTGACAAAAATAAATTCCTTTTGTTTTTTTGTGAATTTATTCTAGTTCATACCTTTTTTGTTTTTTAACAAGACTTGCGATTTACATTTTTTTTTATTTAATAGTAATAACCGCTTAGCTCGGTCGCTGGTACTACGAAGTAACCGCAGCGCTACCGCTTAACTCGATTGCTTTCAAGATGCAAATAGCTTTCAGTAAAGCAATAATAGCTTTCAAACTAACATCCAGTGAGCAATTATAGCTATCAAACTAGTGAAAAATTATAATTCATATGTCATCTTGCGACCTTCATGAAGGAGGACTTCTGGCCGCTGGGAGTCGTGTTTCGGAAGTTCCGAGGACGGGTGCCAACCGACACCGCGCGCATCGCTACATGTCGCTGACGCGTGTAGTTCATTGCTTCGTTTTGTTATATTTTAAAATGAGTTTATATTTTGTATGTATGTTAGTCTATAAGGTATTTATAACATGGGCCAAAATTTTGTGTAAAAATGTGTTGCCTGAATTAAACGATTATTATTATTATTATATGTCATTGCTCGCAATTGCGATCGCAATCTTTTTAAGTCAGGCGGAGGCCATCTGATCTGACACAACAATTAATAAAAGTACCTATAGAAAATTATAAAATCAATTTTATTAAAATACTAGTACCTAGGTACTACTCATATAGCCATAGAAAAAAGCAGATTCAAGCGCATCGAAACTGTAGAGAAAAACATTAATTTTGAAATAGGAAAAGATTAATTTTGAAAAAAAACCTATGATAAACTTGAACACCACTCAACTTGACTACCAGTCTTTTTCCTTTTGATATTTGGATATCCTACAAAAGATTTCCAACAAAAAACAATACAATTGGATTCAACCAGCTTTTCTCTTTTTCCAAACAGTCTTTCATGTGTGTCAAAACTAATTAGATGCGCCGCCGGCACAGCCCTTGAAACAATAGGGTTGCCACTCAACACGAACAACGGCTTTATTTTCTTTTTGTGCGATTCTTTGTTACTTTTTTCTTCCCTTTAGTATACTTTCCTTTTAAAATAAGTTTAAGTGGGTTCGTTCGACACTGATTATAGATTATGTTTATTATAGATAGATTATGTTAGGAAGTTGTCAGAACAACTTACTCTACAGTACAAGTAGACTACCCTTACTCCTCTTACTTTTATGAAATCGTTCACTCTATGACAAAGTAGTCTGCATATGCTATAAAAAAAACTAAATATTAACCAATATTTAAAATCAGCTGCACCACTAAAAAATCTGATTAAAAAATATTGTCTTAACGCCACAAAATAGAAATCTTTAACGAAACTGAAACACCATTTCTGTTTAGTTTATTTAAACAGATGACAGTGTCATTGCTTTCCAGGTACTTACCTACCAGGTAGTGGATTATGTAACTTTGAATAAAATTATTTCAATCAAAGTTTTGTTGCTAAAGTTGGCCATTCACGGCCAGTTAAACTAATTAGTCGGTCTGTGGTACAACCAAAATTTGACGTTTTCAATATCGGTAATTAAAATCTAGGCTTTAGGCATAAGTTCTAAAAAGGTAACTTAACGTTATCATTTTTTTTCCACAATTGCCCATATTTTACCTGTTCTAAGACCTTCTCGCCCATTTTACCCACTAAATTAAAAAAAAACGAAAAGTCCCCTTTGCGTTGGGAATTGCCCACGTTCTGGTACTGAATAAAAGTCAGTTTTAAGATTATTTTTATGTTAGTGAGTGGAGTCATTTTATGAACTGATCGTGAATGGCCAGCTTAACGGAGTAACTAAAGTTGTCAAATGTGACATTTTCAACCGATTTTAATCCTGAATTGTTAGCAACATAGTTACGTAATTAGCCCTCAGTTTGTAAGCATTTGTTGCTTTACTGAAAGCTAAAACCAATTGCAAGATAAAATTCGTTCTACTCTAATAAAACTATGGCAAGTTACTAAAAAATAATAAACACGATGCGGATAATCTACCATATTAATAGATAAAAATATTGTTGGATTATCTTGCGAAGGAAAAATGTCGGGAAATGCGTGCGTAACGGATCGTAATTAACACGACAAGCGTTAACCTACGGATCCGTTAGTGCCTAATGTTGCTGAATTTACTATTAATTATTTGGATATCAAACGGATAGTCAGCTCATTTAGCTGTAGATATCGATAAAAGGCAACATTTTTTTACGACTATCCATTAGCTTACGTTAACGTTTCACTCAGAATATCGGAGTATCTATACTTACTAATAATAATGTTATAAAGAAGAAAGATTTGAGTGTTTGTTTGTTTGTATTCAATAGGCTCCGAAACTACTGGACTTATTCGAGTAAGACCGGTACAGAGATAGTTTGAGACCCTGGCAAGGACATAGGCTACTTTTTGTCGCGATATTAAGTTAACAGGGGGCTGAAATGGGGGAAGAAAGTTTGTATGGAAAATTTTTTGCACGACTTTTGGCGCGGGCGAAGTCGCGAGGCACTGCTAGTTATAAAATAAAGCAAACGACAAGGCAATCCGCGTCGCCAATTATACTGGGCACAACAAATTTAAGTTGCTTTACCATCGACACGATTAGAAGAATTAATAAATATTTGACAATATCACCCTACATTGCTCAGATCCGAAAGTAAGTAAGCTAAAAGCATTTGTGTTATGGAAATCTAAAACAATGGTAGTATAACAGCACTCAGACCTGAGACGATATAGAAAATATTAATTTCTATATTGACCCGACCAGAGATCGAACCCGGGACCTCAGAGATGGCAACACCTTGAAAACCGGTGTGCGAGCCACTCGGATACGGAGGTCGTCGAATTGAATGGAGAATAGGTTAGTAAGGTAGATTCAGACTTAGCTAAATAACATTAATACCTAACTACGTGCTTCTGACTGAAATTTTCACAGACCGTATTTGTGCCACTGTTTAATACCGTTTTTTTATGATAAACTAGCAGGCCCCGTCTGCACAAATGCCGAGATTTTTTTTCTTCTTTTTTTTAATTCCAGAATCCAGTATTTAAATTCAATTTTAAAAAAAAAGTTATGCATGTCTAAAAAAATAAAAACGGCGAAATATGCATAACTTTTTTCTAAGCTAGATTTTTTTTTGAAGCTGAGCCATTTCAATTTGGCAAACGATGCACCAAACACCCTGTATATAGGTATTTTGTTAATGAAAAAACAATAACTGAAACAGTCAAATAATACGCCGCCCTCACGGCCAATTACAAATTGCTTTCAAAGATTTCAGTGGCACTTTATTGACTGAAGTTAACGTGTAATTAGTTTGGCTGTAAATTATTATTGGGTGATTAAACTGCGACTTTACATCGTTGCAGAATGTTAAGGTGACGGTTTCATTCGAACTGTTATATTCAGAAATCAAAGTAGGTAGATTGATTTGAGGTGAATGACCGCAAACATTGATACTATATGGATATGCCTCCGGTATTCCGGAATCTCAGTAGTATTATAAATTAAAGATTTAAGTACTCACTTGGCGTATTTAGTAGTTTGATTTTAAGAAAATTTAGTTAATCATATCAAGTTATGTATATACTCGTAATTGACTTGTTTATTTACACAGGTAAAATCTCGCGACAAGCTTTTATATAATATAAATTGTGTAATGATCTTATTATTTGATCGTAAAAGTTTTAAAGGAAATTTTATTTTATACTTTTTAGCGCATTGATATAAAAGCTTGTTTTAAAAAAGGGTTTTTTACTTGTTATTTATTTTTTACTTTTTAGTAATCGCGGGACAGATTTATTAGTCTGTAGAGATATCTCACTGTTTATCTCACTCAACGCATCATTAAGGCAAGGGCTTAAGGCAAATAGCTTGGCTACGAATTTAATGTAAACCAAAGAGTTGAAAGCACTTATTATTACCCTGAAGTATTAAAATCCATTCAAAAATACCGCAAATAGGAAAACCAATTATTTTAACATTGACTTGCCGTGGTCCTTTTCTGTGGTACTAGTCTGCCCAATAAACAGTGCAATTTAAAGGCCGAAGGCGCGAAGGGAGAGCATCCTAATGCTTGCTTTTATGTTAAACAATTTAAGGCTTAATCTTTGTATGCCACTTGCAAGTTGTAAACTAATGCTGTTGACGCCTCTCGTGAAATTACACAAATCAAAGTTAAACAATCGATGCAACGGACTACAACAATTCGACTTTGTTTTTTACTTTTAAGGTCTCTAAAACCTCAGTACAATCAATACACAAAAATCTTAGACGACTTACACAGCTTACCATGCATTGTCATCTAAACTACTTTGTATACAAAATTTCAGCTCAATCGGTTGAAGATATTTGCTTTAAAATTGGGCTGCAATAAGTATTTGTGACATAACTTATCACCAGACTAGGTACAACACCTTGTCTTGGGTGTTAGGAGATATGCGCCGCGTAAGGCATAAGTAAGTTTCAAGCTAATTATTGTAACCTTAAGCTAAGCCTTACGCAGCGTTAACACAATTCCAGTTTGATTTGAAGTTATCCTTCTCCTAGACAGGCAAACCAATGCTGTTGACGCATATCTCACCAAAATTAAACTCTTCAAACTTTACCTACCGATAACAGTCGTATACCTCATGACTGAGGGTCGTGATCATTTTGTGGAATGAAACACACACAACGACTTCTAGGCAATATTTGATGGAATGGTTTGCCATAGCCTTATCCATCTCATAAACTAGCCACTAGTGTTCAGGTTTTTCCTCATGGTGTTTTCCTTCATCGTTAGGCAGCGGTATCTTTGAAAAAGACTCTAAGTACTTAAGTTTTTGTACAAACTTATTGGTACAGGCTGTGATAGAACTCATGATCTCACGGATGAATAGTGAAGTTTACTCCGCTCGGCTATCACGACTTCTCTTCACGCCAAGAAAATCCAATACACCAAATTCCTAAACGGAGTTAAACTCGCATGCTTGTTCTCTGCAAGCCCTTTCATTTGATACCCATATTGTAAGAAAGCATGAAAAAACTTAGTCCACCATCTTTAGAAGTCCGCTTTATATGATTTGGAGTGACGTCACCTTGTTTATTGAGCTATTCTTAGCAAGCCCTTTCATTTGATACCCTTATTATAGGAAAGCATCAAAAACTTAGTCCGCCATCTCCAGGAGTCCGCCATTTATGATTTGAAGTGACGTCACCCTTTGTGTTTAGTAATTCTTAGCAAACCCTTTCATTTGATACCCATATTGTAGGAAAGTATACAAAACTTAGTCCGCCATCGTTCTAAGCCCGCCATATTGGATTTACAGTGAGGTCACTTTTTTATCCAATTATTCTCAGCAAGCACTTTGATTTGATACCCATATTGTAGGAAAGCACATAAACTAAGGCCGCTATGTTTAGAAGTCCGCCATATTGGATTAAGAGTGACGTCACCTTCTATATCGAGTTATTTTCAGCAAACTCTTTCATTTGATACCCATATTGTAAGAAAGCATAAAATCATAGTTCGCCATATTGGATTTGAAGTGACGTCACCTTATTTATGGATATGTTATCAGCAAGCCTTTTTATTTGATACCCATATTGTAGGAAAGCTTTAAAACATGACTATGTTTGTTCGTTATCTTTAAAAGTCCGCCATATTTGATTTAGACTGACGTCACCTTATTTATCGAGTTATTCTCAGCAAGCCCGTTCAATTGATACCCACATTGTAAGAAAGCAAAGAAAACTTAGTCTGCTATCTTTAGAAGTCCGCCATATTGGATTTGGAATGACGTCACCTTATCGAGTAATTCTCAGCAAGCCCTTTTATTTAATACCCATATTGGAGGATTGCGTTTACAGGTCGGCCGTTTTGATTTTTTTAGTAACGTCACTTTATTTTTTGAGTTACTTTCAGCAAGCCCTTTCATTTGATACTAATATTGTAAAAGTGCATTTAAAATAACGAGTCCGCCATCTTGAATGGTCCGCCATGTTGAATTTAGAATGACGTCATGCATCTTACCATGCATTGTCATCCAAACTAAACGTGTATACAAACTTTCAGCTCAATCGGTTGAAGATATCTGCTTCAAAACTGAGTTGCAAGATTCCACCCGAACAAACATACATAGTTAGTTACATTGCAAGCTAAATAAAAGCTTGTAATAATAACTATAATTGGTGTTTGTGTAAAAAAAAGCAATTGAAACGCTCAAATTCAATTATTACGACAAATATAATAAATTAGGAAAACCAATCCCGGAGCACTGCGCCTTAAGCTAATTTGTGAGTTGTTAGGAGTCGGCACTAAATTCCGAGTTTATAACTATTGTTACAGCTGCGGGATTAATTATTTTAATTGGATGACTTTAGGATTTGGTACGCAGTCTCCAGAGGTCGATAAAACTGCAGTTTGTTAGGGGCAAAACGGTCAATTTGGGTATTATACGCCATGTTGTTCTGTAATTGTTAATTGTTTAAGAATTTATGCCCTTTCTGAGGGAGGTATTTTTAGGGTTCCGTACCCAAAGGGTAAAAACGGGACCTTATTACTAAGCCCATGCTGTCTGTCTGTCTGTCACCAGGCTGTATCTCATGAACCGTGATAGCTAGACAGTTGAAATTTTTACAGATGATGTATTTCTGTTGCCGCTATAACAACAAATACTAAAAACAGAATAAAATATATATTTAAGGGGAGCTCCCATACAACAAACGTGTTTTTTTTTGCATTTTTTGCTCGCTATCAATAACGGCAGCAAGTATACGCTTGAAATATTCACAGAATAATTTATTGTATATTCACTTTAAAAATAAATATTTAAATTCAAATTATAATAATATTAATGGGGGGCCCCATGCAAAATTGTTTTTTTTTTCGTATTTTAATGATACGGTACCCTTCGTGCGCGAGTCCAACTTGCCCTTGGCCGGTTTTTTCTAAGGTATCGCTGCCTAACGGTGAAGGAAAACATCGTGACGGAACCTGCTCACTAATTGGCTAGTGTGTGAAATGGAGAATGCGATGGCAAACCACTCCATTAAAACTGCCAAGAAAGTTGTTGTGTGTGTTTCATTCATAATGATCACGACCCTCAGTCATTGAGGTATACAACTGTGAAGAAGAAGAATTCTTTATTTTTAGTTAGTTATTAGTACGTTTTGGTAATAATAATAAATAACAAATATAATAAATAAATTGTTCCAACAAACACACCAATTACCTAGCCTCATACTAAGCGTGAGCTTGTGCTATGGTGACTAGGATAACGGATAGACATACTTAAATACTTTTATAAACATCCATGACTTAGGTACAAATGCTCGTGCTCATCACACAAACATTTGCCCCTTGCGGGATTCGAACCCGCAACCGCCTGGTTTAGAAGTCCGTGGCGCGAACCACTACACCAAGACGGTCGTCAGATAAGAATAAGGTATTATTCTATGGGCCTGTGTTACTTGTTACCTGTAGCCCGCTTCAAAAAATAATTTTAACAAATAATGGGATTTTGAAAGTACAAATAATATTTTTCAATAAATTCCCATTCGTCTATTAAATAAATAAAAAAAACCGACTTCAAAACTGCCTACAGTGCTTATTAAAACTCAAAATTTTATAAACAAATTTAAACTAAAAAGTACAAAATAATATTTAAATTACCTAACTGTTCTACGAAATTATACAAGAAACCTGTTTCCAATTTATTATCTGTTATTTTTTGGAGTCAGTGCCAGAAATTCTAATTCTAATATTTTTTGCAAGTAAGGACAGAATTAAACCTCTCTTGGCTGCTTAGAGTAGATAGAATATCTAACTTGGCTGGCACCGACTCCAAAAAATAACAGATAATAAATTGGAAATAGGTTTCTTGTATAATTTCGTAGAACAGTTAGGTAATTTAAATATTATTTTGTACTTTTTAGTTTAAATTTGTTTATAAAATTTTGAGTTTTAATGAGCACTGTAGGCAGTTTTGAAGTCGTTTTTTTTTAAGTAATTTATTTTTCTATTTTTAGTTGAAATTTAGTGTAAGGTGCAACATGGGTAGACCTACTAAACGCGCTGTTCAAATGCGACAGCGTCATTTGGAAGAAAGTAGTAACGAGAAGTTTGTTGTATATCGTATCATCGGATGTCCTACACAAATGATTTGGGGATAAAAACTTCTTGGATAAAAGTCTTATGTCCTTTCTCGGTACTCAAACTATCAAATACATCGTTTCAGCGGTAAGAGTTAATTGATTTCTTGCAGTAAGTATATAATTCCTTGAAGTAATTATATATTTTTATTGTTGGGGGCGGGCGGGAGAGGGGATAGGATGGGGGGGGGAAGAGGAGGGATCTGCGCCTTTGACTATGTTTTGTTAGCATCCTATACAGTACCTGACAAAAACATCTGGTGTTTTAATTACTAAACTCCTAATTTTCAAGGACTTCCACCATCAGCTCAGCTCCACATAATGACTTTCAGACGTAACAACATGTCAACATTAAGATACTAGTACGAAAACACTATACGTGCCTTCGAAATTTGAGGGTTTCCCTCGATTACACCAAGATCCCATCATCAGATCTCGACTGGGCCAAAATGGGACCAACTAGAAGGTATAGCCTCTAGGTAAACATATTTTTTTTCAAATCCGTCCACAACTGACTGAGATATGCGGTAACATAGCCACAAAAAAAAAAAAAACATACAGTCGAATTGATAACCTCCTCCTTTTTTGAAGTCGGTTAAAAAACAGCGCAACCTTTTTCTGAATTTAATATAAAATGATTGAGAAGAAACGGACGCCCATCGGCTTTGTTCAAATATAATTCTGAGGCGAGCAAAGATTCCGCCGTTCTTTGTTTACTCATACCTACAGGACCTTTGGTTTGGTGAGGTGAACATCCTTATTTTTGTCGATACACGACTTACCTACCAGTATTTTTTCGTTCTCATTCGTCATTTTACAATTATAATAACTTTAAATAGTTTAACATCCTGCACCAAATAATTCTCTAACAATTAACAGTACACTAGAATTTATTCTGTGACAGAACCTAAGTATCCGATAGCTACCTCCTCACCTTTATAATCATTAATAGCCTATAGAGAAAAACATAAAACACGTCTCCTTATGGCCAATTTTTTATTCAAATTCTGTAGGTTATTTCCGAGTGTCTCAATCAAAAACATCAATTTGTGCTGGTTTCTAATTTGTTTAAAACATTAGGGATCGTCAATTTCAGGGTCAAACTCAAGGAGCGTTCTTGTTAAGTTAATATTTGAGTTAACCATATTCTTCTTACAAATTTTTGGGATTCATTTTCTCAAAAATAGGCCTAGTCCTTATCGATACAGGCCATTGTAATTGGGCCACCACTAGGTTGATGTTAGGACTATTCTTTCAATATACTTGTATTTATCTTTGCCTTCACACATTTACTTTGTAGCAAATAGCCATCTTAGTGCCTTTTGTAAGCGAACACCAGGCCGCCAGTCATTGTTGACCGTTTCGACTGATAATGGCTATTTTATTAGAAAATTAATCTTATTTCACGATAAAAGAAGATCTTATATGTGTAGGTAATCACAATCTGAATGTACCCGGTAATCCAGGTCCGGGAGATGAATACTGAACGGGATAAAACTTTCAGCCTTACGGAGAAGTGCGCACTGGGGCATAATGCCCCATACATACAAAATACTGAAGACTCAAAAATATTTTACACAATGGTTCATCCTCAGCCCATGTCGCTCATACAAGGTGTTACAAAACTACCCGTGAGAGGAAGTAAGTAAAATAAGTGCCCCCTGTGGGGCCTACATACATAAATAAATTACTTTTATGACTTTTTTATAAAGGGGTTTCTAAGAATCCGTAACTAAATAACTTTCTCCTAGAAACATTGGGTCGAAATATGCCAAAAAAAATTCGACTCTAAATCAGACCGGTCACGCGACCGATTGAGTATGGGAAGCCAAAATTGTTTTGTCATTATTAGGGTTCCGTAGTCCGACAAGGAACCCTTATAAGATCGTTCAGTCCGTCCGTTCCGTCCGTCCTAGTCTGTCACAGCAGAATATCTTCTACGTTTATGGACTGATTTGCATGTAACTTGGTTTAAGGATACTTATTAAAACACAATTTTACGGATTATTTCGCGATTTATTTACATTTTATTTTAAACCTGACGTTTCGAACACTTTACAGCGATCGTGGTCACAGGGAGACTACATATAGATCTCATTTTTAAAAATACGAAAAATTTAATTACCCCTTTTTAAGGGTAACAAACAGGCGCGAAAACTCTTATTTAAAATTGTTTCGGGTATCCTGTGATAAATTCTTTTAAAATTATAAATAAAATAAAAATATATACTTTTTTGCCTATACTGTCTAATGTTTTAAGTTACGTACGAAACCCTTCGCACGCGATTCCGACTCGCACTTGGCCGGTTTTTCGACCAATGTTTCTAGGAGAAAGTTGTTCTGTTATTGATTCTGAGTACTCTTCACTTCTAACGTATAGTTTTGTTACACCTTGTATAGGATTTTCTCTTAAATCGCTTTTTAAATTCGTGTTTTACGTGGTCTATGAAATAAATAACATGACTGGAGGGCATTACTATTATATCGACTGAAACACACTGATACTAATTGCCTTTTTACAAGCTTGCAATGTAACTATGTATATTTGTTCGGGTGGAATCTTGCAACTCAATTTTGAAGCAGATATCTTCAACCGATTGACCTGAAATTTTGTATACACTTTTAGTTTGGATAACAATGCATGGTAAGATGCATGACGTCATTCTAAATTTAACATGGCGGACCATCCAAGATGGCGGACTCGTTATTTTCAATGCACTTCTACAATATTAGTATTAAATGAAAGGGCTTGCTGAGAGTAAGTCAAAAAATAAAGTGACATTACTGAAAAAACAAAATGGCCGACTTGCAATCCTCCAATATACCCATATTGGAGGATTGCAAGTCGGCCATTTTACACAATTTATATTATATAAAAGCGCGAGATTTAAGTACTCACTTGGCAAACTACTAAATAGTTTGATTTTAAGTAAATTTAGTCAATCATATCAAGTTATGTTAACAAATTTACTTGTTTAACTACACAGGTAAAATCTCGCGACAAGCTTTTATATAATATAAATTGTGTAATGATCATATTATTTGATCGTTAAAGGTTTAAAGGAAAATTTATTTTATACTTTTTAGCGCATTGACATAAAAGCTTGTTTTTAAAAAGGTTTTTTTTACTTGTTATTTATTTTTTACTTTTTAGACAGATTTCTTAGTCTGTAGGCATATCTCACTGTTTATCTCATACAACGCATGCACGCACGTACGCATTGAGGCAAGGGCGTTTGTCGGTTAAATTCGATGGGCTTATTATTTTTCGATCGACTAAAAACTGAAAGGGTAACTAACTATGTGCAACTAATATCTAACATACCTTGGTATCAGTTTATTAAATTATTATTACGGTGACAATTAGATTAGGTAAGCCTTAAAAAGCGCTATTTTAAAAATTGAATAATGACAGTGACTTAAAGGTGGCGAAAGTTGTAAGCTCGCTTACTTAAGACATAGGTAAGTAAGGAACAACAAATAAGGGCTTGGCGGCTCATATAATGACTAGGTGACGAGTAAAATAGCTTTGCTACTAATTTAAAGTAAACCAGAGAGTTAAGAGCACTAATTATTACCCTGAAGTATTTGAATACCCTTCAAAAATACAGCAAATAGGAAAACCAATTATTTTAACCTCGACTCGCCGTGGTCCTTCGCTGTGGTACTAGTCTGCCCAATAAACAGTGCAATTGAAAGGCCCAAGGCGCGAAGGGAGAGCATCCTATTGCTTGTTTTTATGTTGAACAATTTAAGGTTTAATGTTTGTATGCCACTTGCAAGTTGTAAACTTAACGCCTCTCGCGAAATTACACAAATCAAAGTTAAACAATCGATGCTACGGACTACAACAATTCGGCTTTATTTTTTACTTTTAAGGTCTCCAAAACCTTAGTACAATCAATACACAAAAATTTTAGACGACTTAAACAGCTTACCATGCATTGTCATCTAAACAACCTGTTTACAAAATTTCAGCTCAATCGGTTTAAGATATTTGCTTTGAAATTGAGCTGCAATAAGTATTTGTGACATAACTTATCACCCGACTAAGTAGAGTAGAACTCATAATCTCACGGATGAAAAGTGAAGTTTTCTCCGCTCGGCTATCACGCCTTTTCTTCACGCCAAGAAAACCCAATACACCAAATTCCCAAACGGATCGGAGCAACGGAGTTAAACTCGCATGCTTATTCTCTGTAAGCCCTTTCATTTGATATCCATATTGAAAGAAAGCATAAAAAAACCTAGTCTACCATCTTTAGAAGTCCGCCTTATTTGGAGTAACGTCACCTAGTTTATCGAGCTATTCTTAGCAAGCCCTATCATTTCGTACCCATATTATAGGAAAGCATTAAAAACTTAGTCCGCCATCTCTAGGAGTCCGCCATATATGATTTGGAGTGACGTCACCTTACGTATCGAGTAATTCTTAGTAAACCCTTGCATTTGATACCCATATTGTAAGAAAGTATACAAAACTTAGTCCGCCGTCGTTCGAAGCCCGTCATATTGGATTTACAATGAGGTCACTTTTTTATCCAATTATTCTTAGCAAGCACTTTGATTCGATACCCATATTGCAGGAAAGCATAAAAACTAAGGCTGCTATGTTTAAGAGTCCGCCATATTGGATTAAGAGGTTCGTCACCTTCTATATCGAGTTATTCTCAGCAAGCTCTATCATTTGATACCCATATTGTAAGAAAGCATAAAATCATAGTCCGCCATATTGGATTTCGAGTGACATCACCTTATTTATGGATATGTTATCAGCAAGCCCTTTTATTTGATACCCATATTGTAGGAAAGCTTTAAAAACATGACTATATTTGTCCGTTATCTTTAAAAGTCAATATTAGATTTAGAGTGACGTCACTTTATTTATCGAGTTATTCTCAGCAAGCCTGTTCAATTAATACCCACATTATAAGAAAGCAAAGAAAACTTAGTCTGCCATCTTTAGAAGTCCGCCATATTGGATTTAGAATGACGTCACCTTATTTATCGATTTATTCTCAGCAAGCCATTTCATTTGTCACCCATATTGGAGGATTGCAAGTCGGCCATTTTGTTTTTTTCAGTAACGTCACTTTATTTTTTGAGTTACTCTCAGCAAGCCCTTTCATTTGATACTAATATTGTAGAAGTGCATTGAAAATAACGAGTCCGCCATCTTGGATGGTCCGCCATGTTAAATTTAGAATGACGTCATGCATCTTACCATGCATTGTCATCCAAACTGAAAGTGTATACAAAATTTCAGCTCAATCGGTAGAAGATATCTGCTTCAAAATCGAGTTGCAAGATTCCACCCGAACAAACATACATAGTTACATTGCAAGCTAAATAAAAGCTTGTAAAATACGTCACGGTTGTAATTCATTATTGATCATCATTATTAGCCGTAGGACATCCACTGCTGAACATAGGCTTCCCCCACGGTTTGCATCCAGTGTGAATCTGCTATCTTTACAAGGTCATCTTGCTGATGGATGTCCTACGCTGCGCCTTTGATTAAAGGGTCTCCAATCTAGAACTTTTCTGCCCCAACGGATCCAAAACATGGTCTTCTATGAGCCTCATAAAAAGCTTAAGGTCACGCATCGAGCGATGGAGAGGGCTATATTCGGTGTTTCTCTACGAGATCGAATCAAAAATTAGGAGATAAGTAAGAAGCAGAACTAGGGTAATGGACATAGCCCACATAACCCTGCGAATAAGCTCAAGGCAATGGGCGAGAAGAACTGATGGTTTTGGGTGGTCTTAAAAAATACTAAGTAACAAATATTTTATCTAATAAAACTTTATTTCAGGACGAAATGTTTCACATGAGTTGGATTCAAATCCAGACTTTATCTCAAACAGATTACATTTTTGTTACATTAAATTGTTATAGTTTTCAAAAGCTATGCTAATTTATGTCTATTAAAATAAAACCCCAAAAGAAAAACATAGAAAGGTACATTAACTTAAAAGTGTTTATTTTATTGATAAGTATAAGCTTTTATTTACATAGTGAATCGAGTTAGATATCAGTGTTAACAATTCCATACAGTTGAATAAAATTCATTATAAATTCTCAAACAATTAGCAAAACAAACTACTATTTGGTTTGCAATTAAATACTCTCTGTATTTACAAAATAAGTTACGTGTACGAGTACAATATTCGGGGTAACATTAGGAACTAAGACGACTTATGTACGACAAACATAAAAATAAAAATAATTCAGCACCATTTATTTAACCATTGCGTAAAGCAGCTATTTTTTCAATCGACGATGGTGTGCAGATATTTTTTTAGTATTAAAAGTTTTTTTTTTTTTCAAATTATTAAGAAGGGTACAAGTGTACAACACATACTTGCAGGGTACAGTACAATAAAATAATATTTTTAAATTGGCCAAGCCGTACGAACTTGGCGAATCGTTGACTATGGCACTAAAATATCTGGCAAAGAACTCAGAAGAAAATATACGGAGTATTGTAAAGAAAGGTTCAGTTGAATATTATTAATAATTAATCCATAAGAAATAATTATTATAACCCTTGTAGTGTATACCTTCAACGTCAGTGCCTACTGGCAAATCTAATAGGCAAAAGAAAAAATCTATAGGGGGCGTGGAGGCGGACTCTACTACATTACCAATAAAAAATGAACCTATGCTCGTAATTGAGTATTTGCTACGTTTGCTATAATAATAATAATTATCAAAAAGTATTCAATTTCTAAGAAGTAACCGAATGATAGAACGAAAAAAATAATAATTGAAATTCGACGAAAAAAAAAACCTTAACATTATTAATTTTTAATTACAATAAGAAATTGTTGACTGATAGGTAAAACATTAGCGGTGTTATAACAAAAAAAAAATAGACTAGGTTTAAAATAGGTCTAAATATTAGCCGACGACAGAGGAATGAATGACACATCCGTGACATAACCTAATAGAGAAACGCTTTTCTAATTGGCTAGCTAATAGTTTATAGTCCGTGCCATTTAACGGTGCATAAAAAGTCATTGACCCGTCACCCGTGTACAACTGCACGCCAGTATGCAAAGCGCGGCGACCCTAACTATAAGTCGTAGCGATACGAATCTGTCTAACAAATGAACCTCGGTACGGGTCGACCTTGAACCCAAAAATCAAAAGTCGCAATAATCGCTAGTTAGAAAGACAAATGATACGTGTCAGAAGGTATTAGCTGTCAAGGTGAATGACCTTTTGTGCACGTTTATCTGGCACGTACTGTAGTTCTGGCTTAAACCCGGTACTAAGTTTTTGTAATTACGGGGTAGAAGTGTAAAATGTTATAGTGAAAATGACAGAAGATTTATTAAACTCATTCTAACTAGTTATTGTATAGTCACTGCTCACATAAATACTGTATTAAATTAACATTAGTATTATTGATTTCGATGTTAATTTAACTTTTGCCTATCGGAGTAAAGCAATGATCTACTACGATGCTAAAAGTTGATGTCACAGAATTTATTTTATAATCACAGATTACCTACTTAAATAGGAAAACGTGAAAATTTAAACTAAACGATACTCAAATGCAATAAATTGATATATACGGTGTTATTACAAAAAAAATGACCAGATTTAAAATAGATGTAAATATTAGCCAACAACAGAGGAATGAATGACACATTCGTGACATAACCTAATAAAGAAACGCTTTTCTAATTGGCTAGCTAATAGCTTAGTCCTGGCTTAAACCCGGTACTAAGTTTCTGTAATAACGGGGATACATTTTGACAAACAGTTTTTTCTGTAAATAAATTAAATAGATTAGAATTTCGGTCATTTGAAGATAACTATTTCAAGTAAGTACTCATCACAAATTTTATTCATAGTTCAACTCTTGAACTAATACAGAAATTATTAAATATTGTACCTATTTACTTACTCACTAATTACTTTATGACCCATGTGAAATATAACTTTTTATTGTTATTTAAGTATTACGAGACTTACATTACATATTTTAATTACATAAATTACACAACTCGTTTTTCATTTTTTAACTCATTTTAACTTTTTCAATAATATTTATCGTGTATTGGCAACGTCATACTTTTTAAATGAGACTCATGCAGGCGCACCACTTATTACAATTTATCTCGATCTTTCATTCCTTACTTACACTTAGATATGATATGCTTTATCGTAAAAACTGTACTGTACTGACAAAAAAACGTAAAGGAAATAGATCATAACATAATCTTCATTTAAACACAGTGACGATAATTAGAATAGATTTTAGAAAAATCGACAGATAAATAAATTACTTGCACATATTTTTAACAGAAATATTTTTTACATATTTTTTTAAAAATAAACACTTAAGACTTCTAAGCAATTTAACAGTAAGTTATTTTCATTCTTAAATATTGTACCATGTTGACACGAGACGAATAATTTGTTACCAGCAAAAAAAACTCGTAATACCACATTATATTTAAAATATAAATGCAGCGTACATCCACAAACTTACCACGACTTCGGTCCCGGCTTCTTACTTGGGAAAAGAGAGGATAAGGTGATAAAAGTAACCTTTCGCTACAAACTTTAAACCCTACAGCTACAACCTTACACTGTGGTCCAATCTGGTCATCATTTCATCTTTTGGAAATATCCTTACATCCCCACATAACCTTGCACTGTGGTCTGTCTTTGTACTTCTTTTTAAGTGCTCCGATGATCTTCATGTACCGCTGTGTGTTAACCCGTTCGGCGCGCGTGTGGTGGATGCCGGCCTTGGCGACCGCGGCGTGGCAGAGAAAACCACCGTCGAGGACGACCATGCGATACTCTTGGAGACAGAGTTCGAGCATCTGCAGACAAAGGGTTAAGTTAAGGACTTTTAAGGTACACATGGCCGCACGTCAGACTACTCCACTTTGACCTTGAGAGCGCCTCTATTCCCGAAGTAATAAAAGCTGTTATCGTGTAAAAGGTAACCTGACGTGCTGCCGACTGTACAATCGCCTTATAAAGGTGTGTCCAAATAATACGCGGCATTCGATCGCGGCTAGTCGCGCTGTGATTGGACGACTGCCGCGCGCGGCAGCCGCGAGCTACCCGACGCGCACGCCGATCGCCGCAAACGGTGTTAGTATTGGTTCGCCAGTGTGTGTGGACGGACGTAATTTATCAAGTAAAATGGATAACGAAACAGCAATTTGTCTTATTGAAATATATGGCTCCCATAGTCCATTATGGGATACTAGACGTAAAGAATATCACAATAATAACGTGAGAGAATTTCTATGGAAAGAAATTGCAAAAAAATTGCACTGCACTGCCGCGCAGAAGGTCTAAACTAGTCGCGCGCAAATTTGTGTCCCCCGAATGACGCGCGCAGCTGCCGCGCACCTTGCACACCGTGTTTGGACACACCTTTACAGTTAAGTATTACATATTCTTAATGCACAAAATGCTGCATAAACTTGATACGTCGCGTCGTTACTACGTACCACCCTGGGTTTGATAAGCTTAGTTGTTGGTCTCTGAAGAGCTCTCTTTATCCTGAGTTAAGTTAACCCTAGATTGTGCAGCCGTTTCTCAGTAATTTTAGGAAACGGAACATTTAGATGAATCAATAATTCTGTATGTCTGTCTACTAACCGCCAAACCGATTGAAATGAAAATTGGTATTACTCGTATATAGAGATAGGTTAAGACTCCAGAAAGGACGAATACTACTTTTGATTGCGATCTAAAACCCTAAGCGGATGAAATTGCGGGTGATAGTTTGGGGATATGGGAATCCGAATACTAGTGCGGATGAAGTCGCGGGGAACCTATAGTATTTTATAACGTTTAAGTTTAAACAATTTGTTTGTTACCGGCCAAACCTGATTTCAGGACAAACTAGTTATGCCTAGACTAAACTAGTTCTTCCTATACGCGATAGGGTTAACTGGTATAGACTAGTCTAAATTAATTCGTACTAAGCCCGATAGGATAAACCAGTTTAGGTTAGGTCAAACTCCTCCGTTGGCTGATGATAACATATACGGTTGGATTTAAAGTCCACAAATGATCAAATGCGTGACTGAAAGTTTAATGCAATATTCTCTAGTATGGTAGATCGAAGACAAAATGCCATAGGGTAAAACCCGGATAAATGCCACACTTTTTGAAAATATATACTTTGATATTTTATCTATGAATTTATGAAAGGAAAAAATATTACCTTTGACATTTCCAGAGTAGTAGCGATTATTGTGGACCTCTAAATTATGAGACAGCTATCCCATATAGGGGATAGTTGCGTAGTATAAAAATCATTATATACGGATAGCCGACCCGCTTAGAAATAGGGGATGTATCCCGAAAAAACTTTGATCGGACCTAGCCGTCCAATGCAATCGCACAGAGACATGAGACACGATCTATTTGGTGGTGGTTGGAAAGTCTCCCATAAATAAATAAAATACCACGCTATGTATTTGCGAAACTAGAGTAATTACAATCGGGGCATCTATACCACTGGCGCATCAATCCCGGTTTTACCCGATTTACAGTAAGTACATTCGAATACTTCAAAACGGACCTTCCTGAAGTATATTCCAAGTATTCCGGGTACAATCCGCTCGTTCCAGATTGCTAAATCCAGTTAGGGGTCAAACTCGGAATGTGCCTCAAGTTGTAGACGTGCAAACAAGTTTTGGGGGTCAACAGAATATGAAATTGTTGGGATTTCTTTCGGGAATGATTCGAAATTCGGCTTCCGAAAATGTACGTATGTGATTGGTCTGGGGAAATTTGTTAAGTGTATTTTGAGAGCTCTTGTCCAGTGAGTTTATTTACTCCTTTAGTTTTGTCACATTGAATACGTCTCGTGATTAAGATAAGTTTAGGCTTACTTAATCTGTTACGTCCCTTACTTACAAGTAGAGGTGTTTTACAATCAGAAAGTTAAAAGGACTACTCCAAACTACCTATTAAAACCTGGCAGATGACATTAACATTTTAGTGTGTTTTGGTACTTGTTATTGTTTTTTTATCTAAAATTTGCCCTTGCCCCCTTGATAATGTTCCTTGCTGTGGTCCCAAAAAAACGAATACGCCTCACAAGCTTGTTTCCGTAGAGTTTAAACAGCATTAGATCCAACGAGGACATATCCCACTAGAGGGGAAATGGCATTAATTTTGTTCCAGAAAAATTCCGCCAAATCCGAAAGATTCCGAATGAACCGACTGAATGTCAAACACCGTATTAGTGATGGTCAATAAGAAATTAGTATCAATAGTCGATGTTATTGTTTAATTTAATGGGAACAATATTTTATTACACCTAAGGTTAAACTTTTCACTAATGTGCAATATCCTAAATATAATATCTGATTCTTGTTCCTAAGAAATTTAAGTTAGTCATCAAAAATAACCATTTAAAGTATGAATCATCAAAATTGTTATCAATCTATCCCTATTTCCCTTGGTCACGCCATCACGCGTGAACGGCTGGACCGATTTCACTAATTCTTTTTTCGTTGTTTGTTATTGTCAGAAGAAGGTTCTTATGAAAGAAAAAAATAAGAAAATTGCGCGGAAAATTATTAAATTCAGGAATACTTAACCACCATATAAAATTATTTCTAATCAAACCTTAGCGCTTTGGACGTTAAAACATTTTGAATGTAACCTTATGACGTTCGACCACTGACCTCTATAATACAAATACGCTGGACTGCATACTGTCAACCTAACAATGAAGCCATTTAATTATCGCAATTTTGGCGCTGACGGCTATAGTGAGCGTGTGGTGACCATCCACGGAACTAATTTGACATAAACATATGGTAGTTACTCTATCTTAGTTTCCTGTACACTCGGTGGGGACGCTTTGATTTGGCACAAAATTATGTGTTATTTCTTAGAAATGTTTAGTCCAGCGTGCTTGTACTATAGAGGTCAGTGCGTTCGACATAAAATTGACAGATATCGTCAAAGAGGATTAAAAAAAAACTAAATAACAGGACAAAATCTGTCGGGTCAGCTAGTATATAATAAAAAATAAACTTTTGTTTGTAAAACAAATTAACTTCCATAATAACTTGCAAATAAATTGCGGAAATTATAAAAACATGAATTTAAAAGCCAAGCACAGAGAAATTACATTGAAATCTAAATACAATAAGTATTTTTATTATAATGCGTTAATTGTTTTCTAATTTCTATAAATTAAGAATAAGGCTCATACTTTATATACAACAGGAAACAAGTTTCTTAAAATCATGTTTTCCGATATATATCTACCTATTTACCTAAGAACAGAGGCTTCACTTTCAAAGTTTTAAAGCCCGGACAAGGATTTTTTTTTTAAAAACAGGCTGAGTGCGAACTCGCACACGAAATTATACCATTATCTACTTCATAGTCACTTAGTCACTTAAGATTTTTCAGTGAATGAGAATGTAGGTAAATACGGTAGGTATTTTGTCTGGAACAATAAAACCACCTACATTATACATCTTTCTGTGTAAATTGCCTTATTTTTTTTATTGGTGTGGTTTGCTATAAAGATTTTCTATCTATTTGAAGGCTCCAATTCCTCATTCGCTTCTCATCACCTTTATTATCGTCACACACCTTACAGTAATAGAATCGATACACATATATTTACACACGCAAACATCCATACTCTTTGCTTTCACTACGCATCTCATTGTTCATAATCCATTAAACCAAGAAAACTATCAAACGTCATGTCAAGTGTCAGCGTTTTGTTATTTGCAAGAAAATCAATAATTCTAACAAATCCTTCCTCGGTATAGGTAGGTTAATGTCATTTTTGCATAGGTATTGATTCTAGTGCGCGAGTGTAAATATTTGTGTTATCGATTATATCACTATACCTCCGTGCTGCCAAAGTACTAAAATAATTATTGTGTAATGTAAACTGTGCACATAAATGTCGATAAGTCGTATAACCAATTCAGCGCAACACTAGTAACGAGTGTTAACGAATAGAATGAGATGACATTATGTGCTAACCACTTAGTGGGAGCAAGATGAGACTTAAACGTCAGTACGCTTGACCGATTTATCTTGAGCCGTAGGAAAATTTTATGAACTTTTTAAAATTGCATAATTACCAATACTTACCGATGAAATGACATCACATCCGTTTTAAAATTCGATGTTTTGCTTTTTTTTTACAACACAGTATAGAACAATACGACATTATGTTAATTATTTCTCAAATCTCATTTTTTCGTAACAATTCAAGTATTCACGTTGTCATACCACACAGATCAATTGGTTTTTGTCATACGGTTTTGACAGAACTGACACCTTCTATTGCGGTTGTCAGAGCAGATAAAGTTTCGGAGTAAAATAGTTTTTCCTTCGCCTCTAGTAGGATATGTCCTCGATGATTAGATCCAACTTTACCAATTTCTGAACGAAACTGGATCCAATAATTGATAAAAATTGCTTCGAGGCGTAGGCAGTGTTCAGACACCTAGCGGAATAGACGCCGCAAGGGTGTCAAGGGGGAAAATATCATAACTAATAATAATAATTAAATAAAAAATATATTTTCTGATAAAAAATACGTTTTATCATCTCAAGAATGCAAACTTAAGCGTGTTTTTACATGTTACACCTTGTTTCTCTCTAAGCAACAAAAATCTTATACTGTTTTATGTCATAACTATGTCATAAATATTGATTCTGTGCTTGAACTAAGTTTTATAGTTTTTTAAATCATAGTAAAACATTTTGTTGGACGGAGCCTACGAGGGTCAAACTGAAAGTTCTTAGAAAATCAAAAACTGATTACATTAGCCAGTTATTAGTTTTATTATATCTTTTCAAAATATTGTCCATTGACGTCAATACACCGCTGCATGCGATGGAACCACTGGGAAAAGCACTTTGCCCACTCGTCCTTAGGGGTCTCTTCAATGGCATCGCGATACGCAGCCACCGCTTCTTCAGCATTCATAAACCGCTTTCCTTCAAGTTTTTCTTTAATTTTTGGAAATAAATAAAAATCACAAGGCGCGAGGTCGGGGCTATACGGCGGGTGACCCAGTAATTCAACGTTTGATGTCGCCAAATAGTCGATCGTTCGCTTGGCGGTGTGCGACGAGGCGTTGTCGTGGTGAAGGAGGATCCTACTGCGAGGTCGTTTCTCTCGAACTTTTTCCAAGACAAGTGGCAAACAATTGGTAGTGTACCATTCTGCAGAAACTGTTTTTTGATCCTCTAACACAATTGTTGCGAAATGACCTATCCTTCCAAAGAACGAGGCCACCATTTTTTTTCCCGCACTGCGATCTCTCTTCACTTTAGTTGGCAACTCCTCGAAAGGAAACACCCACTGAGCAGATTGTCTTTTGGTTTCAGGATCATAACAGTAAATCCAGCTTTCGTCACCTGTTAGTATGTCGAACACAGCATTTGAGTCACCTCCGTTAAATCTTTCAATCATTTTACGGCACCAATCCACACGATGGAGTTTTTGAGCCTTAGTCAAATTATGAGGTATCCACCGGGCGCAAAGCTTCCTGACCGCTAAATGTTCGTGGAGGATTTTGTGCACTTGACTCATACCGATGCCTAAGCTTGTCCGAATCTGCTGATAGGTCACTCTTTTGTCAGTCTCTATCATACGCCGCACAACACAGATGTTATTTTCAGTCGTCGCCGTAGAAGGCCGTCCCTCACGTACATCATCAGTGAGATTAGTGCGACCACGTTTAAACTCATTAAACCAGTTGTAAACAGTCGCACGAGATGGGGCTTCATCGTGAAAGGCCAATCGTAGTCTATCATAACTTTCTTGTTGACTTAAATGACATCGAAAGTCATAAAAAATCATTGCACGAAAATTTTCTCGTGTTAAATTCATTTTGACGTGACACAGACAATTTTCAATTTGCCGCCAAGTCGTAAAACAAATGACAAATAAATGAAATATATACTCAGTAATATTGGCAAAGAGTTCTATTTTCAAATTTTAGAATATTTTTTTTATTATATTGTTTATAAGTGGCCAGTTCTAAGAACTTTCAGTTTGACCCTCGTATTTAACAATATTTTCTTAGGGGGCACCGCAATATTTTTAGCTCCACCGGGTAATTGAATATGGATTAAAGCAGCTTTAGTTTATTTTCTTTGCGAACTTCCCTGAAATAAGCTTCTGCAGACTTAGAGTTTTAATTTTATTTTGATATAAAAATGAAGTCTGAGTTATAAACTTCACTTTACAAGGTAATATTGGAACCGCGATAGGTTCTGGATTTTCTTTTTTATATTTTAATATTCAATCCTTCAGACACAAATCTAGCCAATTAGTTGCTGTTTTTCTAGGCTTTTTTTTCTTCTCATTTATATTTAAGAACGTTCGTCTTTCATTTTAAAACCCTTTATTTCAATGACACCAATTACCTAGTCCCAAATTAAGTGTTAGCTTGTGCTTTGGTGACTAGCATAACGGATAGCTACTTTTAAAATTTATATAAAATATAATAATGCATAGATAGATAGGTACTCTTTATTGCACACCACACACAGTATCAATTTACATAAATGTTCATAGAGAATGTACAATTTAGGCAGTCTCATTGCTGAAAGCAGTTTCCATACTTTTAGGTAAGTGGGTAGGTACAAATGATTGTGCTCATTACACCAAACATTTGCCCCTTGCGGAATTAGAACCCACAACCGCTGGTATTGACTACAACTTTCAGCAAAACGGTCGTCAAATGTGTATGCAATGTCTTTAAAAGCCCGAGAAAATGTGTTTGTGTGTATTTCAAAACGTTATCACTATCATTGGTAGTCGCGCAAATGACTAACAGCCTAAAATATGTTAAAACATTTCTTCATAATATTTGTCCTGCTCAAACCAAGGTTACAGTCAAAGACAAAAAAAAACCTGAGTCATTTTATCCTGCCTCCCCTCCCATGAGAGCATCTCGCTGTACCAGGGGTCCTTGTGGGTGCCGAAGTACAGGGGTTCCCATCTGTGGTAAGGGTACTCGCGACGGGCGATCAGCATTGGCTGTAAGGAAAACTTATTTTAATTTATTGTCTTCCAACTAAAATTCTGCTTATAGCCGAAGAGACTGATAGCACGAATTAGCACTAAAAACTATTGTATATGATTTCACATTGTGTGGTACCACCCTCCCACCGGATCCCGGCGCCAAGCAGCTTGCTGTGTTCCGTTGGTGAGTGGGAGTGCCAGAACTTTCTGGGTGAGCTTGTTCCACCGTCAACTCTGTCTACGCCACGTCTGATTTAGTGTAGAGTCCATTAAGAGCAAGCCAAGCCCATTCCTAAAAAATAAATGAATCAAGTGCCCCCTTATAGCCCCAACACCGCAGCTGAGAGTATTATAGTGCACAAGTTTGAGTATGTGCGCAAAACACAGGTGCACTTTCCGTTCCTTTACGGGTCTCAAAGTTTGGTGATATAGCAATCCAAGAAGACCGGTGAGAGGTCAGGCGCAGCTCCAACGGCTTAGCGTGCTTTCCGAGGCATGAGGGGAGGTTGTTAACACCACCAACGTCCTGACTCCTATCCATTTCTGAGTTATTTCAAGACAGAAAAACCCAGAAACAAAACCAACCTCATGGATAGGAGCCAGCGTGCTGACCACTAGACAACTGACAATGAGGCACACCAAAGTTACTGATTACATTTTTAGTTTAAGAGTAAACGGGGTCACGTGGCATTTGGAGAATAGGTATTTGAATAAAATGTTGGTGCCTCGATGCAATCTCTGGCGGCCGCCCAAGCAAGAAAGGGACAAATGAGCTCAGACGATAAACCGCTTCTTACATTTGACCAAAACAGCTTTCCAAGTCCCCTATTTTCTCGTCCAAAATTTGACAAATGATAATATTTTTAAAAAACGAAAAATAGGAGCATAGCTGTGGTAAATGTAGATTTTATGGTAAAAAAAAGTTTAGCCTTTAGCCATTATCCAGGGAGAAAACAGGGGGCGTTTGTATGGAGAAATGGCGTCTAGTCTTTCCCCTTAAGGGCCAAAATGTTGGACCCAAATTAAAACAACACTGAAAACCTAACAAGAGGCTCAAATGAAATCAAGATCTCTCCCGACAATTAAGAAAACCTTATTCTCACTCTCGAAAGTAAAACGCGTATTGAGTGAGACGACGGAATAATTTCAGCTAAGTAAGAAGGCGGGAGGCGCTAAATTAGCGAATAATTAGTGTCACTGGTGCTAAAAGAGCTTTGGGGAATATCACACCGCCTGCGGTTTGGTGTGAATGGCCTGAGCTGTTTCACAGAATATTTTACATTTTTTGTACATTATTGTACTTGGTGCCAAACAGCGAAGAACTGAGAAACGTTTACGGAATTATGTGACGAAATGTAATGGGTTTTTTTATCCTAAGAGTTAAATAAAGCCTCTAAATGAAGGCCCAACTTAAATAGTTCAATTTAATTTGGGCTTTGATATTAGGTTGAATCTAAAATGGTCATATTTAAGGTAACAACAAAACCATTTACACGGACTGCTAGGTCAGTTTACATATAGGTAACGTAGTCCTTTGTAATTTAGCTGAAAGGTCAAATAAGCCAAAAATGCCTAGAGGAGACGGATAGACCAAAGAAGCTTAAACACTAGTATTTAATGTATCTAATAATGTTCCAAAATGTTGTAAGGTAACGCAGAATCGTGCTGGATGCACCAAAAAAACGGGTCAATTTTTTTTTATTTTCCTCACTTTAAAAAATCCAGCTTTGTATTCAGTTCAGCAACCAGCAGTAGACATCCTACTTAATGATGATTATAATGATGATGTAAAATTGCATAAAGACATACCTCCACGACATTTGTCGATGGTCTAGAGAGCCATGACTGCAGTCCAGGGAACCGCTGGCAGTGCGAGCACACCTTTTGATGGAAGTAAGCAGCACGGTTGGACGCCACCATCTTCACTAAACTGCAGAAAATATGTACAGTCAGCAACACGTCAGGTTACTCATTTAAACTAGGAAAACAGCTTTTATTACGTAGGAAATAGAGGCGGTCTCAAGGTCGAAGTGGTGTTCTGACGTGCCGCCGTGTGTACTTTAACGTTAACCAATCTTTATCCTCTCAAGGAAGCGTTTCCACCAAAGATTTGCGTTTGCTAGCTCAATGAAGCAATTCTATTGGTTAACACTTTGTGACAGAGACGCATACCTATAGACGTAAAGAAAATAAAATGCTAATTGTGTCTTGGATACTTTCATGTCAGCTAAAGTGTTAACAACACATCCTTACGACGCGACCTTCACATCTCTGGTGGAAACTTAGGGTGGGTTGCACCATCTTACTATAACTATTATAAACGTCAAAAATCTGTCAAATTCCATACGACAAACAGTGGTTATTATTGTAGTTAGGTACGGTTAAATTATGGTTGTACGACCCAGCTCGAGTTCACCAACCAACACATGTTTTATCTTAAAACAGCCGTCATAATTTTATTTGTTTTTTTTTTACGAGAATTGTGTCAAATTAACCTTCAATAGGGGCTGTTTTAAGTTCGTGTATTCGGGCCTTAGGAATACACGTTTGTGACCCTGAGTACACTGATAGTTTAAACTTAATAGTAAAATATTCCATTTTCTCTGCTACTATGGAAACCACTTATTTAAGTACATCCAAGATTTGATTCATGTCGTGATAAAATATTTTTAATCTTTCACTAAATTTCATTCCTTATTGTAAATTTAATCAACCAGTAACTAAATTTCCACAAAGAATTACTAAAAAATTACTTAAAGCCCGGCTTTTTTAATATCGGCGATTCAAATTACAGATGATATTAAAAAGCGTCTTTTCGGTTTACAAAATTAATTTCAAGACAATACTTGCCTAAAGCTTTTGCGAATCTACTCAAAAGAACTTTTTATCAAAGTTTTAATAGATTCGATGAAAGACTTGACTATAGGTATTTTGTGCTGAAAGTAAAAAAAATCAAACCGCATTTTTAAATCTCGCTTTAGATACGGTCGACCAAGAAAGTGGTCTATCACCCTAAGGTTGAAAATCATTCGAGCGTCATAGAATGTTCCCATGCAAAAATATTCTGATAGCTACAAATAATACGGCACGTGCATTTCTTTGATTGTTAAAGGTAAAGTCCAAGAGTGAGTTCAACCACAGAATAAGTACTAGTACTCCGTAAAGAAGTATGACTTTGCAAAGAAATTGAAAGAAATATCAACTCAATGTTGTCAACGATATGGTGTAATTCAGTTCGCCTCAGACTCGAAACATATTTTTGTATAGACACCTACAAAAATACATTGCAAGATAATTTCATTCTTATAACTCTGGAATATGATTCATAATACACTAAACCTATTCAGTGACGTACTATCACGCAACGCGATAGGGTCGACTGCCACAAGAAGCTACTTACGCCATCTAGCGCATCTTTCTAGGACTCTATTCACGCTCGTCCAACCAGCAACCTAGTGTCGCGCACCGCCGGTGAATAAAACGCGGGAGCGTGTCGCTGCCGGTTAGCGACACCCAACTTGTTTAGTCCCTTACCAAGGGGTCGGCGCGCGTAGGTACGTATTTGCTACCTACGCGGGAAGATACACTGGCCTGGTTTAACCTTATCGCTATTTTACTCACACATAACATTTTGTCAAAACTGGTCGACCACTTCCTTAGCCGACCGTAGAGGCCTACACAGAAATTTAAGAAACTGCGGTATCGTAAATTGTTGTAATACGTTGTTGTAATGGTTTTGCGATAAAAATTTAAAGGCTGATGTGCTGGTCACTGTACTTTTACCGAAAGTGGTAATTTACCGAAAAGGAACTGTTTTTAGGGTTTCCCTCTAAAAACCGGTTTAAAAACGGATTCTTATTACTAAGACTTCTCTGTCCGTCTGTCTGTCTATCTGTTACCAGCCTAGATTTTATGAATCGTTAAAGAGAGTTGAAATTTTTACTGATAATGTATTTCTATTGCCGCTATCACAACAAATACTAAAAATATGATAACATAAATATTTATATTCTCATACAACAAACGTATTTTTGCCGTTTTTCAAACAAGATTATGATATAGTGTCTAATGTTGTATAGATAGTGGTACGGAACACATCGTGCGCGAGGCTTACTCACACTTTTGCTAGTTTTTTAGGGTTCCGTAGTCCGACAAGGAACCCTTATAAGATCGTTCAGTCCGTCCGTTCCGTCCGTCCTAGTCTGTCACAGCAGAATATCTTCTACGTTTAAGGACTGATTTGCATGTAACTTGGTTCGAGGATACTTCACATATAGATCTCATTTTTAAAAATACAAAAATTAAAATTACCCCTTTTTAAGGGTACCTCCCCATACATGTAAAGGGGGGGGATAATATTTTTTGAGTGCACCCCCTTGTGTGGGGTATCGTTGAAAAGGACTATGAAAATAAGATAGGGTTTCCATAAAACACTTATTTATCAGCTTTACCATATCCTGTGATGAATACTTTTGAAATTATAAATAAAATAACAATATATACTTTTTTGCCTATACTGTCTCATGTTTTAAGTTGATGGTACGGAACCCTTCGCGCGCGAGTCCGACTCGCACTTGGCCGGTTTTTTTATAATGAATCACAAAGTCATCGCTTTAGCAATTTCAACGCACCTTATCCGGTGCACCTCCTTATTCCCCAACAGTTCATGAGGTCTAGCTCTTATAACTGATTAGGGAGTGAAATTGTCCAAGTTAGATAGGATCCTATCCTACAGGGCGATCGCTGCATAAACTCTTAGCTGTAAACGTTATTTTATGACGACACTGCCAGTAATGTGGCGACTTTACGCGAGCAATACGCTTTGCGACGCGAGCCGGGGGCTAGGTGTTCTTATGAAATATGTATGAAGATAGGAATAACGATGAACGACACTTTAAGGATTGCTAACGCAAGATGCAATGCCAAAAAATATTCTTGAACAAAAGTAGTTAATAAACACTTCAAATACGATGCAAAAAGTCCCTTTTCACGTCACGTCTAATTCGCCGAATAGATTTCTATGACACTACATAAGATGCTTTTAGTATCAAATATATATGTAATGTAGAGGGTCACGAAAACTCAACAGTTAAGAATAATCGTTACGAAACGACACCCCAAAATAAAATGTTAAGATTTAAATCTTGAATCTATCTCCGGGACTTTTACATTAAAGAAAAGTTCGCTGCAGAGGCTCTACTCTCGAATCCCGATATTTTCGACTGTTCCCATCTCTGTCACTCATGACAGTGCGAACAAGCGTGATGGCTAGACTCCGATCAAGAATGATAGCTCCAAGAAGTAGTAATTATTATAAAAACAAAACAATCGACTGCAAAAATGATTAAATTTTAAATTGTTTCTTCTCTAGCTTTGATATGGAAGGCTATGGCAAGATAAAAAAAACAACCTCACTTCTCCTTTTTTATTTAATTTGAGGGCGCTACCACAACTTTTTGACGAATTCAACGACACCTCATAACTCAAAAACCGTTCTGCCCGTTTGGGCCGTAGAGCGTGCCAAATAAATAGGCATACATACATTTGCTCGAAAAACACCCTCCTTGTGACGCACTCGGGCAAAAATATACGCACATTGTCATCTGGAGTAAAGCCTCTAGCGAATTTGATGGAAGTTGTAAAATCAGTCCTTTTCGGTCCTTGCATGCCTATTGCCTATCCCACCGCTCCGCGTTTGGCGGTTGAAGGGCGCCCGTTTGAGTTTAACTGCTCTTCGAGTTGGTAGAAATCTATTTTATTGCGAAATAAATTTCGCTCACAAAAAAAAAATCGAACGCATTCTAGTGGGACTTAAACCTACGGCCTTTCGCTATCCGGGCGATCGCTCTACTATTTTATTGCGTTACATACACGCAGCGCAGGCAGTGGCTAAGAAAAACATAACTTTGTGCAACAGTGCCGAAATATCGGAAACTTACAAATAAAAAGGTACATGTTAGTACGTCATGTCATGTACGTCTTGGTGTAGTCGTTCGCGCAACGGACTTCTAAACCAGGCGGTTGCGGGTTCGAATTCCGCAAGAGGCAAATGTTTGTGTGATGAGCACGAGCATTTGTACCTAAATCATGGATGTTTATATGTATTTAAGTATTTCTATCCGTTATCCTAGTCACCATAGCACAAGCTCACGCTTAGTTTGGGGCTAGGTAATTGGTGTGTTTGTTGAAACAATTTATTATTATTATTATTACATAGTAGCAAACCCGTAAATAACTATTATAATTAACTTTATTTCTTAATGGTCACAGAACAAAGTAAAATAAAAATGTACATTTAATACAAATTGGGTAGGTATATATGAAGTTGGATTACACGTTTTTGCAGCGTTATAGAAATTTTCAATCGGTTTTGTGTAACTTTCGATAATTTGTCTTCTTCTTCCTCGGTCCCTCAATGCTAAGGATCGCGACCACAAGTGAGATTCCTCCATTGGCTGCGGTTATATGTGCTGTGTACTGCCCTCTGCATGCTCTCGCCCACTGTTTTCTTCACCGCGTCTGTCCATCGGGAAGGTGCTCTGCCCCTGGTTCGTCCACCCTCCATATGGCACAGGATGATGTGCTTCTCCAAACTATGCATTGGAGACCGCATAATATGCCCGAATAAGCGAAGGGCCCTTTGGTAGCAGATTGCTGATCGATAATTTGTAAGCACAACTAATTTCCGTCTACCTTCCTTTCGAAACGTTAAGCAATACAGACTAGAAATTAGTCCATATAATTACGCAGGTAATATACATATGTACGATACCTACACTGCGCATTACTGCGCATGTACACGGAATAATCTGCATTGTTGTTGGTCAGGTAAATATAATCCATACTTATATTATAAATGCGAAAGTGTGTCTGTCTGTCTGTCTGTTACCTCTTGACGCTTAAACTACTGAGCCGATTGAGTTTTTTTTTTTTATTTATTGTTTTTCCAAAAATATACAGAAAGTATACACTTTATTCACATCTGCCAAACTGCACAGCAGTTTGTCGGCAGTTGTTCTCGCTTAAATTATACATTCTAAAGACTACCCACTAAATGTAGGTACTTATAGTTTTAGTAAAACTTTATCTTATATAAGGCAATACAAATAGTAGGCAGATAATAAACAATAACAAAAAAAAATACTAAAATTACATATGACAGCTGCTTCGCAGACAAAAACCAGTCAGTAGCCGCAGTCTGATGTAGTAGGTATATCTTACAAATATTAAGTTTGTGTAAGGATGGATGTATGAATGTTGTTACTCTTTCACGCAAGAAACCACTCAATGGATTTTGATGAAACCTACAGCAATATAGCTTATACATTGGAATAACAAATAGGCTATTAATAGGGAATTGCAAATGTTTGTGTGATGAGCACGAGCATTTTGTACCTAAGTCATGGATGTCTACAAACGTACACAAGTATGTCCATCCGCCATCCCAGTCACCACAGCACAAGCCCACGCCCAGTCCGGTACCAGGCAACTGTGGTGTTTGTTGAAACAATTTATTATTATTATTTATTACATTTTGTGAAAGCTGCTAGTATTAAATAGAAAATAATAACAAAAATATAGTGTTTTTTGTTTGAAAATAAGTTGTAAATTAGATCACGAAAGTACTTACTATTCTTAGGGTACACGCTGTTTATGCGTACCCACTAGTCGAGTCTACCGCAGCAGGGCTATGGACATAACGATAGATAATGTTTTTTTAACAGATTCTTTAAGTGATTTTTAGAGGCAGCTTTACTAAGTAAATCTTTTGGGATCTCATTGTGTAATGTCGGTACAATATATCTCCTTGTTCTCTTTCCAAAGTAATTCTTTCGGTACTACGTATTTTCGTTTTACGGATTGTCTTATTTGATGGCCATATATTCGCTCCACTTTGTGCTCAGATTTGTTATATTGTTCTAATATTATTTGAGTTTTAACTTTTTTATCAATGGGTAATATCTTACAAATTTTGAATAGCTTTTCGTAATCTTCATTACACTCCTTTTTAACCTTATAGCCCGCTAAAATCTTTAAAAATCGAATTTGAATATTTTTTATTTTATTTATGTGCACCGGGAACGTAAGGCCATAACTGCCTAACCCGTATCCTATAGCTGCGTCTGCGAGCGCATTATATAACATAAATAGTATACATTTGTTAGTCATGTATTTAAGGTGATACATCTTGCCTAGCACACTACGTAGCTTTTTACAGACTTGATCAACATGCAAGTTCCAAGCGAATTTGTTATCAATAGTCACCTGTTCTAGTTGCACACATCTACATGCGTGAGTACTATTACAATGCAAGCAGTCGTATGTGTGACCCTTTATGACAATCTCAACCTGTTCTCTGTGGCTGTATGGTGACGATATAAGCATACAAGTTGTTTTGCTAATATTTATTATTATGCCGTTATCGTGCGCCCACATGATGATATTATCTAGATCTTGTTTCATAACTTTTTGTATGTTTTCTGGGTCTTTGTCACAGTACAAAAGGCAGGTATCATCAGCGTACATATATGTTGTGCTCGACTTTATGACATTATGCATGCCATTTACATGCATAATTTACCCTACTGGTCCAAAGACCGATCCAGTCGGGACTCTATACTTAATTCTACCTAACTCACTACTAGTTCCGCTAATGTTAACCTGTAAAGTCCTATCCCTTAGGTAACTTCGAAACCACGCGTTAGCCGGGCCTCGAATCCCACACTCTTCCATAGATTGTAACAGGCCATCATGATCCATAGTGTCGAACGCTTTTTTAAAGCCAATAAAAATAGTCATAACTATTTTTTGGTCATTAAGGGCATTTTTAACGTCGTCTGTAAATTTCGATAATGCCATGTTTGTACTTCTATTGAAATTTGGTATGGAGGCAGTTCGAGACCCTGGAAAGGACATAGGCTACATTTTGTCGCGATATAAAAACATTAAGGAGGTGAAATAGGGGATGAAAGTTTATATGGAAAATCCAACTCTTGCGGGCAAAGTCGCGGGGAACCACTAGTATGAATATAATTTAAATGTTTTGGAAATTGACACAGGTCTAATAAAGGGTCTTCATATTAAGAATGCAATAAGTGAGTATGAAGAGTAAATTGAACTCAAATAAAAAATGTAAAAGAAAATTCTTAAAATTTTAAGTATACCAGAAAAACACTTTCCGTACATGCTGCTCTAAGTCTGCAGACACACTTTGGTAACTTGCTTGATGCACGTAGCAAGGAAAGCACCGATTCGAACTATAGTGCCTCTACTGCGTAAGCCAATGTCTGTTTTTCGACTCTATCGCGGTTTCTCCTGCACCGTCATTCTGGCGTGAGTGAGGGTCGAGTTACAAATGTTTAATTTTTAATCGGCCGGTTTAGCATTGTTTGACATATTTTCATTGATCTATACTTTATAAGGTGAATTATAACATGTGCCATGTTTGGGCTTTGATTTTGTATGGCGTAGTGCATACTTATATATAATAATTCAATGCATATTTTGTATAGGAATTTGTCAAATTAACCGTTGATTGAGGTTAACCGGCTGTTTATAGTCGAAAATATGAAAAATAATAAATTGTTTCAATAAATGCGCCAATTACCTTGCCCCTTGTCCCTAGTCGCAAACTAGGATAACGAATACACATACTTATACATCAATGATTACGTTTATACATCAATGACTTAGGTACAAAAGCTTGTGCTCATCACACAAACATTTTTGCCCCTCGCGGGATTCGAACCCGTCGTACAAATATCGTCTTACGAAGTAGAGTCTGAGACTCAGGTGAATATCGCAGCGATAACCCAAGAAAATGGCTGCTTCGAAGTTCCAAGCATGCACCAGAGTGCTTTGTGGGGAACACGATGCACGGCGTTTGCATATTTTGGGCGATTTAATATTTGAGTATTTTGATGTTAAAACTTAACAGTCTAAGCAAAGAGTTTACTTTAATGAAACTCGTTAAATACGATTAACGTTTGTTAAAAAAAGCGTGTTAATATCATCCCGTCAACGTCGAATGACTGACAAAGACAGAATTATGTTTTAAATGTGTTTAGCGCTAATTTTTAACCCCCGACGCAAAAACGACGTGTTATAAGTTTGACGTGTCTGTGTGTGTGTGTGTGTGTGTGTGTGTCGGTGGCATCGTAGCTCCCGAACGGATGAACCGATTTTGATTTAGTTTTTTTTTGTTTGAATGATTAATTAGTCGGGAGTGTTCTTAGCTATGTTTGATGAAAATCGGCCCAAGATGGCCGCCGTAAAAAAATGGCAGATTTCATTTTTTTTAAACTCCCTCAATATTGGTATCCAATTAAAGGGCTGACTAGTAGAATACTATCATACACTATGATAAATTTCAAATCCAAGATGGTCGCTATCACAAAATTGCGAAATGCATTTTATTTAAAAGTTTACCTACTTACTTTTTCTCAACTATTTTATATAATTATAATTCTTTAATATTGATAAAAAAACCTGATGAAACACCAAATTACTTAGAATCTTAAAACTTAAGGAAATAATTAAAATGAAATAAAACAAGAAGTCCCCTACAAAAAGCATGAAATAAAAAAATAAATTTAAAATTTAAAAACCCCCCACACAAAATAATAGATGCACATAAAAATCCTAAAACAAGGTTTTATAACTATGGAATTATAGCTGGATACAATACAGTCAGTAAAAATGGAAACCCTATAAAAAAAAATGTTAAAATAATGTTACGTAACTATGTACTTTAACACAAAGTTAGTCTAATATTAGTGCGGTCCCACGACGTGACAACATTAGTATTAAAAATTGTATACCTACGTACTTTACGTAAGGTCAAAATTTCAGTTTTATTTTTTGCTTTTTAAATGGGTTTCCATTTTTACTAACTGTATTGTATCTAGCTATAATTCCATAGTTATAAAACCTTGTTTTAGGATTTTTATGTGCATCTATTATTTTGTGTCGGGAGTTTTTAATTTTTTTTTAACGAGTTTCGTAAAAGTGGGACCTAGACCAGAGATTACCATTTTTTAAACACTCTTAAAGGTAAGTTAAACGGTTTATTGACACAATTCCTATTAAAATATATCAAATCTCATTATAACGGTTGTTTAAAAAATAAAACATGTGTTGGTGAACTAGACCCTTAGGTGTTTTATTTTAACCGAGAGTTCAAGTGTAATTACTATACCTACTCGTACGTATACCAATTTGATATTAATTCAATTTTGAAAACCCCAAGGCACATTCATACAAAAGAAGTAATCTGTTAAGGCTTGTAATAATATATGCTAATTTCAAAACTAATTACTCTACTTCCAAGCGTCAAGTTCACTAACACCAGTTTAATTTTAAATCAGCCTGTTCAGCATTATTTGACATTATTTTGTATTTCGACTACGGCGGCCTATCTCAACAGAGTTTAGCCAACTGCACAGGACATATTTTAGTGCACAAATGTGTGCCGAATACACAGGTGCACTTTCTGTTCCTTCACTCTCAAAATTCGGTGAGACGGCAGTCCATCATGACCGTAGAGAGATCAGGCGCAGGACCAACGGCTTAACGTGCTTTCCGAGGCACGGGGGTGTTAGCACCACCAACTTCCTGACTCCGAAGCTGTGTCGGAGTAATTTCAAGACAGAAAAACCCAAACATTCTTGGCCCGACCCGGGATTCAAACCCGGGACCTCGTGGATAGTACCCAGCGTGCTGACCACTAGACCAACGAGGCAGTCAACTTTTGTATATGAATTCTGTCAAATTAACCGCCAATTGAGGTTCGTTCGCCTGTTTGAAAATTGGTGAACGCGGGTCTAAAAACATCTAAATTCATCATTTAAATCAAATGTTTTAAAAAAGCTGCATTCCTTCCATTCTAGTCACGTATCAAAAATAACGGATGGAGTCTCATGAAGGCTTCTTTATGAAGGAAAATGGAAGGAGCATGGCGCTCGGAGGGAACACCCCTATGCCCACTTACTATCCTTAAGGATATTGTGGATGTCCGGATGAGTGGTCCCTCTAAAACGACATATTCCGAGAATAAGCCATGTGATGAAGCTTTTCCGTGCAAGATATATGATTTATTTAGTGAATTTTTTCTTCTTTGGAGTTTCCGTTTTTATCTGTTAGTACTTTTTTGTATGCAGAAAAATGATGTGTTATATTTTTCAACAGAGTATTAAAATATAATTATTTTTATAACTTAAGCAATCATTTTGCAAGTGTTTACGAAATTGAATTAAATTTCGATCACAAAAATTAATCGACTGTGTCATCCGGTGAGACTCGAACCCACGTCCTTTCGCTATCCGGGCGAGTGCTCTTATTAGAACCTTACGGTTCTAAAAGAATATCATGAGAATAATTTTAATCGTAAAACCAGTGGCAGCATTTTTTTTTAAATCTGCATCGTATCCGAATCACAGCACGAACGAATCAAAGCTTAGATGTCTAGTAAGAAACTAGGTATAGGTATACACATTAATTTAAAAATCAATGAGAAAAGTACAGCTCCTCAAAGTACGCCTCTAATCAACGTAACTCGGTCTTGTGTTTACTTTAGCTACAACGCAGCACATTTAAATTCAAGTGTACACAGCGCTCGAGTAATTCGTTCATTCATCCGCAAACACGCGGGCGCTCATTTATCAACTTACGTGTCTTTGTCGCGAGGTATTTCCTCCCCCCTCTCCACTTCAAACAGCGGCACTACAAAGACAGACTTAGCGAATATACAGCCCTCGTCGCGTTTCTTATCGCCCATAAGTTTCCTCACCATTGTCAGGAATTTCGGAGCTAAGCCGTCACTCGGAACCATTTCTATATCCGACACCATAATGTAGTTCGTCCTCGATGCGTTCCTCGCTACGTTCCTGCCGACGTTTATTGGATATATCATATTGTGCTCTCGTCTGTACGTCACTATGTCGAATGTTTCCAGGCCCGAACAGTCGTTGAATCTCAAGTTAGGCGCCGAAGTTAGTTTCTTAGGCATACGCGCCATCATTCTCGCGATCTTTTTCTTTCTCACCCACTGTATGTATTCTGCTCTCGTTTTATTATTCAAATTCCTAAATTTATCTAATTTAGCTCTCAACATCTCCTCCATTGAGCTATTCGAGGTCGTCGTAGATACTGTTGTAGTCGTCACCATCTTTTCTTCCTTAGTCCTTATTTTCGGCGGATATTTTCTCGGATAAAACAAATGGAGGGATACTTTTGCCATTCCTGAATAACATTGACAAAGCTGGCTCATTATTTGCATGGTCAAATCTAAATCGTAATCTGGAACGAACACGGATAGACTGATGGGCCCGTCCCAGTATCTAGCGATTTCGACAATGTGGTAGATATATTCGGGGGTCGATTGCGTGGCGTATGTTACAGCTTCGGATTTGGAGACGTTCGAGAAGGCTTTGCCTTTGATGGCGTTGTAAATGACACTGTAAGGGCTTAAGTTCCCTACTTCGGGAGTAGAGTGTATGCGAAAGGTTCCCCATTTAAGGACTTCAGGTAGGCCGTAACGGAATTCACAATAGGAGGTGTTCTCGTTCGGTTGCCTGTCCTTGAGGAACGAGCCTGGTCTGTAGTCAAAGTCACCGATCCTCGGTCTCATGTGAGGCTGCTTGTCGTGACGGTACGCGTACAGCTGCAGGATGACGGTGACCGTGAGGATGAACGATGCTAGGAGGAGGAGGTTCGAGTGCCTCCTCGTCAGCCTGAGCGAATAAGCTCCGAATATCCGCAGACATCTCGACATTTTTAACAGACATTGTCCTTTTTAATTGATATCACATTTATTATCCATTATCCTCATCCCGGCCGTTGGGCCTTCGTTTTCAAGCAGCAGTCACTGTTTAATTTGGGTTCATTCTGACATGATTCTCGAATCTTTTCTGAAACGATAACTTATAAAAATAAAGCACGCATAAAAGAACTTGTTATTATCATACTGATAATAATACTTTTGCTAACCTTGACCTAAAGTTAAATGCTTTAAAATCAATGGAAAATCTTTACCCTACAACGAGCACCTTGTGTGTCTTTGATTACGAAACCACTGCGGAGCATCGCTAGGTTCGTACATTGTTACCTATATACCGGCAATGCAGATAAAAAATTGGCCTTGAATTACCTGAACTTAGTAAGATAGATGTCAAAGGATTATAGTATTATTTAATAACATTAACATACTTTGGTTGGGGTTAATTTTAGGGGATCAATTTAACTGTAAGCTAAACACTGAATAATATGAATAAAAAAAATTAAATTCCATAGATAACTAGGTAATCTACTTACCTGTAATGACACCTTACGGTTTCACCTTATCCCTTCCTTACCAACGCTACTAACTAATTTCGTGTTACTATGGAAATCCTCCTCTTTTCGCAGAATTATATAAAAAAAACTACAGGCTATAGGTTACGTGAACATATTAAACAAATAACCAATTTAGAACCAAAACATCAATGCAACAAAATATTGAAAATATCCTTGTTTATCAATACAAAACAATTATTTTTCTATTGTCACTTTCTGGTTCGGTTCACACAAATTTAGGTATACACGTCTTAAATTTTTCACAGCACTTATATTTAAATTAATATAATATCACAGTTTTTGAAATTCCACAAAATATTATTAACTTTTATCATAAAAACAAGAATTTATCATCTAATCGGCTGATATTTCATTTTGACAGATACTGCGCGCGCAGCTTGGCAAGTTTCCGAACGAAGAAATCAATATTCCCGCCAACTTGTTTGAGTGCGTTCTCGTTTACGAATCTCGTTTCAAGTGAAAGGTGATAAATGAAAACAAACCTACTTAAGGACATGAAATTATTTCCTCTGAGCGTTCCGTAATCATACCGTATGATACTACGTACACAAACATATTCCTAGTTTTTCTTGCTCATCAAATTATAAACTGTTAAAATTCGTCGTGCTACATGGATAATAATAATAAATTGTTTCAACAAACACACCAATTACCGAGCCCCAAACTAAGCGTGAGCTTGTGCTATGGTGACTAGGATAACGGATAGTCATACTTATATACATTTATAAACATCCATGACTTAGGTAAAAATGAATACAATTAATAGAATCAGGCGTTACTTTGCGGAAATCCATTATTAGATGGGAAAAATAAAATACAACTTTTTGTTTTTCACGAGCGAAGTGTTTCATAGGAGTTATTACGTTAAATTGTTACAACCGATCTCTTTTTAATTGCTATGTAGGTTGTCTTGTATACTTTATTTCAATTAAATCTAACCGGATAGACAGTTTCAGCGGTGGTAGGCTAAGTTAGGTGCCGCCTAGCAGCTACCACCCTCCCACCGGAGCCCGTTGCCAAGTAGCTTGCTGCGTTCGTCGGTGAGTGGGAGTGCCAGAACCTTCTGGGTGAGCTCGCTCCAACGCCAACTCTGTCTACGCCACGTGTGGCTTAGTCTAGAGTCAAAAGCTCAGAGCCCATTTCAAATAAAATAATAAAACAAAAAAAAGACATCTTTGCTCATATGGTCTGGCCGTAACTCATCTACTTGACAGAAGGCGACTACTACGTATCGTGGCACATGAGTAGATATGTTTTTACTCATGTGCTCGTGGCTTGGGCTCGTGGGTACCGGAATGATATGAAGTTCATGACATATTACACCATGATCAAGACATATATGCTTCTTTATGTCATCATCATCATTATGAGCTGCAGGAATATAAGCCTCCCCCATATATTTCCAAAGTGACTTGTTACAAGCAGCTGGATTCCATTCGATTTAGATCTAATGGCATCCCGCAACCTTTTCAAGGTCTTCTGTCCATCATCCGGGTGGATGCCCTACGCTACGCTTTTGATCAAATGGTCCAATCAATAACTTTCTGCTCCAACGACCATCAGTTATTCGGGCTATGTACCCTGCCCTGCCCACTGCCACGTAAGCTTACTTAACTGCAGGGCTATGACCATTACCTTAGTTCTTCTACGTATCTCCTTCCTGATTCGATTCCTTACACCCAAAACATTAAGCATAGCGCTCTCCATAGCTCGCTGCATAACCATGAGCTTTCTTTAAAGGTTCATAGTTGGACACCATGCTGCTGCATAACCATGAACTTCTTAAAAGGTCCATAGTTAGAACTATTTTTTGGACTCGTATGTCACTGGTTGTAGACTTTTGTTTAAGCACTAAGGTAATTGTGATAAGAAAATGCTCTTGCGTGATTTTCTTCATGCCGGTAAAAGTAAAGACGAACTTTATTTTCTTAACGTTTGACGATCGCTCTTGATACAAAACCAGTCGCAGCGGATTCAAATCCCGCCAGGGGCAAATTTTGATAGGTAAGCACGAGCTTTTGTACCTAAGTCATGGATGAATGCTTATAAACACGTACCTATATAAGTAGGTACATATACATACACGTTATCATAGTCACCCTAGCACAAGCTCACGCTTAGTTTCGGTCTAGGCAGTGAACGCATATACGAGTCTCTTCATACTAATTTGCATTAATTAGAAAAGTGACACCACTTTTCACACAAATATAGAGGCATAGCATACATTCCATATGTTTGCCTCTAATTATCTAGGTAATTGGTATGATTGTTTAAAGGTTCAAACGATTTATTTATTTTATTCAAACAATTTATTTATTTATGTATGTACTTGATCGGTCGGTATCGGTTTTTGTAATATGTCCCAGGCTGAAAGTCATTAAATCGATACGGAAGCTAATTTGCATGTTTCTGTGATCGGTTGACATGGACGAGGGGTGCTTAGAAATGCTAATAAATGCTATGCTAATAAACATGACATAATAAGTACTGACTGGCTGAAAAATACAACCTAGTTTGAGGATGAAAAGAAAAATAACAACAAATATTCAGAGAGCAATAACAGCAACGGTTCTGCTTATTATTGTATTAAGTGTATAATAAAAAAACATATTAGCCATTGAAATTTAGGGCATAGGTGCTTAAATTATGTTTGATAAAAATTGTGTTACAATAATTATACAAAAGATTCTCTACCTGAACCTGAAATTAACTCTAAACATTACCTAAACCCCTTGTTTCTAATGATTTTGATATTCCTATAACGTGTTACATCCGCTTCAGGCACCGTTACGTCACAACCGGGAAATATATTTTATTTATTAACAACGCTACCGGAAACTCCACTCGATACTACCACTCATAGCCAAAGCCCGCCAAACTTAGCCAAGCCACCCAAGCCAGCCAAAGCCAACCCAACCAAAGCCAACCATAGCCACCACAGCCAGCCAACACCAAGCCACCGCTTGCCACCCTTCCCCACCGCCAATGTGCCTATAATGGAGGGGGAAAGCCTTTATAATCGACGGACAGCTCAGTCTAGCAGACTTGTACACAGAAGCCACTGAATAAGCTAAAACTATGCCAGTTTAAGTAACCATAATCATAATTATTTAAAAGTGTATGATTCAGCAATTAAATCTGTGTGTTTGAGCTATTGTGTGTTTTTTTATTTATGCCACTCATTTACAAAGGCTTGAATATATAGGTACAATGTGTCCCGGCACCGGTGTCGGAGCCTTCGTGTGGTTACTAAGAAGCAAAATTGCTACCACTTTCTTAATAGGATTATCTTTGAAATCCCAAATTATTTTTTCACTTCCCCATACTATCAAGTAAATCGGCTAGGTAAATTTTGTATGAATAGGTGATATTTTTTGGTCTGTTTTTGAGGTTCTTGTAATAGAGAAAAATGTTGCAGGGGAACTCATCTATCACATCTTGAAGGCTCCGACATCTGATCGGTGACGGGACACTGAATACGAGTAAGACGGATAATTAAAATTATTTGTCTCCACTATGTTATGTCCACCTATCTGTCATTAGTTCCAAATTAATCCGTCTCATCCATACTATCCATACTAATATTATAAATGCGAAAGTGTGTCTGTCTGTCTATCTGTTACCTCTTGACGCTTAAACCACTGAACCGATTGAGATGGTATGGAGATAGTTCGAGAGACCCTGGAAAGGACATAGGATACATTTTACCGCGATGTAAAAATACTAGTGGTTCCCGCGACTTAGCCCGCAAGAGTTAGATTTTCCATATAAACTTTCATCCCCCATTTCACCGTCTTAATATTTTTATATCGCGACAAAATATAGCCTATGTCCTTTCCAAGGTCTCTGTCAACTGTCTCCATACCAAATTTCATCTCAGTAGGTTCAGTGGTTTAAGCGTCAAAAGGGAACAGACAGACAGACAGACAGACACACTTTCGCATTTATAATATTAGTATGGATTAAGGGGGTGAAATGGGGGAAGAAAGTTTATATGGAAAATCTAACTCTTGCGGGTGAAGTCGCGGGGAACCACTAGTATTTAAATAAGTGTTATTAGCAGTGGCAAATACATTAATAGTAAGGAAGTATAAAAATACATGGGCATTTGGTATTACTATAAATAAAACCTTTAGCCAAAGATAGGCAATGAAAAGCATCGAATAAAAACGATCATGGAAAACCTTAAGCATGTCACGTGGAACGTTTTCCTTGAGCGTTAAGCATATTTTACCATGAGTGAAATGAGAAAAACATGTTAATACGAACCATTTATCTTGATATTTTCTCGCAGACATATTATGCTAGACACGAAAAATCGGTACACTTTCTCAAACCGTTTAGCAGTTGTCAGCGGAATTCTGGTAATTTACTCGTATATCTTTTGACAAAATATTTTCATGTTGTCGATTTGTAAGACAAATGCGTATGCGACCCTCCTGCGGTCGCCAGAGGTGCGGGGGACGAGGCACGCTAGATGTCAGCGGGGACGGGTGATATCGCGGGCAATGGAATTTCATATGACAGATGCGTGTTTGGCACTTCTTCGCCCCCCGCACGTCTGGCGGGGAGAGTCGCACACAAACTTGTTGGACGTACGTGATCCTTTTAATCGCTTAATCAAGCTTTCTACACACTGCGACTTTTAGCATCGATTCAGTCGCGCGTTTTTAAATCGCGCGACAGCTTCGCGACACCGGTAATGAACAGACAATGACAGCGACACCAGCAAGTGTGTAAAGGTAGACCATTTGCGACTACATCGATGCTATATCGCGACTGCATCGCTGCCAAAAGTCGCAGTGCGTAAAGGACCATGTGTTGCTACCCATACTTAAGTACATTTAAATTGAAATGAAACACAGCGTACCCAATTCAGACGTCATTTGAAGATACGGCGCATAAATATAAAATAGCTACCTATCTTACCTGCATTTAGCTTCACGTATTGACACATAATACATATTGTGGTATTGATTAAAAATATGCAAAGTAGAATTTAAAAAGTATCGTACTAACTAGCTGTTTATTATTATACAAGCAAGATGTTTTGATCCAGCAATTTCATAACAATATGTTGTTCTGCAAACATAGGTTTTTTTTTATACAAAATCTATCTACCATCCAACAATAAGAGCATAAAGTAATAATATGGTAAAAATCTAAACAATGGATTGTTTTCTTAAACTTCCAGTATAAACAAACAGATCTTAAACAGTTCATAAAGTAAAACAATAAAATTTGAAGATTACCATAACGCTCCTAATAAAGTTTATTCAACTCCATAAACCGTACAATGAAATTGTTGCCGGGTTTTAAAAGCCCTGTGCTTTTCAAAATCTTACCTCTAATCTTCGAAATCGTTGAATCTTTTTAGGCATTTTCTCAAGATAACCAAAAAGTTGAAATTACCTCTCTCTCTAGTCGCTCCCTTATATCTGAGTCTGACTGAGGATCGTGGTCGCGTTTTTGTAACGCGCGACAGCATCATGGCACCAGCAATGAACAGACAATGACTGTTCCATAAGGCAACATTTGTTTATGACATATACGACCAAGGTTGTAATTCACTTTAAAAAAAAAAGATCACTTCCTTTTCAAGAAACATGGAGTCTCATTTATTACATGGTGTCAGAAGTAAAGAAATTAATAAAGTCGTGTAAAATTGCTATTTACTACGGAAGAAAACCTTAGTGGAAAGAAAGACCTACGTGGAGGAGATCAGCGAGTTACAGCTTGGGGGACTTGGGAGAAAAATAAAATGGAGAACACGATGATGCCACCACGTGGCTTGAATTTATCGGGAAAAAATAGCAATTGGCAGAGGTTCAAATTGCAATTTTCATTCTATATTGTAGCAGCGGGGCTTAGTGAGAAAAGCGAAGAACGAAAAATTGCGGTATTTTTGAACTGTGCGGGCGATGAGGCTTTAGATGTGTACCAAACAATGCAGGTAAAACCTGAAACTTTAGATGCATTGATGAAATACTTTGATGAGTACACAGAACCAAGGAAAAATATAGTAATGAAAACGTATCAATTCTTTCAATTAAAACAGGAAGAAGAGGAGGGTATAGAAAGGTTTATTACAAAGATAAAAAAGAAAGTGTGGAATGTGAGTTTGAGTCGGTCAAAGACAGAATGGAGACAATGATGTTGATTCTAGGAGTGAGAGACATGGGTCTTAAAGAAGTATTACTTAGAGAAGAAAATTTAACGTTTGAAAAGGCATGTAATATTTGCAGAAGCTCTGAAGCGGGAAAAGTACATGTAAAAACGGTTGAAGAGAAAAACAATGTAGACATGTTGAAAAAGAAAACCTATTACAATAACTGCTCAAAATATGGTAGAGCACATGAAGAGCGGAAATGTTTTGCATATGGTACGAAATGCGCTATCTGTGGCCGGTACAATCACTTTGCAGCAATGTGTAGAAGTACTAATAAACAAGGAACAGGGGGAAAGTATAAGGATTTGTCAAGAAATCAGAAAGTTAATATGTTGGATGAAAAAGAAGAAGAGGAAATTAAGTTTATACTGGATGGCCTGCGCTGTGTGGATAGCTTAGGAAGCAGGCAATGGAACGAAGAAATAGAGGTGGAAGGAACGAAGATCAACTTCAAGCTGGACACAGGAGCAGAATGTAACACCTTACCGTTAGGTACTTTACAAAAGATTTGTCCTAATGCTAAGTTGAAAACATGTAACTTAGTTTTAGTAGCCTATAATGGCCAAAGGATAAAAGTAGTAGGCATAGCTATGTTAAACTGCACTGTAAAAAAGAAGAATACACTAGTATGTTTCAATATAATTGATTTATCAGTGCAACCAGTGTTAGGGTTACCAGATTGCATCAAGCACAACTTGATAAGGAAAGTTGATAGTTTACTAAGTATTCAGAAAGAAAAAGAAGATTTTATTAACTTAAATAAAGATGTATTTGAAGGGTTAGGAAAAATTGGTACTTACAAGTTACAACTAAAGGAAAATTCTGAGACAGTAATAAAACCAGTTAGGAGAGTTCCAAACACAATAAAAGATAGGTTAAAAGCAACTTTAGATAAATATGAGAAAGCAGGCTACATAGAAAAAGTTAGTCAACCTACAGCGTGGTGCAATAACTTGGTAATTGTAGAAAAGCCAGACAAGTCCTTAAGACTTTGTTTAGATCCTAAAGAATAAAATCAATGTATCAAAAGAGAGAGGTTTTATATACCTTCCCCGAAGGAACTTTATAATGGCTTGGCAGGTAAACAAGTTTTTAGTGTTTTAGACCTTAAGGATGTTTTTTTTTAAGTTCGAGCTTGAGGATCAGGAAATGTCATGCACATTTAATACACCATTTTCAAGATACAGATTTCTCAGAATGCCATTTGGGATCTGTTCAGCACCAGAGGTTATGCAAAAAATTAATGTGGATTTTTTTGATATTGAAGGTGTACCTATATATTTTTTATGACGATGTGATCGTTGAGGGCAGAAATGTCTTGGAACATGACCAGATTTTAGGTAAAGTAATACAAAGAGCAAGAGAATTTAATGTAAAGTTTAACAAAGAAAAGTTGCAATTTAAGCTGGATCATGTCAAATATGTACGACTAGCGATGGGCAAGGGAAAGAAAAAATTGGGATGGAAAAGAAAAATACGGGAAAGTATGGGAAAAAACGGAAAGATTGGGAAATATTCCAATTCGGCGGGAAAATACTCAAAAGTGGACTTAAATTAATAAAATGCGAGAATTAAGCTACTGTAACAATGGTTTTACGCCTGTAGCACACCCTTACATAAAACCATAACAGCGGGACCACGCTAGTTTTGCCTGTTTGTCAGTTTTATTACACCAAACGTAAACTGCATCTTCTAATGCTTAGATTTATCTGAGTCTTTTTTTCGTTGAGATTCGACGATCCTGTAGTATACTTCCTATTACTGTACCCACGATGTCGCGAATGGGTGCAGAAATGAAGACGTTTGAGAAGGATTGGGGAAATCTCGACGTAAAGTAACAGGATCATAGTAAAATCTCTACATTAGAAACGACAGTTTAGCTTCGCAAGTAAGCTATCAACGGAATAGTGAAAGAAAGGCGCCTCTTTTGTTTATATTTTTTTTCTTGTAAACTCGAAAACTGTTTTTTTTATTTTAAGACACATTCATTTAGTTTTTTTTCTATAGGTCCAAAAGTTAACAAGATATTACACAGTATCTGATTTGATAACAAGTTCAAAAACTTAATTCCAACTGCGGACAAATCTCGCAATACAAATTTTTTGATAAAGAAAACACTTTTTGTAAATATCTTACTTAAAAATGTAAAAAAAAACTAAATTGATAAATTCACTATAGTTTTTAAATACACACACATCAAAAAAAGTTTACGATCACTGAAAAATCGAAATCTTTTTTGTTACGGTAGATTATATTATGATTTCTTCTTCTTTTAAGATTCTTTATTTAAAAATATACAATTAGAATACAAAACAATAAAACAGTTCAATTGTTTTTCCATATTAAAAGGCAGTCGGTCATAGCTAACGCTCACTCAGAAATCTGATTTAGTAAATTTTGACGGATTTTAAATATTTTTTCGCAAGTTGTGATTGAAAAAATGCCAAGAGGATTATCAGACGTTTTACGTGAATAGTAACTTCGAGGGAAGAAGGATACAGCACGAGAGATATAGCACGCAGACTTGCTATATCCCAATCCTGTGTCGTGACCACGTTGCAGAGGTACCACGGGATGGGTAATTTAGCTGACCGACCCTGCAGTGGTCGCCCAACTGTTTGGACTGCTGCCCAAAAGCGCAATATTAGATTGCTGGCAGCTCGTGACCCAACAATCAACGCTACTAAAATAAAAGTAGAAGTTCGGGCCGCCTCTGGGCTTGAAGTACTCAGACCATTCGAAATTGCTTGCACCAGGCTGGATTACGAGCACGGTGGTCTTGGTGAGCGCCTCTGAATTCCCGGCAACGTCAACGACAGAGATTGGAGTGGGCTAGGCTTCGGCAGAATGAAGAAGATGAAGAAGAAAACAGTTGGCAAAACTGTCTCTTCATTGACGAATCGCGAATCGAGCGAGCTAGAACACCGTTGATCCCGTATTGAGGCTTCCTGACAGCAGACATGTATAAAGCAGTAGCTATTGATGGAATTGTCAGACCATTCCGAGTAAACCATGGGCACCAATTTGTACTGGTCGATGATAATGCGCCCGCACATCGAGCTCAACGATTCAATGCTGCTCTCCGAAAATACGACATAACAAGGTAGACTAGCCTACCGGCTCGCCTGACTTAAACCAAATAGAGCACGCGTGGGATGCTCTTAAGCGAGCTGTTTGGAACCATCAGCCACGTCCTCAGACAGTGCCAGACCTCAGGGAAGCCGCTATTCAAGAATGGGACAGGTTACCCCAAGAAATGCTGGATAACTTAAACTTTAGCATGCCCAGGAGGATCTCCGCATGTGTTCGAGCTAGGGGAGGAGTTATATTATATTGAATAAAAACATTTTATTTATATATGTCGTCGTTATAAATTGTTGTTAAGTTTGGTTAAACAGTATTTTCTTTTATATCAAATTTCTCTTACAATTACATTATGGTTAATTACTCAATTTTGTTATTCGAAAGTTAAAATTTAGTTCTATTTCTTAATTTCAATGGATTTTTCTATTTAAAGAAAACACACAACAAAACATTTTCATGAAAAAGTTAAATTTAAAGAATAAAATCAGTTTATGCTAGTGATCTCAAACTTTTTTTGATGTTTGTATAGCATATTTTAACATCCGCAAACATAACTTTGTTATTCATACAAACACTAAAAAAAACTTACAATTCTCTTTAATTACATCTATTAAATGTGCAGAATCGCCTTTATTTGATTTAAACATTAAATTAGTATTGCGCGATTTGTCCGCATATGGAATTAAGTTTTTGAACTTGTTATCAAATCAGATACTTTGTATAATATCTTGTTCACTTTTGGACGTGTGGAAAAAAAATCTAAATGAATGTGTCTTAAAATAAAACAAGCAGGTTTTGAGTTTACGAGCAAAAAAATATTAAAAAGAGGCGCCTTTCTTTTACTATTCCGTAGATAGCTCACTTACCACACTCGGGACTTTAAGTATGTTCACCTAGACACCTCGAAGAAAACAAACCTACACGTTTTATTTTCTGAATTTCCTGTTTTTAATAACGAAGATTTAACTTTATTATCACTTGTCTCAAATATTTAAACTTAACAGAAGCCAAACTGCCGTTTCTAATGTAGAGATTTTACTATGACCCGGTTTGTTTATGTCGACATTTCTCCAATCCTTCTCAAACGTCTACATTTCTGCACCAATTCGCGACATCGTGGACACAGTAGAAGGAAGTATACTACAGGATCGTCGAATCTCAAACAAAGAGAGACTCAGAAACCTAAGCATTAGAACATGCCGTTTACGTTCGGTGTAATAAAACTGACAAAAAGGCAAAACTAGCGTGGTCCCGCTGTTATGGTTTTATGTGAAGGTGTGCTACAGTCGTAAAACCATTGTCAAAATAGCAAAATTCTCGCATTTTATTACTTTAAGTACACTTTTGAGTATTTTCCCTATTTTCCCGACGAATTGGAAATATTCCGCATACTTTCCCCGAATTTGGGAAAAAACCCAACTGTTGGAAATATTCCGGGGAGTAAACCCAACGCTATGTACGACTGATTGTGTCAAAGGACGGTACAAAAGTTGATCCAGAACATGTTAAGTCAATCATAAGCTTAAGTGAACCAAAAAATGTAAAAGAATTGCAAAAGTTTTTAGGAATGACTAATTATTTAAGTAAATTCATACCAGAATATTCTAAAAACACAGAACCTTTGCGTCAATTATTGAGAAAAGATAGTGTCTTTGATTGGGGTATAGAAGAACAAAAATCATTTCAGTTACTGAAAAACAAACTGAGTTGTGCTCCTACTTTAGGTATTCTGACAAAAGAAGGGTCTGTGATGTTACAAACAGACAGCTCAAAAGATGGACTAGGGGCTTGTTGGTTACAAAATAATAAACCTATTTTATTCTATTCTAGAGCTTACACAGAGTGTCAGAAAAGATGGGCACCTATAGAAAAAGAGCTTTTTGCTATTTGTGCATCATTAGAAAAGTATCACCAGTTTGTGTATGGGCGAAAAATTGTTGTTCAGACTGATCATAAGCCACTGATTGCCATTGTAAACAAGGATATAAATAAAATAAGTGCTAGGTTGCAGAGAATGGTTTTAAAACTTTTAAAATATGATTTAAATGTTGAGTATGTGCCAGGTTCCAAAATGTTTGTCGCAGATTATTTGTCTAGAAATTTCTTAAAGCATAATATTAAAGTAGAACCGACTTTGCAGGAATTAGTACATAGCTTTGAAACAAAGTTAGCCATTTCAGATAAAAGGTTAGAACAGTTAAGAAAAAAAACATTAGAAGATGCAGACTTAAGTCAAATAGTGGAGTGGCATAAAAAGGGTTTTCCAAAGAGTGATAAAGATATAAATAACACATGTTTAAAACAATATTACAGATTAAAGGATGAGATACATGTAAAAAACGATATTTTGTATTTTAGAGATAGAGTAATAATACCTAAAAACATGAAACATGAGGTCCTTAAATCTCTGCATCAAGGTCATGTTGGCATTGTAAAATGTAAGATAAATGCTAAGAATAACGTTTTGGCCGGGTATGTCAAGGGACATTGAGATATATGTTCTGTCATGTAACTTGTGTGAAAAGTATAGAAAGTCAAATGCAAAACAATCACTAATTTCTCATAATATTCTGGGCCTACCATTTTTTTAAAATTGGAATGGATATTTGTACTTTTGGAAGCAAAGATTACTTGGTGGTAGTTGATTATTTCTCTAAATGGATTGAAGTAAAAATTTTAATTAATAAAACAGCTCAGACAGTAATAAACAAGTTGAAAGTAATTTTTGCAATTCATGGTATACCTAAATATATTGTAAGTGATAATATGCCTTTCAATAGTTTTGAGTTAAGACAGTTTGCAAAGATACTAGACATAGAGCTGATAACATTAAGCCCTAGATACCCTCAGTCCAATGGAATGAGTGAAAAAGCCGTTGGAATTGTTAAAACAATGATGAGAAAGTGTGCTGAGGAAAATAGTGATATAAAATTGGCCTTATTAAATTACAGATCTAGTCCAGTAGCAGGTTTGATATATAGTCCAGCAGAGTTGTTAATGTCCAGATCACTGAGGACAACTTTACCATGCACAGAGTCTTATCTAAAACCTAAATTGCTAAATGATGTGTATGAAAAAATTAATAGTAACAGGAACAAAGCTAGGGAAAGTTACAATAAGAATGCAGTATGTAGGAGAAAGGCTTTTGTGAAGGGAGAGAATGTTAGGATACAAAATAGACCAGATAAAGTTTGGTATCCAGGGCAAGTGGTAGGACAGGAAGATGAGAGGTCTTATTGGGTTAAAAAAGAAGAAGGAAATATTGTCAGGAGAAATGAAAGGCATATCATTCATAGTAAAAATAAATTTATTGAAAAACCTAGTATGTCATATAATAATCAACATGTTGTAAGTCAGAGTCAGTCAGTTGGTGAAAATGTAGTAAACCAAAGTCAGTCAGTAAGTCCAAATGAAACTACTCAATCTACTGATAATGCTAGTTCTGATTTTTATGATAATGTTAGAGTAAGTAGGTTTGGTAGGGTTATCAAGAAACCTAGTAGGTATAATATGTAAAGCTCTCGTGAAATTTTATTGTAAAACTGAATAAGGGGGATGTTCCATAAGGCAACATTTGTTTATGACATATACGACCAAGGTTGTGATTCATTTAAAAAAAAAGATCACTTCCTTTTCAAGAAACATGGAGTCTCATTTATTACAATGACAGCGACACCAGCAAGTGAAAGATAAACCATTTGGGACTGTATCGATGCTGCATCGCGACTGCATTACTGCTAAAAGCCGCGGTTGAGGCTTGAAAGCCCCTGTGCCCAGAAATCATTGAGAACTTAAATCTTTATAACAATCTTTACTACTTCAAAATCTTACCCTTAACCTACGAAATCGTTGATTCTCATTTTTTACGTTTTCTCAAGATAACTAAAAAGTTGAAATTACCTCTACCACAAGTAAAGTTAAAATTAATGTAGGTCTCAATGTTAAAGTACTATAGTACTCGTATGTACGGAGCCCATTGTGTTGCGGGACGTCGACAACGATTCCTTTTTTTAAAATTGATCCTGAAAACAATCAGTTTTTTCTTTACAAACACCTTGAAGTCATCCGTAAGTTCAAGCTAAGCTTGGGTGATTTGATTTGTCTATGGTACAAGCAAATGCTTCTTACCTTAGCTCACCAATCACAAACAAATGTGCAGGCTCCCATAAAGTTTAGTTACGTTGTTTTCCTCACCGCGGCAACTCCGACAATAACCGTAACAATACGTATGAAAACGACTTCTTGTTACACCCGTGGCCCAACGTGATTTCGCCGTATGTTTTCACACGTTATCACCTGTTCCTTGTGTTACGCCCGCTCATAATTGCCGTTTGTGAAGTAAAAAGCATCGTTATCATCAAGTTACGTCATTTTAACGCAGAAATAGGCCTATCTACAATGCACTTAGCTACGAAATGGCATTCTACGGTAGAACTATAAAGTACTTATATGTATTTTAGGTTATGAAACGCCTTAGACTCCTTTATCCACTCAGTGCTTATCAACAAAGTGGCAGATTTAATTAGGATGTTCTATACAGTAGGTACAGCTTTTAGTTACAGCTATAGTACTTACGTGCTTATTTCAACGTACAACGTCACATAGCTCGTTAGCACTTATTTGAGCTTGTAGACGCGTTTGACTGTAAGCTAAGTAAATAATACATAAATATTCTATAACTATTATTATACAACTATATTATATCACTATTCTACAGCTGTCAAATGTAAACCTAACAGGGTACTTCCCATAGGCCTAGGATCATAAAATTTGTCAAGAAGGAAGTTCTTACAGTACTTACAAGTCCGAAAGCCGAGTGGTCAGGTAGAAAAAACCTTTGATTGTACGGAACCCATAGTGCACGAGTGCGAATTGCACTTGGTCGGTTATATTTTTTAAATAATATTTATTTGTTATGCCAACTGCTGGCTACTAGTATATTAGTTTACAATAAGCACTAGGGTTAGTACGGATGAAGGAAAATATAAAAACAATTTTATTATTCGTCAACTATGAATGTCGCTCATCACTGAGTTTCAGCATTGGTGCATCTTATTTGTCTAAAAGAGTTGTTTTTCTTTTCTCATTCTCTTCATTTCTCATTCGAGGTTATCTTGCATGTATCTGTTTGCTAAAATCAGGGTCCCATTATTCCCATTCCTGCCTTTCTGCCGCATCTAATTAATACCATCTACCTAAATCAAATTAAATTTCGCTCACAAAAATTGTGTTGTTTCATCCACCATCTAACTACTCAATAGGCAAAAATTATACGCATTTGTTGTCATCCGATGGGACCATCTAACTACTCAAAAGAAATATTATACTCACTTGTGTCAATAGGTAACGTAATAAAGAATGCATTCGACCCTTCTCTCAAAAACTCATTTGACCATGGTACGGGTTCGGCCTCCGTAATGGCGCACTCCGTGAGTGACAGACCGCATGACACCAACTCAATTTAAACTTTGTTTCTTTCGTGCTCCCGGATTGGTGCCGCTGGTTTTGTGTGGATGTGACTAGTAATATTTCATTTACTTGCATCGTTGCCTCGTTGGTCTAGTGGTCAGCACGCTGGGTACTATCCACGAGACCCCGGGTCAGGCCGAAAGTGTCGGGTTTTTCTGTCTTGAAATAACTCAGACACAGCTCCGGAGTCAGGAAGTTGGTGGTGTTAACACCCCCGTGCCTCGGTAAGCACGTTAAGCCGTTGGTCCTGCACCTGATCTCTCTACGGTCATGTCGGACTGCCGTCTCACCGTATTATGAGAGTGAAGGAACAGAGAATACACCTGTGTATTGCGCACACACTGGTGCACTATAATATCTTCCGCGCAGTTGGCTAATCTCTGTTGAGATTGGCCACTTAATCGAAATTTGGCTAGGAGGACATTATTATTATTATTTATTTAATTTCCTAGCCCGTGACTCAATCCGCTTATACTCGATGATACCTACATCTCATACTTCCATCGCAGTTCTGTAGACCTTTTGGTGTAGTGGTTCGCGCTGCGGACTACAAAACAAGAGGTTACGGATTCGAATCCCGCAAGGGGCAAATGTTTGTGTGATGAGCACGAGCATTTGTACCTAAGTCCTGGATGTTTTTAAACGTATATAAAGTATGTCTATTCGTTATCCTAGTCGCCATAGCACAAGCTCACGCTTAGTTTATTTTACTTAGCTTAGGCTAGGTTAATTTTGGTGTGTTTGTTGATAAAAAAAATTCATTTAATAATAAAATACAACATGACAAAAATATTAGGACGTCCTAATATTTTTGTCATGTTGTATGGTGAAGAGCGGTCACCCTGTATCTCTTTTATCCTGTGTGTACTTTTTCTTTTGAAATAATCATAAATAAATAGTAATAATAAATATTGCTCTGATGATCCCAAATCAAGCAGCTGCATCTGTGTTATGGAAATCAGAAACAACGATGGTATCACAACACCCAGACCCGAGACAGAATATAAATGTATAGAAATAGTAGATTGTGATACGAAGTGAGAGCGCCAATAGCTCGAGAGTGGAATGGGTGCTTTCAACCGAGTTAAACATACTATTTTTCATTTCGACTGTGAGGAAAGAAATAGTGTATCGATAGACTCGATAGTTGAGGCAAAAGCAATAGTATTGATAGAATATCGATAGACTCGATAGTTGAGACAAAAGCAATAGTATTGATAAAATATCGATAGTGTCGATAGACTATCGATAGTATCGACAGTTGAGGCATAAGCAATACTATCGATAGACTATCAATAGTATTCATAGACTATCGATAGCCTAGGCAAAAGCAGCAGTATCGATAGAATATCGATAGACTATCGATAGTTGAGGTAAAAGCAATAGTATCGATAGAATATCGATAGTATCGATAGTAATGAAAGTATCGATAGTTATGATAGTATCGATAGCTCCGTTAATGTAAATACTATCGATACTATTAAAGTTCAATATTAAAATCACTATCGATAGCTGATACAGCTCTGACTATTGCAATAACTATCGATACTCTCGATAGTGGCCTTTTATTCAATAGTAGGAGTTTAAAGTAGGAGGGAAAAGCTATTTGCCACCCGGCATCTCACCTGTTCGGAAAGTTCAACTTTCCGAACAGGTGAGATGAAAATATGTATTTCTATATTGACCCGGGGATCAAACATGGCAACTATGGTTCCTATGGACCATGACAGGCATGCCTGTTTCTTCATACATTTAGCCGATTTGGGTAAATCAAGTAAGAAAGTGCAATCAAGTAAAATTGGACAAAAAAAATGAAAAGAAGGAATAAAACTATATAAATAACATTTATTTTTAAACCTACCCTTACGTTAGTAATAAAATCCTTACGTTTCTCACAGCAGTAGAAACAACTTTCCAAAATACAAAATAACAAATCAAGTTACCCTGTGACGTTTGGTACGATGGAATTGCCTTGTTCCAGATTGGGTCTGTGACTGATTTCTCTCGTTTGGCTAGATTGTCACTCATATGTAGCCTTTTTTATAAGACAAAAGATACATTTCGCACAAAATATTATCCACGTATTACCTTGCTCCTGCACTCTCTACAACATATCAGATAGGTAACTCCTATTCATTAAATACTAGGGAATAGTCACTCTCCTTACAAGTAGAAAATCTTTAATCAATATAGGGTAAGAATAAGATTTCGTTTACAAAGTAGGTATGTGTAGTGAGATGAATTGGGTTTTAGTACTATACACTGTGTGTATGTTATTTTGTATGGTAAGTATTTGTTCTATGAGATTGTTTCATGTCTGGAACGTTGCTTGAAAAATAAAATAAAATCTAGAAAACATTGTCACCATTATCATCTTTACCGGAGTTGGCTTTGACGATTTCACGATTGTTACCCGTACTCTTCAAAAACACCAATATCCCCGAACCCGTCGCAAAGTTTGGAAATTGAGGTGCAATTACGAACAATGAACTAGAAGTCTACTGAACTTAGACAAGTTTTAACACGCTAGACCAAAGTATATTCGGTTACCAGTGCCCCTCCATAACCCTTCCCGAACGCCCGGTAACATGAAGTCCCTACACGATAAATTCAAAGAAAACGCAAATTTCGTCAAACCGCTTTACAGAAAAGTTAAATGCGATAACCGCGTTAGACCTATTAAAAAACTGTTCGTATCTGTGAATATTGATGACGACACGAAACCATGTGGCGATGCATTGCACGTCAAAAGAACAGTTGTTACAAACAAACGTGCCGACCACAATGTGATTGAAGTTAACAGTAAAAATTGTGATTACACCAGAACTTTACCCGGAGCGTGTGATAATAAACTCAAAAGTTATTACTCGAGACTAAAATTTCATAAAAATTATCCTAAAGATGTTAAAGTAAGCAAAAATGTGCCAACGACTTGTAGTGCGTTAGGAAGAAATGACATGAAAATGGAAGATGCAAATGGAATTGCTAGAGATAATAAATCTCTTCAAACCAGAAACAGTAAAGTGTTGATAGAAAAGGTATGGTGGATGTTTACGTTTATACTTAACTTTTAAAAATATATTAACTATTTACCTGTATTATTATACTTATTGCCTCTCAGCAGCTAAGTGTTGTGTTATTTACTGTAGAGTAACGTACAGTAGAGTAGATTAAGTTAAGTAGTAGAGATACGCAAAAAAATTAAAACTATACGCGACTGACAAAACCAACATCTCATAATAGTGACTATTACTAACAAAACAACACACATTTTCGCCGAGCAAGGTTTCTATGAATCCTAATCTCAAAAGGGTTTTTTCCCTTAGAACGCTTGTATTGTCGTTTTGTTGTCCGGCTATCTGTGTTTTTTCTCTGATTATCGAGACCTCTTTTCTCAACATCCCGATATACCTCAAAATTTTTCTTACATACCTCTAAAGTACAAATTAACATTAAATAGGTACGCGTATCTGCGGCCTTAATGCTGTAAAAAGTGCAAGCTCTAAGTCACAGAATTCGAAAGATCCGGCCATTTAAACCTGGTTTTTAAGACTTCAGGCAGAAGCATCAAAACATATAGAGTACCTACTTTCCATAGACCTAATTCATGAAATTTTTCAAAAAGTCAGGTCTTATCATTGAGGACTAAATCCGAAAACCGGGTTGTGTTACATCATAGAGAAAAACTTTTTGTATTGCATTACCGACCGTCTTGGGTGTGGTGAGTCCGGACTATTAAACCATCGGTTGCGGGTTCGAATCCCGCAAGGGGCGAATGTTTGTGTGCCGTGACTTAAGCGTGTCATGCACGAGCATTTGTAGCTAAGTCATGGATGTTTTAACGTAAGTAAGTATATAAGTTTGTCTGTGCTGGTTATTGTGCTTGTGGCGCAGTGGCAGCAGCGCTTTCGTAGTGATACCAAAGTTAAGCAACCCACGGCGCGGTCGTTATTGGATGGGTGACCATTCCGACCATTAAAGTGACGTCCATGACAAACATCTCCGTGCAAAGGAAGGCACGCTAAGCAGTTGGTCCCGGCTAATATCTGTTCGTATTAGTCGTTAAACCTAGTCAGAGGCCCTAGGGCGCCTAGATAACATCTGACAGTAAGGTTTGTCAGTTGCCTTACACACACACCTTTCCACCAATCCGCACTGAGCCCGCGTGGTGGAGTATGGCTCGTATCTCCTCATAATTGAGGTGAGGCTTTTTCCCAGCAGTGGGATCTATAAAGGCTGACTTTTTTTTATTCTAGTCGCCATAGCACAAGCTCACGCTTAGTCACACAACACCAATTATGGTGTGTTTGTTGAAAAAATATTATAATAATAACTTAAGTTTATAAGGAACCCTTAGCGCGCAAATCTCAGTCACATTTGCCCGGTTTTTTCTTATCATCCTTACAAAACTTTTGTTACAGGTACGAAGCCAACTAACACAAGCAAGACATTTGCTTAAAAGATGACTTCGGTCATAATTCATGTTATGTAATAATTACTGTGTTACTAAAATAAAAATTATTATTATTATTACAGGTACCAGAAACTTGGTTGCGGGTGTACCCAGCTCCGCAGACTCCTGACGAATCGACAGCATCAGTGATCTTCCGATGCGTCATGTGTCAGTTGGGGCTGGCTGCCTTGCTAGTTCTGTGGAACATTCTATGGTTTTTCGTCATTCATTACTTTGAATGTTAGTTATTTTTAAAATCATAAATCTAAAGAATATCCATCTTTGTTAATCCTATGTTATTGGGTCGATTTTTACATTGGTAATAGATTACTAATAACACGTATCAAGTTCCCATGTATTGTGCCCCAACCGAAATACCTACTTAGACCATTCCAATTTAGATAAAAGTTATTTTTGCCTGAAAAATACATAAATAAATTATATAACTCGATATTTTTCAAAGTGCAAAAGTTATAACTTTTCGGAAAGCAATTTAGTTTAAAAAAAATTGATTCAGTATCATTACTTTGGAAATACAATAGCAAAATCGCGATCGCTTCCAAGTTAGGCCTGCCGCTCGAACGATACCAGGCCTGTGTATCTTCCCGCGTAGGTAGCAAAAACGTACTACGCGCGGCGACGCCTTGGTAAGGGACTAAACAAGTTGGGTGTCGCTAGAGCCGGCAGCGACACGCTCCCGCGTTTTATTCACCGGTGGTGCGCGACACTAGGTTGCTGGTTGGACGAGCGTGAATAAAGTCCTAGAAAGATGCGCTAGATGGCGTAAGCAGCTTCTTGTGGCAGCACAGAATACTAGTACTTCGTACAGAAGTATGACTTAGCAATTGTATTCAAAGAAATGTCTACTCAATATCGTCAACAATATGGCGTAATTTAGTTCGCCTCAGAGTCAAGCACATTTTCGTGTAGACACCTACAAAAATCCATTGCAAGATAATTTTATACTTATTGCTCTGAAATATGATTCATAATACACTAAACCTATTCAGTGACGGGGCCGAGACGTGGAACTTGACAGTCAAGCTGGCCCACCGACTGCATGTCGCTCAGCGAGCTATGGAACGATCTATGCTGGGGATCTCGATAAGGGATAGAATCCGGAACGAGATCATCCGCCAAAAGACGAAAGTCATAGATATCGTTCAGAGGTGCAGTAAGCTGAAGTGGCAGTGGGCTGGTCATGTCTGTCGCAGAACCGACGGGCGTTGGAGTAGGAAGGTTCTCGAATGGAGACCACGTCTCGGGAAACGTAGTGTTGGACGCCCCCCTGCTAGGTGGACCGATGACCTGAGGAAGGGGGCCGGTGGTGGCTGGATGCGAGAAGCGGAGGACCGTGAAAGTTGGCGCCGTCTTGGAGAGGCCTATGTCCAGCAGTGGACTGCAATAGGCTGATATGAATGATGAAAAATTCAGTGACGTAATATCACGCGAGGCGATAGGGTTGACTGCTACGAGAAGCTTCTAACGCCATCTAGCGCCTCTTTCTAGTACTTTGTTCATTCTCGTCCAGCCAGCAACGTAGCCGCGCGGCCGCGCCGGTGAATAAAACGCGCGAGCGTGGCTCTGGCCGGTAGCGACACGCAACTTGTTTTAGCACCTACGTAGGTGCGCCGCGCGTAGGTACGTTTTTGCTACCTCCGCGGGGAGATACACAGGCCTGGTGGCAGTCAACCCTATCGCGTTGCGTGATAGTACGTCACTGAATAGGTTTAGTGTATTATGAATCATATTCCAGAGTTATAAGAATGAAATTATCTTGCAATGTATTTCTGTAGGTGTCTACATGAAAATGTGCTTGAGTCAGAGGCGAACTGATTACACCATATCGTTAACAACATTGAGTAGATATTTCTTTAAATTTCATTGCAAAGTCATACTTCTGTACGAAGTACTAGTACTTATTCTGTGACGATACATATAGATCGTTAAAAGTCTTTACGTTACGTTAATTTTCAGGTCCTTTTGAAACCCAGGTGGCTATAGAATTCGAAAAGTCACAGAACCAACTTGTTATTGATCTCGCCACAGAATTAAGACAGGTGAGTACGTACAATCCATCAATATAGTTTTTTATTTATTTATTTGAAATAGACGTAGTATAGATAGACAGATAGTGGCACGGACGAATATATAATCATCCATGATATAGTACAACATTCTTGCTGCTTTGCTATGACCCCAAAGTAAGTTGGTAAAGCACTTTTGTTGAAAGTAGAAACAACTGGCACCACAACACCTAGATCAGAAAATAATCCTCCTACCCGAATTTCAACTACAGTGTCCTATCTCAACAGAGATTAGCCAACTGCGCGGGAGATATTATAGTGCACAAGTGTGTGCGCAATACACAAGTGCACTCTCTGTTCCTTCACTCTCATAATTCGGTGAGACGGCAGTCCGACATGACCGTAGAGAGATCAGGCGCAGGACCAACGGCTTAATGTGCTTTCCGAGGCACGGGAGTGTTAACACCACCAACTTCCTGACTCCGGAGCTATGTCTGAGTTATTTCAAGATAGAAAAACCCAAACACTCTTGGCCCGACCCGGGATTCGAACTCAGGACCTCGTGGATAGCATCCAGCGTGCTGACTACTAGACCAACGAGGCAGTCAAATCAGAAAATATGAAAATAAGGAAGTAGAAAATATGGAATTCCTAAATTAACCGACCGGGGATTGACCGGGGGTTGTATAAATTCTCACCCCAGTATCTATACTTCTTAGGTATTTGTACATATACAAACCACATTACCCTGTCCCGAATAATACCAACTTAGTTTAGGAAATACCATAAAAACGAGATAACACTATTCCCTATCTCTATAGCACCTAGATTCACTAGAATATTCCAATTTCATTTTCGTGAGATGTGCAAATTGGCGCGTAACGTATTTCGGCGTATCCCCTCACTGGTGTTATCGGCATGAATAAAATCTACGTATTTTATTAGGGATGTATTGGTGTTCTTTATGTACGACTTGGTAGTTGAAGATGGGACTGAATGTTCCATTTAACGTTACAGCTGCAAAGAAAAACGGTGTGTATAACCTTACTTGCAACTATTCAAATGCATCCACAAGTTTAAATAAGAAACCAAAAATTCGCACACAGGTAGGATTTGAACCCACGTACTTTGGCTAACCGGGCCACCGCTCTTACCAACTGAGCTACTGTGCAGTCTATCCAGCCGTGTGAAATTCTTGGTCTCTTTTGAATACGTCATTGCGTGACTTTAAACTTATATAAATAAGAAAGAACACTGTGAGTGTTAAAAATATTAAAAACTATTGGATCCACAAGTTTCGTGTTTCAAATTAATTAGACAAATAGCGCGCTGAACAGCAACGTTTAGTTAGAACACACTAGCGTACCAGGATCGTGCTAAAGCAAGGAATACCAGTGTGAGCGAAACGAGCTAAGCGAACTAAGCGAGCTAAGCGCAATATAAACACTCGTTCATCGCGGCGCTTTAATTGGGAAAAGCGAGATTTGTCCGCTTTCCCGAAACGCTGTCTTCCATTTGTGAATTTTAGATTTCGTGTTCCATCGCGATGCGACGAGAATTGCATTTTAAATCACAGGGATTAAGACCTCTAAGTAGAGATGAACGTGCTTACTGTAGGGAAAATACGTAACTATTTTGCGGCGGTCTGTTCTAACAACGCAGTTATGTAGTTAAATCCATTATTTACGCTGACGTGCAGATTCATAAGCACAAATCACGCAGACCTATTATTAATAGATAGATAGTCAACTTTTGGGGCTAAAAATCATCTTTATTAGGCATAACAACAAAAACATACCTTGACAATTATGTTATATACAACATACATACCTGTTTACTACAATATTTTGATTTGTTTGTGTACCCTATTAATACTGCGCCGCGCGCACTCGCACGCGTACTTGCCTAGTTTTTATTTGTTTAAAACGTACCGTGAGAACCCCGGAGCCCCCAGTTGCCACCGAGACGTTACCTATGACACATGTACTAGACCGACCAGAGCGCTTTCGCCGCATGTGTATCCTGTGAAGCTCCTTACAGACATTTCGAGTGATTGTGGCCTGTGAAGTTATACCCGAAAGCTGATGTGGCAAGTACCTAGCTATAAGCGTGAAGACATACCAATTTTCCACCTATCATTGTCGCCCTCCACGTGTAATCCACTGCCTAAACTCTCAAACATTTTGGTAGCAGAGCGTAGTTTTTTATTAGGACCCCTTATTAGTAACGTAATTTGTTTAATTGAGAGTTATTTATTTGCTACCTTCCTTTGTAATTTGAAGAAAACGTCTCGTCATATACCTAACCTATTTACAGTAAATTCCTTAATAACATTCGAGTACAACCCCTTTTACATAAGTGTCGATTAAATCGATTAGCGCGTTAATTACCTACCCTTTGAGTGCAAGTGAGGTGCGCGAGCGCTTTGTTTCCCTATTGATCACGCCATTACCGCGTGACCGCGTGCAAGTTGTTTACGAGTTACGTTTGCCATACCCGGTGCCGTCCCTTACTATTTGTTCCTTTACGCATCGTATTGAAATCTTTTGTGAGTTTAATTTACCTACCTTGTTTCTTGCGATTTATAGTAAATAAAATGTCGGATACCGAAACCGGCAACGAGACCGTAAGGGCCGTACTTTACACGGATACAGCTGAATACCGTGAAGCTATTGGTGAACTCCGTTATATTAGTGACTGGGTTGATGATTCCCACCGAGTTCTTGAGACCTTTTCCTCCAATCGTATGCGAGCGCGTCTTTCCGACCTGCCACTTATGTGCGACAAGTTTTCCGCCGCTTGTTCCAAGCTGTTAGGTAATCTCGATCCTGCTATTTATGAACAAGAATATGTGCAAGTTAAAAACGAGATACGCGTAGTAAGGGACAAAGTAGACGACTTAAAAATTAAGTTAGACGAAATACGACCTCACCAATTTGAGACGTCCCGTACTAGCACCCCCTTCAAGGAGAATAAATCCCTGGCTATTGATAACCCGGCTAGTAAATTACCTGACCTACCTATACCTAAGTTTGATGGCCGTCCCGATAGTTGGATCAGTTTTATAGACCAGTTTGATAGCGTGGTGGACAACCAGCCTAGCCTTACCCCGACTTTGAAGCTACACTATTTAGTGGGAGCCTTATCGGATGAACCTCGTCGATTGATACAACATCACAAGATTGAGGCGGGCAATTACACCGTGGCCCGTGACCTCCTAAAACGTAGGTACCACAACCTGCGTGTTTTAGCGGATACCCACATTGCTCAAATAATGATGCTCCCTACTATAACGCCTAAACTTTCCGGGTTACGTGTGTCGTTCCTGAACCCCCTGCTTTCGACTTATCGATGCTTAGAAAGATTGGAACTTCCTGTTAAACATTGGTCGTACCTATTAGTTCACTTATGCCTTGCTAAACTGCCTTCAGAGTTAAAATCGAGATTTGAACGTCGTTATGGCGATAATCCCAATCACCTCCCTACTTTTGATCATCTTATTACCTTTCTTGAGGATGAATGTAGGCACCACGACAATGTAGGTAGTGCTTCTGTCGTTGACACTACTACCCCCCCTACTGTGAGCTTCCCTCGTTTGCCTAAACCTAACGCGCGTTCCCCACCTCCTGCGAGAGCCTTTGTTACCTTTGCGACGACATCTAAATGTCACCTTTGTAATAGTACTTCGCATTACTTACGCGAGTGTCCCGATTTTATTCGCCTTCCTACACGTCAACGTGTTACCTTTGTAAAAGAAGCCCAACTGTGCTATCGATGCCTGGATAGACACTCCATATCCCAATGCACGCGAGATTATCGCTGTCGCACGTGCCGTCGCTCCAGTCATCACACGTTACTGTGTTATAATGACTCCTCTCCTGTGAATTACGATCGCGAGCGCTCATACCGAGAGGTCCCGGCCTTAGCTTCCAACCAACCGCGACAATCCCCACAAAGTCACTTAACGGACCGTGTGTCACCCCCACGTACTGAATGGCACCGTGTTCGTACCCCGCCCCCTCGTGATTCCCGTAGAGCATCACCTCCCCGTTCGGGCGGGCGATCCCCACCTGCACCCAACGGTAACCGTACTTATAATGCCCCTCTAGGTCAAAGAACCCAGGATGAACGTGCATTTAATCATAAGTACAATGAGGCCCCACAATTCTGACTAGATAGCAGCCCCCCTTCCATACCCGCCTTTACATCTTTACCCCGCAATTCTCTCGTTCTTTTACCTACGGCCTTGATTCATGTTAAAACCTCGTCTGGATATTATGTGGAAGCGCGTGCCTTATGTGACACTAATGCTCAGGGCTGCCTTCTTACTACTGAGCTTGTTGTTGACCACATGAACTTACCTATCATTCCTTTTCCAGTTCCTGTTCGTGGAATAGGTAATGTTCAAGCTATTTATTCCCCGGGCATTGTATCCTTTTCATTTAAGCCAGTTAATTCTGCCTTTCCAGAAATCTCTACCAGTGCAATAGTTGTTGATGTGATTGCTGGTACCCTCCCAGAGGTAGACTTACCTAAAAGTGTAATTACCTGTACTAAGCACCTTCCTCTTGCTGACCCTTTACGAGTATTTTACAAACCTGGTACTATAAGTGTACTTCTTGGAGCTGACGTCATTGGTCGCCTTTTAAGGTCCGAATTGTTTGTGTCCCCTGATGAGGCCATCAGGGGACACAAACAATTCGGATAGCAGTAAGGCTACTGCTATCTCGACGATATTTGGTTATGTCCTGTGTGGTCCTGTTTATGGAGGATTTACTGATTTAGAACCCCCCATGACTGGAGTCTCGCTGTCCCAAATAGTTGAAAAATTCTGGAAAATCGAAGAGGCCCCCCAATCTCCAGTTGCGAACCCCTTGGATATAGTGTGTGAAACCTTTTTTAAAGCAACTACCACTCGTGAAAGCGATGGTCGATTTATGGTTAGACTCCCTTTTCTTCATGATCGTCCACCTCTCGGTGATTCTAAAACCAATGCCTTACGGCGATTCCATAATCTTGAGAAGCGTTTGCAAGCCAATCCTAATTTTCGAGAGAAATATATTTCCTTTATGCGTGAGTACCTTGACCTAAGCCATACGTCCCTTTCTTCATATGACACGTCCCAGGCTACATGAACCCTAGTGACTGTGCATCGAGAGGTATGTCAGTCACCCGACTGATCGACCACTCCCTTTGGTTTTTCGCCTTTGTGGTTGACGCAGTCTCCTGACAACTGGCCCGGTATTTCGGAACCTAACCCAAGTGGTGATCTCCCTGGACTGCTGTGTTTAGTAGTCTCTGCCGATGTTCCTAACCCGGATCCCTCATTCTTATTAGAGCGGTATAGTTCTTTCAACAAGCTAATAAACGTGACTTGTTACCTAAGGCGGTTTTTATTTCCTAAATCTTACTTGTCCTACCTGAGCCCTGAGGAACGGAGAGATTCCCTTTTGTTTTTAGTGAAAATCGTTCAATTTACCTCCTTTTCTGATGAACTTGATCGCTTACGGCGTGGCGATCCTATCACTAACTCCCTTAGAAAGTTGAATTTATTTCTAGATGACAGAGGCCTGATTGGAGTTGGAGGTCGATTACGAAACTTCGATCTATCCTTTGATGCGCGCCATCCCCTTCTTCTACCTAAGAATGGTAATTTCGTGTACATCCTTATTTCACATTACCATCGCGAGAATGCTCATGCTGGTGTTAATGCAGTTCTTGCCATGTTAAATTGAGAGTTTTGGATCTTGTAGGCACGCAGAGCTATTCAGCATGTGATTTTTAAATGCCTTCCCTGTTATCGTCTCAAGGCGGCTGTGTCTCAACTCTTCATGGGTGACCTGCCTAAGGACCGCGTCACGGCTGCTAGACCGTTTGACGGTGTAGGTACCGATTTTGCAGTACCCTTTTTTACCAAAGTCCAGGCCTATAGGAACAAAAGGTTAGTGAAAAGTTACCTGTGTGTATTTGTCTGCCTTTCTACTAAAGCCGTTCACCTTGAGGTTGTGTCGGACCTAACTACTGAAGCCTTTATTGCGGCCTTTTCCCGATTCGTGTCGCGTCGTGGTGTACCTCGCCTAATCCGATCCGATTGCGGTCGAAATTACATCGGTGCCAACAATTACCTTAAAGAGTTAGAGTGTTTCCTGTCTCAAAACCAGGCGGCTATTGGTTCTGAGCTTTCAAAGCGGAACATATCCTGGGTTTTCGATCCTCCTGTTTGCCCTCATTGGGGCGGTCTTTTTGAAGCTGCGGTTAAATCGGCGAAATCGCACCTAAAACGAGTAGTAGGCGATACCCCCCTTACGTTTGAAGAGCTGACCACTGTTTTTGCTAAAATTGAAGCAGTTTTAAATTCACGCCCATTGTGCCTACTTTCTCCGGACCCTAATGATGTCGAAGTGTTAACTCCCGGCCATTTCTTAATTGGACAACCCTTAACTGCACTTCCGGAGTACCCTTATAAAGACGTAAAATTGCATCGCCTTACACGGTTTTAGCTAATCCAACAAATTACCCAGCACTTTTGGTCTCGCTGGCATTTAGAATACTTAAATACATTACAAATTAGAAATAAATGGACCTCTCCTTGTGATCCTTCTAAAGTGGGTGAGCTAGTACTCATAAAAGATGACAATCTTCCCCCTTTGCAGTGGCGTCGTGGACGCATTATTAATTTATACCCTGGCCAAGACCAAGTTGTTCGTGTGGTAGATGTTAAAACTCCTACCGGTAGCCTAAAGAGATCTTTGACGAAATTAGTTCGTCTTCCTGTCCAGTGAACTTCCTTTCCTTAGCTTCCTAACCTTCTCGTAAACACTTGACGTGTTTAGGGCGGGCGATATGTTTACTACAATATTTTGATTTGTTTGTGTACCCTATTGATACTGCGCCGCGCGCACTCGCACGCGTACTTGCCTAGTTTTTATTTGTTTAAAACGTACCGTGAGAACCCCGGAGCCCCCAGTTGCCACCGAGACGTTACCTATGACACATGTACTAGACCGACCAGAGCGCTTTCGCCGCGTGTGTATCCTGTAAAGCTCCTTACAGACATTTCGAGTGATTGTGGCCTGTGAAGTTATACCCGAAAGCTGATGTGGCAAGTACCTAGCTATAAGCGTGAAGACATACCAATTTTCCATCTATCATTGTCGCCCTCCACGTGTAATCCACTGCCTAAACTCTCAAACAATACCTTTACATTCAACAATTGTGATAATTATGGCTGGCGACTTAAAAATCTAGGTAGTAAAAATTGTTTTCTAAAAGTTTCGTATATGCCAAAAGCAAAATGCTTATTGGCGTATTTTCGGATGAGTGGTGTTGAAAAGTTCGTCAAAGTGTTGAAAGTAATCGTTATAGTGTTGGCAGGCTAGTTGGAGTTGTGCCAAATAAACCCGATATTTTTCGGATTTCACAGTTTAACAAAGTTGATGCGAAAAGAGTTGCCTGAAATAGCGTATAACTAAATATAATTTTATAGACTCTCGGCCGACTTTCAATAAACAAAATTTACAGTTTCTTACGTTATCGAGAATTGTTGAATTCATTAAAACACAATTTTACGGATTACTTCGCGATTTATTTACATTATATTTAAAACCTGACGTTTCGAACACTTTACAGCGTCCGTGGTCACAGGGAGACTCCCTGTCCTTGTCCCTGTCTCCCTGTGACCACCAACGCTGTAAAGTGCTCGAAACGTCAGGTTTTAAATAAAATGTAAATAAATCGCGAAGTAATCCGTAAAATTGTGTTTCACAGTAAATTCCTTGCAAATCCTGTTTATGGCTATTTTAAAGGCAAATGCTGTCAAATTACCCTAATGTATCCATCAATGTACCTACATTATAATCACATTCAACATCAACAAGATATTAACTAAGTTTAAATCTGGTTATAAAGTTTTTTTGTTTTCATGGATCTATCGATGGTAAAAATGCCGTGCAAAAATATATGACCAAAATGTACTCACTCTACCTGCTATTTTAAATTCTTACTAGCACTCATTTGGAAAGCTTACAAGTGACGGCATAGTGCTGAATCTTATTATTTTATGCTCTTATATCGTCCTATATACATACGTTACCTGGTGGTTCATATGACCCATCCATTTCGGACATGGGCCTGTAGTCTATTATTAACTAGGTGACTTTCTGACGATGTGATGACGCTTGGAAAACAATAATACCTACGTCAATTTAAAAGCCATAAGCTACTGGTAGCCCTGTCCTAGGCAAATGTCTCTTAGAATAGAAACAAACAATAATAACCCTAGACAATTCCCAGGACAGAACTCCAGGCCCAGAACAATTATTATTACGTAAAACCGGCTCTAACTACATTACTTAGCTAGACCTAGTATGTACCTTACCTTCTCAAGCCATGCGTTACATTTTTTTTCATCTCACCTGTTCGGAAAGTTGAACTTTCATGTGTAGATGGCCGGGTGGGAAATAGCTTGTCCCTCCTACTATTTAATAAAAAGCCACTATCAAGAGTATCGATAATTATTGCAATAGTCAGAGCTGTATCAGCTATCGATAGTGATTTTAATATTGAACTTTAATACTATCGATAGTATCGATAGACTATCGATATTTTATCGATACAATTGCTTTTGCCTCAGCTATCGATAGTCTATTAAAGTCAAAGTCAAAAATAATTTATTGAATTTAGGACAGAAAATGCCACTTATGAACGTCAAAAATTTTAAAATTAGTACAGTATTGACCCTTAGGGGGCCCGAACATGTCTCCTTATCTTTTGGGCCCTACTAGTGCTTCGAGACAAAACACAGACAATCAGGCAAGTGCTGAGAAGAAGCACCGGAACAAACTCAGTCATCACTAGCTGCCATAAAAAAGTGAAAAAAAAATACAATAAAAAGGTAGGTACATCAGTTTGGTGCAGGCTGGGCTGTCCACACATTCTCGTCATCAAGATAGTCTTGAATTTTATAATACCCTTTAGACATGAGGGTAGTTTTGACATGCGACTTAAACCTATTAATAGGTAGTTCGACAATATTGTGTGGTATATTGTTAAAAAACTTAATACAATTTCCCAAAAATGAATTAACTGTTTTGGCCAATCTAAAGTCTGGAACGATAAGTTTGTTTTTGTTTCTTGTATTATAAGAATGAATATCCCTTTTTTCGTGAAAAGATCTAAATTTTTGCGTACGTACATGATATTATCAAAAATGTATTGAGAGGCCACAGTAAGTATATTAATTTCCTTAAAGAGTTCTCTCAGGGATTCGCGCGGACTCAGTTTGTAAATGGCACGAATAGCTCTTTTCTGTAAGATAAAGATGGTATTGATGTCCGCAGCAGAACCCCACAAGAGAAGACCATAAGACATAATACTGTGAAAGTAACTAAAATAAACAAGCCTTGCCGTTTCAACGTCAGTAAGATGTCTTATTTTTCTAACCGCAAAGGCAGCTGAAGCAAGTCTCCCAGCCAGAGTGTCAACATGAGGTCCCCATTGCAACCTCGAATCCAATGTAATGCCCAGAAACACAGTGGAGTTAGATAGATCTAGTTTCTCACCATTTAGTAAAATTTCTGTGTTACCTTGCTTCACGTTGGGCATGGTGAATTTAACACATTTGGTTTTTCTTGTATTGAGAAGCAAGTTGTTACTTGTAAACCAATTTAACACCTTAGAGAGAGCCCTGTTTACATCGTCAAATATTGCTTCGCCTCTTTTTGATTTGAAGATTAAAGAAGTATCATCAGCAAACAGAACAATCTCACCGAAGTCTTTGGAATAGAAAGGAAGGTCATTAATATAGATCAGAAATAGCAACGGTCCCAAAATTGAGCCCTGGGGTACTCCCATTTGAAGAGGGGCACCAGAGGAGTTAGTACCATTAACATTAACTGTTTGTAATCTGCCTGAGAGGTAAGATTTTAACAATTTTAATGCATTATTTGACGCACCGTAATGCTCTAGCTTAATAATTAGTGTTTTGTGATCAACACAATTAAACGCCTTCGATAAATCACAGAATACACCTATCGCATTATGTTTATCTTCATAAGCATCTAAAATGTGTTTGACAAGTGCCACCCCAGCATCAGTTGTATTTCTACCTTTAGAGAAACCAAACTGTTTCTTGTGCAGTAAATTGTTAAGTTTAAAATGGGAGAGCAGTTGGTTAAATATGAGTTTTTCAAAAATTTTGCTAAATGCAGGTAGTATGGAAATCGGCCTAAAGTTACTCGGGTCACTTTTCTCTCCTGACTTAAATAAAGGTATAATCTTACTATATTTCGTTAAAGTGGGAAATTTACCTTGATCAATACATTCATTAAATATATGTGCTAAGTGATATGCTACGAGAGGTATAATGGGTTTTATTGTGTCAGTTGATATGCCCTATATATCCTCAGTTTTTTTCTGTTTTAGTTCTTTTATAAGTTTTAACTACCATTATAGGATCAATATGAATAAAATCAAATGAGCAGTTACACCTGTCAACACTAGGTTCCAGTAGTGATTTTGCATGAAGAGGACATGAATTAAATTGTTTAGTTGTTTCAATAGGTATATTTTATTTTATTTTATTTTATTTGGGACAACAAACAGTTTACACATTGAAATAAAGATATAATATTACAGAAGTAATCTTCAAAGGCGCCTGTCACTTCATTATCAGATTTAATATTCTTATCATTAATTTTAAGTGTAAATGTGTGATCACGTGGTTTATTTTTACAAGTTTCTTTGTTTATAATATTCCAGGTCTCTTTAATTTTATTACTCGATCTGTTTATTTTATCTCGTATGAAATTAGATTTAGCTACCATGCAGACTTTTTTAAATAATTTTGAGTATTTTTAACATATTCAACAAACGATGGATCATTATTCCTGTTGACTTTTTGATTATATAATTCAAACATTTTTCTCCTTCTGATATATATACCTGATGTAGCCCAGTCACTGAATTTCGGTTCGTTATTATTTATCACTAATTCCTTTTTAGGAAAATTGTTGGCAAATTCATTTTTGACTACTTCAAACAATTTTTCATATGAGTGGTCAACATTGACATTAACAAAAGGTAAAATCGGAATTTTGTCACGTAGGCAAGCTTTAAATTCTTCTTTCCGAGAATCAGTGACAGGTCTATATTGAATTACACTTTTAGATTGAACAAAATGTTGTTTAAACGTAACTAACTGTCCGCAATGATCAGATTTCACAAAATTTACTATAGATTTTTTTATTACTACAGAGTTACAGAAAATATTGTCCAAGCAAGTAGCTGTTGTAGCAGTAATTCTAGTTGGTTCAGCAAATACAGGCAATAAATTAAAGAAATTAAAACAGACTTAGATAGGTATGCTCTTCATCTATAGTATCGACATTGAAATCTCCACATACAACTACTCTCTTTTTTTTATTAAATAATTTTCTAGTTCTTCTTCCATTATGGACTCAAATAATTTAAAATTACCAGTTGGGGGTCTATAAACACAAACAATAATGTGGTCGTCCAGCTCTGCACAAGATATCTCAATAGTTCGTTCTACAGAGAGAGAAACAATATCTTTGCGCTCCTTGCATTTTAGATTGTTATTGATTAATATTAGTGACCCGCCGTGAATAACCACCTCCTTCGAGAACGAACTAATAAGACTATAATTATATAAAGATAACATTACTACATGATTTCTGAGCCAGTGCTCGGTAACACAGAGAACATGAATATTCATTTGATTCAAAAATAATTCTAATTCCAAGTCCTTTGCAGATAAGCCTTGGATATTCTGATGTACTATATTAAACTGATTTGTTATTTTTATGTCTGCTAGGTTTGTTAAGCAAGAGTTATCCTCTATTGTCTGAGTATGTAATTTAAATTATTGCTGATTGGAACTGATTCCAATGATTGAATATTCAAGTCAACATTCTGCTCAATAAAAGCAGATTTGGTAGCCAAGTTCTTGGCTGAATAATCAAATTAAAATGATAGCGACATTGCTATCTGTCTTTTGAGATAATTATTAATAGAACAATTATCTCTTGTCAAGTAAACATTATGTTTAAAATAACTATTTATGTCAACTAGGTGGAATATTTCCGTATTATAAAATGTCAAAATTATAAAGTCGCAAGTTAATTTTATATCTCATTGATTTTCTTCATCTGGCAATCCACTACTATAGGGAAATGTAAACAAAACAATTTTTATTTTATTTAATATTTTCTTATATATATATTAACGATACTATCGATATTTTATCAATACTTTGGCTTTTGCGTCAACTATCGATAGTCTATCGAATTTTATCGATACTTTTGCTTTTGCCTCAGCTATCGATAGTCTATCGATATTTTATCGATACTTTTGCTTTTGCCTCAACTATCGATAGTCTATCGGTATTTAATAGATACTATTGCTTTGGCCTCAACTATCGATAGTCTATTCATACTGTCGATATTTCATCGATACTATTGCTTTTGCCTCAACTATCGATAGTCTATTATACTATCGGTATTCTATCAATACTATTGCTTTTGCCTCAACTATCGATAGACTATCGATATTCTATCGATACTTTCCTTACAGTCGAAATGAAAAATAGTATGTCTAACTCAGGTGAAAGCACCCATTCCACTCTCGAGTTATTGGCGCTCTCACGAGTGGAATGGTCACTTTTGTCCCTTGTATAACAATCTACTATTTTAGGAAATAACATACATGCATATCTATCTATATTGACGATTTCTATAGAACCATTGCTTTTTTACTAGTGTTTACTTGCAATGATTTGGTGATTTCATCGAATCTTGTTGCAATTATTTCCATAATAGTTGACTCAGTTCTGGATTGGCTATAAACTGAGATAATTGCTCAATCACGTCTAGTTCCTCCGGCAAGCTTTGACCAGTAGCCCGAATAGACTGCTTCATAATTGATCTAGGTATTCCTCTAATGTACGTACTAGAGTATTAATAATATGTACAATGTACATAATATACACACGGCCGCACGATGGAGTACCCCACTTTGACCTTGAGACCGCCTCTATTCCCTACGTAATAAAAGCTGTTTTTGTAGTTCACATGGGTAACCTGGCGTGCTGCAGCTGTACTACGAGTATCAATTCAGTGTGAGCCCATGAATTCGTCCACTCATTTAGTTAATTGCTTATACGCCTTTGACTTGTGGAACTAAAGATTAAAGATACAGAATAGATTTATCTAAATAGTAGAAAAAAGGAATTGTTAATTTTAAATTTTCATCACCATTCATCTTCCTAGACAACGTACTAGATTATTTGTCACCCCCCTCTATTTACTGGATTATAATAGCTTTCTGGAAAGCGATAGTAAAATATTGATCTGACATCTGGAAAGCAGTGGTAGCTTTCGAAATAATAAGAAAATGACAAGTCATAATTTATGTAATTTCTTTGGAACTGCAACCCTAATCGTAATAGCTTTCTTTCTTTCTAACAGGCGGGAGACCGACTAAAGCACTTAACCAATTCAAATTTGAACATTTCTCTCTCGCGTTACGGTTGGTAATAGGTATTACCAACCGTAACGCGGTGGTTCGCGTAAAATTTGTGTCACGCAGATTGCAGTTTGCGTCCGGAAACTCGGAATATTCCGGAATTTGGTTCCGGATACTTTGAAGTCGGTATTCCGTGGTGTCCTGGAGCGAATGCCGTCGGTTAGATCTTGGTCCTTTGACGGAATGCCTACGGTTCGTGGCTGCTTGGATCCGAAAGGATTGCTTTGATATAGATTCCGGGACAGCTGTTTTGCCATCGATCCAACCTAGGCATTAACATTGTTATTTCATTTGAGTGGAATTATTTGTAGTTCCAGGTTTTTATGACTTACATCTCATATGGTATGCCGCTGGTTTGTGTGGACAAGGATGGCAGAGTCAAAAAAACTGACGTCAAAAGAATCAAGTACCTCTGAGGGCTCCCCTCGGAGGTACGAGGTATAAGCGCAATAATAGTCGTATAGATTGCAACAACCCAAATACAAAATCCTTATAGAATGAATTATCTAAAGTGACTAAGATGAAGTAGAAAAAGGTACGGAACCCTTGCGTGACCCCGACTCGCACTCGCGTTTTAATTTACAGGCAGATATGCGATCTCATCTGATGGCCAACTATGCGGCCGACTCGTCACTTGTTGTAGCTGTTCGCTGCAACGATAGTATAGATGAATGAAATAGATTTATGTACAGTACAAAGTACAAATCGCTCAGACTTACGAATGTGTTCATAATAGAGCTGAACGTTTTTATTAGCCCATTCGTGGCCCAACACAATCCTTCTGCCCCGGTTGTGCCTGTCAGACGCAACGAACCGGTGTTTGACGTGACACGGGATAATTACGGTGCCCACACTTCAACGCCCCTTCCCTTTGGGAGTAGTGGAATTCCGATTTACCCTAATCCCCCGCTTAAACTTGTATACCCTTGCTTGATCATTTAAAGTCATTGATCCACCCCCGTGTTTCAGTCAATCAACGTGATTAAGAAGTTCCTATACTATAAGGTTGTCTGGAAGGGACAGCTAAGTTTGCGATAAGACCGCCTATACTTTGTACATCTTACTGTGTACATTGCGTCATTTATTTATGTTCGACTTATAAATCAACCTCTGATACTCTGAAGAATTCATCATTCATATCTGCTTATCCCAAAGGTATGACTGGTAGGGAATGCAACTTGGCATTAAGTCCGCCTTTTTCTTTGGCCTTTTGTACAAAATTTTCAAATAAATAAAGAAAGTCTTGAAATTGTATTGCTACCCGCATAATCTGAATTAGCTAAACACTAAACAAAACGTACATGTTGATAAAATATGTAGTCTCACAATCTTTTCCGAAATTACTAATTTCCATCGTATATCAAAAAAATACCACAACATTTTGTCACAAATTCACCAACTGCGTTTGCGGCATTTTAAAAATGTCCCGCAAAATCCGCGCAGGCAAAGTTTTAACATGACAAAGGGACGCGCGGGACAGCGTCGACAGTCCCGAATTCCCTAAATACCCACTGAAATACCAGCCTCTGATTTTAGCTTAAGAATTTAGCGAAAATGGGCTTAATTCCAATGCGCCCTGTCTACGATTAAATTTAGGTTCCATCTCTCTCTTTCTCTGTCAAGCAAACAAAAAGAGACAGAGTATATTAATTTTGTAACGTCAGACTAAACAGCTGCCCTTTGCTTAGAAAATTAGAGAATCCATAGACAATTTTGTAGGGATTTCATTCGATGACGACTAAAGTTAGACGAAAACACGCAAAAAGTTGTAAAATACGCAAGAAATCGCATCACTTAATTTGACGTTGTAGTCTGTATCTTTTCGTTTGTTTGACAGAGAAAGATAGAGACTGAAAATGGGTACATTTAAAGAGAGGGCAAGTGGAATTGAGCCCAACATTGCACAGAGGAAAAACGCCCGCCGCTTTTAATAAAATACACTGAAATGGTTGTTTCAACAAAAACTACAGACAACTTGCTGCCATCGAGAAAAGTCACATAAATACTGAATAGAAAAGTTGTTGCATTTTGTATTCATGCTATTTGTTTTCGTAACAAACAATAAGCCTCTTTGCGACTTCCACGCTTCACTGCCGGTGATTCTTTATTAGAAACTGGAAACTGTTCCGAGATTTTTCAATATTTACCTGAATAAGATTAATGGCATCAAAGCTCGCGCAAAATTAACTCGCAGAAAAGGAAGCTGGTGTGTTTTATCATTTTTTTTTTAAATAGACGAAAAACTTACAAATAAACTTTAATAAAATCAGATATTGTGTCCAATTACAATTTATATATGTATAATATTACCTAAGTGCGGTCGATCAAGTTGAACACTTCAGCATCTAATACAGTTTTTATAGGAGCAATTTTGCAACGAAAATGTTTATTCGTCGTATTTTTTTCTGGTACGGTCTGTCCGACTCAGTTATCCTATTTATAATCCTATATTGCATTGTATGCAATTATAAATAATATATATAATTGAATGAGAATGTTCATTTACCCAAAGGTTGTCTAGAAGAGATAGCTATTAGCGATAAGACCGCCAACCAAACATCTTACGTCATTTATTTTGTAGTGTGCAATGCAATAAAGAGTTATCAATTTATATATGCGATAGTAACTTAGTGAGAGTAAATTATCCACAGCATTGCATTTTTTTTATATATTTTTCTGGTACCCTTTGAATAGGTATTTTTTTTATACACTTAAGCCAACAATTTCTACTCCCAGGAAACCCATATTCATCCCAACATGAACTTGGCAGAAATTTTTGTTACCTACTGTGTATTTTTGTACGTAGTACATTATTTTTAAATGATACGGAGATAATGATGAAAAATATTAAACGAATACATCATCTAACCTGCTTACGTTAAATTTTATTTTTGAAAGAAATCACTCCATAAGAGGAAAACTCATTATTGTCAGTGAGAAGGAGAATCGCGCAGAAAACAACCTCGCCGAATAGGGTATTGGTTCGTAAATAGAAAACCATCCAAGAATTTATTTTGTGGATGTTTTGATCCCATACGTAAAATGCTTTATTATAATAATAATAAAAATAATGAGATGGGATGATGACATTAATACTTTTTTCATGCGTACATACTTTTACATTACCAAGTTGTAGACAGATCGTACAATGTAATGCAAGAACTTACATGACCGCTATATAGTCAGAAAGTGTTTGCAGGACGACTCGAATTCCACAAAGTTAACTGAAAGAGCAGTTCACTTGGCTTAGGCCCGTGAATCTGAAACTTCAATAACCGAAGACAGAAGACCTTCGAGAACAGAAAACTGTAAACACAATAATAACGTAAGCAACAATAAATAAATAAGCACAACAATTGTAAAGCTTTATTTAATTCCGCTTAATATAAAATAATACCTAATATAATAAACTAAAGTTTAGTTAAACATATACTCCACTGAGCATTGGTAATTTTTGGTGTTCTTTATACGTTCTTCACCACGACACGACAACCTCTTTCTCAAAAGAAGACTCTGTGAGTCCGCTTCATTTTGGTAGTACCTAGTAATATGTTCTGTAATTAGAACTGTATAATATTTAAAACCACGAGATAACCCTTCTTTACCTAATGTAAGCTGCTCGTGCTAAACATATTTCAACTTAGGGTTTACTCTCGTTATAATCCCTTTATTTTAACAATTACAAAAAAAATAGCGACAGTGTAAACGCAGGAACCCAACCGAAATTCAATTTTCCGTGTGCAATGAAACGTGACAAAACAACGTTTGTGGAACGCTCTTTTTAATAGTTTGCACAAATTATACAGGCAAATTCACGACATACTGTGTACACAGGAACATTCACCGCTTAAAAACAAGCAGCTTTTCCTGTAATTTCAGTTAATGGAGCTTGTAAACTTTGTTTTTGGTGACTATTACAAAGTGCAAAATGGCGCTGGAGTTAGCGATATGAATTTTTGCGTTGCGTTCGCGTGAAAGTTTGTTTAATTTACACTTTTTTATTATATTTCGAAAATGTACATAATGTTTGAATGCAAACGTTTTACGTTCTACTGTGTAATGTTAATATTACGTTATTCTCTGACTCTATGTAAACTGGGTGTCCCTGAAAGTATTGAAGAAGTCGAACAAGTGCATATCTATTGGAGGTCATTACCCAACTTTTTACGTATAGCTCCATTTATAAGGAGGACGGTAAAAAAGATTTTAGACGCTAAAAGCCTCTTCGCTTTGATCCATCCCTACTTCCAGTTACACCCTATGTAATCAAAGATACATATAAGCAAACTATAGTTAAATCAACAAATTTTTATAAAAACTAATATTGCAAGTTATGAAAATTCTTGTCAAATGTTATAAACATTGTACGTATGAGCACAGTTTATTACACTAGTAATGGGTGTTCAGTCAAAAGATTATAAAATTTTAAACTTACTAGTGGTTTCCCGCGACTTCGCCCGCAAGAGTTGGATTTGTCATATTTCATCCCCCATTTCACCCCCTTAATGTTTTTATATCGCGACAAAATGTTACCTATGTCCTTTCCAGGGTTTCGAACTGTCTCCATACTAAATTTCATCTCAATCGGTTCATTGGCTTAAGCGTCAAGAGGTAACAGACACACAGACAGACAGACACACTTTCGCATTTATAATATTAGTATGGATGAGAGTAAAACAATTACAATCAAAGAATGTACTAGGTATGATTGAATTATGTGATATGTTTTGTAAACTTTAAGATTTAAAATGAATCAAGTTTTATTCAAACCTTCACCTGCCCTTTAGTCCGATTTGGGTCTCCACAAAGGAATCCCAAACAGTTTTAATTTAGCACAAGCGAAGTTTAATGTAAATTCCTTTGAAACTATAAGATATCGTCGCCTGTTTCTACGTAGCAGTTAGAAAATAAATAAGTTGTTGTCAAAGGATTCACTCAAATTGATTGAAACTGTGCTATTTCATTAATTAGCACTGTTCATTTAATTACATCTTGGGCTGCGTATTTGGTTTGGAATTTGGATTTTGTGTCATTTTCACATTCAAATAAGAAAGCTGAAAGTTCATTATTTTTGGTGGACTGCTAAGATATTATATTTTCTATCTTATACTAATATTCCAAAGAGGTAAAGTTTGTACGGATGTTTATAAAAATAAATCTCGGAGCTACTGAATCGATTTTAAAAATTCTTTTACAAGTTGTTATATATCGTGGGAGGATAGCAAATTAACTACGTGATGTCATAATAGATACGAACAGGTGCGAATTGTTATTATTAGATTGAACATAGTTAATAACATTATAATTATCAATGAATCGTGACTGATAATTAATTATTAAGAGATTAAATCCCGTAGCAAATGGGCTCAATTCCAATGCACCCTGTCTAAGATTAAATTTAGGTTCAGATTCTCTCTTTCTCTGTCAAATAAACAAAAAGAGACAGACTACAATAATTAAGAAACGTCAAATTAAGTGATGCGATTTCTTACGCATTTTTACAAGTTTTTGCGTGTTTTCGTCTAACTTTAATCGTTATCAAATGACGTCCCTGCTAAATTGTCTATAGATTCTATAATTTCCTTAGCAACGGACAGCTGTTTAGTCTGACGTTTCTAAATTAATATAGTCTGTCCTTTTTAATTGGTTTGGCAGAGAAAGTGAGAGACTGAACCCAAATTTAATCTTAGACAGGGCGCATTGGAATTAAGCCTACTATCAGATTCAGCAGAACAATTAAGGTATGACGTCGTAGTGGCCTATCAAGTAGATCTTATTCCGTCAAGCATAGTATTGATGTGCAGAAGTGCAGAGCCCAGGCAGACCCCTTCACAAAGCAGTGACAGAACAGGGTCAATGGTTGATGCTGCATTTGACATTTGACGTGCCTACCTGCTTAATGGAGTAAGCGAAGGGGCTCTGCATACTAGTCCTATGTCCACATCGATCAGTTACACTTAAGGTCACTATACCATTGTGGCCATGTTTACTGACCCCTTACTTATAATGAATTTGGCACTGCTATAACACTTATATAAATTTTAAACGGCAAGCTTAGAATTAATGACTAGAGGTCGGAATTAAGTAGAGTTATCCATGTACTTACACTGATTTCATACAACGAAAGAATAAAGTGGATATGCCTCAAATCCCGAGATTAATTTTATATAGCAGAAAAAATCCCGTGTTTTTTAAAATAAAAACTATAGTCAAGAGTGGTAGAGTTTGAAGTAAAACAAAACAGTTTGTCACTTTAAATCAGTTTATGTACTAAAAAAAACGATATTTAAACAGTTTTATCCACAATGTAGATATAAGGGAATACAAAAGAAGATTCCGTTTACAAAACTAAACACAACAAAATGATTATCGCGCCACGCGGGCGGAGCAGCGGTCAGGCAGATCGTACGTATTATCTCGATCGCGAAGTGGACTCGACTGGCGCTCTGATTTTGAGCGAACCTGCGTATCGCTGCGGCCGCGCGAATGCCGCTCCGCACGGAGCGATGTGATTGGCGGGCGGCTGCGAGATGCCGGTAACGGTTTAAACGACCTTGGTGGGCTAGGGTTTACTATAAAACTTATTTACTTTTATACAATTTAAACTACTGCACGCATGACGTTCCAAACATACATCAATGACACCGGATGTCCGAAGTTGCAAAATTCCAATACGCGCGATGTTGCAACAGTTGTAGTTCGTACAACATGGCTTGTGAGAACTAAAGGATACAAAAGCGGAAACGCGGAGCACTCCCTGCATAACAAAATGTACTAGATTTTGTCTCTTTCTACCTTATTCAAACTATCTATTAGCAATAAATCGGTTTACTCATTCACACAGCTCATTCGCTTACCTCGGTTCGTCGAATGCGCTCACTTGTTTCCTATTGTGTTTTGTGTGTTGAATTCTATTTGACCCTGGCTTGTTTACTGGATTCTGGACTCTACTTAATACGGGGCACGGGATTGACCATTAGAAATCCCGGGAAAGTCCACATTATTATCAACATTTCGATGCAAGTACATAAATAACTCTACCTAATTCTGACCTCTGTTAATGACAGATAGCTGACGTCATAGTGGAGATAAACATTTTAATTTAGCTATCTCATTTACGCGGTGGCCCAAAAAGAGCGTGCCAGACTGACACTGGAGATAGCTCAGCCATATAGACCTTTAAAATTAAAATAACATGACTCTCATAACAGTGTCATGGTTTGGGAGATAATGCCCTTTTCTAGTATTCTCATACAAGAAAAATACAAAAAAGTGGCATTATCTCCCAAACTGAGACTTTTATTAGGGTCATGTTATTTTTATATGTAAGGTCTATGGCTAAGCTATCCCTTAGCTAGTTTGCTGTTCTTGAAATAGTTCTTTAGTCATTTGCATTAATTAAAACTAGATAGATGACAACTGACTGACTGTCAACTGTAAAACATCAAATAATGGACTAATATCACAAGATTACTCTGTCCCATTAGGTTTCAAATAGCGTGCGTATCTAATTAAATTGAGGTAGGACCTAGGTCTGGAGTCTCCTCTGGACCCCGGATCAGGACCAAACTTTTCGGTTACTATTTTTACTCTCTGAAATTCACACCAAAAGCCCTTCAGGTCGGGAGAATATCGCCTATTTATTACGCAGGAATTTACACTAGCGGACATAGAAACGGAAAATATTAGTTGCGATTAATACCAAAAATATTTAATAATTATGTCCTCCTCGACAGCAGCGGCCAATCTAGACAGAGGTTAGCCAAATGCGCGGAAGATATTATAGTGCACAAGTGTGTGCGCAATGCACAGGTGCAATCTTTGTTCCTTTACTCTCATAATTCGGTGAGACGGCGATCCGTCATGACCGGAAAGAGATGCCACAACGGCTTAACGTGTTTTCCGAATTCCGAGGCACGAGGAGTTAACACCACCAACTTTCTCCAGACCTGTGTCTGAGTTATTTTAATACAACCCAGAAACTTTAGGCCCTATCCGTAATTCCAACCCGGGACCTCGTAGATAGTACCCTCAGCCCTTGCTGACTACTAAACCAAGAAGACAGTCAAACAAATTAAATAAAATCAACAAAAATATTTAATGGCAGTACCTAAATTTTATACGTGCTGTACCTACACATCATATTATGAAACGTCACGCACCCGAACCGTCTGATATGTACAGACTTTCAACCGACATATCGTCACCGGAAATATGAATTGGTGTAAAGGACAAACCACAAATTTTCAGGAGAGCCAAAAAACGATCTCTCTTTTTTTAAATGTGTTATATTTTTTGAGTTTGTAATGCTATTGAAATGACAACTACAGCAAAGTTTCTTTACATTTAAAGCTCTATTACATAAGTTTACTAAAAATGTTCTAATCTTTATAGTTTTAAAAATAGACTGTCCCTTACGTTATTTTTATTGTTTTAAATGTCACTTACACAAACTTTTTTTGAAAATTAAAAAATGAGATTTAATGTAAGTCCTTAAAAAATTTACTTGTGTTAATGTAAGAAACACTAAATTTGGTATTAGAGTTACGCTATTCGAAGTGTTTAAAGGAAAATGACACTTAAATTTAAGAAGTTAAAGTTTAATTGGCTGCTTTCAACAAAAGTTTAAGAAATTATTGTAGTAACTACAATCTATCGACTGATTTTCTCTTTATACCATAATGAATAAAATAACTGTGTAAAATTCATATTTTTATTTATTTTTTTCAAAATTAAAAAACATTAATTATGGCTTAACAAAAATAGCTATTACACAACAAAAAGTATTTACTCCGTACGTAATTTAAATATAAAAAAATCATAAAATACCTGTGTTCTGATATTTATTTATTATATTATTTATAATGGGTTTCAGAGATGATATAGGTAGTAAACACACATTAAACCTAAGTACCATTTTTCTAGAAATATTATTAAAATAATAATGGTAAGACAGCCTCGTAAAGCATAACAAAATGCATGCACAATAAAATGGATAAATACTCGTTTTTATTCATTTTAACGGATATTTACTCGAAACGTAATAACTAATTAGGCCTGGGGTCTACTTTACCAAGTGCGACAGGTGCGATAACTGTCGTTTAAGTTTTTAACCGATTTCAAATAGGAAGGAAGTTCTATGTTCCACCGTATGCCTTTTTATTTTTTCGTTTTTTTATCTACGTTCACAGAGTTCTTCGTTTGTTGTAGATTGATTTTTAGAATTGTTTTTTTATTGAAAAAGCATACTTTTGAGGTTGTCCCACTGTCACCAAGTCAGGATCTGATGCTGAAACCCAGAGAAAATAAATGTTCGCGCTTGCTCCACTCATGCTTTTTTATACATTGTAGTTGATGTAGGCTTCAGCATCCTGCCTTATATCCAAGAGGTTCCAGGTTCAAACACCGGTTCGAGCCGATTTCTGGGTTTTTCTGCCTTAAAAAACTCAGAAACAGCTCGAAGTCGAGAAATTGGTGATACATCTCATCGAACTATGAAAGTAAAGGAACAGATAACTGCACTTATGAATCGTGCACGCACTTGTCCACTATAATATTTCCAGCGCAGTTGGCTAATCTCTGTTGATTGGCTACCGTAGTTAAAATTCGGCTATATAGCATAATATAATTACTATTTTTAGTGTACTAACAGGTTTAAAAGGTAGTTCCTTTGTCAAAATTGTCATAAGTCAATGTTATCACAATTTGTCTTGAGACAGAAATGTGTCATCGTCAAAAGCAGAGGTTTTAAGAAAGATCGAAAAGTTCTGTGAGGACACCTCAGTGTTGTACCCCTCAGTTGCCAAACCTGTTGAGAGCTCGGCCAGCGATACAAGAGCTATACTGACTCGACACTACACCGAAGACATCCTGGACATAGGCCTCTACAAAATTAGGATGGCCCTGAAACAGCTTAAAAACAACAAGGCACCATACTCTTTGGTTCGGTGCTACTAGAGGGCATCACGCCTGATGCATGGAAAAGGAGTATGGTAACCACTATACTCGGTAAATGTTGTTCTTTAAAAAAAGGAGACAAAACCTTATTAACAAAATACAGATCTATATCACTCCTGAGCCACAAACTGTTTTCAAGGGTCATCGCGTATTGTCTCGTACGTAGTTTTGATAACTTCCAACCTCCTGAGAATGGCTACAGTACAATAGACCATATCCATACGCTAAGGAAAATGTTACAGAAGTCCGAGGAGTAGGTACAATATGACTCTATGCTTAGCGTTTGTGAATTATGAGAAGGCCTTTGATTTGATCGAAGCATGGACGGTGCTACGGTCTCTTCAGCGGTGCCACATAGAGTATAGAGGTGTTAAAGTGTTTGTACAACAATGCTACCATGTCGGTCCGATAACAGAAGCAGAGCTCGAAGGCCATTCCATTGCGGAAAGGTGTGAGACAGGGAGACGTAATATCTTCGAAACTGTTCACTAAGACATTAGAAGACGCCTTCAAGCTTTCGAAATGGAAAGGATTCGGCATCTACGTTAATGGCGAATGCACCACATACCTCCGGCTTGCCACGCTGGAGCTTGGCACTATGCTCGAAGACCTAAACCGAATCTCCTTACAAGTGGGTCTTAAAATGAACATGGACAAGACGAAAATAATGTCTAGCTCCCGAGTGGTACGCACTCCAGTATCTGTTGGGAACTCAACTCTCGAAGTTCTTGACAAGTACGTCTACCTGAGACAAGAAGGTACTTGGATTGGTACCAAGTAGTCCAACTAGGTAGTAGTTGGACCACTAGGTCCAATTTAGAGAAAAGAGGTCTGTCGACGAAACCAATTCGGCTGGGCAGCGTTTGGGAAACTACGCAAAAACACCTTCTCGTCTTATTAACCTTAGTGCCTTAAGACGAAAGTCTTCAATTAACGTGTGCTACCAGTGAACACATATGGATCTGAAACATGGTCTCTATTATGGGCCTCAAAAAAGCTTAAGTTCATGCAATGGCGAGGGCTATGCTCGGTGTTTATCTACAAGATCGAATCAGAAATGAGGAAGTACGTAGGAAAACTAAGGTAACGGACGCAGCCCTGCGAATCAGTAAGCACAAGTGGCAATGGACAGGGCACATAGCGCGAAGAACTGATAGCCGTAGGGGCAGAAAAGTTCGAGATTGGAGATCCTTTGATCAAAGGCGCAGCGTAGAACGGACGCCCTACAGCAAGATGGACAGACAACATTGTAAAATTGCAGGATCACACCAAACTGAATACAGACCGCTTGCAATCTGTCGTTGTGGAAAACCATGGGGTAGTCATATGTTCAGCAGTGGACATCCTACGGCAGCATCGACATGATTTTCAGTCGAAGCCGACACCGAAATTCTTGGTCATTTAATAATAAAAATAAGATCTATTATTTTTGTTTATAGCTAATTATATGGAATTCAAAACTCTTTAGCACTTGTTTGGATTACCATTTTACTATTATTATTATCATAAATTTGCGGGTTTTAGCAAGAAACATATTTATAAAATATTGATCCATCTTTTTGGATAAACACTCGAGTAAAAATGGATATTTACAAGTATTTACCCCCACACTATAACCCATCACTACGCACGTGTCAAGGATTAAAAACACACTAAATGAATCAAAACAAACAAACACGTCGATGTGTGATGATGAATGATTCGCGCGCAAAATGTCTCACTCTAACGCGTGGTGGCAGTGGTACAGAGAGAAAAGAATAACAATATTCTTTTTTAAAATAAACTATTGTTCTAGGAGTAGATGTTTTCAAATAAGTAATGTAAGCATCATTTACTGAATAGAAATAATAGTAAACATAAAGTAAGGGCCCAGGTGACTATTTAGCTTCTTTAAAATATTTAATGTAAAGGACAAAAAAAGTTTTTTCTTTAATTTATCGTTGCTGTAAAGGGTACATTTTAAGTGAGTATCGTAAAAAGTTTAGCGTAATGGTCTTATTATTTTTTTATAATCAGCCTGTCGATAAAGAATAATGTAAACGGACATTTGTCTTTTCCAGATACCTTTTCAACAATCAACTTTCTCGGACTTTTGGGGGTATAATTTTTTTATGACAGTTAGGTTAGTAGACACTTGATCACCTGATGGTAAGCAAAGCTGTAGTCTAAGAAGGAGCGCGCTAGCGTAAAAGGAACGTTTTTACTCTTGACTTGAAGGCGCCCAGATTATATTTGTCAAGAAACAGAGAGTTCACGGAATACATGTAGCGGTAGCGCTTATTTAAAATATAATTCAAGAAATGAATGTAACGTACACTACTACGGGAATTGAGTAACTTATTTTAATGTTAAGGACTCGTAGCAACACCAGATTCCTTTACATTAATTTGTTGAAAAAATAAACGTAAAATTTTTTTTATGAGATTTATGTAAGGAACAGTTTTGTAGAAGTTCAGTAGCTTAGCTAATGTAAAAAACAAATTTAAGTTTATTTTTTACCAAATTAGTTGATGTAAAGGACATCATTGTTAAAGATATCCAAATTCTAAATATACCATTGGATAGAGCGGAAAATTTGCAATCGAACTGTATATAAAACTCAATTTCGACAAATTGTCCTTTACATTAATTCATATTTCCGGTGACGATATTCTTATCGACTACGGCGATATTATTATCATACTTAAAATTACCTTTGATATAATCCATACTAATATTATAAATGCGAAAGTGTGTCTGTCTGTCTGTCTGTTACATCCTGACGTTTAAACCACTGAACCGATTGAGATGAAATTTGGTATGGAGACAGTTCGAGACCCTGGAAAGGACATAGGCTACATTTTCGCGATATAAAAAACATTAAGGGGGTGAAATGGGGGATGAAAGTTAATATGGAAAATCCAAGTCTTGCGGGCGAAGTCGCGGGGAACCACTAGTTACAAATAAAAGTAGATAGAGTCTAGTTCAATGGAAAATGGTTAGTCATGCCTGTACGATTCTACTGAACCAAGTCAAGTAAATAATTAAACTTACTTAACCGTAATAAAACTAATTATAAGTTAGCCGTTTCATGTCTAGTCATGAGCTTCGAATACGAAATTAAAACTTGACGAGCTTATCGTCAAGAGTGGGTGTACCCCCAGAGTTTTCGTCTGTTAACTTATGAAAGAATCACTGAAAACTTTAAAATCATAAGCAAATTTAGTTAAGATAATACAACAGGTAGTCAAAACAATTTTCAACCAAGTTTATTTTATACCAGTGACTTTTAAATTAGTTTGTTCACTTTCAAAGCAAACAATACCTAATATCATATAAGTATCATATTTTATACATTTCTAAGGCTTACACTTTTATTCTTCTTCTCTCAAACCCCTTGAGGATCATAAGACCGCCCGCGGTCCCATAACAATTGATTATCTATTATGTCTGAACATGATACGTGAATGGTTAACAATCCTATTATACATATATCATCAGACTTTCTAGGCATCTGACTGTTTGAAGACTTTAGAGATGGTGCATATTGAGCCACAAGACGCGGCTATAAACGCCACCACCACTAGTAGTTTAGAACCCGCGCACATTTTTTGAGCCAGTAGTCGCGGCGACAAAACAAGCGAGTGCGGGCGACTGCCGCAGTTTATGGCTCGAACGCTGCCATTCAAACGCCAAGGCAACACCAGGGACCTATGTCACCAAACTGACATATGTCAGTGACATATGTGTGCTAAAAATGTCAAGCGATATTTTGATTTTTTAATTTAAAGGAACTGTAAACATTCCTAGCATTTTTGTGACAATGAGGGATTTTCCTAGTGTCAAAAATCAGTACTTAAATATCCGGTAGATGGCGTTGAACCACCTAAGTCAGGTAGTTTTTTATTTAAGAAAAGGAGCGGTTTTAGCGTTTATTATGTTACGCTGTTAACGCGTACTAACAAACAGGTCATTTTATGACCGTTTAATGAACACCAAGGCCTTTTGTTCCAATAAAAAAATATTTTTACTGCATTTTGAAACTCGCTAATTTTTAACGTAAGTACTTTCACTACATGTCTGTACAGATAATATTACATTAAATTGTTTTAAGCTCAATGATTTCGACACTATATTTATATAACTTAGATGAATACCGCCATCTATCGACGTAGAATAAAACCAAAATTTTGAGTTGTCAGAAAATCTCTCATGGTCAGTATTATATTAATAACAATTGTGCAGTGAAACAGAAATATTTCAATTACATGTCGACATATTTGTAGAATTGTCGGACATTCTTGACATGAGGTCGGAGCTGTCTGTCTTGACATTGCAGTATTTTCGCCGTACAAACAAAAGATACAATTGTGATAGCTATTTAGTCGAGTTCTCATGCAGAAGAATTGATTGAGAACGGCTAAATATTTTAATTGAAATCAGTTACATAAAAAATAATTAAAAATAAATAAATTGTTTCAACAAACACACCAATTACCTAGCTAGACTAGGTTAACGGATAGACATACTTATATACTTACATTTATAAACATCCATGACTTAGGTACAAATGCTCGTGCTCATTACACAAACTTTTGCCCCTTGCGGGATTCGAACCCGCAACCGCCTGGTTTAGAATTCCGTGGCGCGAACCACTACACCAAGACGGTCGTCGATTCGATAACTTTTGTGACAATAGTCGCGCGTGTCACGTTTGGTCAAATAGGGCCCAGAACATCGATATGTCAATTTCCCACAGCAGTATACGGCGTTAATTTTTAATTTAGACGACCGTCTTGGTGTAGTGGTGCGCACCCCGGACTTCTAAACCAGGCGATTGCGGGTTCGAATCCCGCAAGGGGCAAATGTTTGTGTGATGAGCACGAGCATTTGTACCTTAGTCATGGATGTTTATTAATGTATATAAGTATGTCTATCCGTTATCCTAGTCACCATCGCACAAGCTCACGCTTAGTTTGGGACTAGGTAATTGGTGTGTTTGTTGAAACAATTTATTATTATAATTTGTTAATTTAAAGTTATTTAAAACTGGCTTCCCATCTCTCGGCCCCGAGTGTAAACTGTGTGCGGTCCCACAGAAAATCGTCCTCTTACTCACTAACAGAGTTAATAGACAACGGAGAAGTCAATGGTTAAGAAAACAGACGGTACTTAGGCGAATTAAATTTCGTTGTAGGTCGATTAATCAGGAGGAACCATTATTCCGACCGCAATAGCTTATAAGGATTTATGTGTTAAGATACTCATCAGATTGCTTATTTATGCTGAACGTGTTTTAGAAAGCTTTGAAGGAGAATACAGAAACTTTTATGAGCTAAAAAATTTTTATGGTTCTTCAATGTCCTCCTAGCCGGATTTCGACTACAGTGGCCAATCTCCACAGACATGAGCCGACTGCGCGGGAGATATTAAAGTGCACAAGTGTGTGCGCAAAACACAGGTGCAGTCTCAGTTCCTTCAATGTCATAATTCGGTTAGACGTTCTATACCTCAAAAGGAAACGGGTAAAAAGGAACCCTTATAGGATCACTTTTTTGTCTGTCAAAACGCATTTTCTTAATAACTCGTGAAGGTATCACTATCAAGTTGAAATTAACATCAAATAATTTTGTGTCTCCGGTCCTTTGAAGCTGTCTGTCTAGATACAGCCTTTTCATTCTTTTCTTAAAGGAATCTAAATTGTAGTGTTTAGGAAACACTTCAGCCAGCAACGAAAACCACTCTCTAACCGTACGTAGATTTAAAACGTTCGTTAATTTAAAACTTTTAATGATATGTCAACGACATAAGGGTGGAAAGTCAACGTAGTCCAAAAGATACGGCCCAATCGCAAACTAAAAAATATATAACATTTAGGGCTCTTCATTCGTCATTGACGAAAAACACGGCACGTCATTACGGATAGACGTTCACGTTGGATTAAAGAATAATGATTTTTCACGTTTCGTCAAAATATCCGAATTGATGTTAACATGCGTTTCGTGATTTAGTCTTGGATAAATTTCCGAACACGAACAATCGGATCACGATTCAGGTTTATTGACGAATGTGATTTTAAAAGAATACGTGTTTTAAGACGTAATGTATCCGTTATTTTTCTCGATTCGTGATGAATGTGAACATGTGTATTCAAAAATCATTACCGCCCTCAAAAAATACGAATCGTGGAAATAAACGATACGTCACAAAACATACATCGCAGATAGGTATCGTAACTACCTAAAGGATACCTACCTACCTACCTAGCCGCCATCGGAAGTACTATCTCATAATATCTTAAACTTTCATTTATAACTAATATAATTTAAAATAATATTATTAATTTATAACAATTAAATTTTAATAAAACAAAATTAACCAAATTAAGGCTCGGTTTCTTTGCAAACTAATTACAAGGAAAATTCCCTTTTAATTTTTCCATCGCGTAGTTAGATCCAATTTGGATTTGTCGGTACGTTTACAATGAACGCGTTTGCAGTGGGTATATTCCCCTGGACAAAAGGACATAAGTCCAAAATTTTCTATAACACCAATAGCGTTTTTATTCTAAACCTATGTCAACCCTACCACCGAATAATAGAAGGGTGTTTCTTCAAAGTAGAGTGTTTTTGGCTAATCCGTCTGGCGCAACATTTTTTTTGTTTTTTATCCTAAAAAGCACATGGAATAGGATTTGATCGCATAGAATAAGAACATGTGCCGAAGGCCGTAAAAGACTTGTAATGGTTTAAGATTTATAAAATGCAGATGAATAGCTTGGCCAGATAAATTATGACTATGGCAGAAAAAATAGATTTTGTAGGAATATTAATTAGGGTTTTGCAGTAAAATGAGATATTGATAGATTTTGAAAGAACTTTATTACTAAATCAATAAACTTTAACATCAATTATGATTCATATTATTTGTTTTTGGTTTCCCGTTTGTTTATTATTGATTCTTATTATTAGTTTTAAAGCGATAACAACAATTTCGTGTTTAACAACAAATTATGATATTACATAATTCGAATTGTTTAACAACAAATTATGATATTACATATTTGTTTGTTCTATATTATAAAAAATCTAGATATAAAAATACACTCACTGAGAGTCATAAATGCTCAAAATTAAATTCACAAAACCATAAAGATTTTGGTTACATTATCATAATCAGTCTCTTGTAACAATTATAATCAGTCTTTTTTAACAGTACGTAGAAATAAATATTACTTATTATTAGGGAAGAATCCTCAGTGTCTTCATTCCTACTCATAAGGAAGAAAAGGCAATCAATTTTAATTTGATACTTATTAATAACACAGTTTTAACCTATTATGATAGGAACTTTAATGATACGATCACATGGTACCTGTAAAATCAAAATACGATAAACTAAAATATATAGATAGATACGAATAAATATTGTCTAACTCAATGCGTGATGAGCTTTCATCACGAGGCATCCAAAAAGATTTGGTAATATCTGCCAAAACCCTTGATGAACTAGACAGCGGTGTAACCGTTTGATTTTTCTGACATCCATCGTCCAAGTTATAAAACCCAAGATGTTTCATGTGGTTGCATTGGATGGCTTGATATAGACATTTTTTATCAGTGCAACTTAATTTTCGTACAGCAATTACAGAAGAATCCAAATTCCAGACAAGCTGGTGCATTTTCATGCAACCCGGAAAGCTTTTAACACTTTGCGGGAATAGCAAATCTTTCTCTCCTACATCATAATCAGAAACAGTTTTCAGTATTACTTTCTTTAAGTTTTGCCTCACAACATTTATAAAATCATCAATATCTTTTATGTCTTGTCCTTGGGTGACAGCTCGATCTGCTGTTCTTTTCATGACAGCACCCTCTCCATCCGGTGCTCCTTTTCCGTGTCCTGATTCACTATAGTTTCGACATCCAGGAAATAGATTACTGACGTATGCACCGTTATCTGCTTTCGACTACCGCCGAAGTGGTAGGATTGTATTTCTTCATTGCACTTGACTGCATAGTTTTCACTAAAGTCCATGTGAATAACACATTCACCCATCTGAAGACTTTCTTTTATGTTTTTGAATGCTTTTTGCTGGGCAACTATATTACCGCAGTGAATGAAATATTCATTTAGTATTGATTTGAAATATTCTACACAAGTTTCAGGCTCTTGTCTTATTTTTATTTTTTCAGCAGTTCTTATTTTTCTCTCCGACTCTTGCATTATATCTTGTTTAGTTTGCCATTGCCAGTACGTTACTTCAACTGAATTATCAAATTCCTGATAAGGGATAACCTTATTCCGACATTCTTTACACTCTCGATGCAAGCAGTTTTCGTCGTATACATCGCAACAAACTAAAGAGAGTAACTCTTGAGGGGTCTTAGCTGGTATTATATTCCTTTGGTATAACGCATTGACAATCAACCCAAAATTAGTATGCAATCTGCACAAACAAGTGTCTCGTGATCGAACATCTGGTTGTTATACCCAAAAAGGTCTTAACTTACAAAATGATGAATAGCTTACGGTAAAGTTTGATGTTTTAAGAAACTTTTTATGATTTAGGAGACTGTTATTAAGGTATCTTTTCTGCTTACGGATCTTTTTTCTAACGATAAATTCTTTTTTACCAGAACAGAGACGACTGTTTTCATCGTCCTCAAAAAATTCCTTCAATTTTGGTTTTCAGTTTATTTGGCACGTTTCTTGAATTTAGTGTTGGTACGGTTTTGGTATTAGTCAATATGTTTTTTGTTTTATTTACTGTGGATGTCATCGTAGATTTTTTCTCCTCGGTAATCTTCATTCTCTGTAATTGTTTTCGATAACGTTCATTTTGTCTCTTCATGTTAATTATAATTTGTTTTAGATTAGAAATATCTTTATCTTTTTTGTAGCGTAAACGCCTTATAGGAGAAGAAACCGTGGGAGAAGATGTTGGTGGATGACGAGGAGTTGTAGTAATCGGTATATTTATGTCTGATTCTGGTAGATCATCTTTTTTGTGTGATGGTCCTGGTTTTGGTGACACCGAGTCTCTATTTATAAATGGTATTTCCAGTGGAGGCGTCTCTCGTTTATTATGTTCTAGAGCTAGCATTTCATCATTTGATAAAATACTAGGACTCAGTGGGGGGGTATTTTTAGCAAGCATAGCAGCAGTTCTTTTTTCTTGCTTTTTACGTTGGTAATACGCATTGTAATTTCTTCTCCATCTCTTTCGCTGCAGTCTTTGTTGTCTAGGGTTCATCTCACCTATCGACAGCTGTTTCTCTTCTTCTTTTCTACGAATGTAAATAAGTCTATTCTTTTCTTGCTTTTCTTTCCATAATTCTTCGTTGTTTTTTTATTCGTTCGTATCTTCTTCTTCCTGCTAGCCTCTTTTTTCTCAACCTTTATTCTCTCGTTTGCTTCTTCGGCTTAGCCATTTTGTTGATCTAAAAAAAGAGAATACTATAATAGATTAGTATAATAAGACTATTAGTATTTTATTAAGAATTTATATCTTTTATTTTGTCTGCGCAAAAAAATAGCAATGTTGTAAACCTGATATTTCGAATTGTTTTGAAATAAATGAGACAACAACTTGGTATATGTACATAATTAATATTTTGAATCAATACTACATGAATGAGGTCACTCGAGTAACCTGTCATTGCCCAGCAAAAGCGTTGAAAGACTTAAAAGAAGTTTTCAAACAGGTGAATGTCAGTTAACACATTTTTAAAAACAATGAAGATATACATTTCTACCGCTTTGGCGGTAGTCCTAAGCAGATACCATTGTATATTTTCCTACGTCAGCAATCCATTATATATTTGATATATAGGTGAAATAATATATCAAAAAAATGTTGCAATAAATTATATTTCTGATTCAACTTCCAGCAATACCCAAATAGCAAAATATTTCATCTGATTTATTCCTTACATAGTATGTAACTGACTATTATCCAAACTATTACGTTTCACTATAGCGAATCAGAACACGGAAAAGGAGCATCCGTTGGAGTGCTGTTATGAAGAGGACAGCAGATCGAGCTGTCCTTCAAGATCTCTATGTTTATAAATGTGGTTGAAGACATTCGTCTTTGAGACAGATTAGAAAAAGATATATAGATATAAGATTTTAGAATACCAGGGTATATATCGAGGATTAAAATCATTATCAGGAATAAAAACAAAGGTGGCGCTAGTTAGCCTTACCCTTCGTCTTAACAAATTACATCATAATCTCATTAGTCTGGTTTTCAAAATTCATCTGACCTAATGATTCTACTATTTTTCGGACATTTTATAATTTATCTGTCTGTTTCAAATTCATCTGGCTTTAAAAAGCCAGATGAATCCAGATTAATGAGTACCAGACTAATGAGAAATTCGTGGTAAATCCAATACTGGACTTATAATATAGAATGTATTTAATCAAAAAGGATACTTACAAGTGTAAAACAAACATACAAAACATAATCAATTAGTCACAAACTCTAATCTAAAATACAGCATTTATAACTGAAGGTAGATTAATTATGCAGCTTACCTTACAATGCCCAGATGAAACGGTTTTGTTGTAGTGTGTCACGAAAACTGGCGTGGAGACGTACTGGTCGCACGGCGGCTCGATGCCAACTGGCGCGACCAATCACGATTCGCCTCAACACTCCGGAACATTCGTTAGATCGATGAATATACCTATGAACGTTTCGCGCCATACGAATTATGAACTAAGTCTCGGACAATTTAATTTTTTTTATAATTTCGATATTAATGCTTCGATTGGGATCACACCTATTTAGTATTGAAAATAGTTCATTAAAAGATCACTACAATATATCAGATTAATAATATTGCTTTGATTAATCCCAGAAAAAAACTGAGATTCAAGAAAAGTCGACATTAGGACGCGCCAGCTTAATTAGTTTTTACTGTTTTCTGTAACCTTTTTTTATATTTGTATTACTTATTTCATATTTTATTATATAGGCCACGATGCGCAAGAACCTTTTGAATAACACCTAAAAAATATGTTTCAATTAGAAATCATTTTCATGCATTCTTTAGCCAAAAACATGTCAGAACGGCTATTCGAAGAAACACCCAGAAAGAAAGACAGACACATTACACACGAAAATAACTACATAAAAGGCACGATACTTTAGATTGGCCAAAACAATTAATTCATTTTTGGGAAATTGTATTAAATTTTTTAACAATATACCACACAATGTTGTCGAACTACCTATTTATAGGTTTAAGACGCATGTCAAAACTATCAAAATAACAATAATGTCTAAAGGGTATTATAAAATGCAAGACTATCTTGATGACGAGAATGTATGGACAGTCCAGCCTGCGCCCTGCACCAAATTGATGTGAAAGATCTGAAGTGAAAAAAGTTACAATCAAAAATTTTATTGTAACTTTTTTCACTTTTTTATGGCAGCTAGTGGTGACTGAGTTTGTTCCGGTGCTTCTTCTCAGCACTTGCCTGATTGTCTGTGTCTTGTCTCGAAGCACTCGTAGGGCCCAAAAGATAAAGAGACATGTTCGGGCCCCCTAAGGGCCAATATTACTGATTTTTAAATTTTTGACGTTCGTAAGTGGCATTTTCTGTCCTAAATTGAATAAATTATTTTTTACTTTGACTTTGACACGAATAATATGTAGGTAGGGATTTCTTTTGATTAAATAACAAGCGAAAATGTGTGTATTAACTGAGTGCCTTGAATCGGATTACGAAAAGCATCCGTAACAACTATTTGCAATTTCAACTGCCATACATCTTATTTCAATGATAGAATAATTACGGGTTCTTGAGGTTGTTCCGTCAAAACTATCAACGAGAAAATGTCGATCTGAGATTGATTAATCGAAGAATCGATTTTTGTAGCCAATAAGATCGATTTTTTAAATCGATATATAGTACTGTATCGATTCAGTGAATCGATATTTCACCCTTGAAAATCGACATTCAATTTTATTTTATTTTTCGGTATAAACGAAAAAAGTATTTACAATTAATTGAATATTCCCGTACTATAAGAGTGCTATCAGCTGCCGGTTAAAGGGTTAATTATGTTTGGATTCCTTCGCCTCTCTTTAATAAAAAAAGTTACGTTTATATATTTTTTATCATCGAATTACCCGATTTTACTGATAAGAGATCGTTAAACTATAATATGTATCTTTTTTTAATAAAATAGATTTATATTACATTATAAACAAAAACTTGAGAAAAAGATCGATTTTTCAGAAATCGATCTTATTGGCCTCAATTTTTTTGTGGATTGATTTATTAGGTCACGATTCGAATCGATTTGAAAATCGATGTTTTCGGAAAAGAATCGCTATTTTCCAGCTAAATGTCTTTACATCTTTGACATTATACTCGTACACTATAATTTGACTTTGTTTTAGTTGCGCGAATAGATTTTATTTATAGAGAATACAGTTGGTATTAGTCGTTAAGCCTAGTTAGAGGCCCTAGGGTGGCTTGATACCATCTGACAGTAAGGTTGGTGACTTGCTTTACAACACCCATCCACCAATCCGCACTGAGCCCGCGTTGTGGAGTACGGCTCGTATACCTCCTCACAGTTGAGGTGAGCCCTTTGCCCAGCAGTGAGATCTATATAGGCTGACTTTACTTTACTTACACAGCAGGCCTACTGTATGCAATTTTATTATGACACGCAGAGCGGGCGGGGCGGCACTGCATTAAGAGGCTTAGTGCCTCTGTAAGCCTCTAGGCGCGTGTTTATAAACAGATCTCGTGCTTCGAACGCTCAACTCTCATGTGGCAGAGATATTCACAGAATACAAATAGGTAGGTATGCCGTTTTAGTGTAGAACGGAAGTAATTTGGATATTTTCCCGCGTTGTGTTTTTTGCATTAAATGTATTGGGATTTAGTCAAGTAGGATGACGTCATTTTGTTGTAACTTCGGTTGTGGGAAGCGGTTGCTACTGATTCAGTCTGAAATACAGGTGTAGAAGCGGTACCCGTAGAAGTAGGTAATTGGTTAGGTACATTCGTAGATTACTAAATGTTAAGATGTTTGTTAGATTTGGGTGGTGAAGGATCTATCTCCTACTGGTCCACCCCAGGCAACGACATCACAAACTCCAGTTTGTGATGGCGGCTGAACGATCCTATCAGCGATGGTAGGCTCCGTTAGGTGCCGCCTGGTAGCTACCACCCTCCCACCGGAGCCCTGCGCCTGGCAGCTTTCTGTGTTCCGTCGGAAAGAGGGAGTGCCAGAACCAGGGTGAGCCCGTTCCGACGTCGACTGTAAACGACACGTCTGGCTTAATCTAGAGTCAAGAGCAAACCCATTTCTAATTTAAAAAAAAAATAATTTGATTCAATTGTGAGATCGTTTTATAAATGACTCTCTCACTGATCGAGAAAAAAAAATCATTTGAACAGTGAGTATCGGTCTTTTGAGGCCAGCCATCCGAATTTTAATTAGTTTTGTTTTGAGCGAATTGAGATTGTTTAATTACCGTTATAAGACTTTTGTTTGGTCTATTTACGCTTTAAAAAAAGCTTTTTTGTGTATGAAGCAATATACTATATAGTACAAATAGGGAAGTGCGCAATACACAGTTGCACTCTCTGTTCCTTCTCAAAGTACGGCGAGCGAACAGAGGTAAGACGCAGAATCATCGGCTTAACGTGCTTTTCGAGACACGGGTGTGTCCCATCCATTGTGAAATAAAAAAATAAAATTATTTTCCTTTAAATTTCCGCAAAGAGACGCGCAGGCACCAAACCGTTACGCAGTGAGTAAGTATTAGTTCAGGCAAATGCAAAATGCACCGCCCGCCTTTCGTCACTACGCTGCAATCATGCAGTACAGCTCTGCATTAGCTGTATTTAGCAACCAAGACCAACGTCCAAAAAACGCGTCGAGGTTTTTTGCATTTATTTTGTTTCATTCAGATAACTCCTCTATCCCCAAAATGGAAGGACGCGATAGAGAAGCGAATAGAAGACGAGCGCCAACTCACGATGCTGGCGATGGCGCGAGGGGCCAAACTGCACCCCGGCCAGTTCTGGGACCTGGGCGGCTCGTTCCTCTTCAGCATCTACGTCATGACTGCTTTAGGTGGGTATTTTCGATTCTAAGCACGTAGGTACTATTAATTCGAACGCCGATTCACTGGCGCAGCAAGCACGTGTAAAAATTCTTCGAGTGACTAACGTCTATTGTTCACTGTAGGTAGCTCAGATAGGAGAGCATTCGCCAATTTACTTTGCTTTATGGCATTCGCCCAAACAGCGAATGATCGTAGTCTTAGTCCCACCCTATGAATCTTTGCACATTTTCTACCAGGCGAGTCGTTTCATTTTATGCTTTGCTTCAGGATTCGGAGCTCCAGTCCCTCAAACTGCTTGGGGAAGGAGTTCTGCCCTAATATACGCTGTACTAGCTGTTCCTACTCACATTTTTCTTAGTAAGTATCACAGGGTTTGTGCTAGCGATGGGCGATAGTTCGAAAAAAATTAATCGAATGAATCAATAATCGATTGTTCCAACTATCGAATGTAGCTTTAGTAATTCGAAAAAAAAAATCGAATAATAATCGACAGTCGAATCATAATCTATACTGGGCCCTTCGATGCATTCAATCGAATTGCCGCGACTATGCGCACAGGTCAGGCAGCGACCGAATGATTAATCGACGCGACGAATGACGATTCATTCGTTAGTAGTACGGCCTGCGCACCGCGCCGCATAATCGAAGAATAATCGAATGACTGCGGTTGCTTATTGAATACATTCGATTACAGAGACCATTCGAATAATTCGATTAATTTAGTAACAATAAACCATTATGTTCTACATATATCTACCCAAATGGTTCAATGTACCGTAGCCCATTTCTGGCATTAGACTACATATTTACACACTTAAAATGTTTTCTGTTCGCCTCACTTGCATATTAGCTTTGACGCGTCCCAAATACCTACGTCAATGGGAGCAGGATTAAAAGTTTCTGCCCCAGTTCGACAAAATCGTAGATTGTGTATTGCTGCCTTCGTTACGAGGGTCTCCCAAACTCACTTGGCGACACACGCGGCCAGGCTGCAGTATCTACCCACTATGAATCTTATACATTTAAACCAGCATTCTTGATTATTTATTCATTTTTTATATATTTGTAATCTCGGAAACGGCTTTTACGATTTCACTAAAATTTAGTATGTAACCCCCCGGTTATAGGGAGTGAAAAATCGATCTAGATTAGTCTCATTGTTTGGAAAATGGCGTGTTTTCAAGTTTTCATGCGTTTTTCTTACGCATTATTGGACGCAGAATACTTACGTCGTGGCGGTGTGCATAAAACGTGGGTCTGAATAATTCTAGAAGACGTGGGTTCGAATCTTGCTTGGTGACAATTTTTTTTCCCCTTTTGTTTTTTTTAGTTTTTACCTTTTTTGTTTTTTTAAACAAGACTTACGAATTATTAATTTCGTTTTTTATTAATTAGTAGTAACCAAGCAAAACTTGGTCGCCCAGCTATAAACTTTAAGACGCGTGACGAAGGCCACAAGGCACAAGCCACGTTGCTCAGAATAAGTTTGTTTTTCCGAGTGCGTATAACCCGAATCTCTTCAAGGTGTCTGTAAAAGTAGTATAGGGCTTTTAAGATCCTGAGGTTTATAATCAGGAACGGTAAAGCTTTCCGGCGGTCATGCATCTTTTGTTTAAAATAAAGGCTACTCCTAGGCAAGCTCTCTTCATCGTAGACCTTATAAGCTAAGACGCAAAGCAAGACTGGGCTAGGATAAGGATCAAGACCTAGCCGATTACTTTAAAAAAAGTACACTTACTAACCCTGATTTTCTTTCTCAGTGGTAAATGTCAGCACCTGTGTAGTGGCGAAAATAGAAAAGCGGATCAAGAAGGTCAGGCATGATGATCGAAAACAATCTATAAACAGCAGCAAAGCTGCAATTGACACTAGAGGTAACAATTGTGATGCTTGGCTTGAACATGCTTTTTTTTGGTTTGCAAGTTAGGTATTTAAGTAAGGTAAATAGATACCTAGGTCTGGGCTGGGTTTAGGTAGTGTGCCCCACATCAACCTACCTTGATCTGTCCAAATTCCGCAACCATATATTTTCAACCTTATGTTCATCACATAGTGTTCTATATCAATTGAGATATATTGTCGGATTTGGGAAGGTTGGTGCCATTTGATGCCCAGTGGGCATTGCCCACTGCACCTAATTCCTATGTAAGTAGCAGGTAGTGGTAGTAGATATACTCGTAAGTATAGCCGGTCTTTTGACTACTGCGGTTGTTAACGCAAGAAAGTTTCTGTTATAATTTGTATGTGTTGAAATAAATAAATTATGAATTACGTTGGATATCTAGAAGATATCGCTGGAAAGATGACGTGGAGAAGAGCCTGCTTGAATTCCAAATAGACGATTGACAAGAAATTGCGCAGAATAATAGTAGCATCTTGTGGTATCGGATAGATCCACTTTGGGTCACTGAGTCAGAAAAATAAGTAAGTAAGGATTATATAAATTATTAAAACAGTCTAATATGGAATCAGGCTCTAATGCTTATGATAATAATTACTTACGAGCTGTATTCTTATAAACAAAGGGATGGTTGAGCTTACTTACTTTCTTATCATGTTTTGCTATTTTCAACAAAATTAGATCACTGCTTATAGAAAATAAAAAGCAATGCAAGTATCCAGAGGAATCGGAGAGCATTTCAGAAGCGGACTTATGCCAATGCAGCCAGGGTTTCCAATTTGAGTTTTTCTTGTAACGCAAGTAAAAGTAAAATGCAAAATATGTTTTTTTCTCTTAATTTCTTAGACAATAATCGCAAAAAATATTTTACTTGATTAAATAAGCAAATATTCAAAAATAATAACTAATAGCACTTTAAGATCGAATTGAGACACTTTTTCTAAAATGTGTACCTACGGATTTCAAATGGCTTTGGCCCTATTGGCTGACGATCCAAATGTGTTTCTCTACCATAGTCAACTAATGCATAACAAGATATGAGTTTGGACGTTATTTGAATTACGAAATTAAACTAACTATTTTAAACAAGACTTGAATTGTTTCAAACTTCGAATATAGGTAATATATATTTTTACTTTGAGATAAAAGTATTCTGTTTAAAAGTTGACAGCCCTACTAGTAATGCCAACAGAGCTGCGCTTAACGCGCCCGTTGCTGCAATGGCTGCGGTAAACATATTTCACGTATTGTTGCTTGCTCTTCGGTCGGGTTAAGGCCTTGCGATGCAATGTGTTGCAAATAAGCGCTGTAATATTAGTTTTGTTCTTCTATGTCCTATAACTTTTTCATACACAAGCCAACGCAACGCTACACTTTTACAAAATTAAATAAGCTTCTCTGCGTAATATTGGTTTTTACTTATTCATCTCTTTCACTTGCTTTTAGAGGCTACATCGCAAGATAGATCTATTTAATCTCCAAAAATCTAAAATCAGTAATATCCGAGTTTTGCGCTTTTGTTTGCGCCAAAGGGCGTGGCGCGCTACAGCCACCGGTGTGGTCGGTGACTTATCTGCGCGGAGCCTTAGTTATCTATTGAATTTTTAGCTAAATTTATTATTGGATTTAGATTCCGTCTAATGTTGTCGAAGGGAGACTTGAAAATGTCCCAAGTTACTGAATCACTGATTACAAACAGTACAGATTCCAATTTAAGTTTACTGCTTTCAATTACCTCTAAAGCAATGTCTCCGCTATGACTGTGTACCAGACTGTGAAGATTACAGAACCGCCTCAGGATAGATTTGCCCATTGACACACATAGTGGCTAGTGGATGACCCAAATCGCTGCGTTCGCTGAAAAATCTTTCCTTAAGACAGGGACGGAATGAGGAGATTTTAATAACGAGAGTGTGAATGGGCATTTTTCTGTGTGTGATATCTAATTGTTCTTCTTCTTTACGTATTGAATTAGGTAAGCACCTAGGCCCCTAAACACGATACAATCTATATACAGCTTGGCGAACGCCAACGGAATGTCAAATAATTGTATGAATAACCTAGGCTGTTTCTATAGCAAAGTCAGTTTCGTACATTTTCTTAGTGATGATAGCGAACTTTACTGTAAAACATTTTATGTTGTATAGGGGCCATGCTTAGTGACGGCGTTGACGGTCCGATTGAAGTTATCAGATTTTTTTATAAAATTCGTCTGATTCTATTTGGATCTACCCGACATCTACATTCGGGTCGTGTTACGATCTCACTCCATCTTGGCCTATTTCGTAATTTGTCATATAAAGGTATTGTGCTACATATTATGCAGTTGCCTGCAGATCTACCGTCTAACGCAATTGCTTTCGGATTGAATTAGTAGTGTATAACTAAAGTCAGGAAAGCAATGATCTAGCGTTCAAAGAAATGAAAAAATACAATTAATTAATTTATCAGTTTGTTATGGAATTGCAATTTTACTAACTAATTGCGATAGCTTTCAAGTTAGGCGGTAAGGAATTCTGATGAACATGTGGCAGCACGTCAAGTAACCCATTTGAACTGCGAAAACAGCTTTTACTACTAAGAATAGAGGCAGTCTCAAGCTCAAAGTGGGGTAATCTGATGAGTGACTGATTGTACAAAGATTCCCATTTGGTAAATCTCAAATTGTACCTACCAAAAAGTTGCGTTTGGTAAACATTTCGTTACTTCATACATTTAATCCCATTTGGTAAATTGGTAAACCTCGAATTGTAAGTACCTACCAAAAAGTTGCGTTTGGTAAACATTTCGTTACTTCATACATTTAATCCCATTTGGTAAACTATGTAACTATTGTTATTTTTGTACGGTACAATCAGTGTCAAATTAAATTGAAATTAGATATAGGTTTTTTAAAAGCTTCAAAGTATTGAGATTGAAATTAGACAAATCGAACTGTGATTTTATAAAAAAAATACGGTGATTTTACTTTATTTTGTATAGTAAAATTGTAATATTATCTTAAATTGTAAAAGAACTAAGAGTCAAAGGTAAAGTTATTTGTGCGCGCCTCTTTTTGTCTCTGTTTTTAAATATCAATGTGTTTTAAATATCAATACTTACTTATAATCCGACTATTGAACCTGTGATTAAAAATTTTAAAAAAATATATGACAATGTCAAGATTACTTTACTTTCATGTTTTCCTTTTTTACTTGACTGTACCCATTTCAACAGAAAGTTTACCAAACGGGATATAACACATATAATTACTGAAATGTTTTCGAAATGGGACTAAATGTATGAAATATAGAATGTTCACCAAACGCAACTTTTTAGTAGGTATAGTTTGAGGTTTACCAAATCGGAAGTTACACGGGAAATAACCGTCTGGGCGGTCTGGTGGCAGTTAAAGCCATCGTAATCCATCCCTGTGCGACCGCATGACCAGCACAGAATTATGCAAGGCATTAAACTAATTAAGTGCGATTATTAGGCCGATGGCTTCGAACGCTCGCTTACACAGCTCGGCTTGTTATCGTTATGCCTTAAAATTCTTTTAGGTAGTTAGTTTACGGAGCTAAGAAACATCATCATACATACCATCTATTCTATCAGAAAACGTGGATCTTAGTTCCCGCCTAGTTAGACTTTAGTTAGACTATGCCTTGCCTTGCATGTCTAGGTAATGTACATCAATTATACATATTTATTAAATAAATGTACATCATGCTTGATCATAATATAGCCGAATGTCAGATTCCTTTTTTTGTTCATCCCCAATTATAAGTCATATCCTCATCGTCAAAGTAGGTACATAATGATGGTAAGTGGGAAATAATCAGAAAGTTTATTTTCCCAAATACATACATGAATGAATGATCATCTGCGTGTCAGTGACCTATCTGTGACTATTATTGATCCCAGCCTTATAGGTCTTTACCGACCCTTTGGTCCGCTACGATGTGGCTACGATGTCCTTGCTTGCGTCCGTCATAACGATGGTTGATATATATTTTTTTTTATTTAATAGGCAGACATTTGACCGCAATCTCACCTGATGGTAATCGACGATGCGGCCGATGATGGGACATGTCTGTCTAGAAGCAGCCTATTCATTTTTTTCTCAAAAGAAACCAAATCGTATTCGCCGCAGTCATATCAAGAAACACAAACCTACCCATCCTACCAAAACGGGATTTCTGTAATAACTTATGGCAGTATCAAATTGCACTATTTGTCACCAATGCATGTTTTAGCCTGCCTTTCACAGCACGACTCGCATTGTACTGGTAAGTGAGTGATTTAACATAGCGTTGCTAATTAAGAACGATTAACACTCCTGAAACTCGCCGATAGCGCCTTAATAGCCCGGTTGTTAGGTGTTTGCAGTATGTTATGAGCTAATAACTTTGGCATTAGGCAGCAAGCCTATTAAGGCTGTTCCATTGTAGGAAACGGGTAGATACTCAAGGATTATACTACCTTAAGGTTCCAGGGCTGAAGCAATGGTCTTCTCAGATAATGTCATCTCAGGAAGTTATTCAAGTCACCTTTTACGATGTGTACGATTCTTGCCTACTTTGTCGGAAATCAACATCTTTTTTTCAAAGAAATCAGAAGGGTAGGTAAAGTCTACGAGATGCTGCCTTTTACTTATCTATTACCTAATTTAGCCAAGTACCTACTCGATCGATAAAGACTCTAACTACATCCTTCCGTAAGGATTGAACACATTCGGACCCCTTGGGCCTTGAAAGTCTGACTCTGTCACGGGTCAACTAAGAACAAACCCAACTACACATATTGAAACCGCACCTATATTAATAAGCTCCATTAAATTTTATTAAGCTGGGAATATTACGTATTAGTAGTAAAATGCACTTGTTTGTTATTAAAAAAAAGTGCAGACTCGCAACGAAATTTTCAGCAATTAAAGTGCCCATCGATAGTCGAATGTTTTATGTTAATAACATGTGTTTGACGGGGGCAAACAAACAAGCATTAACTAATTAAGTGACGTTGCAAACGAGGAGAGTAGAACGATCATGCGTAGGTACGTTTTTGCTACCTACGCGGGAAGATACACAGGCCTGGTACGATTTACGAGTGGGACACAGCTACATACCTAGAGTAGTAAATACAAACATGAGTATGTTCTACTGGTAGAGAGTGCTATTAGCAGTGGGTCCGCCATTAGTACAAGTTTTTAATATGTGAAAAGGCATGAAGCCAACGAATTCGAATCCCAATCTGATTTTTAAATCTTCTAATTACGGGTGAACGCGATTTGCGTTTTCAGTGCTACGACGCGTAACCACTTTAATTGGTGTCTTTTGTTTGTAAGACTTCTGTTTGCCCTGAATGCAAACAGTGCAATGGGATTGAGATAGATTCAAGCCTTTGATAAACTACACCTGAGGATAGATAGAGCATGCTAAGCCTAAAACATATCACAAGTTTCAACTGACAATTATCGAATCCTATTAATTAGAACAAGATACCTATTTCTAGTAGTTGTTACCTGCGACTTTCGTCGGCGGCGTAGGCTCGAGTATAGAAAAAGATTTTAGCCTCTCTGCGGGCAGTGCAAAGGTGTGACTTGAATGAAAAAGCACGCAGTGTAGATTCACAGGTTTTATATACTTGAATACGTATAATAGGTAAACCAAGCTTATTCACTTTTATAGAAATACAATCAATCGGCCATGCCGAGTCGTAGAGAGAGAAAGCACAATTTAGACTATCAGAAAATATGTGTCAGCCAATCATAGTCATTTCCGGCCGGATCATTTTAACATTTATCGATTGGGCAAGTGGCTATCCGCCACAGATTCATACACTGTACCTATACTGTCATCGCCCATCTCCGCCCCGTAATCATGAACATGGTGATGAGAAGAACCCGTATCTCTAAATGTACCTACGTTTAAGATTAAACAAAGTAAGAGACTTTGGGGTGGTGAAGAATCCTACCTGCTACTGGCAACGACATCAAAATCTCCAGAAACTGTGTGGTGGCGGCTGAACGATCCATCAGCGGTGGTAGGCTCCGTTAGGTGCCGCCTGGTAGCTACCACACCCTCCCACCGGAGCCCGGCGCCAAGAAGCTTGCTGTATTCCGTAGGTGAATGCACAAAGTACTTTTGTATAGGGTGAATGTGAGTGCCAGAACTTTCTGGGTGAGCTGGCTCCACCGTCGACTTTTTTTACGCCACGTCTGGCTTAGTCTAGAGTCAAGATTAAATCAATTTCAAATAAAAAAGTTGAGGTTGAGCCCTAGTCTATTCATAGACAACGGTATGCGAATCAAAATAAATTCAGCAGATTTGAAATCCTTGGGAACATACATGCAGACACAAACACAGAACAATACACAACTTACAGAATTTGACTTTCTACAATTTTATTATTGTATTGTATAGATTATGTTTAAGATTAATATCACTTTTAATTTGAAATTTCAGGAAGTCCGGACTGCAGCAGAAGTTCTGAGAAGAGCAAAGCTTTTATCTTGCGTCGGAAATTACGCGTAAGCACAAAACTATATACCTACCCACTATCTCGGTATTATGAGAAGATACGTAGAAGAATAATGACCGTCGGTGCCGTAGTGGCTAGCGGGTTGCCTCTCATGCGGGAGGTACGGCCGGGTTCGATCCGCCATGTACCAACTAACTTTTCAGAGTTATGTACATTAGTTGATTCACTAACCGAAGCTCTTACGGCGAGGGAAAACATCGTGAGGAAACCTGCACATTCAGGCAACTTAATGTGTAATCATGATCCAGACTGGTCAGGTTCCCCTGCTAACAGGGTCACGGAGGTCGGATGGCAGTCGCTCCACTGTAATTACCCAGGGTCTGCTTTGGACCACGATATGACAGTATCTTGGTCCAAAGCAGACCCTGGGCCCTCGTGTGCGAGTGCAAATCCGGGAGAACGCTAGGATGATGATGACGTAGAAGAATAAGGTAAGGTTACTCTAATGGCAGAAGGCAAGGCACACTGGGTAAAGTTCGAAAGAACAGATAGCTGTTCGAGCAAAAAAATGTTGAAGACCATTTGAATCAAAAGCGTAAGGCATCCAACGGCAAGATTGACAGACTTTTAATAGATCGCAGGATCGTACTAGATGCAGGCCGCTTGTAACAGGTCACTTTGTAAATCTGTGGGGGAGGTTTATGTTGATGATGGTGATGTCCAATATCTTATTCTTCGTATTTCTCACTAGCAGTTCCCCGCGACTTCGTCCGCGCTGAAGTCGGATTTTCCATGCAAACTTTCATTCCCCATTTCACCCCCCTGATGATGTTATATCACGACAAAAATAGTCGTAGCCTATGTCTCCCAGGATCTCAAACTATCTCTGTAGGTAGGTACCATCCAGTAGTTTCGGAGCCTATTCAATACGAACAAACAATCAAAGCTTTCCTCTTCATAATATTAGTGTAGATGTAGATAACAACTCCTGTCTTTCAAATACTTCTCCTAAAGTTGTGTAACTATAGTCCGACACGTTCTTACGCGTCCTTCCTGCGGTTGCCAGAGGTGCGGGCGAGGCACACTAGACGTCAGCGGGTGACTGGTGACATTGCGGGGAAGAGGATTCCATTCGAAAATACTTGAGGGTTGCACACGAACTTGTCAGACTATAAGTATTCGGGCCAATAAGTGTTGGGTTTATCTTATGTCTTGAAATAACTCAGACACAGCTCCGAAGTCAGGAAGTTGGTGGTGCAAATCCCCCTGTGCCTCGGAAAGTACGTTAAGCCGTTGGTCCTGCGCCTGATCTCTCTACGGTCATGTCGAACTGCCGTCTCACCGAATTATGAGAGTGAAGAAACAGAGAGTGCACCTGTGTATTGCGCACACACTTGTGCACTATAATATCTCCCGCGCAGCCGGAATATCTGTTGAGATTAGCCACTGTAGTCGAAATTCGGCTACTAGGAGGACATTATTATTATAAGTAAGTTCTTCATCTTCCAGAAACTGCTTAAAATCGTCTACTTCGGGCGGTGCATCCCGGCCGCGGCGGTGGCATACTACGCGAGCGGCGCCGTAGCATTCGGGGCAATGCGCGGACGCAAGCCGCTGGAGACCGTATTGTTTCCTCTGGAGTTTACCACCACGGGGGGATTGGAGCATGTTAGTTTTTGCATCATGATTAATACGGACCAGGAGTTCAAGTCTGCTAAATTTATTGACCTCCATAATACAAGTACGCTGGACTAAAGAAATGACAGATAATTTTTGTGCAAAATCAAAGCGCCCTCACCGAGAGTCGGTCGCCCGGCCCGGCGAACCTTGATCCCTATTACAGTTCATGTTAGTGATGGGTCGCGTGTCGATGAACTTAACTTTTTTAACCGTCTTCCAAAAAGGAGGAGGTTCTCAATTCTACTGTATGTTTTTTTTATTAACCGACTTCAAAAAAGGAGGAGTTTAACAATTCGACTGTATACTGTAAAGATCGCTGAACAGCTTTTGTTTTATTTGGTTTTGTCCTACAGTTAATTTTTAATTCTCTTGGGTATACAATCGTGAGTGCATGTATGCCGCGCTCCGTTCTATTCAATAGAGAATGTACTAATACTTAAGTATGAAAAAGCAATAACACTCATAATTTATCACTTAATTATGCCACACATGAAAACTGATGCTAATAAAATCTAATCTTAAATAAAACAAAACCTGGTGTCCCCAGAAATATTTTATAAATTTGAGTGAAATAAAAACAATTTCATGCAACTTTTTAACATTCAGCTTAGCACCTAAAACTTAAATAATAATAAATCATGTACACTCGTTTCCATTATCGACATTTGTTTATCGATATTTTTCCGCACTAGTCGATATCTTCCGAACGAAGTAACTTTTGCAGGACGTAAACGTAAAGTCTGCTTGAGATAATTTCTTGTAAATGTTAAGAATTGTTATAATTCCGACGGAATATAATTGTAATGGCATATATCTACCTTACCTTAATAAATGGCTTTTTTAGAAGCCTCCAATTCAATTCTAATGTAACGGTGACGCCACTACAATGTTGTGTCGTAAGAATAACTGTCAATTTCATAGGGATCAAGGTTCGCCGGGCCGAGTATAAGTTTATGTCAACTCTCATTAGTTCCGTAGACGGTCACCACACGCGCACTACAGCCGTCAGCGCCAAAATGGCGATAATCAAATAGCTTCATTTTTAGGTTGACAGTATGCAATCCAGCGTACTTGTATTATAAATGTCAGTGGCTAAATTACATTAGCGAAATTGAAAGAGATTCGTAGTTGATTATCATGACTTTGACAGTTCTAGTATGGGCCAAATGTCAAAATCAAGAAATTCAATTACGATTCAGTTACAATTTTGCTTGTGTAATTAAGCAAACTTGGCCCCCTGGAGATTGATACTTCTCGTATGAGCCAAATGTCAAAATCAAGCTAGGTATTCAGTCATGTTAAAATTTCGTTGCCGAAATTTAGCAGACTTAAGGCCCTGCAGAATTAACGCCTACGTCGATTTCTTTCAATTTGCCATAGTTATAGCTTTCAGAAAAGCAATTATATCTTTAAAACTTACGTCATGAAAGCTCTTAAAGCAATGAGAAAACAACAATTTTTACGTCATAGTTTTGGAATTTCAATCCTAATCCCGAGTCCCGACAAATTAAATTAGACGGTAGGCCTTCAGGCGTCCGCCTATTCTCATAACAATAAACACAGGCAAATTACAGTACCAAGTGGTAAAGATGACATTGACATTAATAATTTTATGTCATTATATAAAAAATATTTTTGGTTTGGTTTTTTTATGTGTTTGTGTGTGACGGCACACACGCGGTCCCGTATTAGGTACACGACAAATTGGCGAAGTTTTTTAACTTATTTATACAGGGGTCCACAAAATTAAGGATAATCCTATAACTGCAAGGTCACAGTATGGTCTACTACATGCCAAAGATTTTTCAAGTAAAAGTGGTACCAGGGGCCCAATTCGCACGCCTTCGATATTATGTCACATACGATATTTATCGAAAAAACATGGCGGATATCACAAAATTTAAATGTTACGTATTCTCGAAGTATGAAAATGTCAAAAATTTTATCACATTTTGTGATATCCGCCATGTTATTTCGACAAATATCGTATGTGATATAATATCAAAGGCGCGGGAATCGGGCCCCAGTTTCGAGATATTATTTTTTTACTATTATGTATCATTACTTAAAAAGTTTTGGCATGTAGTACGAGTAGATCGTACGATGCGGTTTAGTATTATTATTTATTTTTTGGACACCGTGTATATTTGTTCCCGTAATTTGCCCAGATCCTTTTGATTTTAATTATTCGTCTATCGTTAATTCGTCAAAATTGTTCCTTTCAGATAAAAATCTACGTGAAAGTTTTATACGGTTTCTATGTAGAGGGCGCTATGGCTCTCCTGGCGTGCGCACTGGCAACTCTGCGCTCGCACAGCAGCGCAACTATCAACTTTATGTCCGAGAAATACAGGCTATTCTCAATTAACAAAGAGTAGGGTTAATTGCAAACAATTACTTAGTCTCCATTAACAATTTAGGTATATCGAGCAAATGAGACTTCTTTCTTGAAAAGTTATATAGGACCACCTGAGAGCTGAGAATGGGCATGGATAAGAGGAGATGGGAAAGAGATAGCGCTGTACGAATTTATTATACAGGTTACTATAATGAAAAAAGTACGAGACTATGGAGGCAGTTTAGTAGCGTCTTTAAAACACAGGATGTTTTTTTTTTGCATTCAAAGTCGTTTCTGAATCACTTCTTTAAATTCAGCTCATACTTTTTAACACCCTGTATTTCTATGCCTTTTTATATCAAAATTATTCTATGCTTGTACTGTAAATGGCTGGGCTGTAGACTTTTAGATTAAGTCCCATTGATAAATATGTATAAATAAATATATTAAATAATAAAATCCTCATACATAGATTATGTAATGTATTGTTTTAATTTCCTACAAACTAGTCAACGGCTATGTACAGCTTTCTTTGATTATTTATGTTTAGCAACATATTACAATTTGGTATTGTAAAGAGCATTTTGTGTTGTTCTAGATTTCTCTAACAAATCCATAGATAAGAAACATCTTTTAAAATACCTTTAAATATTAGTCGAAAGAGAAACAAAAATAATTTGTGGTTTAGCTATAAATGTATCACAGAGTATACCTACATGTAATTAAGGTTAAGCAATCGAAATCATAAAATAAAAATACCCAAATAAAAAGACATTCAAATAGAAACATTGAATAAGACCTAAAAATTGGAATTATCTAGTCTTCACAAGCACCCTCACAGAATGACAGTCCATGAAACATGGTAACGAATACCAACCTTATTTGTATGACACATTGCTTGCTCAATGCACTGCCGAAAGCACAGGTGTTACCAATCATTAACTTAAATTCCACTTTATGAAAGTAGTTTTATGGTTCTTATCGCATGCAATATCTAAAATTGTCTATGGATACCTATCTATTAGTTTATGTTTCTCAATGAGAAACCCTCAGTGGGCTCGATTCCAATGTGCCCTAAGACTAATTTTTATGTAGTATATTTATTATCTGTATTTATTCTGTGCTAAACAAACGAAAAGAGATTAAGTGATGCGTTTTCTTACGTATGACTACAAGGTTTTGCGTGTTTTAGTCGTTTATCATTGAGTAAAATCCCTACTTAATTGTCTATAGATTCTGTAATTTCCTTAGAAACTGGCAGCTGTTTAATCTGACGTTTATAAAAACGTTTGGTCACTTTTAGTTTGTTTAGCATAGAAAGGAATAGACTGAACTCAAAACTAGTCTTCGACAGGGCACATTTTAATTGAGCCCAATATGTCGCTTTTGACATTTCCACAGATTACCTAATAGTACTTACAGGACAGGTCACCCCGCAGTCATTCAAATGAATAGCAACTCTTACTACGGCACAATAAAGTACATTAATAACTACTGCTATTAGTAGACTCTCTACGACTGAAAGAGAATCAATCGTCGAGACTCTGCAGAAGAATGGCAGTCCCGCTGAATTGGACCGACCCGTCGAGCTCGCCACATGTACTTGTACATTGACTCTTAAACTGCGGCATAAGACAGGCTTAAAATATCCTTTCTTTATGAATTATGACAGACAACGAAAAGTATGTCAGTCAATTAATTGATATGCCTACTGTCAACGGTGGTGTCATTTGACAAATGTATGTAGCTTGCGCTGCAATGACGGCAGGCGATTTTGTATGTGATACACAAACGCGACGTTGCCCCTCTGTGCACAGAGTTTAGTTAATTTTCTACACAAGATGCAAGCAACCGTCGAATGACGACGGCATGCGTCAACGTGCGGTTAGTCTCATGCTTTCATCCGTTTCGTGAACTGTCAGACTATTTCATAAACTAAAAGTTACACTCAAAACTAACACCTATCCCTTGCTCCTCTTGGGTTCTTTCAGGTCGTCGTCCGGCGCCTCAGGAGTTCCTTCGATGGGCTTCTTGTCTCTGATCGCCTCTTTGACAGCATCCACGAGGTCTTGAGGTTCAGACACAGATATTTTCTTACCTGAAAATATTCCGTTTCTCTACATAGCCGTCTGTTATGTTTGCATAGGTTTAAATACACTGAAAAACTACATATCTATCTACTCCTGCTATTTTCAAACATCCATAATAGCGAAATCGTAGAAATCTATCCGCTTATTTTTACCTTCAATAATCTATCTATTGACTGGTCAGAAATAACTATATTTCTACGGTAAAATAAATCAAATACCTACTCAGGTTTAGTCAAATCAACTACCTGATAAAAGTATCTACGTTTCAATTATTTTTACTTGCGCTATCTACATCTACGTTCTTGAAAGTATATCCGAAAAGAACCGACTCACAAATCTCTTAGCTTCTCTCATCATTACATTGTCTCACCTAAACGAATGAAAAACCATTATTAGAGCCTACGCTCACTGTGCGACCGCGGCCACAACGTTTACTTAACGACAGACGATCCTTTTCTGGTCGTGGCCTTTTCTGTTGGGCTAGCATGAGCCAAACAACATATCATTATCGCGGGCTTTTATTGTATTTTGACAGCGTTATATCATTTGTCTACCGCTGCTAACATGTCATGCCTGGTTTCAAGTACACAGGGCGTTAGTTAAAACAGTCTGGTTATCAATCAACTTTTACTATGGGGAAATGATTGAAAACCAATACCCTTTTTTTCCTTTAATTATATTGATCAGTGAAATGAAATATATATTGATGTGTTTCGAAAAAAATCGTGGTCTGGTTGAAAGTTTGTGATCATAACTCATATATGGCGCAGTAAAAATTATTATGATTACAGGATGATAAAATACGTCTCAGAAACAATCGGTTATAAAAATCCAGAACAGACACAAAATTGAAACTAAAATTTGGACCTTATTGTATACCGACAAGTCACAATTTACCGTGGCAGTCGATAAATAAACATTTAAAAATCCGTACGCCTAAAAAACTGCATGAAAAAGAACGCGCCAACGAAAGTTACTTTTTGAGAACTTTGGAATAGTAAAGGATGATAGCATGATGGTGTAAGGGAATCCAAACAGGATAAAAATAAAACAAAAAATAGATTTAAATTTCGTATATTCATTAATTTATGTATTTACAATATTAAAGTATGACCATCATACTATATCCTTGCTATGCTACGCACACTGACACACTGACGTCTCTCATTGCGTGTTTTAAGTGTAAATAATAACAATATTTACATAAAAACAATATATCTACAAAATAATCTACAAAATCATTTAGAACATTCTTCACGGTTTTATACTTTCTGTGCTGTTATTTATTGCATTTATTTTCTTTGGAAATAGAAGAATGTAAACTACCCTCATAAATGTCAAGTCAACACAAACTGATTGATGTTGGTAAATCATGGATTAGGCAAGCATATTACACTCGCACACAAAGGACATCTTTGCTATTAAGTGTCACACTCATATATCTCCCTTTTAAATAAGTTTTTATGGGTAATAAACATAATGATGATTGCCACTTAACTTTTAAAACCCCTAATTTAACCATTTTAATAAATTAATTCAACGCTAACTTCATATAAGTTGTCGTGAGTGATGACTTTAACATTCACCCATTCATTCTCTACGCAACCATAAATTCTTGAACCATAGACTACTAAGTGTCAACATTACTATTTCTCATTCATTCAAGCGTCATACAACTCGGGATTCTTTTCCCTCTGTCTTTTCAAAGCCTGCTCATACCCCAAAGGCTTGTCTGGCTCTCTGATCTCCCTACTCTCCCACTCTCTCAAACGGTCATTCACAATATTCCTCTGAGTAGGATCTTGGGTCATAGTCATAAAGCAAATGATCACAGACATAAAAAAACCGAAAAGAAAAGTCGGTTTATTTTTGTTGTACGTTTCTACCATATTCTCTAGAAACGTCCACGATTTGCTTTTCTCTCTTTCTGTTTCCTCCGCGTCTCTGTTCAGCGGATGTACCTTTTGGCTATCGTGCGTACTTGTACTACTTTTTGATTTGTCTGCAAAACAAATTTAGTTTTATCTACGAATTTTGGGGATGTTATTTTGTTACAAAGCGATTTCGAAGAGTTATACAAAGATTTTTTTTATTGAAACTAATCATTTAGGTCCCTCAATGATTATGACAGCAAAATCACTATACATTTAGCAGTTTTGTGTATTTAACTTTATTAACGCACTCATTTCACACTATTTGATTGTAAAGCTCCTATTAACAAAACAATGTCAAAACAGGTTGCGAGAACACCAGCATTTTGAATACATTTTGTTGAGAGATCTTGTTACGCAATGTAGCTTAAGGGGCTAACAGATTAACGGATGACATGCGGTAAAATGGCCAGCAAATTAGACTATACATTTTTGCTGCAAAATCACCTCTGTGACAACAGCATAAGAAGCCAGTGTTTATCTCGACGTGATGTCGTCTGTGCAATAACAATAATCGATTTAGATCACTAAGTTTTAGACAGCCGGTAAAACAAAATATGTCAAATAGCAGTTCCCCGCGACTTCGCGCGCGCCAAATGTCGGATTTTCCGTACAAACTTTCATCCTCCATTTCACCCCCCTGATGATTTTATATCGCGACAAAATGTAGCCTATTTCCAGGGTCTCAAATTATATCTGTACAAAATTTTATTTGAATCGGTCTAGCAGTTTCAGAGCCTATTCAATACAAACAAACAATCAAATCTTTCATCTTTATAATATTAGTGTAGATAATGCTAAACCGGCTGATAAAAAGTAAACATGGATCTCAATATTAGCCGACAACAGAGGAATGAATGACACATTTGTGACATACCCTAATAGAGAAGCGCTTTTCTAATTGGCTAGTTAATAGCTTAGTCCTGTCTTACTAAGTTTTTGGAATAACGGGGATTGTGTTGGTGAACACCAGGCTTATATTTTTTTAACAGACAAGAGGTTTTAATATTTGTAATGATGACAACATTTTTAGACGGTTAGTTAACCTGTTAAATATCTTTCTATTTCTTTCAGTATTGCGCGAAGAGCTGATGGCCACTGGGGCAGAAAGATTCTTGATTGGAGAACATTTGATCGAAAGCGTAGCGTAGGGCGTCCACCGGCAAGATGGACAGACGACCTAATAAAGGTAGCGGGAACGCACTGGATGCAGGTCGCTTGTAACAGATCACTTTGGAAATCTATGGGGGATGCCTATATTCAGCAGCGGACGTCGCACATAAGGGTAATATGCTGATCTAGCCGGTCAAAAATCAATTTTTATAAAGTTGGCGCAGGTAAAAAAAAACTGGTTCTTGTTGTTCTCGAATGACTAGAGAACAATAGACAACTCGTCCCGGTCTCTTATCAGATGTACCCGCGCGCTTGTTTTGTCGGAAGTTAGTTATCGCTTGAACTGCACGTATCTTATGCGTTTTCTAAGTGTGATAGTATCTGACAAATAGTTGAATATTTTCGTGAATAAGTAACTTTTTCAAAATATTGTTATGGATATGGATCAAGGAGGTAAGAATGCTTATTGTACTAATGTGATACTGTATTATTATTTGATAGGCTATTCTTATTTGACGTTTGAAATATAGTTTAAAATTATTAAAAAATTTAACCAAATTTTAAGTTTAAAAAGGTTTTTGTTGCATTTCCGGTTTTTTCCCGGTTGTAATGTTAATTGATTATGACAGGGTATAGTTTATATATTATGTTTGTGGCCTAATTAGCCGTTTATACCCGCCCCCTTTTTTGTCAGAGGTGACAAACCAAGACAGTAAAAAAAGTATTAAAATTTTATTTGAAATTAACACTATGTTCACTTGGTAATTATTTGGTTTCAGGGTCGCCTGGTCACTCAGGTGTTAGAGTAGTGACCCGTAAATCACTTTTCGACAAAATGAAGGAGCAAAATTTACCTAATTTTGAAGAAAAATTAAATTACTTGGAAAATTGGATTTTGTCCAGCGAAACCTATTCTGAAGATGAATTGAAGACGTTGAAGCACAAGTTTTCGCATATTAAGTCGGAATTAAACAACAATGGAAAAAAGCTGATAAAACGGAAGATAGATTTCTGCATAATAATGACGAATGGGTAAAAAAAACTTTTGAAATACCGAGAGCGCAGCCTAAAAGTTCGGGTCGACCAACAAAACCATTTCATGAGCTCAGCGAAAGAAGTAAGAGAAGAAAAACAGAAACCTTACTATACGTTACGTATTACAGCGGATAATGATGTGTTGCTACATGCTGCACAAACGAAATTACAAACATCTGGATAAAAAGATGCTTCAAGTATACTTAAGCAAATCATTAAGTCTCCGACGAGAGCTACAAAGTTAAAAAAAAGCATATAAAACAATACAAAATGTCAAAGAAAAACAGCTAACACCTTTATCGGCTCTTTCTCTGTTCGTGGAAGCTGACCTCACTCGGCGACAATATGAAATAATAAGAAGTGCCAGTAAAAAGTTGTATCCCAGTTACAGCGTTCTACAAAAAGCAAAAAGTGAATGCTATCCGCCCAAAGAGTCATTCGAAGTGACTGAGACATGCACACAAGTAAATCTTCAAGATTTATTAAACCATACCGCAACAAGATTACTGACGTATTTAAAGGATGTTTTACATGATCTAACACCAGATGAATCTGACTCATTAGAGCTGCTTTGTAAGTGGGGCTGTGATCGTTCACAGCAAGCGCAATTCAAACAAAAGATGGAAAATGACGCGACAGATAGTAACATTTTCCAAAATAGCTTTGTACCCCTTCGTTTGGTATGTGCTACTGTGGACCAGAGCCATTACTGGCCATACCGCAGGCCCAAACAAAGACATGGCTGCGTGCAGAAACTGAAGCAACACACCTAGCAGAGTGGAGAAACGGTGAAGGTTGTAGGCAAACAAAGGACGCAATCCCAGAATTCTCAAAAAGGTTCGCCCGCAACCTCACCCGACTAACAAGAGACAAGCTGCGCATAGCCGTAGGAACCATAACTGGCCACTGTCTTCTAAACAAACACCTATTCAACATAGGTGTCACAGACAGCCCCTTGTGCAGAGGATGCATGGAGGCAGAAGAAACACCGCAACACGTACTCATGGAGTGCGCCGGCGTGGCGGAGCAACGGGCAGACATTCTCAAATCCCCGGCAACATTTCCGGAGGCCTGTAGTAACCTGGGCAGGTTGCTAGCCTTTTGGGAAAACCTGAAGTGGTTAGAATAAAAGAGTAAAGGGACACACGCACAAAGGCCCAATCAAGAGGCTAAGTGCGGAAAACACCCCAGCCAAACTAACTAACTAACTAACTTGGTATGTGCTAAGAAAACAGTATGGCAAAATCCAACCCCATCCTCACCTCGATATTGTCGACCAATCAGAATCAGATTCGTTAAAGAAACAGTGGATATAACCAATGAAGAAATTGAGTATGTAGAAAAAGCTATTAACGCCCTACAAAAAACAACATTTTTACTGGAGGAAAAATCATATTCAGTAAAACATACTTTGATATTTACAATGGTGGACGCAAAAGTGTGTAATGCCGCCACACAGACCACATCAACAATAAGGTGCTACATTTGTGGAGCAACATCGAAAGAATTTAACAATTTAACAATCAAAAGAGATGTTGATGTAGACGCACTTTCATTCGGATTATCCACTTTGCACGCCAGAATCCGTCTGTTTGAGAGCATCTTGCACCTCTCATACAAACTCACTGTTAAGAAGTGGCAGTTAAGGTCTGACACTGACAAATATATTGTTAAGGAGAGAAAAAAAAACATTCAAGAGAAATTTAGACGTGAAACCGGTCTAATAGTGGATGTACCGAAAGCGGGGTTTGGAAATACCAATGATGGTAACACAAGTCGAAGATTTTTTCCAATCCTGAATTAGCTGCGGAAATAACTGGAGTTGATTATAATTTCATTTACCGACCCAAAGTCATCCTTGAAGTCATAACAAGTGGTCACAAAGTCCACTTGGACAAGTTTGCAGATTATTGCATAGACACTGCAAAACTTTATATAAGCTTGTATCCGTGGCATCCTATGACACCAACCATGTCCTGGTGCATGGCGCCACTGTCATAGACAAGGCATTATTGCCAATTGGGTTGCTCTCGGAAGAAGCCGCTGAGGCACGGAATAAACATTTTCGCCTGTACAGGCAAAATTTCGCTAGAAAATCTTCAAGGGTCAAGTGTAACACAGACATCATAAATAGACTTTTACTCATTTCTGACACTCTGATTACTGGAATGAGACCTACCCCCAAAAAAAGAACGTTACCATTCACGAAAGAAGCAATTGCTCTGATGATTCCTGCTATAACTGACTCTGAAAAAGACTCTGATTCAGATTTGGAGGAGGTTGCTGAAGGCACTGAAAGTGATGAGGATGATGAAGAGCCATGGAACTCATCATCGTCATAGTTAAATAAATTGTATATTTTTTTAAGACATTAATAAATATCAAAGTTAGAAATTGCTCAAATATATTTTTACTATATTATTTCCCAATATTTTAGGTTATTATTATTTATTTACTTTTGAAAGGGGCTTATATTTAACCAAGGCAACTCCCTGGAGTAAAAAAACTAAACAAATTATTTTGACCGGCTAGATCAGCAAAATACCCCTTTGTGCGTCGTGGAGCTGATTATGATTTTTCAGTATTGGAATCAGCGATTTGTCAGCGTTTTCGCAACCTATACAACCCTAATTTGTTCGTCATGTACGTATATCTATAACTTCATCGTTTCTTACCATCTCTATCGTACGCAACGCCGTGGATCTGCCCCGGTGTGTCTTCCTCTAGCTCAGCGTACGCGTATACTAGGGCTTTTTGCTTTTCGCTCAACGATTTTGGTACCTATGGGCAAAGAATTAAGGTTGTCATTCATTGTACGTAGCAGGGATTTTTCACTACTTAGCCCGCGCAAATGATGATTTCTGATAAAGAATGATTTCTGGGATAACAAGTCTTGCATCCCCCTTTTGACATCCTTAAATTATAGTCAATTTATCGATCTTTATTCAGACAACATGGCCAATTTTGTTAGTAACTAATCCTATGTTAGTTTTGCCTTTGTAAAATAAAGATTTGGTATGTTGAACCACAGCCCAGACGAGAGGATTATTTCTTGAATAAATTTTCCTCCAACCGCCCCTCCCCTTAAAGGATGACTACTGGGATAACAACTCTTTCATCCCTTCTTGTTACCCCCTTTGAGGGAGTATTTCTGGGATGAAAACAATCATATTGACGACCGTATTGGTGTCACTACACCAAGACGGTCGTCAATATTTTCCCGCTCCGGACTACAAAACCAGAGGTTGCGGGTTCGAATCCCGCAAGGGGCAAATGTTTGTGTGATGAGCACGAGCATTTGTACCTAAGTCATGGATGTATAAACATATATAACTATGTCTATTCGTTATCCTAGTCGCCATAGCACAAGCTCACGCTTAGTTTGGGGCTAGGTAATTGGTGTGTTTGTTGAAACAATTTATTTTATTATTATTATATTTCCTGGGACTCGAAACTATTTCTATACCAAATTTCATCTAAATCAGCGGTTTAAGCGTGCAGAGGATGACAGACACATTTTCGCATTCATAACATTAGTATGGATGGATTGAAACAATTGTGTAACCGCTTAGCACGTATAACAAAGTGGGCGAGTACTTTAGCATGTCAAGTCTGACATAGGGGCTATTTTTCAACGATAGATGACTACATATGTAGTTACATATAGCCCCTATTACATCCGCATAAGGTGCCTTACTGTTACGCTTGATGCGTACATAAATAGGAAGATCTTACCTGAATTTTGATGTGTACATAGTGGTCACCATAGCCATGCTGGCTGACTCTCTTCATGCCTTTGCGGGACAAGCGAATGGTACTATGGGAGGATGTACCAGGCATTATCTGAAAAAGAAATTTAATTGATTACTTGTTGAACTTTATGATCAATATGTGTACACAAGGCCGCACGCCATCTACCCCACTTTGACCTTGAGAGCACCTCTATTCCCTACGTAATAAAAGCTGTTTCCGTAGCTCACATGGGTAAACTGACGTGCTGCCGACTGTACCTTTATACAGTAGTCAATTTGATACATACTTGAAGAGTGTGGTCTTCATATAAGCCTTGTATTCTCACAGTGCCGCCTAGTAATGCTTGAGACACAGATATCTGAAATAAAAAGTATAGGTCAATGCCTTACACAAGCCAATAGTGCACAAATATGAACGCAATACACAGGCCCACTCTCTCTTAACAATGGCTTAACACGCACAAGGCCATTAACGCTTTGCGTGTGCAGTACAACAACGCGTTTAAGGTGCTGTAGGAGATGACCCGGCACTGCAGTGCATCGGGTATGTTCGCCGAAGCTCATACTGATGGTTAGCTCAACAAGAAAGCATGCTCTCCTTCGGAGAGCAGCTATTTTGTTAGTTTAGTAGACAGACATTTGATCGCAATCTCGTGCGGTCGAGGAAGTGACATGTCTGTCTAGAAGCAGCCTATTCACTCTTTTCTTAAAGCTAACTCCCACGGACACGGCTTGATGCTAAGCCGTATCCGTGGGAGTGGCAAGAACATTCTGTGCGTTAAGCCTGGGCGTATGGACTGTCCATACATGAAGCAGTATTCTGCTGCATATTTTGCCAAAATAGTCACAGGTAACAAAGTTACAGGTAAAAGTAGGTCTACATCATTATTGTTTTCAGTCTTTTTAGTATTTATGTGATCTGACTGTATACATCATTATTTCTACATATCTTCCATATCATTATTGGCATGCATTGACGCACTTGGTGTGCTGGCCTGTATAAAACAATATGTAAATAAATAAAAATAGCAGCATTCAGCACACTGTTTTTTTTTTACCAAATCCTGAGTTTGACTTCCAGGTCAAAAGTAACTGGGTTTTTCTGTCTTGAATATCGTATTAAAGACTGCTCAACAAAAATCTCAACTCAAAGTTGTTAATTTACAAAAATATATAATTTAAGCAATTTCTTTGCAAGTATTTACAAAAGTAAATTTTGCACACAAAAATTGATCGGCCGGTGAGACTTGAACCCTTCGCTATCCGGGCGCATGCTCTTCCAACTGAGCTACGGAAGAGGTTAGTCAATGGTAAATTTTTTAAGTGCTTGCTGCGCCAGTGAGCCGGCGTTCGACTCATTTGGACAGAGAATTTGCCCGGATAGCGACTGGTCGTGGATTCAAGTCCCCCATCGGATGACACGGTCGATCGAGATTTGTCACCAAATTTTACTTTCGTAAAAACTGTTTTTAAAAAATCTTGAAATTATAAAATAATCACAGTTGTTAATTAAAAAAGATAAACTCACCGAGCAATCAGTGTGCACATCGGGGCCATCCCGCTTGAAGTAGGCGGAGCTCTCGACCTTGAAGGTGACGAAGAGCTCGTTGCGGCCGACCGACATTCGCACCGTCTGGCCGTCCTCCACGCCCGCCGGCACCGGGACCGTCACCTTCTTGCGTTGGACCTGGGACCAACATAATAAAAATAAAATAAAAAAGATTTATTTACTCCTCAGGAGTCTTACAATTTCTGTTTCTTATAAGTCTCGATACTAAGGTTCCCTGATTGGGTAAAGGCCTCCTCCATCTTACTCTATTGTTCGCGTTCTTGAGCGGTTGCGATCCATATCTCTCCTGCCATTTTCTTTTTACCATCAGCCCACCTTTGTTTTGGCTTCCCAAATTTCCCCTTTCCGTCTTTGAATTTCTTCGTCCCGTCCATTTAGTTGACAATATAGTCAGGCCTGTGTATCTTCCCGCGTAGGTAGCAAAAACGTACCTACGCGCGGCGACCCCTTGGTAAGGGACTAAACAAGTTGGGTGTCGCTAGCCGGCAGCGATACGCTCCCACGTTTTATTCACCGGCGGTGCGCGGTTGCTAGGTGGACAAGCGTTAATTAATAAAGTCCTAGAAAAATGCGCTGGATGGCGTAAGTAGCTTCTTGTGGCAGTCAACCCTATCGCGTTGTGTGATAGTACGTCACTGAATAGGTTTAGTGTATTATGAATCATATTCCAGAGTTATAAGAATGAAATTATCTTGCAATGGATTTCCGTAGGTGTCCAAACGAAAATGTGCTTGACTCTGAGGCAAACTAAATTACACCATATCGTCGATGACATTCAGTAGATATTTCTTTGAATTTTATTGCAAAGTCATACTTCTTTACGGAATACTAGTACTCGTACTTATTCTGTGTCCTGACTTCCAACAGTCTACAGTCAAGACGTGGCGTCTGAGTCGACGGTGGAGCGAGCTCACCAAGAAGTTTCTGGCACTCCCACTCACCGACAGAACACAGCAAGTTGCTTGGCGTCGGGCTATTAGTGTAGCATTTACTATGGTTACACACTCGTATTACTAGACTTGTTTCTACCCTTTCCGAAACATAGCCCTGGCTGACCAGAACATGTCGGCTCATTTTTTGGATAATTCCTTTTTATGAAAATTTCGACAGGCTTTGCCAACGTCTGGGCTGAGTGGTTAGGCAATCGCCCGGTATGCGATAAACGCGGGTTCAATTCCCGCCTCTGACGGTCATTTTCGCAAGTGAAATATTTAATCTTTGTGAATGAAAATACTAGTGAATTGTATTACTCACAGACTGCCCCTTGCCCTCGCACTCAACACAAGGGAACTTGATAAGCATTCTGGTTCCATGGCAGTGCCGACAAGTCGAACGCATCACAAATGGACCTGTAACAAATGTAAATAGTGATAGGTCTCTATCGGCTAAAGCTCTCGGAGTATTACGTGGGAAGAGAGGATGGACTTTGTACCCAATTTTCTAAATGAAGTTTTTTGTGGCTATTCCTATTGTAATAGTGTAGTGAAATTATCATGTACTATAATGTACAGGTAGTGAACCAATGAAGCATAGTGAAAGAATAAGTCAGGCCCTCCTATTTGATCTAGATCACTATATTGTAAATAATTATGTTTTTGGACAAGAAAAGCCAGAGACAAGACTTCTGTGGAGACAGATGGGAAAAGCCTTTGCCAATGGACAAACAGATAAATTTTACACACCAAAATATAAGCTAATTTGCTAGCTTGTTTGTAAAAGAGAAATCCGAATAAAGGCTATTATCATTATTATGTACATAAGAATAATAATCATTCTTATTATTTTAGGCAGACAAGCAGTTAAAACAACTAATATCAGTCTGCATCTTGCTATCATAGCTTAGCATTTTTTTCCTGTATATGTTACCTGTATATTGTAGCATTAGGTACAAAAAATAGATTGATAGACATACCTCGCGAGAAAGTTTCCATTCCAGAACCGTTGCAGTATGTGCACTTGATAGACTTGGTGCCCGGCTCGCAGCGGGAGCCCTGGCACTTGGGGCATGTGTCCACCACATTCACGTTAATGTCCTTGTTCACACCGCGAGCTGCTTCAGTGAACCGGAGATTAACTATCACCTAAATAAAGTCAAGTTTTATAAAAAAAAAAGTTAAAGCTTATGAAAGAAAAAGCTGAGTTACTCCAAGTTGTTTTTTTAGTTAGCAGTTCAAACAATGATTTATTGTCTCCTCAGTATGAATGTTCTACAATTCAAGTGTTTCATGATTGGATACTGAGGATCTCTAACTGGGTGTAAGATGGATTGATTGATATGATTGTTCGTGTATATAAGCTATTTAATTCCAGTTTTGTTTTGCCATTTTTTTATATCATCGGTTGAGCTTGAACTCAATTTTTTACTGTACAACCTGCTTACAGCTTAGATTGCGAATTGGTTCTGACATATTAAATAGAATCCTATAAAAAACTTGAAGTGAATTTAATACTGAACTTTTATACATTTTTTGTTTTCATCATTAATTACCTCTTGAGCTGCACCAAACCCAAACTGGCTCTCAGCAAAGTCACTGAAGGCTTCACTCTTGAACCCAGCATCACCAAATATCTTCCGGAACAATTCTTCAGGGTCTATAGTGGACTTGTACTGCCATTGATGAGTGAATCCATCGGCTCCGCTCGGTCCTCCACCCATGCCCATTTGCTCCGACGTTGTTCCAAATGTATCATACTGCTTTCGCTTGTTTTCGTCTGAGAGTATCTGCAAGTTTTTAACATTATGTTAGAAGAACTTAAATAAATGTGTTATAAATTTCGTATTAAAATAGCATTTTGTTGAACTTGTACTCAATGACTTAAAAATTAGAGAACTCAGACATAAACTTACTTCGTACGCTTCAGACACTTCTTGAAATTTTTTTGATGCTTCAGGGTCAGACTTATTGGCATCCGGATGGTATTTCTTAGCGAGCTGGTAGTAGGCCTTCTTGATATCTTTGGCAGATGCATTTTTAGACACGCCAAGTACTTTATAGTAATCCGCCGGGGCATTTAAACTATTAGTAGTATGAATGTACCGATAATTTAGAACCGAAACATCTGAAATAGATTGAGGTTATGTTTCACAATTATATATCTTCCACACGAATCTCGACTATGTAAGAATCTCATATTATAAAACATGGTAAATTAATGAATATAGATGCAAACAGAACTGTTTAATTCAGATAATAGGCCGGCGCAGTGATGTAATGAAAGCATGTAAAACTTACGCCTAAAATTTTTACGACCTAAAGCTGCACCGGACAAAGCCGCGGTACCCAAGTTATAGTCACAATAATTGCTGCACTTATGAACAAATCTGCAGGGCGTTTTAGAAATATTACTAGAAATTACAGCAGTAATAGTTTTGGGGTTCAAAAATCCCAGAATACTCCGGGTAGGAGCCATCTTGAAAGAAAATGACATGACGACAGCTGTCACACCAACCAAACCTATTCATAGAGCATAGAGTTGTGTCACACAGATTAAATCAAATAAATAACGAACATAATAACGATGTTTCAACCGATCCCGTAAATAATTGAGTAATCGATAACATGTACTTGGGCTTTACAGAAAACTACCAAAATTTACCAAAGCTTTGTATTTTGACATTATGACGTTTCATAAAATGGCAACATTGTTTTCCGGGGCAACGGTAGGCAAGATGATTTATAAACAAAAATGAGCTTACAAACGCCAATTATTCTTTATAAATTTTGAGATAAAAGTTTGATGAAACAGTTAATAATTGTGTCGAGTGGTAGTGTAAATATTGTAGCATATAGGAACCTCTTGTGACCATGGCTTCAATAAATGTTCGCGATCACAAGATCGAACAGCAAGTGAGTTTTCGTTAAAATTAATTTGGTGAAGAAAAACCTATCCTTCACTTTAGATAATTCTTTGTAAGTAACAAAGTATTGATGTAGTGTGTTATTCGCAGCGTCAGTTGATGGAGCAAAAGATGAAGCAGAAAAGACAGAATTCAGGAATGGTTCAGGCTAACGATCTCAGGGTCGGTTCAGCTAAACGCCCGATATCTGGTAGTCGCTCAAGGGAACTCCACGGTATGTTATCTTAGTCTGTACATGCCTGAGCATACTTTATGTTTAGTTTTCTGTATGCATGATTCATGTTGTCAGTGCATTAAATTTTTTTATACGCTTTTTATTTTTATAACAGGCTATGATGGTCCGATGCAATTTCTTATGTCGCCAGTCAACCCAGACCAGGTTATACCACTTCAAACAAATAGAATATCAACCTATGATGGTAAGTAGCCCCTAGTGAAGATAACCTACCTATTGTAATGGTTTTCTGAGCAACACCACTCTATGTTTAGTACCTAAGTACGCTAAAGAACTTTCAAGTAGCACTGATATAATCAATAAATATTTAATTTAAATAGCTAGATTAATTAGATATCGCATAGAACAGGCAGTTGCAGGAACTTTTCAAATCCACCTTTGACATGCATATACATTAAAGATTGGCTGACTAATCAGCTACGAATATATTTGTAGCTCATGCTAGTCAGGACTCGGGAAAGCCAGTCGTCTATCAATCATACTATCTATTGTTGTTAACCAGTAATGGACAGCTGTCACTAGAAGTGTCAGTAGAAAGTATAGGTTTTCTATTTGTAAGGTGTAATGTATTCTGGCTTACATAATTCATCTAAGGCCACAGAGCTCAAGACAAGATTTCAATAGTTAGGTACTTTTACCAGTCTTACTTATCTTGTATTTGTAAAAGCTTGTATAATTAATTTTATTTTCTCAGTGTTGTGTGGCATGCTTTATTTTCTCACACACTCTTCCCACATATTTTCACTTGACCTTTTGAATAATCATAATGGTAGAGTTTATTTATGTGTCAATTTCATAACAGTTATTGATTCTAAAAACTTACTACTGACTATTACTTATTCTCTTCTTATTAGATTATATAGACAACTAGTCAACTTTATGACCTTCTGAAGGAAATAAATCTTAAATAATATCACCAATTGCTTGTAAAATATGAATAATTTAATAATTAATTAAATTCAAACATGAGGTCAAACATGAAATTTTGTTACCCATATTTACCATGTTTTACGCAAATAAATTCTATTCTATTCTTCAATATCTATAAAGTTAATAATTTATTACTGCTGGCTGCACTTATCTTTAACATTTTGAAAACTCACTATTCTCCTATATTTGTTAGTAAAATGAATGCTGTATCTAACTTGCCATGGTTGCAGTGTTTTGTGAGTAACAACTTGAGGTGATATTGAGTCATCTAGGTACTTCTGAGTAAACCAATAAAGTTAGTATGACTCTGTGTTATATAACTTATTGATTCACAACAGAAACTGGTACCTACCTACCAACTGATTTTTTACTTCAGAATTTTGAGGGAGATTTATCAGAGCCAATAATTAGTTTGATAAGAATAACTTGTTTATTACTTAATATAAGTAGAATTGTCAATAAAAGTGCTAAAATACATTTATAAAACTTTATTATTGAAATTATTAACATTTTTCTTTTCATCCATCATTCTATGTCTTATAATGTGCTTAGTTCAGAATATAAAAACACATATATCCAAAAACCTATGTGGAAATAAATTAGGGCAAGTTCTTAAATTTAACTGTTATTAATTGCTTGAAATCGTAGTAATGTAAAAGGCATGACATTATTTACTGTATGCCAGTTTTAGCATAATATTTGCTTCATGCTGGAGTAACTGCGTGATTTCTTTTCGCTTGAATTCAACCCCGCGGGGTTTACTGCCTTGCCTCACGCGAGTACGTAGGACTGGTAGTAACTATAAAATATCGATATTACGGAAAACATACGTCTGGCGTATGTTATCTTTGATTTTCGCTAGTTATGTAAATTGTTGCTAGACATTGATAGATTAGAGCTAGTAGCTGTAGTAGCTAGTAGTAGCTAGTAGCTCTCATTTGCTAGTAGAGATAGATTATGTCTATTGAATAGACAAACGTCATAGTACATATCACGTTATAGGAGTGAATAGGCTGTTACTGGTAAGAAAATGACCGATAAATACGAAAATCTTTTCCTTATTGTAAGCACTTGTAAACAATGTTGCCACTCTCAAACTAAGTAAGCCACTCTTGTACGGTATAGTATATATTTAAATGGACAGACATACTACGAAATATATGTGTCATACGTGACTTGGGTACAGATGCTTTTACTTGTCACATAAACACGGCACGTCAAGCATCTTCTGGTTTAATAAAATTATGAAGGAGTCATTGCGAGATGCTGCCTCCTGTATCTGGCTCTGTAGTCCAGACTGCAAATACTAAACCAACGCTATCATTCGCTCAATATGAATGACTTATCCGTAATCTAAAATTCAAATCAATCCCGGGTATCCATTGAATAGTCCACGGCTACCAGTGTCAAAACACGTGTTCTATGAATATGCAAACAACCGAGATTGACACAATTCTTCGATCCTGAGGCTGTACTCCAGTTGTCAGTGTCCGTAGTTTAGACTATAACCGTCCCTGTCACTCGCACCAGAATGACAACGCAAACGAGCGAGATGGCTAGACTCGAATATACGGACATCGTCAACCAGAGTAGGGCCTCTGTTGTTATTTTTTATCGTAAATCGTTTATCATGCCAGAACATGGATGAGCTCGCTTCACCGTTAACTCCTCAGATCATAGAAAGAAGAGATATAAAATGGGGGCGTGACCCGTGCGGACGTGACATGGGTAGACGGAACTAACGATATTCGCGGCAGGATCGGTCATGTTTGACAGTCTTTTTTGTGCGTGCACTGCGCGCCAATGAGTGTTGTGAATTGATTTACTGTGTTCACAGTCTTCTTGTAGTTGTAACGCACATATAAACTATTTTGGTGACACAGAAAGGATAACCGAGTTATTACATATCCCTTCTTTCTGTGATCTGAAATAAACTCGGTCTACGCCACATGTGGCTTAAATCTAGAGTCAATAACAAACCCATTTAAGAAAAAGTCAATGAGATCTCATTCAGATTCTAAATCTATTTTGACTGTTGTTAACAGATAAGTTAACACTTTGACGAATTGTCGCTAACTTTACAGACCTAGGCAATCAGATAGAGGTGCTCACAGTGGGTGACGGGTCGGGAAGCGGGGAGGAGGAGGAGGAGAGCGTGCCCGTGTGCAGCGTGGGTCGCGACGCGAGCGCCGACGACGTGTGCGCTGACGCCGCAGTGGCGCCTCTACAGCCGCGAGGGGCGCCGCGACAAGACTTATCTCCTAGCCAGGTCAGTTTGGCGCCCCTAAAGATGCAATATGTTTTACAGCTAACTTCTCGTATATGAAACTGACATGACCCATCAAAACAACATGTGTCTTTTCCCATTGACGATTTTTTTACATACTTACAAAGAAGAACGGCAAAGTTCTTTGATGCTCAGCCCCAGATGTTGACATGTTTTAAGTCTTTGGTAAAAAGCCTAAAACTGTATAGAGGAAAAAATAATATAACTGATATTGAACGACATTTTATTTAGTGCATTATGTCGGGCTGACATTTGACGTTTTATGTAAAACATATACTTCATGTCTGACTGACGTCAAAGTTCACGTCGTTTGTTTTGTTTTTGCATCCTAAGAGACGTTTAGTGATTAATAATCTGTACATTCTGAGAATATTTTAAATTTTAATTCCCTGCTTTTTAAATTACCATAAAATCATACAAAAGCCCGCTAATAAAGTGATATTTATATTTCATGTGTCTCACTTAGTACGGTGTCTCTATCTATTGGGTCGATTTATGCCAATCTTCTTTGTAATTATTTTGACATTAAAGATATCACCTTAATTTAAACGTTCTTTTTAACATTTACGCAATCGCTGCAATTTTTTACAAAATAAATATCGCTAACAAACATTCATCGACTTTCTTTGGGTGGGAATTGAACCCTCGCTATCAGGGCGTAAGTTCTTCCAACGGAGCTACAGAGGACGTTAGTCATTCGTTGAATTTTAATAAGTGATTACTGCTACGCCAGTGAGCCGGCGTTGTTTTGATCACTTTGGAAATTATGAAATTTATTTCGTAAAAACTTGCAAAAAAATTGCTTATTTTATTCAAGGTATAAGTTACTAGAAAGGCGACTTTTCTGGTTTCTATGTACTTCTATGCAAGCTTCGTTTAGTTGACGATAGCGAAGTTAGATGTAGAATAGACTGCATCTTGATGACTTGTCTAAGGGCCCTGTATAGTAAAATGATACACCTTAAAGTGTATTAGACCACTTGCAGGTGGCCTACCGCCTAACCCCGGATAGGCGCATTATGCCCAATTCGCAAAATAACCAGTGGCCTCAAAATGTCCAATTCTCATGATGTCCAAATCTTAAATTGTCCAATTCGCAGTTTGTCCAAATCGTCCAATAGGCAAGATGACAGATTTTGAAAAATTGATTTAAAATAGTTTTAAGTATCTTCTATTTCCAAAATAATATATTATTTTTGCAATCAACAAAAGTAATATTAAAAAAAAATCAATTTAAATGAAATGTTCATAAATTGACGCCAAAACGCGGTCAAGGTGTCATGGCATCAGCTGTGACGTCACACCTCAGTAAACATATTTCAAACGTTAGTGATAAAGTCGAAATTCGAATTATAATTCAGTGACAGGTACTGACAGTGACAGTATTTACTGAGGTGTGACGTAACTCGAATCTGAATGGTGTTTTAAAAAACATGGCGGATTTCAGTATTTTGCAATTTTATTTTCTAACTAATAAAATCGTCTTAAAAATAATAATAAAAAATCCATAATCTAAATACTATATTTTACTAGATGTAGATAGACACATTATTTTAAAGATTTTTGCGTACTGTCATCTTCCCTATTAGCAAATGGTCCAATTTGCACATTGAACAATTCCAATATTAGTCGTTAAATTGTAATAGATTGTATTTTACTAGACCAATTGCGAATTGGAATAATTGAGAATTGGACAGATGGACATCTTACGAATTGGACATAGTGCGACCAACCGCCTAACCCAAGGCTTTCAAACTGACGTCTATTTGACTGACGTGAGTTTGGTAGCACTTTTGAAAGCGATCGAATTAAGCAGTAGCCCTGCTGATACTGCGTTATCTTCATACATTATTGTTTTCCCATGTAGTTTATATCTGAAATGTAATTAACCCACTTGAAAAGCCACACTGTACTTAGTATTCTGATAAGGGAATTTTCGCCTGCTGCTAATTACCATTTATCCATATTATGTATAACAGCACTTAATTTTCGTATGCTGGGCTTGTTATACCTACTACTGAATATTATGGTTCGCCATAACCTTCATTTAAGCAATTATTACACAACACGATATTCAGTCTTACTAAGACACAGCGTAGTGTAATAAGAGTTAGCCAGTAAGTCTGTCTGTCCCATCTCGCTCTTTTAGAGGATGAAATAGTGAGATGGGGCTAAGACTGTCTCAGTAAGACAGTCTGAATATCGCGTAGTCTAATAGGCTCTTTAGGTAGAAATGACACATTCATTAAAAACGTCCAAACTGTCCATGAAATTATTATTTTCCTTGTTTTAGTTAGTATTAGTAACTTAAGGAAATATTTGTTCATTGTGGCACTCCACAATGAACAAATATTTGACGACCGTTTGGCGCAACTGAGTTAGGAAGGCAAAGGGAAGCGCTTCCTACCGACCGGTTGTTATGGTCGGGGACCAAGGTCCGATGGTCACCGTCTTGGTTTATCTATATGTAGTCAAGCTCGTGCTAAATCTTACATATCGCGGTTTGTGTTGTATGGAGCGGGCTATCAGCGCCATCTAGCCTGTAGGAGCCGAGTCAGGGCGGTCACCACTCCCCCCGAAGAACCGGAGGTTGATTGAGCCAGGGTGGTTGAGAGCTCAGCAGTCTGTGCGTAGTGAGCTTGCAAGTGCCAGTGCTTGTTGAGTCCACAATGTGCCGGGATGTGCATGCGCGATGTCCACGGCGAGTCGGGATGGGCATGCGTAATGTCCACGGCGAGTCGGGATGCGCGATATCCACGGTTAGTCGGGATGAGTGCGCGATGTCCACACGATGAGTCGGGATGTACATGCGTGATGTCCACAGTGAGTCGGGATGAGCATGTGTGATGTCCACGATGCGTGCGGGAGAGCTCGAAGTCCACAGTGAGTCGGGATGATGAGCTGGATGAGGCTGCCGAGGAACCAGGTAGAACCGGTGCGGTCTGCGGTGGTGTCCTTAAGGCTGGTGAGCTGGCTTGCAGGAGACTGCTGGCTGGATGCTGTTGGCAAGGGAGAAGGCGACGATAATGATGACGACGGTGAGGCTCCACGCTCCAGTGTAGATCACGTCGGGGTCACCACTTTGGCGCAACTGAGTTAGGAAGGCAAAGGGAAGCGCTTCCTACCGACCGGTTGTTATGGTCGGGGACCAAGGTCCGATGGTCACCGTCTTGGTTTATCTATATGTAGTCAAGCTCGTGCTAAATCTTACATATCGCGGTTTGTGTTGCATGGAGCGGGCTATCAGCGCCATCTAGCCTGTAGGAGCCGAGTCAGGGCGTCGCGTCTTGAAGTTGCTTGCTAGTATTAGCGACAGTGGTAAGATGTCGCTACAACCGTCTTGGTGTAGTAGTGCGCGCCACGGACTTCTAAACCAGGCGGTTGCGGGTTCGAATCCCGCAAGGGGCAAATGTTTGTGTGATGAGCACGATCATTTGTACCTAAGTCATGGATGTTTATAAAAGTATTTAAGTATATCTATCCGTTATCCTAGTCACCATAGCACAAGCTTATGCTTAGTATGAGGCTAGGTAATTGGTGTGTTTGTTGGAACAATTTATTTGTCTATTAAAGCATGTAGACCACTGATTGTACAAGTGAGATTTTATGTAAAATGTATATTTGCGGTCAGGTACCTTAAATTATCATAAATGCGGCTTATACAATAAATTATTATGAATTATTTACTACCATATCTAAGTACTAATTATTTGTTAATTACAGCAACTATTTAGGAGAAAGGGTGAATTGACAACATATATTCGCCGAGTTTCTTTTTCTTTTTAAATATTTTAACAATCGTTACGTAGTAAATGTTCTATTACACATGTTTAATCGATTGATAAATGATAATTAATAAACTTCCAAACGCGCGTCGGGCTAAATGTTTTTCTGTCTCAGCTCGAAATGAGGAACTTGGTGGTGTTGACACGGCATGTGACCGCGGAAAGTCCAAATTAGAAAAAAGAAATTCTCAAATAATATGATTTTCAACTTCAACACTTGTTTGATAAGAGCGGCTAATAGTAAAAAGTGCACGTCCGAGACTTGAACATGACACATCATATGTTTATTGCAGGCGGCAGAAATAGAAGGTTCAGTGGAAGGCGCGGTAGAGACGTTCGTGGTGACGCCGGCGAAGCATGGAACCCTCTACAAGTGCAGGATAGCGCGCGACCGCAAAGGCATGGACCGGGGACTGTACCCTACCTACTTTTTGCACCTTGAGAAGGACTACGGAAAGAAGGTGTTCTTGTTAGCTGGTGAGTTGGCTTTCGTTATAATAGTATATTTTAATTAGGCTGCACGCGTAGTTGATTTTATCTATCATTATTTAACCTCATTAATTGCACCGCCTGTGTTTTCTCAGCTTCGACGTGGGGTTGGTCGATAAAGAACGTTTTTGGTAGTTACACCCGCCATTTGTACAATTAGGTGTAAAAAGATTATATAAATCTGGTGGCGTAGTGACTAGCCAGTGTGCCTCGCCGGGAGGCATAATGCCGAGAGGTTACTGTGGCCGATCTCACGTGCCGACATGTACCAATGACTTTTTCTGAGTTATGTAACATTAGTAGTTGTTTACTAACCGATGCTCTTACGGTGAGGAAATACATCGCGAGGAATCCTGCACAGTGCACATTCAGGCGACTAAACTGTGTAACCGCAGTCCCCAAGCTGCACTTGGCCGGTTTTACTAATATTGTAAAGCTGAAAAGTTGGTTTATTTGGTTGAACGTTTAGCGCTCGTCTTTATAGGTCAGCCAATGAATTAAGAAAATAACATTTAGTTTTTTAGGTCTCTCTGCCTGTCTGTTTGTCTGTCACCAGGCTGTATTACATAAACCGTGATAGATAGACAGTTAAAATTTTTACAGATGATGTATTTCTATTGCCGCTTTAACAACAAATACTAAAAACATAACGGCAACAGGTAGACGCTTGAAATATTTACAGAATATTAGAATTGTATTTGCACTTTAAAAATAAATAATTAAATAAAAATATTAATTTGGGGCTCCCATACAACACACGTGATTTTTTTGCCATTTTTTTGCTAGATATTTATAATGGCAACAGGTAGACGCTTCAAATATTCACAGAATATTATTTTGTATTTCATTTCAAAAAGAAATAATTAAATTGAAAAAAAAAAAATGTGAACAAACGTGTTTTTTTGCCTATACTGTCTTATGTTGTAAGTTAATAGTACGGAACCCTTCGTGCGCGAGTCCGACTCGCACTGGCCGGTTTTTTTTATTAATACTCGTACTCGCTGCATTTTAGCACTCACCGTGACTGGATCAAAATCTCTTACTGATTGACTCATAGTCATGACAACAGTTATTTCAGTTCCGTTCAATAAATGCTATTAACCTATTTGAATTTTAAATGAGTAGAATTTACTTATCAAACTTTTCACCCTCATTTGAATACGGTGCTTAGCTATTGTAAAGACTTATTATTGACAAAACATAATTAGTGGCTTACCTGCGCGATGAATGGACAACATGCGTCACCAGTCACCATGGCTTTGCATGAATACACAACAATGAATCATTCAAAGGTGCTTCGTAAACATAATTGATTGGGTTACTGTGAGATCGTATTTTATACCCAGCTTCCTTCTCGAATGAGCGCCTCCGAGGGTTTTTACAAACAATGTACAGGTGGCAGCACGTCAAGGTTCCCATGCGAACTACCATAACAGCTTTTATTACGTTAGTCCAGCTGCAGTAGATCAACGCTCAAACCATCCTTTTTCACAAATAGACCAAAATACCTGTCTTACGTTGTTCAACGCCATCCAGCGGAGTTTTAAGTACTGATATTTGACTCTAAAAAAATCGCTCATTAACTGCTTAGATACTCCACTTAGGTCAGTCATCTAACACTCGATGTACTTGCGCGCGATAATAGCCTACTCTCAAGCGCACCGACGTCGGTGCGTAAATCAGTTGGCTGCTAACAACCGTCGGGGGCGCGCGCGTTCGCACTGTTGAATTATTTTATGCGAACTTATTAAGTAATATGGTTTACATAGTCGGTCATTTACTGTACAAATGCAACCAGAAGCATATAAGTTCTGAATTAGTGTCGGACTTCAATCAAATTCTGCACTTATCAGAGTCTCGAATGTTTGCACTTTTTAAATCTTTATTAGTCATCATAATTTAACGGCAGGCTGAAAATTCCCTCTGATGCTTTTTTATAACTATATATGGTATGCATTTTTGAAAATCATTTATCTCAGAACAACATGTTCCACCGGATGACTCAGTCGATTAATTCTTGTGAGCGAAATTTAATGTAATTTCGTTAAAACTTGCAAAAAAATTGCTAAGTTATAAAAATAATTATAACATATTTGATCTTATAAAAAAGTGAATTTCATCCCGCCTTGCCCTTATTTTCCGCATTACTATTTACTTATTAAAAAAAACTGTTTCAACTGTTTGTACTAAGTATTCCGGTTTTTTCCGGGACTACCGGGAATTTTGCACAGGTCAACATTTTGTAAAACACTAGATCATAGTAAAACATTTTAAACCAATCTACAAATAAAAAATCCTCGTATCTAAAGAAGCAACCCTGACTTAGTTATTATTACCGACGCGCCGCCCCGGCCGCGCGCAGCTGCAGAGGAATAATAACGTAATGTTCGATGCTTAAGGTACATTTTCGTGCACAGCGGTCTGCTACAAAAAAAATGTAGGCTATTATAAAAGTAGGTATGGACGATTTTGTATGTAGTGATTTAACTGTTACGTAGTAACTATTATAAAATCTGTGCTTAGGTCTTCTTGTAGTAATCTCAACCCTCCATCCTCCGTAGCGCGCAAACGCAAGAAGTCAGCGACGTCCAACTACCTCATTTCCACCGATCCGACGGAGCTGACCCGCACAGCCGACAGCTTCGCCGGCAAGCTTCGCTCCAACCTGCTGGGGACGGCTTTCACCGTGTACGATAATGGCAAGGCGTGGCGCAAGCATGACCACGCGAAGACGAGGCACGAGCTTGCTGCTGTTGTCTATGTGAGTAAATAAAGGTTTATTTATTTACTACCCGACTGCGGAAGCAGGGTTATGTTTTTCGAGAGTATGTATGTATGTATGTATAATTGTTTGCAGTCACGCCCTGCAGCCTAAACGGCTGGACAGTTTTAGACACATGAGGTGTCGTTGAATTTGTCAAAATTGTGAAAGTGACATAGGCTAAATACATTTTTAAAAAGACGCTCGCAAATGGAAATAAAGGGGGGAAGGGGGATTGATTTTTCCCTTACCATAGCAATATGGTTATCAAACGAAAGTCAGTAAAAAGACCATTTCAAAAATATATACATTTTTGCAGACGGGTGTTTTGGTTTTTTAAAAAAATATGTTTTTTAAACTTTATTCCACCAAAAAAAAATACAATTGGCGGACTTAATGCCTTAAGGCATTATCTACCAGCCAACCGCGTGGGAATTCAGAAAGGTAATCAGTGGCGGGAAATTCAGTAATGATACATTTTAACGAAAAATTAACAATATACTGTAAAATAAACGTACATACATACTCATACTATTATAGATACATACATTAAAAAAACTCATATACGTAAAATAATACACACATAAATATAGGTTAAGGTTATACAGGACAGTCCAGGTATACCGGATAATCTCTCATAACAACCTTGGACGGTAGCTCTAAGCACGGCCCGTAGGCAAGATGCAATCTATTTTAAAGCAGTGCTATTGCGAACAAAATGTATGAAACTGACATAGGTAAGCCATCGAAACATCACGTGACTTTTGCAAATTCATACCCCAAAGTTGTTTCCATCCATACCCTGCAATAGTAATGCATATAGTACGTGCCAGATAAACGTGCATAAAAGGTCGTTCACCTTGACAGCTAAAACCTTGTGACACGTTTCATTTGTCTTTATAACTAGCTATTATTACGACTTTTGATTTTTGGGTTCAAGGTCGACCCGTACCGAGGTTCATTTGTTAGACAGATTCGTATCGCTACGGCTTATAGTTAGGGTCGCCGCGCTTCGCATACTGGCGTACAGTGGTACACGGGTGACGGTCTGCCGGGGTGACGGGTCAATGACTTTTTATGCACCGTTAAATGGCACGGACTATAGCTAGAGATTATCGTTGGATATACTTTTATAGTGCATTCAGGGATAAGCGCTGGATGGTGTCACAAGGCTACACGGTGACACACATTATAATAATAACATGATGTTATAGGCTGTCGTATTTGCCATTGTATATACAAGATCTTTTGCAATCAATGCCAATAGGTTTTTTTTTTCGAATTCCGTGACCACCATATCAAGTGAGCTTCTCAATTCCAGGATACCAACGTCCTAGGCTTCAAAGGTCCCCGCAAAATGACAGTCATACTCCCCGGCATGACACCAGACCGACAGCGCGTCACCATCGCCCCGCAGGACGATAGCGAAACCCTTTTAGAAAGGTGGAAGGGTCAGAACCTGGACGATATCGTGGTACTCCACAACAAAACCCCAGTGTGGAACGATGAGACTCAGTCCTACGTTCTCAACTTCCACGGAAGAGTGACCCAGGCAAGTGTGAAAAACTTCCAAGTAGTGCACGACTCTGAACCGGATTATGTAGTAATGCAGTTTGGGAGGATATCGGAGGATGTCTTCACGATGGATTTCAGGTACCCATTGTGTGCTTTGCAAGCGTTCGGGATCGCTCTAAGCTCGTTTGACAGCAAGCTCGCTTGCGAGTAAGTGTACATGTTTTGTGTTTACAGTTGACTGATTTGAAATATGTGGAAACCAATTCTCAATGATAATTTTCTAAATTTCCACTGTGACTGTGTGTGGTATGCAACAAAGATTATATTATTATGAAGAAGACACTTTAAGTAATACACTAGCATTTACAGGCGCTTCAAATCAGTTGGTTGTATTTTCTGTGACGAATTTATGTATAGTTTAGTTACCTACATACTACATGGGTTTGAATCAAATGAGTTTGCTAGAACTTTTGATTCGGATAACTCAACACTTTTAATTGATGGTATACCGTACCTGAATCTTTTTATTTCAACCCATGAAATATTACAGAATAAAAGATAGCAAATACGAATATTATCACCAATACGCACATTTTAGTTTGGTGCTTGTCGTGAGGTAGGTTTTGTTTAGCGTAATTACCCACATTTATATGTATGACCTACCACAGTTCTTTAACAATGTTATCCTAGCTATGAGGTAATTCTTGAGTTTGTTCCTAACCAACATTGGTCACGAAAATGTGCGGACAAACCACAAATAAAATAAATGAAAGGCCATGGTTGAGGCTTACATTATCAGGGTTTTTGAAACTCGGGAATTCGGGTCTAAAGGACAGCCAATTAACTGTTAGAACTTGTTACACTATCCAATTTGTAGGAACTCTAAATTAAAAACAGGATTCCTAACATAGGATCCTGAATTGTATTGACATATGCGCACTACGCTTACACTATCATAATATATCGTATCGAACCATTATGATTCAGGAAAAGTGCGATCGGGACCTCCAATTAGAATTAATCTGATCCAATTTGCTCCTAATTTCGATTACATCTTCCGATTTTCTAATTAGGTTTCCTAAAAATCGGATAGTGTAATAAGTGCTTAAGTCAAAATAAAATACGTAATACAATACCATCCTTTAACCTAACTGATTAATATTTTAATTGTTCGCGTAAAGTATATGGAATTATATTTTTACATGATTGAATATGAACTAAAAAGTAAATAATGTATTTTACAATACGAATCCCGTCTAACTGCCGCACTCAGGAGTCGTCAATAAATTGTAATTTTTAATTTAGTATCATTCTTTCTCTTTCCTTGTTAATGAAACAGAAAAGGACTGCATTAGACTTCATGAAGGATTCAGTTTAATTGACGTCTCTGAGTACAGCAGTTAGTCTTGATCAAGCTACTCATGGCAGTTCGATGTACTTATAGTGTTTCGCTACCGACGGATTCACTGGGATGTAATATTAATTAACAATAATATTTTTATGAAACACCAATCGGTGTAATGTCACTTACTAAATGCTGTCACACATGTGTACAAAATAATTATACTTAGCATAGTCACTTAAGTTTACTAGTCATTTTATGTTATTATTATCTACTATTAGATTCGATTTACTTGCATTTAAATTGCCATTATTTTAGGTGTATTTTAAGGTTTTATTAATTGAGTCTATTATGTTTTATTTTAGTCATATTTTTTAAGTCGTAAAACCAGTTAATGTAATTTAATGAATGTACTTGCGATTTTAGGACTGTAATGACGAAAAAAATTTAGTGTTTGGACTTTTTGAACCAAATAAACGATCCTCTCTTATTTATAGATCAACGCACTTTTGTGCAATTACAATTTATGTGTATATTTAATTGAGAATTACATTTAAGTTATGCACATAATGAAATGGAGACCAAATCAGTATTATTTTTCTCTCAGACATACAATGTCTGAAATATACTTTTGCAGCTCTGACGAACAAAAGCTTTTAAAATGGTCACAAATATTCGTATAAGATTTTTGGAAAAAATAAAGGGATTGCTTCGAATTCTATCAAGCAAGCTTCCCATAACACTTTCTCGTTGTTGTACTTACAGTACTGTGATGGCGCGAAAAGTGTATTCTCAACTGTCTGTAGAAATTTTACTGCCCCTTCTACTTTATTTTAAATGCTATTTGAAAACAATGAATAAATAAAAATAAATAAATGTGTGCCTATGATAGGATATGTGTCTAGATAGCTAAAATTGAAAATTAAATTATAAAATAACATGCGTCAATATTAATAATGAGCTTCTCTAGTAATATGGGCTATGTCTATTCACTAATGAATGTCTATTAGGTAGAATAACACGACTGTGTCATAGTTACTGTCTGTTCGTGCAGCGTGTTCTACGGCTATGCGACACGAAGGGCTTTCCACTTTAAATATCAATATATTGTTGATTTAATATTTTGCTGAAAGAAATCATTGTTATATTTTTAAATGTTAGTAAGAATGCATTAAAAGATTTTCTTAGCTACCTCCCTCTGATAATCGTATCGACCATACGTGAAAAATAATTAAATGCTTTTACTACTTACTTTAAAAAATAAATCGTTTTTCATTTTAACAAAATGTCATTTTCTACAATATTTAAGCCGACGTCTTTCCTGTTGCTTAGCCGTTAGGACACTATGTATAATGTTATTTATCGAATTATGTAAACTTGTACATCCCGTATCGTAGATTTGTAATAATAATATTTAATCGATGTTTTAATGTGCATCGATTCGGAAAATTGGTGGAATGTGTAGTAATCCAAATCTCCCTATGCAGGAATCGACAGTGGCTCACATCCTATACATACATTTTTAACTCATTGACTGTCTAAGTAGGTCCTATCCCTTTATTTTTTTTTTACTCTAATCTCAATTTATTACATTTTTCTCGTTCTGTTCGAGAGAAAGAGAGACATTGAAGATACTATTGTTTATGGTTCGAATAATCTACATCTAACGCAAAGGACACTCGAAAAGTTAAATAATTGAATGTATGTATTGTATGTGTACATGTTTTTGCATAAGTAATAATATTATGTATTGATAAAGACACGTACATTGTATGTCATAAATATTAGTAGGGAGACCGGATAGATGCAGGTTTTTTTATCACTTTATAAATCGCTCAGTAAACAAAAGTATCAGAAACATTTATCTATTATCTAGAAATATTACCTTCTATATTCCAGATATAATAACCGATACTTGCGAAACTGTAAATTTTTGGATAACTATGTCATATGTGGGATAATTGCCTAATACACATAATTAACTTTTGGGACCGTAATTACTTATAATTTACTGTTTGTCTGAAAAACAGATCATTTTTCCCAAAAAAACTTTTATTGCACCTTGCTTATCAGTGCAATCATACAGAATCATGCAAATTGGTATATTATTATTTAAAAAATAATTTTAGGATGTCCCTCGATGGATAATAATAAAAATGACAAAGATTTCAATTGAAAAATGACGCCTGGAACTGGAATTGAACCCGCGTCTCTCGCATTACTGGGCGATTGCCTAACCACTCTGCCAATAACATAATTCCAACGTGTGGGTGACCAAATGTGAAGGCAATCGTTTGCGAGAAACGGGTTCAATACCCGTCAGTTATTCAAACGCATTATGTAATCTTTAGATTACATAGTGAATGCTTATCACTTAAAAAATATACTTCAAAATGACATGTCCGCAAAACTAAGTAATCTTAAACATAATTAAGACACCTATCCAACTAGGACATCTATCCGGACCTACCCTACGTACCTATCTACGGTATTTCAAGATAAAATATCATATTCTGTTTATGTATGTATGTACCTAATAGGGCAGAAGTTTGTGTAATTGTACATAAATAAATATAGCTAATTTTAGTCCACTATGTTTGGAAAGTATGAAATATCTACCTAAAAATTAAATAAGGTACCTACTTATATTGAAAATCGAATAAAAATTACGACCCCATCCTATTTCCATTGGTCTGTACCATTTATAATAATTTGGGAAAGTTGGCAGATATATCTGTGCTCCTCGCACTTACTATCTGTCTTACTCTGTCTCGCTATCAGTAAGATGATGTGTGTATTTGTGACACGAGCTGTCACTGCTGCTGTTCACTCACATTATCATGCTAGTAAGAGTGACAAGGATGGTTATAACACATCGCTTTACTGAGTAGAGCCGACTGACTTGCGTAGAAAAGGTGCATAGATATTTTGGCGAAAACTACTTGTATATTTTGTAATACTTACATAAAAACATGAATTTTGGTGTATTGTGCCTTTGTAAGCATAGGTTAAATGTTTGTGCCTTTTATTTTCATGTCTACTATGTATTTTGTACCTGAAGCTTTCATAATTATTCTAAAGTAGCCCCCTTTTAGAAAATGCTTTACAAGTTAGACCTTGATACTTGTCAAGAGGTTATTAGACTACGAGATATTCAGACAGTCTTAGCCCCATCTTGCTCTTTCATCCTGTGAAAAAGCAAGATGTGGCAGACTTAAGTACCTATTACACTACGCGGTATCAGTCAGGCTTATCTCGCTCTTTCACAGGATGAAAGAGCGAGATGGGCGGACAGACTTACTGGCTAACTCTTATTACACTATGCTGAGTCTTAGTAAGACTGCCTGAATATCGCAAATATATAGTCAAATAACCCCCTTAGTTAGGTCATTGGAGATTGCTACATGCAAAGCTCTGTAGGAGTAGGTAGCATGACAGTAGTTATGTGTATGTTCTAGATAATTATATTTTACATTAATGTGTGTCTGTATATACTTTACTAGACTACAAATCTACCCTGCCAATCCATACCATTTAATATCTTATCATATTATGTGCACAAAATATTTTCTTGAACAAATTACATCATAGAAACAAATTAATGAATATGTAATTTAGATTTATAAGCTCAAAGAAGCTCAAATACATTTTCTCTATCTCTTTCAGTACAAACTAATTTACTGTTATTATGAAAAAAGTTTGTTTTTATGGTATGTAATAAAAAAGTTATTTGATTTTTTTAAATTAAATGAGTCCCACCAGGCCAAGTAAATTTAAAATTATGTTTGGGTAATTTGTATTTCTTGAATTTGTGCATATCAAGTTTCTTAATGGATTTGCTGTAATATTTAACATTTAATGTACAGATTAAATATGTGATAGAAATCTATTGTAAATATCATTTAAAGAAACAATAATATTTAATGTGATGAACATTAATGTTAAAGCACTGCATTTATTGTATTTAAAATAAAGTCCATTTACAAAGATTTAGTCCAAAATTATGTATGCTAGTATTTAAAAATCATGTGAGGCTAGCTTATTAAATATTTGTCAGTTAACCAATGTGTACTATTTCATTTTACATTCCAAATGTATGTAATGGAAATCAAGGTTTGTTTGTTTTAAATAAAATATTTAAAACAAAATATTGTATCATTTCCTAAGAGTTAGCAACTAGCCCAGTTGAGAGTAACTGAAGATTAAGGTCTGAGAAAGGATATGTTTTCTGCTTGTATGTATTTTGAAAACTAGTTTGTGAAAGAGCTAAATATGGTTATAACTAATAATGATACCAGTGATCTCACACAAATCCTGGTTCATGGTAAGCAGACCCTGGGCCCCCGTGTGCAACTGCACAATCAAAACGGCAAAAGTCTTGATTGGACGGAGACCCCAGCCAAATCAAGCTTTGCGTCGCTCCTTGGCTACTTGGTTCTTGCACGGGCTGCTGGACTTGTTCTTCCTCCATAGTTGAGTCGGTAGTCACCACTTGTTGGGGTTTTGTGTTCTTGTTGGAGATAAGTAAAACTCGAAGTCCAGATTCGTAGTAATTTATTTATAAGCACTACACCTATATATATAAAATGCTCTTAAAAACTTATTGGCTAAAAATAACTATGACCAATCAGATCACTTACTTATCAACCAGTAATATATCTTTTGGGGGACAAACATTAGTATTGAAATGACAGAGAGGGCACGCTCGGATCTCTCGCGCAAGGTGAGAGTGAGAAGGACTACGTGTCTCTCACGCGGAGGTTATAAATATAAGACGCGCGCAGTTCGCGCTCCTTGCAGTCTTCATGTGATGAGGATTAAGGCTAGGGTCATAATCTCCCATAAGGTCATGCAAATTTTACAGTATGAACTTAGGTAAGATACATTTTAGGCTATCATTAAAATAAAGTGATAAGTATTCTAAAATAACACACAATGAGAGAAGGTAAGTCAGATAATGCCATAATGTAATTAATCATTCTATTTATGTCAGTATACAGTATTATTCATATGTCATATTAAAACAGAATAGCCACAAGTACTTCTATCATAAGTTATTATCTTGATCATCTAAATACTCCTGGATTGAATAAAAACATTTGGTCAATAGCCATGAGTGTAACTTTCGTTTAAACAATGGTAATGGTAAAGATTTGAAACTTGGATGTAATTTATTATATTTTTTAATAGCCATGCAGTGACAACTTCGTCTGTATAGTTGTAATCTTATTATGGGTAACATAATCTTTTCCTTATGTCTAGTGGGCTTATTTTTGTATTCCTCTCTTGTGACAAAATAATGGGAGTGTTGTCGTACAAAAATACACATATGCTTTATGTATAGGCATGGTAGCGGTAGGATTCCAAGCTGTTTGAAAAGGGGTTTACAAGTTTCAAGGAAATGTACTTTGCAAATAGCCCTAATACATTTCTTCTGAGCTATAAAAGCCTGCTTTACATCAACTGAAGCTCCCCATAATATAGTCCCGTAACTTAATAATGATGATACATAGCCATGATAGGCAGCTATCTGCCTATCATGGCTATAGAGCGGTTTCAATGGTTGACACATTACTGAGTCGTCGTAGAGCATAAACGAACTTATTTATCTTAGTACATAGATTATTAATGTGTGCTTTCCAGTCACAATGTTTATCCAGAGTAAATCCAAGGAATTTAGCTTCATTAACAATTTCAACATTTTTACCACCATAGTTCGGTAAAACAGTTATTGAATTTGCTCTGTAGGTACAAAACTGAATGCATTTTATCTTCTGTAAATTTATTTTAAGATTATTTAAGTTAAGCCAATTAATTAAATTTCGTAAAGTCTCGTTTACAATGTCATTAAATGTTTCTACCTTATCACACTTTATTACGACTGTGGTGTCGTCTGCAAACATAAAACACTTTTGTCCGGTTGCATTTGGTAAATCATTAATAAACAATAAAAACAACAATGGTCCTAAAATACTTCCTTCGTGGAACTCCGCATGGGTTGGCGCGATATTTAGACCGAAAAGTACACTTTCTTGATTCTACAACTGTCGCTATTTCAATACATTGCTGTCTATTATTTAGATAACTTTTGATCCAGTCATAAGCATTTCCTCTAATACCATATCTGTATAGTTTATCCAGTAACCTTTTATGTGGAACAAAGTCAAAAGCTTTGGTCATGTCTAGAAATAACGCAATAAGTGGTATCTTTTGGTTAATGCATTCTGTAACGTAATGTACCAAGTTGTAGCAGGCCAATGTTGTAGAGAGACCTTTGCGGAAACCGTACTGTTCTTTTCTCAGTATGTTCTTTGAAGCAATGAAGCTACTGCTACGCTTGAAAATTATTTTTTCATAAACTTTCGATAGTATTGGTATAAGAGTTATCGGTCTATAATTATTCATATCACATTTATCGCCCTTCTTGTGTATTGGCTTTACAACACATAGTTTAAGGACTTCAGGGAATAGCCCCTGTTCCATCAACAAATTAATTACATGTGCAAGAGGACGGCTTAATTCGCTGGCACATGCCTTTAGTACCTGTGTGTTTATGCCATCATGATCAACTGCATTACTATTTTTAAGTGATAAAATAATTGAAGTTATTTCAATTTCGTTTGTTGGGGTTAGAAATATTGAATGGAATTTTAATATTATTAGAAGTCAAATTTTCCTGTTCTAGGTTCGTCATGTCTATAAAATAGTTATTAAAGAATTCACATATTTCATTAGGATTATTATATTCAATGTCATTTATACTTATCATATCAATATCATTATACACTACATCATTATTTAAATTGTCATTGATAATATTCCATGTCGCCTTACATTTATTTGAAGCATTAACAATAGTTCTTTGGTTTTGAAATTTTTGAGCTCTATATATGCACTTTTTGAGAATTTTATTGTATTTTTTATAAGCATAGTTTTTGGATAATCTTAGGATATTGTTGCTTCTAGTATATTGAAGATACAGACATCTCTTATTTTTGCATGCAATCTTAATCCCTTTACTAAGCCATTTCTGGTATTTGAATTTACTACCGATCTTGACAATTTTTATTGGAAAACAGAGTTTATTAAATAGATCAATTACATTGTGCAATTCATTAAAAGCTTCATTAGCATTTTTGTTATTGTAGACTTCTGTGAAAGATAAGGCTGATATACAATTTTTAAATTTTTGCAAGTTTTCTTTACTGTTCTGAATTGTATACTATCTTTTAATTAATTTCATTTTAAATGATATAGTCTGGGCTGTTTCATTGTCAGATAGACAGAGAAGATGATTGCCCGATTCGACCCTTAATATGTTACTCGCGATCTGATCAAGACATGCTTTTCCAGGATAATTGCTAGGATAATGATGATACCAGAGAACTCACATATTGTAGTATAATATACATTCTATAAGGTAGGTAGATCTATACATTGTTCACTTCCCAGCCAGAAAAAAATATTTGCTCAGGATTTTATATTTTTACAATAATATGATTCATCCAGGTACTCGGCTTTATAAACTGTAAACTAAGAAAAGAAACACTAGCCAAAAGCGTGGCTATATCATCATGATTTCATGAAAGACTACCTATTTCTTCTATCCATGATAATGTCAGTGAAGCCATTTCGATAACAATGTTCCTTCTTTGAGCATTTGACATTTTATCTAAATTCAGAATAAGGGTCTCGAGTTGAAATAAAACAGGCTATGGGTTTTAGGTTTTTTTTATTAGAGGCTTACATGATAAACTTATTCTGTCTTAGCTGCTGCAGCTTTAGGTTTCTTAGCCTTGATGGGCCTTTGAGACCTGAGGATGGCAGAAGCACGACGAAGGGTAGCCTTGGAGAGGTCAGTGCGGTAGTGGTTGGCTTTGAGCAGCCTCTTTACCTTGAAGAGAGACCTCCTTGCACCGGCTTTGAATGGACGCCTCACTGTGTTCTTGACGGGCTTGTGGGTCGCCTTAGCCTTCTTATATACCACAGTGAAACCTTTCCTGTCTGGATTCTCAACCACGCTGACGGCTTTCTTGTGGATCAAGCCGTTGTATCTGTACGAGTTGAGGTTAGTCACATTGTTGGGCTCTTTGCTAAAAGGCTTTTTGATGTTTTTCTTCTTGACGAGAAATGCGTTGTTGTTGCGAATGATCATCCAGTTGAGATGGGACGACATTTTCGTAGTTTTTAGGGTAAAAACTACAATCAATACAACGTGCTCACGACGTGTCCGTAGACAAAAAGACAGAAGTCGATCTTGTCTATTAAATTTGACTTTGAAGTTTGACGGTAATAAAGTGACGTCTGGGGTTGCAAGATATAATTTTGTGATTTCCCAGTATCAACATCAATTATTGATGTTTAATTTCACTCGCCTTAGACAATTTAAAACTTTTTTAAATTGTCTAAGCGCTTAGATCTAGAGCAATAATACCTATATCTTTACCTCCACCACGATTCGCCATTTCTGCTAGCAGTTTGATAGGAAGAGGTCCTCCTATCAGACTGCTAGCAGAAATGGCGAATTTAAGGTGTGTGCAGATAAATCTACATCACTGTCGAGCTGCGACTGCCCTTCTGGCACGAGAGCTTCAATGTAATAAATACGATATTGCCCTCATTCAAGAACCTTATCTATATAAGGGGCAAGTTAAGGGTCTAGGTAGCCAAGCAGGAAAAATTTACTACAACTGCTCTACTAATGATGTGAGGAGCTGTGTCTATGTCAAAAATGACCTCAACGCAGTTCCTCTCTTTGCTTTCTGTTCCAGGGACCTGACTACGGTCAAGGTCCATACGGGGGCGGGAGGAAAGCGGGCAGTAATATTCTCGTCAGCTTATATCCCCTATGAAGATAAAGATCCAGTTACACCACTTTTACGGGATCTGGTGGACTCCTGCAGTCGAGAAGATGACAACCTGGTCATCGGATGTGATGCGAATGCACACCACGTGGTCTGGGGAAGCTCGGACATCAACGATAGAGGAGAGAAGTTATGGCACTATGTGGTAAGCTCTCCCCTTCAATTATTAAATTCAGGAAATAAGGCGACATTCTTTAATGTTCGTAGGGCGAAGGTGATCGACATAACCGTAGCGAACAACAAAGCTGCCAAGAACATTAATAGCTGGCATGTGTCAGACGAGGTCTCGCTTTCGGACCACAACTACATATGCTTTGGGTACAGTTTGGATACGCCTATCGAAACTGTTCACAGAAGAAATCCCAGGAATACAAGATGGGATAACTTCAAGACTGAACTTAAAGTTGAACTTAATCAACAAAGAGTTGAGCTGAACTCTATACTAGATGTAGAATTCGAGGCAGACAGAATTAATAATGCGCTAGAAGTTACATGGAAAGGCAACTGCCCGGAAAACAAAGCAATTGCAAGGAGACTACCATGGTGGACCCAAGAGGTAGCTCAAATCAGAAAAGAGACAAGGAGGGCATTCAATGTAGCTAAAGCTACGAATAACTTCAGTGAATACAAAAAGGCACTAACGCGATACAGCACTGCGGTTCGAAAGGCAAAACGTTCTGCCTGGAGAGCCCACTGCGAGAAGATCAGCTCAGTACCAGTACCAGTACCTCCACCACAAATTTTCAACCTCCCGCAAGCTTTAATTGAAGTGTATTTTTCGTAATTAGAACATGCTAAAAAATGTTATTCATAGCTGAAAATATTTAAAGAAGAACACTGAGGTTCTAAGAACTTAAAAACGGCATGACGATTTTTTGAAATTATTTTAACTTTTGATGATAAATCAATGACTGGCTTGTATGAATTGTGTTCTGCTGCCACGGACAGGTAGGGTAGGGAAAGGAATATTTTGTACGGTAAAAACTATACCAAATGACTTTAAACGATTAAAAAGTGATGGATTTAGATCGAGAATGTACATATATGGATATGTGGATTTAACGATTAAGACATCAAATCGATTTACGATCAAAGCATTGTTAATCATTACAAAATATTTTACGTTTTAGTTACTATTAATTTCATAAGTATATATTAGAATTACGTTCTAAGAACCACAAATACAATTAAGTCTTCAAACTTCAAATTGCATACTGAAAATGTTATTTGTTCAATACCAACCGATGAATCGATAAATCTGTAACCTCTCTAACGAGTAAAAAGGTAACAAACCTAAAATGAAGAAAAAAATGGGATAAAATATTGCCATTTTAAGACGTCTGTCAGCAATATAGAATTTCGATATACGAGTAGTTAACACTTTATGTAGAAAATATAAAATTATATTAAATTTCGCTCACAATAATTAATCTAGCTAGTGTGTCATCCGGTGGGACACGAACCCACATCCCTTCGCTATCCGGGCAAATGCTCTTACCAACTGAGCTACTGAGGACGTTAGTCAGTCGACGAATTTTTGCAAGTGCTTGCTACGCCAGTGAGCCGGCGTTCGATTTGATCAATACTTAGGAAGGTACTCGCATGTATCCGATGGAAATATTTTTGCAATTTGTCGTTCTCCGTAGCTCAGTTAGTAATAGCATTCGCCCGGATAGCGAAGGAACGTGGGTTCGAGTCCCACCGGATGACACAGTCGATTAATTTTTGTGAGCGAAATTAAATATTAATTCGTAAAAACTTGCAAAATAATTGCTTAAGTTATAAAAATAATTATAGAAAATATAAAATAAAATGTGTTGCATTGTATACTTTTAAGTCAGTGACATCTATTTTCCTTATTTTAAAATCAATAGCATTGTATTTCCATTGATAAAGTGTTGTCTCTATGGAATCCCTCCGCATACACTGCTACGTTCTGTGATAAATATGAGCTGTCAAATTGAACCTATTAGATTATTCAGACTATAATCAGTGGGTATAATTTTTATTTATATATCTAGTTGTAGCCTTTATTCTGTTCATTGTAATACTATTTATTAAATCACATAAAAATAATCAGTTAACTAAATATGTACACTTAATAAAAAACTTTAAAATCTACTTATTCAAAAATGTAACCGTGTCCATGAGGCAAGGAAGCGAGAATGCTGGCTGCGTTTCCGCGTTGGATAGCCATACTTAGCCTCTGAGCGAGAAACGAGCCAGCTTTTTTGTTTTCCAGAATTGTATTTAATTTAGGGGCTATTTTTCTATAAAGTAATTTGGCGTTAGGTCCCCACGGTCCAAAAGTTTCAACGCCAAACGGTGCAAACACATAATCACCTGCAAGATACTCGTATTTGCGCCGCTTGGCGTTTTCTGCCGACTCAGCGGCAGACCCAGCTTTAAAAGCTGATTCCCTGAGATGAGAAGGGGCCAAAGTATCAACACAAGTTGCGTCCCATACCAAGGCCCGTCCCCGCTCCCAGGGAATGAGCGTAAGGCCATCAGGTCTCTTGCCATCATCACGGACCAACCCACGAGGTTCTAATGTGGAAGGAACGTTAATGCTGGCAAGAGCTCTTCTGATGGCGTCATTAAGTGCTGCGTGGCGGGCGAGACGCCCCGCACTTTGCTGGCTTTGTTGCCAGCAAAGTGCGGGGCGACTATGAAGACCTAATTTGTCGACCTCCTTGCCACACGGACACGTAAATGGTTCACAAACCGGGGCCCCGATTCGCAAACCCACACACACCCGGAATGTCTCGCTGTCAAAAAATGTACCTATATTTTTAGATGGGAGGGCGTGAAGCCAGTGGCCTGATTCCTTACAGGAAACTGCCAAGAGCCTTGCACGATGACAATCACTGACTGAATTTTGAAGCAGGGTATTGAAAGTCTCTCTTGCTAGAGAGACATCCCAGAGTTTTTGGTTATGTGTTTCCTTTGGGATGTCTTCACTAGTACCGAGACTTTGCCAACATCTTTCCGCCTCTCTCAACTCAGTAAGCTGGCGAGGGTGTTTAAAGATTTTGTCTACAAGACCAGCAGTGCTATGAAGAGAGGAGAGAAAAACGGGGTGGGCAATACTAGAAATTTTGCGAACGCCGATACCACCAAACCGAATAGGAAGCGTTGCTTGTAACCAAGAGTCGTTTTTTAGCTGCAAATTCAGAATTTTTTCAAGATATGTTCTAAGAGTGGTATCAATAAGTTCTACAAGATGTAGTTTTTTCCAGATTGGACTTGCGCGAAGGTAATATGTAAATTTTGGAACGAAAAGGCAGGATTTTAGAATGGTGTAGGCAATATGAGAGTTAAGATGTTCCAATCTGGGGGCTAACAGGGTGAAATGATTCAATTTTTTTGTCGAGAAAAGGTCGGATGCTGGCATCTAGAAGAGGAGCTCCTAAAAGGCAAAGTGATTCAGAATTTAGAATTTTGATGTTAGGAGCAAGGACGTTAAATCTTTCAATTATATTTTGACGGGATTCCGCAGAAACATGGTCATTAATATAAAGTTCACACTTTGAAAGATTGAGCTCCAAACCTATTTTTTTAAATTCTTGAATTATCCGAACGAGGTCTTGATACACAATATCAGCTTTGCCTCCGAGAAACCCATCATCAAGATACCAGACGTTAAATTATGAATTTAAAGACGAAATGATGGGGTGAATGCCTAAACTAAAAAGTGCAGGACCTAATGGGTCACCTTGCTGAACGCCGACGGCAGAATCGATGCAATGGTCAAGATATAATAATTTAGTGATCAGTGGGTTAACACTCCTTCTCAATATTAATAAATTAGCCAATGGTATGTATATTTGTAAAGACAATTATTACAAGTAGTAAACAGAATACGGAGGGAAACTAGTGATGAAATTAAAAAGAAGCGGTCATACACAGGGCAGGAAAATAGGATATGATAAATATCACCCACTGCGGATGCTGATTATACTAAAGGTAGCCCACTTATCCAGCGTTTTTCGAAAGAACCAGGGTTTTACCGTCTACCCTGAAATAGGTAAACTGATTTACATGTTGGCAGCACTTTTAAAACAATTGATACTTTTTTTGTTCAATTCATCCATTCTGGGTAGGGGCAAAAGATCAAGTCCGTACAGCCACGCCTTTAGTTTTATTTGTATCACTTTTCCACAGAGGGCTTAGTGCGAGTTTTCATTTGTCAATCACACTCACACAATTCCAAAAAACTATTGCTAAGCTTAGAGTAGATTATAAGTTGCTAAGGGGCACTGGTAGTCAAAATTGAGCTGAAAATAAGTTTAAGATTTGTCTATGGAAAATACCGTTTGTTTCTTTTTTTGGCAGATCACTCACTCTTACTTATGGCAATATGTCAAATTCCAAACTAAAGTCACTAAACTTGTCTGGACAATATTTCGTGTCGGTTCTACTAAAATATTAGATCTTTTCTTTTTATTTATACAGTATTCTTTATAATAAATGTAGTTCTTGCGTAAAATTCATATGTGATTAGTGAAAAGTGCCAAATTAATGTTTCGACATTACTGGTATTATGAATCAGGTTGATCAAAATATAAACAAAGATATGTTCGATTCTGATCTGATTGACGTGGAATCCTTGGATTTTTCCGATAACCAGACGTGGTGAGTAGCATTGTAAGTTTATAGTATGGTACAGGCTGCAACGGTTGCCTTTTTAGATGCTTATTATGGGTCAACTACTGAATGTCTCATGTTGGGTGGATATGTCAGTTCTTCTGTCGATAGTCGTTGTTCCAATTAATCAACAAGTTGTATCATTTCTAGTCTAACCGGTACATGATCAGTTGATGTCTGTTTAAATGTTTTCTTTACACCTCAATGATTCATCCTTTTTTCTGTACTGATGTGGACAATCCTCATGGTTTGTCAATATTAGTTCTTTTTTTACACTGACTAAATGTACTGTGAATGTAGTTTTATAATAATATTACATGTTTGACTGTGAATAAAATGGTTATATCAAATTACTACAATATTTTAATGTTCAAGATAAATACAAACTCAAGTAAAATCCATGTAATTTTATGTGCACTGCACTATTTCCTGTTTAACCCAAGTATTAGTTCAAAATGGAACCTATTCTCAAATAAACCTATTGTCTTAGTATGGATGCTGTTTTTAATTGTAAGTAATAATTAAAAAGTTTGTTTAAAATATGTTTTTGCTGATCTCTCTACGGTCATGTCAGTCTGCCATCACACCGAATTATGACAGTGAAGGAACAGAAAGTGCACCTGTGTATTGGGCACACACTTTTGCACATTAATATGTCCCGCGCAGTTGGCTAATCTATGTTGAAATAGGCCACCATAGTCGAAATTTGGCCAGGAGGACATTATTACAATATTTTTTCTTTCAGGTTGTACAGAGTGCCCAATGACTCCGGTAACAAAGTGGACATTGTGGACTGGAACCTGTCATGCGACTGGCCCGTCAGTGAGGACAATGACTACCAGCAAATGGAAAATCAACTCAATGCGCTGCTCGATAATATACTTAAAAGTAAGACTTTTTATATATTATACCAAGGAAACTCTACATCTGTTGGTCAAAAAAGAAAATATTACCTTAACTTTTATTAACTTATTCCCTCTTTTGTTGAGTGGCTTGCACGCCAGTATTCAAAGAGTATCCATCTCTAAGGTCCTGGGTTTGATTCCCAATTTATTTACCATATAATTTACATATGGTGATACCTATTTTGTTACATACTGACAGATTACCATCATAATAGTAAATGTTATGTTTATAATTTTTAAGTGCAAAATTTTTATTTCTTCTTGCTTCTATTTTTGTTGTATCAATGGTTCAAGTATGTATCTTTTAGATTTTAAAAACTGTGTTACAAGTGCACATTATTTATAGGTAAGTAATTGAAAACACAAATTTCAATGTGTTGTAGGTTTAAGTACTTATACTAGTTTTTAACATACTTATACTCTGTTTTTAAGAAATTGAAATTGCATCATAATTGGTTCAGACATTTTAAAATAAATCAATTTTGTTCCTACGATTTGTATGAACAAAATTTATTTATTCCAATTCCATAAAAGACTATTATTTTCGGTTAAACAACACTAAAGGACCTAATGTATTGCCATATCCTCTCTCTCACTTATATAGATTTTGTGTGATTTTAAATACCCAACATTCCAAATGATATTAAAACCTCGTTATTCTCGCGCAATTGCCTTGCGCCGTACTGATGATCACCAAGGTCAAGTCAAAAACAAAAGAAGCAATTTCTTAAATTGTTTTACGATGCGTGAAATCGATCAATCGACTAACTACACCAATGCAATAGCTGTATTGGGTAGGGTTTGCTTGACTTGCAGTGTACCGGGCCCGTAGACAAGATGCAATCTATTCTTAAGCGAAGTTCGCTGTCGCTAAAAAAAAGTATGAAACTGGTTTAAACCTCCAAACCATCACATGACTTTTGCATACAAATTACATTTCATCGGCGATAGAAGTTCATTTAGGTAAGATTGCATCTTATATAGGATTTCAAACTTTGTTGTTGCAAGATTGCACCTTGTCTAAGGGTTATGAGCTTATTTAGTTACTACGCGGTTCCCCGCGACTTCGCCCGCAAAAAATCTGACTATACAAACTCCCATTTCGTCCCCTTAGAAGTAATCCCGACAAAAAAGTAGCGTATTATATATTCCTAGGGTCTTAAACTATCTCTTAATTTTATCTAAATCGGTCCAGCCGTTTGATCGTGAAGAGGTAACAGACAGACAATTGATTAACAGACAAAGTTGATCCTGGTCAGATGACGCATTAAATGGGTCAATCAACTAGGTGATTTTTGTTTCTTAATTTTTTCCAAGTTACTCTGTTTTTTGTGTGCCCTGAAAAGGCATTTATATTTTAACTAACCCATTGGTATGGGAAATTAAGTCATACCATCATAACAATATTAAATCAGAAAAAAGTGATGATGACCCAGGTGGAGAAACCATTTTCTCAATACAAATCCGGGGACAATTAAATCCCCTAAGTCACAGAGTAAATTTGTAGGTACATATAAGATAAATTACTTCCAAATGTGTTGTATACAAGAGCTAATTGTTTAATATGATTCAGGTCTTAAATATTTAAAGATGTCTTTTGAGAAAGGGAAAAGGAAACAGTTGACAAAATACTTTGATTGACCCAAATGATAGTCTGCTGTGATAGATTAGCTGCTTTAATGATAGATTAGCTGCTTTATTATAAGTCTTATTGCCGTTTGTTCATGACTCTGTCAAGTTTGTGACCCCCATAGTAAGGAAGGGGTGATGGTTAATAGTTTGTATTGTAAAGGAAAGTCGACACTCTTCCACTTGGTTATACTTAGTGTAACATAGTCCTTGTGATCGTTTTCAGATCTGTATGAGGTTGAGATTGACTACGAGTATAACCAGCCCTTGTATTGGTCCTAGTATAAAGAGTAATAATAATAACGTCCTCCTAGCCGAATTTCGGCTACAGCGGCCTGTCTCAACAGAGATTAGCCAATTGCGCGGGAGATAGGTATTATAGTGCACAAGTGTGTGCGCAATACACAGGTGCACTCTCTGTTCCTTCACTCTCATAATTCGGTGAGACGGCAGTCCGGCATAACCGTAGAGAGATCAGGCGCAGGACCAACGGCTTAACGTGCTTTCCGAGGCACGGGCATGTATAAAGATTACATAGAAGACGCCCAGACGGTTTCACTGGCTGATCTCCGATACTCGACACGCACCATAAGCTTTAGACAAAGATCAGATTACCAGATACACCCACATATAAGTGCTTGGAATGTGTGCAGTCGTCTGGAAAATATTGTTTACCTAAAGTACAACGTGACTGTCTTTTCTACATCATTGTGAACCTATATTGGGTATACCTTCTATCAGCTACTTCTCAGTGTTGTTCGAGGTTTTCTCAAAAGCCATCTTGGTTCATAGCGATGAATTTTTGTAAATGCTTGCTACGCTAGTGAGCCGCCTGTCAGTTGGAAGAGCAATCGCCCGGATAGCGAGAGGTCGTGGGTTCAAGTCCCACTACAAGACGGTCGAGGAATTATATCCATTATGTTCAACAGTATGACAAAAATAACAATAGCAGGACAGGACCCTGCTATGTAGTATTATGCGCTGCTTTTCCTTTTGCAACCTCTGTCATTATTGATGACAAACCTTAGTTAAATGAGCACCGAACAGCTGGTGATTTACTTACTAAATTGTTGTGCCAATAAACGAGCGTTGATTTGTATACAGGCGCATTCGGTTTACGAGCTTTTTTCAATGACAGAAAATCGCATCTTTATAGGTAGGTACAGGAACAGGCTTCTTCTGGGTGAGCTCGCTCCATCGTTGACTCTGTCTGTGCCACGTCTGGCTTAGTCTAGAGTCAAAAGCAAACCCATTTCAAATAATAAAAAAAATTAGTTGCTCGTTCGTGACTGTACTTCAGCCGCAACAACACTATAGCGAATATTACTTTTGTGAGAAATACCATATTCTGTCTAAGTTTCTCTCATATCGAATGTCGAATGGAAATAAGGCAAGTGTTACATGCTCTCTGTGCATTGCTCATAAAAACTTCAATGTAATTGTTTTCCTTATACTACAAACATGACAACACATTTACCTAACTAACCGAATAATAAGATTGCTACTAAAACTATTTAGAATAGTATGAAGAAATAATTAGGTAAGAAAAGTACGTGAGAACATTAAGCCCGCTAGTTCTTATAATAGGTGTAACCTTTTCATTGAGCCCTGCCTATCTGGCACGTAGCGTTCGTTTTCACTTCTTAAAGTGTCAATAGGATTTAACAGGTACTAATGATAAGTGGTTTAAATATTTATATTGCTCATAAATACTCTCTGAGTGTGTATTTCCAAAGTTTATGTATTTTGAAAATCAGTTTCGTGGCATGCCGTTTACTCGGAGGCCACAAATACTCGTAACGCTGAGCGTATGCCTTTTCGGCACTCACCATTGTAGTAACTTTGACGACCGTCTTGTGGTGTAGTGGTTCGAGAGTTCTAAACCAGGCGGTTGCGGGTTCGAATCCCGCAAGGGGCAAATGTTTGTGTGATGAGCACGAGCATTTGTACCTAAGTCATGGAAGTTTATAAATGTATATAAGTATGTCTATCCGTTACCTAGTCACCATAGGACAAGCTCACGCTTAGTTTGGGGCTAAGTAATTGGTGTGTAAAAAAAAAAAAAACTAGTCCTGTAATTTTGTATTCATAAACCGTCTGGTGTGAATGTCGAATAAATCTTTTAATAAAGAACATATATAATTTATGTAAGTAGTTCTTCTAACTAATAATAACTTCAGATTCAATGCTGATTACACTTTTGAATGCTCTAATCTAAACGGTTTTTTTACAGTTTTTCTCTTGGAGCCCTGAACTGATTTTCTTGACATCACAATCAAAATCTCGTTAAGCTTCAATTCTGTGTGTCTGTAGTAGTCTGTACGAATTGATTGTAGGTATTAGAAGTTATGAAAGGCGTCTGGCTGGAGCTGGATGGTTATAATGACGATATATTTTGCGTTTGGCTGCTTCGATGGTCTACTAGTCGCCACGCTGGCTTTCATCCACGTGGCCCGGTTCGAATCCCGGGTCCGGTCGAAGTTTCTGGGTTTTCTGTCTACACTGAATTCAAAAACAGCTTGGAGGAAGTTGGTGGTGTTAACACCCCCCGTGCCCCGGAATTAAGATAATTATTATGACTCGTGGTGCTGAATTGCAGCAGTGTCACCCTACTATTGCACCTTGCTCGGAATTAAGCTGCACTGCTGCGTGCTGCAGAGTCAGAATCCTACCTTAAGCCATTGTTTCGGTGCCTAATTATGCCATCGCACACTATGAGATTGAAGGAACAGAGAGTGCTTCTGTGTTATTGCGCATACACTTTACACTATGTTTCCTGCGCACCTGGTTGATATTTGTTGGTATTGGCCGCCATAATAGGCGACAATTCGGTAGGGGATCATTATTATAGTTTACGATGTATCACATGAAAAAATTAAATAGGTTTGTAAATATTTCTGTATAGATAGAAATATATTCGTCCATGATAGAACGTAGTCAATAGAATGTTATTATTTTTTTCAAATTTTATTTTGAGCATTGAAAAACAAAAATGTATCCATGAATTAGATGCACACGATTGTTCCTTTGTCGATTATTCGATGGCCATACGGGCTATCGTCAATAGCAAATAGCAAGTTCCTGTATGTAACTATAATACACTACGCTACAATTTAATGTCAGCGAGCCAATTTTCCAATTACAAACAGCAATTTGCTGGTAATGTCTATAGGAAACCTAGTTTGGTCCAAAATAGTCTGAAAGGTTTGTGTAACAATTGTTGACTTTAATTTACCCACAGCCGGTTTTTCGTATCCAGTATGCTGTCAGATATAGGTATTATGCTTAGTATTAATGGCATTTTGCATCAAATAAATTTTTACTTTTATACCTAAGTGACGGAGAGGAAAATGCATGAAGATTTTCTTTTTTTCTAAACCATGAAGACCAAACTTTCATAAAAGGGAGCGGCTTAAGACTTTAAGGTTTGGAGTCTAATTTAAAACACATAGGTAGAAAAGCGTCTATTCAAAACAGGAGTGGGTTAATTTGGTCGTTGCTAAAAGAGTTACGGAGACAGCGGTGCATAATAGACTAGGCTCACTGCATTGAATAAAACATGAAGACGCCCACAAACACATTGCATTTTTTATTTTGGCTAATACCCAAGTAAGAAGAGTATTTTGAAAATGGGATTTTAAAGTGTGTCTGTACTGTTGACTGAGCAAAGGAAGAAATTCCGCGTTGTATCGCAAGAGTTCATATTTGCATCGATATCCAGTTTCAACCCACTCCGCTTACGGTATTATGTCTGTTGCGCATAAATCCGCATATTATTTCGTATCACAACAAGTTTGTTTCCGTAATTGAAGTAAAACATACGTGTGCATTAGAATTCTTTGTACGGAAGTAGGGGAGGAAACGAGCTCGCATCACGAGTGTTTTCCCATAATAGCAACGTCCTCTACAGCGATCTATTGATTAGGCTTCCTTGTCTTCTTGTATGCGATGTCACGAGAGCAATTACGAATTGCATATCTACGCTCGTAGATAATTCGAAACAGGAAATCAAACCGGCCGCGTTATTACACACGTGCAATTATTAAGTGAAATCTCCAGGTACCGTTGTGAGCATACTCATGTCAGTCCACCTTTAGCCAGGCTCATCTTCAGGACACTGCCCCACATTTAGCGACGATACCGTCGTAAACATTAGCACCGTTTGTGACGCCACACCATTTGTCATATTACGTTTATTGTAATCAAGACAATCCATATACATCAAGGAAAGTCACGCCCACGTACCGATTGCCATTGCTTCGAAACTTGTTTCATAAATGGCGAGTTAGTTTCACTTTTTGCAACATCGAAAAAGTTTATACTAATTGAGCATTTTTACGGCTCGTGCATTAAGCATCATCGGAGTCAGAGAGTTTAAGTTGTTCGATCCGATAAAACGCTACGTCATAAACAAGCCAGCTAGGATGATTTAATAAAATTATAGCTGTGTGGTATGAGGAAGTAATGTAAAAACTAGTTGTCGACTATAATCAACACATGCTGATGAAAGTTCTAAAAAGTCAATAGAGACTGCTATATGCGCATTGATCCATTACGAGATTTTGTTGCATGTTATAAATCTGTGGTATGTGCTAAGATGCCCTTTCTTTTTAAAAAAATATAGAAATGGAACGTAATAGGCTTACTTAACCATTCTTAGAAAACTATCATTGTTCCAATCTAATTAAAAGCGAAACTTCTCTCCATTTTAGATTGTAGCTTTATTTGGGAGACTTGTAAGCGTGTGGGACGAAGAAGGAAGGGCATTACATATGGACGCACCGTGCATGGCTAAGTAGCGCGATGAATCGTAATAATGTTCCTCTTACCGCTTTCTTTCCATAAATTATGTCTGTCGAGATAAATGCTCGTAAACAAGATAAGGAACTGTATTAAGGACAATATAATTTAGTGATTTTATCTAATCAATAATATCATTACCGAGAATGACATTTCAATATTCGTGTTGTGGTCAACTTAATAATTTTAAAATGCATTCTACGGCTATGGGAAGAAAAAAGATGCAATCAGATAAATGTAGGTTCTTATGCAACAGTCCTAGAGACAAAAATGAGCAAAAATTACATTTAGGTACAATACTTAGACGTTCCGTAATGCCCTCTGACCTTTATTAATCATCTCCACGTGCGGTTACCAAAAGAAAATAACAGCTGTCACCCAAGTTCCCGATCAAACCCGGCCATGCAGTCACATTGAATAGGTACCAATTGCAAATCGTTCACCAATTTGGGAACCAATTACTTCAATGGCGTCGCGCACTGAATTGCCAACTCTTTACTTTGCATCGTTCTAACTGTGATTTATGAACCAGCCAAATCACTTCTTATTTCATAAACGATTAGGTGGAAATTCGTTCGAAGCTATGTCGTCAAGTTTTAGATGCGATTTTTTGAAATGGGTTTGTTAACCTCATGCGTTTGGTTATCTGCCGCGACCATCTCACTAAAATTGGAACTGATGTAATTATATGAATGCCACAACGTAATTTGGATTAGGTTAGCTCATAAAATCGCCTAAGGCATTAAATCTGGAGTGAGTTTCGAACTTTCGAGGTATCTTGTTACTAGGAACACAATTTTTAAAATTCCAAGTAGTGCAATGGACTGTTTACACAGATGGTCATATAATTTTTTATTTTTCGTCTTCGCTCTCCGTTAAAAGTTAAAATGGTTCCCGAAGAGAAGCTTACTCGAATTTGAAAGAAAGAAAGATAGAAAAAAAAAAAATATTAACACATGGGCATCACATTAATAAAATTACAATTTAGACAACACCAGTCGGACTGTGCAGTTTTGCGCCTGTGATGTCCACATTAAAAGGACCCCACTCAGCTCAGGTCATGACCCGCTATGGGCCACGACACTGGTTTTCAGTAGATCTCTATTCTATTCATAGTAAAACATTGCTTGTTATTATAGCTTAACTGCTTAATTGAGTCCTCATCTGAGAGGCACAGGGGCGCGAAGGTAGGGCGAGAATGGGGACTGGAAGAGGTGCGGGCGGCATGCAATCGCATTCTTGTCACGCTACAAGAGCCTCTGGTCCCCTCTGTAGTCTTACCCCCGCTCCCTTGTATACCGCAAGCGATCAGTCAGTCAGAGTCAATTAGGCGTTCCAACTATTGTACCTCGTCATTTCTTTGCTTACTTACTTACTTCGCTGGCACAGCGACCCAAAGTGGATCTTGGCCTCCGACACCAGAAGACGCCACTCTTTCCGATCATGCGCAATCTCTTGCCAATTGGCTATTTTGAGTTCACGCAGGTCCTTCTCCACATTTCATTTCATTCCATTTCTTTGATTCAGATGAATTCCTCGCGATGCCAGACAAGCGCAAATTCGATTCCCGCACATTCGTAAAGCCGAAGAAACGCGTCACACGGCCGAGCATCCAAAGCATCGTGGAGGTGCCTTCCAGCAACGGCTCGCCGAACAACTCGCTGCACCAGTCCACCAACAAATACCTCACGTACAACAAATACAGCATGCCTTTGGGCCCGGTCAGCCCCATGCTGAGGCTGAAGACGTTCAATGTGGACGCCAATACGGAGAACAGTTCTGCTGTCAAAGAGTACGCGATGAAGAGGCGGAGTTTGGTGCAAGATGACGATCCACAGGTATGTTTTTTTTATTAATATTGACCCAAATGGTACATACCATTTGGTTCAGTTTCTTATGCATGGCATAAGCTAAGTTTCCACCAAAGATGTGAGAGGATGCGTAGCGAGGGCATGGCAGGGATGCCATGATCTCTGGTGGTAACGCAACCTTATACTGGTAGTGTGGGAGAGTTTCCACTGTCGTCATTTTTGTTAATGCTGTCACATTAGGCGCGAGGATGTGGCGCCCACTACTTCGATTTCAAGGTCACCTAAACCTTCCTAGTTAGTATAATAATATAAATATAATTGTGAAAAAACAATACGTACTTACCGTGATTTTACATTGTGCGATATGTTATTCGTTGTTCTCCAACTTTTTGCAGTTCACTGCGTGAATGAGACTTGTTACAATACTAGTAAATAAAAGAGCATTCTAATTTTCTATAATTCGGTCTCTCACTTATGATCTTAATGCGTTTTCTATTACAAGGTGAAACACAAATTACGTTATGTGCTCTATTAGTCATCAAGACGAAAGTATCTGACATAGAAGATGCATGTTTCTCAAATGAAAGCTTCATTGGCAGTTTTACAAGGACTGATTAATTACTTGGTGAAATACTGATGATATCAGTATAAATTATTATTGGTCGCATGCGCATCGCTATCCAGCGCGGTAATGCTGCCAGCATCCTGGGAACCTTACCACAAGGACCCTTTTTATAATTGTATTGTATTAAATAATTTATCTTAATAAGTTGTATAGTATATATTACTAATGTACATTTATATTCTTAATACTAAAATTATTGGTCACATGCATTGCTTTAATCCCAAAGTAAGTTCCCAAAGCACTTATGTTATGAGAATCAGAAACAACGGTGGTACCTACCACAAAACCCAGACCCGACCGGGGGGGATTGAACCCGGGACCTCAGTGATGGCAACACTCTGAAAACGGGTTGTTCCCAAAAGTCCATGGAAAATTCATACTTGAATTCCCAAACGACTTTTTAAATAAGTAAATTTTTCTTTCCCGTTGGGTCCATGAGAATGTTTGATACAGTCAGCAATGAAAGCTTGGCTAAGGGATAACTGTATATTATTTCTATGAAATAAAAGAATACACAATCTTGTCCTAATTAAAATATTGTTCTTTCTGATAAGAATTTGTTTCTACTGACTGTACTTTTGGAAGATCTCATGGACCCGTTGGGAATCCATGTATGAACATTTAAAACATTATTGAAAATGTTCATGGACCCGGTAGGAAAAGAAGAACAATAGAATCGTGGACCTCTGGGAAGAACCCCTGAAAACGTCGTCGTCGTCGGCGTGGGCGTCTGAGCGATTCGACCACAAACGTCGTCTAGCTAGCAAATCTCTAGCAATGTCGTTAATGTAGGTTTTAATAATGCCTCGTCTCGACAAAAAAGTATTCCGAGCGATTATGTAAAAGTTAAAACAACAAAGGTTAGCGTGGCCGTGAAATGGATATTGCATAAGACATTTTATTACAACAAAATTTACATCAAATTACACTCTTAAGAAAACCAACTTCATTAGATTATGGGACACGAAACATATTGTTTTATGAAGAGTAATCATAACACATGTATGAAGAGTAATCTAAGGATATAAAGTGCAGTGTCGCACAAGTGAGCAAATAGGCCAGTTTGCTGCACTTGCAAAATATCTCAGCTTAGAGTATCTTTTGTTAAATGTTAGCGAGTCATTTAATTATAAACCATTTGTTCTGAGATATAAGTATCAAAATCTTACTGTCACTTCAGTTTGATGTTTCACTAATGTACCTACTTTAAAGATATGAATAATTTCGTTGCTATTTGTGTTTCAGTCGCATTAATATTTTGTATAAATTCCTGAAATATTAACACGAGTACCTATAATTATTATCATAAAATTTTGGTGCAAAAAGTAAATATGTATTCAAAAGGCAAAGAGTATTGTTCTTTTTATTGGCGCATGCTTAGCTGGGTGTTTTCATAGGTGCAAAGTGATAAAGCAGCTGGCTCTATGTAAATCTTAACGTTACATACAACTGCACTGTGTTATGTTTCTAGAAAGGAACTGGGTTCGTATTAGTTACAAATTAAAAACATTTTCTTGTAAGGAGTTGTAATAAGTTGGTTACAAGCAAATTGACTGCAGGTTCATTTCACTCAATTAAAAGCAGTGTACTCTATTCATAAAACTACATAATAAACTTTAACTACTGGTTATTCAACTATGATTGAAAACGATTACTACTCTCACTTGAATGAAAGTGATGTTCAACTCTTGCCGTTTTCGGCCCACTTAATATATATTTATTGTTGGAGATGTAGGCAATCAGACTTATTTAAGATATTAACAAAATACGTCTTTCTTTTGTCATTATTGCATCTCGTTATTGCTCTAAGATTTTTTGTAAAACGTTACGCATGACCGTTACGATATGACGTCACAGCTCACAGCACATCCAATAAGGATTGCGATTGATGTCACTTTGTGCCAGAGTCGCCACCGGCAATTTTCATTTTTTAAACGATATTGACCGTTGCAATATGACGTCACAGCACCACCAATATGGATTGATTGTTATGTGACGTCATTTTGTGCCAGGGTCGCCTCACCCAAACTTTTTTAACGATACACATCTCTGATGTAACAATAATAGCAATTTTGTCTTCTATTCACGGTCCATCGACCTTGCCCACGGTAGATTAGTCGGTAATCAATCTGTGTTTGGTTTTGTCTCACACTTATAATTAGGCATTTTTTCACACCGCTTGTCACGGTTAGGTGTAAACAGTAGCTTATTGTAGTATGTAATAGTTTTGTTAGTACACACAGCTAGAGTGAAAGGTTAGGTATGTCTTTCAGTATTAACATTAGGGACCCTGACGCAGTCAGCTTCTTGTTACTAACTTTGGTGCTAGATTTTATGAGTCAATATGACTCGACTCATCCAAATATAATTAATGTCACTCAAACATACGCATACATATATAATTATAAATAAAGGTGTCATAAAACTTTGGATTTCAATTACTATAACTAAACATATACATTTACATTGAAAACACAGAACAGAATAAGAAACGAAACACTACAAAATCCATACATAAAACAAAAACAGCAAGAAAAAGTAATATTTAGTCAACGCTAGCCACTCGGTGTGTTTGTGATATCCAAATCATGAGTAGTGTAGTATGTATATTATAATTTAGGTTACATAAAATATACATACTACACTACAAGAACCTCACTGCCCTCTAAATGCCCAGGCCCTTTTCAGTGGGCCTTAACAGAAATACCCCTAAATCCTTTTACACGGAGTTGTGTTTTTTCCAGCTTGAAGATCTGGATGTGACGCTGGCGTCGGAGGTGTCCGACCGGCTGTCGTCGGAGCACCTGCCCTCCAAGCCGATCAACATCGACCTCTCGCAGCCGGCGCACAACCTGCACAACACTTTTAACAAGTATGTCAAATATCAATGGGATTGACTTCAATTTGCCCTGATTAAGACTAGTTTATACACACAGCAGTTGAAGGAAAAAGCTGATGTTATGACGTATAGGGAATTGAAGGTGCTGGCAGAGTCCAGAGAAGCGTGGAAATTGCTCCACCGAGCGCAGCTTTTAAGTTGAATGTTGTAAGTTCAGTCTATTCATTTCTGGACCAAACAAATGGAAAGAAATAGACATTATTTAGAAACGTTAGATTAAACAGCTTGCTAAGGAAATTACAGAATCCATATACAATTTAGTATAGTTAAGCGAAAATACACAAAAAAGACTTGTAAAAATACGTAAGAAATTGCGTCACTTAATTTGACGTGTCTTAATTATTGTAGTCTGTCTCTTTTCGTTTGTTTATCACAGAAAAAAATTGACTGAATTTAAAATTTGTCTTAGACAGTGCACATTGGAATCGAGTCCAATTATGCTTTCTTTTCATGCTCATGATAGCTGTCTCTAGTCCAAAAAGCTTGGGTGCGTCCCTCCTGTCGAGCGAGAAACGTGCTTGGGGCGAGGCGTGCTAGATTTTAGGATGGGATGGATAGGATGGTGTTGCGGGGAAGGGGATTAACTATGACAGTCGCGTATGATTGGCGCCTCCTTGACTTGCCGAGCAATGCTCTAACGTTCCAGCGATGGCAAACTGTGAACAAAATCTTATTTTAGGTTGCCAAAACTAATTTTGTTGCTCGTTTTTACCTTAACCAACAAATTACCGGATAGAAAGGGATTATTGGCAGTAATTTATAATGATTGATTGATGATTTTATTATCTCACTTACGATGAAAAATAAAATACTGGGAAATACATAGCATTTTTTTTTCTTTGTACTGTAAAAAGGAGAACAATACTTTCGGTTTTCACTTTCTAATATCTGTACATAAGCATTTTATTTCATAACACTGATCATCAGCGGACAATTGAGTTGTGAGAATCAAATAAAAAAAAACAAAAGCATTACTTACTTTCATGATAATTACATTGGATGACTTCGCAGTCACTAAATAGATAGATTAAATCACATAAGAAAGTGCGTGACCTTGCTTAAAAAAGCGCTTCAGATGTACTTTCTAATTTATCATTCATCAAGATATGATTGAATGATTTCTTACAGCTACCTTGATTGATAAATAACGGAATGATGTGTAGGTACGCATGCTTTGAATACAAGCTTCTCAAAATGTAGCGTATTATGACGAATTTGTGACATTGTCACGTATCACATTATAAGGACTAGAATATAATGGATGTTAAGTAATTTGACGAGGTAGTTGATATTTATAAAGTGTACTCGTATCTAGGTCGTAATTACTTAGATTCAATATTAGGAATTAGATTGTACTTCGTGTCATCAAGTATGTTAATTCTACCAGGTCATCGTTTTTTAACGTATGGGCTCTTACATATTTACCAACCGCAGAGGCCGGGTCGCCAGGCGTTATGTGAGACTCCAGGCCAGACTCCAGACTCAAACATTGAGGCCCACTTTCCCACTAAAAACCTGACGGTGTCCCTTCAGGGCCGTTGAACTAGAAACTAACGTGTTGCGTAATGTGCCTTCGGCCATAGGCATGCTCCACAGTCCCAGCTCAGCTGGGGCTAACTTCTCTGCAAAATATTTCTATATAATTCTAGTTTCTATCTCAATTCTACTTGTCTATTTTCTTCGCAGAGGTCTTACAAACATGATGAACGAACGCGGCAGCCTGAACATGTACCAAAGCGGCGAGTCCCTCATGCGGATGTCCCCGCCGAGTCTGGTGTCCTCGATGCATATGGAAAACTCCGGCAACTTCAACGTTGAGTCGATGGAGGGCAGGAGGTCGATCTCGTCGCACAGGGACTCCGGTGAGTGCCATAGAACAGCCTGAATGGCACACCTTTTGTCTTGCTCTACGTTACCCTAAACCTGCATACGTGAGGACCTGTACATCGTCAACAGGAGTAGGGCCTCAGTGTGGCGTTCACACTGAGGCTCTACTCCTGTTGACGATGTCCGTATTTTCGAGTCTAGCCATCACGCTCGTTAGCGTTGACATTCTGGCGTGAGTGACAGAGATGGCTACATTTAAAAATACGGCCATCGTCAACCGGCGTAAGGCCTCTGATAATGCCCTGTTAGTCGCTGAGTAAAGGTCCTCAAAAATAGAACGCAAGAGTCGACAACATTCTGATGCGAAACCTGCCGAGCTTGATATTTTAAAGAAAGGTGAAATTTTAATAGTGGTTGAACTATGTAATTTTTTTTTTTAAAAGAAGACGAGTGTTTTTTTAAACATTATTACCGACATCATTAAACTAGCTGGGGACTATGGTCTCTTGTTGTAGCACTTGTAGAATAGTCTGTGGTTAATATAGATTGATGTCTTTTTTACAGGTATTCCACCGTCAGGTCGCGATAGCATAGATCCTATGATGACGAGTATGACCCTAAGCATCCTAGACGAAAAGGACATGAGCACAAGCTTCCTCTCACAGACCACGTACCCAGACAACGACAGTTTGATGGACTCCCTCCCGCCCAGCCTCGTCAGCTCCGTCAACTCCTCATATGTCGTCTCCAACACCTCAAAACTTAAAGCGGAATCCACAACAGACACAAACATATTCAGTTCAACCACCTTTACACACCTAGAACAGTCTGAGAAACTACTCTCAGCTAGACCCAGGTGCCAACTCTTCAACAGTTTTACCAGACGAGAATCGGGCCTCAGGAATTCGGAAAGCTACACGAAATCCCGTGAAGAAGCCTGCCAAATAGACACGAACAAAGTCCTAAACGAAAACTGCGATAACAAAGAGTCTCCGAAGACAGTTCCCAAGTCGAGCCCCGACATGGCCGAGACGATCACTCTGCACTACTCCAACACGAAGTTCAGACGAAACATCGATTCGGAAAAGGAGAATCTGAACGCGACTTTCGAGCGAGACGACGCGTTTTACAAAGACATGGGTGTCCCAAAGACGGTGGACTTGGGCAGGAACAGTTTGAACGTCGCGCTCGATAAGCAGGAGTTGAATGAGATAATCCAGGCGAGACAGAAGCTCTCGTTGGCTCGGAAGGCTTTACCGACGGAGCCGGACAAACCGATTCTGCCTGATCCGTCGCCGATAAAGACGATCCAGTTGCCGAATCAGACTATAACGGTGCCGAGGCAGAGTATGGAGAACGCTTCGGAGTTGTTATCGAGGCGGAGAGCGATGAATGGCGGCTTTGACAGACACGAGGAGCCGGCGAGAGAGACGCCCAAACGGAACGCGACCTTCAAGAAGGCGTCGCCGAAGACCAGTGCGATGGATACAACGGTGGTGTACGTGAAGGCCGAGGAGCCGAATCAAATGATAGATATTAATTCAGCGACGTTAAACCTGATCGATGCGAGCGAGAGGACGCTGCAACATGAGGTAATTGCACATGACTATTGTACCCTCCCACTCTTTGACATTGGTGGCTGGGCGGCCTCGATTTAGTATTAACCTTACCGTATTGTATAGCTGTCAATTTTATCTTTCTAAACCCGATACACACAAAATAATCGATTCAAAGTTAGGAGGTTGGTAATGTTACGTTTTGGAGGATGCTCCACTCTCGAAGTGTAATCCATAGTAAGTAATATTATAAATGTGAAAACGTGTTTGTCTGTCTGTTAACTCTTCATGCTTAAACCGCTAAAGATAAAGTTTGGTGCATATAGAGATAGTTTGAATATAGTTACTGGGAATGGACATAGGATAGTTTTTATCCTAGAACTCACCCTTCAAGGACGTGATACGGGGGGTTCAAGTTTGTATGGGAAATCCGACGTAGTGCGGGGGCGAAGCCGTGGGAATCCCCAACAGTCAATACAGTGACGCAGTGTGCGACGATATCAAATCGATCTTCACTCTGCGTCCATCAGGAGCTTTCTACCCTGCTAACTAACCTCATCGCATATTTTGCCTTTGCCCGTTTTTTGCTTATACAAACAATACGTTTCTCAGGAGTGGGGTTCCCAAGAGCGGGCGATGGTAGGCTCGAGCGAAAGCACTGATACGGGCACCTTCAGCTCTTCAAGCCCACCCGACAACGTTCCTGATACAGCCGCGCACGATGCACGTAAGTTTAATTATCGATATATTTGCAATTGATAATCGATTAAATAATCGATAGTATTCACAAAAACTTCAACTGTTGAGATTCTTCGATGAATCTGCGCTAGGGCTACTATAGAATATACATGGTTATTTGTAAAACTAATAATCTCTTGGATGCCGATTTTGTAACTTCAACTTGTAAACTCATCAACGTTCTCCGTGAGACCAACATCGAATTCTCAAAAATAAAAACATTCCAGATATTGGTGATGGCAAATTAGTATGGGGAAACTGAATATATTTTTGCGTTTTCCATGTTGGTCTCAGAGGATGTTGCTAAATTTGAGCACCAGAATCGAGCTTTATAGTGTTTTTAAAGTAACCTTGTATTTGCTTAGGGTGTTTTGATGAGGGGAAACTGGATATGGGACGGATATTCACAGGTTGGTGGAAATGTTTCACTTGCTTCGACGCTGAACACTCATTGTGTCCTGTGTTTGTGGTGTCCATTTCTGTGTATTCTTATACTTAGGTACACTAGAAGATCAAATGATAATGTTAGGTAGAATAGAATAGATGTGGGGAAAACTTTTTTTCTGTCTAGGGTATTTTTTTGAATTTATATTAAGTTCTACTAATAATCGTAAAAGACTTATTACATATTGACATTTCGTAAAAGTATCTTCTTATATTTTTAGGAAAAATATACTGTTTTTTTAATGTTAATCTTACTCTATTCTAACCGTAGAAATAGGCATGACTGACCCAAATAACATTTGTTCTAAAAAGTTAGGCGTTCATGTGCTAACAACAATTGCAGGCGCACAAATAGCTTCCACACCGCTTATGACACTGAGGAAGGGAGTCAAAAACGATTTGCTAAACCTGCACAGCACGATATCGCCGATATACGATATGGTAGACGACAAATCGTATACGCTAACGAAAGTGCCAAGCTCAATCTCGACGGGGACGTACGATCTTCACAACACGACGGTGATAAACAGCGCGACGATGGTCAAGAAATCGGCCAAGAGAGATATACTAGCGTCAAAGGCAAGCCCAGAAAAGAAGATACTGGGACCGACCCCGCAAAAAATACCGCAAAGTAGAATCTCTCCGACGCATATAGGTCAGTTTTGATGTTAGTATGATTTTAAAAGACAAAATAACCAGCGTGAGCATTTAGTTGTAATATTATATACGTGTAATTAGGTACACAAAATATTTAACAAATTAATACTTCTTTACTGATGTGTTTGGTGTTTTGTTGTTGTTGTTGTTGTGTACTTACACTAAATGTATTTGCACAACGTCCATGCTCAATGCGTAAAATTGCTTAGAGCGTCATTGAATTATATCGATGGGAATTTATTCATGCCATATTCATCCATTTTGTCATATTCATGTCACTGCTATTTACTGTGTATTTTTATCAATAAGTATAAGTAGTGACTTTGAATAGATCTTAGATTTGGTTTATAGCATTTTTGTAGTGAATAGGAAAAACAGCAATTTGAAGATATTAGACAGTTGTCTCACTGCCGGCAAGTAAACGAGTAACTATCGGCGATTTTTGTCTCAAGAAACGTACAATAGATATACATTCTGTGTAAACAAAAGAGATGCATACATTCATATTATGTAGTCGCTGACTGTTCACCTTCACACTGCCGGCAGTTTGTCGCTGAGCGACAAAAGTAAATAAGATAAAGATGAACTCGCTCGGCGACGCTCGTTCGACTTCGCTTTATAGCCCAGCGACAACTCGCCTACTCGTTTCTTGTTTCTGGCTCTACTCGCGTCTCGACTATCGTTGACGGTCGGACAACTGCCTTATTGATCGACTTAGGGCTGATTTTTATTAGATTACCCGCAGAATAAAATGCAACACGACGTAGTAATTTTTGCAAAGTCATTGTACATTTTACTAGTCAGTCATATTTTATCTGACATTTAAAAAGTCGGTCCATAGTTAATATATTTTGAAAGATTTTTTGTTTACATTATTTTAGACAATATTGCACAATCCGAATTTCGAATCTCAAGTAAACGGCTTGACTGGTTTAATTTGTAACATCTTTTTTTTTGTAGTCGTAACAAAACATCTAACGAATCGCTTGCCGGCCTTACCGCACTTTTTAACGCTTGGCACGTAGTTTTACCATTTGTATGTTCCAGGGCATTATGGCATGGCGCCACCCGCCGCAGTCCCCAGGAAGACCGGCCTGCCGACGTCCAAGCTTAGGCAATACAGCTCGCATAGGGAGCTTAGCAGGATACCCGGTGAGATGGATGGAGACCCTATCACGGGCCATAATCAGTTATGAAATTCACTGGTTTTGAACCGTATCGTAACGGCATACAGTTCAAATTCTGGTGTGAATATTTCTACCATTGACGGTTAAAGGAATAAATATGTTGGGACGTGTATATGTGTGTCCCCTGTGGGCTACATGCCTAAATATTATAAATGACTTATGACTTAGATCGCACGCGCATGTTACGCAATAACTGTATGCGCTGAGCTGCTTAGAATTTGGACGTCTCATCCTCTTGCATAGTATTTTTTATCAGGGGGTTTTTCTAAATAATTCATGTACGTAATGTAATTTTACAAGCAGCCTCCAGTGCGTCCGTAGTCTTATTTGAATTAAACTACTTCACCGGGTTATTATATTATGTACCTGTTTGCAGTTGAGAGTGAAATTATTATCTCAATGATGTAGTGATTAATTTAAATGCAAGATAAGAGTATAATTTTTCAAATATCAATCAAGAACGTATCTTATCATTGAAGAGATGATAAATTATTGTCTATAGAATGTATATTCTTTTTATTTTCCATAGCAGTGTTTTTCATGAGTTGCATTCACATTGCATGTAAAAAAATCACTCATGATCAGCTCATCTAATCGATCCTTCGTCTCTGAAGTTATAAAACGGGTCTATCACACAAATACAGGGTAAACAGTTATCAGACGTGCAGAGTTGACGGTGGAGCGAGCTAACCCAGAAGGTTCTGGCACTCCTATTCACCGTGATTTGAATTTTGATAAGATTGCGCCTCTCCGTACAAACCTCGGTCCCTATTCTCGTCCTACTCTCGCGCCCGCGCACCCCTGTACCTCAAGTGAGAACTCTATTATGCGGTTTGGCTGTTTACATTCCCGAAGACACTTAGCGCCATCTAGCGAATGAATAAACTTTTTTTTAATGGGTTTGTTATTGACTTTTCATAGACTAAGCCAGATGTGGCTTATAGAGTGTCGACAGTGGAGCGAGCTCATCCAAAAGGTTCTGGCACTCCCACTCACCGACATCGACAGAATACAGCAAGCTGCTTGGAAACCTCATATCATCATCAATAACTCGCAATCTACTGGAACACTCGTCATAAACTTTAAGTAATGAGCAGAGATCTTAGTAGGTAGATTGATTAGATGTACGTTGACAGTGTTGAAATAATATGGATATGCCTTTTTTGATGAACCAATAACGCAAAATAATAGTTTTATGTCACTTGAAATTATTTGGTTTGGCACTTTACACAACTTTGTTCTTTTTATTTTTACGACTAGGATACTATTTAAGTCTTAATACTTTTGTGATTACGGAATACCGAGGGCACGTCCATATTGATATTAATACAAATACAAAAATACAAAAAACTTTATTGCTTCTGTTCAGTAAAAATGATACATAGGGTTGGCTCTTCCTTTTGAAAACTCGTAATAGCGAATCAATGTTAGCGGTCATTGACCCCAAACACTGACCTCTATAGTACAAGTACGCTGGACTGCATACTGTCAACTTAACAATCATTTGATTATCGCCATTTTGGCGCTGACGGCTATAGTAAGCCTGCGGTGACCGTCCACGAAACTAATGACATAAACATATGGAAGTTATTCTATTTTTGTTTCCTGGACAGTCGGTAGATGCGCTTTGATTCACAAAAAATATCTATTATTACTTAGAGAACGTTTAGTCCAGCGTACTTGTACTGTAGAGGTCATTGACCCCAAATCTCTACCTATTCCGATCTCTAGTAACGAGTAACGTTATAGCAGGACACTCGGTCGCTATACCGCGTGCGGGTGGCCCCCCCGGGCGGCCCATGGCGCGGCGCGGCGTGTACGCGTCCAACCCCGCGCTCAGCCCCACCGCCCCCGCGCCCCCCGCCGCCGTCGCCGCCCCGCTGCGCCGCGACTCGTACACGCTCGCCGCGGACCACCAGGTGACTATACTGCCGTTAGAGTCACAGTAGCGGGACACTCGGTCGCTATACCGCGTGTACGCGTCCAACCCCGCGCTCAGCCCCACCGCCCCCGCGCCCCCCGCCGCCGTCGCCGCCCCGCTGCGCCGCGACTCGTACACGCTCGCCGCGGACCACCAGGTGACTATACTGCCGTTAGAGTCACAGTAGCGGGACGCTCGGTCGCTATACACACAATAATGTGGTTCGCCGCCGACCAATAAGTGATTCGGCCTGAAGGACCAGTGAGACTACCCGATCCGGCTCGAAGGACCAATATGACTACCCGATCCGGCTCGAAGGACCAATGTGATTACCCGATCTGGTTTGAAGGACCAATGTGATTTTTGTTAGCTAATAAAAATTCAATGCTATCAAATGTAATGTCATTGAATGTACGTCAGACGACCGCGCCACATCTACTGCTGATGGGATGTAACGACAAGACGTGTAAGTTGCTGAATGCTTTAATTACACAGATTTTTACTTAGTACCAACAAACTTAGGTCAGGCATAGCGGACCAAAGTGCAGTAACGTAATGCTAACTAAACATAAACAGTCACAATACTAGCTAGCTACTAGCCCCCCCGCTGCGCTGCAACTCCTACTCGCTCGGCGCGGACCAACAGGTGACTACTATATTACTGTTAAGGTAGACTTCGGAGCAACGCAGCTTGCGACTCCGAAATGAAATCCTTACCGAGCGATACACCATCGCTGCATGCGACCATTACATACACACCCATAGTTCCACGGCTCCTCGGAGCCTCAGAGTCAAGCGCCTTTTCATTTAGACACCTACAAAAATCCATTGCAAGCCCTCTTAATCTTCTGACTCTGGATAGCTAATATCTCCTGCTTGCCAAGTTGATCTTGTTGGGGTTGGCCGCTGTACCCAAAATTCGGTAGGAGAGTAAGACGCAGGCAGGTGTTCCATCCTTATGTCGTTGACATACCACTAATACGCGTCAAACGTTTTAAATCTTCGTTCCTCTTGCGTACGGCTAGAGAGTGGAATTCGTTGCCAGCTGAAGTGTTCCCTAAACACTACGATTTGGATTCCTTTAAGAAAAGAGTGAATAGGCTGCTTCTAGACAGACATGTCCCATCATCGGCCGCATCGTCGCTTACCGCCAGGTGAGATTGCGGTCAAATGTCTGCCTATTAAATTAAAAAAAAAAGATTAAATACAACGATATGTGCTATATTGCTCAATAATGATTTCAGAAAGAAGAGGAGAAACCTGCATCAAAGGCGCCAGCGCCACTTGTGCGTCAAGGCACTGAAACGCTGCGCAGGGAGCGGCCACAGAGTCAGCTAGTGGCGCCTAGAGATGTAAGTATATACCATCTTATATGGATGGATATAGAGTTCAGTTTTGATTGGTGTGAGACTTTACTCGTGTTGGCGAAGTCATAATTTGCAGACAAATAACTTTAATCAGACTCATCCACGATTAGGGGGGGGGGCTATTTATTTTCAGATAAAAGATACCGACTGAATATCAACTTAAATTACAGCAACCCATTCAAAATGTCATTCATAAGGAGGTGTCACATAATGAGATGTTTTTTTATAAATATCAATGGTGTTGTATTTTATTCTACGAATATTAATATCAGAATTAATATGAAAATCAGCCCTAAAAAGACCAATAAACCTGTGATGATTGGTAGGAGAAAAAAAAGTATCTGGTTTTAGTTATTTGTCTATGAGTCACTTAATGCTTTTCTAATCTATAATTCACCTACAAAAAGCCAATTTAAAAGCAAATACTGGTTTTATTATCAAGAAACGGAATTAAAATTAACTAACGTTTAAGTGCTTGTTAAGAGGTGCTTGTGGCGCAGTGGCGGCAGCGCTTTGGTAGTGATACCAAAAGTTAAGCAACCCACGGCGCGGTCGTGATTGGATGGGTGACCATTCCGACCATTCAAGTGACGTCCATGACAAGCATCTCCGTGCTTCGGAAGGCACGTTAAGCAGTTGGTCCCGGCTAATATCTGCGGTATTAGTCGTTAAGCCTAGTCAGAGGCCCTAGGGCGGCTTGATAACTTCTGACAGTAAGGTTTGTCACTTGCCTTACATACACCCCTCCACCAATCCGCACTGAGCCCGCGTGGTGAAGTATGGCTCGTTCCTCCTCATAGTTGAGGTGAGGCCTTTTCCCAGCAGTGGGATCTAATAGGCTGACTTATTTATATTAACGTTTAAGTGGAAATGGGATTTATGTTCTTTGTTATGGTGTTGGTGATATCAAACTAAAACGATACATTTTAGACATGTCCATGTTCTAATAATCATTTTCAATGTTTTATGTTTTAACCAGGACCATTTTGTAATAACATTGTGTTTAGACTCAGTCACGCGCAATGTATACCAAATCTAAACGTTTGTTGGTTAGCTGTAACACGGACGGATTTATTAATTAAATAAAATAAAAAGTTGGATATGTTCTGGTGACCTACTCCGGTATGTTGTTCGTATTTTCGAGTCTAGCCAACACGCTCGTTTGCACTGTCATGCTTGCCATTTACAAAAATACATCATTTTCCGTAGTAAGGCCTCTGGCTCTTTAAGGAGGTGAAATGGGGGAAATAATGGGGTAGGTAGGGTAAGTTTTATACAAAATCCGATATTAGCTCAGGCTACTTGCTCCGCTAGTTAAAACATATTTCCGTCCTGAAAATTCAACTAAAAGAATAAACACTCATACCCAATAAGCTATTCAATATACGCTATTTGCACTATTTGGTATACGTTGCGCGTGCGTTCATATTAACGTGTTCGACGCAGCTTCGGAGCGCGGCCGCGGCGAGTGGCGTGGCGGGGATGCGCGGACAACACATACCCGTGAGTGTCTCGTGACGTGTTAACGTATTGTCTCTGGAGATGTGTGAATGACTATAGATAGGTACACACTGACGGATGAATACTATATTGAATACAAATTATGCTGATACAGTAAAATAGAGGCAATTATTTTAAAAAATACTCAAACTTTACACGGTTACATTGCTAAGAGTTGCCAAATTTTTAGGAGTTTCTTAGACTCGGGAACATACTCGATCTATGCAAAAAAACTCTTATTTATTCCTATCCGCTTGAAAAATCGTACGCGTGGATAATTTAACTCATTCATAGAAAAATGCGTACGCGCGATTAACTGAAAAGTGCAATACCAGACATTATGGCGCGCGGAAATTGCGAAAATATCTCTTTATTTCCGGATATTTTTTAATTCTTTGTTTTTCGAAAAAAAAAATGCAATGAAATCGTTTCTTTATAAGTATTTCTTTCTGAAAAGTAACCCTGTAGGTAGACCACCAAATTGATTCCTCCAGCGGGTTGGCGGGGCGCGGAGATAAGACGCGAGCGGGGTCTGGGCCTGTGCGGGTGGGATTCGCATTTCTTGCGCATTCTTGTCAAAATTAAATTCACGCTACAAGCGCCCGCCGCCCGTATCTTTCACTACCCTTGCTCTCGTATTTACCCCCACACCTGAACCTCGCAGGCAACTAAAGTCAAAGACCAATATGGTGGGCCTATTTGAGATACGACCACCATATTGGTTTATGCTAAACCCGATGACAATCTGTCCATATTTTTTTTTTGTCTGTGCTATGTATTCCTTCATGCACCTCTATTCGTTTCTGAATGTTGACTGAAATGTCACTAAAATAATAAAAATTTTACCGCCATGTTTAATATGATATTGTATGTGCCTGCTCATAATTCTAACTTATAAAATCATTGTGGTGGTTTCAATAATTAAACATTTTAAAAATTTATACATATAAAACTTTAGAAAGTCGAATTTGGTACTATCGAGTCTACGTAGATGAAGTCACATACATTAGCTAATTAACTAATAAAAATGTAATTCTTTAGCCACCGACAACTCGACCGTACTCAATAGCGGGAGCGTCGCAACTGCGCGTATCCAGGCCGACTTCTGTGCCCCTACAAAAACCAGCTGCAGGTAAGTTAGTTTTATTGCCTAAATCCAATTTATCACACTTAGGAAAACCATTTTTTACTTGACTGGTTATTGCCTTACTCTGTAAGAGCAAGTTTATTATTTATTTTTATTTGGATGCATATTTACCTAAACTTTAGTACTCTGTGCATAAAGGTGTAGATACCTTTATATAAGTACAGTATCGATTTAATTTACGGTCTTGGCGAGTTAAGTTCATAGGGGGGTTTCATAATAATTAGACACCGAACTCTCAACGGCCCGTTTTGATGTAACGAAAACTGTAGATAAATATGTATCCGAATATAAACCTATTCTATATGGTTGCTTTTCTATTATCGTTTGAATGGTTGGTAGCTTTATTTATTTATTTTATTCATTAACCATAGGTATACTGACAGATGACAATCAATTCATGCACATGATGTAGTTTTATGGTTATTCTTATGACTAGAAAGTAATCCATCCACCTTTGTTTTGATCTACTTCATTTGCATTCTAGAAAACCAGGTGAGATACTAAAAATACGAATAGTTCTAATCACCGCCGGCCACTCCTGTTTAAAAACTGGTACCCCACATTATAAAACCAATTTTTATAGTAGAATTACTGTACTGCCCTTCGATAAAAAAATCTTCTTTTTGTGTCGATGCTGCTGGCGTTATATTTTTGGAGATTTATATTATACCAATTCCGGCAAGATAGACAGATGCGACATTTTACTCCCTCACAATCCAAATTGGCGCTCGGACCGTCGCCCTATCTCGCTCTGAACGCCGACTGATCATTGTATTGCAGACTCAACTGCATTTAGTGACTATTGGACTTTGCGGCAAGATAGTCGCCCTATCTCGCTCCAAACGATTGCACCTCTAGACTCGACTGTATTTGATGACTGTAGGAACGCACAGGAATCATATTTCCGCTTATTAAGTAACTCGTTTTATACGATATAGAGTTAGTGCTACGACGATCGTGTTTCTAACCGTATGTATCGTGTATTTTACGTCAAAAATAATTAAGTGATATTTGTGACTAAATAACCGTTTTCAATTGAGATCCCGTAACTTTTACCTGAGTATACAAGAAGTTAGGAAGACATCTCAACAATGAGTATCGGACGTTACAGTAGCGGTAGTGACGACGGAGCAGCCGCGGCCGGCGTCTAGTTCGGACGCGCGCGTGTCGGCCCTGCCGCGGCCCTCCCGCCTGCCCGCGCCCCGCCGTGCGCTCAGGTAACTGTTAAATCAATTAAATTAAAAAAATACTTTTTATTTCGGACTACTATGATCCAGGTGTTAAGAGCGTCGGTGGCGCAGTGGCTAACGGGTTGCCTCTCATGCGGGAGGTACCGGTTTGATCACACGTGCCACCATGTACCAAAGACTTTTTCTGAGTTATGTACATTAGTCGTTTCACTAACAAATGCTCTTAGAGCTCATTTACGCGAGGACGATACGTGATTTTTGACGATTCGTTCTTTTTTTACGACGGCATTTTTGAATGCCCATGTTCACACGAATCACGAATCGTGAAAAATAACAATACGGCTTAAATCTAGTATCGTGTTTTCAAAAATCACGAATCGTCAAAATACACGGATTTTTAACAAAATTCAATTAGGATATTTTGACAAATTGTGAAAAGCACGATTCCGTATGCAATGTGAACGTCCATCCGTCATGACGGATCCTGTATTTTGACGAATCGTCAATGATGAATCCCGTGTGAATGGTCCCTTATGATGAGGGAAAACATCGTGAGGAGACCTGCACATTCAGGCGACTGAACGTGTAACCATGATCCCATGGTTAAGTTCTCCTGTTAATAAGGTCAGATGGCAGTCGTTCTACTGTTTTTTTTTTTAAATTTAATTACCTGATCTGCCACATTCTGGATCATAGTCCCAAGCAGACCCTGGGCTCTCGCGTGCTAGTGCACTACCGGGATAACGCTAGGATAATGATGATATAATGCTAGTGTTGGTACAGACGGCAGCACATTTGAACTACGAAAAGAGCTTTTATTACGTGGGAAATAGAGGTGGTCTCAAGGTCAATGTAGGGTAATCTGACGTGCGGTCGTGTATGCATATTACAAACACATCTTACAAAATAGGAGTTAGTAGTCTTTACGGACATTGCCAAAGGAGTGATGAATTCAACGCCAGCTTACTGGCACAAGCACTTACAACAATTCGTCGAGTAACTAACGCCCTCTATAGCTCGGTTGTAAGAGCAATTGCCCGGATAGCAGGGGTCGTGGCTTCAAGTCCCACCAGAATTTTTTTGAGCGAAATTTATTACATTTAGGTCCTCTTGATTAGCTATTGCGGACTTTTTCAAGGCTTTTTATCTGAGTTGAAAGTCCTCTTGCACAAGTTTGGATTAGCTAATCTGGTAGGTTTTTAACTCAGTTGATAGGGCTTGCACAAATCTAGATTAGCTAACTCGGAAGTGCGTAAATTCCTAACTAGGAAGGTACCATCCTAGTTAGGATCCTAACTAGGAAGGTCGCATCCTACTTAGGATTTTAACTAGGAAGGTTGGATGGATAGGCAGGTGCTCTACTCTGGATAACGCATTGTCCTTATTTTCGCGTCTAGCCGTTGCGTTCGCTCGCACTGACATGCTGGCATTAATTAGTGACAGGGACGGCTACAGCTTAAACTACGGATATCGTCTTACAGAGTGGGGCCCCAAACTAGGAAGGTACCTAAGTGGGGAACTGCGATTACATCTTCCTATTTCCTAAGTAGGATGCTACACAAATGCTACACAATGACGACCGTCTTGGTGTAGTGGTTCACGCCCCGGACTTCTAAACCAGGCGGTTGCGGGTTCGAATCCCGCAAGGGGCAAATGTTTGTGTGATGAGCACGAGCATTATGTACCTAAGTCATGGATGCTAAATAAATGTATATAAGTGTGTCTATCCGTTATCCTAGTCACCATAGCACAAGGTCTCAAGCTCAGTTTGGGGCTAGGTAAATGGTGTGTTAAAAAAAAATGGTGTATTAAGTGTTTTAGGTATGTATAATTATCAATATGTTGAGCAACTTTGCAGGCCACCGTCAGTATACTCCGTGGCGCCGGGCGACGCGGACCACTACTGACCCGCGTGTTGCGGCGCCCTGTGGCCGCGGACGAGCTAAACTCACTAATACGACTGATCAGAGTAACGCTGTGTCTTCGTTTACCCTACTCACCTCATATTATACAAGCACGCTGGACTATAGGTTCTCTAAGAAATGACATAATTTTTGTGCCTAATCAAAGCGCCCCCACCGAGTGTCTAGGGAACTAAAATAGAGTAACTTACTTATGTTTATGAGAGCGACGGTGGTGCAGTGGCTAGCGTTTGCCTCTCATGCGGGGGGAGCAGAATTCGATCCCACGTGCCGCCATGTGCCAATGACTTTTTCTGAGTTATGTACATTAGTTGTCTCACTAACCGATGCTCTTACGGTGAGGGAAAACATCGTGAGGTAATCTGTCCACTTAGGCAACTGAATGTGTATGATCCAAAACTGGTTAGGTTCCTCTTAACAGGGTCACGGAGGTCAGACGGCAGTCGCTCCACTGTTATTATTACCTGATATGCCAAATCCTGGATCATGGTCAGCGGACCCTGGGGCCTCGCATGCGAGTGTACAACCGGGATAACACTAAAACGATGATTTTTAAGTCAACTTAATATAGTTCCGTGGACGCTCACTACAGCAAAATGGCGATAGTCAAATGGCTTCATTTTTAGGTTGACAGTATGCAGTCCAGCGTACTTGTATTATAGAGGTCAGTGGTTAACCCTATTTATTACTATTACCCTCAGATCACAGAAGGACGAGATATGAAATGGAGGGGTACTATATTATTCGAAAACTCGTGGCAGACGGAGCAATTAAACGTGAAAATGAGACACCGCAAATCATGGTCTCTCTCGCACTTACAATGTTTATGGGTGACGTCACAACGACGTAGAGATGCGCGTTGCTTAGCTATCGAAAACAACTTTTTTTTTTTCGGATAACATAGATTTCGAAAGCGGTATTTGAAATGTGACAAATTAATTTTTTTGCTAGTAGTATTTGTTTTAAAATAAATTTATCAATTGAAATTGTTGTTTCGTATCTGCAACTTGAAGCTGTAATGCTCAACTAGGTGATACTGATAACCTAGTGTCTAATTATTTTTAAATTACCTTCAACACATTGAATATATGTTGTGGTATAATATTAATCATTAGTTTATGATCAACACCTTTTTTTGGTTTGTAAACATGTGTAGCCACGACTCGCACATATTCAATTTTATCGATAGCTCAGTAACTTTGCGCGAGCGATCTTTATCAAAATTGATTTTTGGCCCCGCCTGCGTCGAGTCTTTGCAAAAAGTAAGTGTAATGATCTTCGCGGTGGATTAGTCACATTTCACAGACGTTTGTGTGCGTACACTGCACGCCAATTAGCGTTGTGAATTGAATTAGGTACTGTGTTCCTTATGTTAGTATTCTAGTAGTTGTACACACATAAATAAATTTGGTGACACAATTTCGCGAAGGATTACAGAGTTATTACATTTCTCTTCTTTCAGTGATCTGAGATTAATACCTAGCTTGCTTTTCTAACTTAATCATCGATTGTACATTCTCTCATCTGTAATTTATATCGGTATTCATCTTAATGGCGAGTCCACGTCGCTGTTGTTCTTTGCGGAGAAATGTTTTCCAAACTTTATCAAAAAAGGGAGGAATATTGATCCCATGTTGCGAAGTAAAAGCGGTGTGGATGATCCTTTTCGGTATCGGTGTATTATTCCAAGCATTTGTGAACTTAGATGGAAAGGTGGCTATGTGAAAAAATGCTTTGACTAATCGACCAATCACTATTCGTTTTAGACATCTTTTAAATATGACCAATTAATTAAATAAAAAATAATTTTGAAGAAAATTACTGTCGTGTAAAATTAAATGTTATTGTTTGTTGACAATAATTTGTACGAGTGTTAAAAACAGTGGATTTCCAGTTTTGAAGTGTCAAATTGAAGTAAAAATTATGGTGATCCTATTCTTATATCCTGTTTGTTGACATTTTTTTTATATTTATGTGTAATATTTTTGGTCTAGACATACAAAATTTTTCTAGTAAAAGTTTTGCCCATGTCTTTGGAACTGGGGTTAGAAATGCACTTTTCTTACTTATGAAAAGTCGTTGATTTCTACCTCGAGGTTAACTAAAATCCTCGCAAAAAGAATCGAGAATATTAAATAATGGGACGAAAAGTTTTAATAAGTATTATTTACATAATGCAGCGATAAAACAGCCTAGCATTCGTCGCAATTCTCGATACTTCACGCGCGGGGTGAACCAAGATAATCTTTTTGGAATTAAAGCTCTCTCGTTTGTTCTCATTGAAGCTCAAAATAACAAAATTTCTGCCTAAATCATGATTTGGTACAAAGACATACAAATAAGATATTATTCCTATATTATTAACAAATGTAGTATTTTAGTATATTATGAGTCGTTAACTTGGGGCTTAGTAATTTATTTCAGATTAAGGTTTTTGCATTTTGTTTATAGATTGTAATCTTTTAGGAAATTGTAATTTAACTGTACTTTTGCTTTGGATGTAAAACTGAAATATTCTATTGTAACATAACAAATATTAAAGTATACGCACAGCACTCGATCCATTTACAGAACTTACATAAGTTAACCTAATTTAGTTTTTTATCCATCTTTATCACATAGCGATATGACAGTACCTAAGCGCACATAATTTATAGTGTTCAAAATATCTCTTGTACATTTTGTAAATTGTTAGCTTTGATTATTATTAATACATGTCTATTTATCCTTATATTCTACTGCTATTTTAACTTCTTAATACACTATAGCTAACTAACATATCGAAAGAAATCATAGACTCAACATTATAATAAATTGATATCGAATGACATTAAAAAATGCTATTTAAATAAATACCTACGCGTCCATGTGTATTGTTTATAATTTTTGGCATAAAATTCGCGCATCGATTTTCTTACCGCCCAAATAAAGTATTAGACAGGAGAAAAGCAATATTACTCGTTACCTTCCAGCACGTTCGTTTTGCAACAAATTGTATATTTTGTAAACTGAGTATTTATGTACAGGGACTGATTTTAATATGTACCGTTTATAATATGAATTGTTTTCGCTACTATCGTCCGCCGTGCTTGTAGGGATGGTGTGTGCTACGCGGTTTATTTGGACACGTCGTGCCTTATTTAGGTAGTGTAAGGAATTTTGTTTTCATTTTCTAATAAAACTATGTATTTACATGTCCTCTTGTTTTATTTTTGGGGAGAAAAAGTTTTTACTCTCAAATTCCTTGTGCATGCTACCATGATGCTACCCAGTAGGGATGGCGATTCTTTTCAAAAAACATCGATTTTTAAATCGATTCGAATCGTGTCCTAATAAATCGATCCACAAAAAAATCGAGGCCAATAAGATCGATTTCAAAAAAATCGATCTTTTTCTCAAGTTTTTGTTTATAATGTAATATAAATCATTTTTTTAAAAAACAAGATACATATTATAATTTACGATCTCTCATCAGTAAAAATCAGGTAATTCGATGATAAAAAATATATAAACGTAACTTTTTTTTATTAATGAGAGGTGAAAGAATCTAAACATACAGCCATCTCGCGAGTTTTTGAATGATTAACTCTTTAACCGGCAGCCGGCAGCACTCTTATAATACGGGAATATTCAATTAATTGTTAATACTTTTTTGGTTTATACCGAAAAATAAAATAAAATCGAATGTCGATTTTCAAGGGTAAAATATCGATTCACTGAATCGATACAGTACTACATATCGATTTAAAAAATCGATCTTTTTGGCTACAATAATCGATTCTTCGATTAATCGATCTCAGATCGCCATCCCTACTACCCAGCACTGTTATAGAGGTCAGTGCTACCAAAGAGTAGTGCTACCCAGGCTTCTGAAGAGTGAGTGAGTGCAATTTGTCTAAGAGTTCTCGCCCGCGGAGGTAAACGGAACATAGATAATCTGTGGACTAAACGGTGACAGCTAGCGGTGCAGCGACACCACTTCCGTTTGAGTGATTTCACGGTGATTAAAATTTTGAAAATAATGCTAATTTCAAATCGCCTAAACAAAACACAAACGCCCACTGCCCGCACCGCTCCGTTATTCTCGTCTGCCCGTGTACCCCGCAGGCGAGGACTCATTTAGGCTGGTTAGGCCGTCGGGCTATATGCATTTTGGTCATGAGGGTCTGCTATATGTCTACTATGCGTGGTTGGTGACTGATGTGTCTACCTGTGTCATTATAGGTTATAACAAATGAACCGATTTTGATGCATTTATTATTACCAAAACTGAATCCTTGCAAACAGTATGCACAAATTACTAAGATGGTGTAATGAGGTGTTTTCCTAGTGTCAAAAATCAGTACTAAAAATCCGCTAGATGGCGTTGAACAATCTAAGTCAGGTAGATTTTTATTTATGAAAAAGGTTGGGTTTAGCGTTTATGATTAGCATTTTTAAATTCACACGTACTAAGAGGTCGTTTTTAACAATTTAGTGATCATCGAGACGTTTCTTCTATTAAATTTTATTTTTATAGCCTCACCAGAAATATATGGGACCTCGCCATATTGCGGAAAACAACAGGAACTAATTTCTTTTACTGGCAACAGAAACCACAAATCGTCATTGTCATGTCATTATTTGTCATAATGATTTGTGTCAAAAAGGAAGCGTAATCTAATTTACGAGTATATGATAAAATTATGTGTTAAAAACGCCGAAAACTATTCGCTGGTGTAAAAGAAAAGTGGTTTAACATGTGTTGTAGTAATTTTCAACAAGAAAATCTGTGTAGTCAACATAATTTATTAAAATGAATTACGATTTAGTTGTCATATCACAATTATTGGTACGTCATATAGTGCGAACAGTGAGAATTGGCCATAGATGGTAACGGAAAATATTTTAAAACGATTTTGAAAAATTACATTTATATAAACTTATTTTGAGAGTTTTATTTTCTTAACTATAACCCAGCTTAGCACTCACTGAAATAGTTCGTGGAAGTTTTAAAAATTACATATACGAAATTTTAATAATCTTCATAATAAATAAAGTCATTTACAAGAACAACAGGTATTTTACTTCTACGCGACTGTGGTTTAACTAAAATAATTTCAATTTGGTCCAAATTTCAACGCTTATATTACATAGAGCCAATAAATTTAATAAATATTTTATTTGCAATAACAAGACAGACAGAACACTCTCGTTCTTGTATTGTAGAATCTCTTATCAGACTTAGAAATGTAACGTAAATAATAACATATAAAATGTACAATATGTAAAAAAAACCCTGTCCGACCCGTTAAGGTGTTATCAGGTATAGTGTCAAGGTTCTATTTGTGTAATTATTTTTATAAAATATTAGAAAAAAATTACCCCATGAAAAAAAAAGATAAAAAATACTACACTTAAAAAACTTACATGGCAACGCGAAGGGCGGTGACGGGGCGCGCGGGGGCGCGGCATAGCGCCGGCACTCGCAGATAGCGTATTCATGACCCCAGATAACCCCGGTTCTTATTATTAGCCAGATAATAATTTGTCAATCGTAAGAAACAGAGACTTTTTGGTAGCTCTGAAAAGAGCTTTTTTTTGTGGTGGTGATTAGTGTTTGGTGGACTCATGGCGTGCCTGCGTCAAACCTTTTCCGACCCTGCGTTGCCCGTAGTGAACACGCGTTTGTGCAAACGCTGGAACGCACGCTCTGACGGCACTGTGAGGTATCACAGTGCCGCCGGGTAAGCGGAATAGCAAAACGCACTATATAGTCTCTGCGAGCTTCACAATAATCACAGTCACTCCTATCCAGACACAAGCATATTAAAGTATTCTTGATTCGTACACGACATTTTGCGGATCAACGGAACGGAACGACCACTCGGAAGTAATGTCATCGCGAAACTGACCTGTAATAATATCAGAATAGCCGCCGGCACGTGCCGCGGCGATATCAAAGGCCGCGGCAACGTTTATTGTAGTACCGACAAAGCGAGTAGGCGGCGTCAATGGAGCTGCGCGCCCGCCGGGAGTGTTAACGTACGTAATTTTATCCCATATATTTCTGGTCAGGCTATACTTCCACTACTTAGCAACTTGTCGAACTATTTGTTACTGATAAAATATAGGGTGGTCCTGTAAATCGTGAATCAAACGGAACAGGGCGGAGTTCCCACATACATATTATCTGTGCCAATCAAAAGTTATTGTAGTTCCCACAGTAGCAAAACTACTTTTCGGTATAGGTCATATAATATAGTATAGGTTCATTTCCTAAACAAAAAAATAAAGGGTTTTAACTTTCTGATAAGTTTATTTTGACGATGTTTTACTAAAAAGTACTTTTTCACATTATATGGAAGTCGAAAAAATCTGTGTGATTGTTATGCACAGATTTACTATTTGTACAAAATACTGAGCTCAATTCCGATGCACCATGTCTTAGATTAAATTAAGGTTCAGTCTCTTTCTGTCTTTGCCAAACAAACGAAAAGAGACAGACTATATTAATTAAGAAATGTCAGACCTATCAGAGCTGTCCGTTGCTAAGGAAATTAGAGAACCCATAAACAATTTAGTAGGGATGTCATTCGATGACGACTAAAGTTAGACAAAAACACGCAAAAACTTGTACAAATACGTTAGAACTCGCATCACTTAATTTGACGTTTCTAGATTATTCAGATTCTTTTCGTTTGTTTGATGGAGAAAGAGAGCGACTGAACCTAAGTTTAATCTTAGACAGGACGCATTGGAATTGAGCCCACTGACTGAGGGTCTAGTGCGAGTTTTCATTTGTCAGTCACACGCGCTCGCGATAGACTGAGTGTTATGGAAATAAACAGGTTTCGCAAACGTGCCGCTAGGGGCGCTGACCAAATTTCCATACTGTCACGCCACTGACCTCCATAATACAAGTACGCGGGACTAATCATTCTCTAAGAAATGACTTGGAAATTACGGATAATTTTGTGCCGAATCAAAGCGCCTCCAACGAGTGTACAGGGAACTAAAATAGAGTAACTTTTTGTCAACTCTCATTAGTTCCGTGGACGGTCACCACACGCTCACAACAGCCGTCTGCGTCAAAATGGCGATAGTCAAATGGCTTCATTTTTAGGTTGACAGTATGCATACTGTCAACCAGTGTACTTGTATTATGGAGGTCAGTGAGTAGTACACAGTCTCAGATTAATGAATACAGTACCTAGAGCCAAGCCAACAGCACAGATCAGTGTTGTTGCGATAGTTTCGCTATCGATGGTTGACGTTGAAAAAAGTCGATAGCGCGAATTTTCTATCGAAAACATCGACATACTGCAATCGATACTATCGATAGTAAAAAGTAAGCGATATTACTGAATTTTTTCGATACTATCGATACTATTGAAGTACGAAAGTATTATAAATTATTGTTTTTAAGTGATAAGCATTCACTTTGCAATCTAGATATATTAATGCACTTGAAAAAATGACCACCAGAGGCGGGAATCGAACCCGCGTTCCTCGCATACCGGGCGATTGCCTAACCTTTTATATTATATTATATTGGGTGTAATACCAATAACATTAATGAAAGCAACGCGGCATTACAGCGTTAAGAAGCACTTGAAAATTTCGACAGGCTCTGCCAACGCCAGGGTGGCCGAGAGGTTAGGCAATCGCCCGGTAAGCGAGGAACGTGGGTTCGATTCCCGCCTCTGGCGGTCATTTTTTAAAGTGCAATAATATATTTACGATAGTATTGATACTATCGATAAATCGATAGTATTACGTAAAAGTAGTCGATACTATCAAACTATCTATGATATATCGCCGCGTATCGATAGTATCGATAGTTTTGTTTTAGTTACAATCGACATATTTTCAATACTATCGACTGGAAATAAAACATAACCTGGGTGGTAACACCAGGGCACGAATTTACAAGATGTTCAGTGTTTATATGAGAGTTTACGAATAAACTATATTTTCACTGTGCTTAAATTCTCTACAACAATATTTACACACAACTTTTCTGTCACTTTTTTTTCAAATTGCAGCAACATTGGTGATTTCAATGTAGATGTCTCTATGTTAGAATTTAAGAAATACAACACACAACAATTCAACTCTTTACAATCCTGCACTTTGAGGTATGTAGATAACTTGTCACTTTGTCGCGCCTAATAAAATTTGTAATTACCCTCTTAATGTAAAATATTACGGACCTAATTGAATTGGACCGCGAATGTAGATGAGCTATGAAATCATCTTTTAAATGCAAGCAACAGTATCGTAAAATGATCGACTATCGATAGTAACAAAACTATCGATAGTGTTTGTGCTGATACTATCGATAGTATTGATCTTTAGGAATAATATTACATATTTTTATCTATCGATAGTATCGAAACTATCGTCAAAGGCCGATATTTTCGATAGGACTATCGATAGTATGACTGATTTTCGAGGCCACGATAGTATCACGATACTATCGATAGTCTATCGCTATCGCAACAACACTAGCACAGATTATATAATAGATACATAGTATTCGATCTAGTAACTCCATAGATTTTTCTCTTGTTTTTGCACTAATCGGATTTTCGGGGAACTAATTTAAAATGTATGGAAATTGACAGTAAATGTCGAAACTAGCGCCAAGCCAACAGGATCATGAAAACTCCAACTCCAGTCCTGAAAAATTACATTTTAATTTTTTGAGATCTTTCCCGGTCCCTAAAAAGCATCCTCTTGTGCTCTATTAATAGAAGCGCACATCTCTCGGTGTTTTTTTTACAAATAAAATAAGTCCCTCCAGACAATTTAACGACACTAGCGCTCAACAACTGTCAACTCGTTTGATATTTGCATGTGTTGCGTGAGTAAATACGAAATCGCACGTTACGTTAGTGTGCGACGTCGTGAATGCTGCCTACGAGTGAATTTTTGCTTTGTACGTTTTTATTTTTATAATTACTGATATAGACAATCTGTTTAGTAATGTAAATACCTCAAGTGATAACAATTGTGATATATCGAACGCTATGGCCCTTACAGTACGCAGTGTTTTTGTCTTCTATGTGATCCCGTGCAATAACTCGTCACTACTCACTTGGGTTGTTTGTCAATGACGTCTGCGTTTAGCGCAGCAAAAAGTGGAATTTTAGTATAATTGTGACAAATAGTGTAAACATAAATAATATTATTAGTGCAAATTGACGAGTGTTTATAAAATGGATGAGTGTTTTCTTCACTGGAACCTTCTTACACCAACTGGGGCCATCAGAGGTGGCTCATGAAGAAAGGGTTAGTTTACCTGTTTGTGTTTACTTTATAGATTTCATATTACCGTGGTTATATGTGTAGCAATTAATTTAGATTAATTAAGGCATCGATAATGAAGATATTCTTATCATTAGATAGTTGTATAGGTTATAAGTACCTAGTTGTTTATTCAAGTCCTATTATCGAATATGTTGCTCGTATTGACTTATGAATCATAATATTCAGCAAATCAGGCAGTTTTCTTTGAGGCGGATATAGAGGTATGCCTGTTTAGGGTTAAGATGTGTTATTTTTCTTTTGTTACTTTCTCTTGGTCATGGAGTGAAGGGAGTGAAAAGGATAGATGGATGGAGGAAACATATACGTGCAAGCGAGATCGCGCGCTACAAGGCGAGGTGGCCGTGTTTTTGGTATCCACAATAAAATTCATGTATGACAACTGCCTTACTTTTCTCCTAATATTTTATTTATGTAGGGTACTTAAAACTAGATACCAACTTTATTTTATTACATAGTTTATACTTTTGTTATTAGTAGTACTTTTGATATGCCAATACAGCACAGCAAAATTAATGTAGGTAAGTAGGGATTAAATAAATTAAATTAAGTCCAATATTTTATTTATTGAAATATACCAAATTTTTGCGGCGGCTTGATAACTTCTGACAGTAAGGCTTGTCACTTGCCTTACATACACCCTCTACCAATCCGCACTGACCCTGCGTGGTGGAGTATGGCTCGTACCTCCTCATAGTTGAGGTGAGGCCTTTTCCCAGCTGTGGGATCTAATAGGCTGACTTAACTTTAAACTTTTGCAAGTTCACATTTTCCATTAAGGTGGTGTAATTTAAAGCAAAATAAGAGCTCATATTCTATTATGATTTATGAGCTACAGATGTTGGCAGCACAATGATTTTTGCACACAATATAAATAATTTAATGACTTCTAACACTTCTGTGAAGTTCGGAGAACCCTAAGGTGTTATGTGCCTAAAAGAGTCTAAAATATGTCTTTCTTCATAAAGATTATTTGAAAAAATTCTTAATTTATACATTGATTTGGGAACTATTCAGTCAATCCCAAATATTAAAATAAATTCAAAACTGATGCTACTTCATAAAACCACCTGTCATTTCTAAATACATACATGATTATTTGATAAATGTTGTACAACATCGCATCAGTTTTGTTAAGGATATCAACAATCACAGCACCCAGACCCGAGACAATATTTTGGTTAACAAAATAAATTAGAAAATATGATAAAAACTTCTTTTGATAATCATACAAATAAATAACTAACTAAAGGAATACATCTGAAAAATACCCGGCCGGTGTGAGTCACACTCGCTCTTGAAGGGTTCTTTACCATTATCTTATAACATTAGATACTATATTATAATTATTTAATTTAGTTTTCAAAAAAACAAAAAATTTTTTTCAAGTGGAATATTTATTTTAATCTGTTTTTATAACTTGTTGTTGTTGCGGCAACAGAAATATATCACCTGTGAAAATTTTAACTGTTTAACTACCATGGTCTATGAGATACAGCCCAGTGACATACAGAGTGAAGTCCTAGAAATAGGGTCCCATTTTTACCCTTTTGGCATGGAACCCTAAAAACTAACTGTTAATAAAACTCAAGCCACAGTTGACATTCAAGTATACATAATATGCAGATTCAGCGTGAGTGGTTTGCCAAAACAGGAGATATTTTTGGCAAGCTAGCCACCTTGACCTACCACAACAAGTCAGTCAGTATGTCAAGGGCTGAATATTTCCTTAAAGGGTACTTGTGTCACAGCAACAGAAACAAGTCAAGTAGGTACTGTAACTTCTATTCTATCCATCTATACTAATATTATAACAAGGAAAGATTTGGATTTGTTGAGATGTTTGCGTCAAATAAACTCGGAAGTATTAAGAGGTAAATTTTGTTAGTAATGAATGTGAGTTTGTGTGTATATAATAGTAGAAGTAATTGCTAGACCTACAAAACGGATTTTAAAAATTTCACAATTAGTAAGCTAAATTGTTTCTGAGTGAAATTGGACAACATATTTTGTTTATAGATAGATAAATAGATACTCTTTATTGCACACCACACACAGTATAAATTTACATAAATGTTCATAGAGAATGGTACAATTTAGGCGGTCTTATTGCTGAAAGCAATTTCTTCTAGACAACCTTTGGGTAGAGGACAGTCCAAAATTTATTTTAATTGTACGAGGGTCAAACTGAAAGTTCTTAGAACTGGCCACTTATAAACAATATAATAAAAAAAATATTCTAAAATTTGAAAATAGAACTCTTTGCCAATATTACTGAGTATATATTTCATTCATTTGTCATTTGTTTTACGACTTGGCGGCAAATTGAAAATTGTCTGTGTCACGTCAAAATGAATTTAACACGAGAAAATTTTCGTGCAATGATTTTTTATGACTTTCGATGTCATTTAAGTCAACAAGAAAGTTATGATAGACTACGATTGGCCTTTCACGATGAAGCCCCATCTCGTGCGACTGTTTACAACTGGTTTAATGAGTTTAAACGTGGTCGCACTAATCTCACTGATGATGTACGTGAGGGACGGCCTTCTACGGCGACGACTGAAAATAACATCTGTGTTGTGCGGCGTATGATAGAGACTGACAAAAGAGTGACCTATCAGCAGATTCGGACAAGCTTAGGCATCGGTATGAGTCAAGTGCACAAAATCCTCCACGAACATTTAGCGGTCAGGAAGCTTTGCGCCCGGTGGATACCTCATAATTTGACTAAGGCTCAAAAACTCCATCGTGTGGATTGGTGCCGTAAAATGATTGAAAGATTTAACGGAGGTGACTCAAATGCTGTGTTCGACATACTAACAGGTGACGAAAGCTGGATTTACTGTTATGATCCTGAAACCAAAAGACAATCTGCTCAGTGGGTGTTTCCTTTCGAGGAGTTGCCAACTAAAGTGAAGAGAGATCGAAGTGCGGGAAAAAAAATGGTGGCCTCGTTCTTTGGAAGGATAGGTCATTTCGCAACAATTGTGTTAGAGGATCAAAAAACAGTTTCTGCAGAATGGTACACTACCAATTGTTTGCCACTTGTCTTGGAAAAAGTTCGAGAGAAACGACCTCGCAGTAGGATCCTCCTTCACCACGACAACGCCTCGTCGCACACCGCCAAGCGAACGATCGACTATTTGGCGACATCAAACGTTGAATTACTGGGTCACCCGCCGTATAGCCCCGACCTCGCGCCTTGTGATTTTTATTTATTTCCAAAAATTAAAGAAAAACTTAAAGGAAAGCGGTTTATGAATGCTGAAGAAGCGGTGGCTGCGTATCGCGATGCCATTGAAGAGACCCCTAAGGACGAGTGGGCAAAGTGCTTTTCCCAGTGGTTCCATCGCATGCAGCGGTGTATTGACGTCAATGGACAATATTTTGAAAAGATATAATAAAACTAATAACTGGCTAATGTAATCAGTTTTTGATTTTCTAAGAACTTTCAGTTTGACCCTCGTACCATTACCATGCGAAATTTGGGCGGTTCGCGAGTGTTTAAAAGAAGTAATGACCTCTAATTAATTAATTAAAGTTATTTTCTTTTAAAGACAATCTTTCTTAAAATATCTATCGGGGGGGGGCTATAATTTGTAATTGCAAAATACATTAGTTATTCCAAAAAGCTAAAAAACGAATTAACCTAAGGAATGAGATAAAAGAAATGTCAACAAAGAAGAATTTTCCACCTCACTGTCTTTGAAGGCTGATTTCTGGCAAAAGTAGCCTATTTAATACTACTTTTTTATTATCTATGCATATAATAAAACAGTAAAACCAATGCGTCTGTACATTGAGTATTTTTACCAAAAACTAATTGAGGGTGATGTTAAAATAGTAACAGAATAGGAATCTACAACTTTTAATTTTTTTGTCTGTTTGTCTGTTTGTACACGCTAATCTCCGGAACTACTAAACGGATTTAAATAAAACTTTTTTTATTGTGTAGCTATTGAGTCTGGGCAAATACTAGGCTATAACTTATTTTGAAGATCAGAGTACCTGACGTGGAACCTTAGGAATACACTTAAACTAAGAGAGATATGAAAACAGCGCTTTAAGAAAAGTTATTCAGCGTGATGAGCATTTTCTACTGACGTAGACAAATTGAAGGTCTGGAGCAACTGATATAGAACCCTAGCAGCTCAGCTCAACTAAAGAGATATGAATAGAGCGCCTTAGGGATCACTATTCAGCGTGATGAGCACTTTCTATTGACTAACACAAAATGAAGGTCTGGAGCAATTGATATGCTAAATTACTTTAGACTGATTTAAAACTCCCAAGGTAGGTAATCCTACCGTCTCTAAGTTACGATCTGGTGACGGAAACCTGGAGAAATCGAGAGAATCTTTCAGATATTTTTATGGTGCTGCTTAACGCTAAGTAGTTCGTGGATAGTTTCACCAAAGACAGTTTGTCGAAATTTTGTTAAATTAATGTATTTGTTAAATTCCTTAATGAAAGATCAAAGTCATTTGGCACTATTTTTTTATACTACTCATCACCTACTAACGGAAATTGAACTATAAGAATAGCCTTACTTACTTAACGATATAGGGGAAAGGGTAAGTAGGCATTTGCCCTGCAGTGGACACGACAGGCTCCTAATAATAATAACTTTACGATAGTAGTTACTTACAAACCGACATTTGAGTAGGCTAGGGACACAATAAATAGATGCCACATTCATCTGTTACGTAGGGAGGTTTGAGTCTGACCTGAACACTAAAACCTAAAGTTACCTATATTTTTTTACAAAGGAATAACACTGCCTTCAATACAGTAACCTAAAAATTTAAGAAACCACCTTTACACTTTTACTAACAAAAGATATACTACAATATGTAGTTCTGGAGGTCGGTGTCACTGCCATGCAAAATTTTATTACCAGAGAAGGATGGCGAGGTGATTTTATTTTTTATTTTATTTATTTAAAAAGGTTCACCAACAACTAATACATTGATAATTACAACTAAGACTAATTAAAACACAATTTTACGGATTACTTCGCGATTTATTTACATTTTATTTTAAACCTGACGTTTCTAACACTTTACAGCGATTGTGGTCACAGGGAGACTAAGGTATTATTTGTCATTACAAAGTTTTGAAAAATTTTAACTACCGTCACTCAATAATATTAATTTACGTTCCTATTTACGCAGAAAGAGCTAACCGTGTCTTGAGATCTTGCAGTGTTAGGTGTTGCTTTGGTTTTTGCTAGAATAGGATCCCATACCGGTGGAACTTTCCAACCATCTTCTCTATTGAAATTGGGATGTTTTCTAATTTCAATGGCTTCACGTAGCATTCGAGGAATAAAACGCCGTTCTTTTGCAAGTATTTTAGGTTGGTCAAAACCAATGAAGTGGTTGGGTTTGTCTAAGGCATGTTCACACACTGCAGATTTCGTGTTCCGTCTATGTTTTACGTCAGCTATGTGTTCTTTTATCCGCACGCCTATACTTCGCTTTGTTTGCCCGATGTAGGAGAGGCCACAGTCACACTCCAGCTTGTACACCCCTGCATCTTGAAGAGGTATGTTGCACTTGACAGGTGGTAGGAATTGGTTAATCTTCTTTTGCGGCTTGAAGTAAGTTTTGATTGAAGCACGCTTTAAGATATTCCCAATCTTGTCAGTGACTCCCTTCATGTATGGTAGTACTGCAGGTAGGCGTTCAACTTTCGTAGGCTTGGCACGGGGTCTGCAACGACGTGGTACTGGAAGCTGGTTGTCCCGTAGTACCTTCCTTACATGCTGAAGATCAGCAGCCAGGTGTCGGTCGTCACAGATGCCCTTCGCTCTCTGAAACTAAGTTTTGCCCACGGTAGCTAACTGTGAAGGATGATGGTGAGACGCACCATTGAGATATTTATCGGTATGGGTGGGTTTTCTAAAGACTGTGTGGCCAAGGGTATGATCCGAATTCCTAGTTAGTAAAATATCTAAGAAAGCTAGTTTACTGTCTGCCTCAATTTCCATAGTAAATTTAATTTTTGGATGTATTGAATTAAGATGATTAAGAAAAGCAGAAACACTATTGGTGGGTAAAATTGTAAAAGTGTCATCTACGTACCGCTTATAAAACCTTGGTGATATAGGTGATGTGCTCAGAGCTCGATCCTCAAAATCCTCCATGAATATATCAGCAACAACTGGGGATACCGGAGAGCCCATTGCTACACCATCGGTTTGCAGATAGAACTTATTGTTACAGATACATACAGATTGGCTCAGCATTTAGCTAAAACATTATCAAAGCTAAGGGGAGAAACAACGGCGTATGTGAAGAATTTCTACCATTTCATCAGCGAAATTAAGAACTTACAATTAGCAGATGATGAAACTATGGTTAGTTTTGATGTACAGTCCCTATTCACAAGCTTACCAGTACAGGACTGCATTGAAATTACTAAAAGAAAGCTGGTTCAACTCGACATGCCGATAGAATATGCGGAACTATTGGAACATTGCCTTACATCTGGCTATTTACTGTGGGATAATGAGTTCTATCTGCAAACCGATGGTGTAGCAATGGGCTCTCCGGTATTCCCAGTTGTTGCTGATATATACCATACCATACATGAAGGGAGTCACTGACAAGATTGGGAATATCTTAAAGCGTGCTTCAATCAAAACTTACTTCAAGCCGCAAAAGAAGATTAACCAATTCCTACCACCTGTCAAGTGCAACATACCTCTTCAAGATGCAGGGGTGTACAAGCTGGAGTGTGACTGTGGCCTCTCCTACATCGGGCAAACAAAGCGAAGTATAGGCGTGCGGATAAAAGAACACATAGCTGACGTGAAACATAGACGGAACACGAAATCTGCAGTGTGTGAACATGCCTTAGACAAACCCAACCACTTCATTGGTTTTGACCAACCTAAAATACTTGCAAAAGAACGGCGTTTTATTCCTCGAATGCTACGTAAAGCCGTTGAAATTAGAAAACATCCCAATTTCAATAGAGAAGATGGTTGGAAAGTTCCACCGGCATGGGATCCTATTCTAGCAAAAACCAAAGCAACACCTAGCACTGCAAGATCTCAAGACACGGTTAGCTCTTTCTGCGTAAATAGGAACGTAAATTAATATTATTGAGTGACGGTAGTTAAATTTTTTCAAAACTTTGTAATGACAAATAATACCTTAGTCTCCCTGTGACCACGATCGCTGTAAAGTGTTCGAAACGTCAGGTTTAAAATAAAATGTAAATAAATCGCGAAGTAATCCGTAAAATTGTGTTTTAAGGAGTTCAACAATTCGCGTAAACGTAAGAAACAAATAAACTAAGACTAAGTAATACAACAGTGCTAAATGTATAGTCTCTTACAGGCGAACACAGCATGCATAAAGAAAAAAAAGTCATAAACTACTTAACAGGGAATATACTTTACATTACAAATACTACTATCGCTCTTAAAAACACCCAATATTTAAGTGTGAAAGTAACGACACTCGGATACTCTGATTTTAAAAATAAAAATACACATCATATTACACTGTGCAGGGACTTGCGGAATTTGCAAAGTGATAGTAACCTATCTAAAAAAGAGTGCCTATTGACTTTGATTTTTCATTCCTCTCTTCTCCTTACGACATGGTAGACTAAGTGGATGGCGACGGGAGTATAAAATATTTTGTATCATCAAGTCCACGCGTACGAAGTCGCGGGCAACAGCTAGTTATAAATAAAGGCTAGAACTAACTTCATTATCATAAATTTAACAGCTAGGCTCTTGTCGGTGGAGTAACCACCATTCCGCTCTTTTTTTGCCTGTGTTTGATTTCCTGGACTTTTAATTAAAAATTACTGTTTTGTAATTTTCGTCAAAGCCACGAATCATAAAAATAGAATAATGTTTGACAATTTAGTTGCAAAAAATATTTATTTTTATTGATTTTCTTTATATTAGGGAGACCAAGGTATCTAATCTAAAAGTAACTACAAACAGTAACAACGAGAAAAACCACTTATAGGTCCTCACAAATAGGAAATTGAATATAAATCATAAACAGGACAATAAAATATATAAAAGTGTATAAGTATCCCTATTGCTTTTACATACTACAATATATTAAGTAAAATTTGTAACTTAATAATATCTACTTATGCTTATGACCTTTTATGTGTAAAATAATGCTTGAAAAAAAAAAACGCCCGCCTCGCAGCCGCCTAATTATCAACAATTATACTAGTACAAAAGAGATCGAGAACTCTGTTACACAGTTTGTTAAAATGACCACCATAGATAACTATTTTGGCTATAGTTAGTTGCAGCTTTCGGTAGTTGTTAAAGTGGGTTAAATCTAATAGGCTCTATATTATATCTTAAAAAAGTCATCAACTTATTTTAGAAATTTTAAAGTTGGAAATTTTTAATAAATAAGAATAAAATACATAACTCAAAAACTAAAAAATCACGTAACATGGGGGCGATTCGTGTACCCACGAGGTACTCTATTTTTTAACTTCCGTTTTTTGGGACCCCTATTAAAAATAAATTGTTAGTATTTAATGTTTTAAAAAAGATATATATATCCATTTTGTATTGTTGGAAACTTTTAATTGCTCTATTCTAGGTACATAATTCATTTGCCTACGTGGCTACTGGTAGTTTTGAAACTGAATACAGTAATAGGGGGCAATTAAATTAAACGTACCTAGGTAGTTGCGCACGCGCCGCTCTTGTAACGAGGGCCCTACTCTGGTAGACGTCCGGATTTTCGGATCTAGCCATCTCGCACTACCATGTTGGTAAGGGCGACAGGGACGGCTAGTCTCACGAACGTATTACAGAATAGGATCTCAGGCTTGTTATCGTTGTTTTACGATTGGTCCATTTTCACCCTAAACTCTACTAAACGCTCGATAATTCGAACGTTAATGTACCTAACACTCGTTATTATTAGGCTATTTACCCGACCGCTTAAAGTTAAGTGATGATTATTGTTTCCCCTTATGGTGTTGTTATTGATTTAATAATGTTATGGCTTTTATTAACGATCGCATTGGGCTTCCGTACAATATCAGTTTTGTTTTTATATCGAGGGCAGCCGATAACAGGGGGAAAAGCCACTTGTACCATGTCGTAGTTAGGTATTTCAACGTAGGATTACGCAAGTTTATTTCTTATTTAAGGTAATCTATAATCTAGAATATTAAACAATTCTATAACTAAATCTACTTACGAGTATATGTGTTCAGTAAACCTACACATTAGCTAAACATGTTTTTTTGTTAATTTTTTCTGTTATTTTGACTGAACAAACTAAAACTTAAAGACCCTATGATATTAAAACCTAAACTCGTATACCGACATTTGTCTATAGAAATCAGATAAATCGTAGACTAATTGTTTTGGCAATGCGAATGGTACGAATGACGTGCACGTAAGTCATGAAGACGAATGATAAATGAATGAGAAGCGAAAGCAGATGTCTAGAATAAGTAGCCACGCTAATGGCCCTAATTGATACACAGTTTTATTAGACTGCAGCGAAACTCATAACGCGGACTAGACCACCCATATTCTGTTTGTTTTTGTTTCTTCCCCAACTAGAAACATTAAAAAATTCAAGTGGCCTCTCCCTCCCCGCGCTTCGCCTTGTAAAAGGGCGACAACGGAGTAAACCATAAATCTCCACGGGTCAATATAAACTGGTCGCCCGTGCTATTGGTTTAAAGAGATCCTTAAGTGCGAACCTCGACTTTTTTGTAGGCGTGTCGACCTACCTTACTTCACGGAGCCCTCGGTTCGTTAACCTTGCCGACACCGCTTAAAGTTTCTACTGAATTAAAACTAGTCAATCATTTGTCGGTGTTGCCCCTGAATCGATCGATATTGAAATAAAAATACATTTATCCAGGCGCCCAATCGACAGTTCTCACGCCTTCGATATTATGTCACATACGATATTTATCGAAAAAACATGGCGAATATCACAAAATTTAGATGTTCCGTATTCTCTAGTATCAAAATGTCGGATATTTATCACATTTTGTCATATATCTGCCATGTTTTTTCGATAAATATCGTATGTGACATAATATCGAGGAGGTGAGAATTGGGCCCAAGATATCTGGATTTCTCAAAAGTAGAGTACTTTTTTAAATAATTAAGCGACTAGCGGGTCGTATCCAAGGAGTAAATTGATGGTTATAAATCTTCTGGAACTGCAATTTTAATTTATTTTATTTATTCTCTTAAATCTCGACTCAATTGCACCATCAGGGCTGTGAGTGTTTCATTTCACCGGTCGATAACACAACAGCAGCTTTCGCGGAATCCGCAAATAATTGCAATAAATAGTGAACACAGTGGATCTCCGCAACGGTGCTGGCAAAACGCCCACGACAGAACTCTGTTAATGTCTAAATCGTTTACTAAATCTTGAGGAGACCGCGCCACTTAGGAATATCCTTGCTGGAACTACATATTGAATGCTGAAAGCTCAGTTTGTTCAGCTAAACAGTATAATAATGTTCTCCTAGCCGAATTTCGACTACAGTGGCCAATCTGAATAGAGAATAGCCGACTGCGCGAGAGATATTATAGTGCACCACGTGTGTCCGCAATACACAGGTGTACTCTCTGTTCCTTCATTCTCATAATTCGGTGAGACGGCAGTCCGACATGACCGTAGAGAGATCAGGCGCAGGATCAACGGCTTAACGTGCTTTCCAAGGGGTTGATAATACTACCAACTTCCTGACTCTGCTGTGTCTGACTCGACCTGGGATTCGAACCCGGGACCTCGTGGATACAGCCAGCGTGCTGACCACTAGACCAACGAGGCAGTCAAAACTTGAAAATATCAATTTTCATATCAATGAATTAATTAAGTACTTTATTTACCTATTTTCGCTGAACGAGTAATTACGCAGAAAAAATAATTTGCTTATCTGACATGATATTGACATTGCGTGCATCACAGAATTCCTAATTGATATAGTAACATAAAATTGAAGAATCATGAAGATAATTGAGTAGTTGGTAAATAGTATAATCACTCATTATTTTGCTATGCCTATTTATATTATTTTTGAATTTTAAGGTTATGTAACCTAGTCAGTAAGTACCTTTCTATCTATTCTCTTTAATTTACTTAATTTTCAATACAAACATTGCCGTAGGGAAAATGAGTTTCTGCCTCAGTCTGTCCAATTTGCAAACGCAAGAATGAGGGGGAAATACAGTTTTTGTCATTTATTACTATTATTTGACTGGGTTTTAGATACGGTAATCGGGGCTCAGTACATTACATGTTAGCTAGTAAGGCATCTTACTTTAAATATTGAACATTTTTGAGAAATTAGGCAGAATCGCAGTTGAGTAAAATAAGATGAAAGTGCTTGTAAAACTAAGAAAAGGGTTAATGAATACCGCGATATTTTTTTAGGAGTTTAGTAAATATACCAATTTAGAGATTTTTATATTTAAATTAGTTGACAGATATTGTTGCTTTTAATCGCACTTTATATAACTTTTTGATACCTTTTTCATCTAACAAATAGGTAAATGCTCGCATGGATTTTACAATTAGACTTGTTATTTTTCGTAAAGTAACCAGGATAGATATTTCAATAAGGAATTAGTAGAATTTAGAGTCTCAGACTCAGGACACTTTTTTGATCTCATTGTAAATAAAACTCGTTGTTTGTGGTCAAACAAACACAAATTTTAATCTATGAAACCGCGACTTTGCTGTGGCTGATATTCGCTTGGTGTTTACGGTCTTTGAGCGTGGCACACATAGACGTTATGTACACCGATCGATACAGAAAACTGAGAACAGTTGCGAGCAGAACATATTATGTTATATATTTTTGTTGCAAAGTCACCCTTAATTGAACTGCATAATTTACCACAGTGTTTATCTTGAGGTGCTGTCAGAATTCGTCCTTAAAGATATAATGAAGAAGAGGAAACTCCATGTCCATGATGGCGATGAGGTTTATTCAATTGTGATACATTAACATCGGAAAAATTGGGATACAATATAAAAGTTACAAATGCGAGTCTATATGAACTCTTGACTTCGTTTGTCCTACTAACTATAACAAATACGAATATTATTATATTTACAATTTTCCTTTTATAATCCAACAAACTATTTTTTTAAATCAATGTACCTTGAAGTGTTTTGTTCTTGTTTGATATGTTTAACCTAGACGTCAATCAATAGTACCCCTAAGCACCAATCCAGGTGTAAGATATGCCTGCTTCCGTCCCTCCCTTGCAATGCCAATAGGGGACGCCATTTTACAACCCTCTTTCCGATAAGGAATAGCATTAGTTACAAATCAGCCTGGGATAGGTATCAAGTAACTTGTTTAGTGTAAAGGTCTACTCTCTTTGGACCAGACCCTGCAGGCGTTAATAAGTTTTCGTAACAAAACTCATAAAATCTTCCTGTTACTAAAATAATTTGTCCCTCTGCAAACTTTAATAAGGAAACCTAAAAAGGTCCAGTTCATTTTTATATTAAACCGTCGTCTATTTCTCTAAAATTAGACTGAATTCTATTGTTGCCTTCCTTTAACATCTTAAAAGGTGGCTTGGTATTACGTCAACGGCCGCAATTACCGAACTGTGCTATTTTTAAGTTCCTTCACCCTAAATAACGTAAGTCGCTATTTACACCCTCCAAACTCTTAACAAACCCTATTTATATCCTTGCGGAGCCCATATTGTGTTCTATATTCGGTTCAATGATTTCATGTTTCCTCTATTTTGTGTGTTGTTTTTGAATAAAGCACGGCATCCAGCGTCTGGATTAGGGGATTGTCCCCTATGTCGGTCTGTGATTGAAAAGGTGACATTTGGCCCGACTATTTTAGGGCATAATCCAATATAACTTCTTCTTGTCCGCACCGCACTGCGCCCTTTCTAACTAAAACGCTCCATCCAACGACTCCGTCTTATTGAAATTCTGTTGGCAAAATCTATGATATTACTATCTCTTACTTTGTATAATACTATAGATAACAGTTTCATAAAAAAAGGTTTTTTTATACGTGTCAGTGAATTACTTGATCGATTTTTTTTCGCTTTTCCAATATCTATGTATAATTTAATTCTGCCTTCATCGCATAAGTAGAAACAAGTGTATGTCAATAAAAGGATTATTTATAGTGTACGTGGCAATTAGCGTCTGTGTTCAAATAAGTGTGGGTGTGCCGTTAATGCCAAAATTAGTATTTTGGGTATGGGAATACCTATAAGACTAAAAAAATATTTAACTGCTTTCCTTAAGCTTTTATGACCCAAGATTATCGAATTTAGGTATGTACAGCTTACAGTTATACATATATAACCTGGGTAGATATATTTGTATCTAGATTAAACCTGTATATAAGCAGGCGACCAGTAGATAATTTTACGAGAGTCTTGTTAATCGTTCTTTATTACGAGACTTCATTAATTTTCGTCCGTACAAGAATTTGTTTATCCGTGCCATTACTCACGGCATTACCGTCAGAAAGTTATTAGTGAAATCACCTGGACTGTTTTGACGTCCACAGTAATAAATTTAAGTCATCGCTCCCTCGCGCCTCGCGCACAAAGTCTGGACGGGTTGCTAGTTAAAACATAGTGGAGTAAGTCGCGATCGCAAGGAACTTAATTAATAACTAAGTTAGCGCCGGGAACAAAGGATCCCACGGAAAGAACTTCAATTATTTCTGTCTTACTAAACAAGCTTGCGCGGAGTTGCCGCAACTTGTAGGGGATTAGGGCCCGGTGTGAGATCTCGTAACAACCAATAATGTGCATGTTTACTGCTCGAATGTAATGCGATCGATTATTGTGTTACCGGATTAGTACTAAAACGTGATTTAAGTGTGGAGAACAAAATTACAGTGTTTTCATCTAGGTCATTCACAACACAAGAACAATATAACCGCACTTAAGAATGAAAAAACGATTTTTGTTTTGTTAGAAAACAGCTTCCAGATCTAATTTTGATCTAATTTTTAGATGGACTATAAATATTTATTTATTTATTCAAGAAAACACATACAGAGTACAATCATATAAAGAAGCATTCAGACAATTTTAAAATTCTAATAATTCTAGATTGCAATCCAAAAAGTGTTTCTAGCGTGTTAAAAATATATCTTATTCAAACAATAATATTGGTGCGTAATCAATTACAGAGAAATAAAATCAGGGTTTACAGTGCATTACAAATTACTAACTTATGTTGTAGATGAAGCGAATACAATGATATTTTCTTGCAAATGATTTTTTTTGTTGAATGCGGTAAAGCTTCCTTATTTATACATTAAGAAATGAACAGAACTACAAGATTCATTTCTATGTTCGATAGATCGTCGTAAAACCTTTCCATGTACTAATGGAGAAAGTGAACTAGGTTTTTGCGCATATGACCGGCTATGTCGTGATGCCGGCCGGAGTGGATCCAACTGGGTCACCTAGGGCCGGCGCAGGCGCAACGTTTCAGTTGCCTCGTATTATCTCGATCGCTTAAGCCCTTTTTACACTGCTACTTTGCGATACCATCGCGATGCGTTTGTTGCTTGCCGTCTTGCTGCAGTGACAGACCGCTTTCATATTAGGGCGCTGAAGATGCGATACAGATTTGAAACAAACACGCTTGATTATATAAGATTATACTATAAGGTTTTGCGTTGTTACTGCATACCGTTTCTATTCATGTTATACCGCGTTTGCATCGCGATTGCAGCGACTGCAGATAGGCGGCCAGTAACAGTACCTATAGCGACTGCTTCACGATTATATCGCGCATAAAAGTTGCCTTGTCTCGGTATCATCCCGACCGCTTACGGATCGACACGGTACCGATCGATCGAAACTACGCGGCGAATGTAACAAACTAGTGAAAGTGCATTCCTCTATTCGAATATTGTTTTTAACCGCCATTCATCATTCAACGTTTTAATCGGCACCAAAAAACGACGTGTTGTATAGACTTGCGATTTATTTATTTATTTAGTTATCCTCGTCACCATAGCACAAGCTCACGCTTAGTTTGGGGCTAGGTGATTGGTGTGTTTATTGAAACAATTTATTTATTTAACTTTTGATGTAACGTGAACATCCCTATTTCATTTATCAAATAGATTTTCCGATCTATTATATTACTTATCTAGATGTATTTTGCTTGGACGTGACTTTGAGTCAAAACACATTTTAATGTTCGTCATGTACGTGTCATTATTTAGTTCCATTGAATGTGTAATTAATTTCCATGCACATTGTTACTTGTGGTAACAATGAAATTGGTTAAATTGAATAAGCTCTTACATTTAACTAACAAGCATGACGTTTACTTCTGGTTTGATTGTACGTCGCGGCTAACAAATTGAACAGTCGTTAAATTAAAAACGTTTATGCTTACTTAACAAACTGTAAACGCTCAACTAGTAATAGGTATTTATTTAATAATTTTGAATACTACTACTACGTGTGTTCTATTAGAATTCTGGCTGTAAAAGCAAAATCACAAAAACAATTTTTGAATAAACAAAACACCCGACTGCAAAAAATATTATATTTTTGAAATGTTCTTTTTACTAGCTTTCATTGATACCCATATTGCTATGGTAAGGAAAAAATCGATCCCCCATTCCCCTTTATTTCCATTTGCGGGCGCCATTTTTAAAATGTATATAGCCTATGTCACTCTCACGATTTTGACAAGTTCAACGAATCCTCTTATGTCAAAAACTGTCTAGCCATTTGGGCTGTAGGGCGTGCCAAACAATTATACATACATACATACATACATACTCTCGAAAAACATAACCCTCCTTTCGCAGTCGGGTAAAAAGGCGACCTCGTACATAATAATTCATTCCCGCTCACGGATTTATAGTTGACTTGCTGACTCAGTGAACTTCGTACTGCTTTAAGACAGGTGGTTTTAAGTTTTTATTATATTCCTCGCTTATTTTTTTTTTCATATTAAACGTTGGACCGACTTCATTGTCCATTTAAGAAAAAAAAAATGCCGAATCAGTAAGTTGTTCTCAAGCTATGGCGTAGGCAACGGAAATAGGTATTCCATTTTATATTTTATTCATTTACTATTATGATATTTTTAATCTACGTTTATTACACCTTGTTATGAATCTAGGTTAATCACAAAACAAATAATATCTTGACTATCAAAGAAATCAAACTGTTAATTAGCTCAATGACAACATTTTTCTGATTACCCCTACGCAGTATTATATTTGTCATAATTCATTATCATCCTTGATGAAACTTTCTTTATTGAAAGATAAGAATTTTTATTTCTTATTTTAGCCATTCTTGGAAAATTCAAATGAAATGAAATATATTTATTAGCACTTGAAGAGGGTACATTTTAGGTCTTAAATTAATTTTGTATTTCTTCTTCAGCTAACTAATGTTGCATGCAACTATTATGTTTAAGATAATGGTATTACAAAGCAAATATTCTAGTAATTTCATCGTTAAATTTAGTTCATTATTAATAAATGTCAGTTTTATCATTAAATTTAATTCAATACACATTGTAAATAATTTAATATTAATAGATGTCATAAATGTAAAAAATGTTTCTTGGCGCTTCTATTGTACCTACTAACTATTCTAGTTTAATACATAGTAAAGGTAGAATATGAAGGGGTCGTTAACACTTAACGTTCAGTAAATTGCGAGTTTCGGTCGGAAATAATTTTCATCGTCAGTCGCCTAACCGCCTAACGCCTTTGATTTATCGCCTTTGGTTAAGATTAATAGGATTTGTGTAACCTTAACATCATTTTCAATATGTTACATGTTAAAATAAACGTTACCACAGAATACTAGTACTTCGTACAGAAGTATGACTTAGCAATTGTATTCAAAGAAATGTCTACTCAATGTCGTCAACAATATGGCGTAATTTAGTTCGCCTCAGAGTCAAGCACATTTTCGTGTAGACACCTACAAAAATCCATTGCAAGATAATTTCATACTTATTGCTCTGAAATATGATTCATAATACACTAAACCTATTCAGTGACGTAATATCACGCGACGCGATAGGGTTGACTGCTACGAGAAGCTTTTAACGCCATCTAGCGCCTCTTTCTAGTACTTTATTCATTCTCGTCCAGCCAGCAACGTAGCCGCGCGGCCGCCGGTATAAAACGCGCGAGCGTGGCTCTGGCCGGTAGCGACACACAACTTGTTTTAGCACCTACGTAGGTGCGCCGCGCGTAGGTACGTTTTTGCTACCTCCGCGGGGAGATACACAGGCCTGACGTTACCAACTTGCAATAAAATCGTTTACTTGCCATTGCCACACCTTTCTTTCAATTGTATTAAACAATAACAATGTAAGGGACCACCATACATAGTATTGACTTGACATTTGTAACGGTTTCGAAGAAAGCTCATCAATTTTTTTCCTACATCTACAACAATGATCATCACATTCCAACGGACATATTAATAAACTAACAGCTCCCCGCGACTTCACCCGCGCCAAACGTCGGATTTTCCATAAAAACTTTCATTCCCCATTTCACCCCCTGATGATTTTTCCCAGTCCAGCAGTTTCGGAGCCTATTCAATACAAACAATCAATTTTTTTTTTTATTTAAGTTTAGATTAACACAAATACATCTTCCTTTTTGTTTGCTCTGTTCTTTGTTGAACTGAAAACCGTATGAAAATCCTTTCGATAGTTTTAGAGTTGATTATTGTTATCGAATAGATGAGCGTTCTGCTAATACTTCGCAATCTGCAGTCAGTTATACGCAGTCGAGAGAAAGTGAGAGGTCATGTCAAGCCCCTACCTTAGCGTTGGTAATGCAAAACCTCTGTGTTTGATACGAGCTTTATCCAAAGTATTATAATAAACAAAGCGTTCTCTTTCATTTGTTTGTGTATGATTTAGTTGGATTGTCATTTTGAGGACTGGTGTATGTTGTCATGTAATTGCATCTAATTGCTTTTGTCACTGATGCGTCAGAACGAGATATCCCAGCAGCCTGTATAGACTTTTTGCTAAATAAAAAAGACACTAAATTTAACGATCAGAGTGTATCGAGAGAACAAAACAATATTTCAATTTTTTTAAATATCACCCAAAAAGTTTACATCATCACATCTACGGTTACGTAAAACTGATTCAATCCGCACTAGAGCTACGAGCAAGATGAATGAAAATGCATGTATTCATGCGTAACATAATTAATTTTGCAACCGACCGTGTTTGACGATTTCACAATCTGTCGCAATTTTATTGATTAAAAAACAGTTTGTATGTATGCGAGCGGACAACTTATTGCTATAAAATCTGTGATTCAACCGAGCGTGCTTAATTACTGGTTATCACCTATGTTAGAGAATAACACCCCGTAGAATGATTATCTTACTATGATATTGAATAAAATCGTTATTATCGTTCTTTTCTGTTCTTTCAGTGGTTTCCCGGTTGCTTCATTTGGGTCAAATATCAGGTTTCATTTAATTTATTCGCGTATTCCAAGGTGCAATCGATCTTCCTTCTTACCTGAAATGAAAAAAATGAAACGTGGGAATACTTATCTAACGTACAATTTTGTTGTAATTTACAGATACTTTACTGACCTTCCTCATTTCTGCGCGCTAGATATTCATTCAAATGTATATAACTTAGGTTCAATCCAATTGTAATGGAGTGACCGGTCGTAGACCAATAGCGACGACCCCTTCAACTTAAATATTTGACATAATATTACATGATAGTATTAAATAATTGTTTCAATAAACGAATTATCAAAAAAAAAAAAATACCGAAATTAATTCAACCCAGACCACTCTAATCGTTTTTATAATGTTGAAAGATACTTTACTGTGCTATCTATAACAATACAAATCATATTGGTTGTGTTGTAGAATCTTATCACTTCGCACTACTATTTACTATTACCAACGATACTTGAAACAGCCGTTTCAAGAGCTGCTGTTACAGACTTTGTATTCTCAGATGATAATTTTACAACCCAAATTAAAATGCAAATATATGTTACAAATTCAGTGGTATTTTAAATTATCTACACCCGGCATTGTGCAGCGCTTGGTATATTTATTTGTAAGTAATCAATGTAGAGCAATTCAATTTAAATACTGGTTTGTTGAAAATTATCAATGTTTATAATGATATTTTGCGGGTTTTTTACAGGTTTAACTTTTTAGGTTTTTATAGGGCTAGCTCTTGATCTTTATCTTAATCCGAGTGGAAAGATAAGGTCTACGTTGGAGCGAGCTTTCCCAGGAGTAGCCTATTTACACGCACCTTTAAGAGTTTCGGGTTATACGCACTCGGAAAAACAGACGCAGGCAAAGCCAAAGAGAAGAATCTCTCTTGGACTTTGCGCTTTAAAAATGATGATGAAAAGCGCTTGGTACGTGAGTTGGGAATATTAACCAAAAATATGGCTCAAATGTCATTTGTCGTTAAAAGTTCAGCTTTAGAGGTTTAGCTACTGATTCTAAAGATGTTTTACTCATGACTTCTTCCCGAAACTTAAGCTTGAACGCTCCATAGCGTCTTGCTCATCTCATAAGTCTTAAAAACTTAACGGTTCATCGGTAGGCCGTTTCCATTTTGAGAAGAGTTTCGGCACTGGCGAGTGGAACACCTTTGACGCCTGGCATTCTTATTACCTAGATCAGACCCTCAGATCGCCGAAAGTTCGCCCTTAACATGTACGTTACAGGGTGTCCCATAAGTGAAGGACGAGCCGAAATGAAGTGATGGTATTGAAATTTTGGAACACATGATTGAAAGAAGCACTATTAAGAAAAAGAAAAGTAAGAATTTGTAGTCGTGGTACACAAAATATTACTGAATATTTGATTTTTATTAAAATATCTATGTTTTTTAAAACATGATGACTCAAAGCTCAAACTGTTGATAACTGAAATTTATTTGATCGCAAACATGATAAATGCGATCGGTTGTTTTCAAGGTACAAGTGATGCGATTGCGATCTACCTATCTCGTAGGTATTAGTATTGGCGAGTTAGGCCTGATAATGCTTTTTAAATATGACTTGAAAGATAAGACATATTGAATGACTGCTTAAACTAAACGCTTCTCGTCGACATTTATAATGCGCACAGCTAAGTTGTCGAACCCACTACCTCGAAAACTCTCAAATTCAGAGTGAACAGGCTTCTTTTGCGCGAGCTCGCTCCACCATAGACTGTCTACGCCACGGCTGGCTTAGTCTAGAGTCAAGAGAAAACCCATTTCGAATAATAAATAAAATAAAAATAACAACCTATCTGGATTGATGGTCCACACTTGAACAATACATGGATTTCAATCAAGAAAATGCTAAGTGATGTTGGAAATGGAGAAACAACTCATTATTTATATAGGTGTGTGCAAAACTGTTCAACGTAATATTGGCGCTCCATCCATTACCCTTAACATATGGTAGTAAGTACCTATTCATTGTATTGGAATTTAAAATTGTAAAGTTAATTGTATAAGTAGTATGTATCGATGGTTTGCGCATTATATAATTTATTTTGTTTATAAGGATTCATATCATAAGAAACGATTTTCGTGTTCTTTAATTAGAAAAAGGTAGGTAATACCACAGAATAAATACTATTACCACTTTCGTTTGTCTCACTACTTGTCGTTTTCGTCTACAATAATGTCGTCATATCACTTTTCTTGACAAATTGTCTCGTATGTTATTATATTAATATTTATGTATGTGTATTATTTCACGTATATATGAGTATATTTGTATGTGTATCTATCTAGTATGTACGTTTATTTTTACAGTAGTATTTTGTAATTTTTTCCTTAAAAGTGTGTCGATACTATTGTCCCGCCACTGATTATCTTTCTGCATTCCCACGCGGTTGACTGGTAGAGAATGTGTTACGGCATTAAGTCCGCCAATTGTACTTTCTTATTTGGTGCAATAAAGTTTAAATAAATAAATAGTACTACGTATGTGCATACGTGTTCATAAGTACATAGGTGTAACAAACGCTGTCATAAAAGTTCTACATGTCTGGCGACCTTGTCACGGACCGCAAATGTTAACGAATTGACGGCGACGGCAAATTTTTAACTTAGGTATATTAATACTTAAAATTGTTTGTATAAAAAACAATAAAAGTCAAGAGGTTGCCGATGTATGTAAGTTCCTGTTCGCGTATTTATTATTTCTACAAATATTTTCGTTCTACTATTTGAATCCAAGTAAATGTATCGTGTATGAGATAGATCATAGAATAGCTCTGACAGTAATTGATTAGTAAAATATCCGGCTTTTAGATCTATATCAGACGATTTGGAGTTTAAGACGGCTTGAGTATAATGTGCTGTATGTAGGTACTCCGTTAATAACACCCATATATGTGTCATAGGAATCTCTCTTATATTAATCGTTGAAAATATTTTTTTATTCTTTCATTTGGCACTAAGGTCATCGTGTTGTCTGATGCGCTAGCTATCTGTAAAATTATAGCAACTGGATAATTTGACAACGATTGTCGGATTATTTTTCAGCAAATAAAAATATCTACAAAACTTGTGAATATTATTAAATTAGGTAACTTTGACGGGAATATTGTTGGAACGTAGCTAGGGTTCGCCTCTGCATCAGACTTTTGCCTTCAATATATTGTTCAATGCATAATGTGTGTTGTGGTTTCGGGTGCCATGGGGATCCATTAGCACTAAAATAAATAAAAAAGGGTTGTAATTTTTGCACAGAGAATAGTCAAAATAAATTGTATTTAGTAATACATACCATACTAGGTAAAGTTGCTTACTTTTTCTCTTCACAGCAACTATCCATTCATTTCTTTACTCCAATTTCTATTTTGATTCTGGAAACGAATAGCACGGACTGCTTTTCCTGTTGTTTCTACATTTTATAACATAACACGTACTGTGTCTTATATCGCAAATTTTAACGTTTTTATTTTAAAAATACATAGGTAACGTTCTATGAAAATATATCAATACAGAGTTAATTCACATTTCTGCCACATCGCGCGCTGCGATCGATTTTATGGTCCCCACCACCCACTTTGCACATAGCGAATAAAGGACCTGAAAATCGGAACGAATCCTTCGAATGCCTACACTCGGCTACACAAGGACTGGTCATACAACTCATGCGGAGCGACCTTGCCTCGTGGCGGTGTCGTCGAACCGACTTCTGAATTAGCACCTTTTTATCTTTCAGTGGAGGACCTTTTTCCGTTTTAATTTATGTGCGCATCGCGTTGCCGTATTTATGGGACCTTGAATATTAATCGGGCTCGGTGACATGCAGATTGTTCGTAGATTTCATATTCAGTGATTGTTAATTAAATATAGAAGTGCCGCTGTACTCGCATTGGATGCGTTTTAACATAAATTAATGCTTAATTACTATTATTTATATCTCAGTTGGATAGAGCATTCGCCCGAATAGCGAAGGGTCGTGAGTGAGTTCAAGTCCCACCAAGGATTTTGGTGTGAGCAAAAATGTACATTAGTAAATTATAGTGATTGCACTTAGTAGGATCATCTTGCACTTTAGCAAGTTAATAATAGGTTTTTGTAAAATGCTGATTTAAACATTATTTATTGAATTGTGTGCAATACTTAGTACTTATGTAAAAGACTGTTCACTAATATTGTACGATCAAAGGGATGCCGCTTAAAGATGACTTTATCAGACCATTATCAGCAACAAACTTTGTCAGTACTTCACTATGCCACGTTACCTTTATTCCCGGGCACTCATCTGAAAACAGGCCACACCGCACCGGACAAAGGATTCATAAAAAAATAACTGCTTGTAAATTCACTAAAGAGCAGTTGAAAAGGCAATTTCACAAGTGGCCAGGTTTCATGTATGAGTGCATTTAATTAATTCATAGTTAAAGTCACAATAACTTTAGTCTTATTTTGCAAGTAAGTAAATGAAAATGATTATTATTGGTGCTATTATTATAACGTAAAATGAGGTTTCTCTTCAAATAACTTATTCGATGAATGACATAATAACACAGAACCAATAATAGTAGGTACAAGTATAATAATGACAAATCATGTGTTACATAGAGTTGCATTTTTCAACAAAACATTGCAGGCATAAGCTAAATAAGTAATTATGCATTAATCAAGAACGAGACAACACAAAAGCCAATAGCTTCACACAATTATACAAAGAATTGGCTCATTGTTGACTTAAAACCAGTTTATTCTGACTGGCGTTGGCTTTTCCGAATACAACAGATAAATCATATTACGAAGAGTAAGAACATTTTATCTTCTTGGTTTCAAAATTCAACGCCGACCATTGAATCGATATCCAATTTCCTTTTATCAGCGATCTTTCCAATGAAACTAATTTCTTTCCGTGATTTCCGTCTTCGAATTATTTTTTTAAATACTCACTGATCTTTTCAGGACTATAATAATGACTTTATTTCATTTCTTCTTGCATTTACAGACATTACAGATAAAATCTGTTAGTTGCTTTATTTCAAATGACACATGGGGCAATCCACGCGAAGCGGACAGCTAAAAAAAGTTGGTGTTTCCGATTTCAGTAATATTTGAGTATGTTTTACCTATACATGTCCTTAATAACGTATTCAAAAATCCAGTTAACAGCCTCATTAAATGAAGTAATAAATACATTAGTTTAATAATTTATATCTATCATCTTATGACTTGGTAATCGGCTTTGAAGTACTGCATGCCCACTCATTGGTCAAAATTTCAAAGTCCCTTAACTCTCTAACTTGGCACTATATTACAAAAATATTAGGTACACGTATCAAGGACATGTATAGGTAAAACATAATCAAATATTACTGAAATCGGAAACATAAATTTTTTTTAGCTGTCCGCTTCGCGTGGAATGCCCCACATGTAGTTTTGACTTCGCTCTTCGTCGCGCTATTATTGTTGTATTGATTGTTGGAACAAATTATTTATTTATTTAGATAAATAATTATTTATTAATTAATTATTTATTAATTAATTTAATAACAAATTATATATTTTTTTAGATAAATAATTTGTTCCAACAATCACACCAATTACCTAGCCCCAAACTAAGCGTGAGCTTGTGCTATGGCGACTAGCATAACGGATAGTATGCTCGTGCTCATCACACAAACATTGTCCCCTTACGGGATTCGAACCCGCAACCGCTGGTTTTGTAGTCCGGAGCGCGAACCACGACACCAAGACGGTCCTCTAAAATGCTGTAATAATGACGTCCCGATCCCAAATGACGTTGAAATAGACCTGTTATTCGTATCTAGCGGAAGTTCAAGCGTATCAGACTAGATCCCGCCTATGACATTATGTCGTAATTTCCTATTATTTCCCGAGCACGCGAATTGCGTGGGTGCGGCCCTACCGGAAGCGGTCTGCATCCCGCTTCGGGTGCATAATGCAGATGTGACCGCGCGTGTGATACCTTATGATACCTTGTCTGTAAGGGCTATAACAAGGATGTTCATTTTAAGACTTAAAGATAGATAGATGAAAGGAGTAAGTACGGCGGCCAAGAAAGTGGTCTACCGTTATAGAATAACGGTTGATTTCCATGCAAAAATATTATAAAATATTATGACAGCTACTACTATTAATTAATACGTTCTATTTTCAATAAAGTAATAAGTCCATGAGTGACTTCAACCTTAACGCAATTTTCCTTACACATAACATTTTGTCAAAATGAGGGATTTTCTTAAAGCTTAAAGTTTCCGTTTTATTTTGATAGATTGCGATGTTCATCTAAGGTACATATTGCCTCGAAATCAACGAGCTTGAAACAAATACAAAATAAATATTGAACTATTACGTGTACAAATCAGGAGTAGTACTTACGTCAAAAATAATACCTAATCCAGACTAGCTTTCCAAACAAACTGAGTAAGAATTAAGAATCAAACCGGTGTTTGATCTTTCTTTAGGATTCTGCTACTTATAAAGCTTCTACTAGAAAAATATCACAAAGAAATAGGTGTACATATTCTTAAATTAACAATTTTATCACCAAAATATCTTAGGAGGCTTAGTTTTTATTCGTGGTTGCATGTTTCGTTATCGTATCAGTCAAATCAATAATATTTCGGCGTCGGCCTTTATTTTAAGCTAAATGGAGAAATGCATTTCATATTTCATAGTTACATTAAAAATATTCGTTGAAATCTCTGCGCGTTTTCATTGCGTCACTTTTCATCAGATTTTCCCGTCATTTATGAAATGTATTACACTTAGAGCAAAACAAATAGACGAATTAGTAGATTGTTATACAAGGGACGAAAGTGACCATTCCACTCGAGAAGTTTCTAATAGCTCGAGAGTGAAATGGGTGCTTTCACCCGAGTTAAACATACTATTTTTTATTTCGACTGTGAGGAAATCGAGGGTATCGTTAGACTATCGATAGTTAAGGCAAAAGCAATAGTATCGATAAAATATCGATAGTATCGATAGACTATTGATAGTTGCGGAAAAAGCAATAGTATCGATAAAATATCGATAGTATCGATAGACTATCGATAGTTGAGGCAAAGGCAATAGTATCGATTAAATATCGATAGTATCGAACTATCGATAGACTATTTATAGTTGAGGCAAAAACTATAGTATCGATAAAATATCGATAGTATCGATAGACTATCGATTGAGGAAAAGCAATAGTATCGATAGGATCAGTAGTTGAGGCAAAGGCAATAGTATCGATAAAATATCGATAGTATCGATAGTTGAGGCAAAGGCAATAGTATCGAAAAAATATCTATAGTATCGATAGACTATCGATAGTCTAGGCAAAAGCAATAGTATCAATAGAATATCCATAGTCTACCGATAGTAATGATAGTATCGATAGCTCCGTTAATATAAATACTATCGACACATAGCAATACTATCCATAGTATCAAAGTTCAATACTAAAATCACTATCGATAGCTGATACAGCTCTGACTATTGCAATAACTATCGATAATCTCGTTAGTGGCGTTTTATTCAATAGTAGGAGTGGAGTTTAAAGTAGGAGGGAAAAGCTATTTCCCACCCGGCTATCTACACATGAAAGTTCAACTTTCCGAACAGGTGAGATGAAAATAAATTTTGTACCTAAATAGTTTCATCGTGTCGCCATTGAATACAATAAATAAGTAAGTATTAAATAAATAAGAGATAATTTATTTACAATTAATGTGTACATGTATACTTAGATAAAAAACCGGCTAAGTGCGAGTCGGACTCGAGCACGAAGGGTTTCGTACCATTAAGTTACAACATTAGACAGTATAGGCAAAAAAACTTTTTAAGTTTATACTGTTATTTTGGAAAAAAGTATATATTTTTATTTCATTTATAATTTCAAAAGTATTCATCACAGAATACCCAAAACAATTTTAAATAAGAGTTTCCGCGCCTGTTTCTTTACGTGAGTGATTTGAAGTTTATAGGTCCTAGACTTTAGAAATTACAGGGGGGGAGGGAGGACACACCGTGTAAACGACTTTGGCGGGCTATATCTCGCAAATGGTAAAGCTGATAAAAAAGTGTTGTATGGAAACCCTACCTTATTTTCATAGTCCTTTTCAACGATACCCCACACAAGGGGGTGCACTCGAATAAATAATTTACCGCCCCCCCCCTTTACATGTATGGGGAGGTACCCTTAAAAAGGGGTAATTTTAATTTTTTGTATTTTTAAAAATGAGAAATTTTTTGTATTTCCTTGACGGACTACGGAACCCTAATGAATAATCGAGTCCATTTGATTTTTTTACGCACTTCTTTTAGTAATAATCTTAATAGTTATTTTCTTTTCTCGTAGTTGTTAACTAAATTGGTATTGGGTCATGTGCTTACTCGAGTAAAATATACAGTCCGCTTATTAAAATTTGCCTCGGAAAACATGATAACCTGTAAATTAGATTTTTATAAGAAAAGAGTAAAAAGTAGGTGTAAGTAACAGGCGCGCAGATTATTTGAAAATACAAACGAGTGATATCTACCTAGTGTTTTGGCTATTTTGAGAAAAATATAAAAAATAAACTTAACAAGGGTTATCTCTTTGGGACAAAGATTAACTCTAGTATTGACGTCAGATTCTTAGTGGCAACAATTTTATCATGTTAATTGATACTAATGAATGAGGTAACTTGCAAAAAGTAGGTTAAGTCACTAAAGCAGTTATGTTGTTACATTGTGTTGTACTCGTAAGGTCTACTTCTACAATTACAGGAGGTTGTGGGAAGAGTAGTACCTGCTTAATATGCAGCACGGTTAAATTACACTTATTGGGTGAATTAATTGTTATGGATAATAAAAAATAATATTTGTTACTAGGATTTGTTTATTTTATTATCAAAAAGATTTTTTGATTTAATTTTTTTAAGGTTTTATAAAATTTCCGGTAGAACTACTTGCAAACATTTATCGAAAGATCTCATTACAGTTTTGCGTCTTCCTAAAAATTAATGGACGAGCGCCGCTTACGACGTTTGTGCATCGCACCTCTCTTCCTTAATACGGCGACGGTGGCGCACCCGCGCGAGCTGCCTGCCCGGCGACTAATGACTACTACTCGCAACAACAACAACACTTTCATCTTCCTCTTTCCTAAGAAACAAACCACGGTCGTCTCCGTCGCACGACACCCGGAGCGGCAACGTAGCGTTTTAACCCGGATAAATTACATCCTATTAACTTCGTTCCGGTGCTCGATTTACGCTTTAATGTTTTAAGGCGTAAGGATTAAAATTGAATAAGAAGTTCACCGTCCCCGCAAATATTTACGTTGGACTCTATCTATTACATTATACAGTCGATTTTGGAGCACCGTTCATGTCAGTTACGCCATTCCGATCTCGTTTGTGATTATTAATTTGCTGTCAAATAAAGGGGCCGCTCACTTGGGCGTGCGTGTCGGCGCAAATTTCTGCCATACTTCGGAATCGGTGATTATTTTTTTGTTGCCATGTCTCTGGATTCGCAGACTGACAGACATTAGAGCCCAGTATTTTAGTCCGATATCGTAGGTGGAATGTCTGTCTGTGTTTTAATTAGGCGTTGTAGATGGAGCAAAGCGATAACAATGTAACTCGTTGTTTTTGAATTTTTAATAACCATTTTCCCTGTATAGTCGTTAAAGTTGTTAATTTAATTTGAACAAAGCAATTTTTATTTTGTGTTCAGTTTAATTGCCACAAAGTGATAGCAACGATTAATGTTTTCTCATAAACGCCTAAAACAAAGACGTGTTTGGTTCCCATTATGGCTGCCTAACCTAACATAGATTTTATCTTTTCCTGATCCAATTTGAACTCATTATTATTCAAGTCACTCTGCCTGAAACGGATTCTGGTACAACATTTCGAATGCATTAGGATTTTTACGAATACTCGCGGTTGGTTTGAACCATGTACGAAAACATACGTGCTATTTATTATAACAGGAAGCCTATTACTCATTATTCTATGCAAATAAATTCAATTTTATGTTTTTAGTCACAGTCCTTAGATTACAGTGTTCTGTAATCAGTAATCTGAGTTACAGTGATTTATTTTGTGTTTTCAGCTTATTAGGGATGTGTCTTCTCTTGTAGTTACGTATCTAACATAGATGTCTAGTGCTTACATGAAATATGTAATTTTAAATAATCGGTTTTATCGTAATCGGCATTTGTCACATTCAGTGACATTGTCATCTACTACGAGGGTCAAACTGAAAGTTCTTAGAACTGGCCACTTATAAACAATATAATAAAAAAAATATTCTAAAATTTGAAAATAGAACTCTTTGCCAATATTACTGAGTATATATTTCATTCATTTGTCATTTGTTTTACGACTTGGCGGCAAATTGAAAATTGTCTGTGTCACGTCAAAATGAATTTAACACGAGAAAATTTTCGTGCAATGATTTTTTATGACTTTCGATGTCATTTAAGTCAACAAGAAAGTTATGATAGACTACGATTGGCCTTTCACGATGAAGCCCCATCTCGTGCGACTGTTTACAACTGGTTTAATGAGTTTAAACGTGGTCGCACTAATCTCACTGATGATGTACGTGAGGGACGGCCTTCTACGGCGACGACTGAAAATAACATCTGTGTTGTGCAGCGTATGATAGAGACTGACAAAAGAGTGACCTATCAGCAGATTCGGACAAGCTTAGGCATCGGTATGAGTCAAGTGCACAAAATCCTCCACGAACATTTAGCGGTCAGGAAGCTTTGCGCCCGGTGGATACCTCATAATTTGACTAAGGCTCAAAAACTCCATCGTGTGGATTGGTGCCGTAAAATGATTGAAAGATTTAACGGAGGTGACTCAAATGCTGTGTTCGACATACTAACAGGTGACGAAAGCTGGATTTACTGTTATGATCCTGAAACCAAAAGACAATCTGCTCAGTGGGTGTTTCCTTTCGAGGAGTTGCCAACTAAAGTGAAGAGAGATCGAAGTGCGGGAAAAAAAATGGTGGCCTCGTTCTTTGGAAGGATAGGTCATTTCGCAACAATTGTGTTAGAGGATCAAAAAACAGTTTCTGCAGAATGGTACACTACCAATTGTTTGCCACTTGTCTTGGAAAAAGTTCGAGAGAAACGACCTCGCAGTAGGATCCTCCTTCACCACGACAACGCCTCGTCGCACACCGCCAAGCGAACGATCGACTATTTGGCGACATCAAACGTTGAATTACTGGGTCACCCGCCGTATAGCCCCGACCTCGCGCCTTGTGATTTTTATTTATTTCCAAAAATTAAAGAAAAACTTAAAGGAAAGCGGTTTATGAATGCTGAAGAAGCGGTGGCTGCGTATCGCGATGCCATTGAAGAGACCCCTAAGGACGAGTGGGCAAAGTGCTTTTCCCAGTGGTTCCATCGCATGCAGCGGTGTATTGACGTCAATGGACAATATTTTGAAAAGATATAATAAAACTAATAACTGGCTAATGTAATCAGTTTTTGATTTTCTAAGAACTTTCAGTTTGACCCTCGTATTTGAGGTTTTCTAAGCATTAGAAATAAATGACAAAACGACGCCTTAACTGCCACTAAATTCTACTCGCAAACCCAAAACACATACATGTGATTTAATTGCAAAACTTTTAGAATCCTCCTCAACTGCCACGTTTAAAAAACGCACTTGGTGAGTTCTAGAACTCTACTTCGTAAGAAATTGTAAAGACCCTTATTTTGGAATAGAGAAATAAATATAAATTATGCCAAATCAGCGGCAAATGTTTACTTATGATTGGTTTTCAGGCACACTGACAGCGGTTTATTAAAACGAAAACCACACAAAATTAATACACAAATAACCCCAATCCCTTCCCCTCTCAAAAACTGGTCATTAGTGACTATTTTCATGATTCCATTTCGCGCAGAATAGTCGCAACTTTCATAAATAAATACAGTATCACAGCAAACTAAAAGATAAAGATCAAACTCGTTACTTAACGTATTCCCAATTTGAGGCAAGTTTGCGAGTAAGTTATAAAAATTGACGAGGGGGTCTGTATCCGTGGCCCCGGGGTGGTCCCTTGCCGAACACCCGCCCACTCTGGATTGGCCTTTAAAGGTGAAAACTCCGGTTAATTGAAAATATAATTGTTATTAAAATCACGATTTAGTTAAATCACGAACGCGTTCTACGGCTACAGATTGTTCGAGTTAATACACATCTAGATGCTATTAACATTTGCACAAACACAGGTGTTGCAAAATAAATAATTCTGGACACAGTGTTTAAATAAATATATAGACATGTGCAATAAATATATTATTAATACGACTATAATGCTAATGTATTACGAGTACAAAGTAAAACTATAAGTTCTGGTTCAATTATGCACGTACCAGTTGTTTGTTCTGCACTTGATGCGTCATGTCAAGATGATACATCATACAACTAATTAAATTTTGGCTGTGAGATGATCTAGTGTAATTATTATTAAGGAAAATAAGTCGACTGTAAAAGTGTAAACAAATGTCCTTAGCTAGCTTCATTAATGAATAAGGAAGGATTCAACAAAATAAAGACATGAAATAATACACTCCTTTTTAAGACCGCCAAATTGGATTTGATGACGGTAATCTCACCATCGTATCAATTAAATATTACTGTAAAATAAACAAAAGTTATTAGACGTAAGTAGGTAGCTTCATTGATGAGAACTAGATTCTTTCATAAATTGGAAAGGATTTTACAAAAGTCCTTTTTGAAACCCACCAAATTGGATTTAATTACCTTAAGTCCCGTGATCGTCGGAATGAAATATTCAAGTTAATAAGGTATATTCTCATGTAGGTGGTTCAAGTTAACATTTTAAAGTCAAAGGTTGTGTCGGAACACTGCGCCCACGGACGCCTACGCCTCCTGAAGTTGACATTAATGCGGCTACTGCACTGCGTGCACATTAGCACTCGTCCACAGACCATAAGTAGCCAGTGATGAGCTGCAAACGATATCATAAATCTAACCAGGGGCCCTATTCTCACGCCTTCGATATTATATCACATACGATATTTATCGAAATAACATGGCGGATATCACAAAATTTAGATGTTGCGTATTCTCGAAGTATAAAAATGTTTTTATCACATTTTGTGATATCCGCCATATTTTTTTCGATAAATATCGTAAGTGATATAATATCGAAGGCGCGAGAATTGGGCCCCTGCTCGCTTCAATCAAATGGAATTCAACAGAGCTTTGCGTTGCTTTTCGCTATTTTCCGATGTATTTGTATACGCGATTTCCACGTCAGCTCGTTTATAGAATACCTTTGTCTAGACAAAAGCTTTTGTAAACATGTAATGAAACTTCTATCGAGCCGAAGTATCATCAATCCACACTCTACTTGTGCTCTACCACTACAAACAAGTGCAGTCCTGAATTTTTTATTGTGATGGTCCTTGAAAGGGTTGTTGTAAACTCGTCACAGAGTAAATTCGTCACACAACAAAATTGGTGTAAACTCGTCACACTTTTATTGTTCTGTTATGAGGGTATCGATGTTATAGTTTTGCATTCGTCACCCAAAAATGTATAGGTGTTGTACTTGAGTCGATTGTGCTTTAAGGAAGACGTAGGTAGCGTGCTCGTGGCTGCTATTATGCCACACACGTGTTGTGCAGAATCCGTACAAAATATTGAAGTCCGCAGGTCGCTAGCCCCTATGAAAGTAGCGGTTATGTATGAGCAGTGTGTAACTGCCCTTAATGCACAAGCTTGCTCAACTATGGAATATTTTTTTTTTTAATTTAATAGGCAGACATTTGACCGCAATCTCACCTCTCACATGGAAGGATTTTGCATTTTGTCACGATTATATTTGACTGGGTGATGTACGTTCTAGCCATCAATCCACGTCGGACTGATTATTTTGTTTGCGTAGTTATGCTCGACACGACGACTGCACAAGTGCAAACTTGACGTCATGCACATTATATTCACTTGTTCAACTATCTAGTTAGCACTCACTTTGTCGAACGTGGAAAAGACCTAGATTGCATACTGAATAAAACAACTTGCACAAAACTGTTCCTTTCTTGTACCATAAAACGCATTTAGTGCAGTGTATTTTCTTGCAGGCAGGCCGTTTTTTGAAATTAATTTTAAACAGGCATTTTATTTGGCTAACTTTTAATAGTGATAAATTATATTAGTACCGAAAAGGTGTATTTTGCAGGAGATCAATGACAAAATGCGAGGTTAATTAATAGGCAACTGGCAAAAATGTCTTGAAATAGTTACATTGAAGTTTTTAAATTAAAAGGCAAGAGTTATGAAAGAAAAACAATCTGACCGGCGCTTCACCAACCGGTGGAGTGCATAACTAAGGCTAAGGCTTCACTGTTAGCACTTAGGTAACTACTACTGGAACGTAAGGCTACCCCTGAGCAAAGCGATCTATTTAATCTATTTGACGACTGTCTTGGTGTAGTGGTGTGCTTGTTAAGACAATTTATTTTATTTATTTTTTAAATGAGTACCAACAAAGGTGTCTTTTCCAAAAGATCAATGACAAAGAGCGAGGTTAATTAATAGGCAACTGGCAAAAATGTCTTGAAATAGTTACATTGAAGTTTTTAAATTAAAATACGAGAGTTATGAAAGAAAAACAATCTGACTGGCGCTTCACCAACCGGTGGAGTGCGTAACTTAGGCTAAGGCTTCACTGTTAGCACCTGGTTACTACTACTGGGCCGTAAGGCTACCCCTGAGCTAAGCAATCTATTTAATTGACCTATGGTATCAAAATCGCTTTCTAGAGAATTACACCATCTGGTTTCCCCTGAAAATTATATCTTTAATGGAAGCATCCATAAAATAATCACTCTTTTAAAGAAACTCGAGCTTGGTTAAAATTGCTTAGATACACATGCGAAGGAACTGTCTCACCCTCATATGCAATTTGAAACATTTTAAAGTAGAAAAACATAAAATAAGTCATAAAAAAGGTACCAATTTTAATTATGACAAAAACACTCAAAGAACATTCATCAATGATTTTTACGCTTTATTTACATTTTAATTTAGTCTGGTATTGCCTCCTCGGGCCCTAATTACAGCTTCAGGTATACTCTGACAGCAATGTAGAAACGACTTATATTTTGTTTATTAAGATTATTTCAGAGATTTCATAACACAATACTATCAATGTCCGTGACGACCGTCTTGGTGTAGTAGTTCGCGCCACGGACTTCTAAACCAGGCGGTTGCGGGTTCGAATCCGGCAAGGGGCAAATGTTTGTGTGATGAGCACGAACATTTGTACCCAAGTCATGGATGTTTATAAATGTATATAAGTATGCCTGTCCGTTATCCTAGTCACCATAGCACAAGCTCACGTACAGTTTGGGGCTAGGTAATTGGTGTTTTTGTTGAAACAATTTATTATTATTATTATCAATTTTATTAAAAAGTAAAAGGTTAAGTTACCAATTTTTTTTATTGAAAAAAATCCCTTGCATACTTTACAAGTTACTGCAATTTAAAAGTATAGTAAATAAATAAAAAAAATGTTTCAACCACCAACACACCTAGACCCAAACTAAGCGTGAGCTTGTGCTATGGTGACTAGGATAACGGATAGAAATACTTAAATACATCACAAACATCCATGACATAGGTACAAATGCTCGTGCTCATCACACAAACATTTGCCCCTGGCGGGATTCGAACCCGCAACCGCCTGGTTTAGAAGTCCGATGCGCGAACGACTACACCAAGACGGTCGTCAAACCAACAAACAACGAGTACATTCTTACTTTTACAATCCAGTGTAGTATAGTCTGAGTCGGGACTTTAAGAACGCACGGCCCCACGTCAGACTGCCCTACCTTGACCTTGATACCGCCTCTATTCCCTACGTAATAAAATACGTTTTCGTAGTTAAAATGGGTAACCTGACGTGCTGCCGACGTACCTAGTGTGTCACTCGCCTAAGCCATACTCGCGAGCTAAAACAAAAAGGTCAGAGCGACAAGGCCGTTGGAAAGGGACTTATCGCCGGTTGGTACGACCTGAAGACGATGAAATTGCGATAGAACATCAGCTTTCGCCGTAAAATTATAACTGTTTGGAAATTGGAATGGGGCCATTGATAAGTCGTTCGGTGGAATTAATACTGGTTTGTTATTGTTACAGGTATGTACAGCACTATTCGAGATAGCGTCGCTTCGGTTGGTACGAGGAGTGGAGATATACGAGTTTACACCTGAATTTCATGATTATAGTAGGTTCTAGCCTTTGAAAGAGGTTGTTAATAATGAACTATAAATCGCACGTGGTACTTCGCAGTCTATAAACGAATCATAATTTCCACTTACAATTTATTTTTTTACGACACTGACGGCGGCGGCGTCAAGATTACTTTTCCATAGTGTTTAAATATAAATGAGTATCCATAAAATGTAAACTTAGTAGATGGACCCAGTCGTATATTATGCCCGTGTACGGTGTAAGCATATTAAATCTGTTGCCTAACTTCACTCAAGGATTATGTAACTAAAGAGTACGTTCATTAACTAATCGTTAATTACATTAGTGTCGTTAGTCGTATTGACACATTTTTATGTAAATTTTGGTTCGGTAGGTATGTAAGATGTATATTCTCCATTCTCCCTCTAGGCATAAATATAGTGTATTTTGGCGTTTCAGGGACACTAACTGGACTGACTAGTTAGTGATTAGTTTGAATGTTGATACTGTGGTCACAGGCTGAGACAGCCTTTTTTTTACAGACATCAATATAATCAGCTTAACAATACCAACAAATGTTTTTTTTTATATTATGCGATCAGAAACCTAAACTTACGTTCTTACTTACAATTGACGTATTAGGTTAACTTAGGCCCACTTGAGCGTCCGGATTAGCTATTCCGAAATTTTTCAAGGCCTATTACCTAAGTGGGACTTCCCACATGCACAAGTCTGGATTAGCTAATCCGGACGTGCGCATCTGGGCCTTAGGTGGCATATAATTAAGAAAATATGTTTTGGTTTAGTCAGGGAATCAATCGCCACGCAATTATTTTGCCTCTATCAAATATTGTGCCATCTTTGTCTTATTCTACTAGTTTCGACATATATTTTAAATCCTACAATGGCATATGTTTGCTACGCAATAAATCAAATGCTGCAACAAATAAACAGCAGGAACCCTCCTATTCTATCCAACGTCGCGTCCGCGTCGTCCGTAGTAAATCTTATACCATCTTGCGCCGTCCACACGGACTGTCAACGGTATTTCCCCAATGAAATATGAAAATACTATTAAAACTGGAATCCGTACACTATTCAGTCGGAAATTAGTCGCTGGGAGGCGGCGGTGTGTAGATTGCCCCCACCCGGCCCAGTTTAATATCCCTCTAGGCTGGATCGCGAATGTACGCCACGCCGAGTCAAAGTTTCGTGCACAAGTGCATTTTCATAGTTGAATAAATAAACGGCGGTTTGTAACCAGACACTTATTTGCACTACCCACCGCGTCGAGTTATAAATAAAATAGTTATACATATAAAAAGTTTAAAACGATAAAAGAACAGATCCGGCTACCGATAGATGAATGATATAATGCAAACTACTTATTCTGGTTGTTTGACTGAAATAAAATACAACTTAAATCATTAAGTTACATCATGATGATTGTACCGTTAAACCCTGACTAACAAGCCTTCTTAGTTGTGGAATTCAAAGCTCAAATCATGTGCAAGTACCTGAGAAGATTTAGAAAACTTCTAAAATGTTCTGTTTCAACAAGTTTTAATATGTAGTTCTAAAATATTAGTACCACCCTTGTTCCTGTAACACATTGTTATTCAATTATAATCTCGTTTTGGTCTTTTATAAAGGAAAGTAAGCTATGAAAGGAAAGTAAGCAACCTATATACCTGCAAGAAAACGATGACTTATATTACATTGTGTCGTTGGAACAGTCCATAACTTCATAAGCATCGTGAACCTTTCAACCTTTAAACAACTAATTATAATTATATTTCCAATACACACTTACTCAATAAATGTTGCATAACCGAGAGCTATTTCCATGCATTAAAACCGTACCCACCCACAGATTGGTAACACCAGGGCACCGCTGAAAACAAAGTTGAAAACGGAAAATGCCGCTGGCTATGAAACCTGTGAACCTAGGCTTGTTCCAACCCACACACTTGGACGAAACTGCTTAATCTCACTATAGGGATGAAGATGCATCCCACGCCGACCGTGGGCTGATATGTGTGTAGATATCAGTACCATACACGTGACGTTAACAGAAATAGAAAATGTTGGACAAAAACGTTTTGCGATCTATATGTGGCCGCGTCGTCCACAGATATATTGCCTGCGCATCACTGACAAGCCTCCGAACACCGATTAATTAGTTGTCATAGCACCCATAGCACACACTGTAAGTTGCTTCAACATTTCGGATTATTTGTGGAATTTAAAGCTATGCTTAATACTTAGTACAGTGGGTCAGCCAATCAGAAAATACAAGTGCGAATCGGACTTGACGAAGGGTTCCGTACCATTATCTATGCAACACTAGACACTTCATTAAAACTTTTAAAAATGGCCAAAAAACATATGTGAATATTTCAAGCGTCTATCTGTTGCCGTTATTTATTAAAATTCGAAAAAAAAAATTTTTTCTTCTTAAATTAAAAAATGTTATATAGGAACCTCACTTACTTAATATTTTACTCTGATTTTAGTATTTGTTTTTATAGCGGCAACAGAAATACATCTGCGTAAAAATTTCAACTAGCTGGCTATCGCGGTTCATGAGATACAACCTGGTGACATACACACAGACAGACCGACAGACAAACGGGTTTGGTTTCAGTTTTTACAATTTGAGTACGGAACCCTAAAAACTTCCCCTATGATTACATACGTTATAAGATACCGCAGCGCAGTTTTCACCTTGATGTGCTGTCGTGCGAAGAAACAAAGGTACTTCGTAACGTAATAATTACTTTGTTACGAGACATTACTTACCTTAAACGTCTGTATTGTAGGGCCTCTAAATGCGGTCCAGTTGCGTAAATTAAGGGATCACCAAGACTACCAAGTTGTTGTTGGAGTGTAGTACAGAAGGTCACGTGTCTGAGTCACGAGCCCATTATTGTCGTTGAATAAAGTTTAAATGACACTTTCTACTCTTAATTTCTATGCTATTTATTTTTCATAATGTCTAATATACAACTTTAGTGAACTAATTCACTGAACGATGCCCCTAAAGTCACTGGTATAGATTACAAAGCCCTTGGTAAATCAAATCAATACTCCTCAAATGGCTTCTGGCTGAAAAGCTTCTCCGCTTAAGAAAATACGATTCTCATTATAATGTTATTGATAATTCTTGTAATACTTTTGAATCTACTCAGATTAAGTAAATTGAATAAGAGAAGAAAACTCTTATAACGTCAAATCTATAGATTCATTTTCTTTTACCTATATTAATAATGTAGGTAAAAGAAAATGAATCTATGTCCTTTTTGCCAAATTACGACTCGGAATTACGATTCGACTACGGCGGTCAATCTCAACAGAGATCAGCCAACTGCGTGCACTATACACAAGTGCACTCTCTGTTCTTCACTCTCATAGTGCAGAGAGACGGCAATCCGACATGCCCGGAGAGAGATCAGGCACAGGACCAATTGCTTTACGTGCTTTCCGAGGCACGTGGTTGTATTAACATCCCCGTTGGTGTTAACCAGTGTGCTGACCACTAGACCAACGTGGCAGTAGTTTTACCTACTTGATGTACACAACACTTAATACCTATAATGAAGATGAAAATCCTGCACTACGAAGCCATAATACTAGTATCATTATTTTATAAATGCATAAGTGTGGCTCTATCTGTCTGCTAACTCTTCTTGCCGAAACTGCTGAATCGATTTAGATGGGATTTGGTAAAGAATTAGTTTGAGTTCCGGGAAAGGACATAGGATAGTTTTCATCGTTTCATTTTTCATTCGTTTTTCAAGTCATCTTTTAAAAGTAGTTACCAGTTTTAGTAGTTTGTATGAGAAATTTTACTCGTAAAATTACTAGATTAAGAAGTTAATAGATCGATTTATCTAAGTGAGACCCGCATGGATCTCACATGTACCAAGGATAAAAAAATAACATCGACGAAGTATGGCCGTAGTAGTAACCTTTTTAGAGTACCTTCATCTCCTAAAGCATCTTTTATAGTATCTCCAAAAGCTTCGTGAAGCGAAATGTCTGAGACAATACCAGAAATTCATCGTATCAAAAAGATACTGGGTTTAACTTATATTGTTTTAGTATCTGCTCTACCCACGTTGTCACCCGTTCATACTCGGGAGACCTATTATTGTAAAACTAGTACATTCGTACTATAACTACCCACACGAACGCCCACACTCTTAGGTTGTTGCCGCCAATTCGAGTATTTTTTTTTTAAATAAAGGTAAAGAGGTTAATTTTTTCCTCCCTATGTTTTACAGAATTCGGTAACGTGTTGTTTACATTCTGTTGACAAACTGATCTTGTGGTAAAAAAATCATGACAGGCGGAAGACAAAGTGTAATATTTTGTAATTATAAACAAATAATATTAAATAATGGACAACATCACATTCATTGCTCTGATCACAAAACAAAGTAGCTCAAGCACTTGTGTTTTAAAAAAATCGAAACAAAGGTGGTACCACAACACCCAGACCCGACCGGAAGTATGAAGAATTTCTATCCTGACACGATCGGATATTGAGCCCGGGGGGCCTTAGAGATGGCGACACCAAGAAAAATTGTGTGCGAGCTCCTGACCAGGGAGCTCGTCAATTGTGCATCTATCTTAGACATCTATACTGTTTTTATAGAATAGTATTTATTTGCGTAAAACATGGTAAATATGGGTTACAAAATTAACTAATAAATTATAACTTAAATTAATCAATAATCTTTAAACCTAAATAAAAGACGGTTTTTTGTTCAATTCAATGTTCGAATAAATAGTGAATGTGTTTAAAGGAGGTTTTATAACACAACACCTATCGCATTACCATCATAAATATCACAACAACAGAATGCGCAACGTTTGGTATTCTGAGTTCTCGTCTCGGTCTCATGGGAACTCGGTCATTTCCAAGGAATTTGTCCAATACATACATATTAATGCTAGTCACTTTGGACTAGAACGGACTCTGTCAATAAACCTGAGGACTTATCTACAATGTACTATGTCATATTTATAACATTATTGTTTTGTGCTGTAATAAATTAAGCTTAAATGATATTCAATTCAACCAGCTAGCAAGTTTCTTAGTACTGTGAGATAGGTGAACATTCACCTAAAAGTATAAAATGATAAAATCTTTATTACAGCGTCATGTTGTCATAAAGACATTGTTACTCCTAGATTTACCATCCAAACGAAGCGAGTCTAAAGTTCCAAGATTAATATTAAAAAACCGGCCAAGTGCGAGTCGTACTCGCGCATACGACTCGCACTTGGCCGGTTTTTTATCTATACAAGATTCTAGTTAGCAAAAAAATCATGTTTGCTATATGGGAGCCCCCCGTAAATATAAATTTTTAATGTAATTACATTTTTAAAAAAAAAATATATAATTTAATATTCCGTGAATATTTTAAGCGTCTACTTGTTGCCGTTATTGATATCGCGCAAAAAACGGCAAAAAATAAGTTTTTTGTATGGAAGTCCCCCATACATTTTTATTTAAGTATTTATAAATAAAGTAAATATACAATTTTTTATTCTGTGAGTGTGTCAAGCGTCTACGTCTCATTATTAATATCCAGAAAAAAAAACTCCCATACAGCACTTGTTAGAGCCCCGTCAAATATTAATTTTATTGTGGATTTAGTATTTGTTGTTATAGCGGCAACAGAAATACATCATCTGTAAAAATGTTAACTGTCTAGCTATCACGGTTCATGGGATGCAGCCTGGTGACAGACAGACAACGAAGCCTTAGTAATAGGGTCCCGTTTTTACCCTTTGGGTACGGAACCCTAAAAACTACACGTTCTCACATGTTTCCCAGAAGCTCAGCGCGCTGGCCCAGCGGCAAGCGATATCATGCGATATTCCTGTATATCGGGATCTATGCGGCCAGAGTGGCGGGCCTTTAACTAAGGCAATGTGTTCACTTAGTTTGTTTCCTAATTTTTGAAACGGAAAATGCTTAAAATGTTTAAATGCGTGAGAGGTTTTGTGCTCTTTTTATAAACATGGAAACTTGTTAATTTCGCGCAGGGAAACACAATTTTTGCGACTTTGTTAGATTTTGCTTTTAAACTTTCATGCCTTCTCTTCAATCAATCTTTAAGAAGATTTGTTGTCGCTATAAAAAAATCTCAGTCAAGGAGTAAAGGATACCTTGTAGGAGATAGACAATTTATGTCTTCTTTTGACAAAATTTATCAATATCGGCGCAGCGGTAATGCAGTGAAAATATTTATCACAGACAGGCATGATGTTAGTAGTAGAGACTATGAAGTATGGTTGTAAATAAGTCCGACTCTAGACTACGTACCTACTCTTTACGTTTTACTTAGCTTAATTAACTAATGACATTTAAAAATCAGTCAAGTTGTATTTTAAATCGACAAATCGATTCTTGAAAAATCAGCCCTTAGTAGGATTAAATGTAAATCATTTCTTTAGTTACGTTGCGATTGTGACCCTGGTTAACAGATCAAAGTGTATAATTTGGAATGGTTCTCGATGTATTTTGTCCCTGCAGCTCGTTGTACGCAATTTCTGCGAAATGCCCGGGCCCTTTGCCCCGCGGGCGTAAATTTCAATATCGACGTTTCGATTTTCGTATTTTAGATTTTAAGCAACGGTTTGTTTGGTGTCAGGCGTAGGCATTAGCTTTTAAACAAATGTATTAAAGTAAATATTCATAAAGTATCTCACTGAACCTCTTTCCAACAGTATTCTTTAGCGTAAACTTTTTTTTTAGCCTTAATTTTTATGATTATGACTTGAGCTTTACTAAAAACGAATCGTGGGTTCATAGGGTGAATATCGATACCACAAATGTATGCTGCGAGATTCTTATTGAATCTCACTTCATACCTTTTTTCTAAATATTTATAGACCCCGCTTGGAGACAAGTCATTGGTAATTTTTTGTTGTTTGTGCTTTCCTACCAACTTTAATTTGTGTTACGTAGCGCGTAAGGAGATATGTTGTGCTAAGAGTTAATTGATCGTTCATTAACAATTGATTGATATGACCAGACAGGTTATTGAGGTTAATATTTATCGTAATCAGTAAAATTGCTATTGCTACAACTATCATGCCTTATTAAAATGATTTAGTCTCAAATTCGACCCCTCGTTTGCCAATAAATTACTAAGACCTACAGCAAATAAAAATGCTTAACTGTGTAAACGAGTAGAGGGTAATTAGCTCAGTTATTAATTTGCCTAATCCACAGCTAGACGTCGCCCAGTCTAGATTAGCCGCCAACCATAGACAAATGTTTGACTCATTTATTGCGGTGCCCCCGCGTACGAAAGCACGTCTGGCTATACACTGCGGCGTCTTATGCAGTTGTCATAGGGGCGATTTCGCAATAAAAACGTATAGTTTGATGTGTTACCGCTGTACTACGGATTTTAGAGCGCGACTTGTGGGCGCGATTTATGTTCAGTTCTGCCGGTTTCCGATAGATGGCGTTAGCAGTGTTTAATAACACAATCGTAGTGAAATATTTTGCAGTAAGTTTATTGCATTTAGGCATTATTTACTGGTTGCTTTAGACTTTTTAGCCCAAACTGTCCACTGTAATTGGATTAGTAGCCGGCTTTCGTGTTCTTTATATTAATAACCCGAAGAGCGAAATTTCTTTAGATATCGATTTCCATCCATAATACTACTCGTATAATCAATCATGTAGATATCAGCTGCACGGGGTGATGTGTATCAAATCCACTATTTATTTATTGATATGATAAACAATCTCACTTTGACTAAGTGAAACTTTATCGATTAGAAGGGGTTCAATACTAATTACACATTCAACAAACAATACGAATTAATATTGTTGCAAAGTAAGTATTTTTTATGTAACGATAAAGATAAAAACTTTTTAATTAAAATTCAAAGTGATTTACGGACTCTAACCCGCAAATCCACAATAAAGGGTCTTGGTGCGGAGTAAATTCGACCACTTCACTGTTTCTCAAAGTACTGGTAGGGTTGTCATCTAATCCAAAGTGTTGCTCATTAAACAGTAATAACATTCCTTTATGGTTAGGGTGTTAAATTAAGTAAAACAAGTTCTGCATAATTAAATAATAGAATTCCTTTTACTTTGCCACATAAATTTTTAAACCGTCTCACCATCATTGAAGCAATCATTCGGCCATAGTTGCTTGATGCGTGATAAAATCCTTCGGTGTCTGTGGCGTATTGCCTGTCGTACTTACACCATCTTATATTGCCTGTCATCGTAGGCAGATTCATTCTATACTCGAGTTCAGGAGCTCTATTTGTGAATTCACTCGTACGATATTATGTTAGCGAATGCGACATAATTTTCACTCAAAACATTAATTTTGACGTTTATTCTATCGCTCGAGTTAGAGTGCAGTCGATCGAGTGATTCAAAGATGCTGAGTTTTTAGATGACGAACGAAAATCAGTAGAAATCGGAACGCAAGTTATTCAAAAATAAAGCTTCAGAGCTATAACACTCCAGCTTTGCGCGTGTAATGCTGACGTGATACTTTATTTAATAAATATATATAAATTGTAGTTGTTTTGATGATCGCATTACGCAAGTGCTCGATGCGACATTAATTTATTGCGCGGGCGACCGGATCCATATTGTCTAGCCGTCTAGTGTGTCAGTATGTCATTGTCGTAGGGTTGGCAACGCCGAGGTTTATTATCGTCTAAGTATTTTAACTATACATTGACAAGTTACCGATTTCGCTGGCCGTGAATTAAAGCCCAGGGCGTTTTCTTATTGATCCATCATGCAATAGCAATCAGAAATATTGATTTGATTTCACATGGTGTTATACTAAAATTGTGTGCTCACGTTTGACTTATTAGGTCATGCAAATTTCAAGAGGTCGTAATTATTCCTATTTATCTGTGAATTACAATCTTGACACAGTAACTCAAGTTCAAATTAATGTAGGTACCTACCTATTGCATTTGGCTTCTGAGCTTAATGTGTTTTGTTAATGCATTATTCCGATAAGAGAAATATTATAAGATTAAGAAACAATATGTTTAGTTTATGCAGTCGCTATGTTTTTGTCTACCTACTTCTAAATCTAAGGTTTTGTTTGTATTGTGTAACAAATAGTATTATTTGGCAACCCTGCTATATTTTTAAAACATGACCGCATAGACAATCTGTGTTCCCATTTTATTGGCAGTATTTTTTACGATTCTCTTTGTTACTGTTTACTGAAAGGTAAATAAAATACCTGTAGTATTTATTCCGCGCTTTACATTACGTTTTTGATATGTATAGGTAAACAGAGAACTACAACAACACGCTTTAATCAATCACGCTAAATTTTACTTAAATAAATCCATTAGTGAAAGTGTAACATATATTTTTTGTAATATTAGAATGCTTATCAATTAGTTTATCAATTTGTCAATGACAAGGGCTTTTAAAAATATTATTTAACACTTTTGATAAAAAAATAATAATATTTCATTAACATTAGTATTTATTACTGACTGGCTTACCCACATAAATTGTAATTTTGTTGTGTTTCTTGCTTTATAACCGTGCCCGTCACTTTGTTTGTTTTCGTGTATTATGTGATGTCCATTCATTAATAAATGTATTTTCTTTCTTCTTTCTATTATTTGCAAATTATTGGTACGTCGTGATATACTCATTAGGGACTTTATAAACACACGATAGCATACTAATTCAATATTATCCGTTTTGGGATGCTCCTTTACATTTGTAACCCGATACGGGGACAGAGCCAAGGTTAACAATCTTTATTACAAACAAAAGACGAGGCCTACTCGTTAAGCGTCCTCGTGATTGGGTTCGATGGCCTCAACATTGACAAATTACATTTTCTTGCCGCCTGGTATTTTAGTCGTGAAGTTATTTGATTAACATTTTAATGAGAACTATAAAACTTTAGGAACAACAGGTTTGTAACTAAAGGAGAGTCAACAATTCACCATTATTGAAATGGGAGAAATAGTAAATCTACAAGTAAGTACTTAGGTATGCACGCCCTATTTGTTTTTATATAAAAGCGCACACTTGATTACAATTATTTCCAGCAATTAAAATGTGAAAAGGAATGAACGCGATGGTGTTTTCCAGATGTAAAACATTCTTGTTGTAAAGTGCACACTGCAGCCAGACTGGAGCAGGAAAATGCAGCGATCACTCGACACGACGCGACGCGACGCGCTGATTGATGCTGTTTGTGCAGATGCGGCGACAGATAGGTACCCAAAACTAGAGTTGTGATAGAGTCACAGTGATGCGCTCGATGTACTACGATGTGACAATGCTGTGGCGCCACTTGCGTTCGGCTTTTGCTAATAAGTCGTCACACACTTTCGATAAAGACGCTGGTTTGAAGAAACTTAGGGGAATGCTTAGTAGTCGATGTAATGGATATAAATGACAAATACTCAAACGCCACAAGGTATAGAGAGAGTTCAAAACGGTCATTCATGAGTCAGAAGTTATCGTAACTTGAAGTTCTACTCCAGTTATCAAGTTTTGTTTTTGTATTGAAGATACTGAGGATGTAGATGTTCGTGTCATCTAACCACTCCACGTATCCGCTACACAGGCCGAATATATAATATTTGCAAAAGAAATGTCAATTTTCTACAAGTAGGTCACGCAGAATGCCGGAAGACTTTAACAGAGTGTGTGGTGCTGTTTGCACTAAGCACTTTACAGCACGGGCTTTTCAAGTTGTGATTTTTTTTAATGAAGGACCAGATCGTCGTTCAATTTTGTTTTCTTTCTAAACACTCTCAACACAAGTGTTGGGAATACTGTCACCACAGGTCAGCCACATTTTCGTTGCAAAATCGCACGTATCCTAGCTTCAGGAGATTCCAAAGTGTTAAGTTTGATGTGGTGTCATCCGTACATCGCTCTCCACTGTACAACTCGCGTCGCATCCGGCTCGCGCTGTCGCCCGCGATTTACCGTTATGCGATTGGGCGGCCCTCGGCACGCTCGTGTGTTACTTTGCGTGACGCCATCTGAGACGTTACGTTATTGTATTGTTATTGCGAGCGGATGCGCTTAGTGCCGGGTTAAGGTTGGCGTACCTTCTTTTGGTATTTTGGTAGATGATGATGATCATAGATGTCTATGATGCGTTTTTTATTGTCTTTCTAAAGTTGAGCACAACGTATAAATCACGTTTGGTTGGCAGCTTTACCAATGACGTCTACTAGATACTTCTGGTTGCAATTTCACTTGCAAGATGGAAACTGGTCTGGGTGACTTTGGCTTTACTGGCGGTCGAAATCTTAAGTAGTTTATCCACTCGTGCCGTTATGCAAATCAGTCATAAACTCGTTTCGTAGCGAGTAAACATTTTCCATTGTTTTGCAAGAAGTAACAATGATCGTGGTTTATGTAGTTAAGCGTTTTTACTGAAAGACCATAATTACAGCTTCTAAGGTCGTCCTCTAGTAGAGTTTGGCGTTTATAAATGTATAGGTTCGATTTCTATGATCTAAGTAAATATTTAATCAAACAAACATTACACATCCAAGCCATCCCGAGCACCAGGCTAGCAGAAGCAATTAAGAGCTGAGTATGCCTATAAGTTCGCAGGTCAAGGCGCTTGCTGGCGCCAGATCGGGCGCGCGGGTCGAGGACCGCGACCCGTCTGCGCTTGAGGTAGGTCCCGTTACTCCTCCGGCCTATATCCTCCTGGTACCTGGATATGTGGATAAACTTACTGTCTTTTGTTAGAAGAAAAGATAACATCCCTATACTACCATTAAAAATGCGAAAGTGTTGTCTGTCTGTTTTTGTGCTACCTCTCCGCAAAATCTTTTTCTTACATGCAATAGTTTGAGTCTCGGAAAAGGATATAGGATAGTTTTTATCCCAGAAATCATCCTTTATGGGAGTGAAAAAGGAGGTGGAAGTTTGCATGGGAAATTCGGCATTATCGTCGCGGGTGACGACCGACGTCTCAGGTAACCGCTAGTTTTATAATACCATACCAAGTAACTATTATATAATAGTCTGTGACCAAGCCCCCTAGTTCCGTTAAAATGTCCTGAAACAATAGATTTAACTTTTTTTTGTTTATACAAGCAATGCCATTAAACGGGAATCGTGTTTTTCTTTCAGAGAGTAAATAGGAACAAAGGAGTTCGTAGAATCCTAACGCCTGGGTATTAAAGAAAACCTGGTAAAGCAAGCCTCCGTATCTTCCTTTCGATCGTGCACTGCAGCAAGACGTTATAAAGCGCGATACATTGAGCTTTTCCACAATTCAAAAGTTCATTGAAACTTTTCGAAACGCCTTTTGCATGCACGGATACGTATTCATTGTTGCGGCTCCGTGGGAAACCGTACGCAGGAGCGCTGGCTGTTCCGAAGTGGCTTATCGTTGAAATATCGCTGCTGACAACTCGACTCGCTAACTGCCATGCCGCCGTGGAAAATTGTTAGCGTCTGCCCATTAATTTTATTTAGTCGCCGGTCGAGGAAAATATTTCGGCACTAATTTAATGACTGATCAACTAACGTAGGCGTACGAATAGACGATTATGTAACATCAGTGATCGAGATCAGCGCAAGATTTATAATTTAAACCAATGAACGCTCGGATGTGGTTTATAAGAGATAATTTATCGGTTATTGTCGTTAACGGATGGTAATGATGACATCAAGGCGTATTAATACGAGTAATTTACAGATCATACATATTAAATTAATTAAATTCGATCAGATTTGTTGTTTATGAATGATTATTACGATTTTACGAAAGATACAATCAGTGATTGATTAATGTTGTTTTGGGACTTAGGAGCTGTTTTTGTATTCAAAGGCATATTTGCCCGTAAGAATATTACGTGTTTCTGGTTTTATTGTCTCCAAATCTTTCTCATTTTAAGATGTAGGTACATGTTTTTTTCCAAAATTCAGACATTTTGTCCATGGGTATTTATTTAATTTATCTGTCGGTTTGATCTGAAACTAAAAGCTAGATTTATCCCGTTAGGGCATATAATTTATTCATCGCCACTTCCATTTGTCAGTGATGAATCTGAAAGTGGAAGGAAGTGGCTTAGTGTCTCATTAGTTTTCCTGCCTATTTAATAGTTAAGAGGCCACTTTACAGATCGCATTGATGTCTGTATCAACAAAATGAATCGTCGTCCTTCTTTCGAACGCTAATATCGAGCGAGGTGATAAGTGTCTCGACTCGTAGATATGGTAATGAAGGAAGCAGTAGTTTTGTCTGAGTGTGCACCGTCGTCGACGCCGACAAATAAATGTCGTGCACCAGACAGATTTACGTTTTGACGTCGGGAAATGTACTCAACAGCTTGTAGCCTTACCAAGAAGAAACTATTTTTGCTTCGCGATTTTAGTGCAGTAAACACTTTAATGCGACGTTTCATTGCAAGTTAAGGTTTTCCTAAACGTTTATCTAAAATGTGTATACAATTTTATCAGTTGACATTTCGAAGCAAAAAAAGTTATTTACAAGATTGCTTGAGTGACTATTGAGAAATGTGTTTAGTTAGATGTTGTTCCGATCGAAAATGTTGTTATACATATTTGAACACAGCTACAAAATCAGCTTCTTGCGATAATGGACATATTTAATTTTATATCAAAAACGTTTATGTAAAGCTAATGTGTGTTCTACTAATCTTTTGGAAAAACAGAAAGAATCAATACTGGTACTTACTGTACTTGTCTAAAGGATACGAAGATAGGAATTATCGCTATTTTGGTATCTACTCCATTGTCTTTAATAGGACATTGAGAAAGGAAACAGATTAAGATACAAGTAGTTGGGGAGGCAATGGGATAAAAATAGGTCGGCACGCGGACTGGCCGGGCGAAACAATAAGTCTCACCTCACCTCGAAGCCAATTTCTGCAGACAAATGAATGAGAAAATGTAAAATACCTTAGTTGGTTAAATTTACATTTTGATTGGATATTGTGTGGGTCTACTCTTCAGTTGTGCTCGTGTGGCTAGCCAGGGAAAAGTTGATTTACTGAAAGGACATGTTAATGAGATAGCGAATCGATACCCCGCGATCCTATTGCTATAAATTATGAATTTACAACTGCTTGGGGAAATACTCTCGTGTATCGTTCTATTAGTTCACGATGTTTTACTGTTACCGTCTCATTATATAGGTTAATTCGCCAATTATTCTGAGTACCGACGAAGGCACATCAAGCTAAATACTGGGCATCTTGCAGTTGGAATAGAGGTGATTTTGCAACGAAAATGGATAGTCTGATGTGCTGGCAACTGTACAACGAGAAGATATAATATTTTTATTCAAGAAAATTGAATAAAGTGCGTGGGCGCGGTTGGTCTACGATTATTTTTGACTATTAAACGGTTTATTTCCATGTAATAGGTGTGCTATCGAATTTATATGTAGCGTGGAAAATGGAGAGTAATTAAGCCATTATGGATCAACCACCTATGTGTAGAAATGTTTAGTCGACGGTAACTCATGACGGATTTAGGTACCTGGATGAATTCAAGGTGCCTCAACGTGATGTAAGTTGACAGGCAATTGAACACCTTTTTTGTTAAACGATAAGCGGCTTGGTGTCAAAAACTAGCTGTTTTTGCAAATTAAGTGATCAATTTTTTACACACCCAATACTGCCATTCAAGATTTTGTTAGTAAAAGTTGTAAAAACCAGCTGGCCGAATAATGACGCGATACCGGCAAGGTCACTTGGTTAGGCTGGTTCTCTGGCGGCGGTCTGGGTGGCCGGTTGCAGGCCGCAGGGGTGCCGACACCGAAAAACAAGAATTCTTGCATTCCTGAGAGGACAAGAATTATGGGCGAACTTGTTGGCTTCCATCGGTAAGTAGCGACACAGTAACAAACAGTGACACAAACAGCACCATGTTTCAATGTGCTTTGAAGAAAACTAACAAATATAAAACTCGCACAGTTGGCAGCACGTCAGTTTACCCATGTAAACTAGGAAAATGGCATGTATTACGTAGGGAATAGAGGCGGTCTCAATGTCAAAGTGGGGTGGTCTGACGTTCGGTCGTGTGTTCAATATTGGAAGTTTTCAAAGCTGCCAACCCTGCTAGCAATACCTCCGGGCGTATCCGTCCAATCCAAAACATAGGTATCTGATATCCGAAACTGTCTCCATGGTAACCGAGTCAGGATAACAGTTCACACGTACCCATCACGCGACATCCTGCGAGGTCGTTAGACTCGACGACATGTCTTTGACTTTGTGGTTTTGGTCATTAAAAGGCGTTTAGAGTTTAACCAAGAGTCGGTTCCATTTCATCGATATTGATGTCGCTTGTTTTTGGTTTATTTTTAGCTTACTTTATCTTACATTCATATACTTATGTTATATTGTATTCCTGATTTTTATTGAGTAAGTATCTAAATTGAGGAGAGCATTCTTATGATTATAGGTTAACTTTCTGCTTCAAGTCATTATGTTATTGAATTTGATAGACTTCTTTATTAATATTTTTGAATCGCAAAGCATGATGTAGTGCTCCACTGGCAACAAGTTTCTAACACGCAAGTTTGTCAAATTCTTCTTAAAGTGTAAGTGACTGCCTGGCTGGTCTAGTGGTCAGCACGCTAGGTACTATCCACGAGGTCCCGGGTTCGAATCCCGGGTCGGGCCGAGAGTGTTCGGGTTTTTCTGTCTTGAATTTACTCAGACACAGCTCCGGAGTCAGGAAGTTGGTGGTGTTAACACCCCCGTGCCTCGGAAAGCACGTTAAGCAGTTGGTCCTGCGCCTGATCTCTCTACGGTCATGTCGAATTGCCGTCTCACCGAATTATGAGAGTGAAGGAACAGAGAGTGCACCTTTGTATTGCGCACACACTTGTGCACTATAATATGTCCCGCGCAGTTGGCTGATCTCTGTTGAGATAGGCCGCCGTAGTCGAAATTCGACCAGGAGGACATTATTAAAGTGTAAGTGAATCATATTTGATTCTTGCAGTATTTCCTGATAGCTCAATAGCTATCAGGAATAAATATATGGAATAAATATGTATTACCACAAACAGCAATCTGTTTGTGGTAATACATATTTATTCCAAAAGTTGTAAATGTTTTGTTGATGCATACTTATCGTATGTTTTGACACTCCAATGTACCGTATGCACACAAACTCGCCGATAACTGTATCCATACAAACACGTCGGATCGACCAATAAAGTCTACTAAACAAGTTGTGCGCTGATAACCTAATCAATGTTGTGAGAACGAGCTTTTTAATTAAATACGAAACACACTTGTTTTGTAACCGATCTAGGGTTGACACTATTATTAATGCGCATATGTATGGAGATTTCGTCAAGCATTTTGGACGTGACCGGATTTTTACGACCAAAAAATCTAATAGGTGAAGATGTGGAATGGAATGGAGGGTTCGACATTTGTATTTGGAATTTTCTAACGCGAATAGGAGTAGGCTTGAAGTGGGCCGCCGCTTTATTTAGACCTTATAAGAGAACTATGGTCATGTACTGATATAATACATATACATAGGTACTGGCAAATAGTTTAAACAATGACTTTGACATTTATTTATTACTTATTTATTTCACCAAAACTTACAAACTATCCTTACAGGTTCCCCTGTTGCGATAGTGAAGTATTAATTGACATTGAGGATGTTACATACTTGAATGTATCAGATGTCATGTAATTATAGCTACAAGGTGGGGCATTCTAACACATAGGATGTTCCCAACCACTATGTAAAGGTACACCTACTAATACATAATGTGAAAGTATGTTTGACTGTTTATTATTTACCTCTTCCTTCACGCTTAAACCGATGAGCCGATTTAGATGAAAATTGGTATACATATGATCGCCCAAGAAAAAAAAAAGTAGGTTGAAACCCTGGGAAGGACATTGGCTACTTTATTTTTCATCACGATATAAAAGAATTACGGGGTGAATATGTAGAATGAAACTAATTCGAAATTTGCGCGGGCGCATTTGCAGGCAATCTCTAGTTTACCACATCGCATGAAGCGAAATAAATAAATTTTATTTTCATACTCGGTAAACATGTTTGTGGTATTATCATACCATTACTTAATGCTTCGGATTTCCGATATGAATGAAATGACATATGGATAATCCATGACATAAAAGCTTATTTCCATGTCAGTGAACAGACGAAGACCATTGTGTAGTTGTAAATTTTATAATAGTCGTAAAGCTGTAACACCTCAGTTGTCCATAAATCTATTAAGATAATAAATAAGTAAACTTATGTTCTTAGCTCTCAGGGCAAGCTCATTTCCAAAATATAGACGTCACTTTACGAAATATAATTGAATAAGTTTGTACTAAGTCCCAAATAAAACAACCAAAGTGTTCAAACTAAATCCAAATCCATATATTTACTTATGTTTGCATCTTAACTTATAAAACCATGTAAACCAAGTGTAATCGCGAGTCAAGTGGTAGGTGGCGCCATCTACTGACAATTTTTGGTACTAAATTCGTAAACATACACTTTGCGTGAACAATAATTATTCATTCAAACTAGTTTTTTTACCTTTTATCGTAAAACTGCGGGATTTGAATCATGGTTTTAAAGCAATTCATTGTGTCTAAGATTATAATTAAGAAATGTTACTCTTGTAATATCACATTTTAATCTTATATTATCAGGTAACTGAACTGAAACGAGATTGTCACAGATTGTCAAAAATACATATTGTTATTCTTTATTTTAAGCAATTCATTGTTTAGACGACCAGTCTTCACAAAGATGCTTGCATGTTTCCAATGATTCTTACACAAAAAATGTTTTGTATTGGAATAAATAATTTGTAAAAATATAAGTAGAGCCTAATAATATGATTCAATATAAATAAGCTTCATATTTACAAAACCATAAATTTTACCGAATCCTGAGTGAAGCATGGAAAGGTCTCGCAAATAGCTTAAAGTAAATGAACACCTACTTTTTATTACTAGTTTTTTATGCATACGCTTACGGTTTTGGCCGCTGAATGCCTACTTGCCCCTCATACTGATCGGTTGGCTGCACACGCTGCAATTACAAGTCTCTCCTCTCCTCGAGCATATGGAATTAGCGTAGTCGGTGAACTTATGCTACGTTGAGTGCGTCAGCTGAGCGTGGGAGAGTCCGCATGCTTGCAGAAACGACTAGGAAAACTCATCAGGCCCTATCGGAATTAAGACGAAAAGTGTTTCCAGCAATTGTAAATGTTTGTACGGTTATCAAAGTGCGATTTTATTTACTGTTTTTAATAGTTTTTTTTAATAGACAGATATTTTACCGCAATCTTACGACCGTCTTGGTGTAGTCGTTCGCGCACCAGACTTCTAAACCAAGCGGGGGCGGGTTCGAATCCCGCAAGGGGCAAATGTTTGTGTGATGACTGATGAGAACGAGCATTTGTACCTAAGTCATGGATGTTTATATGTATTTAAGTATTTCTATCCGTTATCCTAGTCACCATAGCACAAGCTCACGCTTAGTTTGGGGCTACGAGTAGGTAATTGGTGTGTTTGTTTAAACAATTTATTATTATTTATTATTATAATCTCACCTGACGGTAAGCGGCGATGCGGCCGAGGATGGGTCATGTCTGTCTAGAAACAGCTTATTAACTATTTTCTTAAAGGAGTCCAAATCATAGTGTTTAGGGAACACTTCAGCAGGCTCTCCACCAACAGGCTCTCAATTCCAACGACATAAGGGTGGAAAAGGCTTGCGTCTTATGTTCCGATAGTAACATAGGGCCGGTGGTATCAATTCGTGTAATTCCTTCGCACACTGGCCGAAATGTGTTTTTTATTTATTTTTTATTTTTATTTATTCAGGACTATAAACAATTGTACATTTATGATTACAGGATGTTTTACATTAATATTACTTATTGTACGTACAACCAGCACCATTATCCCCTACTTACAAGTAAAAAAATCCCTCTAGTTCTTTACTAACCTATTGAGTTAAATAGACAGAAATTGTGCAGGTATCAATGAAAAGTTTTAAATAAACAAGTTCTACAAAGATGATAAACACAAAATATCATTATTATGAAAATTTAATTTGAGCAGCTGCAGTCACGTGAATGATACCTTCAGTTACTCAAATAAAACCCAGGAACAATTAGCTTGTAGAACACTGAAAGGCATGCCACCGTACGCCTCTGTTCGAGGTTTTGCAGCTTGGTTTCGCTAAGTTCAATGTTTCCTATAATTATATTGCTCTTTTCAATCGAGTCTAATGCAGCCAGTTGGTATTTGACAGATCCATCCCAAAGGTGGCAGCGTTACTCCATACATTATCGATCTTGAGCTTGGAAGAGTTGTAGAAGCTGTCCCGATGTGGAGTACGCACGTAGACGTAGTGTTCAATTTCGGGTAAATAAATAAATAACGAAACATTTAAGTGTATTGTCTTACCGAGATAGGTCAAGGAGATAGCATGGAATAGAGATGAATGAAAAAAACTCCACCGACAAAAGCATAGCTCTTAAATTATAGATGTTGAATTTTCCATATAAACTTTCATCCCCCATTTCCCCCCCTTAATGTTTTTATATCGCGACAAAATGTAGCCTATGTCCTTTCCAGGGTCTCGTACTGTCTCTATACCAAATTTCATCTCAATCGGTTCAGTGGTTTAAGCGTCAAGAAGTAACGGACAGACAGACAGACAGACACACTTTCGCATTTATAATATTAGTATGGATAAACCCTATGAAGTAAAACAGGTTTATTGAATGCATGTACTATAACTATTGAAAAATGAATAATTTCTTGTTTGTGATATTCTTCTCAGGAGTAAGATGGAGCACGGATGATCGGACGGACAAAGTCAACTAGGAAAATACGAGTACTATAACCTTAACAACTATCAACAATAACATAAACAAACATGATAATTATTGTTTTTTAAGTGATAAGCATTCACCATGCAATCTAAATATACTATTGCACTTGAAAAAAACGACCACCTTCCCGCCTCTGGTGGTCGTTTTTTTCAAGTGCAATAGTATATTTATAAACAAACATTATAAGTTAAACGAACGAGCAAGTTTCCTAGACAGACGCATATTACGAGATCTGAATCGAGCTGTCTCGGCGTCGGCCCTTTGTACTCGTAAGTAAGTCGGCTAGGAATTAGTGAAGTTGGTAAACTCACAGCTTTGTCAAGAGCTGGCGCTTCGCGGTACAAGAAACATAGGCATTAGGCACTGTCTCGCTTCCTTGCGAATACTGCAAAGGCAGCCCTTTAGCAAATCTCTGTTCTCAATTCTGTGGGGATAAACAGACTACAATAGTCATGCTGCTACTACTATTACTCATCGACTTGAAAAAAATATGGACTCCGTACCGCGATACTAAAGAGTGAAGCAGGGTTTAAGCCTGTGTGTGTGAGATCATAGGGTTGCAATGGCGGCCGATCCGCTTACTTTGGTGTGAGTGTGTGCGTGAGAAGATCGTGTATTTACGACGATGACTGGCTTACTTTGGTGCTTCAGTAAAACTGATGTAGGCGACACAAAGTTTTTTTTTTATTCACGTCGATGCTATTACTGAATGTAGACGACAGTGAATATCTTTTAATCGGATTATCCATACTAATATTATAAATGCGAAAGAGTGTGTCTGTCTGTCTGTTGCCTCTTCACGCTTAAACAGCTGAACCGATTATGATGAAATTTTATTCTATTTTCATAGTTTGTGTCCCGCGGACATAGGATAGTTGTTATTCCAGAAATCATCCTTTAAGAGGGTAATTTTGTATGGGAAATTAGACATTTGCGCTTGCGAAGTCGCGGAAAATCGTATTTGATACAATAAGTAAAGAAATTGATTTTAACTGCACCTGAACCTGCGCAACAATAATTAGAAATACCTACATGCATTTAAAGAAGATCTACTTTACAATCCATGTGAATCGCAAAGAAAAATAATGATAAATGTGTTTTAATTGTGAAACTAATTGGATCACAAAGTGATCCCGTCATTATCGCGGTAATTGTACAGGTTGGAGTTGATAGACCGTGGCGGGCGCATGTTCTAGCACGCTCCGCTCACCTTGCTAACGAGGCCCTACACGGATGATGTTAATAATTTGTATACTATCATCACATGGTATATGTTATCCTAGCCGAATTACGACTACAGTGGCCAATCTCAACAGAAATTAGCTGACTACGCAGGAGATATTGTACTGCACAAGTATGCGCAATACACAGGTGCATTCTCTGTTCCTTCACGCTTATAATTCGGTGAGACGGCAGTCCGACATGACCGTAGAGAGATCAGGCGCAGGACCAACGGCTTAACGTGCTCTCCGATGCAAGGCTGTGTTAACCACCACCAACTTCCTTACTCCGGAGTTAAAAAAAAAACTAGTTCATGTTTTTTGGGCCGAAACGTGTTGGATTTTTCTGTCTTGAAATAACTCGGACACAAGGTATTAACACAGATTATATAATAGTTACTGGTATTAAGGCGGACTCAGAACAGGCAGGCAGAATAAACAAATACTCTTTTGTCCACATCAATACAACGTCGTGGTAAGTTTGCAGGCATGACCACCACTAAACCATATAGCATGCCGCTTTCTCGGTCTAAGTCTAAGAGTGTATAGGCAGTTACTACTAATCAGACATGATCCATCCTCAGTCGCATCGTAGCTTAACTTCAGGTGAATGTCTGCCTATTAATTTAGAAAATATATTTTTTGTGCTGCGCCGGCTGCGCGAGATCTCTAGATGTGCTCTTTGAATTTACAACCAGTATTTTGTCGGAGAAGTCGTCTCCATATTCTTTTAAAATATGTCCTCCTGTCATCTAACACTTGGAAATCAATGGAATGACAAAAGTCTGTTTACAAACTGGGCCTTTTTTAGCCAGTGTACTAATTCTATCCGCTTCGATAGCAACTAATATAAACCTTATAATTAGCTCGATACGTTCTGTAGAGGTGCTTCAATTAAACGAGCAATTAGGTACCTAACTCACTTGACACAGTTCTTTAAACATGAAAGTACAAAGCCTACTTAATAAGTCAGCCTATTAGATCCCACTGCTGGGAAAAGGCCTCGCCTCAACTATGAGGAGGAACGAGCCATACTTCACCACGCGGGCTCAGTGCGGATTGGTGGAGGGGTGTATGTAAGGCAAGTGACAAACCTTACTGTCAGAAGTTATCAAGCCGCCCTAGGGCCTCTGACTAGGCTTAACGACTAATATAACAGATATTAGCCGGGACCAACTGCTTAACGTGCCTTCCGAAGCACGGAGATGCTTGTCATGGACGTCACTTAAATGGTCGGAATGGTCACCCATCCAATCACGACCGCGCCGTGGGTGAATATTAAAGCCTACTTGTCGCCGGGGAATACTAGGACCAAGTACATAAGTCAATTGGGTCAATTCCATCTACACACTTGAAAGCGGTGTAAACTCTACCAAATGCATCATTTTCTATCCCATCAACTTTGACCTCAATTTATAACTCGACGCCTGCGAGACATATTCGTAGTTTTTTTTTTACTGACTACCCACATCTCCGGGAATATCGACATACGCATACGTCAAGGTAACCGGTGTGATTAAGCGCTGAACTGGTTCTGACGTTTTTACCAGAATTCATAATTTCCTTAGAAAAAAGCTCTCGATGCATCCGCTATAAATTGGAGGGCTCCAAATTTTGCATTGTCCGTCCTTATCTCAATTATTAGCATCCCGCCGTTAGGCTAATTCATCAAATCAAAATTACAGGTCGCTTAGCCGCGCGGGCAGACACCACTTGGGAACCATCTCACCAAAAGAATACCTCTTGATCTTGATAAACAGATTAAGATTTCGCTCTAAAACAGCTTCTGCTTCGAAGTTGTAAAACACTGACAAGTTTAATATTCATTTTTCGCGTCACACCGCATAAAATTATAGACGAAACGTTTCCAACGACATGAAAGAGAATTCGCCCACAGTTAATTTAAAATTTTGCTTTTATTTGTGCGGTTCGCGTCATCTTGTTTAAACATTTCAGCTTTTTTATGCTTATTTCAGTTAGGAACTGAATTCTCTGTATCGGTGCGCGCTGCCAGTGCTATAAAATGCTAATTTGCAATTCGTAATGTTTTTCATTCCTCACCAAACGGATTTAACAAAACCCCGAAGTCAAGATTGCATTCTTTTTATCAAGATAATAAGCAAACAATTATGATGCTCTGAGATGTCTTTACGTAAGAAGGTAAGGTCATTAGGACGAAAAATATCTGTGATGTCTCTAATACTCTTTTCTGAAATATCGTAAATTAAATCTTTGTAAGTGCCGACGGTCCCGTTACGCCGAACGTATCGAGCGAATATGAGCTCTGTTCGTTCTTGTCATAAAATACATTTATTATGACATACAATATGCCTCTTGTAAAAAATAGACGTTCATTTTTATGGCTCCGATGTTAGGATACGAAATCCTTTGTGCTTTCTCTTAAGCAAGCGATTTTGGGCATTTGGGCGCAAATCTACCTGCCCAAAGAACAGGATGTTACGATACCCGTCTGACCGAGCGCGATACCATAGTCGTGATCTCTATTATTGGAATTGATTTATTGTCCACCCTTAATTTGAATAATCGGTACGCACGTTACTATTCGCGCAGTCGTGACTTAATTAGCATTGTTTTATGTATTGCAATTACAATAGATGAAACAACCTCTTGAGACACCTGTGTCACCTCGCGAATGATGATATAGCAATATATCATGAAGCCCTACATTATGGTTTGTAATGGATTCGTCGTGGTACGTACATTAATCTTCATGTCGCGTTTAGCAAATTGCGATTGTTTGTACATCATAAAATTATTGTATCACTCTTCTGTTATTGATCTTTTATCTTGCCTAGGTCTTTATTGAAGAGATAGTACCTTTTTTACGGAATTGAAATTTTTGTTATAAAGAAAATCGTCTCAGACGACAATATTGTTTTAATTAGACCTCCCATAACATATGCATATAATAAAAATAATTACAAAAATATTAATTAAGTCTTAATGCCGCGGGATTGATGATTTGATTCAGGACAAATTCCCTAGTACCATAGCTAGTACGCACAGCATCAAGTGAATTATTTATAAAAATAATATTCAAGAGTATCGGCATTGTGTGGCATTTATTCACGGATCTATCACACACAGTGCGAAACAGAATCTAAAGATAGATATGAAGGTATACGACCTGTACCTTTAATGTTACAATAAGAAATCTAACTATTCTTCCATGTTGTAGCCTGTGCCGGACCCGCTTCGTGTAAGTTTTTTACTTTTTATTATGGCCTTTACGACGTCATATTACAACATATTAGGATCATATAAAACTTGCACTACTACCGCAGGGTCATAATCGAGCAAAAATGAACATTGTCAATTACTGGCGAAGGATCGTAATGGCGTACCTAAGTGGCGATATTAAAATGGATAAGACGTCGTGTCATAATGTTATCTCCGGATGTGGCGAACTGGCGACGCTCTACGTGTACGTGGATTGTGCTGTTAGTGTGTGACTTACAGTAGGGTTGTCGATTACGTGGTCAACGTATTACGGTCAAACATTTTATATCGATTAGCAGCCAAACATATGGCATATCTCAGACAGGTGAGTAAACCTGTTGGTAAGCGTATATGAGGTCGAGGCTGGATCTCGAGTACTAAATAAGTAGCTATATTTATTGCACACTTACCAATTTATTGCAATAAAAATGTTTACTAAGTCAGATGTGCTACCACTGTATATTTTTAGTACACAATTAAAACCTACACGTATCATGTTTCCAGACACAATAGAAAAAATCATTGTTATGGACCCGCCCGCGGCTCTTATGGGGTTCGACAGGTTTGAATATCTTAAGATAAATTGATGTTTATCGTGTGACATGTAAAATTAAGCAAATAAAAATAAACCAGGGCAGTGATAACCCTAGACGTAGACCCAGACGTGCTCTATTGGTACAGATAATGCATCGCAGTGTATGTTACCGAGATGTTATGTTATTACGGACATTCGTGTTATTGTTTATAAGTAAATCGCTTTTGTGTTACACCATTATTAGCGATTGATTGTGACAAGAAATGGGTCAGCATTAATCTATCGCGTTATAAGAGGAAGAATAATCAATTCATGTATAGCAATTTTAGTGTCTAGTAAAACCTTTACCTGAGTACCTCTGTACTGAAAGTAGTTACAAGATGGAGGTTATTTCCAATTTGAAACAATCAGTAATTCTATTTTTGAAAGATAATGAACGTTTAACGTGTAAAAATATTTAATTGACATTGAAATAAAGAAGAAACTGAATACATTTATTTATATAGAAGTCATCACATAAAACACGTAAATTAACAAAACATAAACACAGTTAAACATAAAACATATTACCGTCTTAGTAAATTAGTCGGACTGTTCAATTGTGCACCTGTGCGGTCTATATTATACGGGCCTCACTCACACACATTGCTATTTTTATTAATTTTGCAATCCAAAATACACATAGCACAAGGTCGAAAAAAATTTATCTTGGGTATTTTATGCAAAAGTTTAAAGACCTGCCTTTTTGGATGGCTATATCGGATCTACGCGTACCATGGAAAATCCGAGATTCGTCTTCAACTTTCCCAGTACAGTCAGGGATGGTTTGAACAATGAATCATTTGAAAGTTATTAGAGCGAGACCGACCAGGATTGTACAGGATGCGGTCACTGTTACATACACTACCCAGGATTGAGTTATCTTCGCCTCAAGTGTTTAGACATGATTGTACAGTCGCCAGCACATCGGACTACAATCTACACATTTTTTGCAATCTGGTTGTTGCCTGCGACTTCGTCTAAGCACAGAATAAGTCTGTACTTCGTACAGAAGTATGACTTAGCAATTTTATTCAAAGAAATGTTTACTCAATGTCGTCAACAATATGGCGTAATTTAGTTCGCTTCAGAGTCAAGCACATGTTCGTGTAGACACCTACAAAAATCCATTGTAAGATAATTTCATACTTATTGCTCTGGAATACGATTCATAATACACTAAACCTATTCAGTGACGTAATATCACGCGACGCGATAGGGTTGACTGCTACGAGAAGCTTCTAACGCCATCTAGCGCCTCTTTCTAGTACTTTATTAATTCTCGTCCAGTCAGCAACGAAGCCGCGCGGCCGCCGGTGAATAAAACGCGCGAGCGTGTCGCTGGCCGGTAGCGACACGCAACTTGTTTTAGCCCCTAAGTAAGGGTCGCCGCGCGTAGCTACGTTTTTGCTACCTACGCCGGGGAGATACACAGGCCTGGTCTAAGTAGGTATACTCGATAATAGAAAAAATGACTAATGGAGAGTACGAGTCATTTTGCCGTCTCCGTCTAGTAATCATGACTTATTATTTTTATGGGAGGACCATACGACCAGTGCACAACGCATGACCCATACGATACGACCCATGTAATTTGTATTTAGAGGTAGACATGTGAAAAATAGGCAAACATGAACAAAAAATTTACATGCAATTCATAAAAACTTTTAGAAGAGAGAGGGTTCACTTAACTAGGCTACAGCTATTTATTATATTAAAAAATTTGTTTGAATTTATGAATCTCAAAAGACGGCGATCTTGTCAAACGCTCATAAAAAAATATCTTTGAGTGTGACTAAAAGATGCATTGTATTGCATGCTTGTAGCTCTTATTATAAAACTATGCCTGGGCGACCTTTTTCTCGGTTACTTCTATTTAATAAAAAAAGCTTTATAATTCGTAAATCTTATTTAAATAAAAAATATTTTTTTCCTGCTTACAAATATGTCAGTAAGGTAAAAGAATATAGAAAGTGGAGAGAAATATCTCTGCCGCGGTTCTAACAGAAGGCAGATATACGCGTTATTAATTGATACATACATTGTGTTGATTTATATTTATATAGTCACGCGAGAATCTGAGTACCTACATAAGCACATGTTCGTCATGGCTACTGGCTATCTTTTACCGACACTTTTATTTTCTTAGCGAATACTCTTCTTGTGAGTGCAGTTTTAACACAATTATACTGTATACAGGATTGTAACATGGGAATAATAAAGCTCAGTTTACCTACTTATTAACTGAAAAGGGCCGATTTTTCTATTGCCAGATAAAAAGTAAAAAGAGATTGTCGACGCACATTTCAACATTTTGTGTAAAGTAATACATTATAGTAACGACGTTTTTGTCTGGAAAATTAGTATTACGTACAAATTAGAGACGTGGGAGTTTATTTTTATAATGGCGTTACTGGTAATAAGTATGTTTTGCCCGACGCGCTTAGGTATGTATCGAGGTAATTAACGGCAGCTCGATTAATAAAGCTAATTAGCTTTTGTCGGATCGGTCGCGGCGACTCGCGATTATCTACTCGTATTTCTGTACACTTGTAATTCATTAATTTACAGCTAAATAAAAAAGCTTATCTAATATAGGTACTTGAGTGATCATCACCTACTAACGTATGAAAAATAAAAATCTTTATTGCTCTGACATATCATCATCATCATCATCATCATCATCAGCCCAATTTAGTCCAGTCTTGGAAGTAGGCCTCCTCCATTTTCTGCCATGACTGGCGGTCTTCTGCCCGTGACATCCAGCCATGTCCTGCGTGTTATCGGACATATGCACAGCGAAAAAAACAATAACAAAAACACGGAATTTTCTTCTATGAATATATTAATATTGAAAAGATAACAGAAAATCAGTAATTAAAATAAGATGTGAAATGTACGGTCCGTCATTGAAATAGAATTTCTTCGTTAGCAGAACTGCGTAACAGCACAGAATAAACATGTTAGGTATCAGTAGAGTATAACATTGACGTTTTCATCCAAGGAGGACGGCTCACGTACAAAATGTATGATGTAATAAAAATACAGAATTAATAATTAATATGTTCAATGTAAATTGAAGAAAACAACACGTTATCTTAATATTATTATATAATCAAGATTAAATACACGGTGTTACTTTGCATCCTTGCCATATTCACAGAGATAAAAGAAGGGAAAAAAAGAAGAAAAAAAAAGAAGAAGAAGGGGCGGCGTTTATAATGTTAGAAAGATAGCGCAATCGCCGCGGCTCTTTTGTGCCGATGAATAGACATGCGCAAAATCGTTAACTGAAGTGAAATGAGTGATATAGTTCAGTGGGAGCTAAAGATATGTATCACTCATCTAGTTCAATTAGTTCAGCAGATCTACTATCAAAATCTCACTTACTACTTCATTCAGTTTAAATGTATTGTGTACTACTAACGTAACCTAATATTTAGGCAGTCTAGAATTACGAATTAAAAACATTTTCATTAATTTCGAAGATATTGTTACACGCATTAACAAAGGATGTAAAGTGTTATTTATGTACGTAATGTACGTACGTTACGTATTAAAAACGTATTAATTAATACCGAAAATTTTACATAGAAAACTGCAGTGCATTAGCAGAATATTGCAGTCTCGCTCTTGCAGTATTGACATATATATCCGTACGTTTTACTCTCATATCACTGAGTTACTGAACTAAATGAACTACTTTGGACTATAGTGAGTCAGTTCAGTGATACATATGAACTAGATAGGTGAAGTAGTTCAATTGTATCATTCATTCAGGAACTACACATGTCTACCGATGAACAGCCTACAGTGATGTGTATGTGCTACGATCGTTATTGGTGTGCGTAACAGATTGTCGATAAAATTAAATAATCAAGATTAAAAATCAAAATTTTAGTTCACTATTTTTTTAATGATTTGAGTTCAGTGTCCGTAATATAGTTACCTCTGTAAATATGGCAAGGATGCAAAGTAACAGCGTGGATAAATTGGCAAAAAAATCACTGCTGAGACACGCGAAGAATTTTAAATAATTCTTTCTATATTTATATTGGATTGTATTTCAATAAATTGATTATTTTCTGAACTGCTGTATTTGCACTTTTGCGACATCTTTTGAGTGGGCGTGGTCGAAAATGACATACAAATGTTTTTAAAACACGCATTGAGTTGATTTTGTCTATCTTCAGCCAGTTATCTTATCAAAGAGATAGTGCTATCTGGGACATTGAACAATTTCGCGGACGATTGTAACGCTTGCACGATCTTGCCCTCGCTATCTTTGATGCCCGAGTGCGTGATTATTAAGGTGATAACAATAAATTATTGATAATACCTATATTTTTTTTGTAATTTTCGCCACGAGAAGTTAGGAGAAGCACTTTTTCTCTGGAAATCTCAATTAGCAATTTAGACACGAGAAAGATTATCTTGAAAATTCCTATTTTGTATATTTAATTAAATTTGGGCACGAGAAGTCTCTAGATTTTGTCAATATTCTTTGAGTTAAATGTGTGATGATGATGATGACAGAAACTGTTCTTCTTCTCCTTCTATCACGTTTTTTCATTTCAATATAAAATGTTCCCCAGTCCTCTATCGCAAACTCGGGAAATATCTTAACAATATTTCTTCTGATGTCTTGTAATCGTAACCTTCCCCTAAGACATTTCGTCGCTTTATGTGGATAAAAAACATTGTTAAAAAAGTATCATTGTTTAAAACGATACTCTATTCGTCTGTTATACTCACCGTAACATAAAATGCGCAAATGTAGCGATAAGAAATATATTTACTTGTTTAATACAATAACTCTAAGCTTTATTTCATGTAAAAGAAATATGAAAACGCACGCCAATCTTACTAGAACATGTTATTTGTAAAGACTGTTGTGGTTATTGATCAATTTCTAGAAGATTGTTGCTGCCATCTTTCTGTCGTCTCTTCAGCTTAAACATGTGAGACTCTGAACCTAAAAGCGGAAACACTGGATCGGTGTGGGACTCTGAACCTAAAAGAATTTATGAATCTCAAAAGACGACGATCTTGTCAACCGCTCATAAAAAATATCTCTATTCTATCATAATAGATATAAAAATATCTATTATGACTAAAAGATGCATTGTATTGCATGCTTGTAGCTCTTATTATAAAACTATGCCTGGGCGACCTTTGCTCGGTTACTACTATTTAATAAAAAAAAGCTGTATAATTTGTAAGTTTTATTTAAAACTTAATAAAATTTTCCAGCCCACAAATATGTCAGTAAAGTGAAAGAATATAGAAAGTGGAAAGAAATATCTCTGTTGCGTTTCTAACAGAAGGCAAGTATAAGCGTTATTAATTGATACATTAATAGCTGTTGATTTATATTTATATAGTCACGCGAGAACCTACATAAGCACATATTCGTCATGGCCACTGGCCATAATATTTTTCACCGACACTTGTATTTTCCTAGCGAATACTCTTCCTGTACAACCCTAAAAGCGGAAACACTGGATCGGTTAAAATCGTTATTAAATTAAACTTCTTAAATAAAAATATTAAAACACATAAACGAGGAGAAAGACCTTCCTCGTCTTGCGGTTGCGGCCATCATTGAACAAAATCCTATCGTAATTCTTACACGTTCCAAACAAATTCTAATCATTCGTCTCGCTCGCACACATTCTTCCACGACGTCATCACTCATCACTCACTTACACCAATCCCACACAAATATATATAAACATCACTAGCTTGATCTGGCTCTTTAAAGATTTTAAAGTGAACAATCTTTAGCAGTTACGATACAATCTCCCTTGGCAACTTTTATCAGGTGCTGGTAGTCAGGTACTTCCTTACTCTGACCATTGCAATAAATGCATTGCCGAAGCCAATCCCATTTTAATCACACTCGCAATTGAAATGCGTTCACAAGATGATCTTGACCTCGACGGGTTGAATCATCAACTGTTAACGTAAACGCTCCATTATTCTGTAGGCGTACAAATTATTTCATGCCATTTACGACCGCTATGGTCGAATAGTCGGGCCTTCATCAATTTCTTACCGCTGTAGCGTGGAAAAATATTTATTTCCATTCGAAATCAAGAATTACGTTATTATGGAAAGGTATTGAAATGCCTAGTATCAAGACATATTTTGACGGTTTTGTGTTACGGCCTGTATTGTGTTTTTGATTGAGAAAAAAAATTTATTATCGACAGTTTTATTTTGACGAGGTTTTATTTTCTTTCTATGTTTCATCATTAAGTCTCACACGTGATACTTTTCTGTAACTTGTGATTTTGGTGCCGGTAAATTAAACCCCCCTAGAAATGTTAATGGGTACCAAGTCGAATTTTCGGCTTCTTATTTAAACTTATATAAATAAGAAAGAACACTGAGTGTTAAAAAATATTTAAACTATTGAGGAAAGTCTTGTTCCCTTTTTAGTTGCTTTATTTTAGGTTTCCGGCGCTAAAAGGTGTTATTTTTAAGTCCATTTGAATCAATTGCAAGTAATTATTTAAAGAACAGTAAAGACTTGTCATTATTGTAAGTGTTAGCCTATGATATACCGACCATTGTCCGTAATACCTACATTTCGTCATTTTACTGATTTATGTTATGACCTTATGACAATCCAATTACAAAAGACGTATTATTACTTTTATTGTTATAACGTACTGTTTCTAATGAAAGTGTCACCTATGGTAATAAAAAAAACATTAACTTTAATACCAGCTTTGAGTGCTTACCGCGCGATGTCTATGAAATGATACGCCAAAACCACGTTATTTTATCAAAAATCGAGATGTAAGTAAATACAGCCGTTTGGAATAAAACGTCTACACAAATGATGCCAAATATTGTCCCCAGAGTGATCGCTCAATACCTAGCGGATGAACGTCTACAACCTCTTAGGCAAAGATTCTCAAACTTTAACGTCGATCGCCCTCTTTGGAATAGTTTTTTTTTTTAATTTATAGGCAGGCATTTAATAAACAATAATAATAAATTGTTTCAACAAACACACCAATTACCTAGCCCCTAACTAAGCGTTCCATGGTGACTAGGATAATATATATAGAAATGGATAGAAATACTTAAATACATATGAACATCCATGACTTAGGTACAAATGCTCGTGCTCATCACACAAACAATTGCCCCTTGCGGGATTCGAACCCGCAACCGCCTGGCTTAGAAATCCGGTGCGCGAACGACTACACCCAGACGGTCGTCAACCATCATCGATCATAGTGTTATGGAACACTTCAGCCGCCAACGAATTCCACTCTAGCCGCAAGAGAAACGTAGATTCAAAACGTTTGGTATTTAACTATAATACCACGGATAAGCAATGTCTGCCTGAATTGCGGCTTTAGTTGGTTAGTCTTTGTATTTAAAATATTTGTCCTAAATTGAACGATGAAAATCGTATCGAATCATTAACACAAATATATAATCATTAATTTCTCGGAAGACTCATTAAATCTGTCAGTCTCGTGAACTGTAACAGCAACCACGATAAAAGTGTTAAAAAAATGTATACACAATTGACATTATCAATATAGTTTTCGTATGGAGCTCTGACAAGAGTGGATATTTATTAATATCCGATTATGTATGTACTTATCGACATCAAAAGCACCCACTAATATGGGCGTTATTGCCGACTTTGGGAGTACGTGGGATAAGAGATTATCGTGATTGGTCTGCGGTCGTTGTCCTGCTCAGTTCTGTTTTCATAAGGATACCTCAGTTTGCTTTGGCGATATTGGAACTTTTCAAATCGTCTCTGTGAATATTAGATTACTCTACCATTTGCATTTATTCGGCTCGCTTTTTATTCATCGTTAATATTTTAACAGCTGGCGTCGTCAACTGATTATCCCACAATATGAAATGCATCTAGATAACATTCTAAAGTTCTCTTTGATGAGATGAAGAAAAGAAAACGCGTAAAAGCATGTTGACGATATTAAGAAATTTAAATCCGTAGGTGTAATGTTCTACAAAATTGAGTTATTATCTAATTCTAAATGTAAAACCAATTTAATTACTCATCTGTAAACGAGTCCTAAATCAAATAAATTACAGCCTAGCCAGACTTTAGTGCTTTTCAGGTGTATTAGCTAACGCAATAAAAGGCTTTATGCACAACTGGGAATAGCTGGAGCTTTCAGCTAAGTCTACGCTTAAACCTATTCACAAAGTTGTTGCGTAGTTGCTTCGGATTGCGTATAATACGACTTAACTTACAGGGTACTAAAACATAGAGTGAAATGCAAATTGTGTTCGTGATAATCTTAATAACATTAAGCACCTAATAAATGTATTTTTCTTACAGGCCACACAAAATGATGCTGGAGTCGAGCCGGTAAGAACCTATTTGGTTTCAAGGTGGTTGGTATGACTATGGTTGCTTTTGGCTGCGAAGGTTTATTGCAAAAATAATAACGGTCATAATAAAGAAAAATACGTTGTTGCTACGTATTTAAAAAATAGAACCGCTCGCAAAACCATCAGTACTTTCAGTTAAAATAACTCTATTCACAAAAATAGGACACGTATTTTCACACAGAACATAATGTTTTCAGTATTCAGACGTGATAGCGCAAGAAGCGGTCCCTTGTAAATCACCGGAATTGGTAACATCTGTAACTACTTTGTCGACAGATACCCGCAGACACATCCTTGGTCCACTGTAGAGTAGTGATGTACTAATATTGAATTTAATAGTACTCTTAGAACAAGATTAGAGAGATTAGATTTTGATTTTTCTTCAATTTTCATCGTCTCAATTAGCACGTGGTTACAGATACGAGTGTATATAGTTATCGTGACTGTATGATATTTTATCACCATCATCATCACGGTGGCATCGGTGTTATCCAGTCTAGGATGTCGGCCTCTTCTCACTTCTTCTACTCCTGGCGGTCCTGCGCCCGACTCATCCAGTCAAGGCCTGCGTCCAGCGTTGCGTTGGTCTACCACGTTCTCTTGTGTCTGCTCTTGGTCTCCATATACAAGGTCTAAAAATATTCAATTTATTTTTAATAATTGAAATTAAGTTCTTAAACCATGTTTGTGTATCAATACTCACAGTCTGATGCCCTACGGAGCATCCCTATCTGTAAATGTCACATATCTTATCATGAATTAACAAGTATCTGCGGGATCAATCTCAAAGAGACGCTGTTCATTGAAACCTCAAGAGAATATTAGGTCGAGGTGAACATACCCTTGCCCTGAAAAAATCCCACGTTAAGCACTCGCTTGATAGCGATGATAACTAGTGCGAAATTGCTATAGCGGCTACTATCGTTATTTTGACGTAAAACGCTTTAATCGAATCATTTTTTTACAAGTGAAGTCTCACCATCATTATACATTAGAAGAGTTTGTGATTTTTCTGTTTTCCTGTATCCTCCGCCATTCTCTTGACACCTCAATATACAACGATGCCTAAATTTTCATTTACTTGGTCCATTAATAACCTTTTAGGTCTCCCTCTCTACCTTTTCCCTTCTATCTTTCCCTCAATTATCATTTAAAGGTCATCGTATCGTATTAGCAAAGATGCTTCAGTGCTCAATAATTTCTAGAGTACTTCGCTTTTCTCCAACAATCTATGATTGATTTAGGTTATTTCAAATATTTACATGTCAACAACAAACTTATTAATGTCAGCTATTTATACACCTAATTTATATACCAGGGCGCTTTTCGAATGTCTTTTTATATAAAGGACTTCTCTGGTAACACCCACGTGTATCCATACATCGACACGAGCAAAGATCTAGTTTATTCACGAAGGGCCTTACCGCAATATTGTACCGATTTTGAAGCGATTTTAGTTATTTCCCTTTGCTCTACTACCGCCTATTTTGGGATGGAACTAAACTGTTTGATGTATATTAATAATTAGATTCTCTTAATTGGCTACTTGAGAGTTCCCAATACATTAAATATTATCTGTCTGTCTGTTACTTCTTAACGGTTAAACCGCTGAACCGATTTAGATGAAATTTGGTATAGAAATAGTTTGAGTCCCGGGAATAGAATTAGGATAGTTTTCATCCCAAAAACATCCGTAAAGGGGGTAAAAAGGGGCGTGAAAGTTCGAACAAGAAGTTAAACATTTGCGCGGACAAAGTCGCGGGTCTTATAAATCGATAAAATCTTTTCAAACGTACCTATAGCAGTCAAGGTGTGTACTCGAGTATGCCATCTGCATTGTAATTAGTCGCGCTCGTTTGCCTTGGAAGAGCACAATGTCGTCAATTATCACTTGCGAAAGTCTTTCCTTTCCGATTTCCAACTTCATTGCCTGCTGTATTTTCTTGGCCGTTTCAATTTTGGTGCTTATTGCTGGGTGCTTAATGGGAATGCATGATGCTTAATGACCACGAAAGTTTTGCCCAAATGTTTGCTTCGAGATCTACGCGATACTAACAGTGCCTCATTCATTACACCTGGGTGATATTTAGGTTTGCAGTAAACTGCTTGTCTATTGCTATTTGCCACTGCATAATACATATATTTGACACTACCAGATGTCAAGGCTTGTGCTACTTGCTTGCTAGTCAAGGTTTTTTTAACTGTTTTTTTATCATTAATTACATAATAAATATCGATATAGAGGTGCTTGTGGCGCAGTGGCGGCAGCGCTTTGGTAGTGATACCAAAAGTTAAGCAACCCACGGCGCGGTCGTGATTGGATGGGTGACCATTCCGACCATTTAAGTGACGTCCATGACAAGCATCTCCGTGCTTCGGAAGGCACGTTAAGCAGTTGGTCCCGGCTAATATCTGTGGTATTAGTCGTTAAGCCTAGTCAGAGGCCCTAGGGCGGCTTGATAACTTCTGCCAGTAAGGTTTGTCACTTGCCTTACATACACCCCTCCACCAATCCGCACTGAGCCCGAGTGGTGGAGTGTGGCTCGTTCCTCCTCATAGTTGAGGTGAGGCCTTTTCCCAGCAGTGGGATCTAATAGGCTGACTTATATAAATATCGATATCGCTAGCACAAAAAAAATAAAGAAATAGTAAAAATACTTGCTTGTTACATTCTATTTATGTATATGTATAGTGAGGTACTCAGTGACTTTTTATCGCAAACCTATTACAACAGTGTTTAAGATACCGCAGTGTTTGTGCACCTTGATGTGCTGGTATTTATATAACTCTCCTAGAGAGTAAATTTTAATCCTTTGCACGCAAGTTGCAAACATTATAAAACGCCAATTTTCATACAGTCCATACACATTGGCCTTAACAAAAATCATTGATGCGAACATATTTTTTCCGCCGTTCCTTACAACAATGTGTACAGGATTCTTAACATTGAACACAATGATGGTACTCAAGCTTTTATACGGTTGTTAAGCAGAGTATCTCAAGACGAAAGATAATGGCCGACTGTAATACGATTTGTGTGTGCCAAAAGAAAATTTTTATTTGCGCGATGCGATTTCAAGATAACCACACTTTAGAAAATGTGCAAGCAGTAACATATTGCGTAGCTGGAAAAAATGATTGATGCTCGTATATTAAGAAATAAAAAATACAACTTTTCTTAGTGAAACAATTTTATAATACCTTTGACATTTTGAATTTAATCCTTATAAAGCTGTTTATGATAAAGAAAGAGTTCTTGTAGTCAATGACACTGGCAAGTAAAATGCAGCACACACACGTGACATTGATGGAACAAATGTTCTTGTGTAACAAACATTAAGTTCTGGCGCCACAAAAGAAGAAGAAGAATGTTACAAGGGATAAAGAAATGAGTGTTCCAATAGCCAAAATGAGAGAGAAAATGTATATAAAACCAGTGCGTACTAGAAATAAGAGTGATGCTTAATTAAACATTCACCTTTAGATTAGACCTTGTGTCAATGCACAGTGTTTTGTAGAAGGTCCAAACAAGTTAATTGCATTTTTCCAATTAAAAGTTGAGATAGCTTGCCCGTTTGATACTTAAATGCGGTTTGATATATCTCACTGACATGAATACATGATATTTTATTGTACTAGTACATACCTACCTACTGATTTCAGTTCATAATGCTTAGCAAGCTTTGCGACTATTTCGATACGAGTATGATTAATAAGAGATAAGCATTGATAGCAGAGAAGAGAAAACTTCACTCTTCATCTTAAAGGACGCGAGCCTGTGCGACGAAGTTTGTACAAAATAGTAGTCTCGGAGATATCGCTGGTCAAGGAAAACCATCGTGAGGAAACCTGCACACTAGCACAGATCATATTATAGTTACTACACTAGTGGTTGATTTTTGGCTAGTGTGGGAAATGAAGAAAAGAAAAAGAAAGCAATAGCATACCACTCCATAAATTTCCAAGAAAGTAGTTGTGTGTGTTTCATTCCACATAATGATCACGACACGACACGGTTTACGACTATGAAGAAGAAATGAAGATGTCACCGATACCGTCCCTATAAACTTTAAGGTCTCCTCCTTTTTTTATGTCTGTTATATAAAACTTACGATTGACATTATTAAACTGTCTACTTACTATGAAGGAACCTACTATCATATTGTTTCATAATGCATAGTCCTCTTGACAGTAAGTTAAAAAAGCAATTCCTGAGGAAAATCGGTAAAATAAAACAAAGACAGTTTATTTTAATAACGAGCAAAGTTTCATTGAGTAAATCATATTTCCTTGTTGCTGCAAGGTCTTATCGTCTTCCCTCGTAAAATAAAGACAAATTATAACTTCGAGACTTACGAAGGTGTGCAAGTTAGTGATGTTTTTATTTCGCGGACTTTTTAATTTACTGTAGTCTTGGATAATATATGTCACAGAATAAATACAAGCCTATATTCAAAACACTGGTTCGCTAGATGTAAAATATTAGGCGTCTTATATTTTTATTTATCTATTGAGTAATAAAATCGTCCTCATCAGTATTCGCTTGCCCTGCTCCCTACCTTTTGTTTTAAATGTAATTAGTAGCACCTTCACTGAAAAAAATATTGGCTAACAGTAACCAACCTTTGCTACTAGTAGGCCGTAATCTAGTGACTTGCGAACTTCTGGTTACCAGAAGGTTGTTTATATTTAATAAAAATTGACTTTCCTACAACGAAACCTTCAACTAATAAAACTGGTTTGGTTGATCCTTTTTTTCAGTGTTGAATGCCATACAAATTCACAATAACAACATGGGACACAAGAAGACATTAGTAACCCTATTGGGAATGATTGGATGACTATTTCAGTTCACAGTCAAGAGAATGAATCGTCACAGTCATAAATTCAGTTGACACGTCACTGACACGTATCGCGGTTGGTATAAATAGTTTTAATGGTTATCTGGCATTTGAGTCATTCGTTACTTGCATTTGATTAATAAATTAATGGGATGTTTAGCAGCAATAATAATATTAGTGTTACTAAGTTAATTAAATTATATTTTTGTACCCTTGCACAGCGCCCAGCGATTTTTATTGAGGTAGTTTAAGTGGTGAATTTCTTTAAAACCCTCACTCATGCTATGTAACTTTAACTGTAACTTAACGTGCATGTTTGTATAAAGGCGGTCGTTTAGCAAGCTTCGCACACTGCTTATCGGTTGAGTTATGCAAATGAGATAAAATAATTATTTTATGGCGTCATAATCGTGATAAATGGACTAGCACATGTAGTAAGTAGCCAAGTTTATGTAAACCCAGCGAGGCCATAAATCACGGTTGGAGAGAGAACGCCCGTTGACTCACTAAGGGAAACTGCTGTTGTTCGAAAGAGACAGATGTTACGATTGAAGTTCGTCTGACCGTGAACTGTTCGAGAAAATTAAACAAGGCGTTTTGTCATCACGAGTACTTTCTTTCAAAGTTTTGTAAAATCTATGAATAGCAATGATTCATGTCTATGCGATGTGGGGTAAATTAATTTTGTTTTCTTGTTTGGAGTCGACATAAACAAATAGTATATGTATGTTTCAGTGTTTCTTGTTGGGTATATACGCAAAAATAAATTGGATTGATGATTGACTCACTCCGGGACACCATTTTGGACAGTATCCCCGTATTACAAATACTTAGTACCGGGTTTAAGCCAGGACTAAGCTATTAGCCAGCCAATTAGAAAAGCGTTTCTCTCTGTTATGTCACGAATGTGTCATTCATTCCTCTGTTGTCGGCTAATATTTAGACCTAGTTTAAACCTGGTCAAATATTTTTGTAATAAGGCCGTTTTATTTTTGTGTCATTATTGTTATTGAATAAAGATGGATTGTGCGTTCGGGCGGGTGGTACTCGAGGTCGATGAATGAAATAGGGTGAAATTTACAATCATAATGGAGTGCAGCCATGCGGAGGATGTCGAGGCACCGCTAATCTGTGTCAAACGGCGCCCTATCGAGTGTTCGCTCCGCTCGCGCCCGCGGTGAAAATGCGTCGACGCGCTCGTAAAATGATGCTTTTCGCACTTACTGAGTGTGCGAGTAGCAGTTTAGATTTGATAGGGGTTTCATCTTACACCGAAACAGTGAGATGACGACCTCCATGGCCGAGTGCACACTGGTTTTCAAGGCGTCGCCATTTTTGAGGTCCTGGGCTCGATCCCCGGTCGGATCAATATAGAAATCTATATTTTCTACGAGTATACTGTCGCGGGTCTGGGTGTTGTGATACCACCGTTGTTTCTGATTTACATAACACAAGTGCTTAAGTTACTTACTTTGGGTTCAGAGCAGTGTATGTGGTTAAGTCCAATTTTTTATTTTATTTTGTGAGTTGTTACCTGGTATGTGATAGAACAAGAAATCTGTTTGAGAAAGCACAGTTAAATCATAGTGCTGTGTTTCTTTTATCGTTAATCGTAATATATCGTAAAACCTACCAAAGTAGAAGGTACTTATGTTCTAAACAACAGGTAAACGAAGACTTCAAATGCCAAATAACAATTTTAAAAATACTATAACTTGCATAAATTGTCAGTTGAAAGCCTAATATTTTATTTTATAACCTAAATCAAATTGGATTGCGCTATAAACAGCTGAGTGCCTGAGCCGAAGAAAAATTCCTTCTCACGGACGCAACGGTACCGACTCACGCGCACACTGCGCTGAGGTCAACCCTGAGCTATATACGTCTTGCTCTCGCCCATTAGCTTTCAGAAGCAAGACAGAGGCAGATCGTTATGCAAATGAATGGCGCCAAAAAACGACCGTTTGACTTACTATGGCGTCGTCGTGATTGATTAGATGCACCATTTTTTTTGGATCCGTATTTCTAGAGGGTGTTAATGTGATTGTTTGATTGGTTCGTTCAATATATTAAAAAAAGAAATATCAAATAAAGGTTAAGGCCTTTAATTAATTATTTCCTCACGTGACTGGACACTGCACAATTCCAATTATAGAAGGACGGCAAATCGCGTCCAATGAAACTAAGAGGCACTGTCGGCGTGTGAGTAATGCACACAGAGAGGTTGTACTCGGAACCTTGAAGACACCGCATCAAATCGTGCACAACGATATTTTTTTCTCTTTGTTCTAAACACCATTCCGTACAATGGGGCCGGTGTGCGCTTCGGTCATTGTTTCAACACACATATTGCAACAGAAAATTATGAATGCCACAGAACAGCCAATAACTTAATGTTTTTATATTTTCACTACATTAGTGTAAATTCGCAAATGAAAAGGTGCGTGGTGGCAATGTCTTAATAAACTATTTGAAGCCAATATAAAATTATCATGAGGTACCATTATTTCTTCATTCATGACTTCAGAGCTGCGCTCTGGTCGGTGAAGCAATTTCCACCCCTTTCTGGAATCTGTCAGCTGCACCTTCAACTCCCTATACGTCTTGTCATGACTTCAGCTTATTTACCTTAACTGCTGTGTATATGCTCTCTACTCAGCCTTCTTCTTCATTTTATTTGGCCTTCCATCCAATACAATCGTTTTTAAGTGTGTCATTCACGACGTATATGGTGTGCCACCACTTGCCCTCGTCTGTTTAACTGAAACACGTTTTACTAATCTAACAGAATTAGTAATCTTGTCAATATTATCAAATAAAACAATGAACAATCAGCAATACAAAAAACAATTCACCTGAATAGTTATTTTCATTCAAGCCAGCCAGTAGTCCTTGTAGAGATGCAATAACGATCGCCGCTAAATTTTGTATCAGTTCTATTATAATAATAATAAAGTTTATTTTCTCAGCACAAATAGGAATATAAAAACAGTATGGGCATACAAATGTGTCACTTATCTAATTCCTGTTCTTTGTGAGAGACTGGTGCCTCAAGTAGGTTTTCTTGAGAACCTGAGACACAGGTCACCAGGACCCCCCCCGTAGAATTAAGAATGTGGTACAATAACAAAACATGCAGACAAAAATTTAGGTATTTTTTTTAGTGGTGAGACACTAATTGGACATAGCAGTAATACACATATCATACAACATCTAATTACATTACATGGAGGCAGAATTGTAACTAACTACACCGTGTGTGTGTGTGTGTATGTGTGTGTGTGTGTGTGTGCGTGTGTGTGTGTGAGCGTGTGTGTGCGTTTGTGTGTATTAGAATTTGTCAGTGTAAATGAGCAATATTTATTCATCCAGGGTAAAATATTTTTTAAATTAACTTATTTGGAGATTGTTATACTTACCGACGCCTAGATCACTAGCCAATTTTATCTTCTAACAGCATTTGCATTGCAGAATAGAATTCGTTGTTTAAATTCTACATACCGGCTATCTGCAAGTTCGCAACTATGTTAAATGGGGACTGTGTGTGTTCAAGACTGCGTCTGATCTAATCACAAATTATAGCCTTGTCGTAGCGACCTAGGCGTTGTTCCCTTTCCTAAACATTGCCTATTAAAAAAGTATTGCATATTATTGTTCTACATTCAGTGTCGGCAAACGCTTGTCTTGTTCTTCTGAGTTTCCCATGTCACAAAGATAATTATAGCATCGTCAACGAACGAATACTGGGTAATTCTGGTACGTATACTAGTAAAACGCAAGTTACTCCACCGTGGTTAACGAACAAAATTATTGAAAAAAGTATACTACACATACATACTGTAGTCACGCCTCTTAAAATTGGTCTATGGAAGTGTCAAAAGTCTACAGTAAGGTCAAAGTCAAAAGAATATAATAGTGTGACCACTGTTAAAGGTGATGATTACACAAATATTAACAATGGTATTCATCGTGACGCTAAATCGTTACTCTTAAGTGGAAGTATAAAACCTAGTATGTATAAACATTTTCAAAAAACAATCACCTTTAATTCGACACCACGCTATGCTCGCGATCCGCACACAAACGTCTTAATACACTTTTTTTCTCTCTTCGCGGTTTTTAAAGTGAAAGCAAATGTTTAAATGCCGAGTGAGAAGGAAGTGGCAGGTGGACAAACATGATCGTTTGACCCACCGTAACCCGTGAATGAGTTTGCGCACAAAAACGCTAATTATGCAAACGCAAACGTATACCCCTTGTGTAAACTTCTTGACTCGATCGATATGGTAATTGTTCCATTTGATGTTAATACCCCTGAAAAATCTAAAAATAAATCAAAATTTTTAAACGTTTTAACCTTTGCTAAATAAACAATAGTTAGAGTTTATAATCAGGAACTTCTTGTCTTGGTTAGATACTCTAATCCCCTCACTAATAATGAATCTGCCACTGCTGTAACACTCGTTTTAATATGTGACGGCTAGTTTGAAATTAATGACATATAGGTGACATGACACAGTGTAGGCAAAAAATTCAAATTAGCCTTTTCACATAAATATAATCAAGTGTTATTAGCAATCTCAAAATCATTATTAGTAAGGGGGTAAGAGTATGGATATTAGTAAGTATTAAGAAAAAAGTAGCCAAATATTTGCCAAAAATAAATTAGGACTATGTAAAAATAGTAACAATATAAAAAAACTACACTTAAAAATTTTAGTCTGTAAAAGCTTATCTCCGAAACTACTTAACGGCTTTGAATGATTCTCCATTTATTGAGCCTAGACGTTTACTAGGCTAAAATTGATTTTAATGGTCGGAATACTTTGACTTTGATCCTTAGCAGAACAGTTAAACTATGAGATTAAATTAAAATAGCACCTAAAGAAAAAAATATTAAACGTGATTGAGCACTTTCTATTGACGTACAAAAATTGAAGATCTGGAACAACTGATGTGGAACCCTAGCAGCTAAGCAAAACTGGAAGAGCTATGAATAGAGCGTCTTAGGGAAGATTGTTCAGCGTGATGCATAAAAATTGAAGATCTGGTATATACTCGTACCTATTGGATGTGGAATAAAAAAAATCGAAGATCTGGTATATACCTATTCGATTTTTTTATCCTCTTTTCTTTTAACATGATATGAGATTTAATTACACGTGTACCAATTAAAAAAAAAAAACTTGTTAAAGTGTACAGTCGAGCAAATTGAATCATGACCCACTTTGCCGATTATTCCTTTGCATTTATAAATGTAGTAAGGTTTTCTTCGCTGTCATGCATGTTGCACATAGTACGTTTTAAATATGAATAAAAATGCGTCATTTTTATTCATATTTAATGCGAGATGCGAGATTTATGCAAGTTTAACCTTTATTATAACTGCACTAGACATGTTTTAGATAAACCAGTCTTAATATGAATTTAAAATAAGTCCATAATCCAAACTCTTTTCACTACGAAGAAAAATGTATTATAATTTAAAAAAAAAACGTCGTGTGTCAAATGTCAAGTATACCTACTAGTAAGTCAGACATTTTATAAAAACCTAAGTCAATATCTATAAACAAATCTTATAATGGCCAATTTGGCAGAACAAACAGCTAAGAATAAGTCGGAACACAGTCAGAACCTGGATCAGCCGGCATGCTAAAGAGGGTACCCTCGAAGACAGACGACGACATAATCATGGCGTTCGTCGAATCAAGAACGGAACGGAAGAGAACGGAAATGCAACACTATTACGGATAACATATTTACAGACGAGAAATCATTTCGCTCGTCTCAACATGGTCGCTTAACTTCGTGGCGTTACGATAACACGCGATAGGACAGAGGATCACGTTGTGCCCAACCAATTATCCAGCTGAATTTCAGCTAACATGTGTGCCTGGATGGATGCCGAAAGTGTCGGAAAACTTGTTCAAATTTCTCCTCGTCATAACGCTGTAAACTATGTCAATTTAATGGAAGAATCAATATTACCGACTTTGCGAACAGTTTACTTGCGTGAAGAAGTGCCAGTAGTCTCCTTTGTTCCATGATAACTGTCCAGTGCATACTGCCAGAATTGTCTCGAATTGGTTTACCTAGCATGAAGATGCATTCACTCTTATTCCATGGCCGTCTAGGTCCCCAGATGAAAATTTGTGGTGTTTGGATTGGGGAAGTGACATTTGTCGTCTAATCGGGTTACTTTTTACTTTACCAATTTAATGCCACTTGTTAAATATATACTTAAAATAAATATTATTTTCTTTAACTAAGTATACTGTTTTATTTCATCATAGCAAACACAAGTTCCAGTGGAACTTTTATAAAAGAAACTGGTTCCCAATACAGACTTGGCGCCCGGCCGTGCCGAATCCCGAATATCTACCTACCTACTTGTGTGTTGCATTGCAACCCTTACCCACATGAAATGAAGTTCTCGCCGATTTTCATACAAACTTATTCGTACAGATAGCGACCATTGCCTTGTCAGTGACTGTCAGTGTCTAATAAAATGATGACACGTTCGTTTCTAGGAAATGTATGTTCAAGCGAATTTCAACTTACTTGTATAGAATGACAGTAGAAAAATGACCATAAGGTGGGTCATGATTCAATTTGGTCGACTGTACATTTGGAGTATAGCACTCTATGGATGTGAAGCGTGGACATTCACAAAGAGGGACAGAGAGAGACTGGAAGCCTTCGAGATGTGGTGCTGGAGGAGAACGGAGCGTATAAGTTGGACGGAGAAGAAAACAAATGAAGAAGTTTTGTCTATGGTTAGGGAAAAAAGGAGATTGATGGAAACAATAGAGTGTAGGAGGGGACGAATGTTAGGCCACCTGATTCGACACGACAATTTTATTAAAACTATAATAGAAGGAAGAATAGAAGGAAAAAGGAAGCGAGGAAGACCAAGAATAAGCTACATGCAGCAAATAAAAGAAAAGATAAATGTCGGGTCGTATCAGGAGGTTAAGAGAAGGGCGGAAAGCAGAGAGGAATGGAAAAACTCCACCGACAAGAGCCTAACTCTTAAATTTGATGATGATGATGATGTACCAATTTAATACACCCGGTGAAGGCAGAAACAGTTACTGGATGGCGATGGAAGTATGAGTTATTATGTATGATCGAGTCTACGCAGACGGAATCTCGGGCAAGACCTATATTTCAATTAGAATGTAAAAACAAAGTTATGTGTCCAAATTCCATGCTAATGGAAATATAATAAAATCAACCACAGACAGATGTAAAAATGTAAATCTTTCCATTCCTCTTTGTTGTTGTCGGATGCAGAAACAGGTGGCTGTTAAAAAGTTTGATTATTGTAACACGTTGATAACATTTGCCCACGTGTCAACGAGTCAAGGTGATCGACGTTGGATAAACAGAACGTCAGCCAATGCGAATTGAACTTTAAATACATTTACCAACAATATAAATTGTATTGTGTAATGAAAACTCTTGACGATTATTCCCGCGTTAATAAACGTGTTACATTGTCGCTTTTTATATTAAATCATGACATATATTGAAAACAATGTAGTTTCTTATAATGATTCTCGTAGGTATAAGATTCAAGAAAAACCCTTATAAACAAAATACACCTTAAAACCCTCAAAAAGTAAGAAGTTGGTAGAATTAATGAACGATAATCATTGCAGCACAGCCAGTTATTGTTCTAAAGGCTGATATTTCAGCTGTCAGATAAAAAGGTAATTGTTGAATTCAATTTAAAACAACTTCCAATGAAAAATTACACTAATGAGGCGATGACAATTTAAAATCTGTTTTGTGCTGTATTTATTCTACGAATATTTGTTAACAGACCATTGAAAAATCTGCTTCTGAAGTAAAACCGGCCAAGTGCGAGTTGGACTCGAGCACGAAGGGTTCCGTACCATTAACTTACAACATTAGACAGTACGAGTATAGACAAAAAAACTTTTTAAGTTTATACTGTTCTTTTGGAGAAAAGAGAAAGTATATATTTTTATTTTATTTATAATTTCAAAAGTATTCATCACAGGATACCCGAAACAATTTTAAATAAAAGTTTCCGCGCCTGTTTCTTTACGTGAGTGATTTGAAGTTTATTGGTCCAAGACTTAAGAAATTACAGGGGGGCGGACACCGTGTAAACGACTTTGGCGGGCTATATCTCGCAAATGGTAAAGCTGATAAAAAAGTGTTGTATGGAAACCCTACCTTATTTTCATAGTCCTTTTCAACGATGCCCCACACAAAGGGGTGCACTAAAAAAATAATTCACCCCCCCCCCTTTACATGTATAGGAAGGTACCCTTAAAAAGGGGTAATTTAATTTATTTTTATTTTTAAAAATGAGACCAAGTTACATGCAAATCAGTCCATAAACGTAGGAGATATTCTGCTGTGACAGACCAAGACGGACGGAACGGACGGACTGAACGATCTTATAAGGGTTCCTTGTCGGACTACGGAACCCTAAAAAATGGAATGGAAGGAATTGTTCTCAAGCCGGCAAATGCACAATTCTGGTTTAAGTTTTAGACGCAAGCCGCAGTCAGGGTTCGATGCCCCAGATTCAAGATGTGGCTGAAGTTGAGCCCGACTCGAAAGTGCCTATTCAGTGTTGTTTTCGGAGTCCTAAATTCTACGCTAAACAGATACAGTAGGTAGATCTACTAGTAAATTAGTAAATATTTGGAAATTGATCACCAACTATTCTGCATTATTCGTCTTCATATGTTTGACAAATGAATACATTTAATATCTTCTGTTGCTCTGCAACTATAACTAAAATTAATAAAATCTTCTGTATACCTCAAAACCAGTAGAAGTCCGTCTTCTGGGTCATTACACACTTTTAAAGACAGCATCTAATTATCTTTAGGAAAACTAATTATCTTTAAAATTGGAGACTAAGCGCAATATAACAGATATATATGTCACCTGACTCACATTTTAAGGTGATATGATCATGCTTCTTACGAATTGTATAGCAATCCTTCTGTGCATTCCTATTTAGTGCTTAGATTGTACATGCTAAGGAATTCAGGGCCAGGACGAGCGCGCGCTTACTTGGCGTCTCGTTCATTATGCCCTTGCCAGTTTCAAGAGTTCTCTAGTCTAGCTGGGCTATGACTTCATTAAAAATTAACAAAAGTGGAGCTGAGTTTTTGAAATAAAATCTCGTTTGCAGGTCAAACTAAAAAGCTAAGAAGTATATCGTGTTGCGGTTTGACTTTTCCTGTATAGTCCACGTTTTTCTTCATGTTTGTTTGGCAAGAATTTTCGGAACACGATTGTTGGAACGTGTTGATGTTTTATATAACTTTTTTGAAGCTTTGACATTTTCAAATGGCTGTGTTTAATTAGTGAGATGTTAGGCTATTTACCTCATTTATTTTGCTGTAATATTTATTGTATGATACCGCTATTTACCGTGGCTGGTGAGCGATACGATCGCGCTTGGCCGCGTGCGCAAACACTGCTCGCATGCCGGCATCGAATATGCATACGTGTTCCACTGGACACATTTATTACTAACTGTTGACCTGCGGGTAACGACTTTTTACCATCAGTATTGTAATGTTTGTTGTCATCTACAATTTATCTAGCTAGCTAGGTAGTCTAGTGGTAATAAGTGGAAGGCACAAAGAAACGGTACCTAATAATGGTTAATGGCGTCGTATCCGAAAACTAGCAATATGAATGGACAGTTGGCTAGATGAAAAAGTTACAACAAACAAGTATTAAAATATGATAATTATAACACAGCACCTAAAGTCATTGTGTAAAAGACAATGTTCAAATGATTGTTGTAATGTGCCTCGAGGCAGCCTCGGCAGTGGTGAACCTTGACAGTGATACACGCGCCCGAAATGTACAACTCTAAACAGCTTTGTTTTACGCTGTAGCTATTACGCAATTAATTTCGTTGCTATTCACTTTCCATTTTGTACCGTTGCTTGGACCTACTTGTACGAAAGTGAGTGGAAGAAAGTATTATAAGTCGCGAATCACGAAAATTGTGTTTTGTAATTTTGCGAAACTTACATGAGTACGAAAGGTCATGGATATTATAGTACCTACTACTAGTTACCAGCTTGTTTGCTGTTCATTATGGAATTTATATTCAAGGTCGGTGTTCATGTTTAATCTTTTGAACTGCTGAAGAATTAACTATGAGATTCACATAGAAGAGGACATTCCTTGAAAATGTTTTCATTTATATTTCCTTCTGTAGACTTATTTATTAACAACTCAAGATATCCTTTAGTTAGTGAGGCTGCCTCACAGAGGCAGTGAATCAACAAGTTGTCTTTAAGGTATTGCTGCTGCCTAGTTCGGACTTAACGCTATTCGTGCACGTTGATTAATCTCCAGCTCTCGGTTACAGCTGAAGCACTAAGCAAACTCGTAATTGATGTTGAGGAATGTTGCCTCTAATGGCTTATTACCCTGGATTGCATCGCAATCATAGCCTGCCGTCCGGTCAGGGTTATGTCGCATATCTATCATGTAACCAAGTATCGAGAAACGTAAATATTTGAAATGCCACAAAATGTAAACACATGCAACTCGCTTGTAAATTTTTTTTCTTAAACATAGCATCTTGATTATTACTGACTGTAAACCTTTATTAGCACTTCATTTAAAGTGAAGGAAACCCACTAAAGCACGCTCAAATAAAAATACTCAGAAATCTACTTGTGTCGATACTATGAATCGCAAACTCTTTAAACAGCAGAGAGCTTTTTGCTAAAACCACTATGTAAACGACTGCAATGAAAATGTGAATAAAAAATTTCCGCCACTTTTCAACAGCACTGTCTGCCCTTAATGGCCAATTAAATAAATCCAAATGAAACACGCCCCATATCATGCGATATCTTTTGCACAAACATAACTCACTTCATAATAGCCGCTGTATCGGATTACATCGCAATATTATGTACATTTCGTTCTGAATTCGAGTTGGCTCTGACCCGAAGTGAATAGACGAAGGAATAAAAACAAAAAGTGTGTGAAAACCGTCTCTCATATGAAATATCACCCCGTCCGTTGGCTGCCGTATCGTCGACTCTGCTGTTTTACTTCGTACTTGTTATAGCTTCACACTATTAGACCCAAGTTCACCATTTATTAAACAGCTGATAAACCTCTATTGAATATACTATGGTTTAATTGACAGAATCAAACCAGCTATTTAAAAACATAATTTTCGAGAAAACAAAACACCCGACTGCAAAAATTTTTATATTTTTGAAATTTACTTTTTACTGGCTTTCATTTGATACCCATATTGCTGTGGTAAGGAAAAAAATCAATCCCCCCTTCCCCCTTTATTTCCATTTGTGGGCGCCATTTTTAAAATGTATATAGCCTATGTCACTCTCACAATTTTGACAAATTCAACGACACCTCATATGTCAAAAACTGTCCAGCCGTTTGGGCTGTAGGGCGTGCCAAACAATTATACAAACTCGTACATACATACTCTCGAAAAACATAACCCTCCTTCCGCAGTCGGGTAAACATTAAACGTGTGTTGCTGAACACTTGGCCCTTTTGATGCCTTAGCCTTAGTACCCATTTCACTTTTATTAGGCTATGTTTTTCTTTTTTACGCTATACATGACGTTCGACGTCAGCGTCAACGCGTTGACGTTGCAACGTCGCGATCGTCGTTTGTACGCAGCGCGGCGTCTGACGTCCTCCATAGGAAACACTGTGACGGAGACCATAGCCCAACCAAGTCGATTTCTATAAGTTTCACGCACCTATATCAGAGAACATTGGACGCTGGCCGGAATAAGTTTCTGAGTTATTCTGACTTGAAATAACTCAGAAACAGCTCGGAATCAGGAAGTTGGTGCTGTTAAACAGCCTCCTAAAGCACGTAAAGCCGCATGTCTCCTGTCATGTCGGATTGCCGTCTCACTGAACTTTGAGAGTGAAGGACCAAAGAGTGCACCTGTGTGTATGCTCATACTTGTGCATTATGAATAATATTTATCGTGTAGATGGTTAATCGATTGAGATTGATCGCCGTGCTTGAAATTAGACTAGAAGGATATTCTATTAGATTAGAACAGAACCATTCAAATTCAAAACCAAGCTGGTTGTTCAATGTGCATTGACTTCTCTAAAATTGCGCTCAGTTCGAACACAACGTTTACATACCGACTCGGTCCCAATCCTTCCCGGCAGGTATTTCAATTATCTGCCAATAGACGTTCGATGCCCGGCGCACGTCCCGAAGAATCGATTGCGGAACATTCCTTGACAGGGCCCGCCGATGTCACCCTCTAACGGTGACGTATTACAGCTTGTGTGCGAATGCAGTTGGGTGATTGTTGCGATGGGAACAGAGAATTCAAATGTCAAGGGTCTTTTTGCATTTGAAGATATTTGTCTGTTTTTTATGGACTTGTGAAAGTCGACTGGTTGATAATATATGCTTTATCAAAACGAAAATGTACCTTCTTAAAACTACTTTTAAAAAAAACTAAAAACTTCACTTACCCGTAATTTTGAGTTTGTTTGTGCGAAAGCAACCCATGGTATTCTTTGAAAAATCCATTACGGGATATTCTCGTAAACATAGGAGATGCGAATACGATACCACTTTCCTCTATCTCATATTGTGACTAAAATAAAATTTGCCTTGTATCATCTTGTATGTATGTCAAGTACCTGTTGTAGTTTGCATTTAAATTTATTTTTATTGTTTCTCTTGCAAAATATTCTAGTAGTTTAAGGTCATGGTTAGTTTAATGTCGAGTCTAGTTTCCGGTTATGAAAGGTCAGCAGTGATGTTTAACTTCTAAGGCAAAAACAAGTTTTCACATGCCAGATAATTGGAAAAGCAGTACTTCTTAACTAACCTTTAATACTCAAATCTAAATAGACGTTACAACGGATCATTACAAAAAAGTAAAAGTATTAAAAAGCAAAAACTAGATCCTTAAAAATTAAAGTAAAAATATAAATCGAATATAAATATAATCGAATCAACATCAACTCATTGAATTTTCAAAGCCTCTTTTTAGCTAACGGGGCCTTGTTGTACGTAACCTGATCATTAGGGTTTTGTAGTTGACGCTTTGCAGGCAGTTGAATGGACCAACACAATAGGGTCTTAGCTGAGACCTTCGTAATGGAAAGCCTGTGGCTTCGTGTTTTATGATCTGCTCGTAATATTTAACTACATAAATATCTCAGACTATTAAATTAACTTTGTGTGATTAAGTTTTTCTTCAACTCTGTAAGGCGTTCACTCTAATTAGTTCATCGTGTCGTACCAAGTGTCCCAGCATCTTTCCCCTCCTATTCTCGATGGTTTGCAGTATTTGTCTTTCCTTCAGAGGGAAAAGTAGAAGGGAAAAGGAAAAGAGGAAGACCTAGAAGGTCCTACATAGACCAAATCAAGGAAAAGTTAGGGGTCGTGTCGTACCAGGAAGTCAAGGAAATGACACTGAATAGAGAGGAATGGAGAAGACTCCACCGACAAGAGCGTAGCTCTTAAATTATAGATAGAAGGCGTTCACATTGTTTAGTGCTATGCCTCAAGAAATACTGCCTACAGGCTGGTGCTAGGGTAACTGGTATATTATTCGGTGTCAGAAATCATGATAAAGCAACAAGTCCATTTGTGCCACATTTGCGGCGATATTTCGTCGTCACTTCACCGCGTAACGGAGTCAGGCGGAACTGAAGTGGGAAAGGGGGTGGGAGACGCGGGGGCACTCTCGCCTCCATAATTATTTCATACTCCGCACTCCGCGTTCGGGCCGCGCAAACAATCGAGGACTTTGTATTTTTCCGTCTGGTTACAGGGGTGGGGACCCGGACTTTTCTCTTTCGATAAATACACCGCCTTTGTTTTAGCTCTTTTCTCTCTAGCTTGACATACGAGTCTGTCTCTTTGTCTTTTAACGTGTTAATCGCTTTACTTAATATACCTACTACTGAAAGTGGTAAAGTTTCTGAGCTTTCTCTGGAGCTAACTACTGGGCCGATTTTGAAAATTCACACATCCATAGAAAGTTACACTATGCAAATTTTTAAATCCTATTTTCGCCCGTGGGGTAGGTACCTACTTCTTAATAATTGTAATTAATTATGAATCAATAATTTCACTTGATTAAAAAAGGTAGGTACTAAGCTCTGGTTAATTTAATACTGTTTAATTTGATAACTCATTTTAAGTGCAGTCGGCAGCACGTCAGGATGACCCATGTGAACAACGACAACAGCTTTTATTACGTAGGAAATGGAGGCGGTCTCTATCTGTAGGTCGAAGTGCGGCCGTGCTTAAGAAAATCATGGTAAGTAAAGTAAAGTTAGCCTGCATAGATCCCACTGCTGGGCAAAGGCCTCACCTCAACTATGAGGAGGTATTATGAGCCATACTCCACCACGAGGGCTCAGTGCGGATTAATGGAGGGGTGTCTGTAAGGCAAGTGACCAATCTTACTGTCAGATGTCATAATTAATGTAATATAATTCACATGACTAAGTTAATAAACAAGGTAGCAGTACAGTGGCATGTTGACAATAGTGAAACATTATTATCGATATGGCGGAAGTAGTCGAGCTGAAACGATCTAAAGGTCTGTGCCCATTACACCGTACCATACCCTGACCGTGCTAGGATCGTATAAAAAGTACACATTCGATTTTCGACTTTAGCGTAATAAGTTAAAGTTAAAAATGTTTAATCTCAGTGTTGGTCGATGCACCGTTCATGCACTAACATAACGAACACTTTAGTTTAGAGTTGAAATTTAATTGAGTATTTTTATACGGTCCTTGCACGGTCATGGTATGGTACGGTGTAGTGGGCACAGATCTTAAATCAAATTTGAGCAGTATCCTCCGTTTTGATCGGATTTTATCTATTGCGGTCAGTTTGTTCCGCCCTCTAGACTCGACTTGAAATTTCGAACCTTTACAAGCTCAACAAACATTAAGTTGGCTACACGGCGTAAACATTTTTGTAATCTAATACAAGTAAATTATGTAAAAGCTCTCCTTTGATCATTCTAACGCTTGAGGAATACAAATAAATAAAAAAACATGCCAAGTGCGAGTCGGACTCACGCATGAAGGGTTCCGTACCATTATCTTTACAACATTAAACACTATATCTTGACTTTTAAGTATCTGTTTTTTGTATTTTTGTCATAGCGGCAACAGAAATACATCATCCGTAAACTTTTTAACTATCTAGCTATCACGGTTCATGAGATACAGCCTGGTGACAGACAGACAAACAGACAGACAGCGGAGGTATAGTAATAGGGTCCCGTTTTTACCCTTTGGTTACGGTACCCTAAAAAGACCACATAGAAAAAAGCAGCGGTTGCAGAACAAACACCCATTTGATTAATTTAATTATGAATAATATTGCTTAAAGAGAATTTTATGACGTTAGAGGCAATGTAAATATTATCTTATTTATTTTCAATTATTGTGAACTTGAGAAAAGCCTAAAATACCTAGTCGATTAAAATAATCAGTTGAGTTGTCACTTTCATCCAAAACAAATACCTATATCTTGTTAATGTAGAGTAAGACCTAATGGTCAATTTGGCGTAACTCTATCTTCTCGGAAGTCTCTTATATTAGGATTCGTAGGCGGTTAGCATTATTAGAAACTTTTCCCTCAAATGTCAGTGATAACAATTAAATGATAGCAACGCCCACATTCAATTCTCTACCCTTGCAATTAATTATTTTTCGTAGGATTCCTGAGGTAAATTGGTGACTTTTGACATTTTGTTTTAACAGGGTTAATCTTTTCACTAGTAGTATTTTAAATATACAAACAATTTACCGATACCAATATAATTTTGTACGTTCAACTGACATAAAATTGGTTTGAATATCCGAATAAAAGTTTGTAGAAGTCAAAATGGAAGAATTAAAGTAGCGTTTGTTCTTGAACGGTTGCCATATTCGGAAACATTTCATTCAGCATGTCGTCGGTGATAACAGCCGTGCCTACAATCGCGGGCTCGTGGGCGAAGGCGCTGGCTGTGTTTCAACTCATCGTCAAATCTAATGATATTGCAAATTTCACGCCTCTCTGATTACACCTACCTTCTCGTTGTTCTAAAAACTGTTTATTTGAACCGTTTACCCACTTCAAAATAGGAGGAGTTTCTTAATTCAACGAAAACATATATTTAAAAAAAAGTTTACCTATATTTGTCAAAGATAAGAAAGTGCTGATTATTTATATTGAGTCAATATCGACCTAGAGACATTCAATCAAACCCTTGATTGGGTTCACGTATAACTACCAGAAGTCGCGAATCTTAAATTATAAAATTCGTTTCAGCCACTTACAATTTTTTAATAATCACTGTTTGCCTTGAATTCAAGTGAAACAAGATCGTGTTCTACAACTGATAACCAACACGTGCCACTTTTGGACGCACTGGAAACGTAGACGTAGCGCAGCGATAACTGCCGTTTGAGCGATAAGGTCGCCGAATATTTGACTCATCGCCCAACCGTTAACGATGGTGCAAATTTTACGCCAATTTGATTACGCTCCTCGGAAACTTTTCGAGATTCGTTAATATTTTGTAAGGACGCTTATCGTGAGCCCGGGAAATTTGATTGTGATATTAGAAATAGATATACACTAAATTAGAACATATTTAATTTTATTATAGAAATTTCATATTCTATAATAATGGCTTTGTAGCGACATCTTACCACTGTCGCTAACACTAGCAAGCAACTTCAAGACGCGACGCCCTGACTCGGCTCCTACAGGCTAGATGGCGCTGATAGCCCGCTCCATACAACACAAACCGCGATATGTAAGATTTAGCACGAGCTTGACTACATATAGATAAACCAAGACGGTGACCAACGGACCTTGGTCCCCGACCATAACAACCGGTCGGTAGGAAGCGCTTCCCTTTGCCTTCGTAATCCAGTTGCGCCAAAGCTTTTTACTTTCATTGAAAATATATTGATACTAGTGGTTTCCCGCGACTTCGCCCGCAAGAGTTGGATTTTACATTTAAACTTTCATTCCCCATTTCCCCCGTTTATTTTTTTATATCGCGACAAAATGTAGCCTATGTCTTTTCCAGTGTCTCAAACTGTCTCCATACCAAATTTCGTCTCAATCAGTTCAGTGGTTTAAGCGTCAAGAGGTAACAGACAGACAGACTTACTTGCGCATTTATAATATTGGTATGGATTAATAGGAAGAAATTTAAAGTAGACTTTACTTTGTTTAATTCGTTATAAATAATGTCGCTCCACTAGCAAGCAAGTAATAATGTTATCGTAACAGAACACGATATTAAACCGTAATTGGCTTCGGATTTTCCTTTCTAGAAAGAAATAAGTGTCACGCTCGCTGCTCTCAATTCCCAACGGGCTTGCCATTGAAAACAAGCATGGGAAACGTTGCATATTCAATTAATACGATTTTCAATCAACGTTCGAAACAGTTTAAACTCTCATCAGACTGAAGCGTTCGTTGAAAAATTACGTGGAGTGTTTGCCAATGGAGCGTTACTTCCGTGCAAGTAAACATGTATCCGAAGTAATTACACTAAGGAGTGCTTCCTACAGTTCTTTAGTGGGGCACTAATTCCCGCTGCGGACCGTTCGCCTGCATATTTAACCGGGGATTTTGGCCCCTCTGCCCTCCTGTGAAGCGGAATTACCCGAACAATCCTGAATATAATTAATTACGGGACGTTTCGTTGTATCTGCGCCTTAATCTTGCCGAAGCAAATTCGCCGTATCGGTCGGGGTCCACGGCCGTTATGAAAATTCTGTCAACACATTTTTGTTTGCCCTATACATTTCGCGGAAGCTGAACACACGTTTTGATTTGACGCTGCGAATTAGAAGTTGCTTGTTTGCCCCGAATTTTCATTTATATTTGAAATCTTTCAGAGAAGTGGCTTCATTTACTTATGAAATCCGCAGTTTGGTTTGACTTGGTTATAAGTACCTACACGGCTACCTAAGAAATTATTTGTATTTCGGGATTATTAACATTTCAACAACACAAATTGTTAACAGACTGAATATTTTTAGTCAAAGTGCTTGTTTCAGTCGGTCTGCACTTGTCCATCACATTTTTTTTTGAGTTGCCCTGCAGTTCGTTTGTGTGACAAATCAGATTTCAGGGAGCATTTTAGTCAGACAATATTCGGTCTACCTACGTCACTTTATTTGGATGATTTTTGTTTCATTGTTACGACATCAGGATTTTTTTCGGTATATTATCCAAAATTTGATTACATGTCAATTCTTTCCATTCTTGCAAGGAAAATTAGCAATTTAGCCTGGAGTTCATCAACGCATGTTTATTTTTTAATCAGCCAGTTTAGTATTATTTGACATATTTTGTCTGGACTGGAAATTATGTCATTATATTAACCGTCAATCGACGTTTACAGTCTGTTTAAGGATTGGAGGAACTCGGGTCTAAGACGCTGACAGTGCTGGAGTGCTGACATCACTGACCTCTATACTTGTAATACAAGTACGCTGGACTAAACGTTTTCTAAGAAATTACAGATCATTTTTGTGCCGAATCAAAACGCCCCCACCGAGTGTACAGGGAACTAAAACGGAGTAACTTTCATATGTTTATGTTAACTCTCGTTAGTTCCGTGGACGGTCACCACAAGTTCCCTACAGCCGTCAGCGCCAAAATGGCGATAATCAAATGGTTTCATTTTTAGGTTGACAGTATGCAGTTCAGCGTACTTGTATTATAGAGGTTAGTACGTCGTAGAAAGTAAAGTCGCCATCGGTATGGCCACTGCGCTCTCTCCCTCGGGACCATCCGCTATTTCCGCGGCGCTCCACTACTCGCGCCCGCGCCACTTGTCACCCCAAATTTGGGTCACCGTAACAAATCACTTATCTATGCGCAATCCACTTAATGGTCATCGTTCTGCATCCGGTCATGACCAGCCCTGACTTACCCACCATGTTTACACAACCGTCGGAATAAACTTGAAACTAACCGCTAAATAATTGACGTCAGTGTGTATTTTAAGTATCAAGTGTAAGGCAATGAACGTTACGCGGAGCCGTGTTAATTAGAAATCGCGACGCTACACTGTTCCCATTTAACAACTGCTTCGATTTAAATTTTGATCGTATTCATTACAAGTTCATATTTTATGATTATTCAAACATGTTCATGAACATTTCTATATCCCATGTCATGACTAGTTCACAAATTCTACCACAAAAACCTAAACAGACTGAAAACATCCATCAAACGAAGCTCGCTTCTTAACACGGCCAAAATATAAACCCACACAGCGTCTTGTTAAATGGAAATATGCGCCAGCCCATTTCCGAAAAACATTAGTTTTCGACCTTATGATCAATGCAGTATGATTTACATTTACAATCTACGAAGTGCTTGCCTAGTAATATCCAGTAATACAAAACGTGTCATCCGTATTAATGCTGGCAATGCGTTAACAACTCCAATACAATCACGATACGGTACACATTCGGAAGGTCGTCAAAATATCAACATTATTCATTCTGAATAAGAGTGTGTGTGCTTGCTATTCGGCTTAGCGATGTGTTATCCTATGTTTTCCGTCAGAAGTATGGTTTTTGTTTGGCAGAGGTATAGCGTGGGACAATAAAATTACGGCCGGTGTTTTGCGTCGGGCGCGCGTTCACTTCGATGAGTGATATTCTTCGCTAATACTTCTTTGTTGGTGCAATTTTCAGACACCTTGAATTCATGCGGAATTTCACCAGTTGTGTTAATTAAATTTTAGAAGCACTTCAAAATAGTAGCGTTAATCAATTTACCCACTTATTTGGTCTTTCGAACCTGATTTAGAAGAGATTTTAAAGGTAAGAAGAGTCAAACAACTAGGTGAATCTAATTAAGATATTAATGAAACAAGTAAGAAGATTTTTTTGAATTTACAATGGGATAAAACTCTATAAGCAACATCGAATGGAAATGCCAATAATTGATTTGATCGTTACCATAATGATTTTGTTCAAAATACAGTGCGCTAGATTAGTCATTCCATAAAAGAAAATTTTCAATTGACCCGGCACAAAGCGTAAGGAGGTAGTCTGACGCTGCAACATTCGGCATCTCTGGATATTCGGAACGTTTACAACATAATAGAGAGCATTAGTCCGATCCACTTTTGACATCATTATTTGTGTAGTCGACTCACGATAACCTGCGAGCGGCGTTCAACGCTCCCGCCCCGCGTCCGCGAGGCGAGCGGCAGTCGAGCGCGTCGTCGCCCGCAGATTGGTCGTGTTCCGCAGAGCTCCGCATGCCCACACTGAGAACCCTCAAGGGTACTCGAGGAACTCGGTTTTGGCGGGTTTTCGCACGGACGTGATGCGCCTTGCATTCGGACGCGGAATGCGCGCGCGTTGTCAACTCGCCCACCGATTGTTGTACGTACCAGACCGGCACAGTGAAATCTGTGGCGAGGACTGTCAGTGATCACTTGGATTGCAGTGTTGGATCGTAGGATCGGGCCGGACGAGGCTACCTCCACGGGTTTTTTGTAAGAATCGCTCTGGCGGATATAATGTCCATGATGTTGACTCATGCATGACGCATTTGATTGCTGGAACTGGGAATTTATTTATGATTTACCAATTGTGAATATGTTATCCGATTCTTTGTTGTCTTGTGCAACTGCTTAAAAAATAATTATCTTCGAACCATCAAAGACATTAGAAAATCAAATCAGGTTTTTGCACTTCACCTTTAGATAAATCCTTCAGCAAACATGCTAGCCTCTGTGTTTTTAATATTACAAAATGTAATATTGCAAAATATGCCACTACGCCACTATGTTCTTCTGTGTCTATGAATGAATATGAAATACCTACATGTAATAAATTAAAGTAAAGATATATCAACATTACAACATGCCTCATCCTCGTCCATCATCATCATAAATTTAATACTTATTTTAGTTAAATCATAGTTTTTTTTTTTGAATTGAATGATTGAATTGAATTTTTTTCAAGTGCAATAATATATTTAAATTGCATAGTGAATGCTTATCACTTAAAAAAAAACAATAATTATCTTATTTGCAAGCTTCATCTTTCGATTGTTAAATACTTGCAAAAGTATTTCTTTCGAGTGTTGAGGGTATAATCCCAATAACATTGATGAAAGCAACGCGGCATTACAGCGTTAAGAAGCACTTGAAAATTTCGACAGGCTCTGCCAACGCCAGGGTGGCCGAGAGGTTAGGCAATCGCCCGGTATGCGAGGAACGCGGGTTCGATTCCCGCCTCTGGTGGTCGTTTTTTTCAAGTGCAATAATATATTTGAATGAATTTGAATAGAACGGAACAGCTGTGCTGTGATCGATAATAATATTGACGAATTCTAGTCTTAACCCTAACCTCATTTATGTAGTTTTGATAACGACGATACTTGAGAAAACATTAATCACAGTTGTGTTACGACGACATAATTATCACTAAATAAAGCAATTTAAATATCTCTAAAGATCGTGCCTCAAACTTGAATAAGCTCAAGGCTAAAGTTGATAACGCTGTAATGTATAATTAAAGTAGGTACCTATAGGTATTGTTTGTTAAGTTGACTCTGAAGTTTGCTCCAAGAAGTATGCTACCATTTATAAAAAAATACATAAAGGTTTGAGTTGGGTAACAAAATTGTTAAGAGACCGCTATCATTTCGTTTTACAGTCTACATCTTAATGTTTGTCTAAATATCGCTCTCAAACATTTTTCTTGCTTTGAATCAAACGAGCCCTTCTATTATAGTTTTATTCGGGAATATAAAAGGAGCGGGGTGCATTGTTGCTCGAAAAATTTTCAAAATCTGACATGGTACGTCAACCCTACCCTTGAACCTATGGTTGAATTAATTTATTTCTTTTACTTTACTAGTCTTTGAATAATAATAAGTTGAGAATGGTGCGTCAGTGGTCAATTGTTCCCTCACAAATCTTGAAGCAACATAGATCTTCCCACGAGCACTCGACAAGGGTTGCAAGTTCACGGGTTATCTTCTATAGACTCACATAAGCCGACTATCTCCCAGAGAAAATTGTGTACTTTATAAAACATTATTCTATCGTAACTCACCACCTCCTCGACAAGTTTATGTTTTAAGATTTATGCGCTAGTAAAACTCAAAATTTAATTTAATAAACAAACTTAATAGGCTATATTTTAAGATAGGCTCACTTGAATATCACACAGTCCTCACTTGTATATTTTATTTAAGTTTAATTTAAGTATTAAACCTTGTTTAACAACTTTGATAGCAGCATTAATAAAATCAATAGCTTTGTTAGCGTTACATTGTTCTGCTGCCAGAAATATTCCACACTTAATACCAATTAACATCTCCTATTCTTCTTGTTATCATTCCGTTCACAATTTGAATTTGCAAAATTAAATGTTTCGCTTTCAACAAATCCCTTCGTCAAAGTGGTCATAGCTCGGCCTCGAATTTAAACTGGGTTAATGTATCTCTGATTTGGGACAGTCTCTTTTGGCCTGCACAGAAAATTTCCTCAAATTGTTGCCGTGGTAACCTTGACAGATATTCATAAAGTTTTATTGTTGTGCCCGCATGGCACCGCCACAGATCACAGCTCCTGCCTGTCATTGTGCTCAACCAATGATGGGCTTTTGTTAAGAACGGCGGGGTGATTTTTCTATTGCGCAAAATTGTTTCCCCAACCATAATCATAAAGTAATGCCTTGCGAAATGGTAAAGAGTTCTGAACAATGAAGTTGGGTCGTAATTGTTTATTCCTCCTTCTTTTCAAAGCCCTGTTTCATGAAACCCTTTATAATACGTCACAAGGTTGGAAATTCGGAATCATGAAAAGGTGTCAGTACCTACCTAAAAGTTCCGAAATTTCTTAATTTACCACTTTCTTCTCGTTGACAACAACGCTGCTGGTTTTAGTATGAAACAATAGTCGATAAAAAATTCCAAATACCTCTAACTTCGAGTAATGAAAACTAGGGTTGGATGATGGATCAAAGATCCCGAATATATCCATAGACCCGCTAATATATTATCGCGGGCATGGTTTAGTTGACGGCGGTATCAAAAGGGTGCATACTCACTAACTGATCCGGCCGGGGATAGGCGCGAAACACCGATCAATCACACGGGAAAACACCCGAGTAATGGCTCCTCATGACCCTACGAAAAAAGCCGCCACAGCCTATTTACTCGACGCTACCAACCACTGGCTAAATAACGCAAAAAGTATACGAGGGACAGACGCGCAATTAATCATCAGCCCGCCCGGAAAATTCGCAAGTAATCACTGTTTCTTAATTCAAGATCGCACCTTGTTAAGATAAAAAATCTCGTTCCGTATTCATTCGTCTTGTTGTATGATATCTTTGCTTTCATTTTGCGCTTTTTACTTCTCAACTCAATTACGTTTCAATATGATTAAGTTAAAATATATATTGTTATTATGAAAGATGTTGACTTGACCGACCCATTTGAATGTGCTGTAGATTATATCAAAAAGGACATAAAGCATCTTCGTGCCTCTAAACATATCGTACAGTACCAATGCTACGTGTCGTAGGTGGTCATAGTTCTGTTTGTTCTAAAATTGAATGCGAAATGGCGCTCGTTTGACGCAATACCAGACCTACAGAATCGCAACACTATCTGGTTATGTCACGTTTCCTTGACATTGACATGGTTGCAGAATTCCTACGTCCACATGTAAACAAATACAGATACTTGATTCAGCTTCTATCTTCGAAAAGGAAAACAATGTTATGAAGGTGATTTCAACGACTTAAAGATACATATGGTATATTCAGATTCAGAATACATATTTATTCAAATGATCGGCTTTTGTTTGTTTATTTAAACATAAGTACAAAGTCAGTGACGTCATTGTTGTACTCATTGAATGCTCGTGACGTCATCGGCACGCGATACCGTCTCGCTCATTCCGAACTTGTTACTTACGTCGACCTGCAGGTTTCCTTGTGTTCGCAATAATTGCGGTCACGAGGAAGGTTAACAATTTGACTTCACGTCTCCATTCGTCCAGATAAACCAGTTATTTATTATTCACTGATAATGACTGACGTTCCACTTGAACGCGATTCAAACTGATGTGTTTTTGTTATATTGCTGTGCACAATATAAACTGGTAATTTACAATTCTTTACGTGGCTTTATTATTCAATAAAAAACCTTACACGAGGATCAAAATAATGATTAAAACGCATCGACGTTATGATTGCGGGCGCTTGGAATTGCCACATTTTTAATTGTGACTGGTACATAATATCTTCCTCTACGTTGTCCTTTCAATTTAATGTCAGCTTTTCCCGCGATAAATGCTGCTATAGATCCAATGATTGGACATGAGCAACAACAATCATATTAATGATCAGTTACAGCAATCAAATGTAAAGTGTATGACACTAACGCGCTGCCCGACGCAGATTAGTCGGCATACATTAAAAAGCGATGCGAAACTAATGCAAAAATTGTTTCACAGAAATAGCCCGACTCCGTACACTCCGATGAATATTTCACAAACATGTTTGTGCGTGGTGTAGATTGAACAATTTATATGTAACGTATTGTGCAAAACGCAGTGATTTTTTATATGGTGAAGTGTGAATAAAAAGTTGGAATAATTTCGTTCAGTGCGGATAAGAAGGGCGGAGTGTCGGCTGGTATGCATATGTGCTATGAGAGGCCCGGTGTGGTCCCCCCACTAAACGGTAACGCTGTTGGGTAAGACATGTCTTCTTTTATTTAATTATTATTAAAGAGCTAGCTTAGTCGACGCTGGAGTATTTTCATGAACTGTAAGCCTGGCTTACGGAAATTGTCAATGACGACTAAATTACTCACCCCTATCAATTCATCAATACTTGTATAACGTACGTCTAACTCAGTGTTTCAAGCTCATCCCTTCTACTCTAAATGCAACAGTAACTCTGTTTGTCTATTTGCTCCATAATCCAAGCAAGGACAAAAAATACAAAGTAAGTATGGGGAACACAACTTTTGTGCGGGGCGAAATCGCTAGTTATTTTATAATCTTCAAATAACCACAATATTTTTTAGTGAATGATTGAGTTTTTATCTTCTCTAATAATATTTGAAATGTTAAGCGGCAGAGATTGTTCAATTAAGCGTGCTCTAATGAATGATAATCTCGATGCACGATCGGGGCAATCTGTCTGTTCAATATGCTGTTTAAACTTCAATAAATCGCCAAGAATAAAATGAACACTTGACTGTTTACTCTTGTGTCTTCAAACATAGACGAATTTAAATTAGATTTATAACCATAATTGGATCCATTAATGAAGTGATCATTTATCTTTGACATTGGCCTAGATATTAAATAATCAAATAAAACGTGAATCGTTTTAATTGCATGGTACAAGTACTATTTATGATATCAGTCGGTATCGTTCAACACGCTTTACTCACAATACGACTTTTCAAATTCGGAATCTTTTATTATTTTCTGGAAGTCATTGTACCCGTAGGTACCCGTCATAAGTTTCGTTCAAGTCTGGAAGGCGTTTTAAACTCGGTACAATAACTGGGTGCATACTTGTCTGCTCGTTGCAAGTTGCAAGTTTATGCGATCGGGTCATGCAACTGAAATCAATTCCCCGTCGGTGTTAGCCTATTCACTGTAAACGATGCGATATAATTTATGTTCTAGGCAAGGATTTTTCATAACAATAAAAACACAAAACTAACGTAGAATTTTGTAAGCCCTACAATATTCCTTGAAGTTTCAGAAGCGTCTCATGTCTAGACTAGACTGTCTGATCAAATATGCATTCTAATTTGAAATCTTGTATGATACTGTTGTCTTATGGTATGTGTGTTAGTGTGTATGTTTTGGTAAGGGCTTGTTTCACCATCTCTGGGTAAGTTCAAAGCTAATTTAAAATTTCCATATAAAATATGTCAAACATCTATCAAGTAAGCTATTCAGAACCTGACCTTACCAGAGGTGGTGACACACAAATCCTAAGCCTAAATTTTTCACTCGTACAAAACTGCGTATTTTTTATCCTTAACCAGAAGTTAATTATTCTAATCGTTACTAATTTATTAAAACATAACATAACTAAAAGTTATTAGTAAATTATTGATTAAAATCAATACACACCCGTGACACACCCTAATAATGTAGATAACTAATTTTAATGAAGTTAAGGAGTAAAGATATCATATATTTGCATATTTTTATTATTTAGCACGACTGCAGTTGATATACTGACAGTAAGATCACAAAATGTCGAAATGTTGCTTGAGCAAATAATGGCATGTTAATTAGCTAGGGCACATTTTTGATAGCAACGAAAACCATTTAACGTGAAACCACTAACTAATGCAACTGTGGTAGTTATATAAAATTAAACTATACCTCTTTAAAAATAAACTAACTTATATTGTATTGTGAATAACATAACTTACAAGGGTGTCGACAAGTTCAAATATCTCGGGTGTACGATTACTGACACAAATCAGAGGGAGGACGAAATCGACATCCGCATTGTCAAGGCCCTAAGATGTACAGCAGCCCTTCACAAGGTGTTAGTGTCCAAGTTGATAAGCAGAACTACTAAAATTCGGATTTATAAAACAGTCGTTAGGCCGATTTTAATGTACGGGTGCGAAACTTGGACGTTAACGAAGGAGGAGAACAAACTCTTAGTTACAGAACGATATTGCGGAAGATTCTGGGACCAACAACAAGAGGAGAAGATGGGGTATGGAGGCGTAGGTACAACCGAGAGATAGAAGAGCTAGTGTCTGAGCCGAACATCATCGGAAAAATAAAATCTTCCCGACTTCGCTGGCTAGGACATGTGGAGAGGATGGGAGAGGATCGAGCCGCAAAGAGAGCTTATCTTGGTCAACCTTCCGGCCGCCGGTCGGTGGGGCGTCCAAGATATCGCTGGAAGGATGAAGTCGCCAAAGACCTGAAAGAGCTAGAAGTGCCCGACTGGTCAGATTTGGCACAGAATAGGGAAGAATGGCGCACTTTAATGTCGGAGGCCAAGGTCCACTTCGGGTCGCTGAGCCAGCGAAGTAAGTAAGTAAGTCTTTAAAAATAAAAGTTAGTTTTATAAAATCACTTGACAAACAATAGTAGCTTTTACACTTGTAGTAAAATAATAAGGGGTCATGGATGTACTAACGATACATAATACCGCTCCGAAAGCACGAGATAATCTAATAATCCAATAAACTGAATTGGAAGTGACTCGAATTAACCTTCTTAGTTACAATAGTGATGTGCTATGTCGTGCGGCCTCAGTCTTGAGTCAGTAAAACTTTTTATAAAATATTACTTGAATAAAATGTATCAGAAATATAATAAACATATTCAAACAATCTTATCGCAGTCATAAATATAGTAAATAGGATTTGAAATTATAAAAACAATTAAATTTAAGATTGTAAAACCTTCAATATTGAAAATTATTCAGCAGTGTATAAATTGCTACAGTTGGCTGATAAAAGTGATAAATTGTTACGATATTGTCAATATGTGCTTAAACCACAATAAGTGATAGGTGAACTTGTGATAAAGCAATATAATGTTTGGTGTACGTACGTGATACGTGCGTGTGTGTATTTTATCTTTACTCATACAACAACAGCGAACTATTTCAACGTTTTTAATTTGATGTTTCCTCGTTTTCTTATCATCATGACTTTAAAAATAACGTCGTGGTTTTCCATGTTTATCAGCTTCATGTTCGTAAGTACTTTGTTATCAAATTAAAATGCATATACATTATAAACATGATGTGTGCACTGACCAGGATTGCTGGTTTTAGTTTTGCAATTTGATCCATTCCTTTTATACAAAAAACCTTATACTAATGGTATTTGTTTATTTTTGAAGTAAATTTTTAATTACTACTGAATACCACAATTTAAATTTTAAGTAAGCACAAAATATTTTCTCAACGAATACCAAAACATACCTTTTGGTACAATCACAGAAACAATTTATTTTGGTTTCTTAAAAGTAATTGAATATTGTGATCATCCATTTAACTTTGAACTACCATTTGACTTGTTTTAAGATTCATTTGAAATGAAATTATTATTTATTCGTAATCATAGGTATCATCTATATCAGCCTTTGGGTTCGTCTTCGAACATAGGCCTCCTCTTCAACCTTCCACAGACTTCTGTCCCTGGGCACCTGCATCCAGTTAATTCCAGCCTGTTGCCGGATGTCATCTGTCAATTTTATAGGCGGTCTTCCTCTGCCGCGGGTGTCATTGCGGGGTCTCCACTCTAGGATCTTTCTAACCCATCGATCGTGGTTCATCCACTCATAGGTATAACATATATGAATTAATAAAGTAGTTTTACCGAAATACCATCGGTACTAGAAATAAAGTTCTTAGATAATCGTCTACCTACTGGTCGTTTAGTGACACGTAAAGCATAAAGCCGGAAACACGCCCGGTGAACAACTGGCATCTGGGATGATAAAATGACAAAAATTAAAGCAGGATGTCTCGCTACTTCGATATTGCACTTTTGCTGCGTCTATTGATCGACGGCGGAAAAGCGCACGTGAGCCACTGCCACGTGATCATTAATAACTGCTTTGTGTCGACGAGAAAAATGAAAACTTTGTCTGAAGTTAGGTTTCTGTTGCCGTGTAAAGCTCAAAAAAGTATTTTATTTTTATATATTTTTTCATGTAATACATTTATTTGACGACCGTCTTGGTGAAGTCGTTCGCGCACCGGACTTCTCAACCAGGCGGTTTCGGGTTCGAATCCCGCAAGGGGCAAATGTTTGTGTGATGAGCACGAGCATTTGTACCTAAGTCATGGATGTTTATATGTATTTAAGTATTTCTATCCGTTATCCTAGTCACCATAGCACAAGCTCATGCTTAGTTTGGGGCTAGGTAATTGGTGTGTTTGTTGAAACAATTTATTTTATTATTATTATTTATTTTTAAAATAATAATAACATATAATTAAGAACTTACAATAATAATAATGTATAATTTACAACTTTATAATTAAGATAAAAAGATTTTTATAAATTGTATTCGTAATTGTCCAAACTGAACAATCAGCGATAAGAATGTTGTAAAATGATGATGCGGACGAGGGTTTTTTAGAGATAGCTTCTGTGAAATAATCGGTAGTTGTTACTCTATGATATAATGCTTTGTAAACGCTTCGTGGTGCAGACAAGAAAGTCTGGCCACCTAAAAATCGAAATCGACGCGATTCGCTTGAAACATCAGTCTCTTCAACGAATTAAATTCTTGGAGTTCTTTGTTAAACATTGTGGCGTTCTTATTTTATTTGGAACGTTAATCAAACAGGGACTTCCAAGTTTTGTTAATCCAATTTCTTCGAATTTAAAATGAGACAGCAAAAGCGTCGCCGCAAGAATTACAAATGTAAAGCTGCATTCCGATTGCAAGAGCACTTTGTGTTGTAACCGAGGCGCACTTATGTGCACCTTCCACAAACATTTTGCTGTCAAGCTTCCCTACTGTTTGACTACAGTATTCATTACGCAAATTTTATACTACGCTGGCTTCTTGCGCTGTAGTACTAATTCTTGAAGCGTCTAGTAACGGCGCTTTTGCATAAACGTTTTCTAGAATAAAGCTATCATCTGGTTTATTTATATTTATTACTGGAACACGGTACTTTCTTCAATGATAAAAACAAACTACTTCAGATTCAGATTCTTTATTGCAAGTCACAAGTGGTTCGTAAGATGGTACGAGTACATGTATAATATTAAAATAAAGACCACCATAATTATAATTTTGAGGATGTAACGCTAATAAATAATCCTACATTTATTTAGTTGTATTTATAAGTTTTATTTGTTTTTATTTCTATCATGTTAGTTAGCTGGAAAGAGTAATATGATTTTGTTGTAGACCAGCACTCGAATGTCAATAATTTGATGAGTTCCCAGTAACTTGCAACATTGCTTAACAATCCTTGTCCTTAATTATTGTAGTGCCTGCATCTTACTTTGTTTATTCACACTACACACATTATCATAGGTAAGCTTTAATGGCGCCTATAGTTTACAACTTAGATAAGTGGTAAGTTCATTATTCAGCGCTCGTTGTCCGCCTTCCAAAATAAGAAACCATTATGTCCGACAGTGTTGCGCAAGGAATTTACCTAAGTCCGAGTTTATTATTGTTACTTACTTTGTAAATTACTCCAAATTGATAGATACCTACTTTAACAAATTGATTTACATCTAATAGCGTAACATTCTATAGAAACAATCCTGTTGTTTCAAAGTTCCTGAACTCTACCGTGGAACTTTGGCGTATGGGATAATTTGTTCAACGAAAATTTTTACTTAGTCCTTTTTTGGTCCATGCTTTACCACCTTATTTTGTTCCCAGAGGAGATAACTTTCTGAGACAGATAGTCAATTTATCGGAGATAGCATTATTCTCAGAGAAGTCAATCAGGACTTGAATGAACTTACCAAGACAACACCAATATCATATTGGTATCACCTAGCAAATTGCACGAATGTATTGTCTCCTTTTCTCCGTATTTGCCGTATGACACAGTCCGAAGAATTCATTTTGTGCTACTGTTGTTGATTAATTTTATCATTCTCTGATTCATTTTGGGGCATTTTTCTGCATAACATCCGAACAGCTTAACGTTTCGGGGATCTCTGTTAACAAGTTACAATATTTGCCAGTAAAATGTACAGTTGATAATGTCTGCTCAAACTGCACATTTACATTTACGGTGCCAAGTGCCAAACTAGAATATGTACTGCAGCATAACTTGAACCTTATAATAACGTGTACAGGCTACTCTCGTAGCTAGCCGCTTCTGCCATATGATATTACGCAACCAGCACCATCCGTTTATATTGCACGGCTGACAAATGCGCCGCTCATTTACTTTACGTTTGCGCCGCTAAGCGAGAATTAGTTAATTACGTCTCCGTGCATGCTGTGTGTGTACACAGGATATTGTGTGTGTGCAACTCGTGCCATGTTTGCGCGGATCATGTGCTAACTTCTTGCTCTTTACATTTTAAGATGTCCGTTAGTAGTTTCGCGTGCGGATGACGAAAATATGCGAAAGTACTCAGTTTTAGTACTTTTGTATTGATTTCTGACTTTTAGTAAAACATTGTTGCTTGATGTTTTTCATTTAGACAGTAGGGACCTTTGTGGGACATTATGATAAGTGGTGTACAGTAATTCTTAACAGAGGTGCCTCGAAGATTTCGTTTGAACTGTCATTTGAATTGCCTGACAGATATTCGACTGTCTCAATTCCATAGTCGGTTAGTATTTTCCTTGTTTATTGTGGTTTGATATTGTTAAATTGCAATGAGAACTTCAAGTAAGTGGACCGTAAGACGTTTGATAGATAGTAAGATAAAAAACCTTAGTATCTCAGCCGTTAGCTATCGCGGCACGTATCGCCGATTATGTTCTTAATGTTTACGTTTGAGCCTGCTGTAAGCGTAGTGTTGAGTATTTTATAGTAGTCAATTATGAGTGGCGTGGCCGTCGCAAATTACCATAGTAGCACGTGTCACGATTACTGGCAGTATCGTATCGTGTACGTACAGCTATGCCTCGTAATTTCGCTTATATGATCTCCTTAAGATTTTTAGAAACATGCAAATGCATAAGCAGTACTACTAATTGACTTAGTTTGAAGAAACATTAATGATTCTTATTTTGTCAGAGGCCTTAAAAAAATACGGACATCATCGGATGACGATGCGATGTCTAGCTAGCTAGCTACTAGAAATGCAAACTTTTTACTAGGGCAGCAGAAACTAGTTGGCATAGAATCGCGGGCGTGTCGAGATTAACGTCACCCACCTTACCATGCTTGTAAACGGAACATAAACTACACACTTCTCGCGACGCGTGTGGAAACTTTATATTGTTGTGGTTTAAAAATAACGCACAGTATTTTGGCACATCTGTTATTATTACTGAACTACACGAGACGATTTTTTAAAGCTGATTAGTGAAGAGTATGTGTGCGCGTTATTTTGATATTCAACAGTTTACTATCACATCTTGGCTATTCCAGACAGCACTAACCGTTTAGTTTTTAGCTTTATTTTACTTAAGTGACAAAAAATTAAAATACAATTTTAAATAAATTTAACTTAGAGACAAGCACTTTCAGAAGGTATAAAAGGTGCTTATAACAAAACTGGTATCTAGGTTTTTAACATTTATAATTCCTCTGGTAAAATCGTACAAAATAATAAAACACGGAGCTTTAGGGATTATTTAACTGAACCGAATATATTCCTTAAGATTAGTTGCGGACTTGCGGATAATAAAAACTGTAAAGTTAAGTCACGAATAAGTAGGTACCTACAGTTAACTTGAGGCTTGACAACAGACAAACATTTATATTCCGTTAAGTAGCTGGCTTTTATGTTAAGTGCCACAATTTATTGAGGAAACGAAAAATGCTCTTAATTGCATTTTAAGCAAATAGGCACTTACGCTGTTTCTCTGAGACTAAATTAACAAACCATTAAGTTGGGAAGTTTATTTGGTACAATTTAAGAACTCGCTCTTGACCACACCACAGCTCTACAAAGGGTAAAAACATAATAAATACTGTTAAAAAAAGTTTTGCTTAAAAAAACTAAGGAACTATTAATTTGCTTATGTTTGTGTAAGTCCCTAAAAGTTAAAACTTACTTCGGTGATTTTTTGATAGAGCCATTAGCTATGTTTGACTCGTGATCATGGAGATATATTTTCTCAGATTTCTTTTCCTAGTGCAACTTGCATTGGGTAGTTTCTTATTTACCTTTTTATGATCTAATTTAATTTATAATTAGAAAACCTTTTTATCGTAGTTATGAAACCAGTTCGTTACGTTGCGTTATTTGCTCTTACCATAATCCGAGTAAGAATGTTTTGTATTTTAGTTTATAACTACAGTTAGTATGAAGTGCCTATTGAGACTGATTTTAAGCGCATTTTAACTTTAAAACCTGACCTTCCACCGAACAGATAGATATTCCGCGAAATGAAAAAATATTACATTCAGCTCTGACTTTGCTAAAGGACTGTATGGAAATAAAAAACTGTGACGAGTTTACAACGACGTTTATTAATATTCATTGTTTTAACACCTGACGACTTCACTCCAAATGTATAGATGTATTATAAAAACTTATGACGAATTTAGTATGTAACGAGTTTACAACAATCCGTACGGAATAATACGATATGTTCCGTAACAACAAAAAAAATTACAATGATTATCGTTAGCTACTACTAATTTGGAAGTGGCAGTGGGCTGGTCATGTCTGTCGCAGAACCGACAGGCGCGTTGGAGTAGGAAGGTTCTCGAATGGAGACCACGTCTCGGGAAACGTAGTGTTGGACGCCCCCTGCTAGGTGGACCGATGACCTGAGGAAGGTGGCCGGTGGTAGCTGGATGCGAGAAGCGGAAGACCGTGAAAGTTGGCGGTCTTAGAGAGGCCTTTGTCCAGCAGTGGACTGCAATAGGCTGATATGATGACTACTAATTAATTATTATTGTGTTGTTATTAATTTAGATATATCAGTTTGCGTTTTCTATTTAGCCTAAATGTAATATACCAAGTTGGCATTTAAACATCGTTTCCATAGTTTACCGGTCGTTAGTATCCCGGTCTCCGTTGACAAATGAGCACGTAGCCGGGCCAGCTAATTAAATATTGCAACACTACAAAGACTCTATTAGAGTTGCCAGATGCCTTAAACTTTTTAGGTACGAGAAGTATTAAACTGGATCTTGGAATACCATTATGAAATAACGTTACGCATTGAGGATTGTGTGGTTTGGTCGTTATTAAAACACACCATTTTGAAAAATCTTTGTTTATATGACGTCATTTTAAAATGGTTACAATCCCGTGTTTCAAGCGTATCAGTAAAGCGCAGCGAAGTGATTTCACCAAAAAGGGAAAATATAGCACATCCAAAGATTTTTTTGTCCTAAAACAAATCGATTCCTGGCTACCCTACTTGGCTCTACTCCGGCGGCGTTTGATGTCATTTAAAACCGATAAGTCTTTGTTTTAGCTCTTGTTTTCTTAGCTTTTCGTACGGCACAAACGCATTCATTGTGATGTAATCGGAGAGCAAGCTGTTTGTTCATTGTAGTCGGCTAAATTACTACATACGTATGGCAGGCAGATTAACTTACAACCATTGTGATTACCAATGTTATGTAAAAAGTACCTAACTGAAGCAAGTACACAGGTCGATCCACTCATGGAATTTGGAATCAAATGTTTAGATCCTAATTACTGAGATTGTAATAAAATTTGGAGTGAACGGACATAAATCTTGAAATCCACCTAATAATAGAGCTCGGATTCTCGTCATAACTTTCGGCGGTTAGCCTAGGACCCGGCTCCGGACCTAGGTCAAATATTTAATAAATCATGGACCCGACAGCTAGGGAGGACAGCGACAAGTAATTTATAGCAGTTTTTCATCTTTGATGGATTCCCACGAGCTGGTTTTTTTATGCAGAAGACTTTTTTATGATAATGATTTACATTTTATTAAAAATTGGGCAATTAAATTGACCCAAGTTATATTTCTTCCTGTAAAAGATGCTCTAGATGAGGCATGTCAAACTCAAAGTCACTGATGGGCCAAATGCATACAGGTCGTGGAGTCACTGGGCCGCAAAACCCAGACACAAAGAAATAAAACGAATTAGGATTGTAGTACAAAAAAATAAAGATTATTTTTAATAATGATCCAAAAAGTTACAACAGTAGTTCGTGTTTGGCGGGCTGCAACTGTAGGCTGTTGTTAATATTGGATTGGGCCGCAGACAAATACGTAGAGGGCCGCATGTTTGGCATGCCTGCTCTAGATGGTTCAAGTACGCATGTGTACAGTATGGAGTACAAATTCTCAAGCTTTGTTGTTATTGATAAATAAAACCAATTCTTTTGGGCGTTTCTTTCATGTCTAATTACCCGTATTCTTCGACGACGATAAATATTTGTATTTCCTTAAAGTATGATAATATTAATATCCCCTCGCTTTAACATAACTTTGGTGAATACACAAATAGGAAAATATCCGGATACTCATTAGTTCCTTGATGAAACTGATCGAATATGGTATCAATGACCTGTAATTTGCTTCGCCCACGCAATGAGTGCTGTGTATGTACAAATCAAACAGAGCCTGGATTTAACTTAATTGACAAGAAGCGTCACTTAATAAAAACAATATCATAGCAAAGGTAACGTTCGTAATTCTTTTCTGTCACAAACATAACATTTGCCACCGTTTTAAGTACCTTCTCGTAAAATATTTCACGTGGCACCGGCCGCTTATCACCGGTTTGTCCTCTAAAAATAAGCGAAATGTCGATGACCGGCCAACCTATGACATAGGCCGGGGGCCGCCTAACGCCTAAGCACCGAACGCACATAATAAACCCCGCAACGAAAGCAATCTGTTATTCTGAATATCCGATATATTTCTACATCAAAATTCGGCAAACGCTTCTCAACTTTAAGAAGACAAATGATGGTTTACATGAACTTTTAGCTCGGAGCACCGATTGGATTTGTTTAAAAAAACATTGCGTTCGTAAATGTGGGTTTTAGATGGTTTTTTGTATGATAATGTGGTTAATATTTATGGGTTACGTTACGTGGCATCGATCACGTAGCCAGCTACGTAACAATGGATGAGTAGACTATCCGAGTTGGGAGTTTTACATGAAGCTGAATTTATGTCTATAAGTGTCGCCAATTGGCTCTGCGTTAGACCTGATTCGCGTTTTCGTTTGTCTTCCCAGTTTGTTGGCTTATACGAAGCATACATCTGGCGCTGCAACTCAATTAGGTTCGAGGCACTTATGAAGTCCAAACTAAATTAGTCTCACGTCAGTGCCGTTCCGCACCAGCTTTTGTCTGAGATTATTAGCGAATTTTGGAAGCTAATAAAAACGTACCCTCACTTCAATGTGCTTTTCTGCTACGATTATGTATTTCAATAAGTCAATTGTTATGTTGCTAATATGTTTCTTCTTGTGTGACATCAGAATAAAAATCAATCTCTATAAAAAGTTGTTTTATTGCAATCAAATGGTTTCGTTACAAAATTATTAATCTGACGGTAGTGAAGTTGAAGTTACTGTTAATAGATATAAAGAGGATATTTTTTATATTTATCTTTTGTCTTTATTGGATTCGACACGAGATGTTCTGTCGTCGCCTCATAAAATGGATTCTAAATCGGAGCATTGGCGCAACCGCAGTAGGGCTGTTAGTTTTTTAAATAATCAAATTTTTGCCGTTGAATCGCGGATTTGTTATTTTTTGGACTCGATGTGAAGTTATGATATACTTTCCGTAATAGTGGGTTGGTCTTATACTTTTATTGTAAAGAAAGAATATAATTATTTTTAAAAATGTCGTAAGGCTTATTACTTATGTTTACTACAATATTTTAATTTGTTTGTGTACCCTATTGATACTACGCCGCGCACACTCACACGCATACCTGCCTTATTTTTATTTGTTTAAAACGTACCGTGAGAACCCCGGAGATCGAGTCGACATCGAGACGTTCCCTATGACACATGTACTAGACTGACCAGAGCGCTTTCGCCGCGTGTGTGTCCTGTGGAACTCCTTACAGACATTTCGAGTGATTGTGGCCTGTGAAGTGATACCTAAACCCTGAAAGCGAGATGTGGCAAGTACCTAGCTATAAGTGCTCAGACCTGATTAATTTTCCACCTATCATTGTCGCCCTCCACGTGTAATCCACTGCCTAAACTCTCAAACAACTTATTATTATTTGGTAGTGAAAGACATAAAAAATCGTGCTCTACTAAAATGTACAGTTCCGATGTGGCACGGCGATCAAGTTTTTATTTGGTGTTCGTCATCCTCCGGCCTTGGTTTGCAACCTTGCGCGTGACGTCTGGACCGGCACCGGCGCGCGCGCCGCGTTTTGGGGCGGGGCGTATACGCGGCCGTTCCTTTGCGCGGGCGTCGCACGAACTCTTGTTTACCTTTGTAAAGAAAACAAGTGCCAATATGAATGGCTGTGTGTGCTTGTCTTTGCTTAAAGACGGCTAATTTGGTAAGGATTTTGTTTACAATAATCAGAACAGTCGGATGAGCAGCGTTGAGTGTGCATACATATGGATGCATTTACCTTTGTTACGATACTTTACCCCTAGTGCAAATCTGAATTGCGTCTAAGCTCGGAGAATAGCTAACTACTTGGCCCACTGCTGTTGTACTACAGCTCGGGTAGATGTCGCTGACGTCACGCAATGACGTATTCAAAAGAGATCATGAATTTCACACAGTTGGATAGACTGGACAGTAGCTCAGTTGGTAAGAGCGTTGGCCCGGTTAGCCAAAGGACGTGGGTTCAAATCCTACCTGTGTGCGAATTTTTTGGATCCTTATTTAAACTAATATAAATAGCTAATTGATTAATAAACAGGTTAACATATTTAAATATGACGTAAATCGCTTTGTTGCTGCGTTTTGTTGAAGATTTTTTTGAGAGTTTGTCATTACAAAGCCAATTGCCTTTAATGTTTGTTATTGGTTCCATTGAAAAAGTTGTTGCATTTAAGTTGTCGGACATCAAAAAGAATACGTTGGTATAGCTTGATGTGATGTTTTCCGTACATTGATTTCGCGAGTTGGGCACGCGCGGCCTTGTCGTCTTCCTCGGCGGTCTCGGTGCTTCGCTCGTCTTTTGTTTTTATTTGGATAGGAAACTCGTCAGTTTTTTTTCATTGATCTGCTGTTTGTTGTTCACAGATAATGCAAATCAAATAATTTCAATCATGAGCTCTATAAAATGCGTACTACTACCTCCATCAAAGCGTGATCTTGGAGTGCTCTGCTATGAGCTTCATTCTGAAATAAAAATGTGTATTTTATGGCACAAATACAAAATATAGAGATTATGATATGGATTGCGATCCATTCCAAAACCTACAAAGATGTCTTGTTGTCTTGACACCCTTTTGAAATATGTTGTAAATGTAGTCGATGGCGTGTCCTAATTCTTATGTTCGCAACATTTATTAACGTTGATACTGCAACGAGCTATTAATTCCGAGCTGTAAAGCCATTATTTTATTATTTTTCCTCGTTAGCACAAGAGATAGCATCGCTCCCGTACGTCGGCAATTTTAAAAGCGCCCAACGCAAGCGACACACTGTTTGTTGTTCGTATCTAGCAATGAAATGGGTGAATGGTAAACTCACGGTAAATGCTCATTCTGTTGGAACAAATGTTTGGCCAATGTTGGTAGTAACATTGCGCCATCTCCGTATGGGTGGTCTGGTCTGGGCATCTCCCAGTCACGCCTCGTTATCGTGCTAAGGTTGTTTCGAGTATTGATACCTAACTTACGTCATCGGCTATTGTTTTATGAAATATGCTAAGGTAACTTTTAGGTGGCAATATGTCAGCAGCAGCGTTGATATTATGAATAAATAATTTTCTTTGTTATTGTTTATAGAATGACTTTTGTGTATTGTTGTCAAGATTGGTTTGATTGGAAGTATCTTTCAAACTAATATTGCATATTTATAATTTAGATGTCTAGGTGTTGCATTTACCAAACACAGGCTTACATAAGAGTATCTGTAGATAGATTTTATTCCAAATAACACTTGTCTTGTCAACGATGAATGTGACAAGAGAAAGGTTGCAACAAGAGGCTGTCTAATCTAAAGGCACTTAATCTTATTTATCACTAAAGTGTATATCATAAGCCCGCGGCGAATGTGCTAAAACGACGTAGTAGGACCTAATTACACGAATAAATAGCCGGCCGCCTGCTGACGGGCTGAAGTGAAAGTGTATTAGTTAAAGTATTTCGTAATTATGCGTCCGTGTGAAGAATATTGTTTTAGCACTGTAGTATAAATAGCTAGTTCTCATACTACATCGCGGGCGAAATTGGAGCGTTTTATTAATGCAGAGAACTATGAAATAGGTCATCTCGTTTTGTGGGCCTTTTGTAATCATATTTTACGGTCTGCCGTCACAGAAGCGACAATGATTCGGCAACTGACTGTTGTTAATGCAATATTAAATGCATGCAGCTACTGCTTTGTGTGATATATTTCATCTTTCATTGTTAGCATACCTGTTGAAAATGCCTAATATAGTATGTATTGTATTGTAGAGTCATTTGTTATGTTTTGTAATAAACATCTTGGTAGGTTATAAATATCGCGACTAAATCGATTTCATTGGGTATGTTATGTATGTATGTAGGTAATTAGTTCTCGGCTTACAATTATTAATTGTTCGTTTTCGAAAATTAGTTTTTTTTACCATCCCAACAGCTATGTAAACAATCATGTAGTTAAAATGAAATAAAGAATAAATTCAAGAAAGTCATGAGATATTACGTTGTGAATAAAGACAATGTCGCTTAATACAAGTTACACGCCGTGACGGATCATTCCTCATCTGGTGTCATAATAAATCGAAGTGAAAACTCGTTTCAATCCATACCATAATATATTAGCCAAGGACGTGGGCAAGCGAGCAAGACGCAAACAGCACACACACACGCAAAGCAATCTGTAACATTACTACAGAGACGCATTGAGGAACTTGGAATCTAGTATTCCAGTAATATCATGATCAAAAAATTTTGTGTGTACACACGGCCGCACGACACACTATCTCATTTGACCTTAAAACCGCATCTATTTCTTATGCAATAAAAGTTGTTTTACGTTGTTCACATGGGTAACATGACGAGCAGCTGACTGTACATAGTTTCTATTATCGTACTTACTAAAGCACTAAAAAGTAAGACTAACGTTAGGTATTTGTAAAAAAAATGGTAACAGGAATATAGGTCCTAGATGAAAATGTCATCCTTGTTCATTTATTAACTAGATGGTCCCGGCGACTTCGTTTGCACGAATGCCAGATTTCCTCCTACCACCAACTGTTTGCACGAATGTCAGATTTCCTCCTACCACCAATTTAAGTTTTGATGTTATTTTAGCACCAATCTAACAAATCAAAGATCGTGAAATTATCTTGCTCCAAAAAAAGTTTTAAAAAAGAACGAAATAATTTTCTTTTCCTTCGTACGTCCACTACACGGGCGATCATAATGCTCGTCGCGCGCATATGCTTTCGCGGCCATGTTTATACAAACAAATATTGTTATCGACCATTGCATTGCCATTTAAAATATTATTCGCATATCACAAACCTATCGGCTATCACTGCGCCGCGCAGCGTAAGTGATTGTTTATTTGTTTCTTACGTTTACGCGAATTGTTGAACTCATTAAAGCACAATTTTACGGATTACTCCGCGATTTATTTACAATTTATTTAAAACCTGACGTTTCGAACACTTTACAGCGTTTGTGGTCGAGACACGAAGAAATCCGTAAAATTGTGTTTTAATAAGCGATTGTTTATTGAACTTCTGAGAAGAATGAAAAAGCACCTTTTCGACTTAAGTTCGTTATAGTACCTATATCAAAAATATCTGATCCTAAATATTTTTTTAACAGAACTTGAAACACGAACTTTTAACAGATCTTGAAGCTTAATGTTTTCAATAATGAGGAAAATGTGTGCTGCTGTTGAAGAAAGTTATGACTATGTAATGCGTTCGCGGAAATTAGCTATTGTATTAACCTGCCTTTTTAAAATTGTTACATTATTTACAAGCATCACATATAGTCATCTTGCCGCAAGTTGACTCTATGTGTAATTTCAATTTGTTTACTAGCGTGCTGTACTGTAGTGATATAACTGAAGTGACCAATTAATTTAAGTGTTCGTCTATCAAGTCTCAAGATCTAAACTAAGTTTTGATCGCTAGTAGTTCGCGTGAAAATTGAGTTCCACAGTTACACACTCTTGCTATTAGAACCAGAATGTAATATTATGGAACTTTCCCATCACGTGCAATGTATGAACTCCTGTTTGGCAAGGTTACAGTTGGGCCTCAATGATAACCCAAACCAGTCAGAGAGTAATACTGGGAGAGCCGAAGCATTGATACCTACAAAAGGATAGGTTATCAGTGTTATCATCATCACAGGATCCGCCCTCCTTGCAGGCGATCGTACCGCCTTTAAGAAAGCTATCGCAATGACCATTGTAATTCAAAACAATGACATGTAATTTTCCTATTATTTGTAAGACAATTCCAAACTTTAGTTTAAATGCTATTATTGCTTCCCGGAAAGCTATAACTATTTCAGTTAGAAAACAATATTGAGTAAAGCATTTTTGCATTGAACAATTCATCGACGGTCGTCGGGTGGGATTCGTCGTATCCACGATTTTTCGGGCTCGGGCTGAATGCTCCCGCGCCTGAGCTACCGAGGACGTTAGGCACGAATTTGTGTGTGTGTGTGTGTGCGAAACGAAGCACGAAGTGCTTGCTACGCAGTAAGCTGGCGTTTGATTTTTCTATACTTTGGGAAATGAACAAGTAGCCGATGGATTGACGGCCTCCGTAGCGACTGAGTGGCTCGAACACCGGTTTTTAAGGTGTCACCATCTCTGTGGTCCCAGGTTCGATGATCGATCCTCGGTTCAATATAAATATTCACATTTTCTATATTGTCTCGGGTCTGGGTGTTGTGATTATACCGTTGTTTCAGATTTCCATAACACAATTGCTTAAGCTACTTACTTTGGTATAAGAGCAATGTATGTGATGTGGTCCAATATTTATTTATATATATTTTTGCAAATATTGAACCATCAGTTAATATTGTTACCTTCTTGTTCCAGGTACGACAAGTGGGACCGCGACCGGGGCGGGGGCGGGGCCGGGGCCGGCGGCGGCGGCGGCGGCGGCCCCGGCGCGTGGGCCGGCCGCGACCGCGAGCGGGACCGCGAGCGCGAGCGGCAGGCGCGCGCGCACCAGATGTCCCATGCGCACGCCGCCGAGCCAGACGCATCGTCGCTCTTCCCGGCGCCTTTTAGGGTGAGTACCCTTGACTAACTACTGTATTATAGTCTGACCAGTCTGTGCGCGACCCTCCTGCAGAGCCAGACGTGGCAAAACTAGAACAACTGTCACTATGAATGAAAATAACTTCACAATTAACATACTAATAGTCGTTGCGAAATATTTCATTGCACTAAGCATTGAAATTGGAATCGCATTAAGATTATGAACGGTTGAACTGAGTATGTTGCATGCAATCAATCACGCAATATCCACAACGCACTTAAATATGTGGATCAATGTCTAACTATATGCTTTGACAGAAAAAATATCATTGATCAATCATCGTGACTGCTGTATAAATCGAAATAACTGGATGATAATAATTATAAAGCATAGCTAGTATTACTAAGCTAAGCCATAAAAAGACTTGAGACAGCTATAAATCCATCGTCAACGTCTACTAGAGAAAGCCTAACCGCAAAAATAGAAGGCAAAAGCGATATTTTAGCGGTCACGTACGGTCTATTCATTGCTAACTTGTGCGAGTACACTGCACTTGAACAACAGAAATTTCCAGTAATCAGATTTTAACTGAACACTGGCTCTGAAAATATCCAGTGCTTCTTAAAACGTTGCAGCAGCATTAAATACGGCGAATAAACAAGCAACTGAGCAAAGAAACGAGTGCCGTGTGGCTCTGACATTAGACTATTTACAATGGGGTGAATTAGTCGAGCAGAGGGGAAAAGGAACTGCGAATACTTTAATAGAGCTGCTACACTCGTAGTAGCAGTAATAATCTGGGTGTCTTGCTCATTGAGACTGCTTAGTTTTTTAAACAATCAACTGTTGTTTCACAAAACAACATAAATACTAAAACTATGTCTAGTTTTCTCGACAGCAAACTCTGAAGGTGCCCTAGAAAGATTCCGCTGGATCATTAGATTTTGGTGAACTAGTAACCTAATAACCTCTTTGGCCTCGGAAATACTTAAGTGACTCAATACTATGTAGGAATATTGCATTTGTACACGTGCACGTCAGACCACCCTACATTGACCTTGAGATCGCTTTTATTCTGTAATAAAAGCTGTTTTCGTAGGTAACCTGACGTGCAGCTGACCGTACATAACAGAGCAATAGATAGTAATTGATCACGTTCAGGATTCCATAACATTGCTTTCTCAAAAGCGACCGGTTTGGGTACTACAACAGTAAGATGCCAACATTCTTTATTCTGGTCTGACTTGATTGCTTATCCAAAGTCTAAGATTGGAACTATTGAAAGTTTCGAAGTCAGCATGATCTCTGACGAAGGTGAAACCCGACCGCGAGCTTGTTGACTGGCTGCCGTGAATTGTTCACTACTCGCTTTCGACATCAGGGGAAAGTGAGCTATCAGATCCTATACAGATTGACACATCTCTGCTATGGGGAAATATTAATCAATGGTGATGAAGAGTTTTTCATTTAATGCTGGTACGTTTCAAAATGAAGCAAACGAAAATCGTCTACTACGAATAGTTTTCAATTAATCAAGTTATCATACATACAATGACAATGAGATAATTGATATGAGAATTAAAACAGTAAAATTATTCGGAAGAGTTAAACCGATCTCCCTCCACATAGCGAATGCGAAAATTGCATAGAGATACATTACAGACGTGAATCTAATCGATTATAGCATTGCTCGATTGGATTTGGCATTAACACCTTCAGACACAATTATGCAACTTGATGAGTATAATATCAAGTACGTACGTGCACTTTCTGACAGGCAATATCATTTCACGTTTCACGGAGTAATAAGCGATCACGTGTCGTTACTGGCCGCGCATGTGACGTACGAACTATCTAGTGAGATTCTCCTACTTCCAGCTGGAAAGATAATTTCCACAATACACGTGAGAAATCTACCAAAATTCTGAGAAGAGTGATGGATGATTGAACTAGAGAAACTGACAAACCTGGCTGGATTTTTGTGGTTAGAACACCAAAACTCGGCACAAAGTTTTTTTACTTTCTAGGACGAACCATCTATAGTTTTCTTAACACGCATTTAAAAGTTGTGGATAACTAAGTTCATGTCGGGCATGCACTGCAACTTTCCTAGGGACGTAACATTAAATACCGGTCGGAGCGGCTGCACAAATAAAACTTTCTTAGAAGCCTATCTACCGTCGCAACGCTGCCGTCTGCGGATCGCGTGATCCGCAACAGTAAAAGTGAAGTATGCGGTTTATAGTCCCCGCACGTGCCCGCTCGGATCTATTTGCGCACCTACTGATGAGAACTGCTCATCAACACTAAGCAGACCCCCGATAATGTCACAACACTCCCCCACAACACATTAAGCTTAATGAATCGCAGCGGGTCGCGGAAGATCAAGCGGTTTTGGACGACGCCAATGTCGAGCGAGTTCGAGGCCGACGCTTGTTTACGCGTTGACGTCGGTAATTACGCTTACGTTTCGGCGGATCACTTAGAACATTTGCTGCCGAATTGTATAGAAGTTGAATAAAATTTTTACATTGCGGAGTTACGAGCACGATAACGAGTGTCGCGATTAGGTACTCGGTAATTTTGATGTTTACGCCGTTCTATCTCGACGGTTTCGCTTTTAGATTTTCTATCTTTAAATTATGTAATTTTACAGTTGACTGTGTTGTTTGACTCTATTAATTCGTCGGCATCTAATGTGGTCATTTGAATCGTAATGTTTTTATTAAAACATTGCGTTGTTTAGTTCATGCTATTTATCTGATCATCAGTTACTTAGAAGTCATTGTCCGATTCGGGAATTGGTGAAAACGAACAAATAAAGTGGAGTTATAATATCGTTTTAACAGCGGACGGACGGCTTATTTCAGTCGGCTGGCTGCACTCGCCGACCCAGTTTGCGACGTTCAACGACACATGTGTGCATATAAAAGTGTAATTAAACCTACCGCCTGCCGCATAACAAAATGGATCCAATAGGGAGTACTACTACAGAAGGCTACATGTGTTTAGGGCTGGCTGAAGTTCTCGACCGGCCCACCATATGGACAAGAACACAACGTTATCAATTGGTGAATATGATGTAAAATTGTAAACGATAAAGATTCTGTCTATCAAATCAAAAATTCAAAACCTTTTTTGGAGATACCAACAAAAAACGTGTCGTCAAAACTTTAAAATCATGTTGCAAGTAGTTTGGCTGTAAATTGAGCAATGCATTTCGTAACACATGGTGTTGTTAGTACTAAATCTATCTAGAAATTTGTCTAGTATGTGTCGATTACCTCATTTGGATGGCGTCCAAATTAGGAATATCTAGACTTACTGTAGCCCTGTAGAGTATGTATACGACTGTTTATGTAAATTTGTCTTTACTGCTGTTTATGTCGTTGTTCTTTCATTAAGACCTGTCTGGACACAAACGAAATGTCGACTATATTTATGATACGACTCTGAAAATATGTAATTGACTGCGAGTCTTACCTACTTAAACGTCTATTTTTTCAGCCAAGACTGTTATTCGTGTGGGCATAGTATTTTAGAGATTGACATCTGTATCCAAATAAAGTACAGGTTTACGAAGCAGCTTTAAAAAAGTGATCAAACAACAATGTTAATATACCAGTTCGCGCCCACCTTGTCAAGGTCTTACAAATTATCAGGTGCTGCACGTGGTTCTATCGTATCTAGTTTGTCTTCATTTGAACGTTCATATGAACTTGATTGTCTCGCTCGTACAGCTTTTGCTAATAAGGGACGGGGAGCATTGGTTTCTTTCAGGGAGTAATATCCATTTCCGACGCTTCTTTATATGATGCCAGTATTCTTTGTTGTTGCGAACTTTATGTTTATACCGCTATTAATCTGCCTTATATTTTCTCCGTTTAATAAAGGACTGCCGACAGATGAGAAAGTTTCGCGCCGTTAAATGCGATTCAGTGCATTCTGTTCGTAATGTGCGGTGAAATCATTCTAGCTATAATGTTAGTCTATAAATATCAGATGTCTTGTTTTTGCTAATCCAGAGAGATGAGATTTTTAATTACTTAGGTGACTGTATATTCATTGTACGCGCATATTTATCGCGAACTCTTTTAATATGTGATGTGGGCTTCTTCTATTAACGCGTAATCTTGGCTTCTTACGCAGATTTTAAATGCACGATAAAAGGAACATTATGTATTGGACTAAACTGACCAAACCCACTATACAAGATAAATCATGATCGCAGTGTCGGAGCAACGACTTGTTTCGTGGTTTCGTCTATTAACACTTAATTCCGTACTATCCTTAGGGATATTAAGGGTTGAGAGTTAGCCCTTGAATAATCTCGCATTAAGCAGTAATTAAACAAATCGACCCAACCACACCTGAAAGCTATCGTTAATTAGTTCCCTCATTATTCATTAACGCTGGCCATAAGCTCAGGCAGTGCAATTTGTGAGAGCGCACAATAGCAGACACAAGTACAATACTACAGTCAGCGTATACAGTGCTATGCTGCACAGAGTGCGATGTCTAGACGGTACTATTACTGCCCTCCCGACTCCCCCACTCGTACCCACTCAAATACCTAATGAAAATATGCCTAGTTAATCACACCGAAATACACAGCTGTAAGCAACGAAATCACTTGAATCTTTCAAAACTAATTCGTGCTTTTATCTTTTTAGGGATTGAGAGTGTGTGAACTTTTCACTTGGCCGACTTTCATATTGTGCATTTGTCGAGTTGTCTAATTCTTTCTGAATAAAATAGTAATCATTCGATTGTCCTTTTCAAAAATATAAATGCATATTAGATAGCTAATTATTTTTGAAAACTGTTACCAAGGTTAACAAATACCATATTCAACTGTTGGCAACCAAACGAAACAACAGAAAATGCACCCCGATAAAAAGGTTTACCCACGAAGAAACATTTCGGCGGGGTCTTCGAAGGAGGGGAAAGCGAGACAGGCGTTCCCTAAAAAATAAAAATCATGTTTCATTCGACGCCCATTAAATTAATTGTCTATTGTGTTATACATTTAGTTGTCGTCATTGCGACCCTTTTTGCCCGAGTCTGAAACGCTCTGCCCAAGCGACGCGCTCCGTGAAGGTGGGTCATTGACTGCCCCCGATTTGGGTTACGCTTTTAGGCTATTTGTTATTTCTACAGATCTGAGACTTGAGATTAACACAGGTTAGACGTTTATATAACCCCGGGCATATGTTTACTCCTCACATATTCGCGGAATATTTGAATGTCAGTAATCTTCATGGAAATCTCTTGGTATAAGGAAAGTTGCGTCATCTAAATTATTTCCTCGAAGTTTCTCAGTTTGCAATGCGACTCATATTCCTCTACTATTCCATAAAGCTTTTCCGAGGAAGCAATTGTGCAAATTATTCTAGTCCTCTTAAAAACGTAAATAAATGTTAAGCACACGGGTATTTTAATATCTCTTAAAATAATGTTGAAACTATTTTTTGCAATGCAGATGATAGCTTAGAGAACTTCTAATCTAATGCGAAGAAGACACAAATTGAACTCCGTATTCCTGTTTCCGCCAAAACTATAAGATTAAACAACATGCGTTGGAATCCTGTTTGTACTTGAACTGGCTTCGACATATCACTTATAGAAACTTTCAAACTCAAAGAATTGCGCATTGACACACATAGGTTTCACCCCGTGTACGCACCCGGCCGTCACCCGGAGTCAACGGCCTTATGGGGGACGACCGGGCGGCGAGAGGGCACCGCGTCTTCGCGCAAGGGCGCACGGGCCCACACATAAATCTCCTGCACCTTACAGATGCTGCACTAATTAATAGGGGTTAGAGGGGAGACGAGACGACAGACAAGAACGGTGGAATCGGGGACACAAGCGTCTGCGTGGATGAGAATGCTAGCCTGTCAGATTTTGCGATGGGTGCAACGGAGAAATACAGAAACTGGAGAACTGATTAATTGCCAGTCGCTGGTGTCGTGATCATACACATAAATCTCGTGCACCTTTTAGATGCTGCACTAATTCATTGGGGTTAGAGGGGAGACGAGTTGCTATCAACCACAAAAACAGTGGAATCGAGGACACGAGTATCGTGAGAGAGACGAGAGGGTGAGAGAGTACCTGTCAGATTTTGCGTTGGGTGCAACGGAGAAATACAGAAACTGGAGAACTGATTAAGATTACATGTAGTGTCGTGATCAGCCAAAACCGCATTTTTCCTTCTATTCTACCTTCGGGTTTATTATATTAAAAACAGAAGACTAAACTAGACAATGTACGGACTGTGAGACCTGACCAAACATACTTCAGCACAGGATAAATCTTGCAGTCGACTTTTATAAGTGATTTTGTGCAAATACAGTCTATCTTCTTATTAGTCCGATTAATTTATGATTTATAAATATAAAGAGAGTTATCGTTTACAGAGACATGCCAGACTGATGAGGTGAGGTAGTTAAAACAGTTGACTGGAATAACATTTACGGTTCAATCAATCGTAAAACGGTTATAGGGTAAGGTAGGTTACACGTGGCTTGCATTCACATATATCTCCAGCGCCACCTTTCAGGTGTTCAATCAAATAGAAGGAAGATAAGACAACGGTAGAAAAGTGAGGGAGAATTGTAGCTGCACATTTAGCCAGTTGAAGAAAAAATTGTAGTTACGAATATGTTTGATTATTATGCAATTGCTACGATATCCCTTATGACTTAAAACACTTAGTTTTGTATTAAAAAAACAATACGAGCCGTAAGGGAGGACGTTATAACCATATCTAATTTAACCGGCAAATTGCTTATTGCTACAATGTTTTACTATGTAAGTTTCTCACGAAATCATCATCATTTATTTCTAAGTGTCTAGAATATTTGACTTACGTTTTATTTATTCACCGTAGAGGATACTCGTGCTGGCTACAAGATTATTTATCGTCGAAGTTTTATTTCTTAATATTGTTGGCTAAAACGCGAAGTAAATCCTTGAAACTTCTAAGCAAAAGTTCGAAGACACAACAATACGGACCAATATATAGGGCATTGACGCAAGCTTGTAAACAGTTCCTTTAGAAACCAATTCAAATTGACCCAATTCAACCAGTTTACTCTGAATCCAAAATGCAGGTAATCCATTTTCATCCATCGTTTCCATGACAGCGTGACTCAAGTGAATTCTCTGGAACGAGTTAGAAGCGAGATTACATCGAAAATAGACATTTGCATATTTCCAATAAGAGTTGGAGCAAGACTTGGAATGATGATAATATTATGAATCATTTGAAGACGCGTGCGACGTTGAGATGGGATGATTTAGGACATGATGCCCGCACTTGTGCAAACCATATTATGGTGTATGCGTGGCCTCGTTTGTGTATATTACTGTTTAAGAATGTTTTCCTTGTCCAGACAAGCTAATAAAGGTGGATCGAATTTGGCGAATTCAGAAAGTATCGATAGATTGAATTGTTGTAGGTACATAAACAACAGTGAACGCATATAATTTGTTTATTTTCGTGTGTTATGTGATGTGTGTCTGATGTCCATTCATTAATAAATGTATTTTCTTTATTTATAAACTAATTAACAAGTAATAATGACTGATCATTATGGACTTTTAGCCAGATACTCAAACGAGCCCTTCTTTATTCGTATCTTATTGTAACTAAACATCAAATACCATACTACTAAGACGTTTTTAAGGTTTTTATTTACAGAACGTTGTAATTTGTTGGTTTGTTTTTGACTTTCGTAAATGCTCATGCTGCTGAGGTGCTTGTGGCGCAGTGGCGGCAGCGCTTTGGTAGTGATACCAAAAGTTAAGCAACCCACGGCGCGGTCGTGATTGGATGGGTGACCATTCCGACCATTTAAGTGACGTCCATGACAAGCATCTCCGTGCTTCGGAAGGCACGTTAAGCAGTTGGTCCCGGCTAATATCTGTGGTATTAGTCGTTAAGCCTAGTCAGAGGCCCTAGGGCGGCTTGATAACTTCAGACAGTAAGGTTTGTCACTTGCCTTACATACACCCCTCCACCAATCCGCACTGAGCCCGCGTGGTGAAGTATGGCTCGTTCCTCCTCATAGTTGAGGTGAGGCCTTTTCCCAGCAGTGGGATCTAATAGGCTGACTTATAAATGCTCATTGTCTGTTTAAGAGATTAAAGCACCTCGATTACGAAAGCACATTAACATAAAAACTGTTTAACAAGGTGATCCGATCAGAGGCGTGGCTTGAAGCGCCCCGACGGCGACCGGAGGGGCAATTCCACACTCCACACGTGTCCGCTTTCACGTCATTCATACCGCTGCTGTATCATTTGTGTCCCGGCATAAATAATAAATAACAGATTGTTAGATATAAGACACGATACGTTCTTATTTAATTTTAAACTACACTTTACCTGTCGTATTTTTACTTTAATATTCATGCATCATTCTTGAAGTTTCTAACTTTATTAACAGAACTGGTATCTATTTATTAGGTACTTATCAATAAACTTGATAAATGGGTTAGTGTATCGAGAAGCCTATACCTATTTGAAAAATTACTTGTATGTTTTAATTCAGTGAGTTCGTTGGTTTGCTACTTTCATTAAAAGTAAACGGAAGTATAAGTAAACGGAATTTCGCTCTAGTTTTATATCTCGGGTCGAAATCTTTACCTTCAACTTCTTCATGGCGAACTTCTTGAGGATCATAAGACCGCCGGCGGTCGCATAACAATTGAATATCCATTCTGTCTGGAAACTTGATCTCTGAATAGTTTATTTTAACTTGTCGGCTCATTTACGCCTTTAATCGTTCGTTACCATTCAAACGCTGTCAATTTGTTAAAACTAGTCACCGTAATCCTTTTTCTCTATCTCGCAGGTGACCGGCAACAGAGACCGCGTAAGCCAGCAGATCCAGCACAAGCTAGGCGACTACCACCTCGCCCAGTCGCTGATCGACGACCCCAGCAAGTCCATCGGCATCTATGCGGAACCCCAAAGCCCAGCGCCATGTAAGTGCTTTTCTCTTTACTCTTCTTTTTTTAGCTTACTGCTCTAAAACTATGACTTGGTATGACCAGTGTATCTTAGGACCTTTAGAAATGCGATAGCGATATGCTTACTGCAACTATTAACTTATGAAGCAGTGTGAGCGATTACATCTGGTCACTTGCCAAGTATACCCAGTAAAAAAACTCTCTGCCGTACCTCTACCAAACCAATATTAGCGAGATGAAAAAGGATTGCTTTTCGCATGCTATCCGTCAAGAACAAGCATTATTTAAAAAAAAGTCATATTTTAAAATAAAATTAATATGTTAGTCCTAAGAATGACATTGTCTGCTGTTGCGTATCGAAAATAGATGACCTAAGTACTCGTATGATAATTCTCTTTACAATATTTTTAGACGGTCATTTTAACGCGTAGGCTAGACACACAAGGACCTGATAAAACATTGGGAAAGTATTATTTGCATATGCGTCGTACAGAGTGTAATAAATGACAAACTGATATTGATACTGAAAGTACACATTTCTTCGGAAAAAAGAATTATCATAAACTTCTTTTTTGCCCAGCTCTCAGTTGAAGGCTCGCTGTGTATAAAGGCATTTGCATATATCAGCATAATCGGAATAGCTCGCGATCATCTGAGACCAGGTTTTGTGACACTTCTATGAGTTTTCTTTGATTTTTTATTGAGTCCTGCAACACTTTCAATCTCTAGCCAATTTATATTCATAAGCCAACTTTATTATTTACATTATAGTAGACTTTCAGTCGCGATTGGATAAAAATTATACATAACAAAAATAAGGACACCCAATATTTTTCCTTGCACCACGGCACACCATATCTTATCCATAATAATAATATGAATGTGTCGTTCTGTCTGTCTAGTACTTGTTCACACCTAAACCGCAGAACTGATGGTAAAGGGATAGTTCGAGTCCCGGAAAAAGTCATAAGATAATTTTTATCCCATAAATAAATCACCATTTAAGGGGGGGTAAGTTTGCTATGGGAAATTTCAATAATACGCGGGCAAAGCCGCGGGAAATCGCTGGTACTTATTTTTTTTTTATTAATAGGCAGACATTTGACCGCTATCACCTGATGGTAGGCGCCGATGCGGCCAAGGATGGGTCATGTCTGACTAGTATCGTTACTATTCACCTCTTTTCTTAAAGGAATCCAGATCATATTGTGTAGGAAACATAACGATTTCCACTCTATAGGCGTACGCAGGAGGAGGATATTAATACAATAAATAGTTTATCGACCGTAACGATTTTCCATATTATTGAACTGTGTTAATGGGGATCCACACGCAAAGCTTGATGCAGATGGCGCAGCATAGATACGGCTGTCAAACATTTTGCTATTGCTTATGACGGGCTTTTTCGTATCTAATTTACAGTTTTTCGTGGCTATCTAATGTTATTTCATCATAATGAATTCGTCACTGAAGTTATCTGAACTAAAAGACGAACTTCGGAAACTAGGATCAAAAGTATCTGGTAAAAAAGCCGATCTTATTGCGAGGTAATCATTTGGGTGTTATTCTAGTTTTATTACTGTAAATGTTACATTTTATTGGTTGTTAAATTTTTTTTTGTTGTATTTGTGTTATAAATTAACTACATAACAAGGTTTTTAATAAATACAACTAAAATAATAAAACACGTACATGTTTGTTTTTTAAGTTAGAATTCTACGATCGGAACCGCGATGATACCGGGAATTTTGGTGTCGTAGCTTCACAATCTAGTTATACGATGAATGTTCCCGATCCAGAAGCTTATATCATGATGTAAATAGTTCCAGTAAACTACCTAAAAATAATAAATTTTCTTTTTATAGCCGTTTCCCACTTCTTTTTTCAAACTGGGTCTTATGGAAATAAATGAACACCATTATTGTAACAACCTGGCACAGCACATAACGGCATTATGCTTTCGTAGATTGAAAACACAAAAAAAATACTTAGAAAACACAACTTCTGTACTGGAATGACAGATAGCTTTGGTCGCATCATCAATGCGCCACCTACAGGAAGAATTTGGCAGTGTGGATCCCCATTATCAAAATTGTTATTCTTATCTAAATAAAACCTTTATTATGCCACCACAAAATCCACAAATGTTCTAGTCAATGTGTCAAAATTAAAGCAATAAAGTGCTTCAAGGAGAGCTCGTGTTCTACATTTTTTACACGTCCTTCGCTCCCAGTCTCGTAATGGCCCGAATCGCTCTCCTCTATCCGTTCCTTTGTTTGATTTCACCAAACCGAAACCTCGATTAATAAAACCGGCGAGTTTGGAGTTCAACGTGTCAGAAACATTAACTGGAACGACTAGTAGCCATTGCGCAATTAGATTGTAGGCCCAGCGACATTCACGAGCGCATTGTTCACCGGGATCTACGCTTATAAATATAAACGATACCAACACAAAAGAACCTTTGTGGAAGTTCCTTTAATAACCCCGAGGTTTCTTTGATTTACTTAGCGTTATTCAAAGAATAACGACACCGAGAGAAATGTGTTACGCATGGTTTACCCAGCAGACATGGCACAAGGTTGCCTCCGCGTTTGATCATCGCTCCGCGGACATACCTCTCGTAAAAGGTTCAAAGATTCACAACTCGTTCGGGTGGAAATTCGATTTAATTCAGTACAGATTTCCTTTTACCCTTCAGGTTACGCGTGCGGCATGTAGTTTTAGGAATTAAGCCAATATAAACCGTGTATCGTCGCTGAAAGGGTCGGGGGCTGGTGCTAGTTTCGACAACCCTGAATATCGATTTACAGGTTGTAACTTTTCCAGAGGTAATCTCGTCTTTGAATCGGATAGAGGCGTTTGTGGTAGTAAATAAGCTTGTACGACAATCCGAACTTTTATGCCTCTTGAGATTATGCGCAGAACATATAATTTGGGTGGGGCATTACCATAACAAAAGCGGGAAGTTATTTGATACTTGGGCTGCGCGGAGTGCGGAACCTCCCGTTTTTCAGGTGCGCCCGATGTGGATATCCGATATTTTTTCCGCTGCGGGCCTCGGATATTTGCATAATAGCTAATTTGGGCCAATTTGTATACTCGTCTGTCCCGCGGCCGTGCATGTGGAATGAAATTGTCTCGGTATCCGTTGCGCACGATGTTCAATTATGAAATGGTTATGGCTTGTAATTGGATAGTGATTGCTTACTGAACGTTGTCATTTTTTCATATTGCTTATCAACAGTTAATTGTAATTAGTATTTAGGAATATAGAACTTATCAATAAAAAATATTTTATACAATATAAGTCAGCCTATTAGATCCCACTGCTGGAAAAAGGCGTCACCTCAACCATGAGGAGGAATAAAATAGAATAACTATTACAGAAAAACAAATTACTATAAATGGCAATAGAAACAATTACTATAAATAGAAAAACAAAAAATATTAAAAGCGTCCTTGTGGTAAGGTTCCCAGGATGCTGGCAGCATTACCGCGCTGGATGGCGATGCTTATACGCTGAGCAAGGTAGCTGTCAGCTTGCGCCATCACTGATGTCAACCATCCTCTTCGAAATCTCTTTGAAAAATAGTACATTATTTGCATGCTTTGTAAATGGGATGAACTGCTATTCCATTTCATGAGACCTTTAGTGCCCCTTCTTAAAATATTCTATTTTATGGTATATGGAAATTTAAATATTCCAAAGGATTAAATAATCACTCCAATAAATAAGTAACGTAAACATTTGTGGTTATATCATCCGTACATACATTAATTGGTTCATAATAAAATGTCAAGCTAATTAAATTACAATACGTGTTGGTAATTAACAATTTAACACCGACACCGAACAGTATAAGCTGTTTAATCATACACAGTTAATTTGCGTGTTTGCTCCGAGCGGCAATCAAACGTCCCCATAAAGGGTGATCGAGTTGATATCGATGCGGTATAATGGCGCGGCGAAATTCAGTGATATCGATATCGAAATGTGTAAAAGGTTAGACGAAAACCGGTAACATCGATTTGCGATAAGTTTTATAAACTGTGGAAAGGTGGGAAAACTACATGAGCTCGTTTGGAATTCTCTATCGTTTCGTATGGGTTTCACAATGTGGAACAAGTACTCTTGTAAAAACTTCGCTCTTTCACCTCTTGCACCGCCTAGCCTGTACCATCTCTGTTTTAGATCTATGGTTCTTAGTAGATTATGCTTTTGGTATTAAGTTCTCCATTTGTACAGAAAAGGATAAATAAATTAATGTGGTCATTGGAACTAATGAGAATATATAGCAAATCAATATCGTTTCCAATAAATTCAGATGTAATATTGTTCTTATTCGATCGTATGTTATTTGTATAGTCTATCAACATACATACGACTAGGTTGTCATTGGAAATGAGCAGATCCCGAAATCGGTATCAGAAAATGTTATGAAGTCGATTCAGAGGCCCTACTCCGGTTGACGATGTTCGTATTTTCGACTGTAGCCGTCCCTGTCACTCACGCAAACGAGCGAGATGGCTAGACTCGAAAATACGGAGACAAAGAGGGTGGAATTTTATCGTTGATTGGCGACGTGGCACAACCGCACGGGCGGCGATCGTGTTAAAGTATCCAATAAAAAGTCAGCCCATATAGATCCCACTGCTGGAAAAAGGCCTCACCTCAACTATGAGGAGGTACGAGCCATACTCCACCACGCGGGCTCAGTGCGGATTGGTGGAGGGGTGGTGTCTGTAAGGCAAGTGACAAACCTTACTGTCAGATGTTATCAAGCCGCCCTAGGGCCTCTGACTATGCTTAACGACTTAAACCAACAGATATTAGCCGGGACCAACTGCTTAACGTGCCTTCCGAAGCACGAAGATGCTTGTCATGGACGTCACTGAAATGGTCACCCATCCAATCACGACCGCGCCGTGGGTTGCTTAACTTTTGGTATCACTACCAAAGCGCTGCCGCTACTGCGCCACAAGCACCAAGTATCCAATAAACCGTGTGTCAAATCGGATTGACGCGTTTTGGCACTTGTTTGCATGCGAAAATGCTAAGTGGGGGCGCGGAAGGATCCGATGGGAGTGTTGATTGTGCTTTGTTTCAGTTTGCTAGTTAAGATAATTAAGTAATGACATTTCGTCGTGCTTGATAGTTTAAAATTGAAAATCTGTCCTATCGTAAAATGATAAAGAAATACTTTTTGACTATGTTGACGTTTTATTTTTAACGATATTGGGATTGGCAGTATGTAATTAATATCTAAAGTTGTATGTTATGTAGCTGTAAGTTCATTATGTAATCTTTAAATTTTTATTTATTCATAACTTAACTGTCAGCAATATCCCCACCTCTTTGGACTCCGCCAGCACCTTTAATTCCCTTTTTAGTTATGTCCCTGAAATACCAAGCTGCTGAAATGTTATCTTATACCTTACGATACCTTTGATGATAGTTAGTAGAACACAATAGCAGCTTATTCGTCTGTAGAAATATTTTAACCAAAACGTCAGCTCTGTCATTGCTGCTCCCGTACACGAGTGGGTTTCCGCGTTCCTGTACAATAAAAGTTCAATTTATGCAAATGTACAGCTAGAGTATAGCCTTAACCGTTGCGTCCACCAGCAGTCGTCATTCGGCACGTTAATAGCCTGAGAACCCAATCACTATTGTTGCCCGGCGCGGTGATAAATGATTCGGCGCACTCGCCCGTCGGCCGCCGGCGCTCTGTCAACGTGACGACACTATGCCTACCCGCTCGTAGGGTTGGCAAAATCTTAAAACTCGCATAAACGGATGTAAACGTGTTCACACGGTCGCGTGTCAAGCTACTCTTGCGACTGCTTCTAGTCCTTACGTAATAAAAGCTGTTTTTGTAATTCAAATGGGTAATCTGACGTGCTGCCGCCTGTACCGTGTCATAATTAGGTCTAGTATGACCGAATGCGTTCTGAGGCTCCGTTGCACCAACAAACTTCAGTTTGAACACCAAGTAACAACCAGACATAGTTTTGTAATAGGTTTAACTATTTTTCTGTTTTAAATTATTAGCAGAGGTCGGAATTAGGTAGAGTTATTTATGGACTTGCATCGAAATGTTGATATTAATGTGGACCTTCCCGGGATTTCTAATGGACAATCCCGTGTGGCCAACAATATTACAAACAAACAGAATTCACCACACAAAAGGAAATAGGAAACAAGTAGAGTTTAGAGTCGGAATTAGGTAGAGTTATTCATGTACTTACACTGATTTCATACAGCGAAAGAATAAAGTGGATATGCCTTAAATACCGGGATAATTTTTAAAGAGCAGAAAAAATCCCGTGATTTTTTAAATAAAACGTTATTTACTTTTACACAATTTAAACTACTGCACGCGGACGTTGCCAAACTTAACATCTATGACATCGGATGTCCGAAGTTGCAAAATTCCAATACGTGCGATGTTGCCACAGTTGTAGTTCGCACAATATATCTTGTGAGAATAAAATAATAGAATAGCGGGAATGCGGAGCACTCCCCGCTTAACGGAATGTACTAGATTTTGTATCTTTCTACCGCATTCAAACTATCTATTTGCAATAAATCAGTTTACTCATTCACACAGCTCATTCGCTTAGTTTCGTTCGTCGAATGCGCTCACTTTTTTCCTATTGTGTTTTGTGTGGTGAATTCTGTTTTTTTGTAATATTGTTGGCCACACGGGATTGTCCATTACAAATCCCGGGAAGGTCCACATTAATATCAACATTTCGATGCAAGTACATAAATAATTCTACCTAATTCCGACCTCTGCTTATAAAACAAGTATTTAAGCAATGCAATCAGTCAATACTAAAACAAAACGTTTTTTATTTAAATATGGCTGGCTATGGCACTGGCAGCCCTAGGACGCTCGTAGCCGTAGCGTATCCCGTCCCCGCCCCGCCCTGTTTCAACGTGACGCTACGCGGCGCGTAGTGACGTGATGAAACGTCACGCGGCTCGACTATACGCTGACGGGATGAAGCCTGTGTTTGGCAACGTTAATAATTTGTCGCTTTGGATTTTATTGGCGACTACTTTCTGGCTATTATCAGATTGTAACGTTCATTTTGAAAACATTAGAAGTAGTTGCTATGAGTTAGGCGCTTCACTATATTGATATATAAATAAAATTGCGTAGTAAAACCTTGCGTTGAAATCGTACAAAGGTTCAATAAGACTACTACTAAGTCTACATAAGCGACCGGAGACGAAGACATTCCTCCATAAAAAACCAAAATCCTTATGGATAACGATTACCAGTTCATATAATTCCGATCCGTCCAATACGGTCGTAAAACGAAATCTTGTATGTAGCAGCACTAATGTATACCATCAGAAGGGAGTAATAGTGAAATGTCGCCATAAAAACGGCTCTCGGCGGTTTTACGAGGAATCGACAATTCAAACTTTAAACTGCCAGTTAAAACCGGTTAATTAAGTTACCTATTGGGATCGCATAAATCGTGCATTGACTTAGGGATTAAAGTGAAACTTTTATTAAGTTAGGAGCTCTGTGAGCAACCGTTTACTTTACTTCACAAGTCTATAAATATAAACCTGAATGTTTAATATAAGATAATAAAATTAATAATTTAAGCCCTCCGAATTACTCCGACGTCTTTTCTGCCAGCCTTAAGTAAGTTCATCTAAAAATATTATTCTGTAATCACTCTTGTTATAAAAACAATTACTTAGGCAGTTTAGTAAGCTTGTTTTATTTGCGAGTTTTATAGCAAATCACTGACTTAATGAATATGATTTTCTGATTTCATGTAAACTTTCTTAGGTCGGTGTTACTCGAATATACAAATATTTTGTAAGGTGTGTTATTAAAGATAATTTGTGCGTAAACTACCTCTATATTCAGATAGTGCAAACTTAATACATAGTTATTTATTACTAAAACATTAAAGTCGAAACACTATGCCATTGCCATTAATAAATAAAAAAAATATTGAAACAGGAAACCCATAATCAATTTGAGGATAACGAGTATGGTTTTATTCGACACTCGTTTATAATGGAATTGAACGACGTATTATCACGCGACACACGGCACCGCGGCGAGCTGAAGGCAATCGATGTATTGCTTATAATGCGATCGCTCCGTAATGAAGAGTGACCTAGTTTCGGCAGCAACCGGTCGTCGTACCGTGAAAAAGAGTAAACATCCGGCTGATAAATGACTCGAAAATCGCAAGCGACGGCTCGACAGCAGCGGGAGATCACCAGCTTGCCGTGTGATGACGTAAAGCTCCAGTGTCTTTGTATTGATGTGACACTTTGTAAAGTCCATAAAGATGACGTACACATTGTATTTTTTACATTCGAGAATTGTCAAAGGCTGGGTTGCTGCACTATCTTACTTTAACTATAACATACGTCAAATATCTGTCAAACTTCATACGAAAAACATTGGTTATTGTTATTGGTTACGGTTAAATTATGCTAAGTATTTCTTTACCATTCGTTATAAAATGTTTTATTTAAGATCACGGTCAAGTACGAGTAGAACTAGTACATGAAGGGTTTCATGTAATCGTTCAAGAAATAGGTAATACTTTTTACGCTATCCAATACATCGTCAGTCGATTTGAGATTCCCCATTTTATTTTTTCATTTCTTGTTTTGGGAGTAATTTAGTAGTAAAAAGTAGTAGGTTTAAACCAGGATTTAATATTAACAAACAAGTTTAAATAAAAAACCGAAAATTCGCTCACAGGTATGATTTGAACCTACGACCTTTGGCTAACCGGGCCAACGCTCTTACACTCAACTTATATAAATAAGGAAAACACTGTGAATGTTAAAAAATATTAAAAACTATTAACAAACAAATTAGAAATGAATGACTCATCGGTGACATGACCTTAAAGAGAAATGCTTTTCTAATTGATTGGCTGATACGTAATAATACGACGTCCGGGTCTAAATCTGGTGTTATTATTTTTTGTAATAAGAGGGTATGGGTGTGTTTCTTCAGTCGTGTCCTGTGTTTAATTTTATTTTTCTCTGTGGTACGTACACGTCGAGGGACGCTCCTTCGCGTGACGTTCCTGTCGCGTCATACCGGGTGTCGCTCACTCGCGACGCGACACGCTACTAATGAAATGACACGACAAAACCGTCTGTTTTATGTTTACCCGACGATTTGCATTTACAGACGTTTACCTTTTCTTATCTGATATGTTTAAATTATTGTTTTCGTTGTAAATTCCATCGTATCTCTGCAAATTATCTCTTAAGGCTTGTGTGTGTGCGTGTGTTAGATCCACTTAATGCTCCATCGATAATGGTGATCTAACAAACTTATAAGTGAGGATTATGGTCCATCATTCTTACTTATTAAATCTTATAAGATTAAAGTGACAGAACAAAGTAACTAGCCGCATTTTGTAAGCTTGTAAGTTTCGGATTTTATTAAAATATACTATCAATACCAATTAATGCAGATTTAACAGTAGTTCAAACGCCTCTGTATAAAATAACGCTTGTTTTAAGTTGTTTTTACAAGTCTACACTCTACACGGTACGTACGACCGTTAAAGATAACACAGTTACTAGTTGATATACGATTGCAAACATTCACTGATAATAATTATCTATTTAGCTGATTAGAATGCAAAAATTCGAAACATCTGATAACTGGATTGTATGTTTTAAACATGAATATAAATATTTGGAATTAAATATCTGGTTTTGATTGTTGTACCAGGCGGTTGCGGGTTCGAATCCCGCAAGGGGCAAATGTTTGTGTGATGAGCACGAGCATTTGTACCTAAGTCATGGATGTTTATAAATGTATATAAGTTTGTCTATCCGTTATCCTAGTCACCATAGCACAAGCTTACGCTTAATTTGGGGCTAGGTAATTGGTGTGTTTGTTGAAACCATTTATTATTATTATTGTTGTATCATAAGGAAACAAATGAATATTTACATCTCAATTATCGTGGCGTATTGATTGACCACTAAAAAGTGGCTATTAACACGATTTTCCCTCGAACAATTAAGAGTCCCGATAACAAAGTTTAAACATTGCGATGTAGCGCAATAGTAGAGATGGGCGCATTCGAATCTTACCGTTAATCTACCTGGTAAATACCAGGGAATATTCCCAAAATGGGTTTTTGCCCAGATATTTTCCCAAATGGCGAGTAGATTCTTACATACTTAAGAGTGTTGAAAAAGGACAACATGTAAATTTATGAACTAGATGGTGCTCTTATCGTCTCTAATCGAATATTTGAGTTTCAATAGATTAGAAATCGATAATACAAAACCACGACAGGCACAGCGTTACATCATAGCATTATAAAATCAATTGTCTACGTTATAATAACAACTCACAAAAGTACGGCAACTTAAATGATTATTTTTGAATCTGGGTAGATTCAAGGAAAATTCCCAAATTGGATTTTTTTCCGGATCAATCTAGCATTTTTCCCATTTTGGGTATTTACCCTGGTTATCCCAACTACGCGTACCGAGTAAAGTGAGCTATGGTAGTCGTACTCGTAGTTAGGTTGGCCCGTGGCCTTATCGGGCTAACTGATGGTCTGTTTGTTTTCCACTCCGTCACGCGACTCGCCTTATTTGTAGTCCGCGAAAACACTGGCGGATACGACCTTTTGCCGGTGAGAGCTATGTGAATTAATTTCGAACGTGGCTTAAGAAAATTGACTAGCTTTGTCTGCAATTTTGATGATTGTGTAAAAGGGGATTCAGAATGTTCAGCTGATTAATGGAACATCAGTTGTTAACTAGTTCATCAAAAGACAGATATAATAAGGAGTAGTTATTTCGACTCTTAAATTCTCGTAGGTTATTCTAGTAAGCCTATTATAGGCACTTACAAATTGGTTTTTAAGGGACGGGATACAATTATCTATATTGAGTTACTCGTTTACAGTGGCCAGCACAGCAGAATATAAAATTTCGTTGCAAAATCAAATATCAACCCTATTACAACTGCATAAGGTTACATTGCCGTGCTGTCGCCCGTATAACTACGATTACAAAATTACTTATCAAGCACCATAAATACATTACAATACTACATTGTTGTAAGAAATGGTTCTCAATCTTTTAAGTCGAACATTGTTCCAATTCCGACTTTAAAAACGCAAACTAATAAGAGATCGCACGATACAAAACGTATCATTATTATTGGTTTTTATGACAGCATTCAGTGATTGTCTGTAATAACAGCACACACTGAAGTTCTCCTGCCGGTTGTTATTGTAATAGCAGTAGCATTTGTTTCATGTTGCAAACTGCTCATTTTATTGTGAACCAACTGAAAATTGTTTTCTTTTATCTTTTAACTGCATTTAAATTGAATGGTTCAATTGACGGATGTTACTATTTTTCAAATACTTTGCTACTGATACTATAAAAAATAACAATCACTTTGCTTTGTCTTTATTCTAACATTTCGTATGTATGTATGTCTATCTGTTATCGTAGTCACCATAGCACAAGCTCACGCTTAGTTTGGGGCTAGGTTATCCGGTGAAACAAAATATTTATTTATTATTATTAAATACGCTGTTGGCTTCAAGGTTTGATGGTGACCACGACTTTGCAACACAATTCTCATTACATATTGTACTGAATACTAAGAGCCAAGTGTTCGTTCTACGTTCCGCACCTGATCATTCAAAGCAATATTGCTTTGAAATTGTTTAAGAAAATGACAGGCAAATTATGATGAGGAGTATATTATAGAACGTTCAGCGACCACTGCGTACTGGTCACAGCGCATTCTTCGCTTTATAATGTCGCGGCACATTTAACTTGCGGCATTGACAAATCGTCACTCGCCACCAGCCCTTGGGTAGTCTATCCTGGACAGAGACGTACTAGGTAGGGTCTTAAACTAAATAAAACTTATTTATTTTGTTTATTTAAATATCACACCCGAGCTCACCAATTTTTAAACAGCCGGTAAACATCGATTAACTTTTAATTTAACATTTTGTGTCCTAAATTGAATAAATATTTTTTTACTTTAACTTTGACAGAATTTCCATACAAATAGTTAGTTCCAAATACCTTTTACCTTGCCGATTTAGCACAAATCGGCTGATCAATAAATAAACATGTGTTAGTGAACTGAAACTGGCTTAGAGATACTTTTTTCTTTTGAGATGTTTGAATTTCATATGGTATTATGTTATTGCTGCGGATGCCGTTAAGATACATTATCTCATTTAAATAGTTCCCTATTCCGACCCTGTATAGTTGCAAATTGACTCGTCACTCGATTGCGACTGTAATGGCCGCTAGATGTTTTCAAAATGCAATAACTGCGGTCGGCTCTTTGTGATGGATGACCGGTCCGGTAATTACCTCCATGGGAACCGACTACACCGGTTTCAGATGCAGGCGATCAACTTCTGATCGTGCCAGATACGTCTTGTTTTAATGGCAGTTGATAGCTGTTATGATTTTTTTGCTTTAATTTATCACGAGGATATTTATCAAAGCAAGGTCATTTAAGTAATTAGGAAACTGGAAACTATGACTTACGTTTATCACAACTATGCCCTTCCTTGGTTGATCGTAATCAAAGAAAAATCTATTCAAAAGTACTTACCTACTGCGGGAGGATATAGATTGACAGTCACTGACAACTGACAACTTGACACTGGCAGGAGTGACAGGTAACTTACGCAGTATCTTTCATTTTATGATTTAATTTATTGTCTTTATGTATCAGTAAAACTAACACCAGTCGATTAAAAATTTAATTGACTAGTAGCTCTTTAACTCGGTAAAGCAGTGTGTCCATCGCCTAACGTTTAAGCTCGTTCGGCGAGCTCGGTAATAAAGGTCGGAATAAAAAGTGAGGTGGTTATGAAGCGTTTCAGTGGCGGCTTGTTTTATTTACCCGTATCGCGCGCCGCGGACCCGCGAGGGCTTACGCCGCGGTCGCCGCATGAGAGGTAGCGGGGGCGGGTAGAGTTAGCACTAGCCCAAAATTTGTCCCAACGCAGTGGTAGGTAAAAAACATATGTTGGGACGTGTATAAGCTGGAGCCGGGCCTATATGTATAAAAAATGACTTTTATGACTTTTTTGTTTTAACTTTCATGGCTCACAACAACAAGTAACAGTCTGTGGAAACAAAAGATTAAACAGTATGGAAAGCTAAACTGAAACTAAGAGTTTAGCCATGTAGGCACAATATACTCTAGATTAAATGAAATGTTAAAGGGTTAGAATTAAAAACACATAATTAGGATTTACCAAATACTTATAGTAAGATAGGAAACGCTTGACCATATTGACACTGATTTACAGCGATAAAATAGGCTACATAGAATTTAAATAATTTATTATAACGATAAAGGATGTAAACAGACCTAGCGGTGTAAGAAATAAATGTTAATGTAACCCTTTAATAAACGGTAAATATAACTTGTGTAAAAACTTTTAAAATATTTTACTGTGGGCATATCGACATCTCTATTTTTTCCTAGTAAAATATCAGCATCATCAGCCTATTGCAGTCCACTGCTGGACATATGCCTCTCCAAGACGGCGCCAACTTTCTCGGTCCTCCGTTTCTCGCATCCAGCCACCACCGGCCACCTTCCTCAGGTCATCGGTCCACCTAGCAGGGTGACGTCCAACACTATGTTTCCCGAGACGTGGTCTCCATTCGAGAACCTTCCTACTCCAACGCCCGTCGGTTCTGCGACATACATAACCAGCCCATAGTTAACAAGAAAGATAATTTTCGAAAAAACAAAATACCCGACTGCAAAAAAAATATATATTTTTGAAATTGACTTTTTACTGGCTATGGTCAACATAGCAATATGGGTACATATTGCTATGGTAAGGAAAAAATCAATCCCCCCTCCCCCCTTTATTTCTATTTGCGGGCGCCATTTTAAAAAAATATATAGCCTATGTCACTCTCACAATTTTAACAAATTCAACGACACCTCATATGTCAAAAACTGTCCAGCCGTTTGGGCTGTAGGGCGTGCCAAACAATTATACATCCAAACATACATACTCTCAAAAAACATAACCCTCCTTCCGCAGTCGGGTAAATATGTTACAAATAAATAACACTTCAATAATGATAAGTTCTTCAGAAGTTGTCACTACCGCCTTCAATCAAGCCACTGTTCCTTCAGTCAAGCCACTGTCCACGGTTTCCATTATATCATTCGCTTCAGACTTGGCGAGCACAATAAAACACTTTCCAAGTAATTTTCGACCTCTGTGCTGTATTTTAGAGAGACTTTTGACGTTACACTCGTTAAATATTATACATACGTTGTGGGTTTTCCTCCTGAATGTATTTTGGCGGTTCCTTACTTTCTGCTGCTGTTATCAGTTGTCCCGTTCAGGCAATGCTTTTTTTTATTCAAAACACAACGGAACATGGCGAGAAGAGACGTATAAAATATAGCAAGAAATAGTATAAGTTACTAGTTTGACAAGTTCACGCGCGACCCTACTGCGCTCCCGCAAGATGGAAGCGCCAATAGCACGAGACTGTGTTAGGAAATCCCCTTCCCTGTAACAACACATTTAAGTAACTCTAAGGCAAGAATGAATAGGTTTTTACGAGGCAGATATGAACCACCCTAGACCGTGTCTACACCTCGCACCAATCTTGTGTTATCAGTAGGCATGGAGAAGATGAAAAATCATATGAAATGAATTTCATTGTTCACACCTGCTATTTTTTTTCATATAGACTGCTACAAATCGCACTCTGCGAAATCATAGATCATGCTCATTTCATTTCATTCATTGATGACTGCATGTAGCAGAGCGAGTCGCGAGCGAGCGAGTAGGAATGATTTTCCCTAGATGCGTGTTAGAAAAAGACAAACACACTAGTTATGCGATCATAGGTGATGATCGATACTGGGTGGTCATTTTAAAAACTTTAAACTTATAAACATAAGTTTAGATTCGTTTGCCATGATTTTTCATGACAACCTAAATATGACATTTCATATTAATAGCAAATTAGCAACCGTTCACAATAATTCATATTTCATTATAAGTAGCAAATAGCAAAAAGTGTTACATTATGACACTGCGAAAAAAAATCATTGTCAATGAAATTTCACATGTGATTTCATATGAAAAAAAATCATCATTTCATTAAATGAAAATGAATTAAAAGTAGCAATCATTTCCATGCCTAGTTATCAGTGTGACTACGGTCAAATACTTACAATTATAAAATATAACACCCGTCCTCACTGACATCTAGCATGCCTCGACATCCGCACTCCTCGCGACCGCAGGAAGGCCGCGCACGAACTTTTCAACTGTAATTACATAGAACCCACTTTTCACCAAATATGAGACGCCTTATGTAATGTGTTTGTCTTTATTATGTCACCTATCTGTCACTAATTCCATTAGCTGTCTTAAGTCCGACCTGAGTTCACCATTAGGCTTTTTGACACCACCATTCGTTGACGTACTTTTAATGAACTGTCAAAGATCTATGGAAGAATGTATAGATTTTGTATGCGAATAGTAAACTGTGAAGTTAAGTAACCAATTGTTAAATAGCCAATACCTAAACATAAACTGACCGTTTTTTTCACACAGTTCCCATACAAAATAATCATATATTGGTGAACTCGAACTGTCGAACCCATGCGTTATTGGCGTGTTATCCCCGATTTTAAATCTTCAAATCAAATGTTTCTCAATATCTTACTGTACTACGTTTTCAAGAATAATGTTTGATTGATTTTCAATTATAATTTTTTTCGCTACACCGCCGTATCAGGTCTGGGGCGTGTCGGTCGCACCTTTGACATTCATTCGTGTTGTAAGCAACACAGATAACGTGTTGAGTTAGTGTTGTAAAAGAACTGAGTCTTTTAGTCCTAATATTGAGACTAGAGTCCTTTTTTAAGACTCGAAGTCAAAAAAGAATAAGTAAAAGCTCAAGTCTCTCTGAGTTTTTAATGTTGTTTAAAAAACTCCAGTCTTGCCAATAAGAACTCGAGACAGAGCTAGTATTTTAAAAGAGCTTGCTCTTTAAAAAAAGAACTCAAGACTAAGTCCTTTAACTAAAAACTTAGCTTTTCTAAAAAGAACTTGCGACTGAGTCCTTTTGAAAAAGAACTCGCGACTGAGTCTTAAATTAATGTATAAGATCAGTGGTTGAAAAAGCTTAGTGCTTTCAAGTCTGCCCACCCCTTCGGGGATAAAAGGCGTGATTGTATGTTTGTATGGTATCAATGAAATGAACTTCCACTTCCAATTGTTTATTCGAACTGTAAGTGCTGTGATTATTCAGACTGCATTCCTTTGCTTAAACAATGCAAAAACTTCATATTATGCTAGTTTTTTTGATTGCGCTCCTCAGTCCTCTACTTTAAAGTTTACGACTCAAAGAACTCATAGGCTTCATGACCCAAGTCCTTTTTATTGGACTACAATCCTGCTGTATAACTGACTCATAGGACTTGAAAGAACTCAAAGGACTCAAAGAGCTCAAAGGACTGAAAGAACTAAAAAGACTCAAAAAAACTCAAGACTCAGGACTCGGAAGACTAATTAGTCTTGAGTTCTGCAAAAAGAACTCATAGCTGCAAAATGAGGACTAAAAGACTCAGTTCTTTTACAACACTATGGTAGATGGTAGTTGTTATATTCAACGACGTGAATGCTAAGTTCTAGAAACAATTCCTTTATTTACATCTAATCCTTCTGGTATAATTTTTCCAGACACAATAAGGCGATCAATTGTTTTCGCCGGTGATCTTATCCATACTAATATTATAAATGCGAAAGTGTGTCTGCCTGTCTGTCTGTTAGCTCTTGACGCTTAAACCACTGAATTGATTGAGATGAAATTTGGTATAGAGACAGTTCAAGACCCTGGAAAGGACATAGGCTACATCTTGTCGTGATATAAAAACATTAAGGGTGTGAAATGAGGGATGAAAGGTTATATGGAAAATCCAACTCTTGCGGGCGAAGTCGCGGGGATCCACTAGTTATATATACATTGTTTTAATGATCCTCGCAAGACAAGGCAATAGGCGCAAACATTTTCTGTATGTAAAAAAATGTACAAGTAAAGAAGAATATTCATAAGGAAAACTGACGCTGTTTTCAGTTGTGAATACAATATTAATTTTATTTGTAATTCCATAGTAAAGTAAACATTGCAACAACTCTCATTTTAAAAGGTGGTATAAAAATAGCACCAACAATAAAACAAACTCATATGGATGACTTATTATGAAGTTAAAATACTGTGAATCAGTACAATTAACAGAGGGATCACATCGGACTTATGTGCTTGTTTTCAGAATTATTTGAAAGGGTGACAATAAATAAATCTGTTTCGATTTTATCCTAATCGAAAGGTAGGTCTAATTTGAGTGTAGATAACGGGACAAACCAGTTGTCTACAAGTTTACATCCAAATTCACATTATCATCACTATATCTCCAAATTAATCCTCTCCATAAAATATGATTGATTATTTTTACAAAGTTTTCTGCAGCATTATGCAGATGCATAGTGCATAATATTAGGTGGTGTTGAATAACAGTCAAATTGAAAAGAGGTAGTTATGTCATTAGCGCGCCGAAATTGATTGCCACAAATTGAGCAATTTGCATTTTTGCATTTAAACGTACACATAGTATGACTGAACATTTGACTCGTACTTATACGAACGTATGCTCGGCGCATCAAATTCAGATTGCCGCGGAGTGGGATATGACTTTTTTTTTCAATGCACTATCATTGGTGAAATAACTGTTAGTATAATTCTACTGTTATCCCCATCAATTGTAATATCAGAATGACAAACATAACGTTCGTCGAGTTGGCAAGACCACTCGGAAGTGGAAGGTTACGCGTCTCGCGTGCACTTCCTGCATGCAAGTGCACAGTACACTGCTAATAGCGTTGCGCAGATAACGACCGGATAGTAGAAACGTCACGTATTTTGAGATCAGCACGTCTATCTTACTTGACTGCTTTTAAATTGCAATAGTCATAGCTTTCAGGAGAGCAATAATAGGTTTCAAACTAACTTGTGGAATCGAATGGTAGCTTGAAAAATTAGAAAATGTCAATCAATAATTCAATACTTCTGAATTGAATTGTAATGCGACAGCTTTCAAACTAAGCTACTGATCTTAATATCCGATCTCAAAATAAGTTACTGTGACGCCTGCGGAAACACGACACGTCACAATAACGTATTTTGAGATCGGATTATTATCTCGAAGGGTAAGTGGTTGAGATTTTTTTGAGCTGCCTGGCCAGTATTGGTCAATTTTCTCTCTCACCCTCTCTTTTGGGCATTAGCATTATTAGTACTATCTGATATAAGTTGATGAGATGTTCTTTTCTGTGCGCTACATGGCCAGTGCTTGTCAATTCTCTCTTTCTCTTTTCCTCTATCTCTGTCTGATTTTTGAGATTTTTCTTTTCCACTTTGTCCTATCGATCGTCTACGGAGACAGAAACACAAGTCTTTTTTGACCACATGTGTCCATCTTGTTTAGGTCGAGGCCTGGGTCTGGAAAATTCTTCTGTTCTCTTTCTATCCGGAATAATGTTTTTTGTTTTATATTACTATATTACTTTTGAATTAAGAGTTAGGTTCGTTTTTTGAGAAATAAGTTAGAATTTCTGATTAATTATTTAGTTGCTTTACTATAGTAAACTTATATCAAAAAGTTAACCGGTCTGATTTTAGGTTTCTGTAGATTTGAAATGTTCTTAGTAAACGGTAACTTATATAATTCGAAATTCCTCTAAAGCTAACTACGTAATATTAGCAGCTGATCGCATTACAGCCTGGTAGCTTGAAGTTAAGTGGCGCTATCTAGTGCGGAATACTTTAACTAGCGGTCTAGTTCTCCTTCAAGATGAATAAAATTCTCGCTATATACCTTAACATAAATATGGATAGCTAAAAAGCTTATGTTTTAAGTATTCATATAACCCAGCATAGTATTGCCTACTTGAGCACTGAATATTACCTCTGGCTCTACGAGCTACATACACTTCGTTTTACTTTTTAGTCACATTCGCGTCGTCAATAATTTTTATGCTTCTAATTCGCACTTCGAACGAGTCCCGCAACGCAACGACGACGTACAGCCATCCACAAAAAACGTGCAAACGAGACTTTATTTTCATAGGCATAAGGGTAATATTATCGAGTCGGTGTGACCTATATCGGGGCGTGAGCTCTAGCAATATCGGTTCGAGTCGCAAATATGAGCTATAGCCCCCTTGGGATAAGCGGGAATTGATTCCGAAGCCAAAAACGAACAACACGAGAAAATCGTTAAGCGCGCTAATATCTCGCTTGAGATGTCCCGTGCCTGACGCAAATTGGAATATTTATTTTGTTTGATATTACCCGCAATGCCATACTTACAGGTAAATTATTTACCTCTTATGAAAACCAACGCACACAATCCACATGAAAATTTGTGATAATATCGGGATGTCAGTCTAAATTTAAAACAGTGTGGCTTTAAATATTGAGTTATTGAGGGTTTTAAATAAAATTATAGTGTATTCGGTTGAATTAGTAACCACAAATCGTATTATTTCACTATTTTTAGTCTGTTTACCTACTTTTTCTGTGGTATGACATTGTCAATAGACTTACTTAAGTCAGAATTATTCTGCATCTCGACGAATGACGACGCGTGCACTTCGAAACTTCTAGCGAAGAATTTGATGGGTGAGCGCTCAATAACCTATTTTTATTAGTAACTTAACAAATCAAATGCGATCAATTGAACGTCAATGTAATGGCATTGTTTCGTATTAATTGGTTATTAGAAACACGCACGGAACTCCCAAAACATTCAGGGTACAATCTACGAGTTGTGGCCATAAAGCGACCAGCGGGCCCGCAAGATTTATCACCATTTGACACTGGGCGCGTGTAAAGTGCGTGCGCAGTAGTGATGTCCAAATGTCCAATGTCCATATAGAGGGTGTGGTCGTGGTGTTGACCTGATAAATGCGCAGGCTGTCTGTTCCGTGTCTGGTTTTACTCGACACTTTATTTTTGTTCCTGCTGACAGTTGCCCATTTTTGGAGTCAAAAGAAACGCAATCGTTTGGCCAAAGGCTCATGACATTATTTGATGATTTTTTTTGCAAATTTAGAAGGACTTGCTTTGCGACTCCATTGCAGAACTCCGGTGAGTGAGATACTAGATGATTACAGTAATCTTGATCACAATAAAGGTAATCCACCGAAAAGTAAATATGCGCGGCAGATAAGCATCACTTTTCTACACCGTCTGAAGTCTTAGATGTTCTCTCCACAAGTGTCGATAATCTTCAATGGTATCTGGCAGCCCTAGCACCCACTTTTATTCTTATTCCGCACACGGTGTTGCCATTCTCGTTGTGTACTGAAGACAAATGTTTCTCGGATGCGGGGGTACGCTGCGCTTATATCGCTAGCTTTGCTAGTGTAACTGTGTTCGCTGGAATGTGTTTGATTTCTTCATTTTGGTCTACTGTAATATACACGTAGTTGTTGCTTACAACGTGCTCCCTAGAAAATGTAGTCACCTGGTTATTTTGTGTGTTTTTTAGCTAAATATTACGCTGTTACGCACACGTCTAGACTTGTATGATTACCCATTGTACGTTTTATTAAATCTGTTAATAGTTTTAGTTCCGAGCTTATCAAATTCTCTGAAAGATAAATCAGTAAACTCGGTTTTAACACAATTAAGATAAGTATTATAATTTATAGGTACACATTTAAAGTGCTAATTAAGTCCACTTAGAAACAATTAGAATAGGTATCAATTAAACAACGTTAACAATACGTATCTATGTGGTGGCCTGACCTTCCTGCTTAAAAGTTAAAACCAGTATTAATTAACTATAATCACATACATTAAAATCTGTAATCTTTACTTGACCTTAAAAAATTGTCGCTGTGCCTTTAACGATATACTGTATAGTTAACGGTAGTAGAAATATTCGGATAGCCCATAAATATATCCGTATAAAAAAGCGGTGCCGGCGCCAGATAATGATATCTATTCATATCGTGTCATCTCAATTTTATTTCTAATACTAGACATAACTTCAAATTTCTGTGTCGTAATTCTTTTGTGCGTTTAATTTAAAAGCCTCTGACAGAGGGAGCTGTCTGCATACAAATCTATCCGGGTTTGAGCTTAAGGCGCGGTGCACACGCCCCCTACTATTTTATTGAGAGTTATGGCTTTCAATTACATTGGAAATGGTCGTAGATATTACATCATTTTGCTTAGAGTAAATAAAGTGTTCTGTGGCGTGGTTATACTAATTGATTAACAAGTTCGTAATTAACAAATACGTTAGGCAAACAGAAACTCAATATACATATCACTTTATTTGTTACTAAAGCCATCGTATTATGGTGCCCGGCGCCTATTTATTTGTATTTTATTACAACACTGAAACCGAAATCTATAAAATCCCAATCGTAAAAAACAAATTCACGGTTGTGTGTTTGTGCTAACTTTGCTTATTTGCAATAAATATATTATGCAGTTATAATAAATTGTTCTGTATTTTTTTATATTATCAGTATTGGTGTAGTAATAAACAAATGCTCCGAGTAAGGTTTGAAACAACTGAAAACTCATGACGTAACAGTTGAGAGTGTGTTTGCTTATTTGAGATAATTATACTTCGTGATTTGTACTACAGAATTAGTAACCTGAAAGAGAAGGTATTCACTAAGGTACTATCGCCTACGCCTCTTAGTTGAGGGTAATTCGAATTTTAACTGTGGGTAGATCTATCCCAATTTTTATGTTTTATTTGTGGGTAGACCGACCCGCCCTCGGAGCTGTCCTCATATCGGAGCTCATTCGCTTTTTAGTGCTCGACCACTCGATACCTAAAAAAATTTAACAAGCTAGTACTGAATATACAAAGTGAACATAGAAAACTGTAAAGGAAATTCGTGAAATCACGCCGGAGGGCTCGAGTTATTGAAACATCGTCGTCGTCGTCCAGGTACACCCCGCATCTTCTCCGCAAAACCAGCAAGGTACATATCTTTGCAAATAAATAAGTGTACTTACTTCATTACTCTAATTCGAAAAAAAATACATTTTATTATGAACGGGCACGTCATGGCGTCTAAAAATAGACCGGTGACCTTGACCCATTTCTTTCTTGAATCGACACGCTTCGCTGCGCTCGCGGCTCGCGCACAATTGGGATTGGGATTCCATCGCGCACAAATCTAATAGGAATTCTGCGTCGATCTTTGCAAGTGTGAGTATGTTACTTTATCGTTTGCGAACGTACGGTAATTATTACCTACCTTACGCATTCGATTTTTCCATCAAAGACCAGTCTGGTTGTATATCTCTAATAAGAGCTAAGTACATCTTTCTGGTCTACGCATGGAAGTCGTCAGCATCGTGCTACGACAAATAACTCATCCATCAAAAATCAGTCTGTATGTATATCTCGTTCGAGCTAAGTACATCTTTCTGGTTTACGCATGGAAGTCGAGTGCATAACATGCCTCGACAACCCGTGTATGTGTCAATACACGTAGAAGTCAGTTTGTATGTATATCTCTAAAAGAGCTAAGTACGTCTTACTGTGCACTAATAGATAATGCTTCAAAAAATTGTATTCTGTACGGCAGCGTCAATTCTATGTGAAATACGCACCGACAGTAGTTTGACTACGGGACTTCTTTGCTGAATTAGTACCCTCGTCATATTTTAGGCCAACCTGACGAACAAACGTTGACGCACCTGGAACAAAAATTTACAATGTTTTTGGGACTCCTCGGACGCAGACGAACTCGCTGCCACATCGATGAGATACGAACGCATTATAAGCAGACACTATTACAAAAAAAAACCTATTGAATTTTCTCTGTCACTTGGTTACTATCGAACTAGACTCAAAACAACGGAGAGAACTAATATCAAAGTATGTTGTATCAGCTAATTGCGTCTTAATTGCTGTCCCTGCTTTTAATCTAATTTTATTGAATCATTGCAAAAGGGAGACAAATACCTCAAACTTTTTGTTTATTGTTTTTTTAACTAACCAGCGTATAGCGCTGGTTAGTTAAAAAAAAAACAATAGTCCTACAATAATCTCATAGTCCTGCTTGGCCTCAGCTATGACCAAATAACTGGATCAAAAAATATTGACCAACAACTCGTGAAAAATTGATAGATACAACTCTTTCACTCTGTGACCGTCACAAATTCTAAAACAAAAAAAAAATGAAGGAACATTTGAAAAATACTTGTTTGGAGAAAACTTGTCGGAGACCCTGAAATCTGCGAAAGCGGTGAACGAGTCCAGCACAGAATTATGAGAAAAAGTACAACCTATGATAATCAAGAAGCCAACCGACGAAAAGCAAGCTTAAGAAAACAAACTGGAAGCCTTCGGCCCTAGCGCGCAGGACGCCGGGACCACAGTGGTGCTAGAAGCCTGCCTCTCATCAAAGTCAGCCTGCAAGCTCGTCGAAGTCGTCATGGCTTCCATATGTTTGGGTCTTTTCTGTTCACACAATGGTCCCTTATCACTTCAGATAAGCTAATTTTATTCTAGATTCAAATTCTAGATTAAAATTCAAATATCTCAATTTCTATTGCGAAAAACACAATTCCGACGCTTCCTGGCTATTCACTCAGCCAATGAAATATTAAACTTTTAAGGTTCCATAGCTAATCTTCTTTATATTGGCACTATATCTGAATGCTCACCTTGCGCAAACCAAATTCATAACAGGCACATTTTTAAGACCTAAACCTAACGCTGTAATTAGATTTATCCTTAATTCAAATTACTCAATTAATACTTACTAGAAACATCTCACTAGAAATTCGAGCATTTGCGCACTGCAATAAAGCTTGTTTCGAAAAACTATGTTATGTCGCCACCGACGCCATCTAAAAGACCCTTACCTTTTCATTAAAATTCATGAAGAGAAACTTCTTTAATCATCATGGCAAAGCAAACTATATTAATATAATATCTAAGTTGTCCTTCGGCCTAAATACAGCACCATACGTTATAACTTTACAAACATATCTACCTAAATAGAACAAAAACCATTCGGAAATCAACCATATGTTTATCAGTTTTGGAAAACCGTACACGACTGTCTTTTCGTACACGATCAGCCGATGGATTAAAGAGTAAAAATCCGGCGGGCGTAACGCTGCGGGATAGAGTACTAACTCAAGTGCTTTAGTTACATACAGTTTATTCAATAAAAGAAAATAAACACAAAGACATGCATGAAATAAAAATAAGTTAACTTAAAACCTACTTAATCAAAAATAAACCCGAGTCCTTGAGGCAAGGAGGCGAGGATGCTGGCTGCGTTACCGCGTTGGATAGCTATACTTATCCTTTGAGCGAGGAACGAGCCAGCTTTACTATTTGCCAAAACAGAATTTAATTTAGGAGCAGTTTTCCAAAAAAGTAATTTAGCGGATGGCCCCCACGGTCCAAAAGTTTCAACGCCAAACGGCGCAAACACATAATCACTTGCAAGTGATGCATACTTGCGTCGTTTCAGCTAACTCCGCTGCCGCTCCAGCTTTAAGCGCTGACTCCCTGAGATGAGATGGGGCCAAAGTATCGACGCAAGTTGCGTCCCACACTAAGGCCCGACCCCGCTCCCAGGGAATGAGCGTGAGGCCATCGGGTCTCTTGCCATCATCACGGACCAAACCACGTGGTTCCAACGTGGAAGGAACATTGATGCTGGCAAGAGCTCTCCTGATGGCGTCATTAAGAGTAGCGTGACGCGCTAGACGCCCAGCACTTTGCTGGCAACAAAGACAGTGGAGACCATATTTGTCGACCTCCTTGCCACAGGGACACGTAAAAACTTCACAAATAGGGGTACCAAGGCGCAGACCCACACACACCCGGAATGACTCACTATCAAAAAGGGTGCCCAGATTTTTAGATGGTAAAGCATGAAGCCAGTGGCCTGAATCTTTGCAGGAAACTGCCAAGAGCCTTGCACGATAACAATCACTGACAGAATTTTGAAGTAAAGAATTGAAGGTCTCTCTCGCAAGAGGGACATCCCAGAGTTTTTGTTGATGACGTTCCTTTGGGAACGTTCCGTTCCTTAGTGCTTATACGCAATTCTATAGTGATGATGTCCTCCTAGCCGATTTCGACTACGGCGGCCTATCTCAACAGAGATTAGCCAACTGCGCAGGACATATTATAGTGCACAAGTGTGTGCGCAATACACAGGTGCACTCTCTGTTCCTTCACTCTCATAATTCGGTGAGACGGCAGTTTGACATGACCGTAGAGAGATCAGGCGCAGGACCAACGGCTTAACGTGCTTTCCGAGGCACGGGTGATAACACCACCAACTTCCTGACTCCGGAGCTGTGTCTGAGTAATTTCAAGACAGAAAAACCCAAACACTCTCGGCCCGACCCGGGATTCGAACCCGGGACCTCGTGGATAGTACCCAGCGTGCTGACCACTAGACCAACGAGGCAATCAATTCTATAGTATGAACGTGCTGGCCCTGGACCCAGCATGTGCTGCTTCATCTGGATAAAGCAGCTCACTAGAGTTATACTTACTCCATTGACGCGAAGAAAAATATGGACTGTAACATTGAAACTGAAGCACCAAAGTAAGCCAGTCATCATCGTAAATTGACGATCATCTCACGCACGCACTCGCACCAAAGTAAGCCTATCGGCCGCCATTGTAACCCTATGATCAGGCACACATAGGCTTGAACCTGCTTCACTCTTTAGTATCGCGGTACGGAGTCCGATGACTTATTCTTTACGTTTCCATTGCCAAGTTTCATCAAGTTCGTTAAATAAACGCCATGAATTGCCTGACACTTGGAATAAAGTCCGCCGTTTGTACAAAATTTAGTTGTGCAATAAAGCTTAAATAAATAAATTATCCTTGTCAAATAAAATCTTTTCATATTTGAAAAATATTTTATTCTTTATACATATATGACATTTCCTAAAACCCTACTCTCAAAGTCTACCTTAGTGAATACCTTTTCTTTCAGGTTACTAATTCTGAAGTACAAATCACGAAGTATAATTGATGATTAAACGAACTTACCTGTAAGTGAAGTTCTATCACAATTATACGAGTGATTTGTACGAAGAATTAGTAACACCCTCCCGGCCCAAACCCAATACAGGTTTTTCGGAAACGTCATACTAGAATGTCTAAACTCTAAACTAATGGTCGGTCTACCCACAAATAAAACAAAAATTGGGATAGATCTACCCTCAGTTAAAATTCAAATTTCCCTCAACTAAGAGTGGTGGCACGTAGGCGATACTACCTTAGTGAATACCTTCTCTTTCAGGTTACTAATTCTTCGTACAAATTACTCGTATAATTGTGATAGAACTTTACTTACAGGTAAGTTCGTTTAATCATCAAATATATTACGCAGTTATAATAAATTGTTCTGTATGTTTTTATATTATCAGTATTGGTGTACTAATAAACAAATCCTCCAATTAAGGTCTGAAACAACTGAAAACTCGTGACGTAACTTATGTTGAGAGTGTGTAAACCAGTGGGTTAAAAGCTGGCTTAGTCAAGTTTAACAGTGTGGACCCCGACTATGAATACCCAGGGATTAGAGTTTGTTTTGATTGGTTAATCGCACGTTGTGATAATACTGTACCATGTTATAATTAGCTTACTAAATTGATTGCCTGTGTTAGTACGGATTATATTTTTTTTTGTTTAAATGCTTTCAGCTTTTGTACTCTTAATAGTTTTAATACGTTTCAATCGCGATTTTGTGGTACCCTTTGCAAATACCAACTCTATAGATAGAATGCCTTTTTAGTTCGTAGTTTTCGTAGTTCTTACAAACTAGGTATTTATTGATATTGACCTATTCTTTACAAGATTGCCTCGATCAATTTTGAGATTCTCTGACATAGATGATAGCCTTAAGCTAAGTACTATATTATCTCAGTTGATGTTGTGTTTTAGGTTTAAGTTGCCTCAGTTCGATTTATTTATATTTATCTGATTACCTATGTGAAGATTTGTAATTTGTATAGAACCACAGTATATTGTTGTAGTTTATTGTACAAGTTATTGAAAATGTGAATATTTCTTACATAATACATGTCTAGCATTATCATATCTGAAGTTTTATGTCTTACATTATTTTTATCAGTATCGTATCGTATTAAATCAATACGCATTAAATATTTACGTGCTGATTAGTAAAACGATTATTGATAGGCCTCGTTTAGGGATTGTATTGGTTTTCCCTATTAATATCTGGATAAATATCTATTTTAGTTTTTAGGTTTTTCAATATCCTTACAATCGCATTTCCCTGGGAGCGGGGACGGGTTTTGGTATGGGACGCAACTTGTGTTGATACTTTGGCCCCTTCTCATCTCAGGGAATCAACTCTTAAAGCTGGGTCTGCCGCTGAGTCGGCAGAAAACGTCAAGCGGCGCAAATACGAGTCTCTTGCAGGTGATTATGTGTTTGCACCGTTTGGCGTTGAAACTTTTGGACCATGGGGACCTAACGCCAAATTACTACTAAAATAGCACCTAAATTAAATACAATTCTGGAAAACAAAAAAGCTGGCTCATTTCTCGCTCAGAGGCAAAGTTTGGCTATCCAACGCGGAAACGCAGCTAGCATTCTCGCTTCCTTGCCTCATGGACACGGTTACATTTTCAAATAAGTAGATTTTTAAGTTTTGTTAAGTGTACATATTTAATTAGTTGTTATTATCTACTTACTTGTTTTGATGAAATTTCCAGATGTAAGTAATTCAAATCGCATTATGTTTTTACTTGACAGACAAGTCCGAAAATACAAAAGAAAGAAATGCTCTTTAGAAGATGTACTTCAATAATTCTATAATAATTTGCTTGCCTTGTTTTAAGCCTGTTATTCATACACATTATAAACTGTTTATCCAAATCTGTACGCATAAAGGTAAACTATCACATTCACAGGGATCAGCAGAGATTGCTACAAACAATCTTTAAAAAACATCTGCCTATGATATGATATAACCACGTATATACCGTCACGAGCGATATTTTATCCTACGAGTGAGTACAATTCGAGATGTGCAATTCCCACCATAAGCTGAACTGTTCTTATACAGACAATATTTTAAATGAGAGTTTATTTTATATTGGATATGTCTAGCTTGGGTTGTACCGTGTGTCATTGCGCATTGCTTCCTTGTGGCATAGGAAAAGCCCCGAGAGATCGCATTGACCCGCTTACTCCTCGCCGCGTGACCTCGCGCGGGTCTGACTGCGCGACGCGTGCGCAGCTGTACAAGATTTATAAGAAACGATTAGTTAGACGAATAAATGATAAGCATAATTATTAAATACTAAAGTTTTATTGACTTTCTAAGAACATATTTCGATCAATTTCTATTCTATTATTAGATAGTATTAGCAGTTCTCCGCGACTTCGCCCGCGCAAAATGTCTGATTTTGCATACCAACTTTCATCCTCCATTTCACCCCCTGATGATTTTATATCGCGACAAAAAGTAGCCTATGTCCTTCCCAAGATCTCAAACTATCTCTGTACCAAATTTTATTCGTATCGGTCTAGTAGTTTCGGAGCCTATTCAATACAAACAAACAATCAAACTTTCCTGGTTATAATATTAGTGTATACTTGTATACCACATACATCGAGATGGGAATAAAGACTATTGTCGTAAATGTAGATTGTTGGACCAGGTCGAGGGCAATGCTGACAGTTCTTGTTCTTTTTATTAGTGCAAGCGAATATAACTTTACCACCTTGGGCTCACTCTTTCGCTACTGTCACATGTGCTTGCTAACAGTTATAACGTACACTGCCATTTGAAAATTACTTACACCACTGAGGCCCACTTACGCAAGTCTAGATTATCTAATCCGTACTTGTCAAGGACTATTATCGGAGTTGAAAGCCCACTTGCGCAAGTCTGGAGCTAATCCGGAATTTCTACATGCGCCAGTCCGGATTAGTTAACCCGGACTTGCATGTTTTAACGTTACAATCTAACCGTCTTGTATACATGGTGTTATTTTGCATCCTTGCCATATTCACAGAGATAAAAGAAGGAAAAAAAAGAACAAAAAAAAGAAGAAGAAGAAGGGGCGGCGTTTATGATGTTAGAAAGAGAGCGCAATCGCCGCGGCTCTTTTGTGCCGATGAACAGCCAACAGTGAAGTGTATGTGCTACGATCGTTATTGGTGTGCGTAACAGATTGTCGATAAAATTAAATAATCAAGATTAAAAACCAAAATTTTAGGAATTATTTTGGGTCAAAATTTTTTCAATGATTTGAGTTCAGTGTCCGTAATATAGTTACCTCTGTAAATATGGCAAGGATGCAAAGTAACAGCGTGTATAAAGAACGAAACCAAAATCGTCTCGTATAAATCCGCCTTTAGCCAAGGTGCGTGCAATTTCCGCACTCGACGTGACGCAACCAGATGAGAGAGGAAAGCTTGCTATTGTTCTGATACCACTTATGCTTCAGGAATTTGGGAAGTGGAACGAGACGACCAGATCACTAGAGCCTCAAGGTTGACGTATTATTGCTACGCTAATTGAACATCAACTGCATCAGGATAAATCCAATTGATGTCGTTTCATTAATTGCTTATGATTGTTTTCCTGTTTCATTGCTAGTACCTTGACACTTTGCTTTGATGTTTTTAGAAGGTATAAGTGTATATTCGTTAAGGTTTTCCACCCGTGCGAAGCCGGGTCCGGTCACTTATTATTATCAGACAACCTGTAACCAGTAAGTTGCAGAAGTCCTATGTTATAATATCGGTGTTATCACAAAAAAAAGTGACCAGGTATAAACGAGGTCTAAATATTAGCCGACAACAGAGGACTGAATAACACTTTCGTGACGTAACCTAATAGAGAAACGCTTTTCTCATTTGCTAGCTTATAGCTTAGCCCTGTCTTAAACCCGGTACTAAGGTTTTGTTATAACGGGGCAAACGTTTTTAAAAATTGACCCGGCTCCTGTTGATCGAACCTTTGAGATGGCGATACTATGATCATCGGACTGAAAACTACTCGACCACACGAAGGCTGACAAATATTACCCAGAGATCACAAATTATATATGTAGAGAGTACATCAATTTAAGCACTTGGTCATTAGCTACCTTACTCCGGGGCAATGTCACAGTAGCAAATTACTTTGCTGCCGAGGCGACAGAGGTCGCAGTTAACACGTTTAGAATGGCAGTTTAACAGTTGTGCTACAGAGAGATTGCCTTTTTTATCATCAGCAAGAAACCATAGAAATTATTTTGAGTTTATAACTTAAACATCTGAAATAAATATTAACGGTAAAAGTTTCAACCTCGTCTATCACGATTAGCATAGAATTACAGATCACTTAGGCCCACTTGTGCACGTCCGGATTAGCTGATCTGGATTTGTTCAAGGCCTATTATCTCAGTTGAAAGCCCACTGGCGCCCGTCTGGATTAGCTAATCCGGACTTGTGCAAATCGGCTTTTAACTCTGATAATAGCCTTGAACAAGTCCGGAATAGCTAATCCAAAAGTGCGCAAGTGGATAACACGTTTCTTGTTTCCGATGATGTAAGTAACATTTATGATTTCGTCATCAGAAAATAATGATAACATCCTTGGGTGTATCATAACGTCACTAATTATGATAAATCCAAGGATGATGGATGATATAGGACATATTGGCTGGTGACACTTGGCCCCACCCAGCGGATGTGATGATAGCGCTAAAAATCACCGGTCGTTGACATCGCTTAGGTGATCCACCTATAGAATAGGTTAGATGCGTTAACTCACACGTACAGTTCAAAGTGACCAATCTAGATGCGTCACTTGTTGTAAAAAACTATTGTCACGATTCGAAGTTGACGACCTAAAATGTCATTTGCAACAACCGTAAAGAACGAAAATGATACAATTTGTGGTCTGTATTCATAATTAAGGTATTTTCGCCATAATTTTGTTGAGGCACATCACGTTTTATGAAGCCCAAATATAACAACGGACTTGAAACTCTGTAAATAGAATAAATAAAGAAAAGAAGGTCAAAGGTTTCCCCCAACGTACTCCAAGTATAATGAAAACTCCGGCCTAGCTATTTGTAATTTTAATCGTTGTTAACATTAGGCAAAGTTCGAATCGTGAACAAAATTCTGGTGGTTTGTTCAGTTTAACTTTACTAAACGTATTTTATGATTCTATTAAACGGTTTTACGATTTTGTTATTCGCTATGATCAATGATTTGTTTAAACAACACGAATGGGGCTAATGAAATCAGTCTGGGAACTTATAGTACGTGTGTAAGTAGGTTTAATGTGTCTTAATGTGTGTGCCAATCCAGTTAATTGGCGAGGCCAGCCACCGGTAGGTGGATGATCTGATCACACAATAGCGGTCGCGGGATTAAAAGTGAGATATCTTTAAGTACTTTTATCATATATTGCATTTTAATCATGCTTTTTCATGTTTTGTCCGTAGATTTATGCTAAGTGTTTTTTAAGAATTACTTCGCTAGTATTTCACTCACACTGTAGTTGCCTTAAAATTGTCGTGAGTTATCTTTCGTTCGTCAATTTTGTCGCTGAGTTACGGCTTTACCCGACCTGCTTTACTAACAAATATTTGTTGCCCTGAGAATGGCAGTGGCTTATGTTATACAGATTGGTAATGGCAGATGACCTGGCGTATATCCACTAAAACCTCTCCTGACTTTAGAAACCTATAGATTCGCTTGTCTTTATCAGTCCTGTCGTAATTTGTTATGAATCTGACTATAGCAGCAGCAGTCAATCCACTATCGCTACCGCTCCTGTTTCGCATGCCAGCATACACTTATTGCTCAGCGGGTCTGCGTGCGCGCACGTGTCAACGTCCGCAGGTGTGCGAGTGTCGTTGGCCACTGGACGCCATTGTTCTCGGTGCCAACCCCCGCCCCCGCACCCCGCCCCGCCCTCGCCACCCGCAATTCAAGGATGTGTAGCGGCATATACGAGCAATAAAACCAGCTCTTATTGCCATGGTTTAGGATTTTCCAATTAGTACTTGCTTGGCTAGAAATACTTTTTGAATTTGTATAGTTTTTAAATGGGACTGGGCCGGACATGTCTGCCGCATGTCTAACGACCTCTGGGCCAAGATATGCACCAAGTGGGTCCCTTTAAATGGAAAACGACCACGCGGTAGACCCAGAAGGCGGTGGCGTGACGAGCTGGACTCATATCGAGACGACTGGGAGGCAGTGGCCCAAAATCGTGAAAAGTGGAGAAAGGGTAGGGAGGTAGGGAGGCCTTTGCCCTGCAGTGGGACACAAGAGGCTCCTAATAATAAAAATAGTTTTTCAGAATTTTCTGAAATTTTTATTTTTGAGCAAATCCACCAATTGTAGACGTACTGTTTATTTCTAAATCAAATATTAACTATGACTTTAAAGAAAGTGTCATCAATATAATTACTTGTTATGGGTTAATAACCGCGGTTAAGTTGACCCTAGAATATAAATACGAGTGCAACTCCGTTGAGACTGGAGCCCTCCTTTGGTCATTGCCTATCATATATCTGAACTAGAGGGCTTAATTGTTACCGGCCCCTAGAGCCGAATCCGAACCGAAAATAAGCTGCGTCCACGTTATTGATCTGCAAACGTTTCGAATTATGCGTTTCAAGTCTGTTTGTCTACAAAGAGATTTCGATTCGACCTTTTGTCCAAAGCTTAATCTGTTGACGTAACCGTAACGAACGCCCCGCTTTGCGAAACGATGTGATGGTGTACAGTTGGTGAAATTTAAAGTGCCCATTTTTCATATTTAATTGGATCCGATAGAGTCTCAAAATGGTTTAATATTTTCGCACCTGACTGTATCTATGTCGTAACTTTGCAGCACAATAGTATAACGGTTGCCCGATTTTGCGAGCGGATTTGACATGCGTTGGTGGCAATAGATAGGTCCATACTAAAATCATCTTTTCGATGTTACTTAATTCTTCGTCCACACATGTTAGATCTGGCAAAAAAAAAACATGAAAATGGTCATGAAACCAGCGCTTATATAACACTGATCATAATTGGCAATAGCGGATAAATAACATTAACTAGTTGATTCATGACATTATAACGAACATTGAATTTGATTAAGTCACTTGACGCATCTACGTCCTACTGTACCATGAATCCATGATGGATTGAATATATATTGCTAACTGTGTTCTGCTGTCTAACGAATTCATTATTACTAGGTAAAAAGTAAAAGTAAGTAAAGTCAGCCTATTAGATCCCACTGCTGGGAAAAGGCCTCATCTCAACTATGAGGAGGTACGAGCCACTCCACCACGCGGGCTCAGTGCTAGGTAAACGACCTTAAAGGTATATCTCCTTGAGATTGAACTATTAAAGGATATGATTCTGAAGTTTACTACGGCGGCTGCCTGATGAAATAAACATAAAAGTAATGTAGGTGCGAGTTACTTACTCAAAATATACAAGACAATAGTAGGCAGTTCGCGAAACTAATTTGCCGAGGTGTCATCAATGTCACAACATTGTCACGCTTTACCTTCAGAAACACGCTATTTTCGGCTTTGTTCCTATTTGTCTTCAAACTAAAGTCGCTGTAATTGAGAGAGAAGGTGATAATATGCGACCTGTAGAACAATACGCAAGTCGGTACATCACATATAGTAATGCGGTGTTCGTCGATGAGAAAAGTGAAAATGCTTAACGAACCGACGCTTTCGAATTCATTTATTATTTAAGTCGATTCGATACTGCTCGAATGCTGAATTATTATATAAAATTGATAGGTAAATATTAATAGGAGTACCAATCGATAATAAGTTATCAATAATAAGGTTGTTTTGAGCATTTGACATGATTTTAGATTCCAGTGCTTGTAAAAAAGAACCCTTATATGGTAAGTAAATATTTTTCTCGATCTTATACATATATATATATCATAAAAATATACTTTGGCGTTTTAAATTATGTTCAATAAAGTAAATTGAAGCCACGAACAACTCGAAAGTTCCACAAACACATGCTTAAATGAGACAAAGATCCCGAACGTCCATAAATAACATTTTGCACACGATATCGATGCAATCTCTGTTACTCCTCCTGAGGTTATTTACACCTCAGCGCGAGTCAACGTCCATTCGGTAATGGGAGGAGGGCATAATGCACACGTTTCGGTTTCGCTCTCGCCTACATTTGCATATCAATAAAATGATAAGTGAATTAACGGATCGGAAAAGCCGCACTGCGCCCGATGTGGTTTTCGATTGATCGCTTTTGTTACTAGACCCGATTTTTATCTCGAATGTTTAATCTTGGATCATGCTTTCTTTTGTAATGCTTTACTTCTTGCGGGGTTTCTGCGTTTAGCGATCTGAGATTTTTTTATTTATTGCGATGGATTTCTTATTTACATTAAATGCTCCTTTGTCAAGCGCATTTTCAAATATTTGGTCTTTGATGCTGCTACCTTACTTACTTATAGTTTTCTTTTTCTGACTGTACGTCTTTTAAGCTTTCTTTTATTTTGTGCACACATTCTGTCACTTTATTTTTTATCAATTCGATTTTTATTTGTTTGTTAGCAACTTCTATCTCAGTAGCATTTATAACTCACAATGTTGTCGAAACAAAGCTAAGGTATAGCTGAATATCATTTCTTATTTAAAGTTATATTAATAAGAAAGAACACAGTGAGTTTTAAAAAATATTAAAAACTTACTGAATATAATTCTATGATGACATTTACAATTAAAAGGTTAAACGATTTTATCAATTATCTCTCAGAGCCGCCCATTACAGCAGTTGACGATGTTTTTAATAGATTCGGACAGATAACAGCTCCATCGTTCATCCATCTCAAATCCAATAAGCCGGTTACCCATCGGCTTGAAGCTCGCTCTGAGAGACGTCGGCAGCGTCGATTCAGCCGTAAAGGGAACTTTCCTCTTAAATTTTTATATTGAATCCGAGTATGCATCTAAGTGCTGATATAAAATGAACCCTCAGAGTTTTGAATTTACTCCACTAAACAGCTGTTGTTGCGTAGTAGGGCGAGAGGATCCACAAAAGTCTCAGACGGCAATGCAAACCTTCTTCTGCCAGAATTTTTCAAGAACATCGCATTGATTCTGGATAAAAGTAAAAAAAATCTATACATGAAATGCTATTTTTGTGGTTCTAAAGAAAATTGGTGAATCCCAGAGAGCATGAAAAGATTTAGAATTTGCCAGACACAAATTATTGCGAACGTTTTAATATAAGACAATGTCACATAACGACATGTGACATAACGAGTTATAATAATTTATAACTTACTAAGTTTTATCAACGCTCGATAAATGAGTATTAGAGTTTATTAGAAGTTACGTTCCGCTAAGTTTATTACAATAAAACTTGCAGACTACGATTATTAAGATGTGCTAATTCAGACGAAAGGACTGGTCAAGATGGCATTTGTCGTAACACAAGTATTACGACAACTATAAAAGTGTGGGCCATACGGTACATTATCACCAGAGAAATACCGTGGCCAGCACATTAGACTACACATTTTCGTTGCAAAAGCGCTCCTATTATAACTGCACAACATGCTACAGTGTTTACCTAGACTTGCGGTCGTCCACTATGAGCATGAGATCTTGTTAAGCAGCGAGCTGGTCGCCACGAGTAGTAATGGAAAACAGCAAATTGGCCAATCACATGTTAGTGCATAGATGAAATGAGTTATGCTGCTACGTGAGCTACGTAATTGACTCGGCAGGGTTGTCAAAATGTTGTGTACCGCCAAAAAATAAGCACTTTTTATTGCTTTTACTTTTACCACAGGTACCAGAGTTACATTTAACATAGGTAATACAGAAGCAATTGACTATTACCACCAAGGAAAAGTACACAATAAAACAAACAATTATTTATGACAATTTTGCCCGTCATTTGCACCGTGCAGTGCTCTTTTTACTAGTGGAAAATGAGATGAGATTATGATATTAAAATGATGAAAGCAGCGAGGTTCCAACATTGTAATCGTTTTTTCAGTAGTGCAAAGATGACCATCGGAGGCATTTATGTACAAAAACATGTGAGCCTAAAAAGTGATAACCCTATCTTTAATCAAGCGTATAGCCCTCTCTGCTGTCGCATTAAAGTCCATTTTACAGCGTTTTGTTTACGCGGCAGCGGACCTTCGTTCCGCTCGCATGAGATGGTTTTACAATCTAATATCGGTAATGGCCATGAGTTGCACGGTCTGTGTGGATGGACCGTGGAGATACCTGGCTGGGGCCCTACAGGTCCGTATTTAGGGTTCTACTCCGTACTCAGAAGTAGAGAAGACTTCGCTGGCTTGGTCACGTACAGTCGGCTGCACGTCAAGTAACATATTATTAATATTATATTATTTACTAGTGGTTCCCCGCGACTTCGCCCGCAAGAGTTGGATTTCCACATAAACTTTCATCCCCCATTACACCCCCTTAATGTTTTTAAATCGCGACAAAATGTAGCCTATGTCCTTTTCAGGATCTAAAACTGTCTCCATACCAAATTTCATCTGAATCGGTTCATTGGTTTAAGCGCTAAGAGGTAACAGACAGACAGACAGACACACTTTCGCATTTATAATTTTATATAGTATGGATTATAACGTAGGGAATAGAAGCGATCTCAAAGTCGATTTGTACAGCTGCTGTTGTTCTCGCTCCAGCTGGGATACGGGACGAGTAAATTGGAATAGTATTATTCGATAATACATATACAGGGTCATAATATTCACCACCTTAAATAATGACACATCAATACATCAGACAAAAGTCATGAAAAAACAAGAAATTACCACCCTGTGGACTTACAGAGTAGGACCTTGAACTGAAAAAGAACGCGGTTTACACCTACTTACATCTAGGTACTTTAGTCTAACGAGATTGATATGGTAAAATCCTTATGATGTGGTTGGAGAGTTGGAGAAACGTAGAAAGCAGGCTCTCTGGCTATATTAGAAAGAATCTTAATTTGCACAATGCACATGGTATTCCAAAATTGTAGTACTTTACATGATGAAAAGACAACAGACAACCATTACAAATAGCATGCAGGGCAGGCATATTGTAAACAATATAGTTAAATAATAAATTAGGTTTAAAGATATTGCAATGTGAGTAAGTCTCCATAAAAAAACTACATTTAAATTCCATTTTGAATGTCTTTCGTTAGACGAAACTTGCATCTCAATGTCGTAATAAGTCTATTAAAAATTCAATCAAGTTATTACGCCAATAACAATGGGCTTCAGCATGGATATCAGTGTAATAAATTGTTAAAATTCGTATTTTTTTACTACTATCATAAGCAGTTAATAACCATAGGGACGTTACATCACCCGAACAATATCGATAACCAAACAACATTACACTATTTCACGATACCTAAATAAGTTCCATAGAAAAACGTAGTAAGAGAGTAAAGTATGGATCAGCGTGCAATCTAGCCGCCGTAACTTGGACTCCTTTGTCCTGATGGCAATCTCCATAAACCAGCTAAACACCTACCCGAGATTCCCCTCGCGGTCCCGGGGGAGGGGGCGCCACCCACTAGGGATGGGACAGTTTCGATATTTACATTAAAAGCAAGTAGGTAACTGAAAGCCTAAGTCTGCTTAATTTGGAATCTGTTGTTTCGAGAGTCTGCGAAAATACTAACTTATATCCAGAAACAATAGAAATGATGAAATGGCTGAAAAAAAAATATTTTATAGTTTATTAACTTCTGATGTTGAGAAAAATTTTCTAGCAATTACAAAATAAAGCAGGCGCGAGTTAGTTTCAACTAGGTTAAAGCTGTGATTCTAGAGCAATTAATCTTTGATTAAGTTTTGTTTTTATGAACCTTGCATTATTTTTAAATTCCATTTAAGTACACTGCAGTTGTGAAGTTTTGATTCCTCGATAATACGAAAAATCAAAATTTTGTGGTATTCGTCGTGTTTTTTGATAGATATCGTATGTGACATAATGTCGAAGGCGTGAGAATTGGTGCTTGGTCGTTCACATCGTAGGTATCGATATAGCGTACTTGTTGCTCGGACAACATTGCTGTTAGTTGTGCGGGAGTTAAAGTGCCTTATGATTTCGCGACTCCGGGAGGGACGGAGTGATCCCGCTCTTTTATTAATCCATAAAATCACGACCCACCCGTTCGCGGGTTTGGCGTTGACATCAAATAATTAACTTTTACACACGCACTTTTAGTTTGTTTACAAAATACTGTTAGATTAAATAAATAAAGAATGTTGTGTTAGTTACACAACTTATAAGTTATTATAACTCAAGAACGGCTGGACTAATTCTAATGACTTGGTAATGTAATAGTTTGAAACCCTGGGAAAGACATAGGTACTTTTTGTCGCGATATAAAATCATAAGGGCGGTGAAATGGGGGACGAAAGTTTGTATGGAAAATCTGACTTTTGGCGCGGGCAAAGTCGCGGGAAACTGTTAGTATTTAATAAAAACATGCGTAAAACATTTAATTAGTATAATTCATTATTAATGAGTGACACAATGTTTTTAAAAATGCTTTCTTTATTTCATTTCTTTAATAAACCAGCTGTTGAATACTTTTATGTATTGGAAAAATATTTATTTGATAGGGTATAGGGGATATTGTAACACACTTGCGTCGTATGATTAAAACACTAATGTAAACTATAATAGCTTAATCATAAACCTTCGTAGTACTCGGAGACTATTAAGTATCTACGTGGAGAACTGCCTATTATTTTAATTTTACATTAATAAATAAATTTAAAAAACGATGGGTAAAACTAGGATGGACACAGCTTTGTTTCAATTCCCATTTTGTCAGTAAAAGTAACAAATTTTCTTGTATGATTAATTTTCATATCCATTGTCGCAGGTCCCCCGTCCCGGCGCGAGAGCGAGTTCAAAAAGCCGTCGCACGCGCCGCAGAATGGCCGCATCCACCACCGCCCTTATTACAACAAGGTAAGGTTTAATTTGATTCATCATCATTATCAGCCGCAGGTAGGGTTGCCAGGTCGCCAGGCCTAATAGCCGGAGAGACCAGCTAGTTTGGCCGGACATAAGGGTAGAAAGGCCGGGCACCCTACATTATTGAGGATTTTGTCTTGTGTTAATAGATACGACATAAGAATTGGCACGCTCGGCGCTCGCTCGTTTGCGAAATTTAAAAAGCCGGACAAGCCGGACACTGTTTATTTTGACTGGACACGACATCAGAAAGTCTACCTATGTCTGGCTTTATCCGGACGCCTACCAACGCTAGCCGCAGGACGTCTACTGCTGAACATAGGCATCCCTCGTCGATTCACAAAGTTTCTTTCTTCAGACCTTGTTTGTAAATTTTGAATTATGCTTACTACTTATTAAATTAACCAAATTTCTGCCACACATTGCCCATAATGACTCGGTCAGGGTCAGTTAACGCGATAATTCATCAAATGTAGCAGGACTAATATCTTAATCCTCAAAGTTAGATTGTGGCTTAAAGTTAGCCCATTCGCAATTAATTATAAAAGGATGAACGACTGACCCAATTGTGTGTGACCTTGAACTACTGAACTAGCAGGCTTGACCTGAAAAGTAGTTGTAGTTCTTCTATTATGTCGATTCATAAGTTGCTTAAGTATGAGATTATGATTCACTACCAAGGAAAAAGGTATAGTTTATTGCATCGATGTTGCCATAGATTTGCGCAATGTTATGTACCGATAAGAAAATTACACGGGTTGAAATGCGTGATATGATCAGCTAATGTCATTTACTTAAAGGCAAACACCTGAATATGTTTTAATGCCCTCCTTATCGAAAAAATCAAATATTATCTTCGTATAAAGCACTTTAATCTGTGCATTATGCGATCAGGTATGAAGTAATCGACGTGTCAAGTCTTCGTAGCTGTCAGTTTGCTATTGTATTGCATCAAGATAAGTCTTTTGATTGAACCTCTAGTGACCCAAAAACGCTGATCCGCTGCCAAATCATACTCGTACATTGGCAATCGACGTTTGAGAGTCAATCCGACTCGATATCGAGAATGCTAAACAAATATCTTAATTTAAGATGATTGTGATAGATTGCAAAAGCATGTTCTTCCTACAGCTGAATTGACAGTTCTTAAATTAGCCGTGACTAATATTGCTAGTTTGGTCTCTTGGAATAGGATAGAAGGTCGACTTGTATGTACCGACAAAGCTTGCCTATTAATCACACAGGTATCATGTTTGCAGACGCAATAGAAAATCAATTGTCATCCGACCGCGGGCGGTCTTATTATCCTCAAGGGGTTAGTAATGTCCTGCTAGCCGAATTCCGACTACAGTGGCCAATCTCAATCCAAGATTAGCCAACTGCGCGGGAGATATTATAGTGCACAAGTGTGTGCGCAATACACAGATGCACTCTCTGTTCCTTCACTCTCGTAATTCGGTAAAGCGGCAGTCCGATATGACCGTAGAGAGATCAAGCGCAGGACCAACTTAACGTGCTTTCCAAGGCACGGGGGTGTTAACACCACTAACTTCCTGACTCCGGAGCTGTGTCCGAGTTATTTCAAGACAGAAAAACTCAACACTTTTGGCCTGACCCGGGATTCGAACCCGGGACCTCGTCGATAGTACCCAGCGTGCTGACCACTAGAACAACGAGGCAATCAAGGGGTCAAATTACTATATCGTATCTGAGTTTGGGCCTGGATGTTGTGGTACCTACCGCCGTTGTTTATGATTTCCATAACACAAGTCCTTTAGCTACTTACTTTGGGATCAGAGCGATGTATGTGATGTTGTCCACTATTAAGTAAACAGAAAGCTGCACACCATATCTAAATAGGAGGTGATAAATTCGTTAGAAGATAGTCGAACTACGTAAACAATAGTTTATTTTATAGCGCAGATTGTAATAATTCCCCAATTTTTCCACAATTTTTGAGCACACTTATATAAAATACTAGTGTTTCCCCGCGACCCCCGCAAGAGTTGGATTTTCCATATACGAGGGTCAAACTGAAAGTTCTTAGAAAATCAAAAACTGATTACATTAGCCAGTTATTAGTTTTATTATATCTTTTCAAAATATTGTCCATTGACGTCAATACACCGCTGCATGCGATGGAACCACTGGGAAAAGCACTTTGCCCACTCGTCCTTAGGGGTCTCTTCAATGGCATCGCGATACGCAGCCACCGCTTCTTCAGCATTCATAAACCGCTTTCCTTTAAGTTTTTCTTTAATTTTTGGAAATAAATAAAAATCACAAGGCGCGAGGTCGGGGCTATACGGCGGGTGACCCAGTAATTCAACGTTTGATGTCGCCAAATAGTCGATCGTTCGCTTGGCGGTGTGCGACGAGGCGTTGTCGTGGTGAAGGAGGATCCTACTGCGAGGTCGTTTCTCTCGAACTTTTTCCAAGACAAGTGGCAAACAATTGGTAGTGTACCATTCTGCAGAAACTGTTTTTTGATCCTCTAACACAATTGTTGCGAAATGACCTATCCTTCCAAAGAACGAGGCCACCATTTTTTTTCCCGCACTTCGATCTCTCTTCACTTTAGTTGGCAACTCCTCGAAAGGAAACACCCACTGAGCAGATTGTCTTTTGGTTTCAGGATCATAACAGTAAATCCAGCTTTCGTCACCTGTTAGTATGTCGAACACAGCATTTGAGTCACCTCCGTTAAATCTTTCAATCATTTTACGGCACCAATCCACACGATGGAGTTTTTGAGCCTTAGTCAAATTATGAGGTATCCACCGGGCGCAAAGCTTCCTGACCGCTAAATGTTCGTGGAGGATTTTGTGCACTTGACTCATACCGATGCCTAAGCTTGTCCGAATCTGCTGATAGGTCACTCTTTTGTCAGTCTCTATCATACGCCGCACAACACAGATGTTATTTTCAGTCGTCGCCGTAGAAGGCCGTCCCTCACGTACATCATCAGTGAGATTAGTGCGACCACGTTTAAACTCATTAAACCAGTTGTAAACAGTCGCACGAGATGGGGCTTCATCGTGAAAGGCCAATCGTAGTCTATCATAACTTTCTTGTTGACTTAAATGACATCGAAAGTCTTAAAAAATCATTGCACGAAAATTTTCTCGTGTTAAATTCATTTTGACGTGACACAGACAATTTTCAATTTGCCGCCAAGTCGTAAAACAAATGACAAATGAATGAAATATATACTCAGTAATATTGGCAAAGAGTTCTATTTTCAAATTTTAGAATATTTTTTTTATTATCTTGTTTATAAGTGGCCAGTTCTAAGAACTTTCAGTTTGACCCTCGTAAACTTTCATCCCCCATTTCACCCCTTAATGTTTTATATCACGACAAAATGTAGCCTATGTCCTTTCCAGGGTCTCGAACTATCTCCATACCAAATTTCATCTCAATCGGTTCAGTGGTTTAAGTGTCAAGAGGTAACAGACAGACAGACAGACACACTTTCGCATTTATAATATTAGTATGGATGGCGCACGTTCTATGTACGGGTAGCATCAGGAAGTTTCAGTGCTCTATTCAGTAAACTTACATTTTTAAACTAACCTCGCGCTTGCCAGGTCCTCTACTCCACACTGAAAACGATTTTTCAGTGTTTTCAATACTTAAACTTAGTGTGTGTTAAGGGTGTTCAACAATACTCCCTTTATAACCTTATTTATATTGTCAGCTGTAATAGAATATAGAAATAAGCTTGTCATTGTACATGTTACTGTATAAATAACTGTATACCTAGCTATGGTTAATATGTCCAATGATAACTAAAGATTTGCCTCAAAGACAGTACCTACTTCTTGCATATGAATGTAAGTTTTACGTGTGAGAAGGTAATAATAACTGTATTTGGTTAACACTGGGCTCAATTTCAATGCGCCCTGTCTAAGATTAAATTCAGGTTCAGTCTCTCTCTTTCTCTATTAAACAAATGAAAAGAGACAGACTACAATAACTTAGAAACGTCAAATTAAGTGATGCGATTTTTAACGTATTTGTACAAGTTTTTTCGTGTTTCTGTCTAAAATCAGTTCGAATGACATCCCTACTATCTATGGGTCTATGGGTTCTCTAATTTCCTTAGCAACGGACAGCTGTTTAGTCTGACGTTTCTAAATTAATATAGTCTGTCTCTTTTCGTTTGTTTGGCAGAGAAAGAGAGAGACTGAACCTAAATTTAATCTTAGACAGGGCGCATTGAAATCGAGCCCACTGTGTACATAAGTATGGGATCACTTTGTTGTCCGTCGGTCCGTTACCTAGCATTTAACTGAAAACCGTTAATAAAAGACACAGTAATAAAGTCTCTTTTACTAAATAGCTTGTAAGGAGAAACCCAACTCGGAATGTCAAATCCTCTAGATTTCGAGGCGCATTTTCACAAAATTAGCATCGTGATTGTGTGGCTTAACACTCTGTCAGCCTGAGGTACAAGAATGGGAGGGCTTATTGCTGGGAGTAATCTCTGTACAGCCATCACTCCGACTCCGTTTATACGATACAAGGGTTCTATGGAAACGAGTAGGGTTGATGCTTCAAAATACATCTACCTATAACAATTGAAGGAATTGGGTCAATCCTCATAGACTTTGTTGAACGTATAATAACAATTAAGGTCTGCTAATATCAGGTTTTATAATCCAACTTCATATGAAAATTGTCTGTGTCTCGACTTTGACTTGAAATTTCTTTCCTTCTTTCCTATATCTACACTATGCCGCATAGTATAGGCATAGTGTAGATATAGTGTAGATATTCCCTAAAAATAATGTCTAGTCGTATGTCTGATTGAGCCATAATAGATGGACAGACGCCATATCAGACTTGGGTGCATTAATACATTTTTATTGGGCCATCGAAGCTGAAATATTTTGATGATATTTGGTTAGAAGAACTTCTACTTCTAAATTTCAAACCACTGTGGCACAGAATTAATGAAAAGTCTGATAAAACCAATAAAAACACATTACAGACAAACAAACAATTTACACTTCTGAGCCGCAATATGATGAGACTCATATGTTGACAACCCTACACCAATACCAGCTTACCTGAATAACTTGTGCAAATACATACACTTTCCATTGAATATATTGATACAACTGTTAGATTAGATCATCGATTATCGCTCTTATTGAATAGCACATTTGTATCTTTGATATTTATAACAAATAAGATAACTGCCTTTAATATTGACCGAATGTAATAAAATTAAATACGCAGCCGTTGTCACTTTCTGTTTGGCTAGTTTACATTTTAATTATTACGATTCCTACATACCCACATAAAAGTATCCTTGTCTGTTGCTGTGCAGACAGTTTTGTAGATTCGCGTTGAATTCGTGCGCCGTCACAGTTCACACATGTAATGAACTCTGCATTACACTCGTTTGGACCCGCCATAATAAAGATTTGCTTACGACTTCCTGACCGTGTAAGTTTAATTGTATTCATTTATTTGACAGAGCGAGGCGCCTGGCTCAACGGGCGCGCCTGCTCTTCGACCGCCGCCTCTTCGGATACCAAACGGTTTCCAAGCACAGGTAAAATAAAATCAATTAAATTATTAATCCCGTACTTTACCCATCTTTGGCAAACCAAAATTTCTTACTGAATTCTTTACTAAAATCTATTAAGTATTTAAAGTACTTATACTTATCTTAGGTGCCACTGATGTGGCATTTTGTCTTGCACAAAATGCCACATCAGTGCTTAATAATTTTTAGTAGGTGAAACTATTATAACTTCAAATTTTAGATTTAATATAGTAAATTGATGAACAAATATTTTCTGTATTAAGTAATTAAAGTTGAGTACAAAAAAGTAAGTTATTAGGAACCTTCATAAAACAAAACAAACAATTTTACTTGTAAGAAGAAATATATACTCCAGAATAAAATAATAAAAACCATCCTTTTAAAGAGGTCGGTCTTTTGTTCAACAAGTTGAAAGGAGCTTAATAGCAGATTAACTTTAAATTGAAGCTGGTAATTAAAGACAATATTATTCTCTACCGGCGGTAAAAAATAAAAATATTATTTCAGATTGCGGATTTCTGGTTCAATTCTGTACTTCTTCTTTATTCGCTATTCCAGAGTTAACGCTTTTGATTAGAGGGAGAGGTTATTTAAAGAAAGATTTAATATAATGTAGGTATATTCTTATATAGTAGCGTGTTCCTTAAATGTTAGTCAAGTTTTTTCTAAATTTTTGATACTTGAAGCATCATCACCAAAAGTATGGAAAACGGAACTTCCTCCTTTTAAAACTGGAGGCATACGATGCTACATAGTTGTACCTAGGCGTATGTTGTGGATGGAATTTGACAATAGGCCTGATTAGCCTTCTTGGCTATAAAAAACGCAAGTTTTTTGCAAGCGTGAAACTTTTTACCGAAATAAACCCCTGCAAAATATGTTAGCAGTTTATAGTTCGTATGGAATTTGCAAACAAAAACAAAATTTATGATACATTGTCCAACCGCGAGACATAAACTTCGAGAAGTGTAACTCCAAGTGGGTGCTTGAGATTCTTGTGTACAACACCCTCGCTCTCTCGCTCGCTACCGCTGCATTGGAAAGAGACACGGCGTCATCAGTGTTTAGAAATGGTTCCGTACGCAGATTTCTACAACAATAACACAATACTTTTACTGCCTTCAAACCGTAAATCACAAAGCGTTGTAGCTATAAAAGGACCCTAAATTTAATCGCCCGACTCGCTAAGCAGGCGTAATGCGCACTCGTAAATGTAGGTAGTGCCATATTCCGCTTTGCTGTGCCAATGTGTCCAATGCTAAGGTAAGTGGTTACTGCACTCAAAATTGCAGTAGGTAGGTGAGTGTTCAGTAATGTCAGTGTAAGTGATCTAAGGAAAAATTATATTAGGGTTACTGCTGAATTGGTGCGTGAAGCAATTCACGCCTCCCGCCCACTGTAATTATCGCGTGATACCATGGCTTTTATATCTATACTATACGTACGCAATGTCCTTGTTAGAACACTATACAGTGAATATGAATTTGGGTATTCCTTTGAAAGTAACACCACTTACATATTATGTATTACCGTGTACGTGTTTTATGGAACCATAACCGACATTGCCTGAAATTGTATTTGATAAACTTAGATTCATTTAAAAATTTGTCTAACTTCGTATTACTTATTATTATTGGCTAAGTTATCTCCAGTGTCAGTCTGGCACGCTCCTTACGGGACACCATGGATATCCATACTAATATTATGAATACGAATGTCTGTCTGTCTGTTATCTTTTGACGCTTAAACCACTGAACTGATTGAGATGAAATTTGGTATGGAGACAGTTCAAGACCCTGGAAAGGACATAGGCTACATTTTGTCGCGATATAAAAACATTAAGGGGGTGAAATGGGGGATGAAAGTTTATATGGAAAAACCAACTCTTGCGGGCGAAGTCGCGGGGAACCAGTAGTTTATTCTATAATACTATGTTCTACCATTGGTTCACGGCTCTAACGCGCCTTATCATTCGCTATATACACATAAAATCGCTTTAATAGAAATAAAACATGCAACATAAACGGTTTATCAATACCGTACAGTACCTAAATTGAAAACGGTGCCAGTATAGTAAATTACGACCCAGTTAGGCGTTTATTTCTTAGTATGTAAACATTTCGCCCTTGTAATATTCTGAACGGTAGGCTTTTATACCTAAGTTATTAGTCGTAAAATATTTTACGTTAGTATTTCGTACTTTCTTTTCTTTACTTTCGTTTGTTTATTTAAACATTTTACTAAGTTTATTATGATAATACATTTGACAGGCTTACTATTAGACAGTACCATAGATATCATAGCTTAGACAGTATCATAATGTAGATTCTAAATATACTTAGTAATGGATACCGTAAGATTCAGATTGTGATATAAGTTAAGTATTGACTTATTTACATTTGATTCTATTTTTCGAAATAGAAAGAATAAACGAGCATTCTTTTGATTTACTTTATACTAAACCCGTGAATAGGTTGCTTGTGTGTTACACGCCTGCTTATTTATAACTTTCAAACAATTTTTGCGAAAGAAAAACGCATAAAAACTGAAAATGAAAATGCTCGAAAGATGTAAACACGCGTTTTCCCAGACATGAGACTAATATAGATCGATTTTTCATCCGCGATAACCCCCACATACTAAATTTAAGCGAAATCGTTAAAACTGTTTTCGATATAGCAAATATATATTATACTAGTGGTTCCCCGCGACTTCGCCTGCAAGAGTTGGATTTTTCATATAAACTTTCATCCCCCATTTCACCCCCTTAATGTTTTTATATCGCGACAAAATGTAGCCTATGTCCTTCCCAGGGTCTCGAACTGTTTTCATACCAAATTTCATCTCAATCGGTTTAGTGGTTTAAGCGTCAAGAGGTAACAGACAGACAGACAGACACACTTTCGCATTTATAATGTTAGTATGGATATACTCGTATAAATAAATAAATCAGCAATCTATCAAATAAGCAACTGAAAGCGAGTGATTACTTATCGGGCAGTGCGGCGAACACCTTTCATGCGTAACAAAAAATGTAACGCACGCCCGACACGCCGCGCCGGAAACTGATGCCAGGTTTTCGTAACGGTCTATGGTTTTATGGTAAATGGTTATTCCGAAGCGCGATGAAAACGAAACAACCATCTTTCAGATTAAAACGATACGATTATATTGTATAATTACTTGCTTGGGGTGTAATTAGTAGAAAACAGTTAATTGTTCTGATGGTACAATTAGAGTATCACATTTTGTGAGTGTAAGTAGGCACAATCACTTGACATATTTAATCTATTAAAGATTTTTAAGGTATTTGTTGTTATTAAAGGCGAATGTAATTGATTAGAAAAGTTAGGTATCGTGGCTGTATCCTTTACTTTACCATTACTTTACATAATAATAATAATAATGTTATGAACGAGTAATAAAAAAAATGTTAAACCTATTGCTTAATAATTAATATCGCTAAGTAAATAAAAAATACAAATATTAGTAGTTATTAATTGGTAGGGAATTATTGCACTATTGTGCTATTGATATTAGTTTCAGTTATCCATTATTAACTATGTAGTGTCCGATTTTGCGATGCGATTGCAAATACTAACGCAACCACAGCACATTACGAAGATAAGATAATAATATAAGTGTTTTAGGAATTTACTACTAAACTAGCGTCGCGCCACGGGTGCGCAGGAGTGCAATTAAAAAAAAAAAAAGTGGCTTGTGTCATTCAGGAATTATGGTGTAAGAATTTTCAAAATCGAATTTAGTGGTTCCAAAGATAACTTTTACAAACATACTTACAAATTTTACCTTAAAATATTTTAGTGTAGGTTTACTTATCTACACCTTAATTAATTCATATTATTCTTTGCAGAATGCAATCGACAGCAGTCAACCGCCAATAGAAAGTATTTTAAAGGTAAGGTGCAATTTATGTTATTATTTTACTTTTAAAAATCTTAGGTACTTTTGGCCTATTGGCCCATTACTCCATTTCGGCTTGACCTTCACTTATAATACAGGGTTCACACCCTGGTTTTATGTCTAAATAGTCTTATCCTTTAGGGTGTGAATATGGCCATCAATACTACAACTTTTATTATGGAGACATCACCAAAATTGTAAAATAATATTTGGCTTTTTATACAAAATCATCTACCGCGATGGTAACAGAAATATTTGTATGGGGGACCGGTTTTTTTTAAAGATATCGTTCATGACCCCATAGTAAACATTGTAGGTATTGATGACCATATTCTACCCCATTAAAGGATAAGACTGTTTACATTGACACCTTGAATATTTATTATGTAATATTATTTCCAGGAAATGAAGTCATTGCCAACCCCACTGTCTGTCATAGCGGCTACGCCTCGAAAGGAGTTGGAGAACAAATTTATTTTTAACCCCTACACGAATAAGGTAATTATCTTTACCATTTTTATTAGTCAACCATTACTGGTTGATATAAAATTATTATAGCAAAACAATAAAGTAATTTCAATTTACGATTTACTTATTTATTTTGCTTTAATGTTTGCTATCCAATCTAAATTAAAACGTGTTCATCAAATGCTATTCATTTGTTTCGTTAGTCAATAAAATTCGCAATTCTTAACTTTATACCATCCAATTTTATGAACACTTTGAAGGACAGTTACGCGTAGAAGTCTAGCAGTTTTATTAGAACGAAACTACGTCTTCGTTTTTTAACATCTGTATCAATCTATCCGTAGTATGTTTTTACTTTGATTGTCCTTCAAAATGTTAGTTGGTTTTTGAAACTTATCGAGAAATTCTAATGCGGGATTTTTCGCTAGGTGCAAGAAAATCCTCAACTAACAAACAACGATCTCAAAACGCCTCTTCCAAAACCCGGTAAGTGCTAGTTTTAGTTAACGTGTACGTAGAAAGAAGGATTTTAGGAGGTTTATTTATTTTTATTAATATTAATCAAATAATGTGAACTTTGTGTTCGTGGTCGTTGTTATCAGTAAATTGTCTCCGATAGTTGTGGTATTGATTGTACACAGTGTTTAACTGTGATACGATATCTTATCAAATAAAAGATACCCTGATAGAATATTATGTATGTTTCAAGATAGCATTTTGCATCGACGCTATTTTTATCTTTTAATCTATCGCGTCCGATATGCCGATACGAATTAGACGAATAATAATTTTGATATTAAATTGGTTTTCAAGTTCGGAAATCGTAGAATATACTTCAAGTGTGGTTTTTACCAATTAAACGATTAAAATGGAATCATAAGCTACATAGACACTGAGAGCCAGACAAAAATAGTTAACGTGTTGCTTTTACGACTATTAACAATTAAAAAAACCTCTTTAAAAACGTGACTTATCACTAGCGGTTCGCTAATTGGTTCAGAACGTCATTTGTGACTAACTTTGTGACTGAAATTGTGCCCATGAAAAACTCGACTTGTCAATTAGCTTTAATTAGGTAAATTTAAATAAATAACGACTGTGTTCAGAATAGTATTATTATACCATTTTTAAAAGTTCGTATTTTTTATAATATATAAGGTTGGTAAATTCCGTCTACATGTTTGAATTTCAGCGTAGTGACATGCCAGTAACACCAAAAGTTCAGTTTCAATATTGTTTTAAAAATACGATTTAAAAATTGCGTTGCTGCGAGCGGGTTCGGGTCGAGTGCACCTAAATAAAAGGTGGAATGAAATATTAAGAGGCAGTTTACACGTATCGCAGGCACAGATCGTCCAGCGGCGGCACCTGTCGGCGACGCGAATAAATAAATTGTGAAAAAAAGACATACACACCACACTGTGAGCTTCGCCCGCTCGTTTACAATCACATACGCAGCATACATAAGTAACGGTAGGAAAACAACAATGTATGATTTGTTAATATTTCACACCAACAAGGACTACAGTAAAATAAAAGCTACAATATAATGCTAAATATCAGTGACTGACTCAACTCTACAGACTGATCAACTTAATGAAGTTGATAATCAAATAACAACAACTGTACTCATCAGTTGAAATACACAAGTCAATTTATGACATAATTTATTTGACCTAATTTAAATTACATCAGAAATAATTGATCAATTTGGGTGGGAGAGAAGTGATGTGGTAGCATTTTGGCTCCGATTGTATTTAACAATAAAGAACTGGCTACGCTTGATCAATGTACTGCGTCCGTAGACATAAAACAGGAGACCACAGCAAAAATGTTTGCGCGCGTGCTAACTGAATATTAATGAATACACGCAAAGCGGACATAACCAGAATTTGTTACAATGTAATGCCAACGGCTTTGTATTTGTAAACCTCCAATTTCGTTCGGTGAATTGAGTGGGATCGTCAGCGTCTGTTATCATATTGATTTTATAAATGAATAAAGTTGTTTTTGTTTCTTATTACTAAGTAGTATAAGTTAAATCTTAGTTGATGGTTTTTACCGCAATTTCTCCTCCTAGACTCATAAACATATGTTTAACTTCTATATAGAAGTAATTAGTATGTCATCGATATACTGAAAATAATAAAAAAGTTAGCCAAGCATTGTTCAAAGCTATTAAATCGTTCGCCTTCCATTATGTGAAACGAGCGAACTTAAGAAGAAAGGTGTCGTTAAAACAGTTTCAGTATGCAGTGTGTGCTGTGCGAGCGATAGAGGTAGAAGTATGCCTTGATTTGCATTTATGCCACCCGTAAGTCTACCTAAGGATGTCTGATGTATTGTTTGATAAGAATTATCGTGTAATCAAACCAGTGATAATCATTATTTAGACTTGCGATATTATTAATTTTAGGACGGATTGGGTATTGCTTTTACAATCATAAAATTGTTTTCGTTTCGTCAATTGTCATTTACTGTTACACATATTCTGTTTCATCCTGCTAAAATGTCAGTTCGCGTTGTTTTAACATTTTCCATTGTGAGATTTTCGTGACGACCCTACAACGAGTCGTGGATAAAGCCCGAGTGAAAAATAAAATGCATAGTGCGGATTAAAAACGTACGAGTTCGTCGCGATAACGATCAAATTGTGAATAATACTAGCGCCCTAAATGCAGATAAATGGTTTCTGCGTTACACGAACTCTTCAGCTTATAGCGTTAAGACTATTTAAGACCGGCAACATACTAACACGAAGTTGTGTGAAGCCAATTATGACGCGCACTAATTTAAAGACCCTTCATACAGTGTCTTTGGCAAATTATCTTCATTCACGTAAACGCTAACATAATCTTCATAATTGTTACAGTTAAATCATTTTCAATTTGAAAAGTAAATACTAGGTCTGCTTCTGTAGTACAAAATGTAGACGACGTAGCAAGCATATTCATATTATTTTCCGCATTGTGAGTTTAATATGTACCCGGACGTCGCGGCCCCGCTGACTAAGCTATACTTACATCGGATTCTGTTTCTTCCTTACTAAATCCAAATGTGAACACACTCAACGAAATATTACTTTGAAATATACTTTTTCATTGTAACTTTGTCATCTTGTAATTTGAAATCTTTTGTTTTAGTCCATTTCGTTGTAGTGTCATCTTTTAGTAGCGTCGTATGTCACGAATGTGTCATTCATTCCTCTCTTGTCGACTAATATTTAGACCTATTTTAAACCTGGTCTATTTTTTTTGGAATAACACCGTTAGGGTTTTTCTTTACGTTTAAAATTTTTCTTCCCAGCAGATGGCTGGTATTCAAAAAACAAAAATGCTATCGGAGATTGTGTGCAGCCAACTTCCCGTTTTATCCAATTATTTACCCATCGGGATAGTTTAAATGGTAGCACTATATCGGGATCGAATGGGGCCTGCATGTGACAAGCCCTCGGGAACTAGCCTCGAATTAGATTCGTTTTGCTAACCCCCTGAAAACTGACGACTCTTTCTAATTCTGTCTGTTTGCTAACAGCGCAGCGCGGGAAACGGGAAAGATTTTTGCCGCTGAAAAGTCTGAGAGTCTTTTCAATAAAAGGATTTTTTTACAAATGTTTAGTGATGACGCATCCGAATATTTTTAATCGCGCTCAAACCAAGCTTCTGTGTCAAGGCGACTACCGAAATAGATGATGTCTATCTAGATGATCTTAATTCCAGATGTCAGTATCAGTACACACATCTATTTTGTTCATAAACATGCGGTCCTATAGGTAAGCCGTTACGCAACCGGACTAAATACTAATATTAGGCATTGACGACGCGTTTACGAGGTTTCGCAACACGTTATTTATTTCATAGGGCCGAGGGGCTCTATGAGTGGTAGCCTGCCGTTATTAATGGGTGGATCTTTGATGTTCAGCCTTTATGAAATAGTTCTCATCAGTACTTAGCGTTAAGCTATTTAAAGATGCCTGTGCTGTGAAGCTTCGCTTAAACACAATCGTTTGGTATTTTGATCCAGCAGTTTCTGTGTTACTGTAAGACAATGTTGAAAAACATTGCCAAGAGTTTTATTTTTAACCTGAAATCATTTATGACGTTTTATCTTCACATTTACTCATATCATTGGCTGTGTCTTCGGTTCTATTAAGCATTGCATCGAAGCTTTAAGTTTTACGAGTGTTGAATCGTAAAGCGCGTGTCCGAACCTTCCCCGCCGCCCTGTTACCCTGTGAGTTATGCTCGGGGTTCGGTGCTGATAAATAAATCAGTATTTAGGTCATACGAGAGGTGTAGCTTTATGACGGAGTTTATGTATGTGCCGCGATAAATAACGCGCCATTACATGATTAGAGCCGCTTCTCGTTTCAGACAATGGGGGCCATTAGCAACATTGCCTAGTTCAACACACAGCTGTTTATGCGCGATACTGACATTTGATATTTATAGTCATCATGCACGTCTCATCACGGGCTCGCGTAGTGAAAAAACAATACAAAAGGCAGAGAGAAATCTCGTGTGCTGAATCTAAACATATTACGTACTAGGTATAATAATGCTTAATATCTTGGCCTTACCTAAGTAATTGTGTAGGTAAGTGATGATTCATCAAATTCTTATTTCTTACTGATGCTTGGAATTTATTAACAAATCGCCATAAAAACGCAATTTATAAACGAATTCCCATCTAACTTCTTTAGTGAGTAATTAACAACAACATTATAACCAGCGAATAGTTTCAAAGGTATCAACTTTACGTAGCATTAACGAAGTTAGTATAATGAAATATTAATCGAAGACTTGGAGTATTCGATTCAATTAATCAGTCAGCTAGCTAGGAGGTAAGCCTCAAACGAGACAACTCAGGTATATAGACGGATATTTTAATTTATTTCAGATATATTGTATATTTCTCGAAGTGTCTTGTTTAGCAAATTTCATTTAATGCAAATCTATTCGCCAGTCCTGAAACTTATTAGAGATTTTTTATGAGAAGCTTTGTTTCGTTTGGTTATTATTACTCCCAGTTTTCTTATAAGACAAAGAGCTCTGGTTTTACCCTTAAATAATATAATATGTATTCTGATATGAAGTCTCATCTTCTCTCAAAGAATGTATTTGTTTTTTTTTATCGGTGTCTATACAATCGCGTTGCCTGTTGAATCGAGACTGTTATTAATCGATTCACTAACTAGTGCGGACCAGACTGAGTTTATTCCTTGTTTAGACACTAGTTTCACCTGCTAACTTGCTATTTAGTAAATTCGGTTCGACTGCACAATATAATTTAGTCATCACTTAAACATTACTGAAGTGACTATTATTATTTTAATCTACATTATCAGGTTTATCAGTTAGAAAAGAATATAAAAATTATATTAAACAGATATTAATATTTAAAATATATATCGAAGTGTGTCAATCAATCTATCAATAAACATCAGGAAAAAGTACTTAAAAGTCTTAAAACAAAATCAATTTCAGCTATAAACTTGCAACTTGGTCAAACAATAAAAAGTTACGAAACTTGGAAATAACGGTGTTGAACCTCAAAATGTGTTCGTTCTAGAGTTTGTTGGTTTTGTACAGTTAAATTGCGTTATAAACAATTGTCAATATACCGACCAATTAAAGTTGACCGTAAGCCGCAATACGTTATTGCGAATGTCTTTATCTTCCAACCGAGCCTTCGCCTCTACATTTTACATACGGACTCAACAATGTATTTCTTAGCGATGTAACAAATCACCTAATGGGGCCAGCAGTTACATTGTGGGACTGGCCCTTTGCCATTTTATATTAGCTTTTAGCTTAGACTAATATATTGTTATTGTCTCCGTGGTTCCTACGTATTTATGCTACCTGCATTCACTAGGTTTAAGTCAATTAGTCCTGTAGAATTCCCCTCTAAAATCATTAAATGTAGGTTCCCAATTTTAAGCCCTATGCAAATGGATAGGAATGAACGCGCATTTCTTGTAGGTTACTGTACTAAGTTGTTAACTACAGACACTCGCGGCAACTAGATCAAGTTGGGGACTTTTTGATTAAGCTTCAAGTTTGAACTAGTTGAGTTTCTCAATAAGGTTTGTATTAGTGTTTTAAAAGGACTTGTCCATTAATGGTTTTTTATTAGTCAATATTTCTAACCAGAATAAACTAAATATTATATGAAAGAGTTCACAAAAGCTAGTCTAGCTTTTGTGAACTCTTTAGTTTATTTCTGCATAATTGATATATTTTTAAGGCCTCCGATTTAGAGAAAAATTAAAATTATTTTTTCTCTTTGTCTGTACATAAGCCGCACCTTCGCCTATATCAATTAACGCATGAAAAAAAAATTGCCAGCAAAATTGACATTCCAATTACAGTAGTACCTATTATATAATCTGTGCTAGTACCTAGTAGTCTTTATCCACCAGTGGAAAAGCAATGTTACATAGCCATACAGCCAGGAAATATAAGTAAGTAAGTGATCAATGGATGATGTCTGTTACAAAACGAATTTTTGTAGCTTAAAGATAAATATAGGTTATTGGTGGTTGGTGATATCTTGGAATAAAAAACCTGCCTCCATACAAAAAGAGGACAAGTCCTTTGCGAAGTGTGTATTTTGCAAAAAATAGAAGTGTGCTATCTCAAACCAAAGTGTAGGTAGGTGATATTGAATTTTGAAACCAATTTTTTTTTTCGAAATGACTGGGTATTCATTCATGTCTTTTTATCGTCTTTCGTCGTTTGTGTAGTGTTATAAATCAATACAAATATTTTGTATTTTACCGAAGTCAATTCAATAACAGATTCCCCATATACAAGGGTTTCTAAACGTGGCCGCAACGAATAGCAGTTCGTTCAAATTTATAGGGATTTATTCAAATTGGGTGGATTTATGAGTATAATGGAAAGTAAAAATTGCCGGTTTAACTTTTACGAATTGAGTGATTCATTGTTGTTGTGCAGGCGGAGAAGAGTGCAATACAATCGCCAGTGACCTGTCTCGTCGCGATGCGATTTATCTCGTTTCGCGTTTACCGATCAACGTTTAATCGATTTAGAAGCCTAATTAATAACCAATGGTCGTTTCGTTAGCCTTAAGTTACCGGTCTTGTTGTTAAATTGTTTTACTGGCCGAAATCATAACTGGACCACGTTTCGAGATGGAATGTGTTCACTCACAGCTACTATTCTTTTGAATTCATTGTTAAAATAATACTAAATAACGCAGATACTTCTTTCTATGGGGCTATAATTACTTGTTATGATTTTGCAAAAAAAACATCAATATTACATATTTTATTAATGTACGGGGTTATACCCTCAAATTCCGTGCAAAATGAAATAATTAGAAATATCCCAACGCCAGTTTTCGTGTTTCACAAGTAATTTTCAGTGGAGTCTCGACTAAGACCCGGAGTTTCGCTAATTTCCCTCCGCGCCACGCCGAATGGAACGTTTATTTGTTCAATAACGTAGTTGCCTTATCTTAGTCAACTTTTAATTAATGTGTATATTTTGACCGGGGTGTTTCAATATACACTATTTACTAACCCCCCTTACTAATAATATTTGACATCGCCATAACTTGACTTGAATAAATATGAGACGGCTAATTTTAAATGTTTGTCTCTACTATGTCATGTCATTATCATCATTAATTCCAAACTAGCGATTTAATGTTTATAAAAGTGTTATATCAGCGGCAAATTAATTGTAAGTAAGGGTACAATATTAACTAAATGTAATTTTATTATTGTATTGCGGAGTGCCAAACTAATAAAAAAGATTTCATCGATGACCTTTCATTTGCGTCCGATAATTTTCTGCTGCGGGTAACATACGATTAGATACTTTTTTACATACCACACTCAGTAGACAGTTACAAAATTTTCATAGAGAGTTGTACTATTTAGGCGGTTTTATTGCTAAATGCATTCTTTTCCAAACAACATTCGGGTAGAAGACAGTCTAAAAATTTAATTTAGATACATCTTTTTCACGGTAAAATACAATAAAGAATGGTCATATTTCCGATCCACCGTTTGCAAGAGTTGAAAACAAACTCATAAAATGTAATGAGTATGCGGAACCCACATATATTACCGATCTCTCCGTTTCAACCTGACACGTTACGACACCTTTGTCCATAAAACTACGGTTTTCAATGCATTTAAGGTTTAATGCTACACAGTTGACATATTCTTATTTTAAATTAATTCTTTGTTTTCAGCATTAAAAGACTTGTCCTCTTTTTGTATGGAGGCTGGTTTTTTATTCCAAGATATCACCAACCACCAATAACCTATTTTTATCTTGAAACTACAAAAATATGAAACACGTAACCATAGAAATCAGAATTTTAAACGCCTCCATTTTTGAGAAAAAATATGTTTTGTAATGAGGCATCATACATTGATCATTACTTGTTTTTTCTGGCTGTATGGCGGCTGTATGGTTATGTACCATTGCCTTTCCACTGGTGGATAAATACTACTAGGTACTACCACAGATTATATAATAGGCACTGCTGTCAATGGAATGTAAATTTTGCTGTAAATTTTTTTTTTCATGCTTTAATTGGTATAGGCGAAGGTGAGGTTTATGTAAGAGAAAAATTAATTTCAATTTTCTCTAAATCGGAGGCCTTAAAAAATATATTAAATATGCAGAATGGCTAGTTTTTGTGAACTCTTTCATATAATATTTAGTTTATTCTGGTTAGAAATATTGACGAATAAAAAACCATTAATGGACAAGTCCTTTTTTAACAACTTTAAATTGTGGTTATTTGACATGTGTATAGGGTACTTGAAGTTTACTTGAATTTACCTCTACAATTTAGGGATCATTTTTGTTTATATAAGTTTTAAGAAACCAAAAATTCGCACACAGGTAGGATTTGAACCTACGACCTTTGGCCCGGTTAGCCAAATAAAAAAGAACACTGTGAGTGTTAAAAAATATTAAAACTATTGTTTTTGTTGGTGCTTCATTGAAATACCTGTCCAACCAACACTTAACTAAATAACACTCTCTCCAATAGAGACTATTAGGTACTCGCGATGGCCATATAGTGTTGTCTGTGAAAACCGTTGGAATTGTACTTACAATGGAAAGTTCCAATTTGTTTTCCGTTTAAATTACATTTTGAAAGCCTGAATGTTTTATGCAGTTGTTACTATTTTAATAGGTGTATCGTATTTTCGCTTGAGTAAAATTATAGTGAATGACTACAAATATAATATTAAATCGGTTGGGAAATACTTCTCGAACGGAAAGCCGAGGTTGAGAATTGAGAAGTTTAAGAAAAAAGTTGAATTTTTCTCAACGCTCTTCGCGCCGACTAGGGTTGAACCGATTGAAATATCTATAGTACGGAGTGTTTATGACTAAGTTGGACGAAAACTGATTTCAAATCAAATACCAAACAATACAATATGAATCAAAATGTGATATCATTTCGATAGTTCCAAATAATCACCTAGTTTAACGCCATCAGTTTAAATCTGATACCGGGACGGTCATTAATGTCTATTGCGGGAGATTCGCATCATTGTCATTAAATAATATAAAACATATTAGCTTGTTGCTAATTCACAAAGTATACATATTTCAATTGTTAAATATAAATATTTAACAATTAAAATATAATTATTTCAAGTGATTATGTGTTTGCGCCGTTTGGCGTCGAAACTTTTGGACCGTGGGGACCATCCGCTAAATTACTTTTTGGAAAATTGCACCTAAATTAAATTCTGTTTTGGCAAATAGTAAAGCTGGCTCGTTCCTCAAAGGATAAGTATAGCCATCCAACGCGGTAACGCAGCCAGCATCCTCGCCTCCTTGCCTAAAGGACACGGGTTTAATTTTGATTAAGTAGGTATTAAGTTTATTTATTTTTATTTCATGCATGTCTTTGTTTTTCTTTTCTTTTATTAAATCAAATTATTAAATTGTTAAATTGAAACCTTGAAACATAAACAAGTTTAAGAGTCCCCGCAGACCACTTACTTCGGATTTTCTATCGTCCGATAGGTCGGCTTTTTGACTAGTATAAATTATGGGCTATACTGAATCACTGTAATGTTATATGTCTTCATACTGATTTGAGCAGCCGACCAAACTCGACCGATAGAAAGTCTGTAGTCTGCGGGGTCTCTGACTATACTATGACTCTATAAAAAACATTTATAGATATATATATCTATAAATGTTTTTTACCATCTGTTATGTGTATTGTTTAACAGTGTTCTTTTTTATTTATATAAGTTTAAAAAGGCAACCAAAAATTCGCACACGGGTAGGATTTGAACCCACGACCTTTCGACGTTACGCAATGACGTATTCAAAAGAGACCAAGAATTTCGTACAGGTGGGTGGACGGTAGCTCAGTTGGTAAGAGCGTTGGCCCGGTTAGCCAAAGGTCATGGGTTCAAATCCTACCTGTGTGCGAATTTTTGATTTCTTATTTAAACTTATATTATTTAAAACCAAATCAAATTTCACTTACAAAAATTAATCGACTGTGTCATCCGGTGGGACTCGAACCCACGTCCCTTCGCCATCAGTTTTAAGTTATTGTATTTTTTATAACTTAAGCAATTATTTTGCAAGCTTCTACGAAACCAAATCAAATTTCGTCGACTGACTAACGTCCTCCGTAGCTTAGTTGGTAAGAGCACTCGCCCGGATAGCGAAGGGACTTGGGTTCGAGTCCCACCGGATGACACCGTCGATTAATTTTTGTAAGTGAAATTTGATTTGGTTTCGTAGAAGCTTGCAAAATAATTGCTTAAGTTATAAAAAATATAATTATATTATTTACTTTTATTTCCACATCGATTTAGTAAAGTGAAGTGAGCATCACTAGCGGATCCGCTCCCGCAGCGATTGGAATCGCAGACAGACGGGAAATTGAAGGATACGCTATAGAAGTTCGCCGAGCGGACTTTTGTATCGGCGATATGATTGACCTTTACGTTTCCATTACTGATTCTGCCTCAAACTTTGGATAAGTAATAATAAGTTTAAGCAATGGATAGTGTTTCTCGCTTTTCTTTTTATTAATCGCTAGCTATCCTTCTTCAGTTTTTATTCTATGAAGTTATCGAATTTTCAGTTTCCATGTCATATTTTTGGTAATTTTTATAATGCATTGCTTATAAAAATTACCAAAAAATATTGCATGCTTTTGCATGCACTAAGTACAATAAATCTTTAAAAAAAAAAATTTGTTTTGATTCTAGTTTTCCGGCGTCTAACTGAGAGCTTTTGCCTTCTTTAGCAGTCAATTTGTTAGGGACTAGGTTTTGTTGTTGAATTTGAAGAAAGTTCAATTTAATGTTCTTTTTACTCTTTACTTGATTAGTAAACCATTGTTACTAGTTTATTGTAGGCGTGTATCTGCGACAATAATTGTGCAATTAGCGCGCTACCCGCGACATGTAAGTCTTGATGATTAATTGTATTATAATAACCCACATGGAACATGATAAGAAATGCAATTCATGACGGCAGCACGTCAAAGTAAACACTGTGGCATTTTATGCAGTTGTAATAGGGGTGCTTTTCAGACAGTAAATTATAGTCGGAAGTTCTGGCCACCACTTCGTAAAGTAAGCAACGGGAGCCCTACTTCGGACATACATAGTTATTTATTATGTAATAATAAATAAATAAATTGTTTCAACAAACACCAATTACCTAGCCCCAAACTAAGCGTGAGCTTGTGCAATGGTGACTAGAATAACGGATATAAATACTTAAATACATATAAACATCCATGACTTAGGTACAAATGCTCGTGCTCATCACACAAACATTTGCCCCTTGCGGGATTCGAACCCGCAACCGCCTGGTTTAGAAGTCCGGTGCGCGAACGACTACACCAAGACGGTCGTCAAAAGTAAGTATATGTAAAGATATTATAACAATAGTACACTTTTTATGTAGCAAGCAGGGCAAACAAATGTTCCACCTGATGGTAAATAATTGCCTTATTGTATAAGCACCTGCCACGCGCGACGGATTGAAACTCTCTCAAAATTGTTTTTTTTATCTTGTCTCAGTATACGAGCTAGAGATGCAGAATATTTTTTAATAACCGGCTTCACTATCTTCGTTACAGTATCCTACAGCAAACACGCGGCTTAATGTTTGCCGCAGTAAAAAATATTTCTGCTTTGTTCATCACTTTTCTCTCCCCGATAGTAAACTTGCTTCGGTAAAACGAACTTAGTAATAAAACCGGGCTTAGAAATTTATATGACACAAAAGCTGAATATATTGTGCACAGGAGAGCGTCAGATTATTTAAATCTGTAACCAGGTGCAGCAGTCTCGAAACTCCTCGGTGTCATTTATAAAACGCCATAATAACGATGTACCGTGTGCACTGTTTCAATTCCCGAGTACGTCGTTTCTCAATGTGCCAATTTAATCGCAAAGCGCCATCTATCGACCCCATACACATACCATGACTAGGGTTGCCAGGTGAGTCGCGAAAAAATACCGGACAACCCCAGGCTTGGTCGCAAAGTAAAAAATACCCGCCCGCATATAGATTATAATAAGCCTGCAGACGCAGACGCAGATGCAGACAGCGAGCGAAGAGCGCGCGTGAGTTGAGGGATTTTCTAGTAGGCGCTTGTGACCAGTAGTACCGACTTTCCTCAAAATACCGGACATTGGTTTGTCCGGTATGACCATTTTTTTTTTACCGGACAGGCCTCGAAAATACCGGACTGTACGCTTAAATACCGGACATCTGGCAACCCTAACCATGACGGGGAGGCCCGGGCGGGTGGGGTTCGGAGGCTGGAAGCCGCCCCGCGGCCGGAGTACTATGCCACACTACGGTGTACGTGAGCGTATCTGATATTACGACGGCAGACACTAGTTTACAACTGATAGCACTACAGCCGATGTATTGATGTGCACCGATTTAGATTATTGGCTGGCGGAGCGACAGTGGCGCCGGTCAATGGCAAATCTGAATGTCGGAGGTTGGAACTAACGATTTCCGAGTGCCCATTCATTACGACGCATTTAGCGGAATGTTGTAAATTTGGGTTCGATACTGGGCCCGTAGACAAGATGCAATTTATATCAAAGCGAAGTTCGCTATCGCTTAAAAAATGTACTTCTTCTTCTTCATGGCGAGTGAACATACATTTTCCACCTCAAAAAAATGAATGAAACTGACTTAAGCCATCGTAACATCACATGACTTTTGCATACATATGTTGACATTTAGTTGGCGATAGCGAAGTTCGCTGTAAAAGATTGCATATTTTCCAAGGGCTTTGTTTGATCTAATTCGACTCCTCAGTTACTTCGAATTCTGAGATATCCCGAAAAATGAGTGGGAACCTTGAGGTAAATCAATGTCGCAATTAAGTGGTCCCGATTATATTGTCAAGGAGCGGGAAACGACGACGAATGCCTGCGAATATTGCGCATTTCGCCAAACGCCGAGAACAAAGGGAGGGTAGGTGAAGTGAAATCGCTTCTGAAGGTACAGTCGGCGATGTTATGTTTTATAGGTAGGCGAGCCGGTGATAAAACGCGTATCGTTATTTACCGAGGCAGCGCCCCAACCACTGGACTATAAACTAAATGTTGTCTTTATAAAGTCAGCCTATATAGATCCCACTGCTGGGCAAAGGCCTCACCTAAACTATGAGAAGGTACGAGCCATACTCCACCACGCGGGCTCAGTGCGGATTGGTGGAGGGGTGTGTCTATAATGCAAGTGACAAACCATACTGTCATATGTTATCAAGCCGCCCTAGGGCCTCTGACTAGGCTTAGCGACTAATACCAACAGATATTAGCCGGGACCAACTGCTTAACGTGCCTTTCGAAGCACGGAGATGCTTGTCATGGACGTCACTTAAATGGTCGGAATGGTCACCCATCCAATCACGACCGCGCCGTGGGTTGCTTAACTTTGTTATCACTACCAAAGCGTTGCTGCCACTGCGCCACAAGCACTTCAATATACGTCTTTATGCACTTTATTTATTAAGACTTTTCCAAGCTGTTTAGATGAGGAGCAGTATGCTCAAAGATAATTGTAAAATTACAAGGCCGCAATTCCTTACGCTCATTGCAGTTATCGCAAATATCGTAGCTTATCGTGAATACAAGGTTGCCTCGAAGGTTCTATTGTATACTTACTGTCTATTATTCGTCCTCAGTAAGGTACTAGTGGGAAGGTAATTCCATTCCATTTAACGTCGTATGTTTCTCGGTGGGCGGTTTTTGTTTGTAATCGCTTTACCACGTGAAATATTGGGATCACATCTACATAATATGTACATGATATGCCGAAACAGATTGGTTCTCAAAACTCAACACGTTGTGTCATTTTGGAAGCAGCAGACTATCCTTGCATTGTGATGCACCTTTCAATCAATTTTAGAGCCATCTACGTTTGGAAGACAGGAAACTTTTCTAAAAATAAAGATGAACTTTCCAGGTGTACTCGTAGAAAGGCCAAGTCGGGCTCAAAAAGCTCTAAAATATCAGATATTAAAAAGTTTTATAGTTTCTAGAGAATACACACTTCACCATCAATTTTGAAATATCACGCAAAAGGGTAAATTACCTGTGAAAAAGCAATTCTTCCATAGTCTTATATATGGTCATTGAAACGTGACATCATAGATACTTAATACTAGTATTATAAATTCTGTCTGTTACGTCTTCACTCATAAACTGCTGAACCGATTTAGATGAAATTTGGTATAGAGTAGTTAGAGACCCTGGGACATTGTCAATTTTTTGTCGTGATACAAAAACATAAAGGGGGGTAAAATTAGGGGTTGAAACTTTATATGGGAAATCCGACATTTGCGAGGGCGCATTCGTACTGAACCGCTAGTACAGTTGGCAGCACATCAGGTTACCCATTTGAACTACGACAGCAGCTTTTGTGAAAAGTGTGGCCGTGTGTATATTCATGTTTTACTGACCCTATTAGAGTAGATATTTTTTTTAATTGATAAAAATGATATAAAAATATTCCAAATAAAATAGTCTAGCTAGGAATTATTTGTAAACGGGATCAACATTCCTTACATCAAATTATAAAACTGTCGCTTGCCCAAAAGTCGCTTTGTACTGGTGTCGTTGCGGCCGTGGCATAAGGATGATCTAAGTATTATATTTAAATAAATACAGTCAACACCCCCATCGCACCAAACATAAAAACCGACCAAGAGCGAGTCGGACTCGCGCACGAAAGGTCCATACCATTATCTAAACAACATTTTTTTAGTTTTAAAAACGGAAAAAAAGTTACTTTTGTTGTAAGGGACCCCACATTTTATTAATATTTTCTAGTATATGTTGTTATAGCGGTAATAGAAATACATAATCTGTAAAAATTACAAGTGTCTGACAGCTAGGCACTTAAAAAAATTATAATGGACGCTTCATGAGTTACAAACAGACAGTGGGACTATAGAAATACATCTGTGAAAACTTCTACTGTCTAATAGCTGGGTAGTTGAAATTATCATGATGGACGGTCCATGAGATACAGCCTGGTGATAAACAGACATACAGTCAGACGGACAATGGAATAGAGTCCCAGCAATAGGGTCCCATTTTTGCCATTTGGGTACGGAACTCAAAACTGTCGCTTCACCCAGAGGTCGCGTGGTAGCGTTGTCGCCGATGCGATCGCGGCATTAGGATGCAGCGCGCGTGTGCCCCGGCCCCACACACTTGGGGGGCAAAAAGAGCGATCTCTCCGTTGCGCGAGCGGACAAAAGATTACGTCAAAGATTCCGTCATTATCTTCTTGTTGGACCTGGTGAAAATTGCGCTAAACAGCCAAGATTTTGTCTTCATCATTGAGAAGTACACTGAAGAGCCCTGATTCGTAATGACCATTCTAATAAGTGATTAAATTTGAATGATACATAGATGTTCTAGTTTAGCATGCAAATCAGAAGACTGATTTTGTATTTGGGGTATTGAAACCGAACTAATAATATCTGTCCCATCTTAAAGAATAGACAGAATGAGAGAAAAGATGACCACTATGAATTAACTACAACAAAGGTGGTTAGTAATAGAAAGTTGAAATGTAAAGTGTAGGTAGAATAGAATAGAAACAATCTCGTATCAAGGCGCTTCTTTGTTCGTACTCTCGATTCCAATAAGAAAGACGATTCGTCTCCGCAAGGACGTCTATCGCCCTCCACCTTTACGCGCACTCGCTAAAAAGCCTCAAGTGCGTACAAATGGAAATATCAATATGCACCCTATTGTCTTCGGAAAAGACCGGATTTACTTTAACCGCTCCGTTTATGGACATCAAGCATAGACGTAAACGCGTCACGCGAACGATGGAAATTCAACCCTACTGAATTGTCGTCAAGTTTTATTTTGCATTAAAACAATGACCGGTGTTGTGGAATATTCCCAAAGTTAATACCGGATAAAATAATGGCGTCTAAAAGCTGAAGGCGCGTCACACTTTTCGCTTCCTGGTCGAGAGCGTTTTTTTCTGTGCACAAGTTTGTCATCTAGCTTAGCTTTTCAGGTGGGTTTTCCACAAGTTATAGGCAAGCGTTAAACTCGTCTCCTTTGACGGGAAATGGAATTTTTAACATCAATTCAAAACATATTCAGCTCTTAAGAAACTTTAGAGAGAATAGGCAAGCAGCCGTAAATATAGAAACTGAAATTAACAGCCAGCAAAATTTGCTGAAGTTAATTCTCTAACTTTAACGATGTGACCTTCATTTCGTACGGTAATCGAGAGTCGCCGTAGTCTCTACTAATTTACACGTGCCCTACAATGGGGACTGGGAGTCGCCAAACTCAAATCCGAATCGATTGTACGATGCCTCTAAAACCCTTTTCTCACACTAAACCCCTAGTCACGAGCAGTAAGCTATTATAAATTATATTTTGATACTAGGGTACACAGTTCCCGAAGTTTCTATTGACCTTGCGCCATCCCCTTCTAAACACCGGATGAGGGGTGCAAGGTGGATTTCGTATAACGCAATAAAAATGAATATACCAGCCATTGCATAACGCGAGTATATGTGGTGTTATCTACTTTACTCGTGCGCTTTGTAGCCAATAAACAGTGAGGGAATAACATTAAGCGACCGATTCGGGAGTGATGTTAATAGGTTGTCGGTGTACGGTTGCAGTAGTTATCTCGTTTGGCCGGATTATGCGAGGGTCAGCGCTAACGCGGCCGATTCTGATATGCATATGAACACGGGCGTATGTTCGGTGGGAGATGGCCGTTTAATTTGTCTGGGTGATATTAATTTTGGGGTAGTGATTTCGCCGCTTTTCAGGCGAGACCGACCCCCTCCTTTGTTAATGAGCGTTGATTATAACGTGGATATCTCGAAAACACTAAACACATTTTATGTAGGTTGTTTTTTTTATTACATTCACATATATTGTTTTCAATAAGACAAACCTTTTATTAAAAGTATTAATGTTAACATGCCTACAGTAACCTGAAACCGTCTTGTCGTAGTCCAAATATTACTAGTGTCATTTATGTAAACAGCATTCATTTTCACAAATGTGGAAAAATCTCCAAAACAACAAAATTTCAGCAAAGGACCAGTGAAAACTTGAACGAAAATTAATTGAACAAACTACAGGCAGTTTTTTAAGTAATTAGCCATCTCAATGTTCAATCAAATTCAATGCTACACCGTCAATCTAAGGAAGGGTGAAACACTTCTTGGTACTCTCAAAAGTTCCTAGGGCGGGCGGGCGAATGGGCGGCGTTTTGCGTAAAACGTGCAGATTAATTCCCTGCCTATTTATAGCTCGTGTTTTTCCAATGAAGCCTGTAGAACTATTGGAATGTTTACTGCGTAAGCTTTCAATTTGTTTACCACGTGATTTAATTACCAACTGTGATCTTAACGGTCCAAGTTGATTGTAAATTAGTTCCTTAACTTCATTCAGTCAGAGTCGATGCGCAGATGTTTCTTCAGAAGGTGATATTTACACTAATATTATAAAGAGGAAATTGTTTGTTTGTATTGAATAGGCTCTGAAACTACTGGACCGATTCAAATGATATTTAGTACAGAGATAGTTTGAGACCCTAAAAAAGGAATTAGGCTATTTTTGTCGCGATATAAAATCATCAGGGGGTGAAAGGGGGATGAAAATTTGTATGGGAAATCCGACTTTTGGCGCGGGCGAAGTCGCGGGGAACTGCTAGTTTGTACATATCTTTGTTCTGCATACATTTACTTTGTCCTTAATCCTTAATTGGTAGAGTCATTAAAGACGTTGAAGAACGAATGAAAAAACTTCGGGAATGGCCTATAATTGTGGAATGCCCGGCCCTCTACCCGAGCCTCGTCAATCTTTTGTCCTTCTGTAGTCTCGTGGTCTCTAGTCGGTGTTTTGTACTGACCCAGATTCGCCTTCGTCAACAAAAACCCGCCTTTTTAATGCTAGGCGCCATGTTTGCGATACACATATTCCGTGTCGTGACACAATCCTGAATTTTATTTAGGTCTCTCAACATATTCTGTCGGAATGAATAAATCAACGAAGCACTAACATTCATTGGATCTGGAATAACGAGTACTACTACCACTCTGTCCTCCATGTTAATATTTTTCAAATACTTGACGATTCCCAAAGCTCCAGCATTTGACATTCAAAATTAAGTTTGATTGTCATAAACAACTCGAAAGTTGATTGTCGCAGGATAAAGACCTCATCTAAGCAGACTGGCTGTTGACTCTACGAGTATAAGTATTGTGGGCCTAATAGAATAAAAATTATTCAAAGAGACGACCGACCTTCACCTTTAGAACGATGTCCCCGAGGCGTACACTCAATCGTAAATCAATTATGAACTCGAATATTTTAATAGGCACATTTTTCAGCGTTTCAAGTGAGTAAACTTTCGGAATATTTCTCTCTAAAATCAAGATAAAATTTTATTGAAACCAGGTTAAATATGAGTCGTAATCACGAACAAACTTTGAATAAAGTGAAAGATTACTGTCGTATAATAACTTATTTATGTGTAAAGGAACAACAACAGCGTACAGAAAAAAGAAAATATTACATATATTGATTACTTGTATAACCAATATATTAACACTGTTATGATAAGGAGATGGACAAATCATTAAGAGAAAGCTCAGTAAGCAGAACATGAAGGAGATAAATTATGTCATACTGTGTAGTTATGTAACTAATGTGTGAACGTGTAACTTAATATCGTTATTCGTAAAAAAGTACATATGTATGTAAAAGGACTTCAAAGTATTGCAGCACATGTTAACAACTCCCTTTTGCAAATATCTTCTTCCTTTCCAAATCACATAGAAAAATCACAGATATTCTGTATCACCACTTCAGAGAAAATACTGTTTTCTATTGCAATACAGCCTGAGATCACGGCTGATGCTAGCGTAGGCAACGGAATAAAACATATGCAGCCGGAATGCACGGCACGGAAATAGACCTGGTGTGGTGTTGCCATCGCCGCATCCGCGCAGTGCTGCGCCCAGATACCTGGTGCAAATGGGGAATATGCATGATTTCTTTTTGTTTATCTGCTTGTACTCTAGTAATTCGATAGTAAAGAAAAAAAAATATCGGCATAAAAGTTTTCAACTGATTAGTTAGTTACAAATCCATCCATACATAAACTTACAAAACGACCGCCATGTAACTACCGTAGTAGAATTGTTTTTTTTTTAAATACACCAATTACCTAGCCCCAAACTAAGCGTGAGCTTGTGCTATGGCGACTAGAACAAGAGGTCGTCAATTTGAAGACTGAGTTACACAGATAAGAACCACTTAGTTACTTACCTATGTAATGTTTCTCTCGTTTATGTGTTTAATCCTTGTACAGAACCTGCTACGAAGTTGCTACGAATGTCGTACGTAGCACTGTACAAAACGAAAAATGTGTTAAAATTACCTATAGTATATGTTACCTGTAGTATATTATAGTTATTGAACTCTAGTCTCTCCCTAATCTTCGAACTGTTCCAATATCTTTATGAAATCAGCGTTTTAATTATTATTCGATATTTAAATTAACAATGGACACACTTGTCTCGCGATAATCGGTATGTATCCGATACCTACCTAACTGATGATACCGTGCTTGTTGCATGCTCGTCTGCCGCTCTGCGCCTGCGACTGTCCTAGCTTGATGAGCGATATTAATAGCGTCCTTGTTTTAGGAGAGATTCTAGAGATGCATTTAGTCGATGCTGAGATGGATATGTTTGTGCGGCTTGACGAAGCATATTATTTTTTATAAGTTAAGTAGAGAAGCATTTAGTTTACGCTGAGGTGGATATGATTAAGGGTCTTGGCGAAGAATATTATTTTTCATAAGTTTATTTAGTAACAAACGAGCTGTGTGGGATGGCCATCTGGATCTACCTAGAAATTAATACACCGCATTTGCTCTAGACAACATAATAACCAGTTCGAGCTCGAAGTAAACACAGGAAAGTCCATTGTTACATCAATTTCTAATAACTCAAAGCGGCAATTGCGATGATGAGTACGTGCGCCCGCCATCAAACGCTATGACTTAGCGAAACGACATATCAATTATGCGTTCGCATTAATTAAGGGGATTAATTGTCCGTATCCTTACTATTCTAACGGCGGTGCATAGTGCAGTGTGACGTGGAGGGCCGGTCAGTACTCCCGCGCCCGCCGCCGCCTGCGCCCGCCCGCACCGCACCGCACCACGCCACGTGCGCGAACCAAAATAAATAAGACGCGACGCGACGCCGCGCACGAACCTTGACACCCGCGGAAATATTCTTCACCGGAAAAATCTGTGAAACTGTTTGGACGCCAATTAGTATGCCGGCTACGTTAACCCGCGTAGCTCATTATGGCACCGCAATAAAATTCTAAAGTCAATGTGAACGGAATACACGACGGTGATTCACCAATATTAAAATTTTCATTGCATTCGAAAACTAATTTAACCACTCTCTTAACGATTAGAAATCGTATACAGTTTGGTTAAACAATTCGGTCGGGAGAATTAGTGATCAAAGGCCCTCTGAGGCCGGCGTCTCGCGAGTCGAAATCGATGAAATGCAAACATGTTGATGTGCGAATATCAAACCCCTATCCAACCCCCCTACCCGAGTAATAATAGCGGCGGGGGCCGTGCACCCGCTCACGTACACCATGCATGCACTTACCCGACTCCGATCGGGATATTCTGAAATCATTCGGGCTAACGAAATCAACACCGACATTCCATTTAGATTTTTAGACTAATAAATAAACATGCGACCGTTTCAGTACTATGAAATACCATTACAGAATCAAATTGAAAATAATTCGATGCATACGAGTATCGACACAATCCTCATGTAATTTATTAGTCACTTTGCACTCGCGTAACTTTTTATATTTATATGACAGCACGTGCATGTTGATGCGTTCGACAGAAACATATTACGTCACGAACAATGGGTACCGTGAATAACCCCGCGTACAAAGTTGAGCGACGGGTCGGTCGAGCGATCGAGTGGCTTGTAAGTGAATAGAGGGGAAGTTGGGACTCCTTTGTCACCACCTGTCCGCGGTATTAACTATCGGAAGACGCAGTCGCAGCCAGAGACCGTCGCGAGCGCATCTGTCTATAGTTCGCGCCAAACGAACATGTGCCATGCGCACGATTGTAGGAAAAAACAATGTCTGTTATACCAAATGTCTTTGTCTTAAGGCAGTGTTGTGTATAAGTTAAGACTAGTTTGTGCATGTGAATACACAGTGAAGTGACAATGTTGGGATTGCTCACCTCGGATTTCGGTTATCAGAACCGACTAACCTTACTCCAGCAGTTGATCGAATGCGGGGATGTCCTATTGGGCAGTGAACTCGTATGCGGTACGTATTTTTTAGAATGTAATCATCAGACATGACATGGGATTCAATTAAAACTGAACAACGTTTAGTAAATACAATAGTGCAGCGAAACAAACAATCGTCTTTAATAGTGTCGTTTATTTCCGCAATGAACAATTTAAAACAATAACTGCTTATTTTTCTACTCGTGTTATAACGGTTATGAGTTGGCCCTTCGCTGTAAGGCTGGGTCTACACAAAGCATTTCCATTTAATGAACTACTAATGCATCTTAAAAGCGTAGAGACGTCCTCTTCTTGGGCTTATTATTACGTTACATTTGATGGGCCATCGAACCAGATATTGATTAACATAATGAGTAGATAAAGTCAGCAGCACGTCAGGTTATCTATTTGAACTACGAAACGCTTTTATGACGTAGGGAATAGAGGCGGTCTCAAGAAGTGGTGGAGATGCGCCTTTATAATGAAAAAGATGTGTTAATTTAAAACAAGGTGTTTACTGCTTACTCGATTCTTTTAACTGCTTAATAGAGTTCAGCGCAGTGCACTTTGAGTGCCGACAGACACGTCGCGACTACCTCATTTATTATTCTTATAATACCTAATAATTAGGATTTTTCTACTGTAATTATGATGGAGATCCATTAAAAAGACTCATGCCCATTTTCACCAACAATCCCTTAACGAACCCCTTACTAAGATATCCCTAAGCTAAGGCGATCCCTAAACCGGCCCCTTACCTAAATCCATTTTCACCAGTGTAAGTGATACCTACGATCGGGTCCCTTACATAGGTGACAGTTGATTTTTTAAGAAGTGTTTCTAAAAACCGTACTTTTACCGTTAAAATATGATTATTTGTAATTTTACTAAGGTTTGAAAGAGTTCAATTGAAAGCAATAAATTATGTATCGTAATGAATTTAAATCAAGGGTAAAAACACAAAATAAGTTTCAAAATCGGCTTTTTTTTACAAATTTGTTGTCTGTATGGCGAACAACCGGATCTCTTTGCCTTAAAAAGTGACAGTTGAAGTCTGTTGAAGTATGCTTGCGACTTGCGTGTTATTTTTCGTTCGTTGTTGTTTGATTTTCTTTCATGGTGTTTTCTTTACAATTTATTTAGGGACTTTAGGGTGTTTTTCGGCAAGTCGAGTATTATAATTTATTAGTAAATATCTTTATTAAATTCATAAAATGGCGGAAAAAACGGAACGCGACCAAAACTTATTTATATTATAAGATATATACTTAGAAAGGATTATTAAAAGTTTATACTGTACTTTTATAACATACCTGTTGTCTGGATATTCTAAAAGTTGTTCTATTTGTTTCAAGAAAAATAGCACGCTATCCTAAGATAACCTAGATATCTGATGAAAAAGTATTTTTCGTCATATTTCATGAAATAATCTGGTCTTTCACGGTAAATACGGGGCCGCGAAAATTAAATTACGGACATTATTTCAACTGCCTCAAGAGCTTTTAAATTTTCAAAGAAATCACTTAAATCTTCCATTTTGCAAGACAGCAAGCACACTCGATAAACGAAAACAGTCACCTAGCGTTAGGAGGCCGACATTCGGGCCCCTAAAATAAAGGGATACCCTAGCGTCATAGGTGCCACCTAAACGTTGGTGAAACCGAAACAGTTGTTAGGTGTCCCTTAAAATAGCTTAAGTGTTACTTAAAATTTAGGGATTGTTGGTGAAAACGGGCATCAATATCTTAGGCCATGTATACACATGCAGCTGTTAGGAACGTGTAATTAATAGACATTGTCGATTTAAATAAAATTGTGCAGCATTTGATTGGTTTTAATCTCAATGGTATAACGATGTGATTTAAATAGGCCATTATTCGTTTAGATTCCTTGCGAAGTCCTCTAGTCTCGAATAAACAAGTAGTTTAGATGTTAACTGTTGTGTATTCATTACAAGCCCTCATTGCGCGTTATAAATGTGTTATGCAAGATTACTTCAAGCTGTGCGAGTAATTGAATATTACAATTTATATCATTGTATACAAAATATAATGTTGCAGTTAATGCAACTAATAAACGTTTAATTACGTACGCATATCTTTGCACACATCTTGTTATAAGCTAAGTAAGGCAAGTATTTTTAACCATCCTCGATCATCAAGTCAATTCTATTCTAATTATTATTCAGGGCAGGCTAATTTCGACTCTATCGATATTTTACTCATAATTTCAATACAAGAAAAACTGATAGAAACAAACTAAGGTTCAGTTGCGCCCTTACTAACTGTAAGCATATTTAACCTGTCAAGACCCGCGGGCGGGTTGACAGCAATTAATTTTCTATTGTGTCTGAAAACATGATACGTTGAGGTTAAACAATTGTTTTATAGAGCTAAGAAGGTTTTTGACATTCATAACAAAATACCGTGTAGCTAAAATAGTGATTTTACCATCATTATCAGCGATAAAATATGCATATGTAAACCTCTTGATTCGAAAGACCAAGACAATGACTGACCGATATCACAAAAATGAAGTTTAGTATTGCATTCCAAACATGTTTATCTTTGCGAATTGCGCGTACGCCGATCGCTTAGTGGAAACGCCGTGACGTAGCAGCGCGGAAAACTAGCCGCTTGGAAATTACGTAATCGCCAGACAAATGCTAATTTTCACGTCGTTTTGGGCAAACACTCCGATGTACTTGCCTATTCAAGATTTTGAGGTTTGAAGGTCGCATAATCTTTATGTAGTTTTGAAATGTTAGCTAAAAACTTCTAATTATCTATAGAGGACGAGTATTTGTTGTACTCCTTGACAGGTATATCCGTATTCCATTGACCATGTAAGTACTCGCAAAGCTTTGCAATTTAATAATTTTCTTCTCCATTTTCGCTCGGGTGTCTGTCTCTTTATTTAGGTATTTTTATCTTTATATGGAAACAGCACGTTCCAACCTTCTTTCTGTTGAACAATCTGAAAATTTATTCCGATTTGTCAGGACAGGTTGTTACAAACACACAAGCAGCTGCTTAGGGCGTTTTTAATATCGCTATCAATTTATACTCCCCTTAAATTTTATCGTATTGGTTCCATCTCGGCGGGCTACCACGGACCGCCGCGTAAATCTTCTCTTGTCGCAAACGTGCGCGCGCGTCGATGCCGGCGATACACGTAATTTACGTCGCATTGTGTCGCTACATCATAAATACACTTAATTAACATGCACAGGCGCCTCATTAAATAGTCTTTCGTGTGATTTCTTATTCTTATGCTTACATTGGATTAGCAATCCCCAGTAAAATTCAATTATCATTCATATGATTTAAGTTTAATGAACTGACATACATGGGTAGATTGTTATCGTCTGTCAATCACAGTTAAGAGGAACATTTTAAGAGTGGGAAAATGTAATTAAAGTTATTTTAGTATCTACCTAACTAATTTTGAGTAGCCAGGGAACTCATTCTTCAATATTATACGACTGGCTGGAGTTAGGAAAACTTATGGTCTTAAAACTTATGGATTTAAAAAAAAAACTTTAAAATGTACCTACTTACTTTATAATCTCGTCGGTGACATTGTAGTTTCTTAAAAGTCAAACGAAATATATTTTCATAATAATGAGCTTGTCGGAGTCAAAGTCTACTAAATCTTCGTTGCATTATTATTCACAAATACATGTCTTGTCGCTTACAGTATCCGATCGTAAATTACTGCGTTCATTTGTTTAGGACCATTACGTATTGCCATTGTTTAAGCTTATTGCAAGGGTTGTCGTTTTGTTTACGTTTGTTTGCTACTGTGTCAACAGTTTCACAACACGTTATTCTTAACATTTAATGTCTTTCTCTATTTAAAAATAATTTGTTACGCGACAGTATTTTCAAAGACAAAAATACGCGAGAACAAAAGAATATCTACCGAAAAAATGTCAATAGTAACTTTGTTTCTTCGCATTTCTAATTGTGTACAGTATAAACAAAAAAAGGTCGGAATGTTCCCGGTAAATCTTGAACCCTTTGCTTGCGCAATATAAATTGTAAAGGAGCTCGGACTTGCGTAAGTTTTGTTTATAACGAAAACAAAGAGCCAACCAAGTCCGCGTAAACATAACGCTTCGCAATTGTTTCAACTACCTGGCCTGGGTGGTGCTTCCAAACACGTGTAGTAGGAAGTATTTCTTGTTAAAAAATACGTTTGTCGCTACTTTGACGGAAAAATAAAGAGGAAAATTACTGTATAGTTCGAATATAAATAAAATAAAAAAAAATAAAAACTGCATAGCAAGGATTTCGTCAAATACTAGTTCATGAAATAGATTAAGTTTCGCGCTTAGATAAAAGCAAAAAGAGTTTTTTTTTATTATATTTATTTATTTAGATTACGCGTTAAAAATTGAATGGTTTTCTGTTACAAATACCACAAAATTAATAACATCTCGTAGCAATTTTCGTTGCTGTTTCTTAGCATAGCTACTATGAAATTGATCTGATTTTTTTAATTACCTACGTTGGCTGTCGTAACAACAATAAACTTTTTTTTACTTTAAGAATAAACTTTACCTAAGCACGCACTGCTAAAACCGTTCAAATTCAAATAATAATGTTTGGTAATACAAAATACGAGTATTCACATCATAAACATATGTGAGTATTCGAGTACACATTTGTTTTGCTTCTTGGGACATGTCACCCTCAAACCGGATAGCGTGGCGCAGAATGTGGACAAGTATTTAAATAAAATATCTTTATTGCATTTGCATCCGTTTATTCTTTAACATTTTCCTCATACTTAGACGTCCAAACATACATTCGTCCTTTTTCGTTTGTTTTGCTGTCAACATGGGCCTTGGGTGCATCCTTATTTCGAATGTAAATAATTTCGCTGGGCATTTAATACTGTTTGCTTTTGTTAATGATTCTGCTGCAGGGTTGCCTCTGCGAAGTTCCCTAATAGGTAGCAAAATGTTATAGAATTTTATAGAATTGCAATCTTATACATAATAAAATGTAATAATTTCTCTCGACTGTACCTAAAAGATATAAGAAAATCTGAAAAAAAAGACAGGCAAGCAATTTCTAACAATAGTTAATTTTGAAAGGGTTTGTTTCATCTCATTATTTCGTGTGCAACGACAATGCATACATTAGTCCGGCTCTTTATAACCATCCGCATACAAAGGAGTGGCGAACCGCTTGACCGGCATCCATTATTTCAGTCCACCTGTATAGGGTTGCCAGAATAAGTGCTCGAGAACTTTCAAGATTAAATAGATGTCCAAAGCGACTAAACTTTCAAGTAATGATTTTATTATGTTTCGCTATTTACATAATTTTACCGACTCCGCATCAAATGTCGGGCTTTGCTTTCTACCTATTTACAGTCACTCTTAATTAGTTCATGAAACTCTTAGTTTTCATTTCCGTTCGTTACCAGGTTAGTAATAACGGTATTGTCTCCACCTGAAACTGCGGTTGAATCACCAGTCAAGTCCGTATTATAAACACCATTCAGTTTGTGATTGTTTACCTTTTTACCAAAAAAATTTGTATCAACCCTATCAATACCTCACACATGATTGACCGTGGTGCATTCGTCACGCCCTGGCGCAGCCCTAATAGTTTCCGACCAAGACGTATTACGGTTATGGCCCTACGGACCAACGCTTTACTAATTACTTTAACATACATATTTGTATTTTGTTAGCTGCCAGGTTGGGGGTCATGGTTGTTACGAAACTATGTGTAACTTAAAAGTTTTGAACAAGCATCTGCTTTATATGATTACAACGTAGACTTTCGAAGTATAATACTAACTAATACATAACTACACACTACATATACCCTTAAAGTTAAGTCGTACGTACGTTTGTCAGTTCTTGCTGTGCTCAACAATAAAAGTCTGAATAACTCGCATTGCAGTGAAAGGTAGGAAAACGATTTAACGTCTCGCCTGCCACACGGAATCTCGCCCCAAAACAAACTTAATCATTCTCGAAATTAACAGCACAAGAATATGATAATATGCAAAGCGAAAAATAATTATGCAATAATGCCGTCAAGTGTACATTCAGGCTGTTAAAATTTATTGTTTCCTACATCCACAACGCGACTGCGAGCGATCGCGATCACGTTCGCGGCTCACGTGATCCTTGGCAAAACAACATGGCCACCGGCGGCGACCATTCATTTGCATTTAGCCGCTCTATGGGATAGAACAGCCAGCACACGCCTTAGACCAAACAAAACATGCAGAGCTTTTTGTACCATCTCTAACTTGACCATGTTTTAAGCAAACAGATATATTATTTCATTTATACTCTTAATACACACGATATGTGTCACTTTGGAAAAGTGCCTTCAGAAGAAATCTTTGAACTTCCATTTTACTTTCGACACCCAGACATGAGACCAAAGAGAGCGACTTTGCGCCTTACCTTACCTATGCGTGGTTACCTCACAAGAAAGCCGTTTGACCTTCTTTTTAAAATATATTAATATTTCTATTTTAATAATCTAGAAACAACAACTAACTCAATATTTCTTTTGCGTGCATATATTACAACTGCTGCCCAAAAAGCTATTTAGACCGCTGGATCCTCATACGTGCTGTAGATCCTGGTTAAGCAGGAGTCAAAGTAATGGGGAAAGTCCTGTAAATGATCATGATATACAGGTATAGTAATATAATAAAAATGACTGAGACCACACAAGATATTAATAAAGGGATAATCGCCGGCCACAAAGCTTTTAGATTAATGCTGTCGAACGGCCTCTGCCTGTTGGGTGCGGTCCCATTTACGCTCCCCAAAGGTCTGTGACCACATGGCACAGATTGTATAATACGCCCATGGTCTTGACCTGAGATAGGAAATTACATATGCCTCAAATGCTAAACTAGCGGCTTTACATAGAAAACTGAAGTCGACTGGCTGCTCCCACCAGGCTATGCCTTGGTCCGCAACGGGGCCTAACGACGTCACGGGACTGAAGTCCTTGAATGCTCGATAGCGTATGCGCTCACGTTGGTAGCCTGCTGCCTACGATCTAAAGCTACTATACAGGATGTCCCGTTAATTAAGGATAATACTTTAGGTCCAGATTAGTTACATCATACATAAAAGTGTTACCATTTCGAAATATACATTTTTAATTGTTTTATGGCTACTACTACAGTTAATGACTTTTTAAAAGTCTGTTTCTATTTAAATACTCACACCAAAATGAATATTAACTTTTTACTTAAAATGTTAGAAAGGTTCCCAAAACTAATAAAAACTCAAAACCAAAATCTCAATAAGGCACCGGGACACCCTGTATAAACGTTCCCTATTTGTGTTCTAAGGCTTTGTGCACATTTATCTCGTATTAAAGCTAAAACTAGACTTCTTACTATAATTGATGAAGTTGAGTCGTTTTCATATTTGAGGAAGGTGTGCATCGGTTTTCATTGATGTCTATTTTACTTCCGCTGTGACTGTTCATTCATTAGTCATTCAAGAACGAACAAATGTTTTTGTGATGAGCACAAACATTTGTACCTAAGTCATGGATGTTTATATGTATTTAAGTATGTCTATCCGTTATCCTAGTCACCATAGCACAAGCTCACGCTTAGTTTGGGGCTAGGTAATTGGTGTGTTTGTTGAAAAAAAATATGTTTTATCCGCTTATTTACTAATACCTGTTGCAGTGGTTTTGGCAAAATAAATTAATACATTATTAATCGCACTGAGGTGCCGATATGCCCATGTATTATCAAAAATTTTCAGACGATAAATTCGCATCTATCAGATACTAACGTGTCATCAATGTCTCATTCGTTTGAAATTGACTGTATTAAACAAGACACATTGGTATGTTTTTTTCGTTATAATAGCTGGTAACACCTTACGCGATTATTATTTTTATTTACCTACATTTACGTTTGTGTCAAACAAGCCTTATTTATACCCTACATTAATATTTGATAAGATGTAAAGTTTGGTATGTTATGTTATGATGATGGAGACCCAGATACTTAAATTATTCTTATGCATTATTGAGAAGTGCATCATGTTACGTGCCTACTGAAGGTCGTTAGGGCTTCCAACTACCCAAAAACGCCTTCATGAACAAGCCCAAATATCGTGGTTAAATTTTATATTTAGTTGAACTGGATTGAAATAGAAAAACAAAAACACCACCCACCATCGTCCGTTTGACAAAAATGCTATACCTAGGGAAAAAACAGGTTTTGCTAACGTGTAGCTATGGGCGCTGAGCAGCTGACTGTCATACCATAGACATTTTCGTCACAAGAACTATTTACAGTTAGCGCGTGAAAAAACTCGCACTAAGCCTTTTTAAAGACCAGAAGGTCGTTGCTGTTGACAAGATATGAATGAAATAAGTATTCAATTTTACATCTAGATTTTTAAGAGAATCAATGTATTTAAATTGTAATTACTATATTTATTACTACATTTATAAAAAAATGAAAGCCAAGTAAAATTACACTTGCAGTCTTCTAAAATATAATAAAAATGCATGAACTAGCAACCCTGGGTCTCGTCAATCGCGATCGCCAAAGACGTGGGAAAGCAAACACGCCATCGAGTCGTGACTCGGAATCGTGAACCCTGCTCGATTGTTTATGGTCATCCAGTAACCGCTTAAAACTGGAATTTATTAATCAGGTTCAAATTAACGGGTCGAAACTTATGACTTCTATGCGGATGGGTTACCTTAATTGTGGGAAGGAAGGTCTGTAAAAATTTAACTAGAAATACCAACCAATCTAATGTTGTCAAGAGTCTTTTAACTACTACGTTAAGCATGTCTTTCAAGAGTGTGCTTAAAACGGAGGATATTTCTACTGACTGCCTCGTTGGTCTAGTGGTCAGCACGCTGGGTACTATCCACGAGGTCCCGGGTTCGAATCCCGGGTCTGGCCGAGAGTGTTTGAGTTTTTCTGTCTTGAAATTACTCAGACACAGCTCCGGAGTCAGGAAGTTGGTGGTGTTAACACCCCCGTGCCTCGGAAAGCACGTTACGCCGTTGGTCCTGCGCCTGATCTCTCTACGGTCATGTCGGACCGCCGTCTCATCGAATTATGAGAGTGAAGGAATAGAGAGTGCACCTGTGTATTGCGCACACACTTGTGCACTATAATATGTCCTGCGCAGTTGGCTAATCTCTGTTGAGATAGGCCGCCATGGTCGAAATTCGGCTAGGAGGACATTATTATTTTTATTATTTCTACAAGCAGATCAAACAATTTTAGGAAATTAATATGAACTATCTAAGATTGCTGTCTATGCAGTCAATTCATACGTCAACAAATCAAATGTACAATGACGAAATTTACTATTTAATCTAGTCACCATAGCACAAGCTCATGCTTAGTTTGGGGCTAGGTAATTGGTGTGTTTGTTGAAACAATTTATTGATTTATTTATTTCATTATATTTGCATGGAATTTGACACTCGTGCTTTCATCACAGAGTCCAATTCACGAGTATTTATTACTGCTATTTATTACGCTGCTTTTTAAAATAAGAAACCAAAAATTCGCACACGGGTAGGATTTGAACCTACGAAATTTGGCTAAACGGGCCAACGCTCTTACCGACTGAGCTACCGTGCAGTCCATCCAACCGTGTGAAATTCTTGGTCTCTTTATTTAAACTTATATAAATAGGAAAAAACACTGTAAGTGTTAAAAAATAAAAACTACTGCCTAATCTAATCGCCTGATTAGGCATAGAACGAAACCATCTTTCGCTTGTAACTAATTGACTGACTAACAAAACTCATCTCAAGCTAATGGACGAATCGTGAAAAGACGTGTGTGGCCATTTACGCGTGTTAACGCGCCGACAACCGATCCGCTGCGCTCGCGCAACCACCTTTTTTTTTTTACGTCAGGAAATGCCTTACGCACCGTACCTCTCCGTCGGGGAACGAAGAGGACTCCCCGGACTCGGGTATACCCACTAAAACCTGACGACGCCCGCCGCATGTGTTGGCTGTAACAGCAGGGGCCGCGGTATCTCGACAGTCCCGCGACCCTGCCAGCGGCAATTTCCACCCTCTACTTCAGAGGGCGAATCTCCACGGAGGGGGGAGCACCCCCCCTCCAGACGGCGCACTCGGCGTACAGTGCACCGTCTCTCAGGAGGGTCCCTGGTGATTGGGCAGAGGTGTCCCCACACCGTCTGCCCGAGACCCTCCCGTCAGGGCGCCGCTCGTTCTGGCACCGCGGCCCGAGCGCGCGCCCCGCGGGCGCCGAAGGCGGAGGGAGGCCGGGTCTCTTTCCCGGTCCCGTTCGGCGGCCTCTTTCTGCGACATCACCACGTCGCAGAAATGGGCCACCGCCTCCCAAGACCCCTCGCTTCCGACCATCTTAGACACGACGGTCGGTAAGCTGAGGTCTCTACCTCCGAGAGCCGCGGCCAACTCCGCCCGCGGCTCCGCCCACGCCGGGCAGTCCACCATTGTGTGCTGTGCCGTGTCTTCGACACAGTCACAATGGTGGCATCTCGAGGTCGGCTCCTTTCCGGCGACTACACACAGATACCTCCCGAAGCATCCATGCCCCGAGAGGATCTGCGTCAGCCGGAAAGTAACCGACCCGGCGCTCGCGCAACCACCTACCCGATACGGTCGGCAAAAAACTGTTTAAACACCTGTAAAAGGTACATCTGAACTGCTTGAATGAAAACCGGCTATAGTCTTATAAATGGAAAATTCCTTCTGGTATGTGGACATGTTACAGAAAATGAATCAGGAGAGAGAGAAGAAGAATAATTGTTAGTAGATGGTTCTATCCATCCCATCTGAAATAAGGTGATGGAGAAAAAGATGGATGGACTGTATAAAGCGCGATATGTTAAAATCCAGTGATGAGGACGACAGACATATAATTACTTAAAAGGAAGGATGAAAACATACATAGTGCGTCGACCTGAAATGTACAGACGACAGCACATAAAGCTACACACTGCGGCATTTGATACAGTTGTATTGTAATAGCGACGATTTCAAGCAAGCAAATGATCGTGGCGCCTATGATGATTGTTTGAAGATATTTTTCTTTCAGAACATTACGTAACCTGCCTGCTTGATTATCAAGTTACTAATTATGGAATCGATCGAAACGTTGCAGTCGTGATCGCTGGTGCAACTCCAGCCTCAACAACCTCTGGATTAGTTATTAGTTACTAGAAAATTAATAGAGCAATAATTTAAAGCAACTGGGCGCAGGCTCTCCTCTTGATCCCATTGTCGTCCGACCAATGAATTGAATAGGCAAAGCCGGCAGCTAGCCGATTTGCACGCCGAAAATGCTCCGCATAAACCAAGCCCATATGTATGTTGAGTTTAAACAAAGGACGTGTTTTGTAAACAAGCACACAATGTGGTACGCTTTTCGCGGAATAATTGCGGTCTTTTCTATCGTGCAATATTAGTTTGACGAATATAGGTGAGATGTATTTTGTTACTACTTTTGTTCATAATTTATATAGCGAATAGTTAATTTTAAAATAAATATATTATGCATTTTAGAGAAAAAATTGAGAGGGCACAGGTAGAGACAGCATCATCATCGTAGCGTTATCCCGGTTGTGCACTCGCTTGTGAAGGCCCAGGTTCCTATGTGGATCTTGATCCAGGATATGGCAGATCATGTAAAAACAGTGAAGCGACTGCCCTCTGACCTCCATAACCTTGTTAACAGGGCAACCCGACACATTCAGTCGCCTGAATGTGCAGGTTACCTCACGATGTTTTCCCGCACCGCAAACATCGGTTAGTGAAAAAACAACATAGGTACACACAGCAAAATACTTAATTTTCCTACAGCTTACAGTAATTTGATCATTTATTTTTTAAATAAGTAAAAGCCTAATCGATTATGTATATCACTTTATGCTGTCGACGTTCTCGAAATCGTACAGTTCAGCCTGTCCGACAACGTTCGTCTGGCACAAGTCGCGGGTCAACGACCCTGCTCTAGCGTACAATCAGCGTCTGGGATTTTCAGAAGTGCTCTGGAATTATCTGAAAATAATTTCCGCGGGCCTAGTTGAACATTGGTGATTTTAAATTTTGAAATGCTGGACGTTTATCGATTTCACAAATAAATAAGTTTTAAACTCTCTACAACTACAACACCGAGAGATTTAGGTAGGCATCTCACTTTATGAAGTCACTCACCTGAGCTTAAAACAATATAATTAATTCGACACGTACATTCTCTTTAAAATAATGCGTAAACCCTAGAGGTAAAGGCTCTAAATATTTCAATGGAGGTCCGTTTTACCTTTACGCAATATGATTTGTTTAATTGCTTTCATCCGATTGAGGCGATAAGGAACGCGTTGCGGGTTTGTTTGTGAATTATATTCGCATAGCTAAGTATTGATTGGAAACCGTTTATGTTTTAAATAAGTGTTAATTCGATGGAACTTAGTTACACCCAAAATTAATTACTTTTTAGGGTTCCGTGCCCAAAGGATGACAACGGGACCGTATTACTGAGACTCCACTGTAATTAAGTGGGGGCTCTCATACAACGAACGTGATTTCTTGACGTTTTTTAAACTTAAAAAGAAGTGTTATAATATAGTGCCCAATGTTGTGTAAGATATTGGCACGGATCCCTTCGTGCGCGAGTCCGACTCTCACTTGGCCGGTATTTAAATGTCTAAACGGCTTGAAATCGCAATAAATGGTCAAGCAAGGGTTTAAAAAAATATTTAAAATAAATGGTTGCTATGTAAAACTGAATGTAACTTTAAATACTTTTACCTAGTCGAGTTCGTAAGTCAGTGATCATTATCCAAATAATAATGGTTTCTTTACTAAATAAGCCTATGTAATTAAACAGACTCAGTTAAACGATCTAAGGTTTGCGAATTCTGTTCAAGTATTACTTACTAAATTGCTTAGTTACTAAGTTGCCGAAACAATATACTTACCTACATCGGAGCGTTGCCACCGATACATAAGTGAGGCCAAGTTCGCTCCTACATTGAACCTAAGCCTGCAGAATTACTTCACGTCATTGCAGTATCGATATTCGTTAACGATTCGTAATAAATAAATATTGTACAATGGCCAGCACATCAGGCTATACATATTTTTAAAAAAAACTTATTACAACTGCATACGATGCTACAGTGTTTATTCTGACGTGCTGTCGTCTGTATTATGCCCTTCAGCCAAAATTTTCATTTAATAGAGTTTTTATTTAAGAAAAATGTTCGAGTCAGCACAATATATTTATTATATATTTTTAGCTAAGAAATATTTATTTTGAGGATGCTTGTCTCTCGTACTAGGTAGGTACGCAGTTCGTCAACTTATTAAAATTTAAGTACCTAACTTCTAAAGTTGTTAAAATGAGTGTTGGAAAGCTGGGAAACTACGAAGTTAAATACAGGCATCTTTTTGCTTTATACGACCAAACTATAAATCAATCTTACTTACAAATAATCTAATTCTACTTGAGTTTGACAGCACCCTTATTATGTTTAAAATAAAGTTATTAGATGCCGAATAAATTTATTTCGCATTAAAATATAGTACACTTTCTAAGACCATATACCTACATAAATTAAGCAATTCAGCAAACAAAATGTATGTACAATGAAGCATAGTAATCATATCGTTTGGTATTTCCAACGTTTTCGTGGGCGTGTTTACATCCAAACATCATAATCGCTTACACAAATACGCGGTTAACTTCTAACAATGATTAACTACTAACAATAGACGCCGCAGCCCTGTATTCTATTTGAGATGTGAGATGTAATAGACAAATTTTAATCATAACTTTAAATAAATTATTGTGTTTTTTATATGATAAGCGTTCACTTTGCAATCTAAATATATTATTGCACTTGCAAAAATACCACTAGAGGCGGGAATCCCGCGTTCCTAATAACGGCATTACAGCGTTAAGAAGCACTTGAAAATTTCGACAGGCTCTGCCAACGCCAGGGTGGCCGAGAGGTTAGGCAATCGCCCGGTATGCGAGGAACGCGGGTTCGATTCTCGTCTCTGGTGGTAATTTTTTCAAGTGCAATAATATATTCATACCTTTGAATCTCTGTCCGGTATGCAAATAATTGGAAGACTTTTGATTGATATTGATTATGATTTTATGATCCTTTATGTAATGCAATTTCATTTACAGTTTAGACACTGGCAAACACTACGTGTTTGTATCAATATTTCTCTACAGGGCAATTCTCTGTTGTTGCTTTTATAATTAAAAACAATGGTAAATCCTTTGTAATATGCGGTGTTTATTAGTTTAGTTGTCTGTGACTCAAGCTCATTTGTTTACATCGGCCGGGTATTGGCCCGGAACCGAACCCGCTACCGACCAACCAACCTAGCTTCATGTGTAAAGTTTACGAGCCCTCGCGTTATTAACAATTAAAACCGCTCCTATTTGAATGGTAATAAAGATTAGATCACCTGTTCGCGGCTGTACTTAAACTGTGTGAACAGTTCAACAGTTCCAATAATGTCGAGTTGAATAACTCTTATGTTGTCGCTGTAAAGTAGGTTTTGCTTTGATTAAAATGTGTTTGAACTTGGTAGTATATCACGCCTAAGTAAACACGTCTCTTTCTCAAGCCCTCGCTGCACTTTACACTCGTGTTTGTTATTCATGGAGTTATTAGTGGACGGTGTCACGGATGCATATGGGGTCTTCATGGTTTTGAAACGCCAACTATTTATGTGGGAGCCGAAACCAGCTGAGATCGATTAAGGTACAACAGCAAAGTAGGTACTTAAATAGAAGGGAGGGAAAAGGCCAGACCGAGAAAGGGAGATATGACTGTAGTATAAAGTGGACTCCTTTAGGAACAATAATAATACGCGAAAGGAGTAGATGATTCAATGACGAGTGATAGCATTGTATGGCAGATAAAAATACTGCCCCTACCTCACATGCAAGGGAACAGGGCAAACTAATGATGGAATAGTATAGTAAGCGAATGAATAAATAATCATAAAATAAATATATTATTTTGAAAAAAATGACCACCTCAGGCTCTGCCAACGCCAGGGTGGCCGAGAGGTTAGGCAATCGCCCGGTATGCGAGGAACGCGGGTTCGTTTCCCGCCTCTGGTGGTCATTTTTTAAAGTGCAATAATATATTTAGATTGCAAAGTGAATGCTTACCACTTACAAACAATAATTTATCGTATTTGCAAGCTTTATCTTTCGATTGTTAAATACTTGCAATAGTATTTCTTTCGAGTGTTGAGGGTGTAATCCCAATAACATTGATGAAAGCAACGCGGCATTGCAGCGTTAAGAAGCACTTGCAAATTTCGACAAGCTCTGCCAACGCCAGGGTGGCCGAGAGTTAGGCAATCTCCCAGTATGCGAGGAACGCGGGTTCGTTTCCCGCCTCTGGTGGTCATTTTTTCAAGTGCAATAATATATTTAGATTGCAAAGTGAATGCTTATCACTTACAAACAATAATTTATAATAATAAAATAAATAAATTAATAGTTCCAACAATCACACCAATTAGGTATTGTGTATATTATTGATAAGTTTGGGGCTAGGTACCCCAAACTAAGCGTAAGCTTGTGCTATGGCGCGTAGGATAACGGATAGAGATACTTATATGTATATCTACTTTTTTGAACATCCATGACTTAGGTACAAAAAACAAATTCTCGTGCTCATTATACAAACATTTGCCCCTTGCGGGATTTGAATCCGCAACTGCTGGTTCTGTATTTTGTAGTCCGGAGCGGCCCAGAGCAAGACGATCGTCAACTAAATGGTATATTGAAAGGTTTCTGATTAATCTGACACATATACAGACAAGCGCAAAATCAACTAATATTGGCTTTTTTAATTTAAGTTTTTTTTCATGAGGAATAGAAAAAGAGTTTCAGGAAATCGGAGACAATTTACTGATATTTCTTGTCTATTATTGTTTATTATAAATAATCCCGTATTTTATGTTTGATGTTTTATCAAGAATCCAACCGGATATTAATTCTTATCTTTCATCTGTTACAGGTTTAGACAACCGGATATCAAACTCGAGAAATTCCGTATCACCGTAAGTACAGTTGAACTGAAAATAGAAATAAAGTCAAAGATCTGTGAAAGTAAAGGCTCGTGTGGATGCTAACTTTAATAGTTCGTTAAAGTTGCTAGAGAACGACAGGCTTATTTGAGTGGTTCAAAAAATGTTTGCATTTTATCAATAACTTACCTTATTGAAAGTAAATTCCTAACTAAGTAAACGCGTAGTTTCAACTTGTTAATACTTACTTTATAAACTTCAATCGATATTTTTTCCTTGAATTCACCGGTACCATTAAGTTGATGACATGTTGTGGCTACTAAAATTGTGTATTATCTTTACAGAGATGTGGTGAATAAGGATCTCGGGTTGTCAGAAAGCGATGATGAAGTCGCGGCAACGACCACCACGTTAGGGCCGTAAGTATTTTTGTGATGATTATAAAAGATAAGGTTTTTATTAGTATTTTAGAGGACTTTACCGAATGCCCTTCTGCCAAAGTCAGACTCAATATTAACGTAAATCGATATTTCAACCATTTTAGTACATGTTCTCGATTTAGTACCATTCGTTATCGAACAAAAGTCTCGAAATTATTCGGTAACGAATTCGTTAAATGTGTCATCGCCTCACATTACATATTTCTTAGTAGACTAGAAGCCCAACCGCCTAACTTAATAGCTCTTAAATCCAATAGATAGCTTTTAGATAGCTTTCAAGCTAACGTTAGCTTAGCAATGATCGCATTCAAAATAATAAAAAAAAGATACTATTCTAGCTATAAGCAGGTATTTGACCGTAGTCACACTGATCATACGAGATTGGTGCGAGGTGTAGACATGGCCTAGGGTGGTTCAAACTTGCCTTGTAAAAAATCTATTTACTCTTCATGTGTCAATGCTTACTAGCTAGAGATACTAGCTTCTATGCTAATAAGCTGTTAAAAATGGGCTCCCCAAACACAGATTTTACTTCACTGCCCAATATTAATCTAAGCTTACCAAATGACTCCCAGCAACTAAGAGAGCTTGGCTTGCAAAAATGCCTATCAAAATGTATATCAAGTAATTCAAATAATTTTGAAAACAAGAATTGTTCACAAAATTCCAGCAACAAATGTAACAATGTTATGGTTTTTTCTGATAAATTAGGGGTTGGTTATGGTTCCTTACTACATAAGAACCTAAATTGTAATATTATAAATAATTGTATGCCCAATGCCTCCTATGATCAGATAGTAAACTGTATTCAAAGTAGTGACCTAAATTCAAATTCTATACTTGTAGTTATGTTAGGAGATAGTCAAAAACTCAGTAAAAAAAATATTATAAAAAATTATTCACTATTGTCCAGTTTAGACGTACACAAAATAATTTTTTGTGCCTTACCATTTTCAAGAAATCATACGGCGCAAGAAAATAACTGTATTCATTTATTGAATACTTTATTATTTAATTTAACCTAGCGTCATAGTGACAAATTTGTGTTCTTTGATACAAATAAGTTTACTAACAATTTATTTTCACTGACTGGCGGCTCTTTACACCTGCCTACTAGAACTAAAAAACGAATAGCTACATTAAAACACAATTTTACGGATTACTTCGCAATTTATTTACATTTTATTTTAAACCTGACGTTTCGAACACTTTACAGCGATCGTGGTCACAGGGAGACTCCCTGTCTCCCTGTAGAAGTAATCCGTAAAATTGTGTTTTAATGAGTTCAACAATTCGCGTAAACGTAAGAAACAAATAAACGAATAGCTACTTTGCTAGCATACAATATTAATTGTTTAATAAACAAAACCATCATATCACATGGTTCCCAACTTGTTAGTAGTAATACTAATTTAGATATTGTAAATTTGACAACCTCTGAGACTTTAAACTAAGAGGGAAGACAAAAGCCAGGTCTAGTTTTAATTTAGTTCACCAAAACATACAAGGCTTGGCTGGCAAAGAACTTGAAATATCATTAGTTTTGCAATATTTAAATGTGGATGTAATCTGTCTTACAGAGCATTGGTGTAAAAATTATGAATTAATGATAAGTATTGATAATTATAAGGTCGGTAGTTCGTTCTCAAGGGAGACCACTACTAGAGTGGGGTCACTCATACTCTTAAAAAATGAATTAAATTGCAAGGACCGTAAGGATATTGTGTCACTCTCAATGGAACGAACTATTGAACTAGCGTGTGCGGAGCTGGATCAGTATATTATAATATGTGTGTATAGTCCCCCAGATGCAAATTACCAACTTTTTGAACCCATTATGGAAGAAACATTGGAGAAAGTTTGCAAATCTAACAAAAAAATAGTTGTTTGTGGAGATTTTAATATTAATATTTTAAAACAAACACAGATATCTACCCGATTTCTTAATATCTTTGCATCTTTTAATTTATCTAATCTTTTTAATGAACCTACCAGGGTGACTCCCAGCACGGCAACTTGTTTAGATAATATTATTTGTGATTCCCACGCAATCGTAATTGATAAATGTATCTTACGTAATCTCAGTTCTGATCATAGAGGTCAAAAGGTCTCATTTCAACACAGTCATGCCTCAAGTGTTGTAGAGAATGTTTATAGGCCTGTCACAGTAAATAGGTGAGACAGATTTAGGGATACTATTTGTGATAGTGTAAATTCAACTATACCCAATATGAGCGATAGTGTTGATAAATTATATGAAGACCTTTTCGAATTAATCAAAAATCTATTTAATGAAATCTTCCCACTCAAGAAGGTTAAGATAAATCAGGCTAAATATAAATTTAATGACTGAGCTACACCAGGAATTCATAAAAGTAGGATTAAATTGTATGACTTATATAGTATAAGAGAATATTCACAAGATCCACATATTATTGAATATATAAAAAGATACTCTAAGATATTTAAACAAGTATGTGCTACAGCAAAGTCAAACCATATTCGTAGGATAGCTTTAAATTCAAATAATAAGGCAAAAGCTACATGGAACATAATAAACAAAGAAACTAGTAAAAATAAATCAAAAAGCAGCACATTCTCATTAAAAGTCGGACAGAAATTGATCACATCCAACCCAGAAGTTGCAAATGCCTTTGAGTCATTTTTTTCCAATATTGCACCTTCAACAACTAAAGACCTTGCCTCTTCTTCAGAACTTGCCGAGTCGATTCTAAAATCCAATGTCGATGAGTGCGATTCTCCACTGCACTTTAGGCATGTCAGTCCCGAAGTAATTATAAAAACCTTTCTAGATTTAAATTAAAAAAAGACTGAGGATCTATGGATACGAGATAGTCCATCTGTGTATATTATTAAATCAATTATCAGCACAATAGCTCCTCACTTAGCAATAATTTTTAACAAGTGCATTGATGATGGACAGTTTCCAAGCCTAATGAAATTTAGTAAAGTAATACCGTTATTTAAATCCGGTGACAAAAGTGACCCCTCTAATTTTAGACCAATATCAATTCTGCCGGTCCTTAGTAAAATATTTGAAAAGGTAATATTCAATCAATTACTAGCACACTTTTCTTTAAACCATCTACTACACAAAAAACAATTTGGTTTTACTAAAGGTAGAAGTACTGCTGATGCGGGAATAGCTCTCTTAAAACATATATTTGATGCCTATGACAATAGACAAGATGCTTTAGGTATCTTCTGTGATCTTTCAAAGGCTTTTGATTGTGTGGAACATAAAACTTTATTGAAAAAATTACGACATTATGGAGCTTCAATGAATTCATTAAATTTACTTAAATCCTACCTAACAAGTAGAACGCAAAAAGTTTGCATCAATGGAATTGAGTCTTCTGGAGCACCTATGACAATAGGTGTGCCCCAGGGATCGATATTGGGACCTTTGTTGTTTTTGATTTATATAAATGACCTTCCACACTTTGTGGAAGATCTTTGTGATATAGTATTATTTGCTGATGATACTTCACTTATATTCAAAATTCCAAGGGGGAAAGATACTTTTGACGATGTAAATAATACTCTTTCACAAGTATTACATTGGTTTACCGTTAACAACCTATTACTTAACGGGAATAAAACTAAATGTGTTAAGTTTACTATGCCTAATGTCAGACAGGCCTCAACACATGTTTTGATAAAAGACAAATTGCTAAATACTATAGATTCAACAACATTTTTAGGCATAACTTTAGATTCAAAACTACAATGGGGTCCTCATATCGTGGCCTTGTCAGGAAGACTTAGTTCAGCTGCTTTTGCTGTAAAAAAGATACGGCGCTTGACTGATATTGAAACGGCCAGACTAGTATATTTTAGTTATTTCCACAGCTTGATGTCGTACGGTATTTTACTGTGGGGCTCAGCTGCTGATATCGAATCAGTTTTTATACTCCAAAAAAGAGCCGTACGTCATATTTATAACCTCAAACCTCGAGATTCATTACGAGGGTCAAACTGAAAGTTCTTAGAACTGGCCACTTATAAACAATATAATAAAAAAAATATTCTAAAATTTGAAAATAGAACTCTTTGCCAATATTACTGAGTATATATTTCATTCATTTGTCATTTGTTTTACGACTTGGCGGCAAATTGAAAATTGTCTGTGTCACGTCAAAATGAATTTAACACGAGAAAATTTTCGTGCAATGATTTTTTATGACTTTCGATGTCATTTAAGTCAACAAGAAAGTTATGATAGACTACGATTGGCCTTTCACGATGAAGCCCCATCTCGTGCGACTGTTTACAACTGGTTTAATGAGTTTAAACGTGGTCGCACTAATCTCACTGATGATGTACGTGAGGGACGGCCTTCTACGGCGACGACTGAAAATAACATCTGTGTTGTGCGGCGTATGATAGAGACTGACAAAAGAGTGACCTATCAGCAGATTCGGACAAGCTTAGGCATCGGTATGAGTCAAGTGCACAAAATCCTCCACGAACATTTAGCGGTCAGGAAGCTTTGCGCCCGGTGGATACCTCATAATTTGACTAAGGCTCAAAAACTCCATCGTGTGGATTGGTGCCGTAAAATGATTGAAAGATTTAACGGAGGTGACTCAAATGCTGTGTTCGACATACTAACAGGTGACGAAAGCTGGATTTACTGTTATGATCCTGAAACCAAAAGACAATCTGCTCAGTGGGTGTTTCCTTTCGAGGAGTTGCCAACTAAAGTGAAGAGAGATCGAAGTGCGGGAAAAAAAATGGTGGCCTCGTTCTTTGGAAGGATAGGTCATTTCGCAACAATTGTGTTAGAGGATCAAAAAACAGTTTCTGCAGAATGGTACACTACCAATTGTTTGCCACTTGTCTTGGAAAAAGTTCGAGAGAAACGACCTCGCAGTAGGATCCTCCTTCACCACGACAACGCCTCGTCGCACACCGCCAAGCGAACGATCGACTATTTGGCGACATCAAACGTTGAATTACTGGGTCACCCGCCGTATAGCCCCGACCTCGCGCCTTGTGATATTTATTTATTTCCAAAAATTAAAGAAAAACTTAAAGGAAAGCGGTTTATGAATGCTGAAGAAGCGGTGGCTGCGTATCGCGATGCCATTGAAGAGACCCCTAAGGACGAGTGGGCAAAGTGCTTTTCCCAGTGGTTCCATCGCATGCAGCGGTGTATTGACGTCAATGGACAATATTTTGAAAAGATATAATAAAACTAATAACTGGCTAATGTAATCAGTTTTTGATTTTCTAAGAACTTTCAGTTTGACCCTCGTAAAAGATTTTTTTAAAAAGATAAGGATATTAACGGTAGCCTCTCAATATATTTATGAAAATATTATATATGTGCGCAAAAACCTGCATCTATTTACAAAGAAAAGTGATACATATTGTTTTAACACTAGAAATAAAAATAAACTTGCTGTTCCACAATTCAGGCTTCAAAAGGTTGGTCAGTCTTTTATGGGGAAATGTATCAATTTCTTTAACAAATTACCACAACATATTGTAGAATTACCAATTAATAAATTTAAATCATTAATTAAGGATACTTTAATGACAAAGGCTTATTATAAGGTAGACGATTATTTGAATAATGTCAACGTGTGGACCAGCTCGCACAAGTAAAATTTTAATTTCTGTATCAAAATATTATTTTTAAAAGAGGCTTTGACAAAAGTGACTGAGTTTCTTGCGCTGCTTCTTCTCAGCACTAGCCCAGAATTTGTCCCGAAGCAGTGGTAGGTAAAAAACATATGTTGGGACGTGTATAAGTGCCCCCAGTGGGTCTACATGCATAAATAAATGACTTTTATGATTTTTATGTTAGGGGGTAAGCCTGCAAAAGTGTCACGCATTCAAATTAAGTAAAATTAAGTACCTAACCACCAATAGACACTAGATGTTATAGCTGTTAAGGCCATTTCCACCAACCAATCCGTTATTTAAAAGTCAATTATCCTTATTCTAATTCGGGTTGACACTTCTAAAAATAATTCCGGAACGCTATTACTAGAAAATAAAAGCATATTTTAAACACACGTTCATTGTTTTTTTTAATTTTTTGCTCGAAAAAAGTAAGTTGAGTACAGCATATCTCATACAAAATCTATTGAAGAACAGCATTTTGACAATTCTTTAAAAGTACGTTAACCATTGGTGGGATCAAATAGCTAATTCTTTATCACCATGACAGTAGTCCCCTAGTGCTAAGAGTCGAATAACCACGTTTAAAACAAATCTCTCTCCCCAGCCTTCTCTCGCCAATCGGCTCGGCCAGCCCCAGCTCGGGCAGTTCCTCCCCCTCTGACTCGGAAAGCGAGTCGTCGTCCGCCGAGTCTACCGCGCCCCCCGCGCAGACGGCGCCCGCGCCCGCTCCGCCCCCCGCGCAGCGGTCGTCCTGGAGCCTGTCGAACTTCGCCCCGCCTCCCGCGCAGCCGCCCGACCAGGCCTACGAGTCGAAGGAGCTTAGGCATGCGCTGGCAGACGTCAAGGGGAAGCCGGTGAGTTAAGTGTAAACAAATTAGTGCTCTAAGACACCCTCTCTATCTCTCTGTGTCGGTTCCTCATTTCTTAGAGCCGCTACCTCCATTCATTATTTTCTCCTGCACAAAGATCTTCCATTTGTTGCGATCTTTGGCAGCGTGGATGGCGTCGTGGAGTGTACGTAGACACGTAGGTAGGCATATAATTATATGTATATTATGTTGAAGTAGAGTCCACAGACTACATAGTCTTTCGTTGCTATTCGATGTTACAGTGAAGCCGATAGTATTATAATTCTAAGAACCTTGAAGACTTCACTCAGAAATCTCTGCACGGATCGGTAAAGCTGCTGCTGCTTTCGGTGGTCTGAGCCAACGGGTCTGAAAATCGCACGACCTAAAGCTTCACACAAAACTGGCCGTTTATAGAGAAATAATATTACCTTTGCTGCTCTATGCCTCGGAGACTTGGTGTCTGTACAGAAAAGACATCAAGCGTCTTGATATTTTCCACCTTAAATGTCTCCGAACAATTCTCCGGCTAAAGCGGCAGGACCGTGTGCCAAGCTCGGAGGTTCTATGACGAACCAACCTTACAGGAATAGAGTGCCTCTTAATGAAAGGCCAACTCCGCTGTTGCGGACACGTCCTGCGCATGGACCCTACCAGGTTGCCAAAACAAATATTTTACTCTGAGCTTAGTTCAGGTAAACGCAAACCAGGCGGGCAGTACCTGCGTTACAAAAACGTGTTGAAGCGCCACCTGATTGCTGCCAATATACCGTACGACTCGTGAGAGAGGCTGGCGACACAAAGGATTGAATGGCGAACTGCCGTCAAGTCGAGTTTGGAAGATTATCAGCGAGTGCTAAAACACAATTCTTCTGGAAACCTAATTCACTGGAAGCACACGCAAATTTTCTTGACCTTCTGTTGTTTGATATAAATCTACTCTTTCAGAGAATTCAATTGTGCTTCACAATTTCGGGGAAATTACACGTGAATGACTCACACAATAACAGGTTGAATCCTACTTATTTAAAATTCTATAGAATTTCTAAACGGGTCCTTAAAACTGTCGGTGGCGCAATTAGAAAAAAACGTCAAGCTACAAAAGTAATAATCCCAAACTTATTTATAGAATTTGCGATAAAAAAAAATGGACAGCATTACAAACATTGCTTTGATTACAAAGTAAGTAGCTACAGCACTTGTTTTAAGGAATTCAAAAACAACGGTGGTACCAGTTACTCAGACATGAGCATGTGCCGAGAGCATGTAGAAAAATGCGTATTATCCACAACATGTGAAACGTATCGCCCAAACAACCCTTTCCCCTCTCATGGGGAAAGTACTCCAATTAGTTAGTTATTCAGTGCCCTTTTTGAGTGCCACCTACGTGCCTTACTTCCGCTTCAAGGAATGTTTTGTTATATTTTTCCCCTTTTGTTGGAATAATCAAGTCCTTGCAAAATTTATGATGCTGGTTTGCCCTTATCTAGTAGTGCCTAGCAGATAAATATTTCGTGGATGTATCCCATTTTTTTATTTTGAAATCTTAGTGTAATTGAATCCCGTTTTTCAGTCAAAAATTAAATCTACGTAGTAGGTGCTCAATCTAAAAGTTTTCGCTATTCTCCAAAAAGCTTAGAAAGCTGACTTTGTCAACGTGACTTAGAGGATTATGGAGGTGCGAGTACCTTATAAGATATCTACTTGGATCCGAGCGATGATATCGAATACACTTGCATCGCATTCCGAGTACCGAATTTGAATAAATATCAAAATGCATCGTGTGCACCTTATGACACGGCGAAACGGCAAACGTATAACCCGATACGATAGAATATCGCAATGCACATGAGATCTACTCTTTCCCAGTGTCGTGTTTCGTAAGGTAAACACTTCTCCGTACAAGGGAACAGAGTAAGCAAAAGTATGCATGTCGCTACATTGTCTCCGCGATGACACTCTGACTATCAGTAATGGGCTCTTATTTGTCTTACAAAGACGTTCTAAACAATATTAAAAATGGAAACCATTTTTGAGGCGGTGATTGGACAGCTCCAGCGGATAATATATCAGAGAGAGGAGGATGTCCGCCAGAAATGGATCAACTTAGCGATGCTAAAGTGCAACTTAAGAAGAGCCCTCGCGGACTTTGAAGCAAGTTTGGAGTGTCGCGTGCAGGGCCTCCACAGGCGAGTAGTTATGGACGAATTCTTCAAGCTGAAGGATATCTTGTGGCGAGCCGTCGGCGCCGTGCACGGAAATCTCTCCGCTATGGCTATAGCACTAGAGGTCAGATCCTTATTCCGATTTAATTGCGACATTTAAAAGCTTGTTAAAACGACAGCAATAACGCTGTTTTACGTGACAAGAATGTACAAAACTTTCAAGTTAGATATTACGCTAATAAAATTTTACAGTGTTATCTGAGTAATGGCTTGTTCTAAGAAAGAGTCCACTGGATTGTCTAACTTACAGAAATAAAGTGCAATTTCGTAGCAACGTAATAAGACGGTAAAAATAAATTACGACGAGAGGTTATCTGGGATCAAAAAAGTTAGTCCGCGGAAACCATACTGTGCATAAAGTTGAACGAGAAACCCCGATAAGATTATGACGTCGTATTAGGTATGTTTTTATTTTTGAACTGTACAGAATTATCGCTGTTTCCGTGGGGACTTTGCGGCGTAATTCATCTTTTGATGTTGTTGTAACGTCGTAGCGTTGCCAGTTCAAACATTTAAAACTTCAACTTTGCCCATTTTCACGAATGGCGAGGACGTTTGCGTTTATACAGGTAAAAACTAAATAAAAGCTTGTAACAAGGACAATAAGTGGTAATGTCAGCAGACGAATGCCAAATGTTTAGCTGTCATGATGACTGTACGCCAGTCATGTGGCCATTATGTAAACATTGCAGGAGATACCATTTTAATTTAGTCATGAATCAATTATTTTATGCGCCTACCTTATATAATCTAAAGACGATGCTCATTTAATTTCTTCTGTTAAACGGAGTAAGCTGATAGCTGGCTCCTATGATAAATGAAATCTAATGCGAAGTTAGAAAATATTATGCAAGAAATTCATCACTTCGTGTAAGGTTGTCACGATTATCGGGTATATTAATTACAATAAATCATCATATCAGTGATTTTTGTCGTATTTGCAATAAGAACTACCTTCACTTACTTATCAGCGTCGTTTTTTTTAGTCGATGCTAAACTAGGTCATACTATAGAAAGACTGAATTAAATTGTATTGTTTAAAATAATAACAAAGTGTTATCAACACTGTGATATTCAGTTTAAATAACGTTACTCGCCAACAATTCCTTTCATCGTGTGGCAGCCCTGAATATCGTTCGCCCCCGCCGATTCGCCCTGCGTCTGACGCGCTGTCACTTGTATCGACTGGCCGGTAACAGTGTCAGTATGTCTGTATCAATGAAATAAAATGGTTATTAAATATACTAGAAACATATTTACAGTTTTTTGTTGTAAATTAAAAATTTAGCCATTATAGTTTTTACGAAATTAAATTAAATTTTGCTCACAAAAATTGATCGACCGTGTCGTCCGGTGGGGCTCGAACCCACGTCCCTTCGCTATCCGTGCGAACGCTCTTACTAACTGAGCTACGAAAGACGTTAGTCAGTCAACGATTTATTTATTTTTTAAGTGCTCGTTACGCATGTGAGCAGGCGTTCGATTTCATCAATAGTTGTATAAGTGTCACAATTTAGAGCACATATATTATTTAAATATTTAGGCATTAAATGATTGTAATATGTGTTGTATACCAAATAAATAAATAAATAGTTGGGGAATCTACGCACATGTATTCGATGGAAATATTTTTACAAATAATTGACCATCAGTTAAGGTGAAATCAGCTTATGTTTATTTTTATAACGTAGGCATTTTGTTTATAACTTTTTACGAGATTATATTTTTCGCTCACAAAAATTGATCGACCGTGTCGTCCGGTGGGACTCGAACCCACGTCCCTTTGCTATCCGGGCGAATGCTCTTACCAACTTATGACACAGTTGACAACTGATGAACCGGATGACACTTTCGATCAATTTTTGTGAGCGAAATTTAATATAATTTCGTAAAAAGTTGCAAACAAATGGCTTAAGTTATAAAAAATAATTATAAATTATAGTTTTGTTAAGACCTGGTAGGTACATATTTTTATGAACTTCTTACTAAGTTGTGTACGTCATGTAGTTATCTTGACTGTGCCATATAATAGCGCAGAGAAATAAAACTTTACTAACCAGCAGTCACTGGTAAAACAGTTTTAACTTTCCTGGTTTATATGCGAAACTTATGAGGTGGTACTTTGTTCTCGAATGACCCGCAGTGTGGTCTGCTATACCTTATATAGAACATTTACTGTATTGTACCTACCTATTTATTGTGGACTTCGCAGCGTAGAAATGCTATAGAAAAGAGATTATTTCGAAGCTAGGTAATCGTGGGACAGTTCTAACTATCTATATAGACTGAAGGAAGGTACGAACTTCCGACAAGTTCCTATGCGACCTTCTTTCAGTCGCGAGAAGTGCGAGGGGTGAGGCAAGCTAAGTGACAGAGGGGACGGGTGTTGTTATGAGGTAGGGGATTATCTATGACAGTCGCATGCGATTGTCGATGCGATGCGATGCAGAGTCGCGCATGAACCTGTCGGACTATAAACCTTCTCTTTCTCTTTCTGGTCGTTCCCTCAATGCTGAGGATCGTGACTGTATGTCAATCTTCTCCACTCGGTCCGGTTCTGCGCCATATGTACCGCTCCCTGTATCCGGCCTCCAGTCACCTCGTTGAGTTGGTCCACCCATCTAGCTGGCGCTCTTTTTCTAGCGAAGAAAGAAAAAGAACACAGTAGCTGCGTGATAACTTTGTATCTACAAAATATCCAGCCAATCTAAACCTTGCGTCATTGTCAACAGAGTCCAATATCGGAGTTGTCCGACTCAGAGACGTCATCGCCGTCGCCGGGGCCCGCTCGCCGCCGCCGCTCGCTCGCCAACCGCGTGTCGGCAGCGTCTAGCGATGATGAGGCGCCGAGGCATAACCCGGTAAGTTCTGCGAAAACGTACTTACGGCCGCACCTCACACTACACAACTACACAAAAACTACCACTTATCCTTGAGACCGCCTCTATTTCCTACATAATAAAAGCCATTTTTGTAAATCAAATGGGTAACCTGACGTAATGCCGCTGCACACACGGCCGCACGTCAGGTTTACTTTGTCTTTTTCGTAGTTCGAATGGGTAACCATAGGTGCTGCCGACTGCAAGTTAATTATTTATTACTTACAGACTCGCCTAAGATAGTAAAAATCTCATTTTCATGAACCAAGAAATTACACGCACATATTATATTCTGACACGAAAACACTATTGACCATATCCCTTTGACTTTGCATTCCTTTTAACCCCCTTGGTTGAATTTTCGAAAATCTTGATATACTTCAATTTTAATATCCAACCAAATAGCTTCAAAACTGACGAAGCTTCGAACTATGATCTCCAATTATGAAAAAGAACGCGAAATTCAATCTATACATATAATAAAACTGTAAAACCGATGCGTCTGTACATTGAGTATATTTACCAAAAACTAATTAAGGGTGATATATATACAACTTTTAATTTTTTTGTCTGTTTGTCTGTTTGTACACGCTAATCTCCGGAACTACTGAACGGATTTGAATGTTTTTTTTTATTGTGTAGCTATTAATTCTGGGCAAATACTAGGCTATAATTTATTTTGAAGATCGGAGTACCTGACGTGGAACCTTAGCAGTACACTTAATCAGAGAGATATGAAAGCAGTGCCTTAAGAAAAGTTATTCAGCGTGATGAGCATTTTCTATTGACGCACACAAATTGAAGGTCTTGAGCAAATGACATGGAACCCTAGGAGCTCAGCTCAACTATAAGAGATATGAATAGAGTGCCCTAGGGAATATTGTTCAGCGTGATAAGCAATTTCTATTGACGTACACAAATTGAAGATCTGGAGCAACTGATATAGAACCCTAGCAGTTCAGCTCAACTATGAGAGATATGAATAGAGCGCCTTAGGGAACATTGTTGAGTGTGATAAGCATTTTCTATTGACGTACACAAATTAAAGGTCTTGAACAACTAATATAAAACCCTAGCAGCTCTGCTCAACTATAAGAGATATAAACAGAGGGCCTTAGGGAACATTGTTCAGCGTGATGAGCACTTTCTATTGACGTACACAAATTGAAGGTCTGGAGTAATTGACATAGAACCCTAGCAGTTCGGCTCAACTATAAGATATATAAATAGAGCGCCTTAGCGAACATTGTTTAGCGTGATGAGCATTTTCTATTGACGCACACAAATTGAAGGTCTGGACCAACTGATCTAAAACCCTAGCAGCTCAGCTCAACTATAAAAGAAATGATTAGAGCGTTTAAGGGAACATTGTTCAGCGCGATAAGCATTTTCTATTTACCTACACAAATTGAAGGTCTGGAGCAACTGATATTTCTATATCAGTTGCTCCAAACCTTCAATTTCTCAAAGGTTCTTCCTAGCAGCGCCGTTGGGAACATTGTTCAGCGTGATGAGCATTTTCTATTGACTTCTGGTCTGGTCTGTAGATTAATATGTTAAATTACTTCAGACTGATTTTCAAACTAGAAAGGTAATCCTATTGTCTCCAAGTTACGATCTGGTGATGGTAACCTGGAGAAATCGAGCGTTTACATTTCCGAGTCATAATTTGATGGTGCTGACCTTAACGCTAAGTAGTTTGTGTATACTTTCACCACAGACAGTTTGTCGAAATTTTGTTAAATTACTTTATTATTAATGAAAGATCAAGTGAATTGGCCCTATTTTTTATACTACTTATCACTAACTAACGGAAATTGAACTACGAATGTAAGAATAATCTTACTTACTTTACGTTATAAGAGAAAGGGTAGGGAGGCCTTTGCCCTGCAGTGGGATACGAAAGGATTCTAATTATAATAATAACTTTGCGATAGTAGTGACTTACAAACCGACCTTTGAGTAGGCTAGGGACACATTAAATAAATGTTAAACTGCATTCATCTATTGCGGTATGGTTTAAGTCTGACTTTTTCTGAACACTAATACTAAAGTTACCTATATTTTTTACAAACGACTAAAACTGCCTTCAATAAAGTAAACTAAAAAGTTTAAAAAAATCCTTTACACTTTTACTAAAAAAGATATACGACAAAATTTAGTTTTAGAGTCGGTGTCCCTGCCATGCGAAATTTTCTTACCAGAGGAGGATGGCGAGGTGATAGTAACCTTTCAAAAAATTGACCTTGATTTTTCATTCCTCTCTTCTCCTTACGACATGGTAGACGAAGAGATCATGATAGCTGGATGGCGACGTGAGTATAAAATATTTTGTATCATCGAATCCACGCGTACAAAGTCGCGGGCAACAGCTAGTGTTTAATATTTTAAAACATTTACAGTGTTCTTTCTTATTTATATAAGTTTAAAAATTTGAACACTGGCAGGATTTGAACCCATGATCTTTGGCTAACCGGGCCAACGCTCTTATCAACTGAGCTACAGTGCACCCGTGCGAAATTCTAGGTCTCTTTGCCTTATCCAATCTAGAGAACAAGCAAATTTAATTATTGAAAAAACAAAACACCCGACTGCAAAAATGATTATATTTTTGAAATGGTCTTTTTACTGGCTTTCATTTGATACCCATATTGCTATGGTAAGGAAAAAATAAATCGCCCCTCCCCCCCTTTATTTTCATTTGCGGGCACCATTTTTTTAAATGTATATAGCCTATGTCACTATCACAATTTTGACAAATTCAACGTCAAAACAGTTTTTGACAGCCACAGGGAGGGGCGATTTAATTTTTCCTTACCATCCGTTTGGGGCTGTCCCAAAAAATTATATATACATCATACCAAAATTATACATACAAACTCTCTAAAAACTTAACCCTCCTTCCGCAGTCGGGTAAAAAGAAATTCGCTCTATCCAAAATCACGTCTTGCCGTTAGACGCTTTTCGCCACGCTTTTAATCAAATGATCTCCTATCTAGAAAAAAAATTCACATTGCAGACCACAGCGTCACCAACGGTGTCTACGGCCCAACCGCAGAAGCGTGGCCGCCCGCCCAAGCCTCGCCCGTCAGAAGACCAGCCCGCGAAGAAGAAGCGCGGCCGCCCGCCCAAGCACCGCCCGCCCTCGCCGCCGCCCGCCCCCGCGCCCGACCCCGACCCGCCACACCACAACCCGCTGCAGGACACCAAGACGCATATATTCCGCAAGGTATGTTAACGTAATCAGTGTCACAGAGCTTGCTCTACATAAGGTTAGAGACATACCAAGCCTGGGGCCCAATTCTCGCGTCTTCGATATTATACCACATACGATATTTATCGAAAAAACCCGGCCAAGTGCGAGTCGGACTCGCGCGCGAAGGGTTCCGTACCATTAACTTAAAACATTAGACAGTATAGGAAAAAAAAGTATATATTTTTATTTTATTTATAATTTCAAAAGTATTCATCACAGGATATCCGAAATAATTTTAAATAAGAGTTTCCGCGGCTGTTTCTTTACGTTAGTGATTTGAAGTTTATAGGTCCAAGACTTTAGAAATTACAGGGGGGGGGGGACGACGACACCGTGTAAACGACTTTGGCGGGCTATATAATATCTCGCAAATGGTAAAGCTGTTATAAAAGTGTTTTATGGAAACCCTATCTTATTTTCATAGTCCTTTCCAACGATACCCCACACAAGGGGGTGCACTCAAAAAATAATTCACCCCCCTCTTTGCAAGTATGGGGAGGTACCCTTAAAAAGAGGTAATTTTAATTTTTTGTATTTTTAATAATGAGATCTATATGTGAAGTATCCTCGAACTAAGTTACATGCAAATCAGTCCATAAACATAGAAGATATTCTGCTGTGACAGACTAGGACGGACGGAACGGACGGACTAAACGATCTTATAAAGGTTCCTTGTCGGACTACGGAACCCTAAAAACATGGCGGATATCACAAAATGTAATAAATATCCGACATTTTCATACTTTGAGAATACGCAAAATCTAAATTTTGTTGTATCCGCCATGTTTTTCGATAAATATCGCATGTGAAATAATATCGAAGGCGTGAGAATTGGGCCCTTGAAAGCTATAAGAACATGCGCCGATCGACCGGTCGGCGTTTGGTCGTAATGTATGTCACAAGCCGGCCGCTGCGCATGTAAGATCTACGACTTACGCGCCCGTTTGTCGTCGCGTCGGTGGACCCTATGGGGAGATGGGGTTATGCGAAGGAAAAGAGAAGTAAATATCTAGGTGTTTATAGCGGTAGTCTATTGGCGTGCCGCAATCTCTATTTGCACTTAATGTGTCGTTGCAAGAGTCGCTGTTTACCTTAATTACATTGCGGAGTGATCCTTGTGTACTTGTAGGCGTAGCTCAGACCGCAGTGTAGGTATGAAGCTACAAGTACATGCGCGGGTGGACAGGTCGGTAGGGCTATCGCAACGCCAGCAGGATCGCACATAGGATCAGCGACCCACGCGTTGGTTCTGCGTCGAGTCGAGACATACTTTATATTAACAAACTCTTTAGCTTTATAATAGTAAGCATAGATCTATATTTTATTGTCATAACTCACTACCATGCTTTTACTACAGGTGTTCACGCCGAAAAAAGGCGACGAATGCGGCGGGAAAGGTGGCAAAGGCGGTAAGGGGAAGGGTGGCAAAGGCAAGGGCCAGGTGACCATCATCGAGGTGACCGCGCCCGAAGCGGACGACGAGCGCCGCCGCGACCGCTCCGCCGAGCGACGGAACGAGGAGGCCATCGCGAGGGTCTCCCCGCCGCGCGAGCCCGAGACGCTCACCAGGTAAGAGACACGAGACAAACACACGCTAGGTGACAGACACGAGGCAGGCACTCGCTAGGTGAGAGACACGAGGCAGGCACTCGCTAGGTGACAGACACGAGGCAGGCACTCGCTAGGTGAGAGACACGAGGCAGGCACTCGCTAGGTGAGAGACACGAGGCAGGCACTCGCTAGGTGAGAGACACGAGGCAGGCACTCGCTAGGTGACAGACACGAGGCAGGCACTCGCTAGGTGACAGACACGAGGCAGGCACTCGCTAGGTGAGAGACACGAGGCAGGCACTCGCTAGGTGACAGACACGAGGCAGGCACTCGCTAGGTGAGAGACACGAGGCAGGCACTCGCTAGGTGACAGACACGAGGCAGGCACTCGCTAGGTGACAGACACGAGGCAGGCACTCGCTAGGTGAGAGACACGAGGCAGGCACTCGCTAGGTGACAGACACGAGGCAGGCACTCGCTAGGTGAGAGACACGAGGCAGGCACTCGCTAGGTGACAGACACGAGGCAGGCACTCGCTAGGTGAGAGACACGAGGCAGGCACTTGCTAGGTGGGAGACACGAAACAGGAGATTTAACTTGCAATGGGAGACACCCAACAGATGCTCATCAAGTGAAGGACGTGGGTCGGTGGGTCATAGGTGAAGAAAAAGGGCCGGCCCCACTCACAATGCATTCTAACTTTGTTATCGTTCAGCTTCTCGTTTCGTCCGAGTGAAGGAATGAAGAGGCCATCGCGAGGGTCTCCCCGCCGCGCGAGCCCGAGACGCTCACCAGGTAAGAGACACGAGTCAAACACACGCTAGGTGACAGACACGAGGCAGGCACTCGCTAGGTGAGAGACACGAGGCAGGCACTCGCTAGGTGACAGACACGAGGCAGGCACTCGCTAGGTGAGAGACACGAGGCAGGCACTCGCTAGGTGAGAGACACGAGGCAGGCACTCGCTAGGTGAGAGACACGAGGCAGGCACTCGCTAGGTGACAGACACGAGGCAGGCACTCGCTAGGTGAGAGACACGAGGCAGGCACTTGCTAGGTGAGAGACACGAAACAGGAGATTTAACTTGCAATGAGAGACACCCAACAGATGCTCATCAAGTGAAGGACGTGGGTCGGTGGGTCATAGGTGAAGAAAAAGGGCCGGCCCCACTCACAATGCATTCTAACTTTGTTATCGTTCAGCTTCTCGTTTCGTCCGAGTGAAGGAATGAAGAGGCCATCGCGAGGGTCTCCCCGCCGCGCGAGCCCGAGACGCTCACCAGGTAAGAGACACGAGACAAACACACGCTAGGTGACAGACACGAGGCAGGCACTCGCTAGGTGAGAGACACGAGGCAGGCACTCGCTAGGTGAGAGACACGAGGCAGGCACTCGCTAGGTGAGAGACACGAGGCAGGCACTCGCTAGGTGACAGACACGAGGCAGGCACTCGCTAGGTGAGAGACACGAGGCAGGCACTTGCTAGGTGAGAGACACGAAACAGGAGATTTAACTTGCAATGGGAGACACCCAACAGATGCTCATCAAGTGAAGGACGTGGGTCGGTGGGTCATAGGTGAAGAAAAAGGGCCGGCCCCACTCACAATGCATTCTAACTTTGTTATCGTTCAGCTTCTCGTTTCGTCCGAGTGAAGGAATGAAGAGGCCATCGCGAGGGTCTCCCCGCCGCGCGAGCCCGAGACGCTCACCAGGTAAGAGACACGAGACAAACACACGCTAGGTGACAGACACGAGGCAGGCACTCGCTAGGTGAGAGACACGAGGCAGGCACTCGCTAGGTGACAGACACGAGGCAGGCACTCGCTAGGTGAGAGACACGAGGCAGGCACTCGCTAGGTGAGAGACACGAGGCAGGCACTCGCTAGGTGAGAGACACGAGGCAGGCACTCGCTAGGTGACAGACACGAGGCAGGCACTCGCTAGGTGACAGACACGAGGCAGGCACTCGCTAGGTGAGAGACACGAGGCAGGCACTCGCTAGGTGACAGACACGAGGCAGGCACTCGCTAGGTGAGAGACACGAGGCAGGCACTCGCTAGGTGACAGACACGAGGCAGGCACTCGCTAGGTGACAGACACGAGGCAGGCACTCGCTAGGTGAGAGACACGAGGCAGGCACTCGCTAGGTGACAGACACGAGGCAGGCACTCGCTAGGTGAGAGACACGAGGCAGGCACTCGCTAGGTGACAGACACGAGGCAGGCACTCGCTAGGTGAGAGACACGAGGCAGGCACTTGCTAGGTGAGAGACACGAAACAGGAGATTTAACTTGCAATGGGAGACACCCAACAGATGCTCATCAAGTGAAGGACGTGGGTCGGTGGGTCATAGGTGAAGAAAAAGGGCCGGCCCCACTCACAATGCATTCTAACTTTGTTATCGTTCAGCTTCTCGTTTCGTCCGAGTGAAGGAATGAAGAGGCCATCGCGAGGGTCTCCCCGCCGCGCGAGCCCGAGACGCTCACCAGGTAAGAGACACGAGTCAAACACACGCTAGGTGACAGACACGAGGCAGGCACTCGCTAGGTGAGAGACACGAGGCAGGCACTCGCTAGGTGACAGACACGAGGCAGGCACTCGCTAGGTGAGAGACACGAGGCAGGCACTCGCTAGGTGAGAGACACGAGGCAGGCACTCGCTAGGTGAGAGACACGAGGCAGGCACTCGCTAGGTGACAGACACGAGGCAGGCACTCGCTAGGTGAGAGACACGAGGCAGGCACTTGCTAGGTGAGAGACACGAAACAGGAGATTTAACTTGCAATGGGAGACACCCAACAGATGCTCATCAAGTGAAGGACGTGGGTCGGTGGGTCATAGGTGAAGAAAAAGGGCCGGCCCCACTCACAATGCATTCTAACTTTGTTATCGTTCAGCTTCTCGTTTCGTCCGAGTGAAGGAATGAAGAGGCCATCGCGAGGGTCTCCCCGCCGCGCGAGCCAGAGACGCTCACCAGGTGAGAGACACGAGTCAAACACTCGCTAGGTGAGAGACACGAGACACTCTCTTGCTTCAGTCGGTCCCTAATTACTGAGGATTGTAGTCACTCGAGCCTCTCAAACGAACGATTCCGGAGTGCAGCAGCCTTCACCATATAGTAGCATTTGGATGGATAGGAGGCCTCTTTTATTTTGCCAGATACGAGACACACTCTACTCTCCATGGTATTTAGGCTATGATATAAAAGTATGTGACACTGAACATTTTAGTTATGATGCCATTCTTTTACGATCTTCATTATATTTTCTGAAATTCAATATCGAAAGTTAAATATCAAACCTAGACCGCGAAGTCAAAGCAAAATAGCTGAGTAGTAACATGAAACCAAATAACTTCTTTATTCGCTTTTTTTTGTCATTAGTGGTATAAGAAATCAAACGCTCATAACATAACAAAAATCGTTACTATTTTACCAGGCGACGTGAAGCCGACCGAGTGGCCAATGAGAGGATACAAGAACGCATCTCGATCGAGAGGACGGACCACAGGCGCTCCGCCGACCGGGTCCCGACCGACCGGATGCCGGCCGACCGGACGCCAACCGACCGGACGCCCACCGACCGGACGTCAGATCGGACGCGGACGGATCGCATGCCCAGCCGGCTGTCGGGGAGTATACCTGAGCGGCCGGAGCGGTTGTCTGGCGAGAAAGTAAGAAAATTTGATGTTCATTCAAATTGTGATACTAACCTTGCACCCCACAAGACATTGTCAAAGCAAATCCATTCCCCGCAACATCACCCGTCTCCTCTTGATAACTAGCGTGGCTCGCCCCCGGCACCTCTGGCGACGGCACGAAGGTCGCACTTGAACTTGTCGGACTATACAGCGACATTCCTTTAAAAAATACATATTCGTTCCTATTTCATAGTGACTTGCAAATTAAGATGTGGTAAAGCCTACTTGCATTACCAAGGTTAGCTTAACCTGTAACCCGATGTCCGTATATTCCCTATCACTCGTCCCACTCTTCATCACTCACAAAAATATAGAAGGTAATTAATACTTAAATCAAGAAAAATTAAGACTACTTATAAGTTCATGCCACCTTTTTCTATCAAAGAAACGAAAAAGAACAAACTACTTTAATTTGTAAACGTCAAACAGGACATTAAAAATGGCAACACTTAATCGGACGTTTCTAAATTAGTGTAGTCTGTCGTTTTTTGGTCTCTTTAGTAGAGAAAGAGACAGACCCTATCATATTCATTGATTTATAATGCTATTTTTTGTTGATAAGGTTTCGTACGAGAAAATGTCGCACGATCGCCTATCGAGCGAGAAAATCGAACGGAAATCGTCCCACGAGAGAAGCGAAAAAATGTCGCGGCTCTCAGACGAAAAGATGTCGGAGCGCCTACACGAGGAGAAAATTGAGAGGTGAGTAAATAATTATTGTGCGTAACTAACGCCTGAAGTTAACGATCCAAGATCGAAAGTTTTAGTCAATCTCTCAATCAATATTCTCTATTCAAATTTTCCCGAGCACAAGAAAAAATTATAAAGATTATTTCAATAGATTATCTTTTTTGTGTGTACCGTAATATCTCCCGGAATTGACTTCATTAGATTTAATACGAAAACTGGAAATTTTATTCGGTACCTTTCTTCTTTTAAAAAAAACTAACACTTTCCAAAAATAATCCACAGGTTATCGAGCGAAGCAAAACTCGATCGGCTATCGAGTGATTCCAAACTCGAACGGCTATCAAGCGATTCCAAACTCGATCGGCTATCGAGCGATTCCAAACTCGATCGGTTGTCAAGCGACGTAAAGATGGAGCGGTTATCGAGTGACGTGAAGACGGATCGATTTTCGAACGACGTCAAGATGGACCGGTTATCGAGTGATGTGAAGATGGACCGGCTATCGAGTGACGTCAAGATGGACCGGTTATCAAGCGATATTAAGATGGACCGGTTGTCGAGCGACGTGAAGTTAGACCGGCTGTCGAGTGACGTCAAGATGGACCGGCTATCGAGTGACGTCAAGATGAATCGGTTGCCGAGCGACGTGAATTTGGATCGGCTATCGAGTGACGTGAAGTTGGAGCGGGTGGACGAACCGTCCGACCGCGTTGCCGATCGGTATGTGCGCGCCGAAGCCGATGTGGGACTGAAGCGAGGCGAGGAGAGACTCGAGGATGCCAGCTCCATCTGTAAGTGAAGTTCGGACTATTTATTTATAAAAAGGTATACAGGTTTACAGTCTATAAGTATTTAAGAATACTGACAATTCATCATTGGCTACAGTCAACACTAACTAACAGGTTACATAGTAGGTATTTTTAAAAGCTCTGGATATTTTTTTAGTTAAAAAAACAATTTCTTTCGTGATGGTGATAATTGAGCGAGTTATTTTCCATCCAATTGTGTTCGCCAATGTAATAGGATTCAGAATATTCTCAAAATATCACAAGTAGTACAAGGGTGGGTTATGTCGCAGACGATATTAAACGAAAATACATGGCGGATATCATTAATGTTGATGTCCGTATTCTCGAGGTAACAAAAAGCTGGATTTGATTTGTTACGTTTTGTGATATTTGCCATGTTTTTTCGATAAATGTCATAATATTGAAGGCGTGAGAATTAGGTTTCCGGTTCGCAAAGGATTACTAGTGCAAGGACCGTCAGCGCGAGCTCGCTCTACCGTCGACTGTCTACGCCACGTCGGTTCGGGCTAAAGTCAAGAGTAAACGTATTCAAACAAATAATGAATGATATAAGTGCAGTGCCAGGCTCGTGTAACTCCCCGCATAGGTAGCAAAAACGTACCGACGCGCGGCTACCCACTGTAATGGGCTAATCAAGTCGGGTTTCGCGAGTGACCAGCGACATTTTATTCACCGGCGGCGCGCGGCACTATGTCGCTGGCTGGACGAGCATGAATAAAGTCCTAGAAAGGTACGCTAGATGGCGTCAGTAGCTTCTTGGAGCAGTCGACCCTATCGCGTCGCACGATAGTACGTCACCGAATAGGTTTAGTGTATTATGAATCATAGTGTGTTATTCTAGAGTCATAAGAACGAAATTATTTTGCGATGTATTTCTGTAGGTGTCTAAATGAAAACGAGCTCGACACCGAGGCGAACTAAATTACACCGTAGACGACATCGAGTAGATATTTCTTAGAATTTCATTGCAAAGTCAAACTTCTGTACGGTGTACTATTCTTTGAATACCAATGCAGAGTAAGGCATCGTTCACACCAAACGTATTGTCTGCCGCCGAATGTGAGCATGCTTACTGTAGAGATGTTAAGAACTCGAGACTTTGAGTCTTAATTCGATAGACTCGGCTCAATTTTACACAACTCAGTGAACTAATTAAACTCGGAGTCTTGAGTCGAACCGTTTCAGTCTTTACACAAAGACTTGAGCGCTAAAATAGAACTCAGGTCTTAAAAAGAGCTCCAGTCTTAACAAGAGATCGAGTCTTAAATAGAGCTCGAGTCTTAAAAAACTTGAGTTCAAAAGAGCTCGAGTCTTATGTCTCGAGCGTATTAAGTTTTAATAATAATAGTTGTATTAATGTATACTTACTTATATTTTTTCGAATATGTTTCTGATTACGAATATATCCCGCAAAAGTAACATTTTATTACCTGATTTAAAAATAAATCCTAAACGGAAAGCAACTCGAGCGCGACTTGCCCCGTAAAAACGACTCGGGCGCTAAAAAAGACTCCAGTCCAATGTTCCGCTTAAGAGCTCATATAGACTTAAGTTCTCTCGTCTTGGGAGTTTTATTGTAATGAGTCGAGTCGTGCAATTTGCCAGTCGAGCTTAAAATTTAGGACTCGAAGACATCTCTAGCTTCAGTCATAATAATACACTGTCAGCAGTTATGCAATAGCGTGTTGTCGGTTCGGTGTAAACGAGTATGTGGCGGGCAAAACGTTCGGTATGAACGACGCCTAATACTTCTCTACGTAGTACCATTATGTATTGTGTCACAGAATACTAGTACTTCGTACAGAAGTATGACTTAGCAATTGTATTCAAAGAAATGTCTACTCAATGTCGTCAACAATATGTCGTAATTTAGTTCGCCTCAGAGTCAAGCACATTTTCGTGTAGACACCTACAAAAATCCATTGCAAGATAATTTCATACTTATTGCTCTGGAATATGATTCATAATACACTAAACCTATTCAGTGACGTAATATCACGCGACGCGATAGGGTCGACTGCTACGAGAAGCTTCTAACGCCATCTAGCGCCTCTTTCTAGTAATTTATTAATTCTCGTCCAGTCAACAACGAAGCCGCGCGGCCGCCGGTGAATAAAACGCGCGAGCGTGGCTCTGGCCGGTAGCGACACGCAACTTGTTTTAGCACCTACGTAGGTGCGCCGCGCGTAGGTACGTTTTTGCTACCTCCGCGGGGAGATACACAGGCCTGATTGTGTGCTGACGCGTGCACTGTCGTCAGCTCGTGGGCGCGTGCTGGTGCACATCCGGCTGGACCGGCTGCGCGCGGGCACGCTGCGCGCGCTGCAGCGTCCGCGTCGCGTGCCGCCCAAGCGCACGCCCACCCCGCACCAGGAACAGGTGAGCTTCTATCTATTTACTTATACTTACCCACTAGTGTTTTCATTTTTTAGGGTTCCGTTGTCCGACGAGGAACCCTTATAAGATCGTTCAGTCCGTCCGTCCTAGTCTGTCACAGCAGAATATCTTCTACGTTTATGGACGGATTTGCATGTAACTTGGTTCGAGAATGCTTCACATATAGATCTCATGTTTAAAAATCCAAAAAAATAAATTTTTAAGGGTACCTTGAAAAGGACTATGAAAATAAGGTAGGGTTTCCATGCAACACTTTTTATCAGCTTTACCAGTTGCGAGATATAGCCCACCAAAGTCGTTTACACGGTGCCCCCCCCCCCCTGTAACTTCTAAATTCTTGGACCTATAAACTTCAAATCACTCACGTAAAGAAACAGGCGCGGAATCTCTTATTTAAAATAGTTTCGGGTATCCTGTGATAAATATTTTTGAAATTATAAATATAAACTTTTTTTTCCCTATACTGTCTAATGTTTTAAGTTAATGGTACGGAACCCTTCGCGCGCGAGTCCGACTCGCACTTGGCCGGTTTTTTGATATTTTTAACACTTACAGTGTTCTTTCCTATTTACATAAATTTAATAACAAACCAAAAATTCGCACACAGGTAGGATTTGAACCCACGTCCTTTGGCTAACCGGACCACCGCTCTTACCGACTGAGCTACTCTGAGGTCTATCCAGCTGTGTAAAAAAGACAACTACTTGGCCCGCTGCTGTTGTAATACGGTTCGGGTAGATGTCGCTGTCGTCACGTAATGACGTATTAAAAAAAGAGACCGAGAATTTCACGCGGCTGGATAGACTGCACAGTAGCTCGGTTGGTAAGAGCGGTGGCCCGGTTAGCCAAAGGACGTGTGGTTCAAATCCTTACTGTGTGCGAATTTTTGGTTTCTTTTTTAAAATTATATACTTACCCACGTTATAAAAATTGGTAAGATGAAGGAAAACATCGTCAGGAAACATGCACATTCAGGCGACTGCATGTGTAACCATGATCCAAACTGGTCAGATTCCCCTGTTAACAGGGTCACGGAGGTCAGATGGCAGTCGCTCCATTGTAATTACCTGATCTGTAACATCCTTATCGTCAAGAATCATGGTCAGCGGACCCTGGGCCCTCGAGTCTGAGTGCACAACCGGGATAACGCTAAGAAAATGATGAAGTGATAGGCATTCACAAAGCAACGCGGCATTGCAGCGTTAAGAAGCACGTGACAATTTCGACAGGCTCTGCCAACGCCAGTGTGGCCGAGGTTAGGCAATCGTTCGGTATGCGAGGAACGCGGGCTCGACCCTCGCCTCTGTGGTAATTTTTTCAAGTGCAATAATATCTTATAATCAGATAAACTATTACTCAATAACTTTCATTCACCATTTCACTCCAAAATGCGCTTACACAGGCGACTAAAATTGTCTATTCCTGTCAATGCAATATACAGGCTGACTTTAGCATCAGTATCCAAATTTGAATATACATAATAGTTCCCCACGACCTCGCCCACGCCAAAAGTCGGATTTTCCATACAAACTATCATCCCCCATTTCACGACCCTAATGATTTCACGAAAAGTCACCCTGTTTTTTATGTAGTCTATTTCTTTCGAATGTTGAGGGTGAAATCTCAATAACAGTGATGAAAACAACGCAGAATTACAGCGTTAAGAAACACTTGAAAATTTGGTTCTTGGTTAGACTATCGCCCGGTATGCGAGAAACGAGGGTTCAAAAGACAAGCAAGTTTGAAACCCTTGCAACCCACTGTTTGTACCTAGTCAGGTTATGAGTTCTGTCACATGTGTAATATCAAATAAATTTAGACATGTTTATTATTTATGTAACCATTAATATAGCAAAATGAACTTAATAAAACATAGATTCATATGGTAATAAAGTTTATTCAAAATGACTCCCGCGATTTTGAATACAGGCCTTCAATCTGCGCGGCCAGTCGTCTATCGCAGCACGAACGAGGTTCATGTCAATATCGGCGGCGTCCTTAATCAAGGATGCCTTGAGTAACTCCAAATCAGGATGAGGCTTTGAGCAGGCATTTTCCTCCAAGTGTTGCCATATCCTGTAATCTATCGGACTCAAATCTGGACTGGAGGAGGGCCAGTCTTCGTGCCGGATAAAGTCGATTTCACGCGCCGCCAGCCAGTCTTGTGTGCTTTTCGCTCTATGAGCTGGCGCAGAACCTTGTTGGAATACCCAGTGCCTGTTATTAAACATGGTATGAGAAACAGGTTCCACAAGGTTCTTGAGGACTGTATTTTGATCCACAACTGCACGGTTAAGCCCCAATAAGAGACTCCCAACCAAACCATGAGCGAGGATGAAAAATGACCTCGTTGGACACGCGGAATACGGTTGCTCGCTTCTTCACTGCTGTGTGCGTACACCTTATCATTTTGTTTGTTTGTAGCTCTCTTCCACGGTGAAATTTTTTTCATCCAAAAAAAGTATTTCCCAATACTTATTTCCCGCGTACCGTTTGAACAAAGCGCGGCATCTCTTCAGACTCAGGTCCATTAAACGAGCGTCCAAACGATGTCCTGTTTTTCTTCGACATGCCCTAAGTCCTAAGCCCTAAGTCTTCATTTAATACCCTTTTCACCGTGGTCCTGCTTAACCCCATCTGAAGGGCCAACAGTTTCTCCTTACGAGATTTCTTTGAATTCGCGCCTTCACAGCTTTTATCACTGCTGGAGTCCTAACAGAGCGAGGGCGACCACTTCTTGACCTGTCATCTACACTTGAGTCTTCATTGTATCGATTTATGGTACGATAAACGAATCTTTTGGTTATATTTAAATTTTTCAGTAAGTCGAAAATCTGAATTGGCGCGTAACCGCAACGATGCAACGCAATAACCGCGACACGGTCTTCTTTAAGTGTCCACACCATATTTAAAAATGAGGAAAAATCTTTTTTTATTTAAATGAAAAATTCTAAATTCGAATTCAATAAACTTTTTTGTGGCCAGCATTCTAAATTCAAAAGTTTTTATTGTGTGACAGAACTGTTAACCTGACTATGTATTTTGTGCAAAAAGTTTTTCTTTATAAAATTAAAATGCTTTATACTTATAAACTGTCAAAAAATCATACTGCTCAGTCGTCGAGGTCGGAAGATACCTAATCTATGTCCCATTTATATTACAAGTCTTTATTTTTTTATAAATTTATTTATTAATCGTAAAATGCGAAATCTTATGATATTTCTCTATTCGTTTTGAAGTACAAAGTCCGAAATTCTTGCTGATTTTTTAACATAAAAAATATGTTAATTCCATCACAATTATAACCACACTAGTATTTCGTTTTACGATCCTACAATCATGCTACGTGATGCTACTACCGTTGCTAACCACAACAGCCGCTTTGCCTAGTGGACTAGGCAAAAACGAAAGCGTATTGATTTCAAGCTAGTTATTAGAATTCGTATTAATACGTATATTGTTACGCAGGGTGGCGCGGTGGCGGCCACGAACCACGAGCGGTCGGGCTTGTCGCAGACGCCCATCTACTACTCGTACTTCGAAGAGCAGCCCGCCGACGCGCTTTCCGACGAGGAGCGCGACCACAAGTGAGTGTCCGCTTACATTTATTTATTTATATATTTACAAAAAACTAGGGTTTACATATAAGGAGTTTACTAAGGGGGAAAACTGGCTAAGTTCTTTTTTAATTGTTTACTCAGTTCATCGTAGGGCTATCACATAAAAGAATAAAACTAGCTGTGTCTCAAATTTTCTTTATCTGTAATCTTACTTAATAAAAGAATAACTATGTAACAGCTTCTGCTGTCGGAACTTTAATTGCATGTACAGTGGGCCCCACATTAACTTACCCGAATCTGTTAAAATATCTCAAATGATATGAAAGTTTGATCAACATACGGTTAAAATATGGTTGCAGAAATTTGACAGATCAGTACACACGGCCCGACATCAACCTACCCTAGGTTGATGTTGGGCCGTGTGTACTGTACAATTTAACGATTGTGATTAAGCTAGTTCTTCCCCTAAGCTCTTCATATGGATGATATGGTACAGAGTAGCAAACAGTTAAAGCACTTACAGGTCTTAATAGATACATGTACGCAACGCACGGCCGCACGTTAAACTACCCCACATTGACCTTGAGACCGCCTCCTCTATTCTATACGTATTATGGCAGGGACTCCTTCAAAGCGAAGACATGACGTAAGAAAAGGAGACGTCATAGACAAATAATATAGTTTTATCGTAAAAGATCAATAAATGGGTTCTGTCCTAAATTGAATTGTATAAAAAACACTAACACAGACTTAGTAATTACACTTTGAAAGGAGTAATTAAGTTCATACTAACACTTGGTCCTGGTTACGTGAATAAAGATTGTTTTTATTGTTATTGTAATTGTCTCGTCGCCACTTTGTTGAAGCGTCGTCTTTAACCTGTCTGACCCCTTAAGACCAGCGGGCGGGCCGATAACAATTAATTTACTATTGTGTTTGGAAACATGATACGTGATGGTTTAAATATTGATAAGTGAGTAGTTTGTACCCCATAAACTAAATTCTTATATCTATTCCAGATACTACCTAGAAGAGGCGACTCGTCTCCGCACGGCCGCGGAACGAGAGCAAGAGCCTCTCTCGCGCGTGATGCTCTACCTAGAGTCGGTGCTCTGCTTCGTGCTCACCGGGCGCGTGCTAGAGCTAGAGCTGGACACTAAACGCGCGTTCACGGTGTACCGGGAGACGATAGAGTACATCAAGTCAATACACTCCATGCCGCAGCGGTTCCGCGCCTCCCCGCACTCTACGTTCAGCAAGCTGGACATACTCAGGTACAGTTGTAGCATAGTTATTATACAATGGGCTCAATTCCAATGCGCCCTGTCTAAGATTAAATTTAAGTTCAGTCTCTCTCTTTCTCTATCAAACAAACAAAAAGAGACAGACTTGATCATAGAGAAAAAAAAATTATTAGAAATCTTGCTAAAAATGTAAAACAGTCAAATAGTTTTTTAAACCAATTACAAAACTTAACCTAAAAATATTTTTCGTTTGTATTATGTCTTTAAAATTTGATAAATTAAAGGAACCCAAAAATGTTTTTCGTTAGTATTATGTCTTTTAAATTTGATAAATTAAAGGCCCAAAAATTATCGCTAGTCATACACGACCCGTACACCCTGTATATTTTTTAATAAAATAAGCAGACGCTTTACCGCGATCCCACCTGATGGTAAGCGGCCGACGATGAATCATCTCTGGCGAGTAATAGTCTATTCATTCTGTTATTGAAAGTATCCAGGTTAAAGTGTTAAGGGAACACCTCAGCCGGCAACGAATTTCGCTCTGTAGTTGTACGCAACCCTATTACGACTGCTTATGCTGCTTGACACCACTCGCCTGTGCATATCCAGTTATAGCGTCAACGACAATATCAGCTTTATCAGCCGCAGGACGTCCACTGAACATACTCGTAGACACGCCCCATAGATTTCCAAAGTGACCTATTACAGGCGGCCCGCATCCAGTGATCCTGCGACCTTTATAAAGTCGTCTGTCCATCTTGCCGGTGGACGACATACGCTACGCTTTTGATCAAATATGATCAATCGCCCCTTTTGGTAACCTAACTGAAATGAAGATGTAGCTTGCATCTAAGAATTAATACTCGGTGTTACTTTGCATCCTTGCCATATTCACAGAGATAAAAGAAGGGGAAAAAAAAGGGAAGAAGGGGCGGCGTTTATAATGTTAGAAAGAGAGCGCAATCGCCGCGGCTCTTTTGTGCAAACAAAAGCCAACAGTGATGTGTATGTGCTACGATCGTTATTGGTGTGCGTAACAGATTGTCGATAAAATTAAATAATCAAGATTAAAAATCAAAATTTTAGGTCACTATTTTTTTAATGATTTGAGTTCAGTGTCCGTAATATAGTTACCTCTGTAAATATGGCAAGGATGCAAAGTAACAGCGTGTATATCACAAAGGTAATTTTGCACACAAAAATCGATCGTCCGTGTCGTCCGGTCTGACTTCAATACACGACTTGACTTGCAAACAAATTGCTTAAATTATAATATTAATTTTAAATACTGTGTTGTTACAGCCTGCGAGTGCAAGCGCTTCTGTACCTGAGGATGTTCAAGATGTACAACCGCGAAGTCAAGGAGTACAACAAGATTGTTACCGAATACCAACAGAAGGTAAGAACATATTTTAATAGCAAAATAATTTATTAGCTCAACGTAGGTAAATAATTTTAAAATGATCGCATATTTTCTTAGTTACTTTGCTGACGCAGCGATCCAAAATGGATTTTAGTCTGGAAAACCAGAAGATGCCAGTCTTGCACATCCTGCGCCATATAATATTTACGTTAAATAATTATATGAAATGAATAACCAATTCAAAATTCTTACTATACTCGTCAAGGAGCACGCCAAATTTTTGCTTTCTACAAACAGTAGTTTTTGCTGTGTATTCCTCTGCCACTCTGTCAGGCGCGATGAGGTTACGCGAGAGAAAGAGATGTTGCTATTTACATAACTTTGCAGAGTGATCCTTCTTTACTTGTGCTTTTATTTATTCTGTGGTTTGGGGCTAGGAAATTGGTGTGTTCGTCGAAACAATTTATTTGATAATCTTTACTAATCTCCAACTCACATTGCAGCCCGCAAGCGCCGAATCGGTCTCATCTGTCTCCCCGCTCTCCCCGTCCCCCTCGCCCGCCGGGTCCCTCGGGTCCGTGGGTTCCGTGGGGTCGGTGGGGTCCGTGGGCTCCGCGGGGTCAGGTGCCTCGTCGGGCTACTGTTCGATGGCGCATAGCGTCCCAGCGGCGGCGCATAACGCGTTGCTTCAACTGACGAAGTATTACACGTTCTTGTACGTGGCGCTCGAGTTGTGGGAGCAGGCGGACTGCTTGTGCCGGCTGAAGCCTAATAGAGGTGAGTGTTTTGGTACACTAGTATTGAGTAAGTATGTAAGAGTGTATTTGAAGCGTTCGTTTGGTTATGGGTTATGCTAAAGCAGTTATTTATTACACCATCTTATTTGAAGCTACCTAGTAGCTAGTTAAGATCGTAGTTAGAATGCTACAAATAGGATGGTGTAATAAGTGCCAATGTTACTGATTTTTAAATTTTGACGTTTATAAGTGGATTTTCTGTTCTAAATTGAAAAATGATTATTAATGACCACATTATGTATTGTATTACATACAAATAAAACACTACAGTACCAAGACTGCCTCGTTGGTTTAGTGGTCAGCACGCTGGTACTACCCACGAGGTCCCGGGTTCGAATCCCGGGTCGGGCCGAGAGTGTTTTGAGTTTTTCTGTCTTGAAATTACTCAGACACAGCACCGGAGTCTGGAAATTGGTGGTGTTAACAGCCGCGTGCCTCGGAATGCGCGTTAAGCCGTTGGTCCTGCGCCTGATCTCTCTACGGTCATGTCGGACTGCCGTCTCACCGAATTATGAGAGTGAAGGAACAGAGAGTGCACCTGTGTATTGTGCACACACTTGTGCACTATAATATGTCCCGCGCAGTTGGCTAATCTCTGTTGAGATAGGCCGCTGTGGTCGAAATTCGGCTAGGAGGATATTACACATTACAGTATCAAACGATTAATTAATTGCCAACTACAAAAATAATATACCATATACATATGTTTCCACGTATATAAATTACAGAGATAAAAAAAAGGATATAGTGACATTTTCATAATACCAACTCTGGAATCATAGATGAGGTAGAAAGAGTCACTTTTCCCATCAGACATAACAAAAAATCAGTAACGTTTTTTAATTTAAGAAAAATAATTTACATAAGTAAATTATGCCTGTATACAATGTACATTAAAACACATTTTTATAAATGCCCGTGAATGCCCGTGAATAATAATAAAGTAACCCTCTCCATTCCAGATCTGTTCATAGCGGTGGACCGCAAATGCGGACCCCTGTCCCTCTCGTCGACGTTCCGCCATCTTGTGCAGTACGTGCGCTACGCCATTTCGCTGCTCAAGAGTTGCCCGCGCGAGTGACAGGACTCCAACCCGAGACTCCAGGTACCCACCCGGTATCTCACGTCAATGTAATAACGGCGTCGCGGAGTTATATCACGTGACAGGTACAGAATGTCACGTGACATCACGTGTAGAGAAATATCACACCATTGATCCTATCATGTGATGGCTGCGTGATTCGCGTACTGGCGGTTTTGTTTTGACGTCGTATCGGGATCATTTGAAACAAATTCACAGTATTGTACTGTTTTGTTCAGAAACGGTCGCCTAGTACCTAATACGTGAATAGATCAATCGCCTACGCCGCACAATGAATTGCATCGATTGAAGCCACTCTCTGGCTTTATTTTGAACTTTTCAAATATTAATGACGAAAAGTGGTAGCATGCTAGCGATGTCGGATGGAGTCTACTGTGTGAATTTAAAACGTATGTCGGTTTTACTAACAAGATGAATTGTATGAGCACTTATATTAGCTTACTATCACAATAATTGGATCATTTGTATCATCTCATCATTGTAATGATGTAAAACAGGCAGCATTTTGAATTTCGGTGTGGAAATATGAATTACGAAAAGCAACATTAGCAATACTACAGACAGATCTGCCACAGAAATACGACTTGCGATATTAAATATCAGTTTTATCGAATCGAAAGAGAACGAGTGACGTCTTTTAAAAATATATTTGTGATATACATTATGCTGCTGTAGTAATTAGGAGTTTAATTATTGTGTTTCAAACGATAAGTTGTCTTATGGTTGTGACGTCATAATTTATGTGATATAAGTTGTTGGTGGACCTTTTTGTCTTTGAACTTGAATATCGAAATTTATACAAATTCCTTTAAAAATACTTATATTTTTGACGTCTAATATTTAGCAAAGCTGTGATATATTTTGGAGTTTATACTATTGCGGCTATTTTGCAATATTTACGTAAATAATATTTTGTGTGTTTATTTTGGTATTTCGATAAAAGTGTTGCGCTAGCTTTATAATGACGTCACATTATAATCATCATACCATGCGATTACGACATATCATCTAGACGGGCGTGGGATGCTTAGTAAGAACGAAAAAGTTAATCGCAGTCGAAACGCTGTGGCGGCCCTAATGTAAACATCAGTCTGTAATATGCGCTGTCTATCATGGTAAAATTTATATTTACATGAGTATGACCGTAATTCATATTTCTAAACAAAATGTCTTGAATTGATCACGTGTGTTGCCAGCGTCTAATTAGAAATGTTATAAACGGAAACTAAACTCTATTTTGTGATTAAATCATAATATATTTTTTCTACATTCAACTTTCATTCACAGCACGACTATGAAAAATATATTTTTACATATACACTTGCTTACAATACTCACAGATCTTGTGATTCCGATAAGATGTTGGTAGGACGTGTGATCTTACATCCATGTGCAATACATATAAAAACAAGAATGATCAAAAGCATCAATAATTTTATAATATTAACAGAATGTTATTCTAAAGGCATAATAATGAATGGTCATCATATTTTATAAGTTTTAAAAAATTTAAGTTTATTTTTGTGAAGCAATCAGCGATTGGTTGTTAAACGAATCTGTTTATCGTGACTATCTACAGTTGTGCGAATAATTTCTTCTGCGATGTTGTGATTGTCATACGGTATTAGTATGTGTAAGTGAAGATCTGCTTTTATATTCTTTAAATCTACCATAAGTAAACCAGTAACAAATTTAATCGTCACACAAGTTACCCGGACTTTTGAATAGCTCGACTAGTATTGTGAAATTTGTCAATTCGTGTTACACGAAAGTTACGCGAATAATGTCGAGTCATAAGATCATGTATCTATCACGATCATGTATGCGTCTACTCGCGGAGTAGCATATCATTAAGAAAATTGGCAGCAAAACGAACAACGGGCCAGCTCTGTGCGATCACAGACCCCGAACAAACGTCTTCGAACTTCGTTCTCTTCCCAAAACGATGACCAAAAATACTGTATAAATTGTATGAAATGTGTGTAAATAGCGCTTCGTTGCCTAGCAACGGGTACGCATCGAGCCCTGCGCTCGAGCCCTTATTCATAAGTGATAGACTAATCATATCTTAAGTGTTTTTCGTTATAGTTATCTTCCGTATCATTGAGAGTTCTACTGTCGGGAACACATATACGAATTGCTCGTTTCTTAGTGTAATGGGAGCTATACGACAAAACTGTTGTTCGCATGTGGGCCAATCGAGTATATTATTAATATCTCACCATGTATGGGATCACTTGTAGTTCTTCGCAATAATTTTTCTGAAATTTTCGCGTATACTTTCGCTTTACTAAGTTTTTGCGAGTGTGAATTAGTATGTGAGGTTTGATTCGTACTTTTAGCTGTAATTTAGTTCGATCGTTTGGGTCGCGGACATCGGCGCGACGAACGCCAACATACGAATGTTAGTTCCGACAAATTCCGTGCATTATACAGAACAATCGTGAAATTTTCCTAGTAGTCTACGGTTAGGTGCAGAACAAGGATTGAGCAAAACGTGTTAGGGCCATGTGTTTACAAAGAACATTTTTTCTTATACATATCAAATGATTTCGGAGACAAGTCAGCTAGATGTTTCGCGACGGATATACGTTTACCGCTGTCGATTATGATTTTGTACGCTCGGTAAGGGATTCAAAGGTGAAACGATCATACCGATTCTGATCTCTGATTGATTCGTATGACATATTTTTGGAGTGACAATAATACTCTGTTAGAAGAGCTAGATTCGTTTACGTGTATCATTTATTTTCAAAAATGCTGTTCCGATATGCGGGAAGTATCGAATATTCGATTATAATGAATTGTAACCGAATAAGGATTCGCAAACAAGAACAAAGTGACGAGCGTCATTTGATTAATTAATTTATTGAATTAATAAATAAAAAGTGCAAATATTTTTTAAATTAATAATACATTTAAAGAGTACAATTATAACGCTGACATCAACAAATGTTCTAAAGTAACTCGGACAAATGCCGTAACACCAATAACAATATAAATATATATATATATTTCTCTCGGTTGTTTATCAAATTTATGTTGTGATTGTATATACATATTATTATATTATACATTTTGTAATGAATATACATATTAGTGCCAGATAGGTTTTTGTATGGACGTTTATATGAAGCGAGGCGACGGCCCCGCGCCGCGGCGGAGACACAAACTGTACGTTGTTAATAATAAGGAGTGACATGATGCCTTGTACATAGTAAATTGTAAGAAATGTGTAGTTTTCACTCTATATTTTAATTTATATTGTAAACTGTATTTATAAGTAAGCGGACAAGGAGATTGTATTACATAATAACGTTTGAGATAAGGGAATAGGAAGCGTGTGCATGGGACGCGTGCTAGAGGCCTGGCGTGAGTGTTCACGGGATCCTGTTTTCAGTAAGACAATTTATTTTTAAAGTGATTATTGTAAATGTTGTTAGGAGAGCTTGCAGCGTTCGGTTGTTAGCAGTAGCGTAGGTAGTCGCGACTCGCTCGCTAGTTACCGCGGGCCCGCGTCGTCCGACCAGCGTGCACTCTACTTAAATTATTACTCTCTAGTTTTACTTTGAAACGAGTTCTTACATGCTTATGTCACGAAATTGGTACTTACGATCCGCACAAATGTTTTATTTATACGTTTTAGTTCGTTATTTATTTATTATTACAATTTTTAACTGATTCTTTTTTGTTGTAGACATAGCGAAGTTTACTTAACATTCGATTTCAAATCTTTAAAGATACCGATGGCAGTTGATTTTAATATCTTCACAGCATATTATTGATTAACCAAATATTTAATGGGTTGTGCACAATTGGCCTAAAAATGCAAAAAAAAATTGTCATATGCACGAACTTACAAATTTGTTTAATCATTCAATAAGTTGGGCATTTTAAAATACAATTTTCGCATTAGGCTTTAAGTTTTCTTTTCTAAATTGTTGTAGCAACTATCATTTGTATTGTTTTTAGTTATTACAAAGCATCTCGATCGAAACTCGCGTATTTGTACTTGATTTTGTTATTGTTTTAGTTCTAAATTTCACGTTATCATTTTATGTATTCTTTTTTGTTTTGTTGCTTCTTAATTTTTAAGCCATTTAAATCCTTGCTTTTATCCAAAATAATTAATAAATTATAATTTAAAGCTGTTTATAGCGGTATTTTTTATTAGGAATGTTGAAATTATCTTAGGGAGATCAGAAGTGATTTTCATCTACCCTTTGACTTAGCGCACATTAGTAAAGACAAAAATGTTAAAGTTTCAATCTCAAAGTAACTAAAAGAATCCTAAATTGAAGCCAAATTGAATTGTCATTTTTGTACGTGTAATTAATAAGTCTGTCAAGTGGAGCGCTGGTTAGAAAGCGTTAGACGATTGTGTTAGGAAATTGTAAAATACTGTTTTCTTTTTATAGTAGCCTCTTGTGTTGATAGCATGTATAATTTGTTTTTTTATTCGCGTTAAGAATTATGTATAAATTTGTTTTCCTCTAATTTTATTATTTGTGTAACTATACCTTATGTTATTGATGATACACAATTACATTAATTTTTATGTACGGATTATTTTTGTTTCTTTTCCTTTATTATTTCCTTTTATTTTTGAGCGCGGACATGATAATTGGATGTTAGACATTATAGTCAATTTCGTGATCCTATAGTTATAGATGAATGTCGTGAAAACAGTATTTATATTGTCGCCTTTTATAAATCTTATCGCTAAGTAATTAGTAGTAATGTAATTCAATTTGCCTTAGTCAATTTTGCTACCATATTGATAAAAATCTAGTTCTTGGAGAAGTGTGTATCGAGACAATGTCATCTCTGCATATGTGGACAGGTTTGTAATTGAACCACAGAATGCACAATACATATTAACTAATTACATCCAAAAAATGTCATAAAAACATCACGACGTTTTGCGTACTTACAACAGACATGGGTAAAATGTTGTCCTCTCGCTTACACACTAAGTCTAGTGGTGAGTGAGAGATAGAAAACTATAAACAACTATTTTATGTATAACAACGTTTGTAATATCTTATTGGTATGATGTAAACGAGTCGAGATCTTACAATGGCGCGTGCAAGTGGGAATACAGTGTGTCCGGATTTGGACTAGCATAATTTATGGACTATTCATTCATCAAATGTTATCGACAAAAAAACTCCCATGTTGGGTTCTAACTTCCCCCTCTTGAAATGGCAGCCATTTTATACTCATTCTATGGATCTGGAAGTCCTAAAAGTTATGAAAAGGATTCATTTGGAAAGGTAACGCTATCGCCTATGAATTGAATAAAGATCAATTCATAATTATTAACCGTCGTAGAGGAAAAAAAATTAATAAGAAATCTTGCAAAAAATTTAAAACTGTTAAATAGTTTTTTAATCCTATTACAAAACAACCCAAAAATTTTTTATTTTTATTTTTTATTAATATTGTCTCTAAAATTTGATAAATTAAAAGCCCTTAAATTATTGCTGGTCGAAACCCGGACACACTGACGGCGCCGTAAGCAACAATATTTTAACACATAAGAGACCTCTTAAAAAGTCACACCCTGTTATTAAAAATGTGATTCTACAGAAACGCCTAGTGCACTAAAATGAGCATTGATGAGATATTGTGTATTCTGTTACACAAAAATAAGAGAGCACCATCCAAGAACTAGGCTAAAACCGGTCAGTAGAACCGCGCGCTTGCGCACAGTACAAAGTTACAAACACGCAATATTTGCGCAAGCGCCTGCACTAGCCTTATCACGTGTCTTCGTTCGTTATACGTTATGAACTCGGTACTGTCTCAGAGTGAGAGTGGAATTTGCAGGACAATCGAGCGATGGGACGAACATATTGTGAAGGTAAATAACATACTATAGACGACGCATGATGATTTGACAAGTGACAAGTTATACAGGTGTACCTGTATGAAATTGTAATAAATCTTGACAGTACATAACCAAATTTGAACCACTTTTAGTATGGGACAAATGCAATAATCTCGAAAAGCATTCGTGTTCACAATAATTAATTATCGAAGATAATTTTTCTTCACGATTAAAATTTTGTATTTTTCCTGTACAATCAATACTGTGTGCCTTTAGCTCGCCATGAATTCGAGAAAGAGATGCACATGGTTCGACATCAATTGATGAAAACCATACACCGAGTAAAGAAAAATATAAAAAAAAAATGACTCAACTCATACTCAATATTTATCAGTAAATATTGCACATTCGTGCTATACAAATACAGGACAGTTGGGTCATCAAAACTGAACTCTGAATAACAGCAATAAATATACCCAACCTATAATATCGACGGTGATAATAATCCTGTTTATTCGGTATAAAAAATTGCACAAATCGTAAACGGAATGAAGTCAGTCTGATGCCTGAAAGGGATGTAAAGAAATAAGAGACGGAAAATTACTGCCAAACACAGTACCGAGTTTGTAAAAACCAGAAACACCACGCGCAACTTAATTCAATTAATTCGTGTATGTAGATGATAGCTTAGTTTTGTCGTAAGTTCGCTGCAAGCTCGCACCAGCACCTATTCGCGAAAACGATTTCGTTTCGGCTCAATCCGTCTTCCTCTGTCACCGTATATGTGAGAAAGATGGATAGACCCTACTTTGCTATATCGTTCTCGCAGTAGGCGCCTTATTTTGGGCGTGCCCGCCCGCCACAGCATTGCGCTTTTGTATACGATAGGTAGTTTTGCTGTAATATCTTTTGCAGTACAACAGTACGGTAGGTAACTCGAACCGACTCTGTCTATGGTTGAGCGTCACGAAATGTGATATAAAAACGGACAAGACCACAAGCAATAATGTTTCACGAACGAGACACAATAGTTTAGCTAATTATAATCTGACATCAGTTTTTATAACATAATATTCATTTGTCATTATTTATTGTGACCTGTCAGTAAATAATAATAAGCAAACTCCTGCGCATTGGAAGCCAATATCATAGGTTTTAAATAAAAATCAAGTGCGAAATACTTAGACATTAATTAAAGAAACTGACTAATATCAAAAGATTTGTTTACTTTGTGATAGCTGAAATCTTGTTTTTATCTATGGAATGGAACTGTTTAATAACAATAACTAAAAATATCAATTAATAACTGTGATTCAAACGTGTTAATATCAGTGTATTCACCATTGATCTCGTTTTAACATAACATGTCTTGTATGTAACTGAGAACTGCCATCTAAGTAGTAGTAAGATAATAAATGTAATATTAGACACAGTGCGCTTTAAAAACCTTTTGCAGTTGAGGCCTAATACCCAACTTAGACAAACAAAGTTAGTAAAATACTCATGTAGTACATATAAAGTTCAAAAATGAATAAATATCAGCTTAAGCTAGGTAATTCAATAATTTTTCCATTATTAATATTGGTGTTAGATTTAATTAATTAGTTAAAGCTCAACCATAGACAAAGTTGCGGCTTTGTTAATAGCTTTAAGTGAAACGAAAAAAGAAATGCAATGAGCAATAACGTCGCCATTTTGGTGGTTCACAGGCTATAAAGTATGAATATTATTATACATTACGTAGACTAAATTAAGCTTAATGCTACTCACGGACGTAGAATATTAGTGGCTTAGCATTTTTATAATTCTTTTATACAGATAACTCGGCAGGACGTTCCCAAGTGCATATGATTAAATAGTAAAGGGCCGTATAAATAATTCTAAATCTCTACGCAATTCATATTCTAAACAAATTTATCTAAATTAAACCGTATTCTGATAGTGAATGTGTAGATACGCGTACATAATATTACTATTTTTGCAACTTTTTTAGTCGAGCGTATCGTTTAGGTGTGTTCAATGTATCGATTACTATAGGATTCTGTTTCGGCACAGAGATCGATTACTCGTTCTATATCGAGGCTTGTGGCACGGGCACCCAGTTTTGCCTATAGCGACTTTGTGGTAGTTGCAAGTACCTACTGCAAAATTGGCAGCAACTTCGAATAAATTAGACACGCGCATCTAGGCATGAGCCTATGTACCACGGCGCGGTCGCGCGATCCACGGCTTATCGCGTAAGTAGTCTGCAGCTTGCCAGCAGTGCTCTGCCGGCGAATCCACATTTGAGCAGCTGCCGAAACAAGGAGGGGAATTGAATTCATTTATTTTAGAGATAAAGTTCAAAACGGAAATTTAAATTGTGCCTTAGTGATAAATTGTTTAGCCTCTCAATCCGTTTCGGAATCACACCACCGAAGGCGGTTCTGATATGACACCAAGACGTTCTTTTCTCCATTTAAAATATTCGAAGTTTTATTCAGATTATTTCTAGCACTGTACACTTAACGCACTCTGTGTATAAAGAACTATACGATCGGTTAAGCTGGAAACCCCCTTTCTAAGTTTTAGATGATCTAAATTAATGCAATAATGTTTAACAATATTTTGTTTTATTGGATGTTGTAATTGATTATATTTACATTATTATATAAATACGTAGAGCAGTATGTATATGTCGTAGCAATAATATAAGTGTGGCAATAAGGTCTAGTGCATTTGCTTTTGTGTCTTTATTGATAAATCGAACGTTGTACAGAACTCCCCACTAGCCCCTCTCGCTGTACACTGGCTTCACACAAACTACGTACAATAAGTTCAAATTCTTGACGTTATCAAAGTATATATTTTATAATAATGCGAGTAATTAGTTACGTAGATCGAGGTGTATTTATTACGTAGTACATGTATGTTTCTTTCCGCCACTGGCAACTGTGCGTCGGGGCGCAACGCTGGCAACACCGGCGCGTGAGTTGCGACGCGACGGTTGCCGCCGTGGATGCACTTTCTGGGCTCGATATTTTTGACACTTTCTTTGAATTTGCGTGTCGTGTCACAATGGTTAGCGTAAGATAAAGTGCCAAGAGTCGCTAGTCCTTTCCTAAGTGCAATTCCTTCTCAATTACTCTACTTGTTCTGTCTTGCGGACAAGGGGCTGTCCCGAGTCTCGCACCTTGCTTAGCCAAATAACGATATACATGTTATATACTGCAGGATACCTTTAAACATGCGTAGCATGTACGACCATCATCGATTCGAAAGTTACCTTTAATGAATATAGTTTAATTAAATTAAATCAAATTTCGCTCACAAAAATTAATCGACTGTGTCATCCGGTGGGATACACAGTCGATTAATTTTTGTGAGCGAAATTTGATTTCATTTCGTAAGAACTTGCAAAATAATTGCTTAAGTTTTAATAATTACTACCTTAATTTACTAAGCTGAGGATTATTTGTACCTAATTGCATTAAGTGTGTATGAATATCAATAGTTATTTCTAAGCTCTCAATCATACTAACAAAATATTATATATATTGATCAATATTCTCATAGATTTATTTTTAACAAGTAATTGCCTACAATTATTTATGTTTTGTCTTCATTTATTACTGTTGTTTTTAAACTTTCACTATGACAATTAAATATTATATATTGCACTTGAAAGTCTCGAGTTATCTTTTCAAGTGCTATATTTACTTTAAAACATTTCATTAAATCAACCATTTCATAAACCGACGAAATAAGTTTAATTAGATTATTTTAATAATATTAACTAAAAGTTTGTTCAAATGTGTACCTAAGTAATTTTACTTATAATATATCGAGTAATCTTTCGGGGGGGTAATTTTATCTTACAGTATTTAAGAACTAACCTGATTTAAACTTTTTCGTAGTTCTCGTCTCGATGCTTTCCTTTGATATATTTCTTCCGATCATCTGTGGTAATTAGCTGTACAGTCTTGATAAACGCACTAGGTACCGAATATTAGTTATTTTAATAGGAGCAGTCAATAAGATACGCACTGACCACGATACTGCACCTTCCACGGTCACAAAAAGAATGGGAACCAAAGTTCTCCGTGGATACACATTTTTGTTAAAACTACCCACAACTAATGATGACTTTTTGATGGCTTTTCACGAAAGATGGCCGTCGGCTGTGGCGCTAGTATCGACATATACCTGTCAATTCCCATACTAATTACACTAGTTTTACGAAAATTAGGCGACGTTTTCGAGATAAGCCACTTAAATTAACTTATGGAACAAACGATCGGGTCGTACGGTTTTTATTTTATGCTTCTCCAAAACGATGCCAACTGTATTCCAATTTGAATAACTTTTAAAGGTATCCTGCAAGTACAGCGAAGTGAGAAATAGCGTGTAAAGAAACGAAAAACTCATAAGATTAATATTAAAATAGCAGCTAATGTTAACGATACTCTATTGTTTTGTAGTGGATGTTTTATTCTCGATATATTTAGCTGTAATACGGAACACGCGTCAAGAGGTCTAGAGACGAGCGATCTTCGCGATATGACCACGTGGTCGTACCGGGATGAAGCGAACGGCTTTTCTATGCGTTGCGTGTATCGTAACGCATCGAAACGTCGGTAGTCGAGCGCCGGGCCTCACACCCGAGCCGGTCGTAAGAATAGGCGTGTTTAAGATAAGGGACAAACAAATTATAGAATAAAATTGTTTACCAGACGCCCGGCGGGCGTTAGACGAAAATATTATTTTTCTTAGATCACATTATATTGTAATAAAAGGTAATATAGAGGCGGCGCGGGCGGGCCGGCGACCGAGATCGTTATTTTTTTATGAAGCGGCCCGCGCCGCGCCGCCGCGTATTTGTTATGTTTAAGAGGAAATATCTATTGTCTATTCCAAGGGTTGAATAACTACCAACACTTTTTTATATTACAATAATTATAGAAATTATTATTGAACTCGTTGTTTTCTTTACGCCACCTGCCTTTATCGTAATTACTTCACAAATTTTAAAATATTTTAATTACACAGTAAATCTAGCTAACGGTAGATCTAAACGATAATGTTTAGTTAGAGGTATACATATAGGTACAGTGGGCAGCACGTCAGGTTACCCATGTGAACTACGAAAACAGCTTTTATAATGTAGGGAACAGAGGCGGTCTCAAGGTTAAAGTGGTGTAACCTGACGTGCGGCCGTATGTACATAAAAAAAACGTTTAACCAATTGTCAACTACTTGGCTTTTTATGAATCAGAGGCACTGACCTCCATAGTACAAGTATGCTGGACTAAACATTCTCTAAGAAATGACAGATAATTTTTGTGCTGAATCAAAGAGCCCCCACCGAGTGTCTAGGGAACTAAAATAGAAAAACTTGCATATGTTTATGTCAACTCTCATTAGTTCCGTGGACGGTCACCACACGCTCACTACAGCCGTCAGCGCCAATATGGCGATAATCAAATGGCTATATATAAATTTTTAGGTTGACAGTACGCAGTCCAGCATACTTGTAATACGAGTATGGAGGTCAGTGATCAGAGGCCTTACTCCAAATGACAATATACCAGTATTTTCGACTGTAGCAGTCCTATCACTAATTCGTGAACGTGATGTTTACACTCGAAAATACCAACCAGAAAAAGACCTTAAGTTACTGAGTTGCATCAAATGATAAGCATTTCGGCGTGCCTTATCAACAAAATGTCAGTTACAGACGTCATCTGTCACTGTCGAGAGCTCGCTAATGACAGATGTCATAACAAGAACGTCCTAAGTTATGATCCTTGTTTACCCGTGTCCGCCGGCGAGGCGGGCCACTTCTGCTTGAGCCGCCATCAAGTCAACACACACACTTCACACAAAAGTAATTTAGAACTTATCAGCCGTTTAAAAGCTCATAAAGCCGCTTCCTAAATTTAGGCAAAGAATCGTGGAAAATATCTAGTTACTTATTACACAAGTTGTTATATTGTGAGCAACATCTAACGAGAGGAGCGTGACGACCAAGGTTGGTCCGAGTGGGAGGCAAAGCAAAGGTCTTTTTTATAGAGTAGCGAGGGACACGTGCTGGCACTGTTAATTTGGTTCTGGCATTTTATTTTACCATTGATAAGACCGTGCAAGAACAGAATATCCGTCCGCGCTCGACGACTACGCAACGTGGTCATGTTTAAAAACTTAAGTCGCTGATCGTATGGTGCTCTATGCGATATGCATCTAGAAATAAACGCGAGATGTCTGGTGAATGCACGTTGAATACATTCCAAACGCTGGGAGTGAACAGCATACACGGGACTCCATGCTACACTAGCATACTCCAAGTTGCTGCGGACTAGGGCATTGAACAATGTTATGCGAGTCGAATTTAGTCGGAAACCAGCACTTATTCTTCTTAAGAAACCTAGCATTTTGTAAGATTTCTTAGCGACGTTGTTTATGTGCGACGTGAAGTTAAGCTGTCTATCAACCGTGACACCCAGATCTCTTATTTCCTCTACTTCGGTTATTATAGCGTTGTTTGTGATATAAGAAGGAAAAGGGTTTTTCTCTTTTGTGTATTTTTTATGGTAGCATTTTTCGACGTTCAGGGTCACAGCGTTAGACTCGCACCACGCTTGAACACTGGTCAAATCATCTTGGATAAGAATCCTGTCATGGTCACTATTCACTAACTTATACATTTTTAAGTCATCGGCAAATAGACTATATTTACAGTGCCTTATGTGTGCAGTTTTATCGTCGATAAATATTAAAAATAGAATTGGTCCCATATGGGAGCCTTGGGGGACTCCGGATGAAGCATGGTATACACCAGATTCAAACCCATTAACGACAACTACCTGGGGTCTCATATTGAGGTATGACCCAAACCAGCGAAGTAGACTACCATGTACCCCTTTCATTTGCAACTTCGAAAGAAGTAGAGAATGGTTTACTTTGTCGAAAGCACTGGCAAAGTCTGTATACACAGCATCAATTTGACTCCCACTATCTACTCCTTAAGCCAATTCTGAGATAAATGAAACTAAGTTGGATTGAGTTGAACGGCCTCTACGAAAACCATGCTGGTAATCTGACAGTGAACTGTCTACATGACAACTGATAATAGGGGACACTCAAATAACTTGAGAATGTAGATAATATAGAAATTGGTCTGTAATTTTTGATGTTGGTACTTTAACCTTTTTTGTGAATGGGTATTATTTTGGCCTTTTCCCACTCATCAGGAAATACACCATCTTTAAGGGAACGATTGTAAATAATAGTTAAGGGTCGCGACAAAAAAGAACCACATGTCCTGATGAAAAGTGGGGGTATATTGTTAGAAGCCTCCAATTCGATTCTAATGTACCGGTGACGCCACTACAATGTTGTGTCGTAGGAATAACTGTCAATGTCATAGGGATCAAGGTTCGCCGGGCCGAGTATAAATGACAAAAATATGTATGCAAAAGTCACGTGATGTTACGATGGCTTATGGGGCATTCCACGCGAAGCGGACAGCTAAAAAAAGTTGATGTCTCCGATTTCAGTAATATTTGAGTATGTTTTACCTATTTATGTCCTTGATACGTGTACCAAATATTTTTGTAATATAGTGCCTAGTTAGAGAGTAGGGGGACTTTGAAATTTTGACCAACGAGTGGGCATGCAGTACTTCAAAGCCGATTACCAAGTCATAAGATGATAGATATAAATAATTAAACTAATGTATTTATAACTCCATTTAATGAGGTTTTTAACTGAATTTTTGGATACGGAAAAAGTTTTTTTTTTCATAAAAATAATGCGATTTCATTTTTTTTCCTTGACTTTTACAAACTTAGACCGTTTCGATTTTAATTATTTTTTTTCTAGAAATAGATAATATTGTAAGGAACATTCGTGCTAAGTTTTATAATGGGCGTGAAAGTGGTTTAGGAGCTAGACTAGAAACACTGTTGAAACGTGGCGTCCTGCCCCGCGCCGCGCTTAGCGCCTGCCTGCGTGAGTTTAGTGAAACTGTCATTGAAATAAAAACTTTTGACGGAATGTTTCACATATTTTGTATAATACTAATACATTTTTAATACCAATTAAATACTTTAATATGTTACATTTACACTTTTGTAAATATTCTTTTTTTATTAAGTCTAAATAACGTACAATAGGTAGCATTGGAGAAAATTTCCTGATCGAAAATAGTCCATGTGATGGACTTGGGGGCAACTTAAAACGCCTGGCGACTCGAGCTAGTCTACAGTCGGCGTCAAACAATGCAATTACCGCATTTAAGCGTTTTTACGAGTGGGCGAGAAAATCATTACCCCAAACGCATGTTTCGTATGCTTGAAAAGAGGATATTTAACAAAATAGATTGTTGCCAAAAAGCAGATTTGAGTCGGCAGCTACAATACCAGGCGCAAACAAATATCATGCCTTAATTCCTATTACTGAAGGTATTATGGTAAAACGAACGAGTAATAGCGAAGCATTTAAAATTGTAAAAAATTGTAAATAAACATGTTATTAATAAAAGCAATCGTTTAAATTTAAATATTACAATATATCAAACTATCTTAAAGAAAAACTGTACTCTCCAAACTCACGCAAGTGGCAGGCGCTAAGCGCGGCGCGGGGCAGGACGCCACGTTTCAACAGTGTTTCTAGTCTAGCTCCTAAACCACTTTCACGCCCATTATAAAACTTAGCTCGAATGTTCCTTACAATATTATCTTTTTCTAGAAAAAAAATAATTAAAATCGAAACGGTCTAAGTTTGTAAAAGTCAAGGAAAATAAATTAAATCGCATTTTTTTTATGAAAAAAAAAAAACTTTTTTCCGTATCCAAAAGTTCAGTTAAAAACCTCATTAAATGGAGTAATAAATACATTAGTTAATTTATTTATATCTATCATCTTATGACTTGGTAATCGGCTTTGAAGTACTGCATGCCCACTCGTTGGTCAAAATTTCAAAGTCCCCCTACTCTCTAACTAGGCACTATATTACAAAAATATTTGGTACACGTATCAAGGACATGAATAGGTAAAACATACTCAAATATTACTGTAATCGGAAATATCAATTTTTTTTAGCTGTCCGCTTCGCGTGGAATGCCCCTTATGTCAGTTTCATATAATTTGTTAGCGATAGCAAACATCGCTTTAGAATAGATTGTTTCTTGTCTATAGGCTCAGGGCACGTGGATGGCGTGTCTTCGACGACTGTAAGACCTCCATATATAAAATGAAAAGGCATCTTTATACAGGAACACGTTTATTAGTTCCTAGAATGTTTCTTCTTCTTCTTGGATTTAATGTTGTGCGCCTCAATGAGGTCATCGATCTCTTTGCTGTCATCACCCAGGCGCTTCTCTCCGCTGAAAAGAAAGTTACGTTAGTAAAAACTGGTCACCGATGGGACATTTTTTATCATCGAATCTCGCCTTGCCTTGTGTTGCCTGCGACTTGGTCTGCATACCAAGTCGCAGGCAACACAACATTAATACGTTATACACATATCTATTCAAGGTGTTTTGTAAAAACTAATAGACACCGATTAAAGGCTGATTGTAATTAAAAAAAAAACTGCACGGCAACAAAGGAGTCATAAGACAAAATCATAAATTGTTGCGTTAGTTTCATTTTGCCTTTTAATGCATGTGTATTAGTTTCTCTCCATTAGCAAAGCAAAGATCATTGTTGCTGAGCTAAATAAATAAAAAACAGATTTTTTGGTTCTTTACTGCTAGCTCGTTTTATAATTAAAATATGAGTGGCAAAATACTAACAACCAAACATAATTATTGAAAAACGAAACACCCAACTGCAAAAAATAAAATATTTTTGAAATGGTGTTTTTACTGGCTTACATTTGATACCCATATTGCTATGGTAAGGAAAAATTTAAGCCCCCCTCTATTTCGTTTTGCAGGCACCAATTTTTTATGTATGTAATCTATGTCACTAACACAATTTTGACATATTGTCACAAACTGTCGAGACGTTTGGGCTGTAGGGCGTGCCGAACAATTATACATACATACCTACTCTCGAAAAACATAACCCTCTTGCATAACTGCGCCAGAGCGCAGTCGGGTAAAAACAAACCCTCCTCGCAGTCGGGTAAAAAGATGACATTTCAAAAAAAGGTTTTTATAGACAATAATTAGGTGCAATCTATACGAATGTAGGAAGTGAACATACCTCTTGACGGAGACTAGATGCTTCTGCTTGGAGGCGGCGAGCGACTGCTGCCAGTCCACCTCGCTGCCCTTGATGCGGTACTGCGCCAGGTCCTCGCCCATCAGCTTCGATAATTCCTTGCGCTGCTTGCGTTCTAACTCCTGGGGAATGATGATGACGTTCATTTTTGAACTTCATGACTTTGGCGATGTTCAGATGTGAACGTTATGCCTTGGTGTTAAAGGTGAAATAGCGAAAACTTAGGCTGCACTTATCGTAACTATAACAATATCCGATGATTTTCGTATGGTTTGGAAGATTTCTGACGTTTCTTAAAGTAAGATGGTGCAACCCAGCCTCAAAGTCGCCACACACAGACACCAGAGAAGTCGCGAAGGCGTTGCCGGTTTTTTGTATAATAAGGGGCAGGACTAACGGCTTAACGTGCTAATATTAGTCTGAAAGCCGCCTAGCCGACGTTACGGCTTGTCTTTGTAGTCTTTCAAACTAATTCGAACAATACAAAAAACGCCAAAGCCTACGCCACGCATCCGCTGTCTGTACGTGGTGACTTTTAGAGTTGGTCAAGAAAAATTGCGACAAAACGTTGCACTGGACTGGGATCGGCGATTGGAGGTCTATTTTTAAAACCTTTACGTGTTCCTATTGGTATCCTATAACTTAAGACATTGGTCTTCTGTTTAAATGCAACAACCTTTTTTATGGAACCAATACGGTACGGACAAAAAATATTGAGGTCCTATATACAAACTATCTTATTAACTTATTGAGTATATCGTCACTTATCACATTTATTTTTTGACCGAACCATATTGGTTCCGTAAAAATGTATGCATTAAAACAGACGAACAAATTCTGAAGTTATGAAATATTAAAGAGCACATAATTTAAGATTTAGGTAGCTCTTCTATATCAATTATAAATATTTTACTTCTTTTATTATTTTACTATTACTATAATAAATAAAACTATTGTTAGACTAAAATTAATTTTGATTCCTGCATTATCTATGGCGTAAACGAAAGTGCAGATCGCTCGACTTTAATACCAATCAAAAGTTAGCTTATTACTTTTTCGTAATTTTTATAAAGTCGATCATTATTTGTCTGAATGTTAATAAATCAATCGTATGAAACTTTCGGGAACCTCTACTCTTAACTAAACACTGGTATCAAGAGAAACTACCTTATCCAAAAATATTAAAAGGACTTGTCCTCTTTTTGTATAAAGGCTGTTTTTTTATTCTAACATATCACCAACCACTAATAAACCTATATTTATCTTTAAGCTACAAAAATATGAAACACATAACCATAGAAATCAGAATTTTAGACGCCTCCATTTTTGAGAAAAACTATGTTTTGTAACAGGCATCATCCATTGTTCACTTACTTGTATTTCCTGGCTGTATGGCTATGTACCATTGCCTTTCCGCTGGTGGATAAATACTACTAGGTACTACCACAAGTTATAGTATAATAGGTACTACTGTCAATGGTATGTCAATTTTGCTGTCAATTTTTTTTCATGCGTTTCATGCGTTAATTGATATAGGCGAAGGTGCGATTTCTGTACAGACAAAGAGAAAATTTAATTTCAATTTTTCTCTAAATCGGAGGCCTTAAAAATTATATTAATTATGCAGAAAGGCTAGTTTTTGTGAATTCTTTAATATAATATTAAGTTTATTCTGGTTAGAAATATTGACAAATAAAAAACCACTAATGGACAAGTCCTTTATTTCGTTTCCACAAAACAAAGCAAGCACATAAGACAATACACCCAAACATTACCTTTGCCGCCTTAGACAATTCGTCTTGCAGACTCTGTTTCACCGGTCCCGAAGTGTTGGCATCTTCTGCACTCATCTCTTCTATACCTATTTCCTTCGCCACGGTGTCTTCTAGAACTGCGTTTATACATGAGACGATCTTCTTGCAGGCTTCATAGAATTTGGCCAAGATTTGTGAGCCAGGGAGGCCTAGCTCGCCAGCTATGTCATCTACATCTTTCATTTGGAAGCCCATGGCTAGGAGTATGACCTGTGAAACAGATTAATGTTAAACTTTTTTGAGTCTGTGTGGTTGATACCGAGATGCCGCAGACTAAGACTAAACCCATGTCTAAACGTCTAGTTCTTTCTTTTTCTTTGCTGAGGCAACGAAAAGAGACAGATAACAATAGTTTAAAAAGAAATTGATTTGAAAGCAGGCAGAGAGTGGGCTCAGGACCTATGGCTTAACGTTCTTTCCGAGGCATGGAGATGTTGATATGACACTACCAACTTCCTGACTCCGAGGTGTTTCTGAGTTATTTCAAGACAGAAAAACTCAGAAAAAAGGGCCCGAAATGTATACAAGAAAGCAACGTGCCGACTACAAAACCAACAAGTCAATTTTTACTAAAAAGCTAAAATATAGTCTATAGTCCCACAAACTCGTGAGCTATCTTCCCGTGGTCGCCAGAGGTGCAGTGGGCGAGGCATGCTAGATGTCAGAGAGAAGGGATTTTTTATGACAGTTGTGAATTAGTTCTTTCTCGCCCTTGCGTCTTGCGGAGGCGCAGAATTGTCGCGCATAACATGAAGGACTATTACCTGTATTAGCTTACCTGTTGCACGGCATCCAGCTTGACACTCAGCTTGCAGTGGAACACCAGCTCGGCCACTGGCTGCAGCAGGTCGGCCACGAGGCGGTGGTCGGCCTGCTGGCGCGCGTACGCCTCCAGGCGCGACACGTCGTGCCCCGACAGCTGCTGCGATATGCGCTCTTTGGTTAGCGCTGGAAGACAGAACAGTGTTAAGACCGCGTGCCAGGGTAACTTAAAATATGGCCACTATTGCCTCTTTACAGGTCAGAAGCATACATAGCTGTTTAGACAGCGTATAATGTTGTAATGTCTCTACAAGTAGCCAGCCAGTTACTGACCTGGCTTTTCTACATTGACATTGTCATTGACCAGCGTATTGAGCGCGAGGAAGCGTTCGCAAAGTCCACGCAAAAGCGGTTTGTAACGAAAGTTTTCGCAAAGCCCACGCTAGGTGGCGGCGGAAGGCCGCTAATAATCAGAAGTGGTTTATAGCTAGCAAAGTACAATGCTGTAATGGTTCCACAAGTTGCTAGCTAAGTAGTAAGCTAGCAACTTGTGGAACCATTACAGCTATACTGACTTGGCTTCTCTACATCAACGTTGTCATTGACCAATGTGTTAAGTAGTAGCGCAGCGGGAAGCGGTCGCAAAGCCCACGCAAAAGTGGTTTGTAACAAAGTATAATGAATGTCTTCACAAGTTGCCAGCTAAGTTACTGACCTGGCTTCTCTACAGCAACGTTGTCATTGACCAATGTGTTGAGCGCTAGCGCGGCGGGAAGCTTTCGCAAACTCCTCGCTAGTAAACGCGCGAGTCGACGGCGGAAGTCCCCGCTGTATGCCGCCAGCCAGGAAGCGGTTTGTAGCGAGCGTAGCATTATACATGAATGCTCGCCGGTAAGCTCGTTTGCTTTTTGGCTAGAGAAGAAAACACTTGATCAAAGATACGAATACTGGGTTTAGTGTGGGTAACACTGAGGCTTTAACCCGGATGACAATGCCCGTAGTTGCGACTGTAGCTATCCCTATTACCATGGACGAAATATATAAGGACCAACAGTCGCCATACAAAGATGCGTTCCCCGATTTTTGGTTCATTTGTTTCTCACTAGATGTCTATAGAGGTATCAATCGCTGATAGAATGCATATTTTTAACAACACTTTGCAAACTGGAACCTTAGACCCGACTAGATGACGTAGTAAATTTAATTGGATACAATAGATGGCGCTTAAAGGCAATATTTGATTACGTAAATCTGCTGGAATTTTATACATTATACTGTTTATTGAAAATATTTTCGTTTTGGACCTTTTAATTAGCCATAACGTGGTGTTTAATATGATTGTTGAATAAAAAAAAGAAATATGTCGTTCTCAGACAAATTATTACCGTACTTTTGGTAGTGATTTTTATGTATTTTTTTTTAAATTTACTTCATTTCACACATTCTTTTTAATTTATGTACGATAAGTTTGATTATTTAATAACAAGTTGAAAATTTTTTAGAATTAGAGGATAACTACTCAGTAAGACGATATCGGTAGTTTTGGCTGTAGCCGTCCCTGTCATACGTAATATTCTAGCATGTCAGTGCGACCGAGCGCGACGACTCAAAAATACTCTCAATCTACTACACTCTCCGAACAAAACCGAAGCCAATATCAGGGCTGTCGCGCGGTAAATTTAGCACTAAGTTTCCATACAGAGGCATGATTTTTGTCGTCAGTAGGTAATATGTTTTTAATAAACTATACAATGGATTCTGTGCTTAGGTACATTGTTTAAAAAAACAATAATACTTCTTAGGCCTTAGTTTAGTTAGCAGTTAGTAAAATATATTGAAGTGTTTAGGTATTTTATATTCGTATTTATCGTCTGTGTGTACCGAATTAAACAGAATGCATTACTTAAGAAAATATTGCTTTGGTTTTAGAGGAATAACAACGTTTTTTTAACCGGTTTTTTGGTTACTACAGTCCCGGAATGCGCTCATTGGATGTTGATTTTTGAGATTGTAGTCCCCGAAATTTATTTGAGCGGATAGACCTGTTAATTAATTTTAATGCAATTGGATAACGAATATTTTTTATAAACATCACGGAAAGATTTTACCTTTCGGATTTCGAACCCGCAACCACAGGTTTGGTAGTTCAGAGTGACAGGACACGTTTACTAGATGGTGATCTGGGTATGGCCAACTCATCGAAATATAAATTTAAGTTGCAAATTTACCCCTATTACAATTGAATAAGATGCAACAGCGTATACCTAGCTAGACGTTGTCGTCCTAGAATGCTAAATGCTATCGTTTGCGTTCGTACAATTTGAACCTAGTTTGGAAGATTTATTCATTTAAGCCTTTTTTTTATCCAAGTTAGTCGGAAATCTGAAAAATACATTTCTTACTAATGTTAGTAACTATTCTAACAGTCAAAAACTGCATGGATCGGCTAAGTACCTATCTTAAATAGTAATTACATTCCCAGCTGATTCATATCAAAACGTCATAATTTTAGGTACCTACTTTAACAACAGTAATACATATACATATACAACAGTATCCACTGTCTATCACGCAATATACGAAATATTGCGTGATAGACAGTGGAAACGAAATATCGATAATTTGATACAGCCCTAGAGTAAAACGAAAATTATTTCTTTACACAAAATATTTGTAAATTCTGCATTATGTGTATTGGATCTTTGCTTCTTACATTAATAAATGTTTAAAGAAGAGAATTATCACACTAAGCACTTAAAATTCGAAACGCATTGGCAAAAATAAACCTCGGCCACCCTGGCGTTGGCAGAGCCTGTCGAAATTTTCAAGTGCTTCTTAACGCTCTGCCAACGCCAGGGTGGCCGAGAGGTTAGGCAATCGCCCGGTATGCGAGGAACGCGGGTTCGATTCCCGCCTCTGGTAATCGTTTTTTTTTTCAAGTGCAATAATATATTTAGATTGCATAGTGAATGCTTATCACTTAAAAAACAATAATTATCTTATTTGCAAGCTTCATCTTTCGATTGTTAAATACTTGCAATAGTACTAGTACTTTCTTTCGAGTGTTGAGGGTATAATCTTAATAACATTGATGAAAGCAACGCGGCATTACAGCGTTAAGAAGCACTTTAAAAATTTCGACAGGCTCTGCCAACGCCAGGGTGGCCGAGAGGTTAGGCAATCGCCCGGTATGCGAGGAACGCGGGTTCGATTCCCGCCTCTGGTGGTCGTTTTTTTTCAAGTGCAATAATATATTTTAAAAAAACCTATGTTAGGTGGTGTCGATTTGGAACAATTTACCTGTGAAATAAAAATTTTTCGGGGTTATTTCGCTGTGTCGTAAAACAATCAATTACTGAACAAGTCAGCATGTTTCACCAAGAAATATTTCAAAAAAATATCCACGATTTCATGTAATATTTGAACAATTCAAATAGCTAAAATTCTCAGCGTGCCGATAAGTGCCGACAAACTGTTTGATGTTTCCAAAAACGGTTCTGTTATGTCGCATCACACATCTCTTTTTATCATACAGTGTTGCCGCTAGTGACATCTCGCTCGCTCAGCCCTTTGTTCCTCTATTCCGTTAGGAATATTATATAACTTTATGCTCGTAATTGAGCTCAGTTGGCTCAGTTAAAAGGAAACGTGGTCACGTGGCATTCGAAGATATGGTATTTGAATGAAATGTTTTTGTCTCGATGCAATCTCTGGCGGCTGCCGAAGCAAGACAAATAAGCTCAGATGATAAATCGCTTCTTATATTTGACCAAACCAGCATTTCGTAGTCTCCAATTTCCTCGTCTAAAATTTGACAAATAATAATACCTGCTTATTTCCGAAATAATTAATCAAAAGTTTGGACTATGCGCCTATGTTTTAGTTTCAGTGTTAATTCGCGTAGATTATTAAATTTTGTCGAGCGTCTGAAAGTTAAGTTAGAAATTTTCTTAGTTTTTGAAGACTTACATTTCCTTTGTTAATTCGAATATGAGAAAAATCTAACAATAAGAGCTGTGGTAGATAAATGTAGATTTTACTGTAAAAAAAGTTTTGCCTTACTTAAATAAAGGAGATCATTAGTCTGTGCCAAAAAGTCAAAGGGAAAATAGGAATGTGTATATTTAGGTCCTCCGTTCCCCTCAAATAAATGACTTTAATAAAAAAAACATTATCATATCGTTTGTTGTCCTAAATAAATGTAAAAAAAGAAAATCTAAAAAAATATAGACCGGGGATCGATCCCGACACTTTCAGATTTGATATCTTCCACAACTCAACGAATTGCGCCATCCGATCATTACGTCATTAGTTGAAATGTTGATACTGTTGCCGCTGTTTGTCAACTACTACAAACCAAGAGCACAATAGACAGATTTGTTTTCGTACGGTATTTTAATAAACGCCATCTATGACTTTTAAGAGTACTAAATGAAATTGGCAACAAGCATGGAAGTCCGCTGATAGCAGACAGATAGACATTGCACGAAAATTAAAGCATTGGCTGGCTATATTAGCAACGCCATCTGTATGGTACTTATTTTTTGTGAATTTCCGGGGAACGCTCTTTTGTATGGCGATTGTTGGTCCTTATATATTTCGTCCATGCTATTACTCATACCAGCATGACAGCGCGATCGAGCGTGATGCTTAGACCCGAAACTACGGCCATCTCAAACCGGAGTAAGGCCACTGATGGCAAGCTATAGAAGTAGCTAAAGCAAGATATTATATAAGGTAAAACACGCCCTTTAAAGTTTATATTAAACATTCAGGTCAAGTTGTAACGCTTAAAACAAGTAAGGACTAAAAGTAAATTATTTTTTGAGCCTAAGAACCTTCAGGTCAGAGCGTCTGTGGCGTCGTGGCTGGAGGGTTCTCACATGCGGGACGTATCTGGTTTGCTCCCACGTGCAATGCATGTACCAATGACTTTTTCGTGGCTATATAAATTAGTTGTCTCACTAATCAATGCTCTTACGGTGATGGAAAACACCGTTAAGAAACCTGCACATTCAGGCGACTAAATGTGTAACCATGATCAAACTGGTCAGGTAACCCTGTTAACAGGGTCACGGAGGTCAGATCTGCAGCAGTCGCTCCACTGTAATTACCTAATCTGCCACATTCAGGATCATGGTCCAAAGCGCCCCTCGCGTGCAAGTACATAATCGGGATAACGCTAAGATGATGATGAACCTTCAGGTGGGACTGAAGGCCAAATTATAAAGATAAATTATAGTTAAGAGTCGACTTACCTTAGATAGACAGGTACATATTTCTGGGACTTCCAGAACTTTAGCAACTCCTGCGTCAAGCCGAAACTCGTGCCTAAGTAATCCAGGTGTTCAGCTCTGACTTCGGATAGCCGCTTCAGCAGCGTCGGAGGTTGAGCTCTGCAAAACCACCTCTAATGTAACTCTTTATAATTCAACTACTCCTCAAAAACATGTTTTGGCTTACAGTAAACTGTAAGCCAAAACATGTTTTTGACTTTTTGGCTCCTTTTTGTTTCGAAAAGCAATAACTTTTTTCCTGTAAGTCGTAACACTTATTGTTGCACCATTTTAGAATCTGCAAAAGATGGGCATTTTTTTTAAACAATGGGCACTGACAGTGTGGTACATTTTTTTTGCACCAAAAGCATTGAAAGTCAAACGATTTGCTAGCAGTGAGTATTGAATTTTGAAAGAAACTTAATTTTTTTTATTAAATTCAGTTTGTAAAAAAAAAAAAAACGAATGGAGTACTAAGTACAAGTGATCAGCAATAATAATAAAAAAAATGGATGAAAAAAAACCGTCATTTTTGGAAATTATAACCAAATTTGTAAGGCAAGGTAAAGATTTCTAAAAAAATTTAAAAAAATTTTTTTTTAAAACCCTGTACATAATTTTTTTTTTAATACTGGTATGTGGTGCTTCAGTGTACAGTGTATCCACACCTTTGCTTTGGACCACTATTTACGCCACACTCTGTATATCGCCGCAACTGCAATATTGCTGTATTGTGATATTATTAAAATAAAACAAATTGGTAATTTGTAATAAACAACCTTTAGATCAAACAATTTGAGATGTTTGCATATTCATTAAACACGCTTTGACATCATTGGCTACCTTGAACTGTTTAATGGATTTGCAAATAGTCGGAATTGTTATTCGAATCTTGGATAATAGATTGGTAATTATAGCCTTTTAACATACAAAAGGTATGATGACAGTTGGGTCATTAAAAATTTAACTTCATTCAATAGCAATAAGCTTTATGACCCGAGTCTATCATTGTATATGATCTTTTGCTGTGAAACTTATTACCATTGGATAATGTTTATTTTCAATGACACCTGCTACTATTATCGTACCCTTTCTATGTGAAAAAGACAAAAATTTCGAGCGTTAGATTATAGTCCGACCGAGCGTTAGATTATAGTTGCCGAGGACTCAGTAAGGCTACTGAGTCCTCGGCTGCGAGGTTAACAAGTGCGTGATCGGGGACACTGAGCGGCACGGGTGCTTGTGATTTGTTTGGGTCATTTGAATTTAGAAAAGAATAAATAAATAAACGTTAATTGTTCCACTTCAATTACAATTACAATAGCAGTAGTACATATTATTACATCAACAATCAACCATCCACCATCGAACTAGGAACATGTATCTCGTGTGGTGGTAGGCATCATGAGGATTTTCATGTGTTTCTCATTTGATATGTTTAGTTAGTATACATTTATTAGTAAGAAGTGGTAGGTAAAGTAAACATTAAAAGATGAATACATTAATTCCCAAACTAGAAAACTGTATTTTGGGCATCTTTATTCTAACAAAACTTGCAACTAAAGAATGCATGCATATTTATAAAAACAAAATGTAAACGTAAAGAGTATATGCTAAAGAGTTTGTCTCACAGCCGCCAATTACATTATTTTAAAAAAGGGTATACTACATATACTCTCAATATGAATATACGTGTGAGTGTGTGTATGAAAGAGTTTGTGATAGCAAAAGTGTGGAATGCCTTGTTAATGTGTAAAGAAGTGTTATTGAATGTGTTTGTGAGTGTATGAGTGTGTGTGTATGAAGAATACGAATTTCGAATTTCAGAATTCATCTACCCTTGCACCCCGCAAACGAGGACTCAGTTTGGCGCACTGAAAGAAACTAAAAACTAGTTTTGTTAGGTGAAGGTTGCGTTATAGGGAAGTAATTTTTGTTAAATATAAACTATCTTCTGGTTATAAGTAACAAACTAGTTTTGTTACAGATAACCAGAAGTTCGCAAGTCACTAGATTACGGCCTACTATTAGCCAAATTTTCGTTACTGTTAACCAATCATTTTTTTCAGTGCGATCGGGCTATAATAATTCTTACCTAGGCACTATACTCTCTGTATGCAGGGTGTCATCCCGTCTGTTGGCACTCGCGTCGTCATCGTCCGACTGCGCGTCATCCAAGCACGGTATGTCGCCGCCGTAATACGCCGCTAGTTGCTGTAGCGCTCGTTTGCCATACCCCATCTATTTGGTGATACGTTATTTTGTAGATTGCTATTATTTTTTGCTTATGAACACCACTCTGTACTTATCTTCTCTGATAAATATTTTATTTATTTATTTAAACTTTATTGCAAAGTACAATTGGTGGACTTAATGCCATAAGGCATTCTCTACCAGTCAACTGCATGGGAATGCAGAGAGTTAATAAGTGGCGGGATATTAAGTAAAGTACAGAAATTAATTTATGGTAGAACTAAATTACTACTGAATAAATAAACATACATACTAAGATACATAGATAGAATATTTATTGTTTTTAAGTGCTAAGCATTCACTTTGCAATCAAAATATTACATATTATTGCACTTGAAAAAATGACCACCAGAGGCGGGAATCGAACCCGCGTTCCTCGCATACCGGGCGATTGCCTAACCTCTCGGCCACTCTAGCGTTGGCAGAGCCTGTTAAAATTTCCATGTGCTTCTTAACGCTGTAATGCCGCGTAATGACATTAAAGCACTTGAATTTTTTTCAAGTGCAATAATACCTAATATCTTCTCTGACCCAAAAGAGTTGTTGCACTGTTTTTAGTTGCTTTCTATATAGTTCGACAAATTCGTGCGCGACCTTCCTGCAGTTACAAGAAGTACGGGGGGGGGGGGGGGCGAGACACGCTAGATGTGAGCGGGGACGGGTGATGTTGCAGGGAAGGGTATTTCCTGTGACAGTTGCGTGTGATTGGTCAGGTCAGTCGCTCCACTGTAATACACCGAAAACTTTTATGACGCAGCTTTATCACAACAATGTCTCATATAATCAGCCCTTAGCTAGATTTTGTCGCCAGTATTGTTTGGGCGACTTGAAACCTTTCCCACCATTTTATTCAAGGCGACCATTGGAAATATTTGGGAAACTTCCAATAGCGTAGTTCTGAATTTGAATTGCGCACTGAAAATGGCCGGCTTACGTCTACCAATCACGGCGTACGTCCTTCCGTTGGGCGATCAACTCCTCGTGCGCGTGCGCTCATTCAAATATATTCAAAAACTGTTAAATTACACCATATTCGCTGTGTTTCTTATGATATAATAATAAGTCAGCCTATTAGATCCCACTGCTGGGAAAAGGCCTCACCTCAACTATGAGGAGGAACGAGCCATACTTCACCACGCGGGCTCAGTGCGGATTGGTGGAGGGGTGTCTGTAAGGCAAGTGACAAACCTTACTGTCAGATGTTATCAAGCCGCCCTAGGGCCTCTGACTAGGCTTAACGACTAATACCACAGATATTAGCCGGGACCAACTGCTTAACGTGCCTTCCGAAGCACGGAGATGCTTGTCATGGACGTCACTTAAATGGTCGGAATGGTCACCCATCCAATCACGACCGCGCCGTGGGTTGCTTAACTTTTGGTATCACTACCAAAGCGCTGCCGCCACTGCGCCACAAGCACCTCTTCTTATGATATACTCGCTTCTTAAGACTTTAGCTGCTTGTGACAGTGAAGGTGAGGTGGATCCACCAGAGAAAGACTGTTTTTTCTCAAGTGTTCGTCCTGCAACGCGACGCCTTGGATACCTGAAGTGCCATCCTACGTAAGTTCTCCCTAATTTCTTGTGTGAGCTAAGATTGAATTTTGATTGACCTGGTTCATCTCCTCTTCTATTGTCTTTTCATCAAATTCTACCTTTGTACCCCTGCACCCTTACTGCAATACTTAAAAATGCAATCGCTAATGTTCCTGTAGGTAATATTGCATTTAGCGCCCACAAGTATGATGACTTTGTTCAACAGTGCAGATATCTTGATATATTAATTTGAGCTTAGCTTGGTTTCGGAAACTCATCAAAGATATCCTTAAGGATATTCCCTAGGCGATCACTAAATCATATCATAATGTATGTGTGTCATTTGTGAAACCTGTGCAATTTTTGTTTTTATTGTTATTTATGGTGTATTTTTACGCACTGTTTTGTTTTTCTTAAGATAAGCCACTATACTATAACTTAGCCGTGAAAACATGTCTAGGATTACTATCTAGTACAACACCATTTATAAGGCTGTTATTTTACTCCATGATTGTAATCTGTTATGTTTTCCTTAGCTACATTACCTGATCTGCCATATCCTTGATCATGGTCTCAAGCGGACCCTGGGGCCCTCACGTGCGAGTGCACAACCGGGATAACGCTAGGATAATGGAGTTGCGTGTGAGTGGCGCGTCCTGGGGTCCGATTCACGCGCCTTCGATATTATATCACATACGATATTTATCGAAAAACATGGCGGATATCACAAAATGTGATAAATATTCTACATTTTCATACTTTGAGAATACGCAACATCAAAATTATGTGATATCCGCCATGTTTTTTCGATAAATATCGCATGTGATATAATATCAAAGGCGCGAGAATCGGGCCCCTGGCCCGCGCACGTTTTGCGGGCGCAAGGAGGGTTGCGCACGAACGTGTCGAACTATATAGGGATTTACATCCTGTGTATCTGTATACGTGTCAAAATCTACTTGACAATGAAATTGGAAAGGTAGCATAAAAACCGGCTAAATGCGAGTCGGACTCGCGCGCGAATGGTTCCGTACCATTAACTTAAAACATTAGACAGTATAGGCAAAAAAAAGTATATATATATATTTTTTGTACTTAATTTCAAAAGTATTCATCACAGGATACCCGAAACAATTTTAAATAAGAGTTTCTGCTGCTGTTTCTTTACGTGAGTGATTTGAAGTTTATGGGTCCAAGACTTTACAGGGGCGGGGACACCGTGTAAACGACTTTGGCAGGCTATATCTCGCAAATGGTAAAGCTGATAAAAATGTGTTTTATGGAAACCCTATCTTACTTTCATAGTCCTTTTCAACGATACCCCACACAAGGGGGTGCACTCAAAAAAATAATTCACCCCCCCCCCCCCCTTTACATGTATGGGGAGGTACCCTTAAAAAGAGGTAATTTTAATTATTTGTATTTTTAAAAATGAGATCTATATGTGAAGTATCCTCGAACCAAGTTACATGCAAATCAGTCTATAAACGTAGAAGATATTCAGCTGTGACAGACTTGGACGGACGGACTGAACGATCTTATAAGGGTTCCTTGTCGGACAACGGAACCCTAAAATGTTGAACGAGTTTGAGTGAAAGTGGCTTGATTATCAAAGTCTGCGGCAGAATTCGGAAAACCTTTTTGAAAAGGTAAGGTATTCTAATTAAACTTATAATACCCTCTAGGGAGTAATCAACACTGTCTAGGGATATTTTGGATTTACTCATTTTACTAAACATTTATTAAAATATACACATGCATGTTATTTTTAATAAATTGAGTAAATCAAAAATATCTCTAGACAGTGATGATGTGGGTATTTGAACTTGAGTTCTATTGAATTCTCAAGATCCTGTCATCAGATCCTGACTTGGTGACAGTGGTCCCACATTGGGATTATACGCTTTCACACAAAAATAAATTTGGGAATCGGTCCATAATTAGCGCAGTAATCAGTGAACAAACACAGATAAAAAATGCATTCGAATTATGGACCTCCTCTTCCGGAGTCGATTACAAAGTGGCTACAGATAATCAAGCTTATTAACAATTTGACATAACGTTTTTTGGGCCTTAAGATAGCCACCTCAATGATTGGTCTATTGTGGCAGCCCATTTGATATCATAGATAACTTACCCTTTGATAAGAAGGGTGCGTGGCTATCCTTACTATCCTGGCGCCGGACAGTTTCGGGAAGTCTCTGTCTCCGAACTGCTCGCAAATGTTCCACGGGATGAGATCGCCTGCCGCCTTGCGACCGCGGCCAAGATTATCTTTTACTGACCTAGCAACAAATCAGATTAAAGCTTTCTGCCCACTACACCTTACCATACCATGACTGTGCTAGGACCGTATAAAAAATACACAATTGATTTTCAACCCTAAACAAAAGGAGTTAAAGTTCAAAGTATATAAGCGCCATGTTAGTTTTGACAGTGCCAAAACGGTGCATTGACGAACACCGAGCTTAAAGATTTTGAACTTTAACTTTTCACACTAAGGTCGAAAATGAAATGTGTACTTTATACGGTCCTAGAACGGTCAGGGTGTGGTACGGTGTTGTGGGCACAGACTTTAAGTGGGAAATTTAATTACTTATTTCATAAGGTCCTAAATCGAATTGGAATTAATTTACGGGACTGTACTCCCCGTCACAGAATCGTTTATACAAATAACCGCAATACTATCCCTTATTTTAAGGTATTGAGCGATATTTTAAAGACTTTCTTCCTGTCTCTTTTCGTTTCTTCAACAGAGAGAGAGAGAGACGGAATCGAAATAAAATTAGTCTTAGAAAGGAAGTAGGGATTCAATTTCATTGAGCTCGATTCCAATGTGTCTTATCTAAGATTAAATTTAAGCCCAGTCTCTCTCTTTCTCTGCTAAACAAACGAGAATAAAGTCTATATTAATTTAGAATAGCCAGATCAAACAGGTGTCAGTTGCTAAGGAAATTAGAGAATCCATAGACAATTTAGTAGGGATGTCATTCGATGACGACTAATTCGATACGAAAACACGCAAAAACTTGTAAAAATACATAAGAAGTCGCATCACTTAATTTGAAGCTTCTAAATTATTGTAGTCTGTCCTTTTTCGTTACTTAGGCAGAGAAAGAGAGAGACTGAACTTAAATTTATTTTAGACAGGGTACATTGGAATCGAGTCCTCACGTCTTACAGATTAAAGACTTCTCAATCTCTAAACTATTGAACATACTTATCAGAGATATTTCCTTCCAGGCACATCTGTATGACGCAGAGCACTTCAGGCATGGAGGTGGCGTTGGGTGGCGTCGGCGCCAGTAAGACGAATAGGCAGTGCGCAGGTGCGTCTGCTAGTAGCTGGATGTCGTTCGGACTGTTCTAGAATAATCGATAGGTGTCAACGTTAACTTCAGATAAGAGTCATTTCTGGGAAGCAGATTGACAAGTTCGTGCGCGACAGACGTGCGGGGGGAGAAGCATGCTCTAGATGTCAGCGGGGACGGGCGATGTTGTGGGAAAGGGGATTTCTATGACAGACGCGTGCAATTGTCACATTGACTCAGGATGCAAACGCACGAACGTTGACTACAATTGATCGATAAGTTAGTATAGTTTGCGTGGGGTCCCTATTATTTTTACTGCAACGTATTGGTTCCATAGAAAAAAAGCAGTTGCATCTAAGCAGAAATAGTACATGGGTTGGACGTGACCATTAATAGCTACTAGCGCAAAAATGCGTCGAGTTTATAGTAATAATAATATTGTCCTCCTAGCCGAAGTTCGACTTAAGTGGTCATCTCAAGAGTTTAGACGACTGCGCGGGAGATACTTTAGTGCACAAGTGTGTGCGCAATACACAGGTGCACTCTCTGTTCTTTCACTCTCATAATTCGGTAAGATGGCAGCAGTCCGACATGACCGCTTAACGTGCTTTCCGTGTTAACACCACCAACTATCTTAACTCACGAGCCGTGTCCGAGTTATTTCAAGCCCGACCCAGGATTCGAACGCGAGACCTCGTGGATAGTACCTAGCGTTCTGACCACTAGACCAACGAGGCAATTTGAGTTGATATTCAAATGTTGTATGTTTATCTGACAGAGGTCGCTACTGAGTGTAATTTAACATAGCATTTAAGATGTTAGTTCTTCATTGATAACTAACCTTATAGTGACTGGCGACATAGATAGCCACCAATCTATGCAAGAACGCCTCAGCTGCTTTATGATAGCAAAACAAAGCATCTCTGTTGACCCGGTAGAGGTCGCAGGCGGCGGGAGGCGGGGCCCCCGCTCCTAGCGAGGGGGCGGGGGCCTCCAGGCACAGGAGCGAGTTGAGCCACGCCTCTATCGGGTCCCCGGCGCGGTATCTGATCGGTTCCTCGAGTTTGATCTGTAGGATAAGGGAATAGCGGTCATAATCAACTTGTCGGTGAAATATAAGATGGAGGACGTAACTAAAACAAGCAGTTACGCTGCTATCAGTGACGAAACGGTAAGTAGAAAAGTCAAAGTTAGTACTTATTTTAAAACATCGTACAGTAAGTCATTGTACACAAACGTAAAGAGATACAATATTTGAGAAACAATAAACTAACAGCTATCAGTTGCTAAGGAAATTAAAGAATCCGTAGACAATTTAGTAGGGATATCAAACGACTAAGTTAGAGAAATTTGTGAGAAATCATATCACTTTATTTGACGGTTCTAAGATATTATAGTCTGGCTCTTTTCGTTTGTTTGGCAGAGAAAGAAACAGAATGGACTTATAATTTAATAATTAGTTTCAGAGAGGACACCTCGTAATCTAGCCTAGTATTTCTCTTACTCAATCAATTTACCGGCGGTTACGCATTATGTTTATTATACAGTTCAGTGACAAAAGCAAGTTTTGTCACGACACTGATCTCCAGCGGGAACCTTCGGGCACACTTCTGTGACGCAACTCACTGGTGGCGGCGCGTTGTGTTTATACAGCTCAGTGTAAGACACAAAACTTGCATTTGTCTCGACACTGATTATCAGCGGGAACCTCCGAGCACACTTTTGTAACTCAACTCACCGGCGGCGGCGCGTCGTGGTTGTTCTGCAGCTGCGCGAACAGCTTCAGCGACAGCGCGCGCCCCGTGCCCTCGTACCCCGACACCGTGGACGACAGCAGCGCCAGTGGCGCCTTCGCAGCTGCGGCCGACACGTGGGGCAAGGGTATAGCGGCCGCCTCGTCTACTAGTACCAAGTCTGCGGCGGCAAGGAGCGAGTGGTCGTCCGGGGTTATGTACTGTAAATAAAAAAGTAATTGTTAAAACAATCACACCAATTACAGTAATACCCGTCTGATATGGCTTGCCGATGAACCTGCGCAGAAGATAAATTTTAAAGCGCGGAAATACTGTTGGCAAATCAGCACGCTCGCGCGTCTTTTTCCTGTTCCGCTATTGGTCATTAGCTGCCGCCATGCTAGCGCTTGCGATAGTGAGATGGAACTAATACCAGCAGTAAACTTTGGACCTTAAAGTAGTGCAATCTAAGGTTTATTTTAATTTGGAGCTTTTTTGTTAATCTTCGGAGCCATACTTTCTTCTCTGCATGAACGAAGATTCACGACGCGCCTTATAAAGTGGGTACTACTTTACCTAGCCCCAAACTAAGCGTTAGCTTACACTATGGCGACTAGGATAACGGAAAGACATACTTCGACGACGAAGACGATTAACTGTGGACGGAAGAAGTATTCCTTATTATATATTAATCCTCGACCGCATCTTCGCTTACCATCAGGTGAGATTACGGTCAAATAAAGTATTTCAAAGTCTCGACTTGGCAACATCTGGCTCATGCCTGGCATGAATAACAATGTCAGCTACAGTCGAAAATATAGTCATAATATAAACCTTTATTTTGGACAACAAAATAATAGTAAAAAAACGCATTAAGCAACAGTGTGTCAAATAGGTCAAAGAAAAGTTTTGTCACGACATGGAAATTATCCTGGTGTTGAGTTTTCTGAAGATGCTAGTAAGGAAATTAAGAGATTTTTATGCAAATTATGTAGCGAATTTAAGGAAAAATGGGAAGCAAGCAGTAGATATCGCCAACGCTTTTAAAAATAAGAATATTACTTGGTTAAATGGATACATCAACTTACCAGATAGTGTTTTACATGAAGTCCCATCAACATCTAGCCATAAACTAGGAAGACCGCAATAAAGTTTTTCTTGTATGTTGTGATAATAAAACAAAAAAGCGTACAATTCAAAGTCTATTAACATCCACTAGCCCTGAAGAAATTTCAATTGCGAATGAATGAAATCTTCGAAAAGCAGGTAAAAAAGACTCTGCTGCTATTGCAAGGAACTTTCTATTAGTTCATCTAAGAGAGGTTCCATTCTAAAAGCGCTCGTAAATCGTAATGAAGGAAACCAGAGACCTATATCGTAGGAAATATTCGTGGTATAAGATGCCAGTTAGTGTCCATAAAGTTTTATTTCATGGACGAGACGTCATAGCCTCTTGCATTTTGCCAATTAGTCAACTATCGGAAGTGGCCAGAAATAAAGCCAGAATAGAAGATGTAGAGAGTTTTTTACGCGATAAACGTCACGAGTTGACACAAATAGCGATCTACTTAATAGACTTCTGATTTCATCAGATCCCTTCATAACAAGTTTAAGGCATGTAACTGAAGAAAAAACGAAGTCCTCTTGAGTCTGATGTCCTATAATTGCTCTCTGAACCCACCCTAAATGAGAACAAAAGTGTCGTTAGTGATTAATGTCAAATAAAAATTAATACACATTAATTTCTTAAAATTTAATAATTAAAATATTATCTTTATTAATTGTTGTATAATTTTATATCAATAGAACACCAATCAACACTTTTTATTACTTAAATTCTCTATTTAATGCATTATGGAATAAAATGACGCTAGATTGCGATTTTTCTCCACTGTGCGACACTGATTTTCAGCATTTTGGGCATAGAGTATTTTTATTGGTTCCTTGATTAATCATTGTGAATTCTATCACTACTCTAACACTTCATAAGTCCTCATTTCAGGTTTTAAATCATTCCTAGATAGGAAACATTTTGTTGCTAATAAAAAAATACGGTAATAAAAATACAGCAGTCAAGAATAAGACGACTACGGAAACAACAGTTACCTGTACTGTCTGCCTCGAATTCCTCGCAATATTGATCCTCACGATTGCCTTCTTGAAATCCGGGTTCGTCGACCTCACGATGTTGTAATCTATGTGCTCCTGGTACAAGCACGCGTCGAGCCCTTTCAGCACGAACTCAAAGAGGGTGATCAAGTTCTCGGGGTGGGGTGAGGTGACGTAGATGTTGACGTAGCCTAGCGCCACAGCGGCGGAGACGGCGAGGCCTAGACAGGCGGATTTGCCGCGACCACGGGCGGCTGTTAGGCAGTGTGGCGGCCTATAATCGATTTTTTTTTAGTAATTATTTTATAAATTAACTAGCAGTTCCTCGCGACTTCGCCCGCGCCAAAAGTTGGATATCCCATACACACTTTCATCCCCCATTTCACCCCCCTGGCGATTTTATATCGCGACAAAAAGTAGCCTTTGTCCTTCCCATGGTCTCAAACTATCTCTGTACCAAATTTCATTTGAATCGGTCCAGTAGTTTCGTAGCCTATTCAATACAAACAAACAAGCAAATCTTTCCTCTTTATAATATTAGTGTAGAAGTAGAAATGCAGGTTCTTACAAAAGTAAACAAAGCAAACAAAAATTCATTGATCGTTTTTGGCCTCGCACCCACGACCCTTCAATATTTGAGCGAATGCTCTCCCAACTAAGGTACGAAGGACGTAAGTCACTAGACAAATCTTTAAAAGTGATTGCTGCGCCAGTGAGTCAGCGAACCAGCGTTTAATTTTATTAATACTTTGGAAAATGTACACAGGGCCGCACGTCAGACTGCCCCACTTTGACCTTGAGACCGACTCTATTCCCTACGTAATAAAAGCTGTTTTCGTAGTTTAAATGGGTAATCTGAGGTGCTGCCGACTGTACCCATAACTTAAAAGTATATTCATGGTGCCAATCCAATTTCAATATCCGCGCTAGGCAAGGCGTTCTATAGCAATAGTATCTTAGAATTTGTCCGAAAGTGTAACTTATAATCTTAAGTCAAGTCTTGCCATCCCGCTCGTTTGCGCTGTCATGCAGGCATGAGTGACAAGGACGGCTAGAGTATAAAGTACGGAGTAAGACTTATGTGCTTTCAATATTTACCTGGACTGCTTATCAGCTAACGTGTTGATGAGAGCGACCAACGCCGTCGCCTGATCGTACGTGCGACAGAGAGCTACTAGCGGGCCCGCCGGCGGACAGTCAGAGAGAGACGACACTAGTTCTGTCAGCTTGGGGTTCACACGCTAAAAAAAGAGAGTATTCCTCAGTGAAAGGTACAGTTTAATGATGGTGTAATATTTGTTCTTTATAGTAAGTAATCTGACAAATTCGTGCGCGACCTTCCTGCAGTTTTTAGTGTTTTAGTTGATAAGTTTTCTTAAACGTTTAGCACAAGTCAAACAAATATGAGGGAGCTTATGTAGTTTCGACATTTGTTTGTATCGCTATAATATACCATACCTCAGGCGTAGCATCAACTGGTTCAACTTGAGCAGTTTTAGAAGAAATGGGCAGAACAGTCAAATTGTCGTCAAGTATGAGGCACCTGGGGTTGTCTGCCAGTGAGAGGAGAAAACGCTCGTTAAACCGGTTCACCACTGTATCGTGAGCTTCGGTTTTAAATCTGAAAAAGGAAAAGATGCCCAAGAACCCGAAATCAAATATAGGTATGCATATGTCGCTTCCAGGCAAGAAAAGTGTCACAATACATATTTGGTATAAAATGGCATTTTTGCTGTTAAATTTTAAAGCCCTATAAATAAGCTATTTACTCATAAAATTTAGTAATCTGACTATTAAATTTAAATTATTTGGTCAATAATTTACAATGAACAAAAAACTATTTAAGTTACATTTTCTCGACACAACTATTTTTGAATTGTGACTCTTTTTTGACGGAAAGCTATGTATTATTTATTAAAACTTCAATGCACAAGCAGATATTGCACCATAGTGAAGAGTTCGTGCGCGGCCCTTCTGCTTCGCGCCAGACGTGGGGCGAAGAAGCTAGATACATCAGTGGGGACAGGGTTTGTTGCGGGAAGTGGATTTCCTATGTGATTGGCGTTTTTTCCCCTCCACACGAATAGCGGAGCGCAGGGGCTGTATTTTGAATCACTCGTAGGGCATTCTGTTGGCGAATGCGAATTAATTTTCACTCGTCTACCAAGTCGCATGACGTATCTAATAATGGAACCAGCTTAAGTTAATTTAAAGGAATAAATGGATCACGAAGGGGCATTGTGAAAATTACTGGGCCTAGTATGGGAAACACTGATTTAAATAGGTACAATTTTTTACCAATTTGGTGTTAATTTGATGCTGGCTAGAGTTCGATTAGTTGAAATACTACCTAGAATGAACATCCATGGAAATAGAATGAAGTTGCCTCAATGAGTCCATTGTTTTGAGGAGGAAGATGATCAGACCACCACCTTCCACTGTCTCTATAGTCCGAGCCATTAAATTTGGAGTAAGAGCTTCAAAGTCCTGTAACAGAATAATATAAGAAAGGGAATTCATTTTTATAACTGTTATTTAAACAATACAGAATTTATAATAATCAGTTGAAAAATTTTATAGGCAGTCATTAAATTTATCGGTGGTTAGTAAATTTGTAAGTCTGTAAAGCATTCGCTGTAAGTAATAAAAATGATGGTCTATTATTTCGTCATTCAATGTCAGTGCAAAAATTACTAAGTAGTTTAATAAATTAATGAGCAGTAAAACGGTTGGAATGGGCAGTTCGAAAATACAAAAAGTTTCTATTGCTGATTCATTTGACTATTAAGAGGAAATGTTTAAATTGAAAAATAGGTATTTTAATAAAATATTGAACTGCCACTTTAATTCTTTGCCTATATTTCTGAGGGATAAAAACCTTGTGGAATGTTTTGTAATATGATACAATCAGTTTCTAATACTTTTTCAGGTTTTTATATCTGAAGAAGATGCCCAAGAACCCAAATTAATGCATATGTTGCTTCCCAGCAAGAAAAGTGTCACAACACATATTTTGTACAAAATGATATTTTTGCTGTTAAAATTTAAAGCCCTGTAAATAAGCTATTAGCTCATAAAATTTCAGTAATCTGACTCTAATAGTATTAAATTATTTAGTCAATAATTAACAATGAACAAAAAATTTCATTTTCTCAAAACAGCATTTTTTTATAGTGACCCTTTTTGCTGGGAAGTGATGTATTAATTAATAAAACTTTAATACACAAGCAATGATACAATCAGTTTCTGATACTTTTTCAGGTTTTTAACATTATGTGTCACATTCTATCCTTTTAATTCAAATAAACCTATATTATTAACAATCAAAACTCGAAATTACAAAAGTTAGTTTATATGTGAGAAATAGATGAAGTATTACATTGTGGGCTAACTAGTTAAACAATTTACAGAAATAACACTTAAGAACTTAGTGTTCTTACTTACTCTTAGATTTACATTATAGATTTTTCTGTAAATTGTGTTATATATATATTTATTTTAATAATGGGCAATAGATAGTTCTATACAAGAATAATTCACATTGCATATGACCAAAAATATATACCTGTAAAACACAAACTCCATATGTTTGACCTAGCATGGCATGGCTCTCCGAGTAATATCTCCCATGAATAGTTGTTGCCACTCTAAATGCATCAAACAGCGACTCTTCTGACACTTCCAGTTTTCCTGCTGCAATTTTCTTTGCTCTTTTACGACCATGGCTGCAGATTTTTTTTAATTCAATTCACAAGCAAAACTTTGAGACAATAGGTATAACAAAATGTATGTGATGCATAACTATAGACTTTTCTCTTAAATGGGTAATTTACAGTATTATGAATTAATGAGAATCCAAAAAAAGTTTATTATTACAACAAAAACCGACTCACTTGCTGATAGCTTCATCCTTGTTCTTATAACACCAAAGCACAGTAGGCCTAGCTTTTACAGTAGACTTTACCAGCATATCATACAGGATTGGTACCTAGAAGGCAGGTATAATTTTAAATAATATAAACAAATGTTTTATACGAGTATTTGTTATGGAAATACTCACTTGATCTCTACTTTTATCACCAACGAGGAGAAACATAGTTCTGTGTCCCAATTTCACTCCATTCTCAATCATAACCCGTATACGATTGTCTATCTTCTTTTTCACCATTTTGATTAATTTATGAAGTGATTACTCTTTTGAGAAATTAATATTAGAGTAAGTTAATAGTTAAAACCTTTTTCTAACCTATAAAAGTATGAGCGCATTATAGTGCAGCAATACGCATGCTCATGTTATTTGTTTTGACAATTTTCTTTTAATAATAAGCTTTATGGCCTTGGACGGATCCTTCCAGCCAAATCTTCAATGTTGCTCTCTTCTTTTTAAACTTCTTCCCATTTTGTCAATCATTAGGTACATTACACAACTTATATGGTGACGAGCTTATTCGAGGTAATGGGAACATTATCTTCGGTTTCGATTAGACTTCAGTGTTGCAAATAGAATCGTCAAATATCTTGAAATGTGGAGATTACATATTTGTCTATATCTTCATACGTGTTCGTATTCTTCAGTAAAGATGGCAAAAGGCGGGTTATTTCTTCACGTTTATAGATCTTCATTAGGCCATCTATCAGAAGCATTCTCTGCAAACTAAAGGCCGGACAATGAAGCACCAAATGATCTAGGGTGGCTTGGTGATCAGTACAAAATTCACAAATATCTGAGCGTATTATGTTAATCCGTTTCAAGTGAGCGGGAAACTTGCCATGTCCCAATCTTAGTCTATTCAAAGTTGTTATGAATCTTCTTGTAGGTGACTGTAATCCAAAATACCATGGCTTGCTTGGAATGTTTTCTTGAATTTTTGCGTACCACTTTCCTTTAATTTGTTGGGTCCTTTCCCATTCTTGCTGCCAGTTTTCAAACATTCTAATCTTTAGCTGCGAAAAGTAATCTGTGAATGGCACAGAGGGAGCCGGGTATTGAGAGTTGATAAGTGGCGTTTGGATTTTCATCATGTTATCTACTGTTTCATTTCCTGTGATTCCTTGGTGTGCTGGTACCCATAATAATTCTATTAACTGGTGAGGATTTTCGTGAATATACTGTCTAATCTTTGTTATATATAGGTTGATCTTGTACGATATTTTCGAATTTTCCAGTGAACTCAATACACTCAGCGAGTCGGTAATAATGAGAAATTTGTCAGTGTCTTTGATTCTACTGATATATTGCAACGCAGCATAAATGGCGTATGCTTCTGCAGTAAAAATAGATGAATTCTTGTCTAACGGAGAGCATCGTCCAAATCTTCTTTTTGAGTCATAGTAAGCTGCTTTGGTGGCATCACTAGTCTTAGAACCATCCTTATACACATATCGATAATCTGGTTTCTCAATATTTACAAAATGTAAAAACTCTTCATTATTCAATAATTTAGTTTTGCATATTTTCGGTGTCGTTAACTGTATTTCTAATGTACTTAAATTCCATTTAATACTATGATCTATGCACTTACATACATTTTTCAAATCATCAATTTGCTCACTTTGAATAATCGCGTTACTTTTATATCTACTCAGATAATGCTTATCGGCTAGTACTTTAATACAGTATTTTTCTGCTAAGTATTTAAGTCTGACAGATATTGGAGGTATACCAGCCTCTATTTCCAACGAGTTTATTGGTGTTGAACATATAGCTCCTGTAATGACTCGCAAACCTTTGTTTTGTATGAAAGAGACTGGCTTATGAACTTTTCATAAATAATTAGGCCATAATCGTAATGGCTTCGAACAATTGATTTATAAATCATATTTAGCAATTTGGGATCCATCCCCCAGGTCACACTAGCTAAATACCTCATTATATTTACACCCTTTTGCATTTTGTTTACAATGTTTAAAACATGAGTATTGAATGATAATTTACAATCAAAAATCACACCGAGAAACTTTTTTTCCTCAACCACATTTTATATTTACAGAAAAGTATCTAAGATTTATATTTACAAGATGAAAATCAATTGTTTTACAGAATATCATGGCTGAACTTTTCTGTGGATTTATATCTAAATCAAGAATACCTTTATAGAATAAATATAGTTGCCTTAAATTTCAAACTACTGATAGCTTGGGAGAGATTTCTATCATATGTATAAATAGCTATGTCATCAGCATATTGGAGCACAGACAAGTGAGGTAATGATACATATTTATGAAACAATGCAGTATATAATGAGTACATCAATGGCGATAAGGTTGCCCCTTGCATGACACCCTTATATGCTAATTTTGGACCAATTAATGAATTATTAAACTTAACATAAACCTTACGAGCATAAAAAAAAAAAAATCCACTGACATATTTTACCTGGAATGTTGTAACTATGTAAAATTTTCACAAGACTTATTACATTCATATTATCGAAAGCTCCACTTACGTCTAGAAAGGCACAAACTAAATATTTATTATTAAGAAAAGATTCATTTATATCTCCTGCAAATGTAATTAAACTATCAGTAGTACTACAGCCTTTGCGAAAACCAAATTGATCAAGTGGAATTATAAGTCTAGATTCTGCATATATTTCCAGTCTATTTTTGATCATGTTTTCGAATATTTTACCTACGCACGATGATAAAGATATAGGTCTATAAGATTCTGCTATTACTGGATCTTTATCAGGCTTTAAAATAGGTACGACTGCTATTGTCTTCCAAGATGTAGGTACTAAGTTTTCTTGCCACAACTTATTAAAAATATGTAACAGAACTAGTTTAGCATCTTCATCAAGTTTTTTGATTAAAATATAGGGTATAGAATCAAACCTGGAGTGGTATCCTTTTTACTATTTAATGACAAATTGAATTCGTCCATTAAAAAAAGGGAGACTAAATGTGAATTAAGATCATTTTTCCTAAAATATTCTGATAAACATTCAATATCATCGTGTTGTTGGTCGCAAGCTATTTTGTTCAAAAAGTCATTTACGAAACAATTTTCTTTAGATTTAGGAGCATTATATTTACAATTGAATCTTTTAACTAGTTTCCATTCCTGACTAATTGGGGTGTTCCTGTCAAAGCTCGAACAAAACGATTTCCAACTCTCTTTCTTTTGTTGCTTAATAACTAACTTTTTGAATGCTTCCATTTTTTTAAAAATAATATAATTTTCTATAGTGGGATACCTTCTATATACATGTAGCGCTAGTTTACATTCGTTTACAACATTAGCACAAGCGTCGTTCCACCAGGGAACTGGCTTATGAGATCTAGTAGTATTTACATTTTTAACTAAAGGCACAAATTCATTCCTAAGTTCACTAAGCAAATCTATAAATTTTTCATATGCTAATAAACAGTTAGATTCTAAGAATAGGCCACGGAATAAAACTTCAGATTTTTCCTTATAACTCTTCCAGTCTGCCCTATTATACAAAAATTTTTCAAAAGGAGATCTGAATTCGAATACGTCAATATTTACATTAATATTTACAAGAGTTGGAAAATGATAGCTACCAAGTGTATCCTCCGTATAAACACACAATCTGCGGAAGCCGCTAAACATGGGGGAATAAAAGCAATATCTATAGCTGATGGTGACTGATTTAGCGATGGGCGATTATTACTAAATTAATCGAATTATTCGAATAGTCCCTGTAATCGAATGTATTCGATAAGAAACCGCAGTCATTCGATTATCCTTCGATTATGCGGCGAGCAATACCGGAGCGCGCGGAGCAATAACGCAGGCCGAACTACTAACGAATGCATCGTCATTCGTCGCGTCGATTAATCATTCGTTCGCTACCTAGTATAGATTATCATTCGATTGTCGATTATTATTCGATTATTTTTTTCCGAATCACTAAATCGACATTCGATAGTTTGAATGGTCGATTGTCGATTCATTCGATTATTATTTTTCGAACAATCGCCCATCGCTAGACTGATTAGGACGATTGAGTGTAGTAGTTTTACCTGTATTTAATTTGAACATGTCTATTTCTTCTATCATATCATAGAGTTTGATTCCCCTTGGTTTAGTATTTAGTGATCCAAAAGCTGTATGATGGGCATTAAAATCTCCCATCACTAGAATGGGAGAGGTTATTGAAGAAATTACATTTTTAAGTAAAGAAATAGGAAACCGACCATTTCGTGGAGGGCAATAAACGCCAAGAATTGCAACATAACTATTTAGTAATTTCACATTAATCGCAATTGTTTGTACTTTATTTGGATGTATGGCCAAATCCCATGCATTTAAAACATTGAATTACAGGCTTAATGTATTGATCAACTGGTAATATGCATAAACCATAGTTTATAGATGCTGGGAGTACATTACCTGCAAAAGTAACTGACACGGTCTGCAATGGAACCACACCATCTGGAGTCTTCTTGGTAAATCTGCGGACAGACAAGATTTCTTGGGAGCTTATCAGTTTGTCAAATAAATGCTTGCAGCTTAAATTTGTTGGTATGAATTTGATGACTCCTGTAGATTCTGTTGTTGAAGCCGGGATAAATGCTTTCACCTCATGTGAAGACAAGAATTCAGAATTGGCCAAAAGAGAGTTGGCATTTTTGGCGCTATCAAATATAATTGCATATCTCAAAGCGTTTACTCTTTTAATTTCCTTCACACACTTATTGTAACGACTGAAAATGTTATTCAGGTATATGGGATCTTTATTGCCAAACTTTATTGTGTCATTGACGCTTTCAATATAAACTGGAAAGACTGTACCAGCTGGGTTCACCAGATAGCTTCGGATATGGTCTTGTTTGTAGTATGGTGTGAACTTATCCTCTTCTTCCTCATCGGACAGATCAACAATGGGCCCAGCAGCCTTCCGCTTTTTCTTCGTCATTTTAACATATGTACCGCCACTGTCGGTACTCATTCAGGACAATCACTTGAAATTTACTAAAAATAGACTTGTGGAAATTAAATAAAAAGTGCGAGCAAAATTTTATCGAACCTCCCGCCTTGAAAGTTCCCGCCTTTTTCCGTTTTGACAGTTTGACTGACAGTGACTTTACTTATTGTTCAATTCACCCATTCTGGGTAGGCATAGAATCAAGTCTATACAGCCAAGTCTTCAGTATTTCAGTATCATTGTATTGTTCATTATTTTCTTCAGAATCTTCTTATGTAATTACTACTACACAATTACACTAACACTAAACTACAAATGTGAGGATGGTTTACATTTCAATGCTCTCAAGGAAATTTTCAGCGGGAAATCGAACCGGATCCATTGAGTATACATAATGGAGAGAGCATAGACGGCCTTCCCCTTTAGCTAAAAATGTTGGCCATATAAATTGAGTGCTTATATAAAACTACTTGGTCGTGACCGTTTGACAGAATCTATCGCGAATTTTCACTACAAACATCTCCGTGTAGAGGATTGAAAATGGTAAATTGTGCCGTTTTCGGACCACGGAAATTTTCGGTATCATAGCATGACTTACCATTTTTGAGTACGAGTACTTTTATTTATGACAGTATTTCGAAAATCATCGTTCTTTAATTTTACTTTGAGGTTATTTCGACAAGTTAGCGATACATACGTTGAGTTTTTTCTTCATAGTAGGGAGGCTAGTAGCTTCATAGTGTGGGGGACAACAACGGTAACTAACTTAGTTAGTAATTAGTTTATAATTATTTTTATAACTTAAGCAATTATTTTGCAAGTTTTTACGAAATCAAATTGAATTTCGCTTACAAAAAATAAACGACTGTGTCATCCGGTGGGACTCGAACTCACCTGTCTTCGCTATCCGGGCGAGTGCTCTTACCAACTAAGCTACGGAGGACGTTAGTCAGCCGACGAATTTTTGCAAGTGCTTGCTACGCCAGTGAGCCGGCGTCCGATTTCATCAATACTTGGGGAATGTACCCGCATGTATACGATGGAAATATTTTTACAAATATTTAACCATCAGTTAAGATGAAATCAGCTTAACTTATTATTCTTTTTATTATAAAAATAATTATATGTTTAATAAGTATTTGATTTAGTAATTAGTTAGTTAGATTATCGCCACAATTATAAATAATAAAGTGTATGTTATCTACATTTTTAAACATAACTTAGACATGTAGGATGATAAAAGTTTTTTTTTTAAAAACCGATAGATCCCTTGAAAGGTTTGAATGAATGAATGGTCGAAAAATACTGGCTTTCTTCTCACACAAGTGTGATTTATTCATCATCAGCACACTTCGAGTCAAGATGTTTCCAAGAATGTTCGGACGGAAAAATAATTTTGTCCGTGCAGCAGCAGCAGTGCCTAGGTACTTTGAAACTTCTTAGCCAAGTGTGTAGTTTTTAGGGTTTCTTATGGGTAAAAACGGGACTTATTAAGGCCTATCATATTTCCACGTCTATTCTCGATCGTCTTCAAAATGTTTCGCTTATACAGCCGTAATATTAGTAGTATAGGATGAGTGCATTTAGTTAGTGAGCTAACGAATTAGTTAGCCATGTCCCGTCCTTAGCAAGTGGCAATATATGTCAAAAATTTTGTAGTGTGCTGTACGTGTGCTTCCTCGTCCCCCGCCAAACGTAACGAAATTTTCTGAACTGGGATTTTGACACATGCTCTCTCCATTATAACTACTCAATGACCTGATCAGATAGGAGCGCCTTACTTTGTTTCTTACTTTAACTTCATTAGTTCTTCTCTGCAGCACATTATAAGGATTATTCCACCACACAATCAGAACAATGACCACGAAAAACTAATTTAGAAAATTAAGAAATGAAGCCCAGCCATCACTGTTCATTTCCCGCCCAAATCCCATTTTTTTCCTGACAGTGACAGCAATTAGCTGAATTGTGTGATTGTGCTGTGAGGTAAAATCATCACATTTCATTATAAATTTAAAAAGTTTAATTGGTATTTTTATTCAATAAGCGATTTTCCTAGTGTCAAAAATCAGTACTTAAAAATCAACTTGATGTCGTAGAACAACGTAAGTCAGATAGATTATTTAAGAAAATGGCTGGTTTTAGCACTGATTAAGTTATAATGGGCTTAATTTCAATGGGCCCTGTCTAGGATTAAACTTTCTCTGGCAAACTAACGAAAAGAGACAGAATATATTAATTTAGAAACGTCCTTCGTCAGATTAAATTACTGTCAGTTGCTAAGGAAATTAGACAATCCATGGACAATTTAGTGGGAATGTATTTCGATGACGACAGAAGTTAGACGAGAACACGCAAAAACTTGTACATACGTACGGCGTAAGGAATTGTGTCATTTTATTTGAAGTTTCTAAATTATTGTAGTCTGTCTCTTTCCTTTAAAAATGACTGAATTCACGGATATAGACATTTTAAAACTAATTGACGACTTAAATTTCTCTAACCTCACTGAAGAAATGAATAAACTAATGACGAGGAAGCATGGCCAGACATCAGTCTGTTCCTATATTTCAAAAAAGGAAAACGTAGTCTATCTCATTTTGTTTCGTTTCGTAAGCGGAAAAAGTGAAAGACTAAACTTAAATTTAATCTTAAGTGGGCACTAACCTTCAGATAAACTTTACAGTCGGACTGAAGTACGTCCATTTGACGAAAATTTGATCGCACGGTAACCTGGCTTCAATCCGTTAGTTTTATGGCTTCTCAAGTCCTTCACATACTTGGCGAACTCATTAGATCGACTGCTGGCGAACGCCGAACGCGACTGTGTAAAGGGCATAATCGGTGGCGCACACGGCGGTATTCGCCGACGTTCGTATTGATACGGCAGCGACCCGAGGTTAGCCGTTTTTTTTTCTGGCAATTTGCTGTCGGATCCGCCTAGCGTTGCACAGGTTGCATGCATCAATATATATAAAAGAAAGTCGTGTTAGTTACTTCACTTATAACTCAAGAACGGCTGAACCGATTTAGCTGAAAATTGGCAGGGAGGTAGTTTAGAGCCAGGAGAAGGACATAGGATACTTTTTATCCCGTTCGACATCATTCCCGTGTGACTTGACATGTAACGTCAGTCACTATAAAACGTGGTATAACAAAAAAGAATCAGACTTGGAATAACAAAATTGACGTATAATGACAGCTATGTAATGACGTATGGATGACTATTTGATATTTGTAAGAAATCAATAATATAACTATTTCTATTAAATAAATAATTAACATTATTGCCCAATTGCCCATTCGTATAAACAGTGAAGTGAACTATAAAACTCGGTATGGTTAAAAATTTAAGTTTTTAGGTGAAGTGAAGTTTAATTAATAATGCCGCGACCAAGACGATCGAATCTTTCCCGACAAAGCCGTGATGCAAGAAGAATACGAAATACTGCAAATGAAAGGACTGAAGAAGAACAAGAAATTGCACGTGAACAGCGCCGCGATAGTATGGCTCGACTTCGTGCTTCTCAATCACGAGAGCAAAGTGAAGCAGCCCGTGAAACAGCTCGGTTGGCAATGCAGAATCGTCGAGCGAACAACAGAGGTCAACAAATAGATAATTTGCGACGCAGAACAAGATATTTATCAAGTGCTGATTTGAATCGAGCAGCGTTTCAATACGATTGCAGCAATGATTACAGCTTGCATCCTAGCGTTTGTATTGGGCAAATGGACGTAGTTTGCGAGTATTGTGGTGCATTAAAGTTTTCCGGAGAAACGCCTGGATTATGCTGCCTTAATGGTAAAGTGAAATTGCCATTGTTGACTCCGCCACCTGAGCCATTGTATTCATTGCTTTGTGGCGAAACACAAGAATCACGCCACTTTCTTGCAAATACTCAAAAATACAATGGTTGTTTCCAGATGACGTCATTTGGGGCAGATATTATCGAAGAACGGGGATTTAATCCGACATTTAAGGTATTTATTTTTGTACTTATATAGAATGTAGTTAAAGAATAACTTACTTTATCTATTGGTACCTATGTAGTATATTTGCTAATTCTGAACTCTACTCTCCCACCGAAAAAAGTGTTTATAACCCAGTTAATACTGTCTGGTTTTTATTTTGTAGATACAAGGACAGATTCATCATCGAATTGGATCATTACTACCTTTCGAAGATACACAGAATAAATTTTTACAAATATATTTCATGGGCAACATGGAAGAACAACTTGATCGACGCCTAGAGATCAATGCAGGAATGAAGCGAGCAATTCTTCAAGACTTGCAGTGTCTGCTTCATGAACATCATGCGTTGGTCAGGTTGTTTAAGAGTGCTTTAGAGTGCTTTAAAATGAAAAATCCATTGAATGGTGAGTATCAGTATCATAATTTATTTCATTTATTTGTGAAAGACACTGATTTAAAATAATGCTTATTAAAAAAATGGTTAATGTCTGTATTGTTTGCCTTTAAAATTTGCCTTTGAAATGGTTAATTATCAAATTTTTAATTTCAGGTGAAGAAACTACAAAGAAAGTTAGCTCAATGAATTATTACGCATATCGTTTGATGATTCGTCAAAATGCTGACAACTATTTGCTGCGGTTTCGTCGATTGTTTCAGCAGTATTGCGTTGACATGTATGTAAAAATAGAAACGGAACGTTTAACATTCATTAGGTTGAACCAAGCCAAACTGCGTTCTGAGGAGTACATCCATTTACGTGATGCAGTTAATACTGAAGGAAATGCAGCTAATATTGGTCGATTAACTATTCTGCCGGCGACATACATTGGTAGTCCACGTCATATGCATGAATATGCACAAGATGCAATGACATATGTTCGTCATTACGGTCGGCCCGATCTCTTTATTACTTTTACCTGTAATCCAAAATGGATAGAAATTACTCAATTGCTGCTTCCCGGACAAACATCAAGTGATAGACACGACATCACAGCACGTATATTCAGGCAAAAAATTCGGTCCCTGATGAACTTTATTGTTAAACAACGCGTCTTTGGAGATACTCGATGCTGGATGTATTCAATCGAATGGCAAAAGCGAGGCCTGCCGCACGCACACATTCTTATTTGGTTAGTGGAAAGAATTCAGCCTGACCAAATAGATGATATCATATGTGCTGAGATTCCTGATTATGAAGTCGATCCAGACCTACATGATGTTGTTACTACTAATATGATTCATGGACCGTGTGGTGCCATCAATCCCCAATCACCTTGCATGGTCGATGGAAAGTGCTCTAAACGATATCCACGGAAATTAACGGCGGAGACTGTCACTGGCAATGATGGTTATCCGCTGTATCGGCGTCGATCACCAGATGACAACGGTCGAACTGTCACAACGAAAGTGAAAAGAATGGATTTCGTTGTCGACAACAGTTGGATTGTTCCATATTCGCCACTTATTTCTAAATCGTTCAAGACACATTGCAACGTTGAATACTGCAATTCAGTTAAGTCCATAAAATATATTTGCAAATATGTCACGAAAGGCAGTGATATGGCGGTTTTTGGATTGCAATCCTCGAATACCAACGATGAAATTTCACGCTATCAAGTTGGTCGTTATGTGAACTGTAATGAAGCGATTTGGCGTATATTCGCATTTCCCATTCACGAACGTCATCCTACTGTTACGCATTTGGCGGTGCATCTGGAGAATGGTCAACGAGTATATTTCACGGCTTCGAATGCTACGCAACGTGCTGAAACACCTCCAGCAACTACATTGACCAGTTTTTTTGCAATCTGCCAAAGCGATCAGTTTGCACGAACTTTGCTTTACTCGGAGATGCCACGTTATTATACTTGGAATGCTTCATCGAAGAATTTTCAAAGACGGAAGCAAGGCGATGCGGTTCCTGGGTATCCAGATGTGCGTTCTACTGATGCTCTTGGTCGTATGTATACAGTTCATCCAAAGAATAATGAATGTTTCTATTTGCGGTTGTTGCTGGTAAATGTGCGTGGGCCAACGTCATTTGAGTCACTACGAACTGTTAATGGTGTAATATTCCCAACATATCGTGCTGCATGTGAAGAATTGAAGTTATTAGAAAACGATAGTCATTGGGATACGACAATCGCTGAAGCCATTATCTGTGCATCTCCAAGTCAGATACGCACATTATTCGCTATCATAATTTCGACATGTTTTCCATCAAACCCATGTAACCTGTGGCACAAATACAAGGATAATATGTCAGAAGATATTTTACATCAAATTCGTGTCAGTTCCAGAAATCACGATATTGAGATGAATGAGGAGATACATAATCGTGCTTTACTCTTGATCGAAGATATGTGTTACCTCATGTGCGGTAATTTATTAATCAGGTTAGGAATGCCAGCACCATATCGTGAAATGAATGACGCATTTAATCGAGAATTGGAACGGGAACGTGAATATGATCACCAGGAATTAGATTTAGTAGTTCAAACGAATGTACCCCTGTTGAATTACCAACAAAAGAAAGTTTATGATACTTTAATGAAGGCAATCGATGATGAAAATGGTGGTTTATATTTCCTAGATGCCCCTGGTGGAACTGGCAAGACATTCCTCATGTCATTAGTTTTAGCAACTGTTCGGGCGAGATCTAACATAGCGGTTGCAGTTGCTTCTTCTGGAATAGCAGCCACATTGTTAGAAGGATGCCGTACGGCTCATTCAGCATTCAAATTACCGTTAAATCTTCAAACTATTGAAGAACCAACGTGTAATATTGCAAAACACTCAGCAATGGCCAAAGTTTTAGCGGTATCGAAAATCATCATCTGGGACGAATGCACAATGGCGCATAAACGTGCATTAGAAGCACTTAACCGAACATTAAAAGATTTACGCAATGACTCGAGATGTTTTGGAGGAGCAATGATTTTACTTTCTGGTGATTTCCGCCAAATACTGCCAGTAATTCCAAGATCTACGGCTGCCGACGAAATAAACGCTTGCCTCAAATCGTCAAATCTATGGCGCCATGTGAAGAAACTGCAACTGACAACAAACATGAGAGTTGCATTGCTTAATGATACATCTGCTGAAGATTTCTCGGAGCAATTGCTGACTATCGGTAATGGTCAAGTACCTGTCGATGAATCGAGCGGATTAATATCATTTCCAAATAATTTCTGTAATTTTGTCTCATCAAAAGACGAACTTATCAACAATGTATTTCCAGAAATTATTTCTAACTACAAAAATTATGAATGGATGAGTGAGCGAGCAATTTTAGCGGCTAAGAATAAAGATGTAGATGACCTAAACAACATAATTCAAAATAAGATCATTGGAACAATGCATTCATTCAAATCTATTGACTGCGTCACAAATGAAGATGAAGCCACCAACTATCCAATTGAATTTTTAAACTCTTTGGACGTGCCTGGCTTACCACCGCACAATTTACGCCTAAAGGTTGGCTCCGTAGTAATCATGCTTCGAAACATAAACCAACCAAAACTGTGCAACGGTACGCGTTTGGTGGTTAGAAAATTGATGAACAATGTAATTTACGCTACGATAATGATAGGAAAATTCAAAGGTGAGCAAGTTCTCATTCCGAGGATACCGATGATCCCAACCGATATGCCGTTTGAATTTAAAAGACTTCAATTTCCGATACGTCTTGCATTTGCCATGACCATCAACAAATCACAAGGCCAATCCTTAAAAGTTTGTGGTTTAAATCTAGAACATTCATGTTTTTCCCATGGTCAATTATACGTGGCATGTTCACGGGTCGGAAGACCATCTGCGTTGTTTGTTTTTGCGCCTGATAATAAAACAAAAAATGTCGTGTATCACAAGGTACTTAAATGAAGAGCAACCTATGTACTAAAATACAGAAATAATTATGAATGATTGATGTAGAAATTTAATTTTTTTTGTATTTTTTCCAATAAAAAAAAAAATGCTTATTTATTGACATTAAGGCGGAACAAAGTTCGCCGGGTCAGCTAGTAATTTTATAAAATAGAAAAATGGTCCTGAAAAATGGTAGATTAGTTTCTACATTCATTCAATTGAACCAAGTTCACTTCACTTAATCAGAACAAGCCCACACTGGGGTCAAGACAATATTTTTTATTATATAGTAACTACTATTTTGTTCTTTTTTGATGTATGATGTATTTTCTTTTGACAATGAATGAATGAATAAAAAATAATGTAGTAATATATTTTTTACAACCTTTCATTGAACTACATCTGCATAATGGTAGTGTACCTATAATAAATAAATGGTTGCAGCATCAACATAATCCATGTCCATCTTTCACGCTTGCCGCACAAATTAGAAAGCATATGTCACGACACATGATACGAATTAATGAAACTTGACTGGTTTATAAACTGCGTTGTTTCTGAGTGCCTAGTGCGAGTTTTCATCGGTCAGTCACACGCGCTCACATCGACTAAGTGTCATAGAAAAAAAAACAGGTTTCGCAAACGTGCCGCTAGGGGCGTTGACCAAATTTCCATAGAAATTTTCGTCACACGGAGGGGTGAGAGCATGAAAACTTGCACTAAGCCCTCTGAGCCTCTGAGCGCGTGTGAGTAACAAATAAATAAAAATCGCCCTAGGCCCTCTGAGGGCTGCGAGTTTTTTCACGTTTTCAACTTCATCCGTGTGACGAAAAGTATGGAAATTTGGTCAGCGCCTCTAGTGGTACGTTGGCGAAACCCTTTGTCTACTTCAAGGCTAAGCCTGTTACTTTGGTGTCATAAACTATACAATATGTAACAAAAACCCTGTCCGAGCCGAAAGGGTCATAAAGTTGCTTTAATAACGTTACCAAAATAAGTATCAAAATTACGTAATTCATCAATAATTTTTTTTTGGCGATTTTTAAAGTTAACAAGTTTATCACCTATTTACCCTAAAACGGGGTAATTTTCAAAATACGTTAACACTCCCGGCGGGCGCGCGGCTCCATTGACGCCGCCTACTCGCTTTGTCGGTACTACAATAAACGTAGCCGTGGCCTTTTACATCGCCGCGGCACGTTCCGGCCGGCGGCTATCCCGATATTATTACAGGTAGGTCAGTTTTGCGATGACATTACTTCCGAGTGGTCGTTCCGTTCCGTTGATCCGCAAAATGTTGTATACGAATCAAGAATACTTTAATATGCTCATGTGTCTGGATAGAAGGGACTGTGACTATTGTGAAGCTTGCAGAGACTATGAAGTGCGTTTTGCTATTCCGCTGGGTATCACAGTGCCGTCAGAGCGTGCGTTCTAGCGTTTGCACAAACGCGTGTTCACTACGGGCAACGCAGGGTCGGAAAAGGTTTGACGCAGGCAGGCCAAACACTAATCACCACCACCAAAAAAGCTCTTTTCAGAGCTACCAAAAAGTCTCTGTTTCTTACGATTGACACATTATTATCTGGCTAATAATAAGAGCCGGGGTTATCTGGGGTCATGACTGCGCTACCTGCGAGTGCCGGCAGTGTTGCCAGATGAACGGTTCACGTTCCCCCCATATTGTACCTCAAATCCCCCCAAAATTCAGGGTTTCAAGAAAAAAAACCCCATGATGAGAAAATGTTTATTTCAAGTTATAATTAATCAATAATCATTTTAGCAATGACTTCCATAATACAATCAGTCTCACTCTCCCACTTCTTTCTATATTTAGGTGGCATTATCTGCGATACACAAATATTTGCGATAGGTTATGCAGATTGGTTGTAAAATAAAACGTGTTAGTAATGAACGTCCGATCCAAATCTACAAGCACTTGGCAAGCGGCGATTGAGCGACTAGCGAGCGAGACGGGTAGCCACCCTAGTCACCCGACCCGAACTACTTGCGGCGGGATGTGGGGAGGTTGGCATGCACAGACAAAGAATGGATTCAAGAGAACCAACTTCCGGATCAAAGTTACTTCTTAGAATCAGTAAATTTTTTGTTAAACTGAGATAATTTTATTAAATACCAAGGCTTGTTCCAGACTTTCAGTAATTCCCTTCATTTCACCAATTGCATTTTTTTCCCTCCAAAAATGCCCCCAAACATCTTATCCCCCCAAATTTGGGGGGAATCCCCCCCCCCGCCCCGTCACCGCCCTTCGCGTTGCCATGTAAGTTTTTTAAGTGTAGTATTTTTTAATTTTTTTTTTCATGGGGTAATTTTTTTCTAATATTTTATGAAAATAATTACACAAATAGAACCTTGACTCTATACCTGATAACACCTTAACGGGTCGGACAGGGTTTTTTTTACATATTGTATAATAGTTGCTGTCGATGGTGTGGCGGCTGTTAAAATGTCCGGTTATAAAAATATAAAAACCGGTATTTTGTATTTTTTAAGTGACAACTACTGATCATGTAGTCATTTCATTTTTTTTAGTGGCAACAAACATCTTTCGCGTCGCCGGCGTGCTGTCAGTGTCAAACCTTACGAGATTTTTTATTTCCAAATTTCAGGATTTTTCAAATAATAATCTATTTAAAATAATAACAGTAATCAATTATGTGATTTCCATTTTCTTTTGTGCTAATCAATAGCGCTTTACACTTGGTTTAAGTGTCGTAACTCTTGGTTAAAGGCCCGTATTGTGTTCGATCGTAAGACGCGTAAAAATGGCAAAATCTCAAATAAATATCAAATCTAGCAGCTTTATAAAAGATAAAGAGGCTTTTCTGAAGGACCTGAAGCAGTTCAATGAGTCTAAAAAGTAAGTATGGTCGATATAATGATACTGTTTAATTTGCTTCCGTGTGTATCTATATGATGTTTATATTCTGTCCTGCCTTTCTGTGGGGCTATAGGATGCTAAATTACATGCTTCCGAGTGTATCTATAAGATTTTTATGTACTATCCTGTCTCTTTGTGGGGTAATAGGCTGTAAGGCAATACACTGTGTTCTGACTGCACATGAATTTGTGTACCATGTTAATACATGTTTAATAACTCTATGTATAAAAGTCTTCTCCTTCTGAGTACTCTGTTTAATAGGTTGAAAGTGGCTTATTAAGGGGTTATACTTTGTCTTGTTATTTTACGGTCCTGACTGAAGCTTATAATATTGAAGATAGATAAAGTTTGAAATACATCTTGTACTATTAATTCTGTGTGATGATAATAGGTCTTTGCCTATGAAATTTAAGTTTTTTCTCATATTTTATTCTGTTTGAAACTTTAATGTTTAGTAAAAAAAAATCTTACTTTTATTTTTATTGCATCAATTAATTGTAAAAAAAACTATTAAACAGCTATTTCAATCTAGTTTAAGTACTTTAACTAGGCATATATTATTTATCTTATTTGTTTTTGAGAAATTGAAATATGCAGTGAATAGCTCTTGTTACATTTAACTATGGTTTAATTATAATTTAAATATGGTTACAATTGCAGTATAATCGGTTGAGTCATTTAAAAAAAAAAACAGTAAAAATAGTTTATTTATTTATTTAAACTTTATTGCACTTAAAAAAAAGTACAATTGGTGCACTTAATGCCTTAAGGCATTCTCTACCAGTCAACCGCGTGAATGAAAATATAATTTTGTATATACAAATCTCTGATTTTATAAGTTAAGTCCTATTACTTAAAAACCTAAGACATTTGCCAGGAATTTCAATTGTTTTCTTTGATCTCGGCTTAAAAAATGCAATAAACATATTTACACTTCATGACACAAACGGGATTTAATGCAACTAATTTATACTTTTTTAAAAGGCAAATTTGTATTTACCTTCCCGACGTTTCGATTCAGTTGCACGAATCATGGTTGCGGGTTGACTGTAGTAGCTGGGCGTCAATCAATTCAATCGGGATGATGGTTTTCATTTGTCATCAACATGGAATCCAGTGATAACAAATTGCAAGTTAGTTAGTTTGGCTGGGGTGTTTTCCGCACTTAGCCTCTTGATTGGGCCATTGTGCGTGTGTCCCTTTACTCTTTTATTCTAACCACTTCAGGTTTTCCCAAAAGGCTAGCAACCTGCCCAGGTTACGACAGACCCCCGGAAATGTTGCCGGGGATTTGAGAATGTCTGCCCGTTGCTCCGCCACGCCGGCGCACTCCATGAGTACGTGTTGCGGTGTTTCTTCTGCCTCCATGCATCCTCTGCACAAGGGGCTGTCTGTGACACCTATGTTGAATAGGTGTTTGTTTAGAAGACAGTGGCCAGTTATGGTTCCTACGGCTATGCGCAGCTTGTCTCTTGTTAGTCGGGTGAGGTTGCGGGCGAACCTTTTTGAGAGTTCCGGGATTGCGTCCTTTGTTTGCCTACAACCTTCACCGTTTCTCCACACTGCTAGGTGTGTTGCTTCAGTTTCTGCACGCAGCCATGTCTTTGTTTGGGCCTGCGGTATGGGCAGTAATGGCTCTGGTCCGTGTACTGTTGTCGCTGAGCCCCTCTTGGCTAGTTCATCAGCTGCGTCGTTACCTAGTGAGTTACTATGTCCTTTGATCCATTGCAGGGTTACTTTATTTGTGCTCGCTATGAATTGGAGTGCACTATGGCATTCCAGTATAAGGACAGATGTTATGCTGTTGTTTTGCAGAGCTTGAAGCACTGAGGCGCTGTCTGAGACAATTTTTATTTGTAGGTCTTTTATGTCTCTAGCCGCTATCGCCTGCGCCGCTCTGGTGATTCTGATGCATTCCGCCTGGAAGATTGTGTTCAGTTTGTCTACGGTGGTTGATATTCTTATGTTCTGATCGTTTGAAATACGCCAGCTGCTGTACCCTGTGGGGTCTTGGAGCCGTCTGTGTATATCCTAACTTCATTGATGCCGGAGCTGTCTTTTGGCTCTTCAGTGAGTTAGATATTATATCTTCTTTCAACGATGTGTTGGCGTGGTGTCCTGTCCATGGGTTCGTTCAGAAGTGGTCTTTCTCTCAGGATGCCATCCAGGACTTTTAAGTGCGTGGTCTCCGTGTTTTGTTTCCATAATCCGTTCGCTCAAAGTCTTAGGGCAGCCGCCTTTGCTTCCTCCTGTATGACCAGGTGTAATAGTCTCAGATTCAGGAGGAACTCTAATGCGGCCGATGGAGTAGTTTTCATACATCCTGTGGCCGCCACGGTTGCTAGGCGTTGTAAACTTTGAAGTTTTGATTTGGTTGTGGTCAGTTGCGTTCTGGGCCACCATACAACTGATCTGTAGGTAAAAGAAGGCCTGATTACTGATGTGTATAACCACAGTGTTATCTTTGGATTTAGGCCCCAAAACAAATTGCAAATCGCGTATTATGCCGTCAACAAGAAACCTGGATACTGTTAGTGTAGTTTGTCGAGCTGACTGTACAAGTTCAACAAATAATCAAAGTGTGAGGGTAGAAGAAAATATTTCAACGCGCACGAGCAGACGACGCCGAGCTACAGTCAACCCGCGCCCATGATTCGTGCAACCGAATCGAAACGTCGGGAAGGTAAATACAAATTTGCCTTTTAAAAAAGTATTTGCATAAAATCCCGTTTGTGTCGTGAAGTGTATGTTAAAAATGCAACAACAAAGTTTGAAATCCTAAATAAACATATTTACTGAATGAAAAACTTTTTTTTTCAGTATACCCTACAAGGTTCCCATAGTTAATGGAATTGAAATAGATCTTTTCCATTTGTATTCATTGGTTCAACAGCGAGGCGGACTTGGAAAGGTAAAAATAATATGTTTATTTTATTTAGCTATGTAATGTGAATTGTTCAATTTTCTGCCATTGTGTGCTCACTCGTATCGTATTTAACTGTATTTTAATTGCAATAATATTAAATATTAAAATTTATCTACTTCACTAAAGCATTGCATCACAAAACAAAAATTGCACTATTATTACAATTAAACAAAATGTTTGCTTTGATCTCAAAAGCTACTTTAGCATCAAAAGATTTTCACCTATCAATACATGCTGAAATTTTAGTGGTTGTTTTCCCGCAGCAGAACGATTTACCTTCAGTAGTACTATCGAATCATGCAAGATATTTTTTAAACTAAAAAAAATTTTCTTCTCAAAGTAATAAAAAAAAATTATCAAAAACGTGAGAAAAGATAGTTTCTTTTACGAGAATTGACGTATTTGGGTACTGCTTGCCGCAGGAAATCAATGTTTAAAGCAAAAGAAGCTCTACGTACTAAGAAATACAGCATAAACTGCACTATTTTACTGCGGGAAAACAACCATTAGAATTTTAGCGTATACAATATGTAAAAAAAACCCTGTCCGACCCGTTAAGGTATTATCAGGTATAGAGTCAAGGTTCTATTTGTGTAATTATTTTTATAAAATATTAGAAAAAAATTACCCCATGAAAAAAAAAGATAAAAAATACTACACTTAAAAAACTTACATGGCAACGCGAAGGGCGGTGACGCGGCGCGCGGGGGCGCGGCATAGCGCCGGAACTCGCAGGTAGCGCAGTCATGACCCCAGATAACCCCGGCTCTTATTATTAGCCAGATAATAATGTGTCAATCGTAAGAAACAGAGACTTTTCGGTAGCTCTGAAAAGAGCTTTTTTTTGACGTGCCGGCGGCGATATCAAAGGCCGCGGCTACGTTTATTGTAGTACCGACAAAGCGAGAAGGCGGCGTCAATGGAGCCGCGCGCCCGCTGGGAGTGTTAACGTATTTCGAAAATTACCCCGTTTTAGGGTAAATAGATGCTTAACTTGTCAACTTTAAAAATCGCCAAAAAAAAAGTATTAATGAATTACGTAATTTTGATACTTATTTTGGTAACGTTATTAAAGCAACTTTATGACCCTTTCGGCTCGGACAGGGTTTTTATTACATATTGTATAATTTCTGAGAAAAAAAAAAGCTTATTTTGTTAAGGTTTGGTGTAAGTTAGTTGATATGACTAATAATAATAATATTGGAAAAAATAAAAGGTGTCGTTTCTTTCTTAAAGGTGTATTAAAAGGTTCTACTATGACATTTATATGTCTATCTTTGAAAGTTAACTTACTATACCCATTTTACCTTCTACCCTAGCAAAGTCATTTATGTAAACTTTTGGTTATCTGTTATTTTGCAGGTTAATCAAAATGATCAAAATGACACTTGGGAGTCATTTTTGAGGCCATTGAGATTGCCACATCCATGTGTCAATGGATCTACTCTACTAAGAAGACTTTATGGGACATATTTAGAAAAGTAAGTTGTGCTTGCGGCATGCATCCATACACTGGCTTTGGAAACTTGTAGACTATTGAAAGAGTACATAATATACTGACATGACCCATCCTCTGCTACATCGTAGCGATATATATAATCGAATGAATCGACAATCGACCATTCGAACAATCGAATGTCGATTTAGTAATTCGGAAAAAAAATATTCGAATAATAATCGACAATCAAATGATAATCTATACTCGGCCGTTCGATGCATTCGATTGAATTGCCGCGACAGGACAGGCCGCGAACGAATGATTAATCGACGTGATGAATGATGATTTATTCGTTAGTAGTACGGCCTGCGCACCGCACGCTCCGGCAATTCTCGTCGCATAATCGAAGGATAATCGAATGACTGCGGTTGCTTATCAAATACATTCGATTACAGGGACCATTCGAATAATTCGATTAATTTAGTAATAATCGCCCATCGCTACTGCATCGTCGCTTACCATCAAATGAGATTGTCGCCTAATGTCTGCCTATTATAAAAAAATAACATTGAATTGAATACCCGCAATGCCTTAGTTAAGCCAGTGGAGTACAAAAATTTGGTTTTTGTCTTATGTAACTATGTTCCTTCTGGAGTCGAAATCTGCTGAATTAATTTTGATACATACCACAATTTGTACATGTATAGTGCAGGGCACAACCTATACAGATCCCACTGCTGGGCAAAACCTCACCTCAGGCCGTACAAGCCGATTAGAAGGTACGAGCCATACTCCACCACCTGGACTTAGTGTGGATTGGTGGAGGGGTGTCTGTAAAGCATGTGACCAACCCATCGAGGACATATCCTACTAGAGGAGAAATGTTATTAATTTTGTTCCAGAAAAAATCCGCCAATTCCGAAAGGTTCCGGATGAACCGACTCAATGTCAAACACCGTATTAGTTATGGTCAATAAGAAATTAGTATCGATAGTCGATGCTATTGTTTAATTTTAATGGGAACAATATTTTATTACACCCAAGGTTAAACTTTTCACTAATGTGCAATATCCTAAATATAATATCTGATTCTTGTTCCTAAGAAATTTAAGTTAGTCATCAAATTAACCATTTAAAGTATGAATCATCAAAATTGTTATCAATCTATCCCTATTTCCCTTGGTCACGCCATCACGCGTGAACGGCTGGACCGAATTCACTAATTCTTTTTTTGTTCTTTGTTATTATCAGAAGAAGGTTCTTATGAAAGAAAAAAAATAAGAAAATTGCGCGGAAAATTATTAAATTCAGGAATACTTAACCACCATATAAAATTATTTCTAATCAAACCTTAGCGCTTTGTCTGACGTTAAAACATTTAGAATGTAACCTTATGACGTTCGACCACTGACCTCTATAATACAAATACGCTGGACTGCATACTGTCAACCTAACAATGAAGCCATTTAATTATCGCAATTTTGGCGCTGACGGCTATAGTGAGCGTGTGGTGACCATCCACGGAACTAATTTGACATAAACATATGGTAGTTACTCTATCTTAGTTTCCTGTATACTCGGTGGGGACGCTTTGATTTGGCACAAAATTATGTGTTATTTCTTAGAAAATGTTAAGTCCAGCGTGCTTGTACTATAGAGGTCAGTGCGTTCGACATAGAATTGACAGATATCGTCAAAGAGGATAAAAAAAAACTAAATAACAGGACAAAGTCTGTCGGGTCAGCTAGTATATAATAAAAAATAAACTTTTGTTTGTCATCCAAATTAACTTCCATAATAACTTGCAAATAAATTGCTTAAATTATAAAAACATGAATTTAAAAGCCAAGCACAGGGAAATTACATTGAAATCTAAATACAGTAAGTATTTTTATTAAAATGCGTTTATTGTTTTCTAATTTCTATAAATTAAGAATAAGGCTCATACTTTATAATATACGACAGGAAACAAGTTTCTTAAAATCATGTTTTCCGATATATATCTACCTATTTACCTAAGAACAGAGGCATCACTTTCAAAGTTTTAAAGCCCGGTCAAGGTTTTTTTTTTGAAAAATCAGGCTGAGTGCGAACTCGCACACGAAATTATACCATTATCTACTTCATAGTTACTTAGTCACTTCAGGTTTTTCAGTGAATGAGAATGTAGGTAAATACGGTAGGTATTTTGTCTGGAAGGGATTGTTTTAATAATAAATCCACCTACATTATACATCTTTCTGTGTAAATTGCCTTATTTCTTTTATTGGTATGGTTTGTCATAAAGATTTTCTATCTATTTGAAGGCTCCAATTCCTCATTCGCTTCTCATTACATCCATTCATCACCTTTATTATCGTCAAACACCTTACAGTAATAGAATCGATACACATATATATTTACTCACGCAAACATCCATACTCTTTGCTTTCACTACGCATCTCATTGTTCATAATCCATTAAACCGAGAAAACTATCAAACGTCATGTCAAGTGTCAGCGTTTTGTTATTTGCAAGAAAATCAATAATTCTATCAAATCCTTCCTCGGTATAGGTAGGTTAATGTCATTTTTGCATAGGTATTGATTCTAGTGCGCGAGTGTAAATATTTGTGTTATCGATTATATCACTATACCTCCGTGCTGCCAAAGTACTAAAATAATTATTGTGTAATGTAAACTGTGCACATAAATGTCGATAAGTCGTATAACCAATTCAGCGCACCACTAGTAACGAGTGTTAACGAATAGAATGAGATGACATAATGTGCTAACAACGTAGTGGGAGCAAGATGAGACTTAAACGTCAGTACGCTTGACCGATTTATCTTGAAAAATTAAAATTTTATGAACTTTTTAAAATTGCATAATTACTATTACTTACCGATGAAATGACATCACATCCGTTTTAAAATTCGATGTTTTGCTTTTTTTCTTACAACACAGTATAGAACAATACGACATTATGTTAATTATTTCTCAAATCTCATTTTTTCGTAACAATTCAAGTATTCACGTTGACATACCACATAGATCAATTGGTTTTTGACATACGGTTTTGACAGAACTGACACCTTCTATTGCGGTTGTCAGAGCAGATAAAGTTTCGGAGTAAAATAGTTTTTCCTTCGCCTCTAGTAGGATATGTTCTCGATGGACCAACCTTACTGTCAGATGTTATCAAGCTGCCCTAGGGCCTCTGACTAGGCTAAACGTGCCTTCCGAAGCACGGAGATGCTTGTCATGGACGTCACTGTAATGATCGGAGTCCCATCTAATCACGACCGCGCCGTGGGTTGCTTAACTTTGGTGTCACTACCAAAGCGCTGCCGCCACTGCGCCACAGGCACCTCTCTATGATAATAAAAATTAATACTTATTATAATGAAAAATTATAATTTCTCCTAGATATGAAAGAGCCAAAGGTCCCCCAGGGCGCGATGATGACAACGACCTGGACGATGACCCGAGGAGAGGCAGAGGCGGGGGCATGCCTCGCATCTCCTTCGGAGGGGGCAGTGTCTACATATCAGGTATATTGTTTGGTTTTCCATACTTTTAACTTTTTTATTATGCTTTCTATTTTAATAAAATCTTTGTTGCCTGTGTTTTTGTAAAATCGAAAAATGTCAGTAAGATATTTCTAACAGGGCAATCTCTTATGCCATTAGAACACCGACACGGCGAACCACAGTAATCTGTCCCAAACAATGAATTTATAACACCTATTTTTCATCTCGATGTCGCGTGTGTTGCATCTCCCTCTGTGATTTCCTATAGTTTTTTATATTTTTTTATTTGTGTTACAAAATCCACAGTTGGATCTCATGTCTGTAAAGTATTGCTGTTACTGGAGAACTCACGTCAAAAAAGGTTTGCGCACTTACTTCTATAATATACTTTTTCGTAGCAGAATCTGCAGTGCTGATTTATAAAAAAAACAAGTTCGTAAACTACACAGGGTGTCCACTAATTGAAGGATAATCATTCAAGTGTTAATTCCAAATACCAAAATCAATATTTTATTTTCGCTGGACTGCATACTGTGAAACTAAAAATGATGCCATTTGAATATCGCCATTTTGGCGCTGACTGACTGCTGTAGTGAGCGTGTGGTGACCGTCCACGGAACTAATGAGAGTTAAACATATGCAAGTTACTCTATTTTAGTTCCCTAGACACTCGGTGGAGGCGCTTTTATTCGGCACGTAAATTATCTGTCATTTCTTATAGAATACGAGGGTCAAACTGAAAGTTCTTAGAAAATCAAAAACTGATTACATTAGCCAGTTATTAGTTTTATTATATCTTTTCAAAATATTGTCCATTGACGTCAATACACCGCTGCATGCGATGGAACCACTGGGAAAAGCACTTTGCCCACTCGTCCTTAGGGGTCTCTTCAATGGCATCGCGATACGCAGCCACCGCTTCTTCAGCATTCATAAACCGCTTTCCTTTAAATTTTTCTTTAATTTTTGGAAATAAATAAAAATCACAAGGCGCGAGGTCGGGGCTATACGGCGGGTGACCCAGTAATTCAACGTTTGATGTCGCCAAATAGTCGATCGTTCGCTTGGCGGTGTGCGACGAGGCGTTGTCGTGGTGAAGGAGGATCCTACTGCGAGGTCGTTTCTCTCGAACTTTTTCCAAGACAAGTGGCAAACAATTGGTAGTGTACCATTCTGCAGAAACTGGTTTTTGATCCTCTAACACAATTGTTGCGAAATGACCTATCCTTCCAAAGAACGAGGCCACCATTTTTTTTCCCGCACTTCGATCTCTCTTCACTTTAGTTGGCAACTCCTCGAAAGGAAACACCCACTGAGCAGATTGTCTTTTGGTTTCAGGATCATAACAGTAAATCCAGCTTTCGTCACCTGTTCGTATGTCGAACACAGCATTTGAGTCACCTCCGTTAAATCTTTCAATCATTTTACGGCACCAATCCACACGATGCAGTTTTTGAGCCTTAGTCAAATTATGAGGTATCCACCGGGCGCAAAGCTTCCTGACCGCTAAATGTTCGTGGAGGATTTTGTGCACTTGACTCATACCGATGCCTAAGCTTGTCCGAATCTGCTGATAGGTCACTCTTTTGTCAGTCTCTATCATACGCCGCACAACACAGATGTTATTTTCAGTCGTCGCCGTAGAAGGCCGTCCCTCACGTACATCATCAGTGAGATTAGTGCGACCACGTTTAAACTCATTAAACCAGTTGTAAACAGTCGCACGAGATGGGGCTTCATCGTGAAAGGCCAATCGTAGTCTATCATAACTTTCTTGTTGACTTAAATGACATCGAAAGTCATAAAAAATCATTGCACGAAAATTTTCTCGTGTTAAATTCATTTTGACGTGACACAGACAATTTTCAATTTGCCGCCAAGTCGTAAAACAAATGACAAATGAATGAAATATATACTCAGTAATATTGGCAAAGAGTAGAACTCTTTGCCAACATTACTTTTCAAATTTTAGAATATTTTTTTTATTATATTGTTTATAAGTGGCCAGTTCTAAGAACTTTCAGTTTGACCCTCGTATTTAGTCCAGTCAGGCCTGTGTATCTCCCCGCGTAGGTGGCAAAAACGTACCTACGCGCGGCGACCCTTACTTAGGGGCTAAAGCAAGTTGCGTGTCGCTACCGGCCAGCGACACGCTCGCGCGTTTTATTCACCGGCGGCCGCGCGGCTACGTTGCTGGCTGGACGAGAATGAATAAAGTACTAGAAAGAGGCGCTAGATGGCGTTAGAAGCTTCTCGTAGCAGTCAACCCTATCGCGTCGCGTGATATTACGTCACTGAATAGGTTTAGTGTATTATGAATCATATTCTAGAGCAATAAGTATGAAATTATCTTGCAATGGATTTTTGTAGGTGTCTACACGAAAATGTGCTTGACTCTGAGGCGAACTAAATTACGCCATATTGTTGACGACATTGAGTAGACATTTCTTTGAATACAATTGCTAAGTCATACTTCTGTACGACGTACTAGTACTTATTCTGTGGTCCAGTGTACTTGTATTATAAAGGTCAGTGCGTTCGCGAGTAACAGCGATACTACCAGAAAGATAACCGTAGTTTCGCTACCGTGGTGTGCTATATGATAAACTTTAAACAATAGATTTATTTGAAAGAACATTTTGTAAAGAGTAGCTAATTAATCAGAAACATCCAGATTTTTGTTAGTTTGTTATTCTGCATTGTGCAGAATAACAAACTAACAAAAATCTTATTATTAATATTATTACGAACTTTGTGTGAATGGTATGATCAATTTCAATAAGTTACAAACTTTTTTGTTCCTAGTTGTTGACTGACTAGGTTTCCATAAGTTGACATGGCAGCAATGACCTACCAGCTCGGTGCTAATAAGGAGTGTGCTCACTTTATTCTTATTGGAATTTAAAGATTTCTACCGTTTCTAATTGGTTTAACTAGCCAGACATAGCCCATCCTCGGTCACATCCTCGCTAACCATCAGATGAGATTGCGACTAAATGTCGGCCTTATCTATTGATTAAAAAACGTGCTATATTGCCTATAAGAATGTTTCCGTGTCGTCTACTGGGAATCTAGCCGAGTAGTGTTGATAGCTCCTGTATTTAGCCCTGAATTTTCTATTATTTTTAACCTAATATTACCTTCACCTTGCACTCTATCTATTTGCCCAATTCAAATTGTTCACGATATGTAGCATTGAATATTTTTCGCTTAGGTTTTTTTTCGCCTTTTGTCTTTTAATATCATTCTATACTGTCATTATATTTCCCTTAACTTTCCCTAATTTTGACACTTCAACGAGATGCATTATTTGACGAATAAGAAAATTACTGCATCTGTAATATTTGTTATAGTCTCTCTATGCTCTTTATTATTCTTTCTCTTTCTTGTTCCATTTTCCCTTAATGTTGACTACTGCTTTGTACCACACTTTTCTTTTTCCTCTCCCTATAATACTCAGATACTTCTTCCTCTTTCTCAACCTTCCCCCCCAACTGGTCCTAGTTTGTGTTAATTGCACCGTTAGCGTCAGGGGAGGCGTTACGCACCGGCAACCGGGTGGCGGGGCCGTCTGAGCGGCTGGCGCTGTCACTACTGTCACCGATGCCGAACGAACAAGACTTTGCTGTCAACGTGTGCACTGTATTGGCGGCTGACCACTCGAACAGACTGCCCCTTGCGTCCACACCGCATATATTGGACTTCTTGCTGGCACACGCAGGCGTTTATAACCATTGTAAGTATTGTATCTTTTGTTTCAAATTAGTAGCGGTAAAAGCTATACTTATGGGCACTATCGATATGTCAAAAACTAAATACCAGAAACTTTTAACTCCTATGCATCTTGAATTTTTGATGATTATTATATCTTTCCTAAGACTCACATAACGCATATTTACATTGGTACCTATTTGAATTGGCAAATCAGTAAACGCACTCTTTATCGTCATATATCACATATCAGCTAGATTATTTAATTTAGTATTGCTGCGATCGAGTATCTGAACAAACTGTTCATAGTATTTTTAAAAGTCAATCAAAGAAATAATTATTATTCCTCATTTTATCTCTACTTCTAAGAACTGCATTCAAACTCACATTCTAATCGTCCCGGAAAATTCCCAGCAAGTCTCCGTGACACAATCGGCCGTTCATACTACGAGGCACGCGGTCGTTACCCCGACGAGTTCTGGAAGATGAGGGCCGGAGGGGGTGGGGCTAGGGAGTTGGCTGACGAGACGAAATTCATGCAACCGGGTCTGGAACAGCCAGAACTGATGGTGACAGCCCTGGCTGCTCATAATACGCTGACCGACTGTCTTATGCAGGAGGATGGCGAGACGGATATATCGGAAAAGATGGTTGATGACGTAAGTACCTATATTAAACAGATAAACTAGAAAGTAGGATTAAAACAGACGGAACTGATGGTGACAGCCCTGGCGGCTCATAATACGCTGACCGTCTAATGCAGGAGGACGACGCGATGGATATATTGGAGAAGATTGTTGACGACGTAAGTGCACATAAAATAATTAGATAAATTCAGGTAACCGGGTTAAGAAAAGCTAAAGTTGATAGTGACAGCCCTGGCTGCTCATTACACGCTGACCGACTGTTTTATGTAGAAGGATGGCAAGACGGATATATTGGAGATGATGGTTGTCGGCGTGCCCATATTATTCAGATAAATCCAAGTAACCGGGTTTAGAACAGCTGAAACTGTTGGCTGGTGACAGTCCTGGCTGCTCATAACACGCTGACCGACTGTCTTATGCAAGTCGAAGACGTAAGTATCCATGTAAAAATTCTTCAGCCAATTTTACGCGGAAAAACTTACATCCAATACTTTCATATTCTCGTGTCGTCGAACCAAGCTGGATTTCTCCAGTCCTAGTTTGAGAATTCTAGTCCCGAGAAGAGTCCCTAGTCGCGTTTTAATTTAACATTGATTCACCTGTTCATATGTATTTAAAAATATCCTGCTAAAACGGGCTGACGACTGTAATAGAGAGAGTTAAATAAGCAAACGGTTAATCTTACCACAGTATAAACCACTTACAGCGTTCTCGCGTTCGGGCTTGCGGTGTTTTTCTTCGGACGAATCGTGTGCGTTTTCGTCATTATGACAAAATGAGCACGAAGAGTAATCTTAGCCATTATTCCCAGGACGTGCTAGAAGACTGGGTGACGGAGCCTTCGGACTGCAGTCAGCTGTTCGCGGGCTCGCTGCCGGGCGGGTCGGCGTGCGTGTTCACGCAGCGCGTGCTTCAGGTCGCGGCCGTCGCGCGCTCGCTCTCCTTCCACGACGAGAACCTGCACCACCTCGCCAGGAACACCACGCTCATCAGGTAATCACAGCTGCTGTACTAGGACGGGGAGCCCTTATTAGCAGGACGTCTTAGAAGACTGGGTGACGGAGCCGTCGGAGGAGACCACAATAAATACTAGCTCTCCTTCCACGACGAGAACCTGTACCACCTCGCCAGAAACACCACGCTCTTCAGGTAATCACGGCTAATATACTAGGACGGGGAGTCTTTATTAGCAGGACGTCTTAGAAGACTGGGGGACAGAGCCCTCGGACTGCAAGCAACTATTCGCGTGAGTGCTGCAGTTTGCTTACGGCATGCGTTCGCTCTCCTTCCACGACGAGAACCTGTACCACCTCGCCAGGAACACCACGCTCATCAGGTAATCACAGCTGCTGTACTAGGACGTGGAGCCCTTGTTAGCAGGACTTCTTAGATGACTGGGTGACGGAGCCGTCGGAAGAGATCACAATAGATACTAGTACCCTATACAGGAGTATTACTTTGCAATGGTATTCAGAGAAAAGTGTACTTAATGTCGTAAAAAGTATCATGAAATTTTGCTCCCCTTGCACCTTTTTGGATACCTATAGAAATACATTGCAAGTGCACCACCTCGCCAGGAACACCACGCTCATCAGGTAATCACGGCTGCTATACTAGGACGTGGAGCCTATATTAGCAGGACGTCTTAGAAGACTGGGTTGCAGAGCCCTCGGACTGCAAGCAACTATTCGCGTGCGTGCTGCAGTTTGCTTACGGCACGCGCTCGCTCTCCTTCCACGACGAGAACCTGCACCACCTCGCCAGGAACAACACGCTCATCAGGTAGTCTTGTACTTAGTTTATGACTGATATATCAACGTACAAGATGCTACAGCTCAAAGCACTAGATTAGAAGCTAAACATTTTGTAGCATGCTACCTTTATAATGCAGGTTAGCGCGAAGGACTCTTCATTATTCGCTTATCTAAGGTGTTAAATAGCGGCAGAGGTAAGTGTCCACAACTCCGTCAGTTTTAAAGCTAAATCGATGAAACTTTGTATTTATCCATTTGGTTAGAAATTATGGATGACGTATTTCAGGATTTTAGAAAATTCGACCTTTATGGGGGTTCAAAGGGGGTGGAAGTTTGTAAGAGAAAAACATAATATTCTTAGCTACCGAAATTTACGGCTACGGCGGCCAATCCCAATAGAGATCAACCAAGTACGCAAGAGACATTATAGTGCATAAGAGTGTGCACTCTCTGTGCTTTCACTCTTACAGTCTTATTAATAAAAATCGCCTATTCAAACATAATCTGATGTTACACTTGGACTTGTTAATTGCATGGAAAACGATATACACCTTTAAATGAGAAGTGCTTAAAACGAGTGCGAGACCACCTAGGTACTTCAGATGACTCCATTGTTAAAATCAAAAATCTTTTGTTGTTGAAAATTTGGGTTATGCATTGAAATAAATGTCAAATACATCTACTCTATGCTTAGTCAATCTTTAAACCATGTAGTGCCTTGGATTAACTTTTAGTCCGAGAGTAGATTAAGAATTGTTTACTCCGTCCTTACTCCATATTTATTAATACTGGATTTAGTTACTCTGAACTTAAGCCTTGGAATAAAGTTAATCTTACTCTAGTCTGTGTTTATTAATAAGACTGTTATAGTTTGATGAGACACAGGAAGGTTGGGTGGCGAATGTCGGCGATTTTAAATAGCGTGTGGGATACTGAGTCGCGAGTAGCTGCCACCAGTGGCGTGTCGCGTCGGCGCTTAGTCGCGAGTGGACATGAGCGTCGATAAATAGCATGTCGCTAGCCAAGTTCCATTCAACCTGTAAATATTTTTTGTTACAGATTTCTGCTTCTCTGTGCAAACTGCTGGGTAGGGTCTCTAAGGCAGTCCGGTCTTGACACCCTTGGAAACGTATCGGCGGAGCTCGTCATAAAGGTACTTACATCTTTAAAGAAGCTGCTAAAGGACTCGTACTTTTCTAAAAAAATGATTCCAAAAAAAAACTGCATGAAATTCTCTTCTAAAAGTCTTCTTTCTCATTAGTTTTACGTTCAAGAAAAATAAAACAAATACTCTTAAAATGTCGTTACATATCAAATTTTGTTTAAGTGTTGCCACTTATTGCCATTGTTCGTCCACTCACCATATTAGTTCAAAGAAAATCAACTGTTCAACAGCAATCAGCCTTTTTAACACACTGATGTTTTTACGTTCTGTGTTTATTTATTTTTTATAACAATTATTTTCTTGTATTATCTCTGGCTTCTGTGTTGTGCTAAATAATAATTTCTAATATCCAAAGTTTTTCACCAGGATCCAGCAACATGTCTCATATCCCGCCACGTGCTATCTACCATCCAATCGGCGCTAGTGTCGCCAGATCGCGCTCGAGTGCTGGCCGCGTTAGAATTGCTGAACAAACTAGCTCAGAACGAAGTCAATGAGGAAGCTCTGTTGAAGGCTTTGGAAGCTAAGGTTTGTTATTTCCTTCTCTCGTTCAAATAATAAAAAAAAAAGAATTGGTAGGTACATTTCCTAAAGTATTTATGAAATTGCCGGCTTACTGGCGCAGCAACCACTCAAGGAAAGGATCTCCATTATTAAATTAAAAAAAATCAAATGTTAAAGATCGTAAAAGCCATGTCAACAAAAGTATTTTTGTGATCGCGACATTCTTTTAATAGATAGATACTCTTTATTTCACACCATACACAGTATAAATTTTAATGCTGATTAATTAAACGTTCTTTTAATTGGAAACGAATGTAGTTAAAAATATAAAATTTAGTTTTAAAATAATTGTGCTATTTAAGTTTACGAAAAAAGTTTCGAAAAACATTTTAAAATGAATTTGATTGTTTAAAATTATTTCTGTTCCAATCATTACACACTATGAATGTTACATCTTATACGTGGTATCACAATCCCAATTTCTCTTTCAGGTGTACAGCGACGTCTGCGCGCTACTAACGCTGCGTGACATTATGGTGTTGGTGTGTACGCTAGAGTGCGTGTACGCATTGACCTCCCTCGGCGATAGAGCGAGCGAGGCAGTCGCTAGGGTGCCGGGCCTTGTTCATACATTGGTGTCTTTGGTTACTGTCGAGGTAAGTACAGTCGGCAGCACGTCCGTTTAGGTACCTAATTGAACTACGAAAACAGCTTTTATTACGTAAGGAATAGAGGCGGTCTCAAGGTCAAAGTGGGGCAGTCTGACGAGCAGCTGTGTGTACATAGGGTGTTAGGATACTGTTGGTTTGTTAAGCTGCGTTTTCACCAGAGATGTGCGAGGATTTAAAATATTAAATACTAAAAAGTTTATTTCTCTACACAAACAATAGGGTTCTTTTAAAATAGATTTGTTTGAACCAATAGAAGCGCTTTATTTACTTAGTTTCGAACCGCTAAGACATTTCCATTGGAGCTGCGCTAATCGAGGTGTGTCTGGTGGAATCGCAGTCTTAGTACATCGATCACGATGAATACGATTGGCTTGTATATTTGTTTCAACTATCGTGATCCTCAGATAAAATAAGAAACATGAGAAGTTACTATTTATAACGAGTTTTAAAATATTTTAAAAAAGTTGTGTATAAAATTTCACGTGATTTTGAAAACGAGAGCGGGAAACATTAAAAATCACGTTAAGATTAACAGAAATGAGATAGGTTTGTCACGAACTTTCCCTGCTAATGTGTATCGTATGCTTCTCGAAACGTTAAAATTATGCTTTTGCAGGTCATACGCGTGCCTCTCACTTTATTTTTTATATTTTTTAATGATTTTTTTTAACGTCAGGCCCAAAGCTACGGTCCTCGCGCGTGCATCCTCATGCGAGTGGTCGAGACTGTTAGTGGACCCAGTGCGTTGGCAGCTGCGGCAGAAAGAGACGCAGAGAGGCAAGCGCCGCAGCAACAGGTATGTTACATGAGATATCTATCTTTCTATGTTTAATATGTGCCTATTTATAAGACGACCGACGGCTGTCGTCCGGAAGGTATTTTTATTGATTTATGTAGATACTTAACTTACATTGTGTTACCTGCCTCGTTGGTCTAGTAGTGGTCGCAAACTGGGTACTATCCACGAGGTGCCGGGTTCGAATCCCGGGTCGGGCCGAGAGTGTTGGATTTTGTTTGGAATTTTTCTGTCTTGAAATAACTCAGACACAGCTCCGGAGTCAGAAAGTTGGTGGTGCTAACACCCCCGTGACTCGGAAAGCACGATAAGCCGTTGGTCCTGCGCCTGCTCTCTCTTTGGTCACGTCGGACTGCCGTCTCACCGAATTATGAGAGTGAAGGAACAGAGTGTACTTGTGCACTGTAATATCTCCCGCGTAGTTGGCTAATCTCTGCTGAGATAAGCCGCTGTAGTCGAAATTCGGCCAGGAGGACATTATTTTATCTTTCTTTACAAGGTTCCCGCTGTAAATCAAGTGTCGTGGTGGCATTTTTTTGATGCTATGCGATGAGTTGTTTAATTTTCATAAGTATGATGATATATCTAAATGTTACTATTGTGCCAATAAATGTATTTTCTTTCTTTTATATAGGATAAGATAAAATGAAGTCAGTTCGCAGTCGTTTTAAAGCTACGCAATGGATTTTACACTTATCAGCAATAGAATGATTCAAGAAATAGGTTTATATGTATAATACATGCATATTGTTCCTGTACAAAGCCGGGGAGGTTTTCTACTTAATAATACGATTCTTCAATAGATAGCCAGTTTCGATAGAAATCACTTTGTCTTGCTGAAATAAAAGGAATGGAAAGGGGCGTCATCGTTTTATTCATCCTGTAGGTAACTAGGTCTAGTTCACTCTGCAGCTTAGGTATAGAATTACAATTGAATGCGCGGGTCGATCGGTCGACGTCTGCTCGTTAAGGATGTCACAAGCCCGCCGCATTGCATGTTAGATCGACGATTCACGCGCGTGTTTAGCGTCGCGGCCGTCGACCCTACGCTGTCGTGTGAGATAAGGTTACGTGACATAAAGACGCAAATATCTAGATTTCTATATCGGTAGGTATTTATTTATTTAAGGAAAACATAACATATTACAATCATGGAGTAAAATAACAGACTAATAAATGGTGTTGTACTAGATAGTAATCCTAGGCATGTTTTCACGGCTAAGTTATATATAGTTGCTTATCTTATCTTAAACAAAACAAAACAAAACAGTCCGTAAAAATACACCATAAGTAACAATAAAAGCAAAAATTGCACAGGTTTCACAAATAGCACACATACATTATGATTTACTGATCGCCAAAGGGAATATCCTTGAGGATATCTTTGACGAGTTTCCGGAACCGAGCTAAGCTCGAATTAAATATATCAAGATCTCGAGACTGATGAACAAACTCATCATACTGGCGACAAAATCTAGCGAAGGGCTGATTATATGAGACATTGTTGTGGTAAAGCTGCGTAATAAAAGTTTTCGGTCTACGTGGGTTGAGTTTGGCATTAAAATCGAGAAAGTGCAATAGTTCTGGACAGTCCAATGTAGAATGCACCAACTTATGCAAGCAAACTAGGTCCGATTCCACACGGCGGCGCTAGTAGGGCCCAAAAGATAAGGAGACATGTTCTGCCCCATATGGGCCATAATTGATTGATATTTTGACGTTCATAAGTGGCATTTTGTGTCCTAAATTGAATAAAGAATTTTTGACTTTTGACTTTGACTTTTGACTTTTGGCGATAGAGAGGAAGCATTCCGTACGCACATCTTTGTTCGTACAACTGGAGCTGTCTTTTGCGTCCAGTACGGTAACTCAACAGGCGCAGGAACTTAGATTGCACAGACTATGCGGTCACGGTGTGTAGCATAATAAGGGGACCATACAACCGAATCATATTCAAGATTGCTGCGCACCAGGCTACCATACAAACTAATGAGACTTTGCCACCCTACTATCTGAATTTGCAATTTATTGTGTCTTGATAGAGTTGCTATTTATTAAAATAAAATTATCTTGCGAAGTGATCCTTCTGTACTTGTGCTATTATTTAGTCTGTGGTATTACAGAGTCAAGTGCAACAGAAAGCAGACCCCGTCCCCGCTCCCGCGGCCACCACCCCCGCCCCTGCCGCCGCGCCCGCCCCCGCCGCGCCCGTCAACGCGCTCCAGCAGTCGCACATACAACAACGCACCGTACAGGTATAGCAATAAGGGTTGTATTACAGAGTCAGACGCACCAGAGAGCAGAGCGCGCCCGTCGATGCGTTTAAGCAGTCGCACACACAACAACGCACCGTACAGGTATAGCAATAAGGGTTGTATTACAGATTCAGACGCACCAGAGAGCAGAGCGCGCCCGTCGATGCGTTTAAGCAGTCGCACATACAACAACGCACCATACAGGTATAGTAATAAAAGTTGGATTAGCTTGTCTGTCTATGTTCATTAATACTTCAGGTATGAATGATGTTTCCAGACACAGAAGAATATCAATTGTTAACATACCGCAGACATGATCCTCAAGGCGTCTAATTGTTGGATTAAAAGATTACTTATGGTCTCATTCTTGACAGCTAAGCTATTTCTAAGACTAATTTATTTTGTTAATATTATCGTATCTTTATGTTCTGAAGAAATGAAAAGAGAACAATAATTTAGAAACGTCAAACCAAACAGCTGTTAGTAGGTAAGGAAATTACACAATATTTTTTTTCACCTTGACGATTTAGTATAAATTAATGGTCATTTTTTTAAGTGCAATATCCAATCATGAGTAGTCGCATCCCTTAATTTTAATAAATTTTTGTAATGTGTTTATTTTCTTTCCATTATCAGAGAAAACGATGGGTTATCAGATAATACTTTAACTTGAAATAAAGACGCAGGATGAAGTATGTAACTTGAAGGATTATCCTTCATTTACTTAACATTCTCCCCCTTCTTACAAAAAAACTTGGTACCAGGTTTAAACCAGGACCAAATATTTGCCGAACAATCAGAAAAACGTTTCTCTATTAAGTTATGTCACGAATGTGTCATTCATTTGTCAGCTAATATTTAGTCTCGGCTTGAACCTGGTACGAAGTTTTTTGTGATAAGACCGTGTGTATTTAAAAAAGGTCTATAATTATGTTGTTGGTTGTAGGAAAACGAACACTTCGTCCAAGCGTGGCTCCGTTCGACGTACGAGCCGCTTCCGGCGAGCGACAACACGGCGTGCGACGCGTCGGAGGTGTACCGGCAGTACCTGGCGTGCTGCAGCAAGCTCGGCCGCAAGGGGGTCATCGCCCCCGCGCACTTTCCGCGACTAGTGAGGTCAGTGAACTGTGTAACGAGTTTGTAGTCTGACAAGTTCGTGCTCGGAGCCAGTTTTCTAGTGTCAAAATTCAGTACTTTAAAATCCGCTAGATGCCGTTGAACAACATAAGTCGGGAAGATTTTTATTTAAGAAAAAGACTTATTTTAGCGTTAATCATGATATAATGTTTATGTTTAACATATTTTAGATCCACGCATATTGACAGGTATTTTTTTGTCAATTTAGTAATTATTAAGACCTTTTATTTTCATTTTATTTTATTCTTAACTGCATCAAACTCGCTTATTTTTGGACGTAAGTACTTTCACTACATGCTTGTACATGTAATATTACAAAATGTTGTTTTTGTTTAAGCTCAATAATTTTGACGCAATATTTATATAACTGAGATTAGTAGCGCCATCTATCATCATAAAAAAAACAAAAAAATTGGAGCTGTGGAGGAAAATCCCTAATTGCACGTGACTGTCAACGAAAATCCCCTTCATTGCAACACCGCTAACGTAGCAGCAACGCGCAGAGCGAGCGTGCGATTGCTTTCACGGATTCGCATCCACTGCTATACCCGGCCCGGCGAACCTTGATCCCTATGACAGTTCATGTTAGTGATGGGTCGTGTCGATGTAACTTAATGTGATTTGGCTACCGCCCTACCATTGCCAATATAATGCTTTAAAACTTTGTTTTGATGATTGGGATCGAGACGTGCGATACGACAGCATTGTAGATGAGCCGTTTTTGATAAACGTAGGCGACAGCAGCTGTAGTTCAGATTCCGAGTTCGTGACACAAACCCTAATGTCATTATCAGATTCAGATTAAAATATACATAATAAATAAATGAGCGCTGAACAGCTTTTGTTTTATATGGTTTTGTCCTACTGTTAATTTTTTAATTCATTTGATTGTATAGCCGAGCCGGAGCTCGGCTATACAATCAAATTTTCAATTCAATAGAGAATGTACTAATACTTAAGTATGAAAAAGTAATGACACTCATAATTTATCACTTAATTATGCTACACATGAAAACTGATACTAATAAAATCTTATCTTAAATAAAACGAAACCTGGTGTCCCCAGAAATATTTTATAAATTTGAGTGAAATAAAAACAATTTCATGCAACTTTTTAACATTCAGCTCAGCACCTATAACTTAAATGATTATAAATCATGTACACTCGTTTCCACTATCGACATTTGTTTATCGATATTTTTCCGCACTAGTCGATATCTTCCTAACGAAGTAACTTTTGCAGGACGTAAACGTAAAGTCTGATTGAGATAATTTCTTGTAAATGTTAAGATTTGTTATAATTCCGACGGAATATCATTGTATCTATACATATATCTACCGAAATTTAACAAATGGCATTTATAGAAGCCTCCAATTCGATTCTAATGTAACGGTGACGCCACTACAATGTTGTGTCGTAGGAATAACTGTCAATGTCATAGGGATCAAGGTTCGCCGGGACGAGTATAGTGCTAGCTAGCTCGTCTCGCTGCTAGTGCTATTTTAGCAATTTTTAGCATGAGAAATGAATAAGGTGTGATCGGGCGATTTTGGTTTTACGAGCGTAACTCGAGCGGTAAACGAATTAATGATACAGAAAGAAAATACCTGCAACTATTTTTATATTTAGCAATGCATTTAATTATATGATATTCCTCATTAATGCATGGCCCATCTGCGCGAAGCCTAACAGTCAATGTCAGCCACACGGTGCCTTCGTGGCTTTGTGTGTCTGTGATGTCAAAATTAAGACTATGTTACTAGTTTAAGCTAGCAATTTCAGAACTATTTTGAAAAAGTAAAATTAGATATCCACATGCAAACTGTAAGAATGAGGCCAGACATTTTCATATGCTAACCATTAACATTTTAAACAGAACCGTGTTCGGAGGTACAGTCGGACCGAACAACGCTACTACTTCAACAGGAGAGACCCAGCAAGTGTACGTCGGAATTAGATTGAAGAACCAACCCGCCAGAACTAACACACCCGCAGGTAAGAACATTTTGTGGATATTAGAATAATAAATAAATATTGGACAACATCATATACTGCTCTGATCTAAAGTTAGTAAGTTGCTAAAAGACTTGTGTTATGGAAATCAGTAACAACGTTGGTGAATGTCGTTTTGCGAGCCGCTCGACAAGAATTTCGCATTTGTTTTTCTCTTGGATATCGCTATATTCACTTAGTGTATATAATGCATCGATAAACCGTTGCCATATTATAAATATCTCTGTCAGAAACCTATCTTTAAACTTATCATAACCTTTGAAAGACATTATTTTTGGTAGTTGACTGATTAAATATTCATGTTGTTCATAGGTCCAGCGTCGCCGATACTCAAAGCACAGCTTACGAATAAAGCTGCCACAGTAGAAGTCAAACAAGTCACTCCGACACCACAGGTAAGCGGACTATTGCTAATGAGTGCTCGAAAAATTTGAGCAATAAAATCCTTTGGCGTGGACAAGCGAAAATCTCACACTAAAACCATGTTTTTTTATCATGATGCCAAAATCTGATGCATTTTTGTGTCCGTTACGAATGTTTTTAAAATCAGCTTAACACATTGAGCGCCATGGTGGTCACCGGTGACCCCCAAACAATATAATCATATTGTGTCTAGTTCCGTGGCAGTCAAAGGCTTAAGTTTATGTGTCAAGCCGTTGGAATTTACCCAGAAATCGTCCTTCAGTTAAAAGTACATACTTTGTACGTAACAATTATGAAGTATCTACACTAATAATATTCTTAGAGGAAAGATTTGATTGTTTGTATTGAATAGGCTTCGAAACTACTGGACCGATTGAAATGAATTTTGGTACAGAGATAGTTTGAGACCCTGGGAAGGACATAGGTTACTTTTTGTCGCGATATAAAATCAACGGGGGGGGGGGGGGGGTGAAAAGAGGGATGAGAGTTTGTATGGAATATCCGACTTTTCCGACCGGTAGTAATAAATAAAATAATTCATACATATATGTATATTCATATAGACTATAGTCTAACCACCTAATTGACTACAGTCTCTCTTCATACAGCCATATTTTCTAATACTCAGCCACAAACACAGCAGTCAACAGCGACGCACCCGACCCTCTCTCAGGCGCTGGAGTCCAATCCGTCCAACACGACCTTGATCAAGCACCTCCTCGCCCACAAAGTAAGCCCCGCCCCGCAGACGCAAGTAAGTGCTCACTAACAATACTAACAGTTATGCGTTGAGTAAATAAGTTGTAACGGTACTTTGTTTAAAAAAGTGTTTGGTATAAAGTGTTACGCAAGGGACTGTTTTAAGTCCTTTGAGATATGTTGCACTTTTAGTTGAAAGCAGTGGGCCTGATTTCCAAGAGTGGTTATAGGATTAAATTTAAGTCTTTCTCTGTCTCTGCAAAAACAAACGAAAGGAGACAGAAATAATTTTGAAACGTTAGACTGAACAGCTGTCCGTTGCTAATCAAGAGAAACATACAGAAACCATAGACAAATTAGTCGAGATGTAATTCGATGATGACTAAAGTTAGACGAAAACAAGCAGAAACTTGTGAAAATACGTAAAAATCGCATACTAAATTCGACGTTTCTAAATAATTGATGTTTATTTCTTTTAATTTATTCAGCACAGATAGAATTAGACTGAACTTAAAACTAGTCTTACTGCCTGCTCAGAGACGTCAATGAAAGTTAATCCTTCATTAAGTATCATGCAGTCCTTTTCTATTTTATTGACAAAGAAAGTGACGGAATTAAATAAAGTAAATAATTGACGACTAGTGCGGCAATTAGAGAGGGCACTTCGGAATGGAGGCATATTTAAACATTCTGCCTAGGTTTTATTGCTGTGTTATTCTTTAAAATAATTACGTTGACGTTACAACTTGTTTACTCGTGTGTGTATTTAGATGCAGTGGTGTAAAATAGTATATATTTTTATTTTAAAAGCGTTAGTTGGTTTGACACTGAAATCTGTTGTAATACTTGGTTATTTAGTCGAGATTAATTCAATGAGAATAATGTACACATATATACACACATTTAGTGCGATGTACTAAACTGATATAAACTTATTATCATTATTACTATTTATTTTATAAGATCAGACAACGCAAGTCCATTTTGTTAGTAGAAAATAATCCTAAAAGCTATATTAGTAACAATAAAAAACAGAAAATAGTAAAACACCCAAATAGACACATGGCAGAGTTTATGGACCTTAAGTTTTTATTTATACTTTTCGGTTTTCTTTATTGTAATTGAGTTGTTTTATGATTTTAGATGATTTATTTTATGGAGGTTTTACGGTAATATTGAAGTTTTATTTTTAAAATATATGCATGTTTTATAACAAAAACTTTTTGTAAAGAGTGGTTTCTGTAGTGGTAGTTTTATGCAATATAATTGGCATGCCAAAATTAAAATAAAACTAACATATTAGGAAATAACTACATAAAGGCATGATTAGATGCATAAGCTTATTTGTAAGCATGTAAATATGAAATAAACATGAATATAGTACATGAATATAGTGTGTAAAATGATTTGAATGTTGCTGTGTATACAACAATATAAAACGATACTACGGTAAATTTGAGTATTAGCTATTTTGAATCTAATTTATCTGCGTCAGTCATGTTGTTAAAATAATACTTTGCAATTTATTTGACAGCTAATTCATTACATTATTTCGTTTCCGGAAGTCCGAAGATTGAGAAAACATTGAATACTTTCAGACGAAAAACTGATTCATTTTTCCATATGTAGATAAGGAACGGAGTGGTAGTACGTGATTTGCATTACAAAACCAAGCGGTCTCGGATTAGAATTTCGCTAGGGGCTGGTGTTTTCGTAGTTGTTTTATAAGTAACTGAATTGATTCAATTATAACTTAATCTCTTGTCGGTAGAGCAATTTCCACCTCTCTCTCTCTCTCTCTCTCTCTCTCTCTCTCTCTCTCTCTATCTCTCAGTCTGAATTGATTAATCATTTTAAATTGTATAAATAGGTTGCGCAAAGACAACAAAGTCAACAGCGAGTGAGTCCAGCAACCAACACGGTTGTCGTTCAGAATAATCAGGTTAGTATGTATTACAAGCATAATATATAGTTTTTCCACGTCCGTCTGCCTGTCCGCGGCCTATATTCCTCAAGGCTATCCCTAGATTATAACCTATTTATAGTTAGTCTGTAAGTTGTTTTGTAGCATCTGAAATAATCATGATTTTAGTCTGTTTTCCCAGTAATGCATGCCGTGAAAACACATTTAATGATTACTTTCCTGTGCAGCACCTTTATTATTAGCTATAGTTTTAAGTCATAAATAAGTAAAAGTCATAAAAGTCATTTATTTATGCATGAAGGCCCCTGGGGGCACTTATACACATCCCAACATATATTTTTTAACTACCACTGCTTAGGAACAAATTCTGGTCTCGTAAAAAAATTGTAATCTGTTGTGTTTTCCAATAAAGAAAATAAAAATAAAATAAAAACAAATACGTGCGCGACCTTCCTGCGGAACAAAAGGTGTCAGCGGGGACAGGAGGTGTTGCGGGGAAGGGGATGTTCCATGACAGTAGCGTGTGATTGGCGTTTACTTGCCCCCCGCACGTATTTCGTCTTCCGCGGGAGGATCGCACATGAACTTGGCGGACTATAGTCTTGAGTTAGTCTCAAGTCTGAGGTTAATCTCGCCAAAAACAATAGTACAATAAAGTCTTAAAAAATATATTTTTTGTGAAGTGGTGATAAACATTTTTGGTTAATTATTGCTAATATAAATGGATGTAGAATAAATATTTTTTAAATATTTAGGTATTGGATGTGGACCCAGAGGCTCTGATCAAGTGCACAACAATAACCCCGGGAGGTGTTGCCAGCAGTACGCCGGCTGGTGAAAAGGTATATTTATTTATTCATCAAATACTTTAATCATCTAGCGTTATTTTGACAATAGTACACGTGACAAATAACATGTGTATAAGTGTATTCGGCTTGAGACCTTATTACAATGGAATCAAAGTGCATCTGTTTACATTATATTGCTCGTGACTGTACATCTTCAATTATTAAAAATAATGTTTGGCTAAAACCTTTTTTATTTTTAGGTTTACATAAACGCTGCGGATGAATCTTTAGGTAATTATGATATTCACGTTGTATTTTTTTAATTATCTTCTCTTATAGGGAGTAATAATGTAGTTTAAACGTATAAGTGGAGATTCATATACATATTTTCAACTTAACATTTCAGTCATCAAAGAAGAACCAGTGCAGATTCAAATTGATGAACAGGCACAGTTGACAATCGTAAGTATATTGAACCTAATATCATCATTAATTTGCCGTGTTCATTCAAATTCAAAATTGTTTATTTCATCAACTTACAATACGTACATATAATGCTTGTGTTAGGAGGATCTTCTCTTTCATAACAAGAAAATATTACAGTAGGTATAGTATACATTAATTTAGGATTTATGTTTTTATTTTTCATACAATCCTATCACTCGTCAATAAATCACCCACTCCATTCAATATCAAAGCCTACTTTATACATTAATATATGGTCTTATATTTATAAGATTAGTGTGTTGAATTATGAAGTCAGTAAGTAAATGAAATCAACATCATGCGTTGCTCTGAAAACAAAGGTTTTTATTGTTAACACCATATTATATGATTTACATTAGTAACTTATAATCTAAATACAAACCTGAAAACAAAGAAACGACATTTAAAGTTTATCCTTCCTTCCTTCACAATTCTTATTCCTATAACTTTTTTTTTTTTACTAACCTGCGTCATCCCACTGCTGGGCAAAGGCCTCGCCCAATTCTTTCCATTTGTCTCTCAGCGGCCAACGACTCCCAATCTCTCGCAAAACTGGACAGATCGTCGCTCCACCTCTTTTTAGGTCTACCCCTTCATCGGTAGCCGTCCGGTGGTATCCATTGCGTGACGATTTTTGCCCATCTATTCGGGTGCATTCTACAAACATGCCCCGCCCACTCCCATTTAAGCTTTGCTGTCTTTTCACCTACATCTGCTATGCCAGTTCTGGAGCGTATTGTAGTATTCCGGATCTTATCGATCCTTTTAATACCCAATACGCTCCTTTCCATAGCTCTTTGGCAAACTTTGAGTTTGGATTTTTGACTTTCGATCAATGACCACGTTTGCGCTCCGTAAGTAAGTACGGGCAGGATGCAGGTGTCGACGAGTTTGCGTTTCAGTGACAGTGGTAGGTCTCCCTTCAGATACGCTTTCATGGACCAAAAGCTCTTCCAGGCGTTATCGATACGACGACCGAGCTCTTTGTCCTGCCTGTTTTCAAAGGAGACTATCTGGCCCAAGTATATGTACTCGTCGACATATTCTATTCTCTGCCCGCATACCACTATGTCGTAGTAGTAGTTTTTGACCTATTCATCATCAATCCAACCTCAAGGCTCGCCTCACTCAGCTGTTCGAGCATGGTTTCGAGTTCTGACGATGTGCTGGCGAAAAGAACTATATCGTCGGCAAAGCGAAGGTTTGTAAGCTTCGTAGCCCCCCCCTACATTGTCCAGTTCGTCGAGAACCCTTCGTTCTCCAGGGATCGACCAGCTGCATTCCTATAACTATTTCTCTTTAATAATCAAGCTTTGATGAACGTAAATAGGTAACAAAACAAATCTTCATTTTTAATAACCAAAGCCAATAAAGATATTGGCATGGATTACAAATGAGTGAATGTAAATCAGTGTTGTCCCTGCTTCACCGGCGGACTTTAAAAAACCGATTCGCTTTGCGCGGCAAAATTAAAGATAAAGAAATATCATGTATTTTCTTTACATATTTATAATTAATACACGCCGTGCTTTTATAATGATATATAAAATCCTTTGACCCTTCATGTAGCATTATTAATTTTAACATATTTCTTGTTGATATTTTACCTCTCCACAGAAAACCGCACAGAACAAAATGCTAGCCGATCTATTAGAGAAAAAATCTAACCCGCCAGTGCAAGTCGTACAAATGGGCACCCAACTGAACGCCCCAACCATACAGATCACAGAAACCGGTCAAATCGTCCAAGTCAAGGCTGAGAATGACCCGGTTTTACAAATAAACGACTCCATGGTCCCCCAGACCAACCAGTTCTTTCAAATAAAGAACGAGCAGGGTCAATTCATTCAGATAAAGAATGACCAAGGTCAAATCATTCAATTGAAAAGTGACCAATTGCCGACGCCGATGTTGCAGTTCAAGAATGACCAGGGTCATATTGTGCAGGTCAAGAACGAAGGTCAAATCAGCGTGCAAAGTGGTCAGATTATACAGCATACGGTGATGCAAGCCATGAAGAGTGAGAAGGAACAGATTGTGGACACGGTGGTCACTGACCATTCGTATACGGAGCCGCCGAGCAAAAAAATGAAGGTTGAGGAGAAGAAAGATGTAAGTAGTCGGATTATACTATTCCCTGATTCAAGTATTTTTATTTATTTACACATGGTATATTACAGTGCAGAACACCAAGGCATACCAGGTTACACATAACTAAATCGCAAACAAAATTTTACTTATAAAAAAACATTTAATTAAGAATATAAAAGATTGGTACTTTATTTCAGATAAAAATAATGTCAGGATTCGATAAAATTATTATGTCAAATGTCACACGTTGTGTTTTGCTTGATAACCTTAGTAAATTACACCAGGACAGCTGTCAACTGATTAGAACACACACAAGTCAAATTACCCCACTTTAACCTTGAGACCGCCTCTGTTCTCTACGTACTTAAAGCTGTTTTCGAAGTTCAAATAGATATCCTTACGTGCTGCGGACTGTACTTTCAAGTGCCAGTTTTCCATTACTGGTCAACAACAGATGATCATTTATTAGATACAAGTATTAGCGACAGTGTATACGCATAGTTGATTTTCACAAATGGGGACTTCTAATTTACCCGTGGTTGTCAGTTTCACTCAATATCTATGCTCTCAGATATGGTTAATCTAAGTTGATCTGCCTAATATCATCATCATTCGCTTGCCCTGTTCCCATTATATTTGGGGTCGGCGCAGTATGTTTTTCTCTTCCATACAATCCTATCACTCGTCATTGACTCATCCACTCCTTTCACAATCATATCATGCTTTATACAGTCCATCCATCTCTTTCTAGGTCGGCCTCTTCCCTTCCATCCACTAACATTCATACTCATCACTCTTTTTGTCACATGATTCTCCTCTCTTCTCATCACGTGTCCATACCAAGATAAACGGTTTCCCGTCATCTTTTCTGTCACAGGCGCCACTTGCAAACTTCCCCTTATATATTCATTTCTTACTTTGTCCATTCTTGTCACTCCACACATCCATCGCAACATTCTCATCTCCGCTACATGCAGTCGTTTTTCATCCATCTTCTTAACGGCCCAGCATTCCGATCCGATCTGCCTAATATACAAAGTGATATTTAGTGTGTTTATTCTACTGGTTTCAGACAATTGTTTTAATACATTTTCTTGTATCCTAGGGGAGTATTGAGGGCGTATCAAAGACAGCCGCTAATCTGTATGCTGCCCTCGCTGCATCTGCATTGGAAGATGAAGATTTGGTAAGTTTTCTCTTCATATAGTACCTTCCTAGTATAAATGAACATAACGAATATTTCTCATTCTATTTCTACTTATTTATATAGAATGATATTTTTACTTTTTCCATGTCTGTACATGTAGCGGACATCAGGAATCATAATAGCTGGAGCTTTGCGAAACAAGGTCATTTTATCTATTAAAATCTCTTTTAATTGTATCATAAAATGTGTCAATACTGGTATTCTTGATTCCTTAGAACATGAAGTGAACTGCTTGCAACTTATTCAAAGAAATATGCAGCAAAAGTTTATATATTCGGCGTGAAATAGAACAGTCTCATTGGTTTCGTATAAAGAAATACACATTAAATGTGAAAACATCGAAGATTACCCAGCTTTCAGAACAGATACTCCCAAGAACTGAACCCAAATTCAAATTGACAGTCTATTTCAGCAGCCGGCACTGGAGATAATGACTTTGTAATAATCCAGGAAACTATTTTGCAGGTGGTTAGTCTAAAAAGAATCTACTAAATGAAAACTTTATTACTTACGTAACATGCCGTCCATTACAAAAGTAATTTATGTATAGGTATATGTTTGCAAGTTTAGATTTTTTAGATTGGTTTGTGTGTGTGTAAATAAAGGTACAACAGCCGTCACTGCAAGTGCAACAACCCACGCTGCAGGTCCAACAACCAACTCTACAAGTCCAAGCACCGACTTTACAGGTAATACAAGGTTCCGATATCAGTTGCACTATTCGGAAATATAAGTCCTCGTTCCAAATCATGTCAAATCACCAATTTTTATTTTAGGTGCAACAACCAACCATGCAAGTACAGCAACCAATGCTGCAAGTGCAGCCAATGGATGTGCAAAATATCATCGCTTCTCAATCCGGACAAATTATTCTTCAAGGTGATGTAGTAATCCACACTTTAATAATTACATTTTTACTTTTATTACTTAGGTAATTATAATTTCGCTTGGATCCTCGCATGTGCGTGAGGGGTGAGGGTGGCGGGACTTCTACCTATAAAATTGGTCTAATTTTAAAATTATCTCAACAGAGAAAACAATATCATCTCAACCGACCCAGTACGTTCAGCAACCGATGCAAATTATCGCCACGCCGAGTAGTTCACAAGGTAACGAATCACTAACATATATTTTTTTTGCGAACCTAATACATAATTCTGTAGAGGTGATAAAACTGCATTGAGTAGCTAATGAAAATGAACCTTGTAAACCTTTCAAAGTGACTGGGTTTCTTGCGCTGCTTCTTCTCATCACTAACCCACAATTATTGTCCCGAAGTAGTGGTTGGGACGTGTATAACTTTGCCACTCTATGTATAGAAATAAATGAATTTGTATGCTTCTGTTCACAGGAGGTTTGAGTTACATCACTCAGAATTTGCCAGGGAATATACAGATGCAGAAAACCATCATAATAGTGCAAGGCACCGGTGGAGGGCCTCTTACTTTGACGGTATGTATCTTTTGTTACTATATCTGCAGAATATTTTTTTAATAAAAGTTTTTCTTGTCAAGTAACAGAGACTAGTTTTGTGTTAGTTTTAAAAGGACTTATCCTTATCTGTCTCAAATCACTAAAGCCAAGATTGTCCCATTCCCATGTATTTGATATATGTAGATAATGTTTTTATTTAAAAGTTTCCAAAGATTATGAAATACGTATAGTAAAGTTAGCTTTTATTACGTCCCACTGAAGGTCATACCATGAACCATACTCCGAGCCACTGAAGTATGTGGATTCGACTAAATGCAAAAATACGTCCTTAGTATTCGTGTCTCAATTTTACCACTATAATACTAGAGATACTACTAGTACAGTATAGATAAATGTATAAACTTTACAAAGGTGAACAACCCCGGGGGGCTGGATGAGGCGACGCTTAACAGCCTTATTACCCAGGCGACAGAGGCCATAACGCAACAGCAAATCATACAGGTTCAACAAAAAATAGTGCTTCAATCACGCTTTAGTTCACACTAATTTTCTTTGGGTTCTTTTCACCTCATTTAGTTCTAACCAATCTTAACTTTAATGTTAGAAGCTATTAACAATGGTGTTCGATGAATTTCGTTTGTTTAAAGATTTTGTAGGTACCCACCTAACACAAAAATATAGTTTCCAGGTAGTCATTGCTTCAAAGCTACAAAAGAAGCAAATGGCAGCACCGTCTAAGTACTGTAATAAATATAATAACACTTTGTTACTAACTACGTCTACTACAAATCTTTGGGAGTAACAAAATCGAAATCACCTTTCATCTTCAAAATTGTCAACATTCACCTTTCGTTCTAACACTCACATCTTTGCACTTTTCTATTTTTTTGCGCAATGGCCTTTGGTTCTTATGGGATCACTTATGCTTAACTAATCTTATGTTATTGTACTTGTAACATTTTGAAAATCGATTTTAATTCTCTTTGTTATATTGGCATTTTATGGTTCAGTAAAACTATTTATTTGTACAGCGGATTCATAGAACAATCAATAATCACCTGACCAATCTCAATACTGATTTTTTTTTAAGGATTTAATGTTACCATTTTTAATGGTTCAGTCTGTTAATATGGTAATAATCTAATAAAAAATTGAACCATAAAAAAGCCAACGAACGAAACCACCCAAAAAATCTACAAGCAAATTTAGTTCATACGTGCTAGATGTTAAAGCTGTATATTGCACGCACAGAACTCGGGCGTGATACAGTCCACCCAGAGGGTGATTGTGAGCCAGCCGACGCTAGTGAGCACGGCACAGCCGATCACTGTGGTCAAAACGGCCATAGCTCAGGTTCTATGCACATAATACTAGAGTTGTGCTTGGTAGAATGTTGCCCACTTGCGGCCAGTTTCCCGTACTACGTTTGAACATTAGGCTGCGTTCCACCAGAGGTGTGCGATATAGCTAAGCGATACGAGCATGCGTAACGAAGCTGTGAAACGATGTGAGTGCTTCCACCAAAGATTTACTAAGTCGCTAAGCGTTGCGTTGCGTTGGATGTTTAGAGGGCTCTTTTTAGATGCTCTTTTTTTCACTCGCATCCATCCCTAACACACATCTTTACATCCTAAGCACACATCCCTCGCACTCAGATGAGTGTTTTGTACGAACCAAACGTACGTACGGGATCTCCCGTGAGCTTGTTTGGTACGTACAAAACCTTCGCTCCGCCAACCTTACCACAGGAGCTGCGTTAAACTCTCTTAAAAAACGCATCCCTCGTTATGCATCCTAGCACATTTTTGGTGGAAACGCAGCCTTGTACCGGTACTTACCTTTCATAGTAGGTCTAATTTTAGAGCCATTTGTACGGGGCTTGGTTACGTGGTTGGCATTGCTGCTCCTTGTCAACTATTGTAATTGTGACCTAGCCGTCAGAGCAGTTGACATTTTTTACGACTTTGCGATTACGTAATAACTGTACGTGAAACTGGGGGTTAATTTTTAAAGCATGGTTGTATGAAAGTTACTTCAAATTGGCTTTCAATCGTTGTTTAATTTGTAAATTATTTCAACTAATTAACTTAAAAGAATTGTCTAATTTGAAGCAACTGCTTATTGATGTTAGAGTTATTTCTTTCTTTTCTTATTATTATTTGTCTATTCGAAGTGGTTACGGGCTATATTAGTAATTAAGTTTATATTTATTTTTCTATGTTTAAACGAATAGTCGAACACATTAAAACGCTTTTGAATGTGTTTTAATGAGTTATGTTTATGTAGATAACTTGCAAAAGTATTATTTTGTTTTGTTACAATTACTGTTATAAAATTTTGAATGGTTGATTGGGCTATTATTATTTGATTTGCAACGATTATTGTACATCGATACGACCGATTCGTATCGATTAAACGACCTTAATTTCTACCGTTAATACATTTTTATTCTACAGAATGCCCCTCAAATAACTCCAAGTCAGCAACCAATAATAACCTCCCAACCGCAACCGCATAAGGCACAAATCGTCAACCAACCACAGACCCAGCAAATTGTGGTCACCCAGAAGCAACCACCAGCTTTAATCAGTAATTCATCAAACAACCAAATAGTAACCGGCAACCAGCAGATAATACAAGGCGGACAACACAACCAGCAAATAATACAAGGCGGCCAACAAATTATACAGGGCAACCAGCAATTATTACAGGTAATGTATTTACTAAATTATTATTGGATTATTGACTAGTTGGGGTCAATTTTATTTTTATTTTGGGTCCGTTTTCCAAAATAATATGACTGTTGAGAGGCCGAAGACATACAGACTGACGGATATGGCGAAAATATAAGGGTTCCTTGTTGACTGCGGGACCCTAAAAAGAGGTTATAATTTCAGGGCAACCAACAAATCATAGCGGTGTCGAACAACCAGCAAATCATAGTGAATACCCCGATGAAGTCAGGCGTACACAGGGTGGTGCAACCCCAACGTAGCCAGGTGGTCACGAACGTACAACCTACCATAGTGCAGACGACCGTACAGAGTGACAGTAAAACTAGCGTTATACAGACTAGTTCGGTGAGTTCGCCTTGTATTTTATTTATCACTAGCAGTTCCCCGCGACTTCGCCCGCGCCTAAAGTTGGATTTTCCATACAAACTTTCACCCTCTGAGGATTTTATATCGCGACAAAAAGTATGCCTATGTCCTTTCCAGGGTCTCAATCTATCTCTGTACCAAATTTCAATTGAATCGGTCCAGTAGTTTCGAAATCTATTCAATACTAACAATAAAATATTTCCTCTTTATAATATTAGTGTAGTACTGTAGATAGAGTAGACTAGCTTATGGCGTAGTTCGAGTTTTTGGACGCGCTCCTTACCGTTCCGTGTGAATTTTTTATAGAAAAGAACGGGTTCGCTAATGCACCGCTAGGGGGCGCTGTCTTAATTCCATTGAAATTTTCTTCACACAGATGTAGGTGAGCGCGTTAAATTACTCTCCCTAAGCCCTCTGTTGCCCGCAAATTTTCTGGGCTAACTCGATGATACAACAAAATGACCCATACTCCATTCGCGTCCAGTAACCATGACCTCTCGTATGGTGAAAAGACCATGTGCCTCTGGATGTACTAATTGAGATGAAATATGGCCTAGGTCGTATACTATACATGCTCAAACTATAGTATGCGTGTCTGGACAAAGAATATGCTTCTTTTGTCCTCAATTACCCAAATATCTCTTTTTTTATGTTTAGTTATACTGACGCTTCATGTTTTAACAGAAACCACAGCCAATGATGAGGCAAGTGATCACCAGGCAACCAGTCATGGTTGGCAACACCAAGATTGGCGAAAAAGAAATGATCGTTAACCAGCCTATCACAGAGGTGAGACTGTCTGTAATATGGTTAAACCTATGACCACTATGACTAGGCAAAATAGGATGTGATATATTTATTTACGTCTTATGAAACACGTCATTTTTTGAAATTTTACCTAGAGTCTAAAGCTTGCGTTATATTTTTAGTACGATGATTCTATTGTAGACGTAGCATTTATTTTCATATTTTTTTGTAACGACTGGTCAGTGTTGTTTTTTATTTCCATAACAGATGTGCTTACGAATTACTTTACTGCCAAGGTCATGTAGGTGATGGATATATATATATATATATATACTCTTTATTTCACACCACACACAGTATTACACATCACATACAATTTTCTGATCCCAAAGAAAGTGGCTAAATCACCTGTGTTATGAAAATCAGAAACAACGGTGGTATTACAACACTTAGGCCAGAGAAAATTCTATATTTATCCTATTTTCTATATACTTGTTACTTCCCTAATGTGCTTGAGAGAAGTAAATGATTTATTATTATTATTATTACTATATTGATCCGACTGGGGATCGAACCCGGAACCTCAGAGATGGCAACACCTTAAAAACCATTGTGCAAGGCACTTGAAGAAGTCAATTTAGAGTGATGTTTTCCAATATTAGTAAAGTAAAGCCCATATAGATGCCCTGCTGGGAAAAGGCCTCACCTCAACTATAAAGAGGTATATTAGTAATCTTTAAAAAAAAACCGCGCATTTTATACTGTATGTTGACATAGGTCCCTAAACCACCAACGCCCAAGCCGACGCCAACGCCACCGCCTCAGCCGCAATCGCAGCCGGCGCCGCAGACGCAGACGCACACGCTGCCGCAGCCGCTACAGCCCAACCCGCAACCCGACGACACACCCTGGATTTGTCATTGGAGGGGGTGTGGAAAGTAAGTACTTTGGTCACATTGCAAGGCGAATTCCTGACTACCTCGTGAGGCTAACGATAACAGGAAAAATCACGGGATGGAGGCCTAGTGGACGCAGCTTTATTATTATTAATGATGTCCGATGCTGAATTTAGACTACAGTGGCCGATCTCAACAGAGATTAAGCGACTGCGCGGGAGATATTATAGTGCACAAATGTGAGCGCAGTACACAGATGCACTCTCTGTGCCTTCACTCTCATTATGAGGTAAGACGGCAGTTCGTCATGACCGTAGAGAGATCAGGCGCAGGACCAACGACTTAACGTGCTTTCCGAGGCACGGGGGTGTTGACACCACCAACTTCCTAATTCCGGAGCTGTGTCTGAGTAGTTTCAAGACAGAAAAACCCAACACTCTCGGCCCGACCCGGGATTCGATCCCAGGACCTCGTGAATAGACAGACTGGAATCCACGTCGCTAAAGGTCACAACATATCCTTGGGCAGGAGAAAATCATGAATAGAGGTCGCGACCCTTAGCAGTGAAGAAACGACACACTAAGTGAGAGAGAGAGAGAGAGGGAGGAAAGTATGTCTATTTAGCCGTAGGATAAAGCGAAGTCTGAGCCTGTCAAATTAAATATTCAGTTTGTCAAATGACCGTTTATTAATCCCAAGTAACGCAATAATGTAAAAGTATCCCAATAATGCCTATTCTTTTACACTGTAGAATAAAATTGGTACCTACACCTAAGCTGTTTTGTGTAAACAACATCTAAGTTACTGAGTTTCTTGTCTTGGACGTTAGAAAAGTAAGTAGTAGATATTACTAGTAATCCGATATTCTGATTATCTAACCTTAAAACGATGTCAACCCTAACGCAGTTAGAAGAGCAAAGGTTACGCGATGGAAAGGGATGTAGCGACTAGAGGCGGGGCTTATCGCTGCCGCGAGCTGAATTGCGCTTTATTGTGTCGCATAAAGAGTAGCTATTCATTAAAATGACATTGCCGAGTGATCCTTCTGTACTTGTACTTTTATTTTTTCTGTGGTGGCACGAGGCTCCGAAATTAAAACTTTTATCACTCTATTTCTATTCAAAATATGACATATTTGGTTTTTCCTCATTGCCTATGAGAAAGTTGGAGACAAACAAGTGATAAGACCGCGTCATTAGGCTTATATGCTTATGCTTATTGAAATGTATATGTAATGTTTTTTTGGATCAATAAAGGATATCTAACCCACACACTATTACTTGTAGAACGTTCGCGAACGCGTCCGAGGTGTTCACGCACGCGGCGCGCGTCCACTGCCCGACGGGCGCGGGGGGCGAGGCGCCCTGCCTGTGGCTGGACTGCGACCGCGTGCCTCGCAAGCCCTTCGCGCTGCTCAACCACCTGACCGACAAGCACTGCGGCGAGCACGTGAGTACTGCGCCTCTACCGCACTGGGATACGTCGTGAGCGGAGGGGACTTCATTACTGACTGATGAAGAATCCCCGCCTGTATCAATGAGTTTGTGTATACAGTGAAGTCACACTATAAGCACAGAATACTAGTACTTCGTACAGAAGTATGACTTAGCAATTGTATTCAAAGAAATGTCTACTCAATGTCGTCAACAATATGGCGTAATTTAGTTCGCCTCAGAGTCAAGCACATTTTCGTGTAGACATCTACAAAAATCCATTGCAAGATAATTTCATACTTATTGCTCTGGAATATGATTCATAATACACTAAACCTATTCAGTGACGTAATATCACGCGACGCGATAGGGTTGACTGCTAGGAGAAGCTTCTAACGCCATCTAGCGCCTCTTTCCAGTACTTTATTCATTCTCGTCCAGCCAGCAACGTAGCCGCGCGGCCGCCGGTGAATAAAACGCGCGAGCGTGGCTTTGGCCGGTAGCGACACGCAACTTGTTTTAGCACCTACGTAGGTGCGCCGCGCGTAGGTACGTTTTTGCTACCTCCGCGGGGAGATACACAGGCCTGCTATAAGCATCCTACTGCAGGACGTAAACCTCAACTTAATTAGTGACTGTTGATAGTTTCTAGTGTCTGTCGATAGTTTTTAGTGTCTATCCGATTGTTTTTTTTGATCTATCGACAGTTTCTAGTGACTTTCGATAGTTTATTCAGACAATCGATAGTCTATATGTCTAGTGAGGTCGTATGAACGATCCCCGCCTGTACCACTGAGTTAGTATAATAAGCACTGCATTGAACACGGGAGTCACTTAATAGTTGGAATGTTCGCCCATCCTTTAACCATTGGTATCACTACCAAAGCGCCGTCGCTACGTCGTGAGTACTGTACTACTCGTGGAACGTTCGCGAACGCGTCCGAGGTGTTCACGCACGTGGCGCGTGTCCACTGCTCGACGGGCGCGGGGGGTGAGGCGCTCTGCCTGTGGCTGGACTGCGACCGCGTGCCTCGCAAGCCCTTCGCGCTGCTCAACCACCTGACCGACAAGCACTGCGGCGAGCACGTGAGTACTGCGCCTGTACCGCACTGGGATACGTCGTGAGCGGAGGGGACTTCATTACTGACTGATGAAGAATCCCTGCCTGTACCAATGAGTTTGTGTATACAGTGAAGTCACACTATAAGCATCCTACTGCAGGACGTAAACCTCAACTCTAGTTTCTAGTGAATATAAATAGTTTTTTTAAACAATTGATAGTTTATAGTGTCTGTCGATAGTTTCTAGTGTCTATTGATAGTTTTTAGTGTCTATCCGATTATTTTTTTGATCTATCGACAGTTTCTAGTGATTTTCGATAGTTTATTCAGACAATCGATAGTCTATGTCTAGTGAGGTCGTATGAACGATCCCCGCCTGTACCACTGAGTTAGTATAATAAGCACTGCATTGAACACGGGAGTCACTTAATAGTTGGAATGTTCGCCCATCCTTTAACATTGGTATCACTACCAAAGCGCCGTCGCTACGTCACTCGCGCCACCGCACGTGAGTACTGTACTACTCGTGGAACGTTCGCGAACGCGTCCGAGGTGTTCACGCACGTGGCGCGTGTCCACTGCTCGACGGGCGCGGGGGGTGAGGCGCCCTGCCTGTGGCTGGACTGCGACCGCGTGCCTCGCAAGCCCTTCGCGCTGCTCAACCACCTGACCGACAAGCACTGCGGCGAGCACGTGAGTACTGCGCCGCTACCGCACTGGGATACGAGTACGTCGCGAGCGGGAGACTTCGCTACTGATGAACGATTCCCGTCTTTACTGCTGAGTTTGTGTATACAGCACTACATTAAGCACGTGAGTACTGCGCCTATACCACGTCAGTAATTTAAAAAATGGCGGTGCAAGAGATCAAGGCCGTGTCTGGCTTTGGTTTTATTTTTTTATAACCAATTGACAGCGACTTACTGAACATCATTAGTAACTATTTATCTTCTCTGTGTCTGTCCTATGGTTGGCTGGTAACAAACACACTATTTACCTAGCCCCAAACAAGCGTGTGCAGTTGTTATAGTCCGACCGATTATCTAAGACCTCGCTTGCGGGGTACAGGGTTGCAGGGTAAGACGAGAACAGGGGTCCTGAGCGGTGCGGGCGGCACCGCTGTATCTCGCAGGTGAGGTCTTAGAAAAGCCGACTGTATCTAACACCAACATGAAAAATACCTCGACGTGTTTCGCCACTTCACGTGGCATCCTCAGGAGATGTTTTCGCCCCGGCTCAACACGGACGACTATCAACAGAGTGCGAACAGTCCTTTTATACTTTCTCTCTACTAATAAGCCTTATTTTTTTTAAATTCCCGCAGGCTCTAAAAGCGATATTCAACGCGCGACGGCACACCGCGGCAGAAGCGGACAGCAACAAGCCAGTGTCGCTCGGCTACCCGCCCAACGCGGCGTTGGCAGCCCTGAACAAGCACGCAAATGATATGTTCAACCCTAGGGAGCTTATGGTAAGCCATAGACCAGTTTTAGGTTAAGTATTAGATATTAAATTGAAATAGAAAAAATCTTTCTTTCCAATGAAAACAAAAACAACAATAATTGCATTGCACTATACCATGAAAACTAGGAATATTATACATAATTAGCACAATTAGAAATAAGAGGTAAATCTTTAGCGAATGCTTTAAATAATTCAGCGCTGGTTTTCAAACTGGCCGACCATTTGTCCGAAAACTATAAAGAGGCAAATACATATTAGATTTAGTGATTTAGCGCCCACCAAATCACGTACCATCACGAGTTATGCTTAGCAAAGACCTTTTTTGGCACGTACACGTGTTATTGAAATGTATTTAATATCGTCATTCGTGCTAAATAGTTTTTCATTTCATATCTCTCCCTTTCCTTAACGCCTTGAGTATCATATACGCCGGCGTCCCGATAACAATTGATTGCTTATTGTGAAACACAATACTTAAAGTATTAACCCCCAACATCGATCCGACCTGAATCTCTTTCTGTTTCCTGAGAGTTAGTACAACATATCTTTGTGGTAATATAAAGAAGGATCGATCATACAAGTCAGTCTCGATTGTTATCCATTGAACACGTATTTTGACACTGGTTACCGTGGATTGTTTAATGAATACACAAATAGCCGGGATTTAATCTTGTATTCTTGATTCCTCCATACATCTAGTTTTTTTTTATTTACAATTTAAATATAGACACACTGTGAATTGGCCCTGGCAAATGCTTTGTACTAAGCGCTTGAACACGCTTACATAATTCTAGAAAAAAAACCCTCAATATGCAACCCTCTTTTAAATTACATTTCCAGTGAAAACTAGCCCACGTGACGGCATAAAACTTCATACACGCACTAAAGTCTAATTATATCCCATGAGTTGTTGCTTTTAGCCATGTCACGTATGTGGACACCAATTAGGATGATAACACCAACAACAAGTAATTTTAACACATCTTTTCTATAAAAAGCTATTGTAATTTTTAATTGTACCATAATCCCTGTTATCACCCAGCTCTTCAACTTATCCCGAATAGTCATATTACAAACTATAATTTTTTCAAGGCTTTTAAGCTCAAGCTATGTATTTTATTTCAAACAAAACAAATAGTTTAAAACAGACCGTCAAAGTATGACTTTTTGAATAGGTTGATGTGTGGTTATATAGGTGACGGAATGGATCTTGAGCTCTGTTATTTGCGCAGACGTTATTGTACGATGATGCTTAGCGAGGGATGTGTTTGTCAAGGGACCAATAAAATAGCTTTTATTATCTAGTCTCGCTCCGTTAAGCAGTTTCTACAGGAGATGCGCGGAGCAGTGCTCATCCATCAGATGGATACGCAGCCTAAATTTCGATCTGCTTGGTCAGGGTTTATCAAAGTGGTTCTTAAACTCAGCATATCTCGATTAAGGCATAAATAAATAAGGCTTTTGTTTTATTTTACTCAATGTCCCGCTAAGTTTCCTAAGCAGTTGTGCTGAGCAGAGCTCATCCATTTGGTGGAACAGAGCCTAAGTTTCGACCTAGCAAGGTCAGGGTTTCTTAAAGTGGTTCTTCTCAGCGTTTCTCGATTAAGGTATAAATGAATAATCCTTGTGTTTTCTTTTCTTCCTAAATATTCTGTGGCAATGTTGCGTTAAAAAAGTGGTTCGTGCCTGCAAAAAGTTTGGGAAACACTGTGCTAGTTGCACTACCTACATTCCATGCTAATAAAAAACAATAGTTACACCATAAATGGGGTGAACACGCGCTATCCAATTTTGCTCACTGCTCAAGATCAGTGCCGGCGCCTATATTCACAATAATCATGGCACTTGTCACGTGTGACGTCACTAATGCGTGTGTGTTGGCGCGCAGCACAAGGCAGACCACAGCCGCGCGTTGGATCAGCGGGTGAGACATGAAAGGATGATTTACACTGAACGATGCGCGTCGCGTGTACTTTATATTACTTTAGGCTGTTGTCCCACTGCCCGATGAGTGAACGAGTAACTATCGGTGCTAATCTCGCTCAAGAAACGTGCAATAGGTACATGCCGTGTAAACAAAAGAGATACATACATTTAGATGGGAAAATTAAAATACAATTATTTTGCTTCATATTTCCGCTAAGTCACGCTAGCACAGGCACCAAAACCACACCAACCGCAACCGCGTTGAGTACCAGTTCAGGCAAATGCAGAATGCACCGCCCTCCCTTGCAATGCAGTTGTTAGTTACCAACACAAACGTGCAAAAAAACCTCGACGCGTTTCGCCACTCCGCGCGCCATCCTCAGGAGATGTTGTCGCCTCGGCTGAGCGGTTGGTGTGGTTTTGGTGCCTGTGCTAGCGTGTCTTAGCGGAAATTTAAAGCAAAATAATTGTATTTTAATTTTCCCATCTAATAATGGATTTCCGCAAAGTAACGCCTGTTTCTATTAATTATCCATACATTTACATGATCGCTGACTGTTCGCACTGCCGGCAAAAACTCTATTTACTAGTTTGTCGCTGAGCAACAGAGCTATCAAAGATAATACTCGCTCGGTGATGCTTGCTTACAAATTAACCAGTGTTCTTTTCCAAATTCAAATCGCCAGACGCCCAAGAACACTCGCTTATAGTCCAGCGACAACTCGCCAACTGGTTTTTAGTTTCTAGCTCTACTCGCTTCTCGCTCATCGTTGCAAGTTGGATAACGGCCTTATGGCCTATCGCCAGACGTGCGAGGGGCGAGGCATGCTAGATGTCAGCGGGGAAGGGCAGTGTTGCAGGGAAGGGGATTCTTTGACGGTCTCGTGCGATTGGCGCGCAGGAGGCGAGTGCTCGAACTTTTCGGACTATAGCGCATACGCATTTGTGTCGGCTTGATTCTCGAGAGTCCAGGTCACCTGTCTCTTTCCCGTTTAAACATACTAAAAGAGACGTTATAAAGAAAATTCTTAAGAAATACTTGTCAATTTATTGCCTGGCATTTCCAGCATCCATAGACAATTTGAAAAATACTTTTGTTACCTTTACAATATTTTAATACTTATACATGCTTATACTCAGCGACTCGCATCGTTTAGTTTGAATCGTACGCAACGCATTGCCACCAGCTTGACTGAGGTAAAAGTGGGCCCGGGGGTGCAAATAGAAAAAAAAAACTCAGGCTGGCTGTAACTTGTAACGAAATTGTAAGTTTACCATTCACACCTTTAATTTCTGGGTCCACTTTTTCCGTTTATTGTTGTTGTGATTGGTATTGTGCTCGTTTTGTGTCTATATAGCTTTAGAAAACGTAAATTTTAGTATCCCCAATAACACAAAATATCTTTTATGTTATACAAGGTGTAAAAAAAACCTGCCGCTCAAATACAACAACTTTTCGTATGGGACAAACATCGAAGTCTGAAAAAAAAGCGTTTTACATACCTACTTAAAAATTGTTACAGTTTATCAGCCATTTTATATGGCTTTTATATAGATTTAGACATTGTTTTTATACTAAAGGTTGTTATATTTGGGCATCGGTCGGTACCCCTCTTTTGGATCCAACAGGATTTCTTGTACTCCGTACTTGATAAGATTTTTAGTACCTATTTTAAAAGTGTTGATGAAGTTCATGTTGTCTTGTCATATTATTAATTATAGTAAGGCTGCACTGGTGCATGTTGATGTTATACTGTATTTTTTTACTACATGTTTTCATTTGCATTGTTGTTATAGCCTTATGTTGTATTTTGTTTTGTTGTAATTTTCCACATTCATTGCAAACCCATGTACTCGAAGTATATCAGTAGTCAGTCAGTAGTTGTCTATATCTTTTACATCTGGTTTTCACGATGTCAGTAAAACTTGATTTATTAACGAATAAAAAATATTTATTGAAGGGTAATGCCTGGCTGCTCCCCGAGACTTCGCCCGTGCCATCAGTCGGATTTTCCATACAAACTTTCATCCCCCATTTCATCCCTCTGATGATTTCATATAGCGACAAGAAGTATAAGTAAGTGGCCTATGTCATTCCCAGGGTCTCAAACTATATCTGTACCAAATTTCAGTTAAATCGGTCCAGTAGTTTCGGAGACTTTTCAATACAAACAAACAAACAATCAAATCTTTCCTCTTTATAATATTAGTGTAGATCAAAACTACTGTCAACCTCAAAACCGGGATCCAGTTACTGAAATCGTGTAAACTAGGTAAAGTCACGATCATTAATATGTATATGTTTGCATTCGACTTGAGACCTTATTTCAATGACATTAAATCGTATCTACTCGTATATATATTCATTTTAATACATTTTAATACTCGTGACGTCTACACACGGCGGCACGTTAGACTACCCTTCTTTGACCTCGAGACCGCTTCTATTCCCTACCTAGTGAAAGATGATTTCGTGGTTCACTTAGGTAACCTGACGTGCTGCCGACCGTACTTACCTTGTATATCATATTTCTGACGTGAATAATTTATGTTTTTAACCAGGATGAGAACGAAGGACCAGTTACTAAGAGCATACGATTGACTGCAGCCCTCATATTGAGGAATATCGTTATCTACTCCAATACTGGCAGACGGTGAGTTGATTTTTTATATATTTTTATAAGAAAGACTAAGGTTTCTAGTAATAGAGTAAGTAAAACTATGAAAAAAAACACAGGTTCTCACAGATAAGAAATTGAGAAAAAAACTAAAGATAATTTTTAGTATTTTATTTTTCTGCACATGATTACTTTTTTTAGACATACGGGATGAACTGATCTTCTTCGTATGTATGATGTAGGTTATTTACAACATGGCCCCTAGAAAAAATGCATTTATTCTACAGCTATTTTCGCTGGCCCTAGTGTCGATGTTTATTATTATACCCGGCCCGGCGAACCTTGATCCCTATGACAGTTCATGTTAGTGATGGGTCGCGTGTCGATGAAACTTAACTTTTTTAACCGACTTCAAAAAAGGAGGAGGTTATCAATTCGACTGTATGTTTTTTTTTATTAACAGAGTTCAAAAAAGGAGGAGGTTATCAATACGACTGCATGTTTTTTTATTTTTTTGGTGGCTATGTTACCGCATAGCTCAGTCGGTTGTAAACCGATTTGAAAAAAAATATGTTTACCTAGAGGCTATACCTTCTAGTTGGTCCCATTTTGGCCAAGTTGAGATCTGATGATGGGATCTTGGTGTAATCGAGGGAAACCCTTAAATTTTGAAGGCACGTGTAGTGTTTTCGTACTAGTATCTTAATGTTGACATGTTGTTACGTTTGATAGTCATTATGTGGAGCTGAGCTGATGGTGGAACTCCTTAAAAATTAAAAGTTTAGTAATTAAAACACCAGATGCTTTGTCAGGTACTGTATAGGATGCTAACAAAACAAAGTCAAAGGCGCAGCTCCCTCATCTTTCCCCCCGGGATCGAGACGTGCGATACGACAGCATTGTAGATGAGCCGTTTTTGATAAACGTAGGCGACAGCAGCTGCTGTTCAGATTCCGAGTTCGTGACATAAACCCTAATGTCATTATCAGATTCAGATTAAAATATATAAATAAATGATCGCTAGTCTCGATAGACTATTGATAGTTGAGGAAAAAGCAATAGTATCGATAAAATATCGATAGTATCGATAAAATATCGATAGTATCGATAAAATATCGATAGTATCGATAGACTATAGATAGTAGCGGCAAAGGCAATAGTATCGATAAAATATCGATAGTATCGATATACTATCGATAGTTGAGGCAAAGGCAATAGTATCGATAAAAAATCGATAGTATCAATAGACTGTCGATAGTTGAGACTAAAGCAATGGTATCGATAAAGTATCGATAGTATCGATAGTTGAGGAAAAAGCAATAGTATCGATAAACTATCTATAGTTGAAACAAAAGCAATAGTATCGATAAAATATCGATAGTATCTAAAGACTATCGATAGTCTAGGCAAAAGCAATAGTATCGATAGTATCGATAGTCTACCGATAGTAATGATAGTATCGATAGCTCCGTTAATATAAATACTATCGACACATAGCAATACTATCGATACTATCGATAGTATCAAAGTTCAATACTAAAATCACTATCGATAGCTGATACAGCTCTGACTATTGCAATAACTATCGATACTCTCGATAGTGGCCTTTTATTCAATAGTAGGAGTGGAGTATAAAGTAGGAGGGAAAAGCTATTTCCCACCCGGCTATCTCTACATATGAAAGTTCAACTTTCCGAACAGGTGAGATGAAAATCCCCTTTCCCGCAACATCACTCGTCTTTGCTGCTTAGAAGCTTATGGTCCTATGACCCCGAAGTGGAGTAGAGGGCGTCCACAGTATTCTTCCATCGCGTTCGGTCTTGAGCTTTGCGCTTTATTTCACTCCACGTCTTGCCGATTTTCTTCGCCTCGTCTGCTACAGTGCGCCGCCCGGTTTGTTTGGGGCGGCCACGTTTGCGCGTTTGCGCGTCTTTGCTGACATCTAGCATTATCTCCGCACCTCAGGCGACCGCAGGAAGGTCGCGTACGAACTTGACGGACTATAATATTTTTTTTATTGTAGACTTAGTCGATACATTTTTGATAGTAATAATAAAATAAACTTAAAATTATGTTAGTATTTACAATTAGCTACTCTATTTGAAAAAATGATTTTTAGATCCATTAGCATCTGAACAATCCAGTGCTTAAATATGTGACATGAGGGATTATCTTTGATAGCCATCAGAATACTGTTGACGCTCCGCCGTACTCTGAAGCATTAAAACAGTGCGCTTGCGAATGATCGCGTAAAAGTCATCAACACGCGCTTGCGCGAACATTGATGCCCTGAAGAATCTGGGGAACCCGATCAGCACCCTGAAGGCGTTGTTATATTGCACGCGGGGAGCGTTGTTTGTCTTCTGCGGGTAGCTACACCATAGCACAGAATAAGTACTAGTACTTCGTATAGAAGTATGACTTAGCAATTGTATTCAAAGAAATGTCTACTCAATGTCGCCAACAATATGGCGTAATTTATTTCGCCTCAGAGTCAAGCACATTTTCGTGTAGACACCTACAAAAATCTATTGCAAGATAATTTCATACTTATTGCTCTGGAATATGATTCATAATACACTAAACCTATTCAGTGACGTAATATCACGCGACGCGATAGGGTTGACTGCTACGAGAAGCTTCTAACGCCATCTAGCGCCTCTTTCTAGTACTTTATTCATTCTCGTCCAGCCAGCAACGTAGCCGCGCGGCCGCCGGTGAATAAAACGCGCGAGCGTGTCGCTGGCTGGTAGCGACACGCAACTTGTTTTAGCCCCTAAGTAAGGGTCGCCGCGCGTAGGTACGTTTTTGCTACCTACGCGGGGAGATACACAGGCCTGACCATAGGCTGCACGTGTCGAAATTTTTACAGAACGCCTTGAAAAGGGTGTATACCTAATCCCACAGGCGTACTTTACCAATATTTATTTTACCGTTTGTTTTGTTACAGCCAACTCCGGTCGTACGAGGCTCACTTAGCGTCCATCGCACTGAGCAATGTGGAGGCTTCCCGAACGATTTCCCAAGTACTATACGACATGAACAACATCTGAGAAACGGGGCACGGGTCTCGAGCCCAGTTCTAGTTAATATAGATTTTGTAATAACTTGCAAAATTGCAATACATATACAGGGTCTATCAAAATCAACTGTACTCCTTTCAGGGGGTGTTTTTGTTGCTCGTTGGTTTAATACCAACGTTTACTATGAGACCAATATCAAAATCACCAGATAGTAAGAGCTTATCCCTTCTCAGTAGACATGCGCAAAATCGTTCACTGAAGTGAAATGAGCGATATAGTTCAGTGGGAGTTGAAGATATGTATCTAGTTCAATTAGTTCAGCAGATCTACTATCAAAATCTCACTCACTACTTCATTCAGTTTAAATGTATCGTGTACTACGGAGTATTCTAATGACTAATAATTATCATTTATAAGATTTCGGAACAAATCGGAAACAAATAGTAAGTCTTATTTCATATTCATTAAATACTATTTCCGCTTGCACAGTTTCAAATATTTAGGATTCGGATAAGGCGCGAAACAAGCTTGACGTTTACCGAGGTCACACGAGCCGGGCCGTGCAACTGTCTCGCTCTTGCAGTATTAACAAATATATCCGTACGTTTTACTCTCATATCACTGAGTGAAATGAACTGCTTTGGACTATAGTGAGTGAATGATACATATGAACTAGATAGGTGAAGTACTTCAATTGTGTCATTCATTCAGGAACTACCCATGTCTACTTCACAGGGGCTTTGTAGGTAAATTATCAGTATTGCGATGTTGAACCTATAATAAAAGCACCCCCGAATACAAAATCAGCGACAAATACTACTTTTTATTGACCACTGATCAGCTTTAAGTAAAATATCATCAATGTTCTTTGAGATTTTGTTGTTGGTCACAGTAAAAGTTGATGTATTAGAGCAGCAGAATCACGCCCTAACGGCCCGTTCACACATGGGAGTCCGTTTTACTGGTACGTTTTTAACGGATACGTCATAAATTTGGGTCATAATTTATAAAGAGGTGCTTGTGGCGCAGTGGCGGCAGCGCTTTGGTAGTGATACCAAAGTTAAGCAACCCACGGCGCGGTCGATATTGGATGGGTGACCATTCCGACCATTTAAGTGACTTCCATGACAAGCATCTCCGTGCTTCGGAAGGCACGTTAAGCAGTTGGTCCCGGCTAATGTCTGTGGTGTTAGTCGTTAAGCCTAGTCGGAAGCTCTAGGGCGGCTTGATAGCTTCTGACAGTAAGGTTTGTCACTTGCCTTACAGACACCCCTCCACCAATCCGCACTGAGCACGCGTGGTGGAGTATGACTAGTACCTCCTCATCGTTGAGGTAGAGGCCTTTTCCCAGCACTGGGAGCTAATAGGCTGACTTTACGTCATAAATTTATGCTCTGTTCACACATAGGCACCGTATAACGTTAAACGGATCCGCCATTACTGGATCCGATGTGTGAACAGAAAACTCGCAGTATACGCTTTTATATATAAATATTTTAATGCGAGTCAAAACCTGTCGCATCACTCCCCCTCCTACACCCCGCACATACCGCCCGCCACGCACACAGTATCCATCCGTTAAAATTCTACGTATCCGTATATTTTTACTGTTCCGTCGTCCAGTATTCGATGACAAAACGGAATGTAATTTTTTTACGGAACGATATTTTACGAAATTAAATCAAATTTCACTTACACAAATTAATCGACATCCGGTGGGACTCGAACCCACGTCCCTTCGCTATCCGGGCGAGTGCTCTGACCAACTAAGCTACGGAGGACGTTAGTCAGTCGACGAATTTTTGAAAGTGCTTGCTACGCCAGTGAGCCGGCGTTCGATTTCATCAATACTTGGGGAACGATATTTTTTACTGTATACAGAATACTGTGCCATGTGTGAAGTCGCTCATACAACTACTTACGCCATCGACGAAAAAAAAACGTACACGATAAAACGGAACAGTAAAACGGTGACATGTGTGAACCGGCCGTAAAAATAAGACAGTTAATAAAGTTAGACCTTATATAGGTAGACCGCCTAACTGCGACCTCACCTGCGCCGTATAAACGCGGGGGCACGATTAGAACGAATGCGTCACAAGAATGCGCCTTCCGCCCGCACCTCTCCCAGTCCCCGTGTACGTCCTACCTCCGCGCTACTGTACCAAGAAGGCAATGCTTTCGAATCCGATGATCTCTGTCTAAGAAAAGTTCAGTTTCTCTCTTTCTCTGCCAAACAAACAAAAAGAGACTGACTTTACTAATTTACAAACGTCAGACTAAACATCTGGCAGTTGCTAAGGAAATGAGAGAATCCATTGACATTTAAAAACTTGAAGCAATACGTAAAATATCGAAAATTGACGTTTCTTTATTTTTGTAGTCTGTTTCTTTTCGTTTGTTTAGCAGAGAAAGAGACTGAACTTAAATTAGGCTTAGACAGGGCACATTGGATTAGAGTCCAATTAAGCGGTTTACTTATAAAAATATACTTGTAGACGAGGTTGTATGTGCAGTGAAAATCGACCCTGTATAGTTAAGATGTTAGGATGATTATATTAATAATTATTATTATCAAGGCCCACTTATAGAAAATGTACATGATTTTTCGTAATAGGTTTTAGGTGAAACTTTGTATATTATAGAATGGTTGCGCCTTAAATCATTGTTTCCTGAAACATTTTTAATCGGTCAACATCAAAATCCACTGGTGTGCTTTTATGGCACCACAACCCCTAAGAAGCTTGACGTTGACAGGTTAAAAACAGTTACTTTTTATTTCTTAAACCTAATGATAATATTTTGTAATTAAAGCGAAGTAAATAGTGTATTTCCGCAATTGAAAACATTGTATACAATCTGATAATTAATCGTGATTAGAATAATTATGAGTGCAGTACTAAAAATGTCTTAAATCGTTCTAACGCATTTAAAATATTTAGGTTCACTTGCACCATCTAATTTTAACCCTAAATATAACCATAGTGGTGATAATGGTCCATAACCAGTGTTATCTTTTGTAGGGCTTGGCAGATTCTACGTTTAAATTAACGTTAATGCATAGAATACCTAGAGCATAGAATAGTACAAGTACAGAGGAAACCCTCCTCATAATCATCTAAATAAATACGCTCCAACTGCTACTTTTGCGACTGCACAATGAAGTGCAATTCAAATCGCGTAGCGCTAATATCATTTTTATTCGCCTTAAAAGCCTATCTTTCTATCTCGTAACTTTATCTCACCTGACCGTGTAGGGTTGAACAATGTAATTCAGAACGCGCGCGTGAGTCGTCGAACTAATTAGCGATCCAGCCGCGTGGGACAGCCCCTGCTAATATCCCCGACCGGTCGAACCCGTGCATTTACTTGAAGCTTTGTACCTAAACTGCGAAGTGAGCCATGCCTGGTTAAAGTATGATGGTGCAATCGTGCCTTAGAAATTATATTTTTCTTGAATATACAAACGGACAGTTTGATGTTTAAGGGCTGTTGAAATTAATATTTAATGATAGCGAAAGTGTTTTGTTAACCTAGACTCTTCGGCAAAGGCATTGCCTGACATAAATGTGATTATAATACTGCATTAACCACAAACAATAGTAAATTTTTTGTATTCGTGTGATGTACATTGACATAATCGTATGTTTGACTGCAAAAATTGAATCTAAGTTGTATGTAAGCGAAGACAAAGTAGCGTAAGTATTAACGTAAATAAACAAAAGTAGTTATGTAATTTTGTGTTTTATTTGTGAATTTTATTTGGGAGAGCAACTAATAACGTGACATGAAAATACAAGCACTGAAAATGCATAAAGTGAAGTTAGGCTATATCACTGACCTCTATCGTACAAGTACGCTGACTGCATGCATACTGTCAACCTAACAGTGAAGCCATTTGACTATCGCCATTTTGGCGCTAACGGCTATAGTGAGCGTGTGGTGACCGTCTACGGAACTAATGAGAATTGACATAAACATATGGAAGTTACTCTATTTTAGTTCCCTGTGCAGTCGGTAGGGGCTTTGAATCTGCACAAAAATTATCTGTCATTTCTTAGAAAATGTTTAGTCCAGGGTACTTGTACTATATAAGGTCACCTCCAAAAGACAGACGAGATTTAAATGACAAATACAACATCTTAAATTAATTCGTTTTAGATAATACAACCATATTTTTAGAATGCTAGTTTTCGAGATAATCGCCAAAAACGACTTTGATTAAAAAGTAAAATACGAGTACCTCGTAAAACACTCCGTGAATAAGGAATTATCGCTCGCGTAAATGCAATACAAACGTTCGATGTATCAATGAATCCAATAAGGACGCCACTTTAGTTCTCTCTCTTTCACAACTTACACGTGGCAGGGCGGGCACTCCGCGGTCTGTCGGAACGCATCAAACTAACCGAGAAAGAAACAGCAATGCCGCCAAAGGCATCCATACACGTGCCGCCATATGATTGAAATGTGGGAAGAGTGGGGACCGAGTGAAATGACAGAGGGCCGATAAACCAAATTAAGTACAGGATGCTCTTAAAAATATTACATATAGTTTGTTAGGAAAAGTAAACAGAAACTAGCCTATTTTTTTTGGTTTTAATGCTAGGGTCAATTTTTTCTAATATAATTAGATGCCCTATTAAAATTTCGTGTCTTTTGGAGGCGACCTTATAGAGGTCAGTGGCCTTTATAGATCCCACTGCTGGACAAAGGCCTCAACTATGAGGAGGTACGAGCCATACTCCACCACGCGGGCTCAGTGCGGATTGGTGGAGGGACAGACACCCCTCCACCAATCTGAAAATGCATAGATGGAACTATTTAGTTATAGGGCTGAAAATACTAGCCAAAATAAATCAGTAAATATAGGTATATCACTTTTTTGGAATGAAACGGCCTAATTAGCTACAGTGCACGGCTGTGCATCGCTTGAAACCCAAACCAAGGGTTGTCAAAACTGGTAGTTTTCTATGCCATTAGTGTTTAAAAATGGTTTCGAGCATATTGGAGCCACGATTGGTCAAATAAAGCCGTTGAATCGGGAGGACCATTTTCGACCATTTTTTCAAGCAACTGGGTTCGAATATCGGCAATTACACGACGATCAAATTTCAACTTAATATTTCCGCGATTTGTCTTGCAATATTGGCGCCTAACGTAGAGCGCGGAAGTGCAGGGTCGCGTGAAGCACAAGCAGAAATTGATCCGCACGTCTCTCCATACACTCCGATTTTTAAATCCTGTAGAAAAAATATATTAACCTTTCCATTTGGTTTAAGCTTTCATGGTCTACTAATATTAGAATAATTTGCTACCATGTATCTACTACGTCAATTTCTAACAACCTTTTTGAATACCTTTCTACTTTTTATTAAGGTTTTCTAAATTCCTGTAGAAATTAAATCCATACTAATATTATAAATGCGAAAGTGTGTCTGTCTGTCTGTCTGTTACCTCTTGACGCTTAAACCACTGAGCCGATTGATATGAAATTTGATATGGAGACAGTTCAAAACCATGGAAAGGACATAGGCTACATTTTGTCGCAATATAAAAACATTTAAGGGGGTGAAATGGGGGAAGGAAAATTCAACTCTTGCGGGCGAAGTCGCGGGGAACCACTAGTAATACATATGTGTCATTCGCGGAAAAACGGTAGGTGACAACCCTATTCTGCATACAACTCGTAAATCACTGTTTGCAGTCGGAAAATAAGCCGGGATTTAATTCGAAAACTTTTCGCTGAAATGCTTACTAATTAGGCTTACCAACTTTAGTCTAACTTTAGATGCATTTTATTGTAAAACTGGTTATCAAACAGACTCTTTTGAGTACTTCAATACGGAGCGTTTGGCTTAGTTTGGGTATCGGTAAGTATATTTAATTATATTATTGTAGCTAAAACATAAAGGTGCCATAAATAGGTTCCTGTGAGGTAAGTAGGGCCTACTTGAAACAGTTCCTTATTAGAGTAAGGCTCTGCGCAGATGGGCTATCGCCAACCGCTACCGGTGGATGTACCGCGCCACACGTCCTTTGGTCTCGCGCAAGCGAAGGTGGTCGGTGGTAGCCTGGTACAATTTTTCATTCACCTGCTTAATAAATTAAATCACACCTGCTAGATCGTTTTGACAGATGTTTTGTCGAAATGGCGAGTGATCGCTACAGGTTGGCGTGTCGCGAACACTGAGTCGCGAGTGGACGCCCCTTGCTTTACGTGTGCGGCGACTCTATATAAAACGTATTAAAAGTAATGTAAACAGCTTGGTCGCTAGCCACTGGTGGCTGTGGTCGGTAGGTGTAGGTAATATCAGATTTTTACAATATCGAATCGAAACTATATATCGATATTCGATATCAGATTCTGAAACTATATATTGGTGTATCGGTCTGTGTTTCGTAATATTGAACCTATAAAACGATGTGTTCTGAAACTGTAATACCGACTATACCGTATCATTACATGATATGATATCTGGTGATGGTACTTTGGTTGTATCACAGTAGAATTGCAAGCCGAAAATGTTTCATATTTACGACAAAATAAGGACTACTAAAAATGTGCCAAAATGCACAAGAAAGTATTCAAATAACCTTAATTCCCATCCATTATGGTTTGGAATCCTACGAATACCAGATTATTGCTATTTCACTCACTCACAAATCCTTTTAGTCGGCCTGCATCGGATCTGTATCCGATAGGGCTGATATTCTATATCTATAATACTTGGATATCGAACGAGATACCGAATCGAGTCGAATCGCACCGATGCAGCAATATCGTGTTTCAAAAAATTTATAGTTTTGATACGCACCGATATCGGATATAACGATATTGATATAATATACGTTTCAAAATCTATAAACGATATCCCTAGTGGTCTGTGGCCAGCGACAAGCTGTTAACATTCGACCCTGCACACACAGGTGAAGAGAGTGGCGTTCACTCGTGACTCAGTGTTCGCGACCCGCCACCGGTGGCGGCCACACGGCATTTTGATAAAACATCTCTCAAAGGATCTATATCCTCGCATATATAGCAGATGAGTGTCAATTGTAGCGGCCACCGACCACCTTTGTTTGCGCGGGACAAAAGGACATGGCCGTGGTCGGTAGCCCATCTGCGCGGAGCCTAACATACAAGAATACTTTAGTGTAGGTGCCAAAGTTTGTATGTTGCAATTTGCCAGTAATCAAGTAAGTAGGTAGGAAGCGCGGGCATGGGCACACAATAGTTACATTTATGAAAAAAAAATAGAAAAAGAGTGCAGAAACGTAGAAGAAAAAGACTTATTTTCCATGTAAAATTCCTAAGTATATAATCATTATAACACATCAAAGAGACTTAAGCAGATAGGTACCAGGCAGATACCGAAATAAATTACATAGCTTTAATTACATAATGCAAAGAACTCCATACATAATGCAAGGCGTAAACTCCGGAGTAGCTTTTCACTGGGCAAAATTGAAGATAAAATTCTTGCTTAATTTATTATTCACTTGAATACCCAATTTTCTCTCGGAACTTTGATCCTCCTCGTGATTTTCATATCGCGGGTCCAAATGAGAAACGGATAATGGCTTCGCCGCGGGGAAACATCAACTCGGGTGCACGCTGGTTTGTTATGAGTTTCAATCCGGTTTCTGGGAGGAATTTTTCGTGCCAAGAAAGAGGAACCTTTAATAATAGTAGCTTGAGGTACCTGTGTTTTATTTAAAAGTTAGGTAATCAAAAAAATACGGTAATAAAACTAAAAATAATAATATTAAAAACGGTAGTTTAAAAAACTAAAAAAACCGACTGCGTTTCTGTGTAATTGGAAATTAAAACACCCTATAACAAGAAAGTGGTCATACCAGTCGGGACCGATGTTAGAAAGTCAGCCGTCTCGTCAGTAGATTGGAGTAATCTGCAATGTAATATAGAGGCAGGTATGTGCTCTAAATTCACTAAGCCTCCATTTCTAGAATGGGTCCCGACTGCTACAATTTTTAATATGGGTACCAATTTAACCGGGTAAGACCACTTTCTTGTTTGAGGGTTTCTTAATTTCCAATTACACAGAAACGCAGTCGGGTTTTTTAGTTTTTTAAACTATCGTTTTTAATAAGAGGTGTCATTAGATGAGAAGATGTAATTTTAAAATCCGTCGTGCACATGCGTTCATGAGAAATTTAGTAATCACGTCGTGCTATATTAGGTATGTATCTATCCGACGAATATTTCTTATCTGACTTCATAATCTGCCCTCAGTAGAGCAACACCGTGAGATAAAACCTTTGTGGATAATTAATTAGTTGATTGATGTAGGTAACTTTTATTTTGTGCCACCTCAGCCGTCTCTTTTACTCCAATAATCAAAAAAATTATCCAAGAAAAAACAAATAGCATGAAGTCAACATCGTGTACGATCCACAATACAATTTGGATTCAAAAGAACGAGTGCTCTAAGCGAATGCTAAATCGGACTCTAATAAAAACGCCATTTTTCCGTTGGAAACCTTTTGATGTTGTGAAATACATGAAACGAGACGGCTGGCGAAATGTTCCGAGAAGCACAAAGGAGGGAAGAATTGAGAAATTGTTTTTAATAAGGAAACTTTCTCGTTGAGCGCGTGGTAACTTTTTAAAGAACACCAATTGGCTATCGATCGAGATTCTTGTAATTTTCCGCTTGGTTATGCTGAATACTAAACCTATATAATTACTTAATTTATATTTATTTAATTACTAACTTGTATTATCCTCGTGTGTCGTCTGTTTGTTTTTAGATGGTTGTACAGCTGTTGTATTTATTTTATTATTCAATTTTGTTTTCTCACTTCGCCGTGTAAGAGCTGCACACGTGACATTGGCGGAACAGTATACCTGCTGAGCGGTAGACTTACGTTCGCTCGCCACAACAAAAGAAGAAGAAGAATAAGTACTTTTAAGTAGGTGCGATTAGGTATCTACTTACCATTGTTTGTTGTAAGTGAGTGTAAGAGAGTGTCGAGTGAAGCAACCAAAAGCTGAGAAGTACAAAGTCAACAATTATGTGATAAATACTACTTATTCTGATCTAATACTGGATGGTGATCATGTACGAATGGTGGTACTTTACTGTTGAAACTGTGTTTTTTAACATCGAAATTATAAAAAAAGTATTGTGTCGTCATAGCTCGAAACTACTTATCATAAGCCAATCACGAAAAGTTTCGGATAAGGATCGATCCTAATTCGATTTATAAGATATGTACAGTAGGCCTCGCATCTACCTTCCTAAATCTGTCAGAATATCTCAAATGGTATGGAGCTCTATGTGATCAAGTTAAGGTTGAAATATGGCTGCGGAAATTTGACACATCAGGGTAGGTTGATGTGGAGCCCAATGTACTTGATGACCTTAGGCAGGCATCTCTCACTCATTGTACTTGCGCGCGTTAATAGCCTACTCTAGAGCGCACCGACGCGGCGGTGCGTAAATCAGTAGGCTGCCAACAACCGACGGGCGCGCGCGTACGCACTGTTGAATTATTAGTGTTACGGTCGATTCGTTTTTATGCAAACTTATTAAGTAATATGATTTAAAAATCTGTTATTTACTGTACAAATGAAACCAGAAGCATATATGTCCTGAATTAGTCTTAGATTTAAATAAAATTCTGAACTTATCAGAGTCTCGAATGTTTGAACTTTTTAGATATTTTAATAAGTCATCATAATTTTACGGCATACTGAAAGTTCCCACAGATTTTTGACATTTTGAAAATAATTTAGCACAGAACAACATCTTAGATCTTGTTTTCCACATTACTAGGTTATTAAAACGGTTTTTGGTACAAACAGTTTTATTAACCTAGTAATGTGGATCCGATTTGTTTTTCGGGACAAACGAAAATTTTGCACAGGTAAACATTTTGTAAAAAACTGTATCATTGTAAAATGTTTCAAACTAAGCTACAATTAAAATAGGCCTTGTATCCAAAGAGGCAGCCCTGACTTTATTGGTTTTACTCCAAGGTCGCGTAGCTGCAGAGGAATAATAACGTAATGTTTGAAAGTTAAGGCACATTTTCGGGTGCAGCGGTGTGCGACAAAAAATTGTAGGCTATTATAAGAGTAGGTATGGTCGATTGTCCTTGGAGTGATATCTGTTACGTAGTAGCTATTATGTAATCTGTGCCTTAGGTAACGACTATTTAGAAATATAATCATAATTATCTTATTTAGGTAACTTAGGGAGCATTCAAGTATTACGTAACGCAATTTGGGGGGTCTCGTAAAACGTTACGTTGCGTTACAGGGGCGGGAAGGGGCTTTTCTTATAAGACGTTACGTAACATTGTTTCTTTTTTTTAATAAAAATTTAGGGTTTAAAACTCCCAAATTGGCAACCCTTTTCGTTTACGTTTTACGGGGAATTCCTCGATCGTATTATAGTGTGGTCGTCATTTTTCATTTGTTCTCGCAAGTTGGCAAACCTTTTCGTTTATATTTCACCGGGAATCCCTAGATTGTATTGAACGTCATTTAATGTTGTTTTCGTTGTCAGTTTTCGTTTCAGTTTATGCAGAAGCACATTGTTCTTGTCAGTATTATTAAAGTAAGTTCATAGTGTTCATACTGCAAAGTTTGCGGATACTTTCATGCCGCCACCTTGCCCAATACTTCAAACCCTAAGCAACCTCGTAGTACCCAGTTTGATTGACAATGGAACATCCAAGTTTTCTCCACTTCTGGTGAGTTTGTCCGTTAATCTGGTACCTCCACTAGAATGGTTTAAGCAGATGCCGTACGATTTCTTAAGTCCATCTGTACAATCCGACCTAAAGAAAAAAGTATGTCCAACCTGTGGGATCTACTTCACATCTCACAAGAGTTTTCAAATGCAGTGTCGCCACGTGCATGGCAAGACTGTCCTTGGACAAGGTCTTGACCATTGTGAAACTAGAGTACGGCCACAGCGCCTTGCTGCTAGAAGGGCAAATGAGCTTCTCTGCATTGTGCGTCGTTATGAAACATCGTCTGAGGATGCTGACTGGCTCGACAAAGACGAAGTTGATGCAAGTGGCTTGAAAATTCCAGAACCGTCTTCGTCTGCACTCCAGGTGCCATTGATGAAAGACTCTGAGTGACTAGCAAACCCGTGGACAGAGGAGCTGTAATTTCAATCGAACTGTTTTTATAGACCTAATTAGATACCTACTTGGTTAATAGTTGATTATTTTTTAATTTTGTTAAGAATACGATTTTTTTAGAGTAATGTTTAATTTCAGTTGGGTTTCTGTTTATAATTGCACTCCCAAAGGTTAAAATAAACATGTTATGTATTTTAAGAGTTTATTCGTAAAAAAAGCTAAAATAGGATAGGAATGACAGAGAAAAACAATTGTGTGTGTGTAAAGCCAAAAATTTATAGAAAAATAAACAAAATACGCAGGTGTTGCGGATTAAAAATCTCTTATTTTATTTAGTATGATTACCGCAAAAGCAAAATTAAAACTATACTAAGGACAAAAACTATAACATAACTTTTAGCGCCTTTAGAGTAAAAATGGTCACTTGTTACGTAACGTTTAGAGGGGGAGGGGGGGGGGGTACAGAAAAACGTTACGGTGCGTTACAAGGGGGGGAGGGGGAGTCTAAAATCTTCGCAAATTGCGTTACGTAATACTTGAATGCTCCCTTAGGTTTATACGAAATTAAATCAAATTTCACTTACAAAAATTAATCGACTGTGTCATCCGGTGGGACTCAAACCCACGTCCCTTCGCTATCAAGGAATTATTATTAATTATTATAATTAGCAAGCACTTGCAAAAATTCTTCAACTGACTAACGTCCCCAGTAGCTTAGTTGGTAAGAGCACTCGCCCGGATAGCGAAGGGACGTGGGTTCGAGTCCCACCGGATGACACAGTCGATTAATTTTTGTAAGTGAAATTTGATTTAATTTCGTAAAAACTTGCAAAATAATTGCTTAAGTTATAAAAATATAATAACATAGGTTTAGTCAAACTGTACCTACAAAGTTTATTGGCTCACTCATTTTGTTGCTTGTGCCATTAAAAATGGCTGTAAAACATCTGTTATACTAATGGTGGGTACACGTGAAAAGTTTCAACCGACATTTTTACCGAGAAAAGTTGGGGAAATTTGGACGACTCACTCGCTGGAGGAAGATAAATTGCTTCGTTGATGGATCAGGGCAAGCACACACGTAGCTATTCTACTACATGTGGTGTTGGCCTCATTTTCACTGGCAAATAAAATCACAGCTTAAAAGTAAGGTTATAAAAAACACAAAAAGAAGGTCCCAAAAAGTTAAAGAACGGAATCTCATGAAAATTACAGGATTTTTGCCTGGGAGTATTTTTTTCTTTAGATATGATTGTTGATAACTATTTTTATAATTTAGCAAGTTTTTACGAAATTTAATATAATTTTCTATAGGGACTAGTCTCAATGCCCGCAATTAAAGTTAATATTTGAACAAGTTCAAGAAAACTTCTTTCTACTATACATTATGTCCGGGTTTGGACTAGCGATAATTTATGGGCTATTAGTTCATCAAATGTTATCGACAAAAACCCCCATGTTGGGTTCTAACTCCACCCCTCTTGAAATGGCAGCCATTTTAATTATTAAAAAAATAGTATTTCTATGGATCTGTAGGTCCTAAAAGTTATGAGAATGATTAATTTGAAAGCTCACGCTATCGCCTATCAAGCGAAATAAAGATCAATTCAAAATTTTAATACCCGTCATAGAGGAAACATTTTTTTTTTAAACCTATTAGAAAACTAAACCCAAAATGCAATTTGAAAACCAGAAATGAAATGACATTTCTTTTTTAATTAGGATTTTGTCTTTAAAATTTGATAGATAAAAGGCCCTTAATTATCGCTAGTCCAAACCCGGAAACACTTTAGCTTTACTTTACTCTAACATAGGCAAAGGAATAAACGTGCATTGCGAATCCAGTGGACAGAGTGCACTGGCTTAACGAATGTTGGACATTATTCTTCGCAACGACGCGAGCGGGCAGCGTACCACAGTTTCCACTCCGTTGGCTGACTGGTGGCAGTAATCCGTGATGTATTCGCTCTCAGACAATTAGTTCTTAGCTGGTAACCGAATGGAATACCGATGAGAGTCTGCTGGCAATATAGGACGTCACGATTGGAGAACAAGGTAAAATAACCTTGTTTTTGGCAGTTGGTTTTTTATGCTACCTCAAAATTGCCCTTTCTCCAGATCGGTATGTAAAGAAAAACAACCTGAGGTAATTTCAAAACCATTTAGAGATTTTATGCCTATAATCACTATAACAGTTATTTTTACGAAAGTATAATTATCCTTTATATATGCCATCTAAATGCACCGGCAACCGACGTATGACGTTACTATATGCATCTGTGAGAGTTTCCAATCGAGAAAAAAGTTTGCTTCCAAAGACAACCCTGTTAATATCAGAGAAAGTTGTCATAGGCATGCTTATGACGTTACGAGTTTAAGTTTTCAATAATTGATTGCAAAATAACTACTGAATAAAAGTCAAAATACTCAAATTACTTTCGTAATTTAGTCTTTTTTTTAGTCTGAAAAAATATAAAACATATACCTTAAAATTGACTTTACATCCTGAATTTTTAAAATTCAAGAAAAGATGCAATGCAACTAGGGTTTTTTTTTAGGGAAAAATCGTGTACCTAATAGCATTAAAATCACCAGCCACCATCTCGTAAGAGAATGAGGCTTGAACAACAAAGTCAAGTAACGTATATAACAAGAAATAGTAGCTACCATAATAAAATAAAACAGAAAAGACAATGGCGAAAAATCGTTGAAGTTGTGTGTTTCACCGCAGATGATAACCACGAACGCTCTTTCATGAGAACAAAATTAAGATGAAATTACTTATGATTCAAACCCACTTTATCCGTACAAATAAACTTGAAGTAACAGGAACACGCAACCACATTACCATACTTGTTTAAAGTTGGATAAAAGTGCCTCTTGTACAGACGGCAGCTTGTCAGGTTAGCCATGTGAAAAACGAAAACAGCTTTTATTACGTCAGGAATAGAGGCTGTCTCAAGGTCAAAGGGGTAGTCGTGCACGTGTGTACTACGAAGTCGTAGCAGGCCTTGCTACGAATGCTACGAGACTACGAGATGTGCTACGATTTACTTGAAGGTAAAGGTCGAGCTGCAAAGATAGCGTTTTAAGTTCCTTGTTTAAAATTCGGTAGAGAGGATTGTGATTTCACTAAATCCATTAGCGTTTGGATCACCAGCTCCAGCACACCTAATAGTCAAGTTCAGTTTAAGCAAAAAGTCATACACCGAAAGGATTCTTTCGGTGTATGATTTACGGTAACGATATTTTATGACCTAAACTAGTTCGTTTTTACTATAATAATAAAAAGTAATACAGGCCCATAGAATAAATACAAAAACACAATTTAACTAACAACTAGACGCGTCAGCGACTAGATATGACGCGCGCGGTGTCGATATGATGAGAGGTGCCGAGAGTAGTGTAGATAGTGTGGCACAGTGAATAAACAGTGAGTGCAGTCAGCTGTGTGTTTGCGCACATATTTGTGCACAATACAATCTCCTGCGTTGAGTACGCGGTTGATCACTGTTCGGATACGTTTGACGATTTATCAATTTCAGAGTCTGTTCCGGGGGAAACGGATTGCCCAATTATATTTATTTATTTTAGAAAGATGCACAGTTTTAATTACACACTAAACAACAACAATATTCCGCTGATTCTGAGACTCAAAGTATTTTAGTCTCGAGAAAAATAAAATCTCACAAGTCGCTACCTAGTCCCCAATTTGAATATGCTTGTTAGATTTTGGCCTTTATGCCTTTTGTTATAAGTATGTTGTGTACACAAGGCTAAGAATGAAAATTTTATTCTTACTAGACTTTTGTGTCAGGACTACTTTTACGTAAATATCTGGTAGCCGCAGTTCTTAAAAATATGTTGCCATGCTAAGTATTATGTGATTTTATAGTTTTCTTTATAAAAATATAGGACAAGGGTATTAACATAACAGTAATTTACCTAACTGAAGCTTTTTTCGTTGTCTTAAGACGCTATATAGATTTATGGATACGCCCACCTGCGGGGGTATTAGAAAAAGATGGCGATATTACTGATCGCGCGTGAAAAGAGAGATGCCATCATCATAGGTCTACTTATTCTAATCAACATAGCATGTAAAATTAATTAAACAGTATTTTATGAATGAAAATTGTAGGTAACAAGCAAAAAACTTCTTTAGGATTCTCGATATTAGGAATATCCACGTATTTGCGAAGTTTCCTGTTAATATCTAACATAGTATACAGATAACAAAATTTCTTAAAACTAAGAGGCATTTTCGAAAATAAAATGTATCGAGGCAAAATCTTTTAATCGTGTTTCAGGTTCATGACATATTTAGATAAAGGTATGAAAAAAAACATATATCTGTCTTTCAGATCCGTCAGATCTTCCATTGGCTCATAGTTTAAATCGAAAAAGACGAACCTTTTCTATAAATAGACTTAAAAGTAAAAGGTATAGTTCGACAAGTTCATGCGACCCTCCTGCGGCCCACAAGACGTGCAGGGGGCGAGGCAGCCTAAAATTAAACCCAAATATTTTCTAAAACACGAGTAAGTAGTATGCACACTAAGTTTAAAAAAACACACCCGACTGCAAAAATTATTATATTTTTGAAATGGTCTTTTTATTGGCTCTCATTTGATACCCATTGGCTATGGTAAGGGGAAAAAATGAATCCGCCCTCCCCTCTTTATTTCCATTTGCGGGCGCCATTTTTTAAATGTATATAGCATATGTGGCGTGCCACATAATTATACATGCATATATACATAATGTCCTCCTAGGCGAATTTCGGCTACAGCGGCCTGTCTCAACTTAGATAAGCCAACTGCGTGGGAGATATTATAGTGCACAAGTGTGGGCGCAATACAAAGGTGCACTTTCTGTTCCTTCACTCTCATAATTCGGTGAGACGGCAGTCCGACATGACCGTAGAGAGATCAGGCGCAGGACCAACGGCTTAACGTCCTTTCCGAAGCACGGGGGTGTTAACACCACCAACTTCCTGAATCCGGAGCTGTGTCTGTGTTATTTCAAGACAGAAAAACCCAAACACACTCGGCCCGACCTGGGATTCCAACCCGGGACCTCGTGGATAGAACTTAACGTTATATAAATACATACTCTCGAAAAACATAATTCTCATGCCGCAGTCGGGTAACAAATACCTATTAACTCATCCGGTAACTAAGCCGTGATCACTAAATAAATTGTCCATAAGTTACAAAATCTTGCACGAAGAGCTGTCCCAGACAAAATGTCCCAACCCTGATCGATACGCGGTAACGTCTGTTACAATCAGTCTTCATTGTCCCCGTCGTTTGTCCCTCCCAATTACGAGGCCGCAGAAAAAATGCATTAATACAGTTGTATCGTATTTCTCACGGCTTCCCCACAGATAATTAGGGACGATAATTATGTACTAGTAGTATATCACTGCGACTTAATGAATATGCCGAGAATAGAGAGTATAGGTTAGGGAAACTGATAATGACATTAAAATATTTTTCCCTAAAAAAGGTATACACAGACATAAACATAACTACAAAATGGGGATCCAAACTGCCAAATTCTACCTGTAGGTATTGTTGATGCGGCCAAAGCTATCTGTCATTCCAGTACAGAAGTTGTGATTTTTTATGTATTTTTTTTTGTGTTTTCAATCTACAAAAGCATAATGCCGTTATGTGCTGTGCCAGGTTGTTACAATAATGGTGTTCATTTATTTCCAAAAGACCCAGTTTAAAAAAAGAAGTGGGAAACGGCTATAAAAAGAAAATTTATTATTTTAGGTAGTTTACTGGAACTATTTACATCATGATAAGCTTCTGGATCGGGAACATTAATCGTATAACTAGATTGTGAAGCTACGACACCAAAATTCCCGGTATCATCGCGGTTCCGATCGTAGAATTCTAACCTAAAAAACAAACATGTACGTGTTTTATTATTTTAGTTGTATTTATTAAAAACCTTGTTATGAAGTTAATTTGTAACACACATACAACAAAAACTATTTTAACAACCAATTAAATGTAACATTTACAGTAATAAAACTGGATTAATACCCAAATGATTACCTCGCAATAAGATCAGCTTTTTTGCCAGATACTTTTGATCCTAGTTTCCGAAGTTCGTCTTTAAGTTCAGATAACTTCATTGACGAATACATTATGATGAAATAACATTAGATAGTCACGAAAAACTGTAAATTAGATACGAAAAAGCCCGACATAAACAATAGCAAAATGTTTGACATAGCCGCATCTATGCTGTAAATTAATTACACTGCCGTTGGTTGAGTAGGTACTTGTCATATTGGTATATAATACGTATATTATGTATGATTTATATGTAGGTATATTGATATTTTTATGTATATATAGTATGTGTAGTATATTATAGTGATAGTATATAATATGTGTATGTATGTCTGTTTCGTACCTATTATTTTATAATATGTTTTTTTTGCACCAATCACCCCCTTCCTATGATTAAGTATTTCCTATACCCAAAGGTTGTCTGGAAGAGATCGCTCTTAGCGATAAGACCGCCAAATTTGTACATCTTTCTATGTAAATTGTATTGTTGTTATTTTTATGGTGTGAAATAAAGAGTTATCTATCTATCTATCTATCTATCTATGCTGCGCCATCTGCATCAAGCTATGCGTGTGGATCCCCATTAATATCTATCTCCCAGATTAAGTGGCAAAGAAAAAGAAAACATTTCTTGTTAATATTATGTTATTTTTTATTGTTTCAACAAACACCACTTACTTAGCCCCAAACTAAGCGTGAGCTTGACGACCAGGATATCGGATGGATGGACATACCTACTTATGTACTTAAGTTTATAAGCATCCATGACTTAGGTACGAAATTGTCGTGTTTATCACACTTACAAATATTTGCTCATTGCAGGGTTTGAACCTGCAACTTTTGGTTTTGTAGTCTAGAGCGCTAACCACTACACGTAGACGGTCGTCAATATTACATTATTACTTAACCTATTGGGATCAATTCCAATGCGCCCTGTCTAAGATTAAATTTAGGTTCAGTCTCTCTCTTTCTCTATCAAACAAACGAAAGAGACAGACTACAATAATTTAGAAATGTCAAATTAAGTGATGCGATTTCTAACGTATTTGTACAAGTTTTTGCGTGTTTTCGTCTAACTTTAGTTGTCATCGAATGACATCGTTACTAAATTGTCTATGGGTTCTCTAATTTCCTTAGCAACGGACAGCTGTTTAGTCTGACGTTTCTAAATTGATATAGTCTGTCTCTTTTCGTTTGTTTGGCAGAGAAAGAAAGAGACTGAACCTAAATTTAATCTTAGACAGGGCGCATTGGAATTGAGCCCAGTGTTACATATCTGTAAGTTACTTATTTATTATTTACTATTTATGAATACCAACACACGCACCACACATACATACTCGTTTTAGTTTAATTCGGTACTAAATTAAATCAAATTTCACTTACAAAAATTAATCGACTGTGTCATCCGGTGGGACTCGAACCCACGTCCCTTCGCTATCCGAGCGAGTGCTCTTACCAACTAAGCTACGGAGAACGTTAGTCAGTCGACGAATTTTTGCAAGTGCAAGTGCTGATGAAATCGAACGCCGGCTCACTGGCGTAGCAAGCACTTGCAAAAATTCGTCGACTGACTAACGTTCTCCGTAGCTTAGTTGGTAAGAGTACTCGCCCGGATAGCGAAGGGACGTGGGTTCGAGTCCCACTGGATGACACAGTCGATTAATTTTTGTAAGTGAAATTTGATTTAATTTAGTACCTAACTTGCAAAATAATTGCTTAAGTTATAAAAATATAATTAATTAGGTACGCTAAATAAACCCCATATTAATATAAAGCTGCCGAAACAATGTGTGTTATCGGACACTCGTACCTAATCTCTTTGGAAAACTGACCCTAATCCATAAATTGTAAAGTTTATTTTCGAGAAATACAAAACTAATCGCAGCTTAACAAAATCGTTTCAGGGATTGCGAGATACAAACTTAAAACCGGCTCCTAATTTGTCTGGAGTGTAATAATTACAGAGGTTATGTATAAGCTAAACAAGTCAGCCAGTTGCATTTGAACAACAATATTTTATGGCCATTTTTGACTTACAATTTTCGTTGCAAAAAGCTTTTTTTGGAAGCCTTCGAGATGTGCTGCTGCAGGAGAACGGAGCGTATAAGTTGGACAGAGAAGAAAACAAATGAAAAAGGACGAAAAGCAGAGAAGAATGAGAAAAACTACGCTTTTAATTATGGATGATGTAATCAATCATCATGATTGATTTACATAACCACGACCTCTTGCACCAGCGTGTTAACCACTAGACCACCGAGGCAGTTGCGGGTCAGAATTTGTTTCTGGGCGGTATCACTTTTACAGTTGTTATCTATTTATAATAAATTAATGTATTTATCTTTATATGTGATATAAATATGTATATAGGTATATATGTATGTTTATATATATATATATATATTTGAATAACATGCAAAAAATTAAAATTACATAATATGCTTTTAATTTTTGCATGTAATTAAAATTTTTTATACTAATTAATTAGGTTTTTGTTTTAAAATTTAATTCAACTATTTTTAACTTCAGCTTGCACCGTAACCCCCCTCTTCTCTAATCACTAGTGTCTCCTTTACCCAAAGGTTGTCTGGAAGAGATCGCTCCCAGCGATAAGACCGCCTACATTGTACCTACCAACATTGTTTTTCTTTTATATATGTTTGTAAAGTATGTTTGTAAAGTAAATAGATAGATACTCTTTATTGCAAGTCTGGTTGCAATAAAGAGTATTTATCTATCTATCTTGTGCCTCGGCATGCACCGTTACGTCGTTGGTCCTACGCGTGATCTCTCTCAAAGCATGTCAGATTGCCCACTCACCGAACGACCAAAACAGATAAATCATCTGTGTATTGCGCACGACTTGTGCACTATGAATCTGCATACTTGGCTAAGTCCTGTTAGGATTCGCCGCTGTCGTCAAAATACGGCTAGGAGGACACTATTAATATACAATGTGATATGTACAAAATTCTGGGGGACGTATGTTTTTTTTGTTAGCCGTTTGTGTCCCACTGCTGGGCAAAGGCCTCCCCCAAACTACTCCACGCGTCTCTGTTGCCGGTAAGGGTTTGCAGTCCTCATAATATTGGTCAAGATCGTCGCGCCATCGCTTTCGTGGTCTGCCTTTCGAACGGCGTCCATATCCATGAATGAATATAAAAGAAAATATGAATTTCTGTATTGACCCGAACGGAAATCAAAAACGGGACTCCAGAGATGGCAACTTTGTGAAAACCGTAATAATCGCTTATAAATACGTTCTTAAAAGATTTTGTAACGTAATCACATTGTACATCCTGCGTACTTGGTCGGCTAATCACTGTTGTGATCGACCGCCTCATCTGAAAGATTGAAGCCTTAATAATATCGAGGACATTTTGGCAGAATATCTGGCTGTGTAATTTTCTCTAACCTTACCGTACCTTGCGGCAGGTTAACTCGGGATTAATTACTGGGCTAACTGTTCATAAATCATTCGCCACCCTAGGAGATTTAATTTAGTTGCCCTCACTAATGTTCTTCGGGAGTTGCAGATTTCTTTTTCTTTTAGTTAGGCGATTAAGGGAATGCCTTAAGTTATTCGTTTGGAAGTGATTCGATTCGTTATAAGAAATTACAAAGAAAGTTTCGGTTTTTTGGTATCTTTTATTTAATTTGCAGACGTTTTTGAAACTATTCGATGGTTCAATTATGTTCTTTAGTAGATACTGAAGCTATTGGGCTCAATTCCAATGCGCCCTGTCTAAGATTAAATATAGGTTCGGTCTCTCTCTTTCTCTATTAAACAAATGAAAAGAGACAGACTACAATAATTTAGAAACGTCAAATTAAGTGCGATTTCTAACGTACTCTAATTTCCTTAGCAACGGACAGCTGTTTAGTCTGACGTTTCTAAATTATTCTAGTCAGTCTCTTTTTGTTTGGCAGAGAAAGAGACAGACTGAACCTAAATTTAATTTTAGACAGGGCGCATTGGAATTGAGCCCATTGTTTAGTGACGTTACCTGCCTTAACCTGAGTATCAAAAGTACTTACCTATTTTTTAAATTTATTTATTGTAAACCATTGTAAACGATGTACGATTAGCAAGTTTGAAGACTGTAATCACAGCAGTAAAATTTTAGATTTTTTACTGAAATGACTGTCTAGCTCACTAACAAAACTTACAGCATTTTTTTCTAAAGTTATTTATTACTTACAAGAAAAAACTAAGTAGCGCAAAACGTATTCGAAAAAACCTTTGAAGTAATCTTGCCACAACACATATTATGTTGTTTAGTTTTATATTAGGTTTCGCGTGAAAGCGTTTTGCGAACAAATAACAAGCGGAAAATAGTAGGAAAGCTAGGTAAGGCACTCGTGAATAGTGGCGCCTTACGCCACAGCACAAATTGAACAGCCAGTTCATTACAAAAAATGTACACTACACATTTATTATTATTCTTTAGACCAATTACAAGCCAACTTGACCAGTGATTAGTCTATTGTCAACACTATACATACCTATACGCAGATGTAGTCAAGCAAGCGATATAAACGTCGACCTCCGTAGCCGAGTGGCTAGCACGCCAGTTTTCAAGGTGTCTTCATATTTGAGGTCCCGGGTTCGATCCCCGGTCGGGTTAATATGGAAATGCAATTTCTTTAAATTATCTCGGGTCTGGGTGTTGTGATACCACCGTTGTTTCAGATTTCAGTGTGGTCCATTATTTAGTCATTTATTGTAAAGACCCTGGTCAGATTACTGGCTTAAGCATTTTTTCAGAATTGCCTTTCAATTAGTAATACTTAAATATCTATTGTTTTACTTATAATCTAATCCATCTATCGCTGATTTGTTACTTTTAGAAAAAAAAACATTTTAAAAATAACACCGATTTGTTTAAGATAAGTGTTAGACATATTTTGTCTTCAACGTATTAAATAAAAATTGGACTATACAAATATTGCCTGAAAAATTTCTACTACACCAAACAATAACTAGTTCTCATGAAACACTTTGATGAATGAGCTGACTGATCATTTTGCACTATGACCTTATCAAAACGCCTAAGTGCGAATGTAGGCGAAAATTTCCTTTATTTTGTCGTCAGTGCTATGACAAACTGCCTCATGTTTATATTCATTTTCTGGGGTTATGCACATTTCTCACGCAGCCCCGAAGGGATGGTGCCCTAGCTGTCATATTTGGAGAATATTAGCGTCATCAAAATGTCTTGTAAGCTGAAATATTTTTGTTTTTTTTTAGTTGTATTACAAAACGAATGTAAGTGTGCTAAGGTACGCTAGCAACTCATGTGGAAGAAAATGCCTCAAGGAAACCTGCATTATGCCAAAGCAAGTGCGAATTATTTATTTATTTATTTATTGAGGAACAACAAACAGTTACACATTTCACATTAAAATAATCCGTCTTACAAGCTTTATATGTTAGTAAATGTATAACCACTACGTTATCCACAGATTAGACAATAGAATTTACTTAAGGTCGCTAGGTGTTGCAATATTATAAAAAAACGGCCAAGTGCGAGTCGGACTCGAGCACGAAGGGTTCCGTACCATTAACTTACAGCATTAGACAGTATTGACAAAAAAAAACTTTTTAAGTTTATACTGTTCTTTCGGAAAAAAGTATATATTTTTATTTTATTTATAATTTCAAAAGTATTCATCACAGGATACTTAAAACAATTTTAAATAAGAGTTTCCGCGCCTGTTTCTTTACGTGAGTGATTTAAAGTTTATAGGTCCAAGACTTTAGAAATTACAGGGGGGGGGGGGTCATCGTGTATATATCTGTCAAATGGTAAAGCTGATAAAAAAGTGTTGTATGGTTGTATTTTCATAATCCTTTTCAACGATACCCCACACAATGGGCTGCACTCAAAAAATAATTCACCCCCCCCCCCTTTACATGTATGGGGAGGTACCCTTAAAAAGGGGTAATTTTAATTTTTTGTATTTTCAAAAATGAAATCTATATGTGAAGTATCCTCAAACCAAGTTATATGCTAATCAATCTATAAACGTAGAAGATATTCTGCTGTGACAGACTAGGACGGACGGAACGGACGGACTGAACGATCTTATAAGGATTCCTTGTCGGACTACGGAACCCTAATAGAAAGATATTAAAATTAATATTTAAGATAACAAAGGAAAAAGTGGTGTACTATAATATATAAGAAAATTACAAAATTGTTCCGCTTATAAATTACTATAAAAGCTAGTTACTTAAACTTAGGTGCCGTAACTGCAAATATATCCATATTATCGAACTTGTTGTTATATATGTCTACCAGTCTGCGCAATGGCGATCTTTTAGATGATCTTTTAGAATTATACTCGCGCACGAAGGCTTCTGCACCATAATCTGTAGAAAATTAGACGCTTAATTATAATATTTTTAAAAAACGGCAAAAATCAAGTTTGTTGTATGGGAATACAACCCAGCCCAGCCTAAATATTTGATTTATTCCGTTTTTGAAGACAACCCTATATCGTGGGTCAATCGTCGAATTGAACCAATGAGATCTAGCAATGCAATGAATGTAGCATAGGTAGGTATAGTCAAACTCAAACTCAGTAAACTTTTAATTAAAAAAAAACTACTTGCCAATAAAACCATTCATTTGTTTATTGCTTCACGAACGAATGACGCCCAGCTTTACGTGGAATCGTGAACGACTGTAATTCAATCATTTCATATAATTAATTAATTTTGCAAGTGTTTTATTACAAGTCGTACGTTTAAAATTCGGTGCGAGTTAAATAGTTAAATGGTACAGTATTGTACTGTCGGAATTGTGAACTTTAGTACCTGCCTACTCGTAAAGTTTTCCGGAAATGATATTTCTTTTAGTGGTCGGTGTACAAAGCAAAAAACCAGCCAAGTGCGAGTCGGACTCGCGCACTACGGGTTCCGTGCCAACTTTAACTGAATTAGGATCCACATACTTCCACTTAGCCAAAATACTACAATATTATGTTTTAATTTAATAATTTTTGTTTGTTTTTCATTGTGTTTGTATGAAGAACAAAGTTATGTTTGTGGTTGTTGAAAATGTGCTATATTTAAAAAAATCTAATTCGATCTCGTTCAAACTAATTTTCGTTGAAAGAATTTGTGACGATCTACATCATGTATTTTTTTCAAAATTTACACTTGCTTAGTTCAAAAGTTAGGTGTGGGGGACGCCCATTTTACCACTTTGGAAGCGTCTACCTCTCAAACGTTTGACTTTTAGAGAAGGGCGGAAAGCAGAGAGGAATGGAAAAAACTCCACCGACAAGAGCCTAGCTCTTAAATTGGATGATGATGATGATGATGATGTCATTTTAAGAGACCTATCCATAAGTTTGACATATAATTTTATATATAAATATTAATATTTTTTGTATAAGAATGATAGAAAACCGCAAATCGATGTACAGGAGTGCAATTTGGTACACGTACCCGTGTACCAAATTGTTTAGGTTAGTACAATCATTTTGACCGGTAGTTCTTTAAAATATTCCCATGAGCCCAGTAACGGCGTCATCAATATTTTGTATAGGATTTGTTTTTTTTTTTCAGAAACCTATCGTGTGTGGTATCAAATGAAAGGACTTCATAAGCCGGTTCTAAAAATATACTGCACTATTAAAGTTTCGGCCACATTTTTTTCTAAAAATCTAAGAAATATTTTCAAAACATACCAAGTATGGGCTGCTCCAGGTCGAAGACGGCTTAATATTCTTCTGCTGCATTGAATATAACAATTGTCAAAAATCTCAATACAGTTCTTCTCGTTTGGAAACCTTTAAAGTAATTCTGTGCAACAGACCTTAAGTCTATGTATTTGTCTTAACTAACTCAAAATACTTCTAAGAAATTACACACCGTGTTCACGAAGTATATTCCTCATTTACGGCTTTTAATCTGATTAAGAAGCAACTTCTCGCATCCTACCCTCTTGTGGTATACCGTGGGATACGGCCGCTTGCCAACACTCCATTAATTAATGTCTTCTTTTACCAGGGTGCAAGAATTAACGTGATTACATTAGGAGATCATAAATTAGGATGGCAACAATATACTTAGGTGTGAGCGTTGACTATATCTAAATAAATAAATAATAATAATAATAGTAAATTGTTTAAACAAACACACCAATTACCTAGCCCCAAACTAAGCGTGAGCTTGTGCTATGGTGACTAGGATAACGGATAGAAATACTTAAATACATATAAACATCCATGACTTAGGTACAAATGCTCGTGGTCATTCATCACACAAACATTTGCCCCTTGCGGGATTCGAACCCGCAACCGCCTGGTTTAGAAGTCTGGTGCGCGAACGACTACACCAAGACGGTCGTCAAATAAATAAATAGTTTCAGCAATCACGCCTATAACCTAGTCCCAAACTAAGCGTTAGTTTGTGATATGGCGCCTGGAATAACGGATATAAATATTTATATTACTCATTAAAACACTTTTTCACGGATTACTTGGCGATTTATTTACATTTTATTTAAAACCTGACGTTTCGAACACTTTTCAGCGTTCGTGGTCACAGGGAGACTAAGGTATTATTTGTCATTACAAAGTTTTGAAGAATAAAACTACCGTCACTCATTAATATTATTAAAATGAGTTCAACAATTCGCGTAAGCGTAAGAAATCAATATATTTATATATCGTTTATAAACATCGATGACTCGGGTACAAATGCTTGTGCGCACTAACGCCTAACCACGCCACAAACTATAAATATTTGCCCCTAGCGGGATTCGAACCCGCAACTGCTGGTTTTGTAGGCGCTATACAAAGCCGGTCTGAAGCCATATTACATGTATACTGTTCACTTGTAACACAGTTGTCATCTTTATTTTCTGCTCCTTTATGAACCAGAAGAGCCATTACGAAATTATTACCATCCATACTAATATCATAAAAGCGAAAGTGTGTCTGTCTGTCTGTTAGCTCTTGACGCTTAAACCACTGAACCGATTAAAATGAAATTTGGTATGGAGACAGTTCGAGACCCTGGAAAGGACATAGGCTACATTTTGTCGTGATATAAAAACATTGAGGGGGTGAAATGGGGGATGAAAGTTTAATGGAAAATCCAACTCTTGCGGGCGAAGTCGCGGGGAACCACTAGTCATTTTATATATATGTATATATTATATCGGTACTAAACGTCTCCTACGAAACCGCCGTCTAATAATCTTAAATGGCGTTTCGTTGGACAGATCTGGATACAGATTTAGGTGTCGGTGATGGTCTATTCGCGTTTGATGAGGGTCGCGTTATTGATAGTGCTGCTATTGGGGTGCTATTCTGATATACACTCTGCCTACATAATATACGAATTAAGTCTCATGGTTATCCACGATGTTAGTTTGCATCCTTGCCATATTTACAGAGGTAATTATATTACGGACACTGAACTTAAATCATTAAAAAAAATGTGACCTAAATTTTGATTTTTAATCTTGATTATTTAATTTTATCGACAATCTGTTACGCACACCATTAACTATCGTAGCGCATACACATCACTGTTGGCTGTTCATCGGCACAAAAGAGCTGCGGCGATTGCGCTCTCTTTCTAACATCATAAACGCCGCCCCTTCTTCTTCTTCTTTTTTTTCCCTTCTTTTATCTCTGTGAATATGACAAGGATGCACAGTAACACCGTGTATAATATAGAAGTACCTGTTAATATGCTCGGTTATCACTATTTTTAAAAAAAGCTTTGTAATACGTAGGTCTTATTTAAAAAACAAAAAATAAAATAAATTTGAATAAATAGAAAAAAAACACGTTTTGTGATACAGCGTCCTACCTACGTCTTACGCACTCGGCCACGACGCTCATGCTTACCGGTGCGAAATTAGCGATCATCTCCTGCATCGAACGATGCGAAAAAAAAAAACGCATGAAAATTCAAAAGCACGCGTTTTCCCAAACATAAGTATAATTTAGACCGATTTTTCACCCCCGATAACCCCTACCCCCCCGTAGTAGGCTCCGTTAGGTGGCACCTGGTAGCTACCACCCTCCCACCGGAGCCCGGCACCAAGCAGCTTGCTGACGGAACACATCCGTGGGAGAGTGGGGAATGCCAGAACTTTCTGGGTGAGCTCGCTCCACCGTCGATTCTGTCTACGCCACGTCTTAGCCTAAAGTCAAAAGTAAACCCATTTCAAATAATAATAAAACGTCTCTCAGAATAGGATCTCACTACAGATAAATAGGATGGAATGGCGGATACGTCCCGACGTTTATGTTTTTAGGGATTCTGTTCCTGATTTATTGAAGCAAATCCGAAAGCACATCCATTTCTTGTGACTAGGTAAACTAGTAGTTTGTACAATTTGGACAGTTCTAGAAAAGGTCAGATTGAAAGCATTTCTTTGTATGTATTTTTATTAATGGCGGGTTGTCATAACTTATACTTAAGAAATAAAATGTTGTTGCAAATTAAGTACATACGAGGTTCTACAAAACCATAGCAATTATGAAACATTTTATTTCACAATGGCTATGTACCATTCTCTATGAACATTTATGTAAATTGATACTGTGTGTGGTGTGCAATAAAGAGTATCTATCTATCTACCTTTTAGCGTTTATAATGTGATACTTGTATGTATGAAGATAGCAAGTTAAAGTATCTGAGTCACATACAGAGGCCAGCACATAAGACTACACATATTCGTTGCAAAATCGTTCCTATTACAAATGCATAAGCCGCAGTGTTTACTGGTTTGGGCTGTCGATATCGTACGTATCCTTTATCAATTCCGTGATTTTCTATTCATTGCTTTATTAACGCCCTATTTGAATCTTAACAAGTATACTGATAGTAATAAGTAGATACCTATTACCTTCCTCGGGTAGGGTAGTTTTTTCATACGAAAAATTGCCTTTTCTCCTGCCAATCTGCCCTGAACTGCTTCTTAAGGCTAAATCAGTTGCACGATGAGCTGAATTAGTTAAATACATTAAAACAACTTATTTACGTTAGCCTAATCATTGTACAAGGTCCTGGTCTTGTTGAAATTTGAAACAAATTCTTTATGATATAATTAAACATGACTTTAAGCTGAGCCAGCTTCCATTTGCTTTCTATTTTTTGTGTTTTTCTGTAATCACTCTATTTGTAATGAAGGCAATAAAAATATTCTATTCTATTCTACTTGTAGCTAATGATATCTAAGAGCATTTTTTTATTGAAAACTTGGTGATTTTAACGCATGAAGCAGTAATTTGTACATGAAAATGATTGTATAGGGATTCCGCAGGTTTCCATCTTTTTAATATACACGAATATATTATAAATAAGAAAATATGAACACTTTTAAGTTTTTAACACAAATGTCTTATGGTTTTGCGTATTCCGCAGAAGAAAACTATTGTTCTAATTGAATCATCAAGTCTCAAACTTTAAAGCAAATGGATCTAATTACTAATATTAATAAGTTCGATTCTTTTTGAAGATCGTTTAGACTTACTCGACTTGCTTCGCGCTGCACCCTCTGAAGATATGATAGATATACCAAAAGTTAAGCCGACATGTCTGCTCCTAATTGCTATAATATTACTATGGGCTCCGGCTAACTAGTCCATCTTAAACTTATCAGATTTCCCTCCTGGCTCCCCTGAGAACTTTTCCACTAATCTTTGGCGATAATCCTGCTTATATCACAATACAGATAGATGCAGTGATATTATGGAATTCTACGTCAGCATTGAAAGAATATTCAAATATTCCAAAAGTAAGTTATACATATAATCACAAAGTAACAATTATTTAATTTAAAAAAATTCTAAAAAAATTGAACAAACTCTATGGCATTCGACAGAAGGGGACCATTTTTTGAGATAAGTAATGTGTATTTTATCTATTAGGACAAAGGAATTGTAATGGTACATGGTCTCAAACATAGGCCGAAATAGGGTTTTTTACACTTTTAGGTTAAATATCTCAGAAACTTAAGGCACTGGAGCAATTTTAAACCCAGATTTGGATTACACGACGTTAAAACCTTGAAAGAAGTAGTAACGAAATATAGAAGTATGTACATAACTCAACAAAGCAATTTCTTGTTCGCCAGTATTATGGATGAAGTACACAGTTAATGTGTTGTGTATGTCGTATGTATGTCGTGTGTCACACAGTGCACTATATCACTTTCCATATCAGCTTTCAGCGCAAACAGTAACCTAACTCCAAAGCGCTGAAACGGCTGAAACTGAATCTGTGTAAATCCGCTCCCATCAGTCAGCTGAGCGCCATTAATCACATTCCTGATGAATTGATTCGACGTGACGGGACAAACTTTCTACTAAACTACCCCCATTTCTAACCAACAGCTGGATTTGAACCTTACCTCAGAGAAATATAACACAATTTGCTGTAGCAGCGGAGCGTGTGACAATCTTTCTTAAGGCGCGTCGCGGTTTTTCTGTTGAATCATTTTGAACGTTATTACTGAGAACAAAGGTTGCAATTGGGCTGTGTGAGACAAGATATGACAATACTTTTTAAGGACTCCCATGCAAGGCCGACAAATTGCCTGGACAATCAGTTAGTCGTCTAGTGAGTTGTCTTGATGTACTTTTAGCTCCTCTTACTGATTCGAATCGAATTGAAAGTACTTTAGTAAATTTCAAACACAATCAATCAAATCATCTAGGTCTTATATCTAGAAAGATTAAAATCGAAGGAACATTGTACAGCCGGCAGCACGTCGTTACCCATTTCAATTACGAAAACAGTTTTTGTTACGTAGGGAATAGATGCGATCTCAAGGTCAAAGACTGTCGTGCGACCGCGTGTATAGGTACATATATATACTATAATATGACAAAAACATACTTAGCCCTTAGCTCATCGAAGTAAGGGATTATGTAGCCAAACAAAGCCTTCATTAGAGTACGTTAATCAAACAAGAAACCCTCGTAAAATGTCATGTCTGTCTATCCGACCGACCGCCTATCCGTCACATCTTTAGTTTTTGATTTATATTAAGTAGAAAGGAACGTAGCAAAATTATTAGGAAATAAGATTGATTTTCACTTTCGGCCTAATGTAGGGATATAGGAATAAATGAAAGATTCCCACAGGATGGACCGACATATATTAAGATGTAAAAAGTGTACAACCAGTCAGCGAGAGCAGCCATAGTAAAGAGAACAAGGAACCGGAACAGGGTTCACAAATTAGTTATAGGCACTGACCTCTATAGTACGAGTACGCTGGACCAAACATTCTCTAAGAAATGACAGATATTTTTTGTGCCGAATCAAAGCGGGGCGCTTTGATTCGGCACTGAGTGTTTAGGGAACTAAAATTGAATAACTTGCATATGATTATGTCATCTCTCATTAGTTCAATGGACGGTCACTACACGCTTACTACAGCCGTCAGCGCCAAAGTGGCGATAATCAAATGGCTTGGTATTGGTACGGTTGACAGTATGCAGTCCAGCATACTTGTATTATCAAAGACAAATCATATTGCGTTGAGATATTACAACACTTAATTTTACATATAACGCTATAATAATTCAAGTGTTTCATATTTGACAAAAGCTGAAACTAAATTTTAAAGCTTTTCCGCACAAACGAGCGGAAAATTTGAAATCACACGACACCTGAGACTCGGCAGGATGCGCCGAGCAGGTGAAATGGCTTGGATTGTTTGGATAGATTTTAGTGTTCAAAATCACAGCGCTACGCTTACGTATATAATCTGTGGCTACATCATTGGTGGCTACGCTAAACCTTGTTCGTTGTTTAATAGGCGCTTTATACACCGCGATTTTATGTAGCGATGAAAAAAAAATCCTCCTAGCCGAATTTCGACTACAGCGGCCAATCAAAACAGAGATTTGCCAATTACGCGGGAGATATTATAGTTCACAAGTGTGTGCGCAGTATACAGGTGCACTCTTTGTTCCTTCACTCTTAAAATTCAGTGAGACGGCAGTCCGACATGTCCGTAGAGAGATCAGGCGCAGGACCAACGGCTTAACCCATTCGCTGCCAATTTCGAGACACAATAGAAAATCAATTGTTATATCGCACCGGTGCGTGCTGTGACATGGAACCAGTTAACGTGATGTCCGAGACACGGAGGTGTTATCACCACCAACTTCCTGAGTCCGGAGCTGTGTCAGAGTTATTTCATGACAGAAAACCCCAAACATGAGACAATATAGAGAACCGTTGTTTTTTTACATCTACACTAATATTATACAGAGTAAAAGAATTGTTTGTTTGTTTCAAATAGGCTTTGAAACTACAGGATGGATTCAATTGAAATTTGATACAGAAATAGTTTGTGACCCTAAAAAGGACATAGAATATTTTTTATCGCGATATAAAATCATCAGGTGGGTGAAATAGGGGATGAAATTTTGTATGGAAAATCTGTTGGCGCGTGCGGAGCCGCGGGGAACTGCTAGTTTTGTATAAAATGAAGAACATTTTGTGATACTGTATCGCGACTGTTGCAGCAAGACAGCGAGTCACGGTATTGCGACTGAATCGCGTTTGTGTCGCTGTAAAAAGTCGCAGTGTATAAAGTGTGGAAGGTACCAGGCATGCAGGTGATGTAGACTTGGATTGTTCAGATACTGTTTGAACACCCTTAAACCAAGAGGTTTACACCTCGAAGTAATACTGGTTGTAACTTAAAGTGCCTACATACTTTAAAATGATATTGACTATTTGTTTGATTTTTAGTGTCAGAAAAGAAATATTCGTCAGATAAAATACAGCAAAATATTTTTGTTGAATACTTAAATATTTTTAAGTATTCAACGCATAATGAAATCGGTCCTTAACTAGTATTTATTCTGTGTCTTGAGGCTACCGTTACCGTGAGGGTTACCGTTGAATTTCCCATACAAACACCATTCCCCCCTCTCTTCCTTGTTTGTATATTACAGAAAAAAAATCTTTCAGGGACTTGAAGTATTTCCATAAAAAATGTAATTGAAATCGGTTCAGCGATTCAAGCATGCAGACAAAACAGATAGATAGACTTTCATATTTGTAATATTAGTATGGATTCCAAAGACGCAAATACCAGTTGAATTTTCGAGTACACTATTACTTGGATCCGGTGGAATTTTCCAGTTCTCGTATCCCATTTATGATTCGTTACATGTCGCGAAATAAATGTGAGAACGCGTCATGGTAATAACAACGCACTGAGGCCTCTTTGTAAACGAGCCCGCTTTGTCATCTTGTCACCGGGTCTTTGCCGGCTCTTTATAAAGAATAGTTTAGTTATTTGCTGTTGTATATTACTTATTTCTTTTTGGTATACAGGTAGGTTATATCCTTTACGTGTTTAACTTAAAACATAGTAGGTACTCGTATAAATAAGAAGTAATAAGAACTAACTGGACGGCGATGGAAGAATGAGCAACTAGTTATCATCCTCCTAGCGTTATCCCGGTTGTGCTCTCGCACGCGATCCAGGATCCGCTGACCATGATCCAAGTTGTGCCAGATCATAATTCCAGTGGAGCGACTGCCATCTGACCTCCGTGACCCTGTTACCAGGGGAACCTGTCCAATTTGGACCATGGTTAAACATGCAGTCGCCTGAATACGTCAACAACTAGTATAAATATTTCAATATTTAATTTGGGATTTAAAAAAAGCTTAAAAATCCATCTTAGGCACAAAGTACATCCATTATCATAATCCACATTTATGTATTGAAAAAAATCATGTAATGTAAGTATGACTCTGCAGTACGCCCGCGACTCTATGTTATGACTTAAGTAGGATATGGCTTTTTATAATGTAAGAATTTGCTGTTGAAAATGTCTATATCTTTGCCACTGCTACTGTGGGTCAATTCATTATATTCGGCATATTGTATCCAGATGGTAAAAATGCGATGTGCTGTTTTATACATTGTTTGTATATCAATTATATCGCATACTAGGTGTTCTCTTTTATCGTTTTAACATTACATATTACGTTATGTTACATTATAACATGATGCAATTAATATAAATTTATACTAATTGTAGCTTCGAATGTAAATGCCAATTCAAACCTAATTACGTTTCATGGTATTTTTGAAACTGTATTGTGTTTATATTGTAACTGTCATTTAATAAATAAAATAACACGTTAAAATTGTATCTAGGGTCACGTATTCACATCCTATTTTAGTCACTTTTACTAAACGTATGCCACACGGTCTGTTGCATTATACAAACATGAATTAGACATTCCATCAGTTATTTCATATTCAAAGTGACCAATCCAATGAATAGTTAATACAACAATATAGGTATGTCAATATTAACCCATTTGATGCGATATTAGGCCGTATCCACCCATCCCTTTTTATTGCGGGAACTTATCACTTTTGTTTACCCTCTGAAATGGGTTAAGTGTTTGCACTGGCGGCTACTGTCAACGGAGCGAGTTGACACAACTTTGAACTTTACTGCCTCATTAATAAAGGCCACAATGCATGCTGGGCGGACGACCACTTTCATGTTTCTTAATTAATTGAGTCCCGTACAAAATGTGCCAAGGCCTGAAGCCCTACTTTGATACACTGTCTCTGTCCGTCATTACAGTTAGACAGTGTGAGAGAATAAGATGCCTAGAGTCGATAATACAAACCATTTCTTTCAGAAAGAACAGAATAGCAAAGACTGTGAAATTATAGATAGTTAGACCACCAAATGAGATGAGAAATAAAAATAGTAACATATTTTTTTTCCCGTGCACCTTTGCCTACATTGTTTTCACACACACATAATACATATTTGTTAGGTATAATTGTATGTTATATTTAAGCTATTATCACTTGTAACTTCTAGGATGCATGTTATTAGGTTCCAATTTAGCCCTTAAGCCATTGTCAAGTAAACTGTGTAATCCTAATTGTAATCTGTTTTGCATCTCGAATAAATAAAATAAAAAAGCGAAATGTATCTTTCGTGCATGAAAAGCGAATTAATCTCTAATGTTTATTGTGATCTAAAAATGTATGCAAAACTCAATTCCTACTAAATATCCATGTTTTTTTTTCAGGACTTTAGGCAGTTGTACTAATTTAACTATAAAAAAACCTTAAAGGTAGCCTATCGGTTGCAAAGTAAAAAAAAACAGTAAAAAAGATTAGTTTCTTTGCGCCATTATAACAGGAAACTATTCTGACGACCTCCGTGGTCGAGTGGTGTACACACCGGTTTTCATGGTGTCGCCTGCTCTGAAGTCCCGGATTCGATTCCCGGTCAGGTCAATGTAGAAAAGTATTTTTCTATTGTCTTGGGTCTGGGTGTCTGTGGTACCTTCGTTGTTTCTGATTCCCATAACACAAGTGCTTTAGCTACTTACTTTGGGATCAGAACAATGTATGTGATGTTGTCCACGTTTATTTATTTACTATTGTATTCTACATTATTTTTTTTGCCACTGGCCATAAAATCTGTTAAGTGGCTCCTCTATAAAAATTAACCCCAAATTCATATAAGAAGGTAGATTTCTCAAAAAAAAAAAACAAATAGAAGATACAGGCCGTTCTCTGCGTTATGTTCTTTTCTAATCTTTATAGTTAACTAGTAGTTCCCCGCGACTTCGCCCGCAAGAGTTGGATTTTCCATATAAACCCACCAAAAAATGTAACCTATGTCCTTTCCAGGGTCTCGAACTGTCTCCATACCAAGTTTCATCTCAATCGGTTCGGTGGTTTAAGCGTCAAGAGCTAACAGACAGACAGACAGACACACTTTCGCATTTATAATATTAGTATGGATTTCTACTAACACTAAATATATTAACTCTACTGTTACTTTGGGCTTATATTAACGAAGGCCGATTTGAAACAAAAAGAAAAAAAAAAAAAAAAAATTAAAAAATATTTTAACAAAAAGATATTCGTCGAATAACCTCTAAAGAGCGTGCTATTTAAAACGACGACGCACAGTGGTCGGCTTTGTACGGGAGTGCGGAAATAATTATTTTTTTCATTGTTATCATGTTTATTGGCAATATATTACTTTTAAATTATAAAAAAATGTTATACTAGTGCAATGTATTATATAAAATAAAAGAAAAAAATAATAAAAAAAATAATGTCACTCTCTTATCAGGTCTAAAACTTCTTGGTTTAGAACTAAATCTTTTTTGCTGATTTTATTTCTGAATTGGTTGATGTACGGATCAGACGAAGCCATAAGCATGTTCATAATATCCTCATATGTACATTCGCGGGAGCTCTTTCGGGAATGAGAGAGTCGATATTGCCGATAGTCCGAGCTTCTTAGGTAATAGGTAATAGCGCGGATTCAATTATTTTACTGCCGTGAATCAATATCTTATGTACTGTGTTCGGCATACTCGTATAATACCAATTATATAAGCTCACGCCTACTAGCTTTTCTATTTGAGTATTTGCTGAGTATATCAGTTTTAACCAATCCCTATTTTTTAAAAGAAGTATTCCTTACTTTGTGAAGCGGCAGACCATTTTTTTGAAAATGCAGGTAAAAAATATTTACTTAAATATGAGGAGATACTTTCTTTCATGTTTTCGTCGAGGTCTGGATACTAAGTTTTAATATTTTCAATGAACTTGTGTACTTCACGATCAGATAATAACACAATCTTGACAAGATCACTTTATGTTATTTTAAAAACAGGCATGTTAAAATTCAGTGACTACCGACGCAATAAAGTGACAACTGATGATTTCAATACGATAAGTGAGCGTTTTTGAATAAACAACAAAATAAGTTTTATTTAACTACCCTCATATAAGTCAATTATCAATAATGTCAATTCACGGCCAATAACTGACCATCATTAAATGAATGAATTGTATGTCAAGGGTAGCAGATATTTGCAGCTCATATATAATAGACTTATTACTAGAAGGACTAAGGATTTTTTTGTAACATAGATCTTCAGTAGGATCGAGAAGGCAAAAAAGTTACGATCCAAGAAAAGCAATAATTACGAATATAAACGCGTGTCTTTTTTATAGGTCAAGTACGTCATGACGACAGCAGCTACATGCAAAATATAGTTTATGTAAACACACAATGCTTCATAAAAGACAATTAAAAAGAAATATTGAAAATATCATCAATGTCTCAAGAAATACATTCGTAGATACCGAGCATAGAAATTACGCTTAAATAATATATCTCGTGTTTAATCAACTTATGAGGCATATAATTCTTTTAAAACAACATTAAAATTACATTTTCCTTGTGATAATGATCCAATAACTATTCTACAATAAGACTTCTATGATAATTTTCATTAATTAGAACCTTCCAATTTTCGACTTATTTCCGCTTGCCGACTACTGTGCGACGTTCAAATAAAATATAACTGAGTTGATGACAATTTGAATTCAGATCTGCTTGCTGTATTTTATTTGCTGAATATTTCTTATCAGAGAAAAATCAACTCTAAATAGAATGTTTACTACAATATTTTGATTTGTTAGTGTACCCTATTGATACTGCGCCACGCGCACTCGCACGCGTACCTGCCTTATTTTTATTTGTTTAAAACGTACCGTGAGAACCCCGGAGCCCCGAGTTGCCATCGAGACGTTACCTATGACACATGTACTAGACCGACCAGAGCGCTTTCGCCGCGTGTGTATCCTGTGAAGCTCCTTACAGACATTTCGAGTGATTGTGGCCTGTGAAGTGACACTAAAAACCCCGGAAAACTGATGTGGCAAGTACCTAGCTATAAGCGCTGACTTTAATTATTTTCCACCTATCATTGTCGCCCTCCACGTGTAATCCACTGCCTAAACTCTCAAACATAGGGTTCAACAAATAAAACATTATGCGTAGATTTAAGGAAAAAATGAACTCTGTTTGGATTTATTCCACCCGCATGGCGTCGGGGCACATGTAAAAAGGTCTGGGCACATGTTTACCCGAGTTTTATTATTAACTGGGTTAGATCCGCTGTTGTGTGGGATTCGTTTAATTAAAAATTCGCGATTGGAAATCAATTAATTTGAAAATTGTTGAGTATACGAGTTTAAAAGCGGTAAAATCATATTTGGTGCTACCGCAAATATAAATTGTCAATTTACATATGAAATGCGCTGATTACGAGTATCGGAAAAGTTTAAACGTTAATTTTGTAACTAAATTAGCATTTGAACTATAATTTACCGTTTTTAACTATAGTGTTACTGTGGCACATACAGTTATTTTTAAATGGGTGTCGGTTTCATATAAGTACTTAATATCTATAATGGTCGATGATGTACTCGTATGTACCTACTTACGTTTAGCGAAAAAAATACGATACAGTAGTTTTCATTGAAATTGGTGTGACGTTGAATTCTTTTCTTTTTTTTATTTCCTTTTTAATTTAATTCTTTAAAAACTCTCCATTCTAAAAGAGCGTAAGTACAAGAGTACGACATCACGCCTTTGCCATATTTAAAAATTTTAAAAATTACTGACGTCTGTAGTGTTGTATTTTGTAGCCGTAAGATATAAATATTAACAGTAGGCACGTATATCAAAATAAGAAAGTCTAAATGAAGACGTATCTACGTCTTCATTAAAATAATCTTAGCGAGTATTTTTATAAAAACTCAACCTAACTAACAAAAGCTATTGTTGCAATTTTCCTTACTTAAATTTTAACGGTTTTTCAAATCAAATGAAACATCAATAATATAAATAAAGGAACTTTTATGATTTCGTCACCATACTAGATAATCATTTAAATGCATGTGTATATTAAACAATCTTTATAATACTTTACTAAAACCAGGCCTGTGTATCTTCCCGCGTAGGTAGCAAAAACTTACCTACGCGCGGCGACCCTTATGTAAGGGACTAAACAAGTTGGATGTCGCTAGCCGGCAGCGACACGCTCCCGCGTTTTATTTACCGGCGGTGCGCGACACTAGGTTGCTGGTTGGACGAGCGTGAATAAAGTCCTAGAATGATGCGCTAGATGGCGTAAGTAGCTTCTTGTGGCAGTCAACCCTATAGCGTTGCGTGATAGTACGTCACTGAATAGGTTTAGTGTATTATGAATCATTTTCCAGAGTTATAAGAATTAAATTATCTTGCAATGTATTTCAGTAGGTGTCTACGCGAAAATGTGCTTGAGTCAGAGGGGAACTGAATTACACCATATCGTTACCAACATTGAGTAGATATTTCTTTGAATTTTATTGCAAAGTCATACTTCTGTACAGAATACTAGTACTTATTCTGTGCTAAAACTATCGATAACTAGATGGACTTCACTTCTATAGAACAAAACTACTATTATAATGTCTCACTCACTGATCATAGTGTCAGTGTCAAATGTCAAAATGACAGCTAGCTTGTATGGATCTTATGTATGGTAAAATACTTTTTTAAGTCAGACAGACCAGATAACCAAGGAAAGGCATGTCCCCTTATAATGCCTGTATCATAGTACCTTTTAGTTTTTCTCAAATATCTCTGAATTCATAGCGTAAAAAAACGTTAAAATATTTTTAACGTGTTAAGCAACGCCAAATCTCGAAATGGTTTTTGAATTTTTGGTACCATTATAAAAATGAAATGTTGTCAATTGGGGGACTTTAAAATGTATTATGTGTAAACTCGCTAAAAGTACAATGTAATAAATTATCATCAACCAGTAATGGATAACTAACTGTGCAGGATAGCTATAGATTTACGAGAAACTAGGGCTTAAAAAGGAAATGGGAACAGGACAATTAGAACGACTCGATATTTCAAAAATGACAAAATTGATATAAAAAGAATAGAAAACAATAAATAATAAGTATTGTGCGCGTTTTGCTTACTAAATGTGGAAAGTTATTATTTCCATATTTGGGCATTGATCTTGCAACTTGGCTTGTCAATCATTAAAGCGTTAATTAAGATTCTAAGGTACCTTAATAGACAGTTTATTTAACCCAGAAGAAGACTTAGAGCGTGATGGTATTTCATTTATTATTGGAATCGTTGAAGTCACTGGTTTAACAACAAAATTATTTGTGTAAGGTTTAAAACTTTAACACTTCGAGGCAAACAACATTGTTTACCCAATGTTAAATTGAACAAAACGTTTTATTGATACTGTGAGGCTATACCAAGTCTGTGAATGGAAAGTTAAATTACTTTACAAATACTTTGAATTAACTTTGGCTGATATTTACTTAACGGACTTAGTGGCGCAACCTGATACCTAAAATTAATTAGCCTTGCTTAGTTTCCAATTTTTTCGTCAATCTTGAACATAGCTTTACCAATTACAACCAGTAGGTTGGTAGGTAGGTAGTGGTACTTAATAAAAGGTAAACAGATACAGGGTTTAGATATTGTACTTGTATTAAAAACGGCCAAGTGCGAGTCGGACTCGAGCACGTAGGGTTCCGTACCATTCACTTACAACATTAGACAGTATAGGCAAAAAAAAAATATTTTATTTATAATTTCATTTTTAGTATTTATTTAAGTATTTATTACAGGATACCCGAAACAATTTAAATAAGAGTTTCCGCGCCAGTTTCTTTACGTGAGTGATTTGAAGTTTATAGGTCCAAGACTTTAGAAATTACAGGGGGGGGGGGGGACACACCGTGTAAACGACTTTGGCGGGCTATATCTCGCAAATGGTAAAGCTGATAAAAAAGTGTTGTATGGATACCCTAACTTATTTTCATAGTCCTTTTCAACGATACCCCACACAAGGGGGTGCACTCGAATAAATAATTTACCGCCCCCCCTCCCCTTTACAGGTATGGGGAGGTACCCTTAATTTTTATTTTTTGTATTTTTTTAAGGGGTAGTTTTAATTTTTTGTATTTTTAAAAATGAGATCTATATGTGAAGTATCCTCGAACCAAGTTATATGCAAATCAGTCCATAAACGTAGAAGATATTCTACTGTGACAGACTAGGACGGACGGACGAACAATGATGATGATGCGCACTTCACACCAATTTTCGTTCCTCCTTTACAAATATGGATAATATGTATGAAAATAACAATTTAACAAATAACTATTTTGATTTGATCATCAAATCTTTGAACATATAATCCATTTTCGAATTACATCATTAAGTAAGAGTAATACATCAAATCCGAGTACAGTGAAAAAAGCGCTTGTTCACAGGAGAAAAATAATAAAAAAGAAAAGGTAGCCTAATAGATCCCATGAGCCATACTCCACCATGCGGGCTCAGTGCGGATTGGTTGTCTGTAAGACAAGTAACCAACCTAACTGTCAGATGTCATTTAAAACCTCTGGCCTTCCACAGCACGGAGATGCTAGTAATAGATGTCACTTAAATGGTCGAAATGGTCACCCATCCAAACCCAACCGCGCCGTGCGTTGCTTTGAAGGGAGACTGTCAAATTATTGCCACATTGGTTGCTATAGTCCGTGCCATTTGAACTTGCATAAAAGGTTATTGACCCCACTGTTATGTATGAAATAAAGTGGGTAGACTCACTTACTCCTTTTAAATACTGATACGCGAATGTTGTACTGTCAGTCTGCTAATAAACGTGTAATAAGGTTAACCTGTGTCTGATTTCTCAGTGGCGAACGAGGAATTTTAAAATGGCGGTCGGTAAAATATCGGAATTTGATATGGAGTGTGGGAACTGGCAGTTATACGTGGAAAGATTGGAAATGTACTTTAAAGTGAACAGTGTCAAGGAAGAATTGAAGTTGCCGATGTTAATTACTACGATGGGTGATAGTGCATACGAGTTGTTGACTGATTTATCGAGCCCAAAGAAACCGTGTGATATGACTTTTAAAGAAGTGACTGATTTATTGCAAGGACACTTAAACCCAAAACCGTCAATTCTGGCAGAACGGTTTGTTTTTCGACAAAGAACGCAAAGGGCGGATGAAAACATTTTGGGTTATGTGGCGGTACTAAAAAAAATATCGAAGGGGTGCGAGTTCGGCGGGAATTTGCTAGAAAACCTTCGGGATGACGGAATTCGGCAGCAACTATTCGCCAAGGGACCAGTGGAGTTTCAAGAGTTGGTGACGATGGCCGTTTCATTTGAATCGGCGGTAAGAGACGCGGCCACGGTGGAGGTAGCATCGGACTCGGCGGGTGCGGGCGCTGGCGGTCGAGGGGTCGCGGGCGCGGGGGCGCTCAGTCAGGCAACGGACGGCACATACTCGGGGCGGTCGCGCTTATCTGCGGGTCGGCCTTCACTCGGCGGTGACGATGCGGTGCATAATTTGCAAGTGGGCAGTTGTTTTGTTTGCGGAGATTATAGACACAGACGCAACGAGTGTAAATTCAGGGATTATGAGTGTAGTAGATGTAAGAAAGTGGGACATTTATGGCGGGTTTGTCCAGAGAATGCGAGGACGATGCCGCGCGGTTTTAGCGGCAGGGGCAGCCGCCGCGGAGGCCGTAGAGGCGGACAAGACCGGGGCCGGGGTGCACGGTCTATGCCGTCGTCATCGACGCGCGCTCATTGGGTGGAAGAAGTCGAAGAAATCACAGACGAGGGGGAGGCAAATGAAGAACCTATTTATCAGATGTCGTTGAGTAGTTACAAGCCGGTGAGCATTATTTTGAATGTTAATAATGTGAATTTACATATGGAAATAGATACAGGCTCCCCACTATCATGTATCTCACAGAAGAACTACGTTCAATATTTTAAAAATATTCCGTTACAAAAATGTCAGTTAACAGTTCAATTCTATAATGGTGATAAAATAAAGCCGTTAGGCTACTTAGAAGTCGAAGTTAATTATAAAAATAGGAGAAAGCGGTTAGACTTATATGTATTTGAAAGCGGGAGGACGACGCTTCTGGGTAGACAGTGGCTAGCGGAATTACAAATATCTATACCTAATGTTTCCGTGGTGGATAATTATCAAATTAGTCCCCCTAGTACTATATCTGACCGGCGAAATGAAATTGTAAATGATATATTTTCTAGGTATAAGGAGTTGTTCGATGGCCAATTGGGGTGCTTCACTGGGGGACGAGCGTCGCTGCGCTTGCGAGCGGGGGCTACGCCTGTGTTCTGTCGCGCGAGGCCGCTGCCGTACGCCCTGCGCTCGCGAGTGGACGCCGAGCTGGACGCCATGCTACGCGCCGGCGTCATCGAGCCCGTTGACAGCTCGGACTGGGCGACTCCATTGGTAATTGTGCACAAACCTGATGGAGCTTTGCGTATTTGTGCCGATTATAAAGTAACCTTGAATAGGGCGTTACAAGTCGATAAGTACCCTGTGCCTAAAATTGATGATTTGTTCACTAGATTACATGGTAGTAGGTACTATACAAAGCTAGATCTCTCTCAAGCATACAACCAAATTATGTTGGATGATACCCGAGATCTTACTGTGATTAATACGCATAAAGGTTTATTTAAGTATAACAGACTAGCATATGGACTTTCGTCGAGTCCGGGTATTTTCCAACGGATTATGTCCAAACTGTTTGAAAATATACCTAATGTTACGGTGTTTCTAGACGATATATTGATAAGCAACACATGTTTAAAATCACATGTAGATACAATTCATAAGGTATTAAATATACTGAAGGAAAATGGATTGAAATTGAAAAAAAATAAATGTGAATTTTTTGCCGACTCTGTTCAATATTTAGGTTTTATTATTAGCAAAGAGGGCATCACGGTGGATCCCGGTAAAATTGAACCTATATTAAAAATGTCTCCACCTCAAAATGTATCTGAAGTAAAGTCCTTTTTAGGTATGATAAACTTTTATGGAAAATTCATAAAGAATTTAAGTTTTTACTTGAGCCCGTTGTACGTTTTATTGAAAAAAGGTAAACATTGGTCTTGGGGCTTAGAACAAGATAAAGCATTTAATTGCGTAAAGAAATTGCTAACTAGTTCGAAAGTATTAGCTCATTATGATGAGTCATTACCTATTGTAGTTACATGCGATGCGAGCTCGCGCGGCGTCGGCGCCATACTGGCGCAGCGGCAGCCCTCGGGGCAGGAGCGAGTGATCGCCTACGCGTCGCGCGCGCTCACGCCGGCCGAAATGAATTATAGTCAAATTCACAAGGAGGCTTTAGCTATTGTTTTTACGGTAAAGAAGTTTCATCAATATTTATATGGTCGGCCATTCGTACTTAAGAGTGATCATAAGCCTTTAGTAAGCATATTTGGGCCTGAATACGGCGTTCCAAGTATGACGGCCAGTAGAATGCAGCGATGGGCGTTGTTGTTATCGGCATATAATTTCACAATCGAATATATAAACACCAACGCGAACACGGCGGACGCCTTATCGCGATTAGTAGATAGTTACAAAGAAAAAGGTACCTCAAACTGCGACAGTGTTGAACTGGAGCAGACTTACCTACATTTTGCGTCTGAGGCGTTGTCTTTAGATTTTAACGTAATTAAGAAGGAAACGCAAAAAGACCCGATACTGGGTCGAGTTTTAAGTTTCATACGGGATGGCTGGCCAGCAGATATAGAAGTTAAAGAATTAAAACCATATTTTAACCGACGATTTGAACTATATTCCGAGTTAGGTTGTGTAATGTGGGGTCACAGATTGGTAGTACCTAAGTTATGTCAAACTCGAGTACTTGAAGAACTACATGATATACACATGGGTATTGTAAAGACAAAATGTATCGCTCGAAGTTACGTATGGTGGCCAGGCGTGGATGAGGCCGTGGAGTCGATGTGTCGCGCCTGCCGGCTGTGCGCGGAGACGGCGCCGGCGCCGCCGCACCACGCGCCCCAGCCGTGGCCCTGGCCGACTCGACCTTGGACTAGGTTGCATTTGGACTTCTTAGGGCCCATAGAGGGACATCGGTATTTAATTATAATTGACGCTTGTTCTAAATGGATAGAAGCTTGTCATATGAAAAGCACTTCAGCGGTTGCAGTCATTTCTAAATTAAGAGAAATGTGCTCAAGGTTTGGCATTCCTCGGCAGATAGTGAGTGATAACGGGCCACCTTTCACTAGCGAAGAGTTCAGAATATTTCTGGGGCATAATGGGATCGAACATATATTTTCTGCACCTTATCACCCAGCCTCCAATGGGGCTGCGGAAAGTGCCGTAAAGACTTGTAAAAAAGTAATAGTCAAATCTATTAAACAGGGTGTCGATATTGAAGTAGCTTTACAGCGTTATTTGCTTATGTATCGCAACACGGAACACAGCACAACCGGAGAGAGCCCAGCGGCTATATTGTTAGGCAGGTCTTTGCGTACTAGGTTAGATCGTCTAAAACCTTCAAGGGAACAGCAAGTACACCGAGCTCAGGACCGGCAGCAGCGCGCAGCCGGAGGCGGGCGGCGAGCGGTTCGCGCCGGGGACGCCGTGTGGTACCGCTCGTATCGAGGACAGAGTAAGTGGTTAGAGGGTTTCATTGAAGAAAAACTTGGTATAACAGATTATAATATTAGATGTAGGGATGGCACAGTGGTACATAGGCACATCGACCAGATAAAATTAAAATCCAAGGAAACTGGTAATTTAGAACAGGAAAATAGTAACCAATCATAGTGCGCAAGTAAGCAAGGCTTACTAGGGTGGCCACAGTTGCCGGTGGAGTCGGCGGGGTCGGGCACGTCTGCGAGCTCGATATCGCGGTCCGCGTCGGGTGACCATGAGTTAGTCGTCGGGGTGGACGGCAGTGGCTTGAATTCAAATAGCGCAGGGTCGTCCGCCAGTGAACGCCGCTACCCCTTAAGGGAGCGGAGACCACCACAAAAGTATGGTTTCACGTAATTTATTATTGTTATCTTGTTAGAAAAAATATATATATCTGGGTTTAGATTTAATTTAGTATTAAGTGCATTTGCATAACTTTATCGAATGAATGTTGTGTAACAATATTTAGATTTCTAAAATACATTTGTTCTCTTTGTATAAGTATCGATTACTGGGTAATGAGAAGGGAGGTGTTATGTATGAAATAAAGTGGGTAGACTCACTTACTCCTTTTAAATACTGATACGCGAATGTTGTACTGTCAGTCTGCTAATAAACGTGTAATAAGGTTAACCTGTGTCTGATTTCTCACCCACCTGTACCAAAAAGTGCCCAAACTTTACGACATGTGTCGCTCATCGTATAAAATAGCGATAATCCCGACTTATCGCTGATTTCATAATACCACGGCCCGTCCGAGAACGAGACAACTCTAAAACATCAAAATTTAAGTAATAGTTTCACAATTTTGTAAATAAAACACAGATTTAGTTATTAAAATAAATTTTCTTTTAATTTACGTATTGAAAGTCTTTAAGCAGTTACTTGGTTTTAATTTAAAAACTCGGTTAATTGACATTACTTTTACCACAAATATAAACACAATAATTAGAAATTACATTTTTTCCATAAAGAATAACCAGTAGTTGACCATTCATAGATATTTATCATTATATAATTTTGACTCCGAAAATGATAAATTATGACTTATTGCACTTAACCGTTGGTGGTTTGAAAGGTCAGGGGTGCTATACCTGTACGCTATTTTGTAATGGCTCACCCGGTGCGGCATAATTCGATTTTTTTAATTTACGAATTTCGGAAGTGTTCACGTGTTATTATCAGTCGTTATTTTTTGATAAGTTTCTGTTATTGTTCTTTGTTACGTTTGTGTTTGTTTTATTTTGTTGCTGTTTTCTCCATTCTTTACTTATTATAAGTGAAGATGGAACCTGAGAAGAATAAAAAGAGGCGTAAAAGAATCCTCGAACCGCAAGCAGGTTAGTTTGTATAATTAACCTTTACAATATGTTTTGCTATCATCGTAGGTAATTCCATTTGAACACAAGTTTGAACGATGTTTTTAAGTATAAAGTGATCGTTAGAGCTTTTACACACGAACAGCAGTTTGCTGTCGACGTATGTAACTGCAGCCGACGTTAGAAGTCGGCGGCTAGTTGTCGACATGCCGTCGACGTGCTGTCGACGCATTGGCGGCTGCCGCCGGCTGATGTTGACAGCTAGCCGCGTCTGTAATTTGACCTCGAAAGCAGTTAGTCCAGGAGCTAGGACGTGCACAAAATAAGCCTAATAGAATAAATTGCTAAAAGCCAGTCGCCGCTGAAATACTTTTTCGCATGATGGTATCTCGGATAGTGAGTTTTTTAAAATGGTCGTCAGCTCATCAAAGACGTCTTAGACGACTTACACAGCTAACTATGCATTGTCATCCAAGCTAAACCTGTATACAAAATTTCAGCTAATCGCTTTAAGATATCTGCTTTAAAATTGAGCTGCAATAAGTATTTGTGACATAACTTATAACCCGACTGGGTGTTGAAGAATAGGAGGAATGCGCCGCGTAAGGCATAAGTTAGCTTCAAGCTAATTACTGTAACTTCAAGCTAAGCCTTACGCAGCGTAAAGACAATTCCAGTTTGATTTGAAGTTATCCTTCTCCTAGACAGACAAACCAATGCTGTTGATGCATATCTCACCAAAATGTAACTCGCATGCTCATTATCTGCAAGTCCTTTCGTTTGCTTCCCATATTGCAGGAAAGATAAAAAAACTTAGTCCGCCATCTCTAGGAGTCCGCCATATTGGATTTGGAATGACGTCACCCTATTTATTGAGTTATTCTCAGCAAGCCTTTTCAATTGATACCCACATTGTACAAAAGAAAAAAAAACTAAGTCCGCCATCTTTAGAAGTCCACCATATTGGATTTGGAATTACGTCACCTTATTTATCGAGTTACTCTTAGCAAGACCTTTTATTTGATACCAATATTGTAGGTGTACATTTAGAAGTCGGCCATATTGTTTTTTAGTAACGTCACTTTATTTATTAAGTAACTCTCAGCAAGCCCTTTCATTTCATATTCATACCCATATTGTAGAAATGCATTCCGCATTTCTACAATATGGGTATCCGCCATGTTGAATTAAGAATGACGTCACACATCTTACCATGCATTGTCATCCAAACTAAACGTGTATGCAAAATTTCAGCTCAGTTGGTTAAAGATATCTGCTAAAAAAATTAATTTTTGAATAATACCTACTAACTGCTCCCGCTATAATTACGCTGGATATAGAAAAATATATATTTTTTAATTAATAATAAAAGATGCAACTATATTTATTTCATTATTCAGCATATTGCTTGTTTTGTAATGCAGTAGCCAAATGTTTGTAATACATGTAAATTTTTCGGGTCAAGGTCATCTCGTACCAATAAACGTTTGTTTACACAGACTTCTATCGCTACGCCTTGTGTTTTGGATCGCCGCGATCCCGTATCGGCGTGCAGTGGTACAGGGGTGTCAATGACCTTTTGTGCAAGTTTAAAATAATGGAGGCATTAAAATTTTATGACTGTTCCTGCAACTGGGCGTTTGTGTTATTTTTTGAACAAGTAACGTAGTTCATTATTTTTTAAAGGTACATCCACATCGGTGGCACATAAATTGTTTTGACGAGCACGACGAAAAAGTTTTAATATATTCCGGCGTCGCTTTCAGATTTAATCCGAAACTCGCACACACGATTCAAAAACAACACAGACAAACAAATCTCGTTTAAAATTTAAAAGTTCAGTGTGTCTGCCAAAAACTGAAATACACACTGCCAGGCAGGTAAGTAAATTTGTGTATCGCTTCATAGTCTATCCATCAAATGCACATAAAAAACCGGCCAAGTGCGAGTCGGACTCGAGCACGAAGGATTCCGTACCATTAACTTACAACATTAGACAGTATAGGCAAAAAATCTTTTTAAGTTTATACTGTTCTTTTGGAAAAAAGTATATAAATAAATAAAATAAATAAATAATAATAATAATAAATAATATATATAATAATAATAATATTTATTTATTTTATTTATAATTTCATAAGTTTTCATCACAGGATACCCGAAACAATTTTAAATAAGAGTTTCCGCGCCTGTTTCTTTACGTGAGTGATTTGAAGTTTATAGGTCCAAGACTTTAGAAATTACAGGGGAAGGGGACACCGTGTAAACGACTGTGGCGGGCTATATCTCGCAAATGGTAAAGCTGATAAAAAAGTGTTGTATAAAAAAGCCTAACTTATTTTCATAGTCCTTTTCAACGATACCCCACACAAGGGGGTGCACTCAAAAAATAATTCACCCCCCCCCCTCCCCCTTTACTTGTATGGGGAGGTACCCTTAAAAAGGGGTAATTTTAATTTTTAGTATTTTTAAAAATGAGATTTATATGTGAAGTATCCTCGAACCAAGTTACATGCAAATCAGTCCATAAACGTAGAAGATATTCTGCTGTGTGTGACAGATTAGGACGGACGGAACGGACGGACTGAACGATCGTATAAGGGTTCCTTGTCGGACTACGGAACCCTAATAAAAAAGATTACAATGTGCAATGGTCCTGTTTATATTACATTACTATTCAATTAAGACGGTTACAAGATAATACCGAAGGCAATTAAAAAGCAATATTGTTACAATTTAGATAAACCCCAAAGTTTTTTTTTTAAAAACCATTGCTTTTTAATTTCCTTCATTGTTTTTTGTGATCGTCGTCGTAAGTCGTTTGACATTTTTGACCATTATTAGGCTGTCATAATACAATTTCACGTTTGGATGAACTTAATACACAATTAAATTGTATGAAAAAAAGTTGAGCAGATAATGTGTGATTTAGGACCGATACTAACTGCCATCAAAATATACGCCCGTATGGAATATAACACACACTAACTAATATTGATTATTTTTTTTACATATACATACATGAACCGAATCGCTTCACGGCTTTCAGGCTTTCAGAACGCTGTTGCCGCAAGCTCTGTGCACTAGAATCAGGGATGTGGTGCACCGCTTGCTCCCGCGTCTCAAAACAGGCTTACTATAGTCCGATAAGTTCATGCGGGGGTTGGGGGGCGAGCCAGTCTAATTCGCACGCAGCACCTCTGCAGCACCACTCGTCCCTGGTAGCATCTATAGTCCGATTCCTGCGGTCTTAGAAATGTGAGGGCGAGGCATGCATGCTGGATGTCAGGGTTAGGCATGCCTGCTGGATGTTAGCGGGGTTCAGCGGGGCGCCGGAGGGGCGTGCATGAACTGAACAAAAGCTAGGAAGATCGCGCACCAACTTGTCAGAGTATGTTGCTCACCGATCTCGGCGGCGGTGTGTCACTAGTGTGCGTCAGACGCTAACCGCCCCACCGCAAATATAATTTGAAACGGAAGGGTTTTCATATTGCGCACCTCAAATGCAGAACAGAGAGTTATTCATATTCATTATTCTAATGCAGAGTGAATGAAAAGGTCCGAATTTGATCACTCTAAAGTCCCCGAGTTCAAAGTCTGGGTTCGATTCCCAAGGAACAAAAATCAGCTTGGATCAGGTTTGAGCATAGACTTAGGATTCACTTCTATGGGTTTGAGTCACTGTTAATCCAGTTAATAAATATTTCATTGATTCATCATGGAATGCCTTAACATGAAAAATTGAACCAGTAATGTCCTCCTGGCCGAATTTCGACTACGGCGGCCTATCTCAACAGAAATTAGCCAACTGCGCGGGACATATTATAGTGCACAAGTGTGTGCGCAATACACAGGTGCACTCTCTGTTCCTTCACTCTCATAATTCGGTGAGACGGCAGTCCGACATGACCGTAGAGAGATCAGGCGCAGGACCAACGGCTTAACGTGCTTTCCGAGGCACGGGGGTGTTAACACCACCAACTTCCTGACTCCGGAGCTGTGTCTGAGTAATTTCAAGACAGAAAAACCCAAACACTTTCGGCCCGACCCGGGATTCGAACCCGGGACCTCGTGGATAGTACCCAGCGTGCTGACCACTAGACCAACGAGGCAGTCATGGAACCAGTATGCAAATGGTGGGTGACCAAAGAATAAGTCAGTTTACTAACCTCAGTATAAATTACCTTATCGTTCTTCATCATTACGATGCTTAATAGAGCTAGTTTCTAAATAAAACACTTCCTGATTCCAAAGCAAATTCAGGACAAAAGCATTTACAATAACACCATAGCAATTTGGCACAATTTAGTTGCCGTGATTACAAAGAAATACCATTCACAGTTTGATGTGTGCAGTAATGGGAAATGCTCAATCACAGGTTTCTACACGGAGAAACAACTATAAAGGTAAAACCACATTATAATAATAATAAATAATTAACCGACGGGCGCTAGAGTATCTTCCTGGTTCTCGAATGGAGGCCACGTCTCGGGAAACGTAGTGTTAGATGCTAGGTGTACCGATGACCTGAGGAAGGTGGCCGGTGGTGGCTGGATGCGAGAAGCTGAGTACCGTAAAAGTAGGCGCAGTCTTGGAGAGGCCTATGTCCAGCAGTGGACTGCAATAGGCTGATATGATAAACCTCCAATTTTACAATATTTAATGCTTCGCAACGGCTTCTCAATGAGTTCGGCAATGAGTAGATACTCATGTAGTGTAGTGAAGTACTACTGAGTGAATAGTGACTGCTTAGTGCAGTGTAAACTTGTGTAGTATCGTTTAAGACCATACACGACTGTCAGTGTGCTGTTTCAGTGGTAAGAGGGAATAAACCGTCACTCTCTTGAAGAACATTGGTTTAATTCCAATCCCATATCCACTCCCGTAACAATAGCTCCCGCGTAATTAGCTAATCTCTGTTGAGATTGGCCGCTGTAGTCGAAATTCGGCTAGGAGGACATTATTATTATTAATTTACACATCGTACTAAGCGATCTGGTAACCTCAATAGGTTGAACATGACCAATGGCCTTGACCTATAGGGTCGGCTCTCGACACAGTCTTGTACTACACCTAACTTCGATATTTAGGTTCGCGTGTCATTCCATTCCCCGAGGGAAGTTAAAGACAGCTTAGTAATAAATTTTAGAAACTTCGAACTAAGTTTTGGGATTCCCCATGTGTCCTGACTTTTCCGAATGTATTTCGCTAGTCTTGATCGTAAATGTGTTTTCTAATATTTTGGATGAATTCTGAAGTTGTTTTGTGAGTAGCAGCTTTTTCTTCGTGTTTTTTAAATTTTTTTAAAGTCTTTGTTTTTTTTTAAAAAGAAGAAGACAGAGACGAAAAAAATAGTTTTCATATTTGCGTGCGTGTGTGCTTACGTATGTGTGAGCGCGTGTGTGTGGCTGTGTTGTTTTAGTGACGTTGTCAGGTTCATGGTGAGGTACGACCCTTATAATAGTAATAGTGGGACGCACGCAAACAACGCATCATGTTTTCTGTGTAACTTGCAAATAGACTTTATAACAATTAGTATGCAAATAACTAAGATTCAGATTAAAACAACACCACAAATGTTTTGGAAATAAACTGTTTTGTTTATTGCTACCGTTTATGTTTTAGGTATAAAGACATATTACGAGATCGAAAGCTTTTGAGACTAAGATGGTTATTATTGGACGGTGTGATGAGAAGACAGGAGCAACATGTGACAAAAAGAGTGATGAGTATGAATGTTAGTGGATGGAAGGAAAGAGGTCGACCGAGAAAGAGATGGATAGACTGTATAAAGCACGATGTAATTTAAAATAATTGGATGATTCGATGACGAGTGATATAGTCGTAGAATATGTTTAAATGAGCGTACTTAATCTTAAGGTACCACTTTGCGCTAAGCGGTTTCTAAAGCTTACTTTATTAAAGCCTAGGTATAATAGACGAAATGGAAGCCAACTCTTTAATAAAATATGAAAAATGGGATATAAGTTACATTAAAGCTGAAGGCAAACATTTGTACAAGAGATCTAGCGTGTGCTTACTGTTTACTACAATATTTTGATTTGTTTGTGTACCCTATTGATACTGCGCCGCGCGCACTCGCACGCGTACCTGCCTTATTTTTATTTGTTTAAAACGTACCGTGAGAACCCCGGAGCCCCCAGTCGACATCGAGACGTTACCTATGACACATGTACTAGACCGACCAGAGCGCTTTCGCCGCGTGTGTATCCTGTGAAGCTCCTTACAGGCATTTCGAGTGATTGTGGCCTGTGAAGTGATACCAAAAACGCCGGAAAACTGATGTGGCAAGTACCTAGCTATAAGCGCTGACTTTACCTATTTTCCACCTATCATTGTCGCCCTCCACGTGTAATCCACTGCCTAAACTCTCAAACACTTACTTAGGACCATTCACACTAACCGTACTGTGAAAATAATGATAAGAAACTTACAGTTTTTGGTGTGAAGTTTTAATAACGTCCAGTTAGTTTTTTTAGGCAAGAAAAAAGGAGAAAACTCGTTTTATTTAATTCAGAATCATTGAAAACCTTTGGAAATTTCTTCAAGTTTGCATTAAGTATCTAATTATGCCCCCTGTACACATATTTATGCTCGTGACTGTACGTACATTTGTAAAAAAGTGTATAGTATGTGCCAGATAAACATGCATAAAAGGTCGTTCACCTTGACAGCTAAAACCTTGTGACACGTATCATTTGTCTTTCTAACTAGCGATTATACTTTTGATTTTTGGGTTCAAGGTCGACCCGTACCGAGGTTCATTTGTTAGACAGATTCATATCGCTACGGTTTATAGTTAGGGTCGCCGCGTTTCGCATACTGGCGTGCAGTGGTACACGGGTGGCGGTCTGTAGGGGTGACGAGTCAATGACTTTTTATGCACCGTTAAATGGCACGGACTATAGACGTGCAAAGGTTTCTTAACCATGCCCTAGTCTAGTAGTAAATTTTTCTCAATTTTTTTTTTAATAAAAAAGAAAAACTGACTAAATGATAAATGGACGCACAGCCCAAACTACTATGCTATAAACATTAAATTCTGAACCATGCTTCTTTTCATAGTGTACTCGTAGGTGTACCTACTAAGAACTTAAGGGGGTAAGTTTGTATGAAACTCCGTCAGTTTAAAAGCTGAAATTTACCTATTTGGTTTGAAATTAAAAATGTCTTGTTTCGGGATTTTTGAAAATAGCTCTTAAGGCGTGAAAATGGGGATTAAATTTTGTACGATAAATTCGACATTTGTGCGACCGAAGTCGTGGGTTACCGCTTGTATTACATACGCGGTGGAATCTGTGGCTTTATCATCAATCAACCACTTTCCCTGGTGAGCGATTATGGCCCTGTCTGTCTCAGAACTTTTTGCATATGAGTAACTGTCGTGTCGACAGTGAGTAAAGATAGCCGTACAGCACCCCACTCTACAAAAAGATAAAATTTTTTCGGTGCACTATTTGCTCGTAAAAATAAATTGTTTCAATAATATAATAAATAAAGTAATTGGGTTTTATCTTATGGCGAATAATATGTCCGATGCCTTGCAAGTATGAGAGGCTTAGTCAGAAAGAAACACGTTAAAATTAGCCTTATTTGCCTTGATAGCGAAAGGTCGATGAATTTAATAAAAACACACAGAAATTGCTTTAAATAACTATTGAAAGTAAAGTGATAATCAAGCTTCAATTTTATTTCGTCATTTGCATTTGCTTTATCAAACAGCTATTGGTATAAATTGTACTGGTAAGAAGTCAGTTCAGTTATGGCAGTATTTCTTAAACTTATTAGGTATACCTACCTACTACAGATATTATGAAAAATCATTAGCCCTAGAAATAAGGGATAGAATGAAATGATAAATAAGCTTACTAAAGACACGGTTACCTCCAAGATTCCTTGTCTCATGTCCGACATAATAATATTTTTTCCGTCCGGAGAGACTTTCTTATTGTTTGTAGCTTGTCTTGAGTTTTATTATAATGTGTGCCGCAAAACAATACAGATGGCGTAATGAAATGAAAAACAACATAAATAAATTAATTGTTTCAACAAACACACCAATTATCTAGCCCCAAACTAAGCGTGAGCTTGTGCTGTGGTGACTAGGATAAAGGATAGAAATACTTAAATACATATAAACATCCATGACTTAGGTACAAATGCTCGTGCTCATCACACAAACATTTGCCCCTTGCGGGATTCTAACCCGCAACCGCCTGGTTGAGAAGTCCGGTGCGCGAACGACGACAATAACTTGTAAATGCCTAAAAAACTTGAAGGCTTGTACTAGGTGCTAACTAGCAGACCCAACGCCTGTTATGAAAGCTATTGCGATTGAAGGCAATGTCATAGCCATTTTTGACATACGAATTGTCATATTTGACTATTTTGAAAGCTTTCCATTGCTTTTCTAACACTTTATAAGTAGTTTTGAAGCTTTTATCGCTTTTTTGTTAGGAAAGTAATTATGAAGTGGGGCGGTAGATACTAACATTGAGTTGGAATTATCTTAGACATATTCTATTAACCTACATACTTAGCCATCTACTGCAATTAAGGTTTTGACTATTTTAATCTTTATTGATGAACTGTTTAACCAAAGAACGGAGATTTTACTATAAGATAGACAGATTTAGACTGTACAATGAATAGTGCATGCGCACCAGTTTAAGGAGGTAAAAAGAATAAGGACAAGTGTTGTCGGCCAAGTGCTTTGCGGATCACGTGCAAATGTAAGGTTACGTAGATGCCCGTCTTTTCTAACATACAGATCATCATCATCATCATCCTAGCGTTATCCCGGTTGTGCACTCGTACACGAGGGCCCGGTGTCCGCTTTGGACCGTGATCCAGGATATGGCAGATCAGGTAATTACAGTGGAGCAACCGATACTGACTTCCGTGACCATGTTAACAGGGTAACCTGACCAGTTTGGATTATGATTACAGATTCAGTCACCTGAATGTAGAGGGTTTCCTTACGATGTTTTCCCTTACCGTAAGTTTGGGTAGTGTATATATATTCTTTGCCGTAAGAGCATCGGTTAGTGAAACAATTAATGTACATAACTTAGAAAAAGTCATTGGTACAGATGACACGTGGGTCGAACCTCACGCATGAGAGGCAACCCGCTAGCCACTACGCCAACCACGCTCCCAACGCTTTCTAACCTATAGATAAAACAAAAAGTTATTGATATGCAGCTGGTTTTCTATGGCCATTACGTAATTTCCCCTTCTTCAGCTACAAATTTTGAGTTGGTCGAATATTACACTGACGCAACCATAAGGGTTCCTTGTGAACTGTGGAATCCTTAAAATGCATAAAATCGAAGTTAAACATAGAAAGAACACAAAATCTGCAGTCTGTGAACATGCCTTCGACAAACCCAACCACTTCATTCGTTTCGACCAACCTAAAATACTTACAAAAGAACGGCGTTTCATTTCTCGAATGCTAGCTCTTACTGCGTAAATAAAAACGTAAATTAATATTAATGAGTGACGGTAGTTTAATTTTTCAAAACTTTGTAATGACAAATAATACCTTAGTCTCCCTTTGACCACGAACGCTGTAAAGTGTTCGAAACGTCAGGTTTTAAATAAAATTTAAATAAATCGCGAAGTAATCCGTAAAATGAGTTCAACAATTCGCGTAAACGTAAGAAACAAATATGCATAAAATCGCTCGTAGTCTATTCCTTGGGTAGGGATTTAAGTAAGTCACGTTTATGATTGCATCAGGAGCGACTGAAACTATGAAGCTGTAGCAGATGCACCTTCTTATTGAGCTAGTACTATGGCACTAGCTCAAGTAGCTCAGTACAAGCTCTTGAAACAGCCAGCTGAATCAAATATGTCTTGCTACATAATCGTTGAATCCTATGTTGGTTTAGAAAAAAGGTCACCACTTCACTTCGACGATCACCGTGGTCGAGTCGCGAGTTTTTATTGTGTCGCCATTGCTAAGGTTCCGGGTTCGTTCTTCGGTCGGGTCATCCATATTTTCTATACTATCCCGGGTCTGGGTGTTGCAATACCACCGTTGTTTCTGATTTCCGTAAAACAAGTTCTTCAGCAACTTATTTTGGGGCTAGAGCTATGTGACATAATATTATAATAATAATGTCCTCCTAACCGAATTTCGACCACGGCGGCCTATCTCAACAGAGATTAGCCAACTGCGCGGGACATATTATAGTGCACAAGTGTGTGCGCAATACACAGGTGCACTCTCTGTTCCTTCACTCTCATAATTCGGTGAGACGGCAGTCCGACATGACCGTAGAGAGATCAGGCGCAGGACCAACGGCTTAACGTGCTTTCGGAGGCACGGGGATGTTACCACCACCAACTTCCTGACTCCGGAGCTGTGTCTGAGTAATTTCAAGACAGAAAAACCCAAACACTCTCGGCCCGACCCGGGATTCGAACCCGGGACCTCGTGGATAGTACCCAGCGTGCTGACTACTAGACCAACGGGGCAGTCGTATAACATAATATTATATGACGCTGTCCGATATGTTTTTTTTTACTTAACTGTATAAATCATAACGTAAGTAACCCTCTTTAACATCCTTACAGAGCTTTCTTAAATCCTCACAGTCAAACAGTATGTAGCATTTCTAATAATAATTGAACCAAGCCTTCCTACATTTATGCCTCAAACATATAACCCTCAATGAAATTGTTTCGTCGAATGCAAGCGATATAATGGCAGGGTAATGATAATTAATCCCCATAAATTGCGTACAAGTGACGTACAGAATTAATATCCGGCTCGACAAGAGTGCGAGGGCTTCATTCCCCACCGCATTCTGGGGAATGACATATTGCCGGGAATGACGTATTTTTGTGTGCTAGTTTTACTTACCAGTTGTATATACAAGGTGTCCTAAATAGTGCGTGCTAAAGTTAAGGAGAAGAGACACAAATGGATGACCATGGAGGCTAAAAAAATACTTTGGTAAAATAATTACTTTGAGTTTGAGAGTTACGTTTTTTTTCATAAAATTATGTTTCTATGTTTTTTATTGTTAATTGGGAACCCTACGATTTTTTTACATTATTTCGTTTTTATGAAAAAATATTTTCCTCATCTTCAAAACATTTATTTTCGACTCTATCTTTTCCTGTTTATAAACCACAAAAAAAATTAAGTACAGACTTAAAAAGTGTGATCTCACTTTCTGAGAAGATATGGGTATTTAAAGAAAAGATAGAATGTTAATGGATGACCATCTAAAAAAAAGATCGTAACTCTGAAAGTATATTTTTGTCAAGATGGTAACTATCGGTGACATAACCTAATAGAGAAGCGCTTTTCTAATTGCCTAGCTACGAGTAATAGCTTAGTCCTGTCTTAGACCCAGTACTAAGTTTTTGGAATGACGGGGTATGAGTCTACCTTCTGCTTAAGTTTAGCACGCTTTTTTGGAACATATTTTTCCTTGCTATTTTTGCCATGTAATACTTCGAAAATGGTAACAATCATATCTGACATCATCATCACCCGGCGCCCAGCTCACTGTTGTTACCACATCTGACTCCATCATATCGGCCGGCTCTCGATCCGCCATAATTTTATTTACTCGAACTTGTGTTAACTTTTGAATTTTAGCACTTTAGCTTTAAACTTTATTTTAGCCGTTTATATTTAATTCTAGTATTTTTATTGAAGATTTGTATTGTTTGGTTCAAAACTTTATTTAGTCCATTGTTTTCACTTTTTTTTATTTAACTATTTTATTTCCTAACCATCTGCTCAGCGCTGCCAACAGGCAGCACTGGCAGGGTCGCCATGCCCTGTTGAGCGTTAGGGGCGATGTAAGTGATAAGACTGACTGCGATTAAGAGCGTTTATTTACGTAATGAAGTAACTTATACATAGGAAGCGAGTGTGAGTGCATTATAGTATGTATGTGACGCTCACACTACACATAAAAATGTATTTTATCTGAAAAAAGAACTTGTAATGGGTTACTAAGGCCCACGTGCGAACGGCCGGATTAGCTATTCCGGACCTGTTAAAGGCCTATTATCTGAGTTGAAAGCCCACTTGCACACGTCGGGATTAGCTAATTCGGGCTGGCGCAAGTGGGCTTTCAAATCAGATAAAAGACGTTGAACAAATCCATATAAGCTAATCCGGACGTACGCAAATGGGCCTGAAGATATTAATTATTCGTAATACTAACTCCATTTGAATGGTTCTAGAGATATGGATACTTAAACCGTATATTTTAGTCAAATGCCTTACTAAAGCATTCCTCCATTATGTGAGCGGTACAAGCTGACGGACTGGATCTGATAAAGATATTGGCATACTTTTACTGGAAGTGACAATGGATTTAATAATTGAAAGGGGATTGAAACTTTCTGGCATATCCACTCCGCCGCCATTTTGGTTTTTTTTCGAGATCGCGACGCACAACGTAAATGACATGTATCAATACACATAAAGGAACAAAAATACAACATATGAGTACAATGATAGGCGGTGTACTCATTATGTAGATCTTTACCTTCAAATATCTCGGTATAGTAATACTTTAGGGGGTACCCTACCCTACCCATGTTACTTGACATTTTTGCTCCTCTATATGTACTCTATCCATACATATCATTTTCATACGCCGTCATCCATAAAAAAAGGTTTAAACCCCTTTATAGGAAATTAACTTACGTTAAGATAGAACCTTATGAATGTTTCAATTCAACAACTGTCACATCTATTTAATATGCATATTTCTATTTGTTATAGGCACAGTCACGAGCATCAATATATAAACATCTACATTCGATTTGAGACTTTATTACAATGGCATAAAAAAATATTTTATGCAATATATTTCATTGTTTGTGACTGTACTCAAAAAAACTTAATAGCTCGAAAATATACATTAAGTTTTTATGCGAATCGGCACTACGCTTCCAAGAGCTATTGCGTTCTGCTGAACAACCATAAGAATAAACTAAAAATAAAAATCTATTTGGAGGTTTATTTTTGGCTTACACAGGCTCATCTAGAATATTCATTCTTCGTTTAAGTATTGCACAAGGGTCGTTAGGTATGAAGCACATAAGTTATTAATGATTAAATCGCATTAGCACTAAACGGCGCAGCAGCTGATGACAAATTGAGCTCACCTAACGGTCCATAAAATACTTTGGTCAAGATCACTTATGTAGCTTATGTTGTGTCCTATTAAATGGCCTTAACCACTAATGGATACCCCCGAATACACAATGATACTTAAGGTTGAGGTACTTTTGTTGCAAAAAAGTTAAAGGGCATTGCCAGTGAGATATCATGAACAAAACTTGACTGCCTCGTTGGTCTAGTGGGCAGCACGCTGGCACAGATTATATAATAGTTCCTACGTAACAGATAGATCACTCCAAGGAAAATCGTCCATACCTACTCTTATAATAGCCTACAATTTTTTGTCTCACACCGCTGCGCCTGAAAACGTGCTTTAAGTTTTGAACATTACGTTATTATTCCTCTGCAGCTACGCGACCTTGGAGTAAAACTAATAAAGTCAGGGTTGCCTCTTTAGATACAAGGCCTATTTTATTTGTAGCTTGGTTTGAAATGTTTTACAAAATATTTACCTGTGCAAAATTTTCGGTTGTCCCGAAAAACAAATCAGAATCGTACAAACAGATTAAATAAGTAGTAATGTGGAAAACAAGATCTAAGATGTTGTTCTGTGCTAAATTATTTTCAAAAATGTATTCACACATATATCATTAATTGCACTTGAAAAAATGCAAATTAAAAAAAATGATGAAAGCAACGCGGCATTACAGCGTTAAGAAGCACTTGAAAATGTCGACAGGCTCTGCCAACGCCAGGGTGGCCGAGAGGTTAGGCAATCGCCCGGTATGCGAGGAACGTGGGTTCGATTCCCGACTCTAGTGGTCATTTTTTCAAGTGCAATGATATATTTAGATTGCAAAGTGAATGCTTATCACTTAAAAACAATAATTTATCGTATTCATACATAGTTATAAAAAGCATCTGTGGGAACTTTCAGTATGCCGTAAAATTATGATGACTTATTGAAAGATTTTAAAAGTTCAAACATTCCAGACTCTGATAAGTCCAGAATTTTATTTAAATCTGAGACTAATTCAGGAAATATTATGCTTCTGGTTTCATTTGTACAGTAAATAACAGATTTTTAATCATATTACCTAATTAGTTTGCATGAAAACGAATCGACCGTAACACAAATAATTCAACAGTGCGTACGCGCGCGCCCGAAGATTTTTGGCAGCCTACTGATTTACGCACCGCCGTCGGTGCGCTCGAGAGTAGGCTATTAACGCGCGCAAGTACATTGATTGTGAGATGCCTGACGCTGGGTACTATCCACGAGGGTACTAATCCCAAGATGGGCCGAGAGTGTTGAGTTTTTCTGTCTTGAAATAACTCAGACACAGCTTTGGGGTCAGGAAGTTGGTGATGTTGACACCCCCGTTCCTCGGAAAGTACGTTAAGCCATAGGTCCTGAGCCTGACCTCTTGTAGAGAGGTGTCTTAACATCATGTCGGACTGCCGTCTCACCGAATTATGAGAGTGAAGGAACATAGTGCATCTGTGTATTGCGCACACACTTGTGCATTATAATATTTCCCGCGCAGTTGGCTAATCTCTGATAGGCCACTGTAGTCAAAATTTGGCTGGAAGGACATTAATAATTATGAAAAAACTTAGGTTACGTACCACGTACCGTAATTTTAACGGTTGTGTGCATCTCGCGTAGAAACTAACAAAAATCTGTCAATGAATCACATATAAAACTCATTGCAGCTTGTATGAATTTTTCAAAAGTGCGCGCCGTGGAACAGAAGGCTTAAGTTTGACATTGTACCAATTTGTACAAAAAGGAAAACCCCTAAAAAAATATACATTCCTAACAGGAAAAAAACTGCCTCGTCTGACATTACCGTGAGAATATTAAAACAGGAACTTCATTTTGCTTTGAAGACGGGAATATTTTACCTCATTTAGTGTAAAAAATATTACTGTTTGCGTTACCTTGTTTGCTCGGCCTAGTCATTACCCGGTACAAAGGGTTACTGCAAAATGTACAGTGATTAAGTAGACTCACTATCTTTATCATTAATAGAATTGACATAAAAAGAAACACTTATTTTATGCAAATTTGGCTCGTGTGCACTAATTGTATGCATGGTGTTAAATAAGTACTTCATAATATAAGACTTTGTTTGAGAGTTCAGGCAGTGGATTACACGTGGAGGGCGACAATGATAGGTGGAAAATCAGTCAGGTCTGAGCACCTATAGCTAGGTACGTGGTGTACCTTCGTCCGCGTCGTGACGCGACACGAATCGGGAAAAGGCCGCAATAAAGGCTTCAGTAGTTAGGTCCGACATAACCTCAAGGTGAACGGCTTTAGTCGAAAGGCAGACAAATACACACAGGTAACTATTCACTAAACTTTTGTTCCTATAGGCCTGGACTTTGGTAAAAAAGGGTCCTGCAAAATCGGTACCTACACCGTCAAACGGTCTAGCAGCCGTGACGCGGTCTTTAGGTAGGTCACCCATAAAGGGTTGAGATACAGCCGCCTTGAGACGATAACAAGGAAGGCATTTAAAAATCACATGCTGAATAGCTCTGCGTGCAGACAAGATCCAAAACTCTCTATTTAACATGGCAAGAATTGCATTAACACCTGCATGAGCATTCTCGCGATGGTAATGTGAAATAAGGATGTTCACGAAATTACCATTCTTAGGTAGAAGGGGATGGCGCGCATCAAAGGATAGATCGGAGTTTCGTAATCGGCCTCCAACTCGAATAAGGTCTCCGTCATCCAGAAATAAATTTAATTTTCTCAGGGAGTTAGTGATAGGATCGCCACGCCGTAAGCGATTAAGTTCATCAGAAAAGGAGGTAACTTGAACAATTTTCACTAAAAACAAAAGGGAATCTCTCCGTTCCTCAGGGCTCAGGTAGGACGAGTAAGATTTAGGAAATAAAAACCGCCTTAGGTAACAAGTCACGTTTATTAGCTTGTTGAAAGAACTATACCGCTCTAATAAGAATGAGGGATCCGGGGTAGGAACATCGGCAGAGACTACTAAACAACGTAGTCCAGGGAGATCACTACTTGGGTTAGGTTCCGAAATACCCTCCCCCGATGGACATCCACCTTGTCGAGGTGGGGGGGCTCAGTAGCCTGTCGCAATCCAGCGGCAGGTGAAGCCAAGAGGTGTCTCCGAGGTGTTCCCGCTGCGTCTGTCCCGCATCGGGCGGCAGTGGGAGGCTGGCGTCTGTCCCGTATCGGGCGGCCAGGTTGGCGTGCACAATAAGTGCGCAATAAGGGTGTGCGCACCGCCCGCTCTGCTTACAGATTGGCCCGGTATGCGCAAGGCGCCGGGAAACTGGCGCCTCGGGGGGAAAGACCTGGCGGCGAGTGTCGTGGATCACGTCTCGTGGCTCGCTGCTGGGCCGGTCTTGCCTTAATTGGCCCGACCGAGAGGGAGGAAACCTCTATAAAAAGTTACCCCAATCCCAAGTTTGGTGCCGTGGCGAGGGGATGCATGGCTGACGGGTGGTCAGTCGTGAACGGCACACCTCTAGGAAACCAGCGGACTCCCTAGAGTATATACGCTTACCCGGGTACAGGGGGCACTGCCCGGGTGGACCTGTTATTTCCCCCATACTCGTGGGAACGTTATGAATTCCAATTTAAAAATAAATTCTGAGGAAACGGGGTGCTGATGCAACCCCGAAGTTGAGAGAGGTCCGAGTGGCAGTCGCGAGGCTGCCCGAGGACGTAGCACTGGAGTTGGCGCCTCCGAGGAAAAAAAGCGCCGTTAGTGTGTCGGGGAGTTGCACCTCTCTGGAGGCCGTTGGCCTTGAAGAGGAGCGCTCCCGCAGTAGTCTGGAGGAGCATTCCGACGCCTCCACTTTGTCGGCGGGATCCCGTCGGTCAATGCGCCTGCAGTTTTTGCGGACGCCTCGCCCGGCGGTTGAGCCCGGAAAGAAGGAGAAGAAGAGGAAGAAGGGTAAGGGAAAGGCCGTGCAGTCGACCTCGGCAGCGGCTGACTTTGGCGACCTGTACCTTTCCCTGGCCACAGAAGCGCTGCAACCCGAGGAGGAGGAGCAGATTGCAGCGCTTTCGAGAGAAGCGTGCGCCACCAGTACGGCTGTTGGCGCTGCTCCGGTGCCGGAAATGACGGCAGAAAGCCTCCAGGTAGCGGCGAATAAGCACCTGGAGGTGATTTTGGAAGTGGCCAAGAAGTCAAAATACGTCAAGGGCACGTTCCAAAAGGCCCTGAAGGACGCAGCCAGCGCCCTTCAAAATCTGACGGCTCTTGCTGTGAGCCACTCTGTCTCTGATGAGACGAGGTTGCTCCAGCTTGAGAACTCGGCCATCCGGCGTGAGCTGGTGAAAATGCGCCAGCAGATGGCGGAATTGCGTCGGGAGATGGAGGCGAAGAAACGTGGTCCGGCACCTATGGACGCGACTCCGTCCCCTCCCGGCAGGGTGGTCCCCTTACAACAGAGGGGCCAAAATGGGGAGGGCCCAGCCTTGGCGGAGTTCCGGCGCTCCATAGTGGTGGAGGTGGGCGCCATTTTGAACGCCCGCTTTGAGGGCCTCGAGGACCGCCTTCTGCCGGCCAAGTCCCTTCGGGCACCTTTGGCCGCCAACAAGACGCCGTCTACGCCGGCTCCTGCCGCAGCCGCCAAGCCCGGCAAGGGGAAAGGGAAGGGGAAGAAGTCCACCCCTCCTTCTGTCCCTGCTACGGCTGCGCCTATCGCTGGGCCTTCTTCGGCGCCCACGCCGCAGCAAAAACAAGCCGGGAAGCGGAGCCACCGTCAACCGCGGCGGTCAAGGAAACTTGGGCGACGGTGACGAAGCGGGGGAAAAAGAAGGCAGCCGCTCCAACGGCCGCCCCTCCCCCAGCATCAAAGAAGGCCCCACCGAAGGCCGTGGCAAAGCCACGAAAGCTGGTGGCACCGAAAACCTCGGTGGTGGTTCTCACCCTATCCACGGAGTCCGTGAAGAAGGGTGTCACCTACGGGTCTCTCATAGAGAGGGCCCGTGGGGTCATCAACCCCGCCGAGCTCGGCATCGCGTCGGTGCGGTCACGGCAGACGGCAGCGGGGGCTCGCATGTTCGAGTTTGAGTGCCCCAAAACAGCGAAAAGGCCGACCTCTTTGCGGCCAAACTCAAGGAGGTGGTGGCGGAAGCGGCGACAGTCGTCCGCCCTGTTAAAAAATCCGAACTCCGGATAACAGGGTTGGACGACTCCATCACGTCGCAGGAAGTCGCCGCCGCCGTTGCCGCGAAGGGGGGATGCAGCGCCGAGCAGGTCCGCGCCGGTGCCATTCGCCCCGGCCCTGGTGGCGCGGGATGCACCGTAGTGCACTGCCCCGTCGCCGCTGCCAAGGCACTGGCGGATGCCGGGCGCATCATCGTCGGGTGGAGCTCTTGCCACGTTCGCGTGGTCGAGCCCCGCCCGATGAGGTGCTCCCGGTGCCTGGGAATCGGCCACACCAAGCCGCTTTGCCCCTCCCAGGTGATCCGTGAGGACCTGTGCTTCCGCTGTGGCAGGAAGGGCCTCCTGCTCAGCGGAACCAAGATGTGCCGTCTGCACGTCGGCCGGCAGACCCGCCGGCCATGTGATGGGGGGGAAGAAATGCAATCCCCCCCCAACGAAGGGCAAGGCGGCACCGAGGCCTACGCCTGGGACGCCCAGCGCCGGCCAGCAGGCTGGTGCGCCGGAGGAGGTTATGTCGGATTGATGGAATTGGGTCCCAAAACATTGATCCAGGCGAACCTAATGAGATCCGCCAGGGCCCAGAACCTTTTCTCCCAGGCGCTGGCAGAGTATCATACCGACGTCGCCGTCGTCTCGGAGCCGTACCTGATTCCAGACCGACCAAACTGGTTGGGGAGTCGGGACGGCCTCGCGGCGATAACCTCCTCCGGCGGACTACCCCTCTCACTTCTCGAGAGGGGTGCCGAGTTCGTGGCAGCCTCGTGGGGTGGATTAGTGATTTTCGGAGCTTATTTCTCCCCTAATCGCCCACTCCACGAGTTCGAGGCCTTCTTACAGGCATTGTCGGCTGCGCTACGGCGTGTTGCTCCCCGTCAGATCATTCTGATGGGGGACTTTAACGCCAAGTCCGTCACATGGGGTGGTCGTGTGACGGACTGCCGCGGCCGAGCCATGGAGGCCATGGCGATGGCGACAGGCTTGTCCCTGCTGAACAGGGGCAGGACCCACACGTGCGTGCGACGGCGGGGCGGGTCAGTGGTGGACCTCACGTTCGCTTCTCCCGCCGTCGTAGCTCGCGTGAGCAACTGGCGCGTCCTGTCGGTGGAGACTGGATCCGACCACCCGTATATCCGGTTCGAGTTGGATTCAGTCTCTACTCATCGCCCCACGTTGGCCGCCGTGTCTCGGTCGAGACCGCGCTGGGCGCTGGCCCGGCTTGACCGAGATATGGCGCATGAATCCGCGCTAGTCCAGGACTGGTTCTGTCCCCCCTTGACCGGCGCGGACGTAGACGGCTCCGCCTCCCAGCTCCGCCAAGTTTTGACGGAGGTGTGCGACGCGTCGATGCCGAGATCTCTTCCCCCTCCTCGTCGCAACTTCGTCTTCTGGTGGTCGGCAGAAATTGCCGACCTGCGCTCCGCCTGCACTGCTGCACGGCGGGCGTATACCAGGAGCCGGAGACGCAGAATCCGCGATGAGGAAGGGGAAGACATCCTGTACGCCGGGTACCTGGAGGCAAAGAAGCGCCTCCAGGTAGCGATCGCCGTCGCGAAGGATGAAGCCCGGGCGGCGATGCTGGAGAGTCTGGACAGGGACCCGTGGGGGAGACCGTATCGGGCTGCGCGCAACAAGCTGCGCGCCTATGGTCCCCCACTCACCCAGACCCTCGAGCCGGCGATGGTGGAAGCGGTGGTCGGTGCGTTGTTCCCCGGTTCTGACCCGGGCTTCGCGCCGCCGCCGATGACTCGGCCGAGTCCTGCTGAGGACTCGGCTGACTCTTTTCCACCAGTCTCAGGGGCGGAGGTGCAAGCTGCCGCACTTCGCCTCCGGGGCAAAAAGACGGCACCAGGACCTGACGGTGTGCCCGCTCGAGTGTTGTTTATCGCGGCGGGCCACCTGGAGGAGAAACTTCGGGAACTTTTCGACAGCTGTCTGGCTGTCGGAGAGTTCCCGAAGGTGTGGAAGGAGGGCGCCCTCTGCCTCCTTGCCAAGCCGGGCCGGCCGATGGACTCTCCATCGGCCTATCGGCCGATTTTTTTGCTGGACGAGGCGGGGAAACTCTTCGAGAGGATTCTCGTAACCCGCATCGTCCGGCACTTGGCGACTACCGCCCTGATCTGGCGGAGGCCCAGTTTGGCTTCCGAGCCGGCCGCTCGACCCTGGACGCGCTGGGCCTTTTGGGGGAGATGATGAAGGGTGCTGCCGAGAGTGGGGAAAGGCTGTTGGCGATATCTCTCGATATCGCCAACGCATTCAACAGCATTATCCACACCACCATCATTGGGGCCCTGCGCGCCCACGGAGTGCCGCCCTACTTGGTCCACCTCCTGTCCGATTACCTCCGGGACAGGATGGTAACGTACGTGGACCAGGGCGGCTCGCTGAGGAGTCACCGCGTGGAATCCGGTGTTCCACAGGGATCAGTCCTCGGACCATGCCTGTGGAATATCGGATTTGACTGGCTGTTGAGGGGCACACTCCCCCCGGGCGTGAGGGTCGTCTGCTACGTGGACGACACTCTCGTGCTGGCCCGGGCTTGGGATGTAGCGCGACTCCTCCAGCTGGCCACAGCGGCATGCGACCTTGTGGTCCAACGGATTCGTCTGTTGGGCCTCAGGGTCGCTCTGGAGAAGTCGGAGGACGTCTTGTTTGACGGCCCGAGACAACGCCACCCGCCGAACATCAGCCTGATGGTCGACGGCGTGGCCATCAACGTTAACCCCCAGATGAAATATCTGGGGCTTATCATCGACAGCCGGTGGCGGTTCGGCCGTCACTTCGCCGAACTGTCTCCCCGGCTGCTGAAGACGGCGGACTCGCTGGGGTCGTTGCTGCCGAATCTGGGGGGGCCGAGCGCTCACTGCCGGCGTCTCTGCGCCGGCATTCTGAAGAGCATGGCGCTATACGGTGCCCCCATCTGGGCGGACCGCCTGAGTCGAGACAACGTGTCTCAGCTCAGGCGGCCCCAGCAAGTCATCGCGCAGAGGGCAGCCCGCTGCTACTCCACAGTGGCGGGCGCAGTGGCGTGTGCCCTGGCTGGGACCCCGCCTTGGGAGCTCGAGGCCCGAGTCCTAGCCTGGAAATACGCACGACGGTCGGAGCAGCGTTCTCGGGGAGAGCGCGGCTCCTTAGAGGAGGAGCGCGCTTTCGAGCTCCAGACCCGAGAGCTGCTGATTCGGGCCTGGACCACGGTTCTTAACTCTTCGGAGTCGGGTCGAGCCACCCTCGACGCCCTGACCCCGGTCCTGACCCGATGGATTGAGAGACGGTACGGCTCCCTCACCTACCGACTGGTGCAGGTCCTCACCGAACACGGGTGCTTTGGCGCCTATCTGCACCGGATCGGTCGGGAGGAGACCGCCGCGTGCCACGAGTGCGGTGCTGCGGAGGACACGGCTCAACACACCCTTGAGTTGTGCCCTGCGTGGGAGTCACAGCGCCGCGCTCTGGTTGCGGAAATCGGCCAGGACCTCTCCCTCCCCAGCGTGGTGGAGGCCATGCTCGGGAGTGACAGAGCCTGGAAGGCCGTCACCTTCTTCTGCGAGGACGTTATCTCACAGAAGGAGGCAGCGGAGAGGGTGCGGGAGGAGGATCCTCTTGCCACCCCGATCCGAAGGCGACGTACGGGGCGGAGACGGCGGCGTTATAACCACCTGATCCCCCCTGGTGGAGGTCAGCCAGCGTTGGGTACGGGGGTACCCGCGCCGGCATTGCACGCGCCTCCACCGCCGCCTGACGGGAATGTCCGCACACTCCGAGCCATTCCCGTTGCCCCCCCTCATGGGGTGGGCTTGCCGGGCCTGCTACGGCGGGCAATCACCGACGGGGCAGCGGTAGTATCCGACCGGCTTCCCGCAGCCCCGTCCGCCGCTCGCGAGTCGACGAGCGAGTCGTCGCTGTCCGATTTGTCGGACGACGACGACTGGCTCGAGACGACTGCCAGGTGACTGACGGAGTGTCGTTGGTTTTTAGTGGGTATGGGCGTCTGAGCTCGAGTCCCACATAGCTCGCCGTCCCCCCGGGCGGCGAGTATGCCAACGTAAAAAAAAAAAGGTTCCGAAATACCGGGCCAGTTGTCAGGAGACTGCGTCAACCACAAAGGTGAAAACCAAAGGCAGTGGTCGATCAGTCGGGTGACTGACATACCTCTCGATGCACAGTCACTAGGGTTCATGTAGCATGGGACGTGCCTCCATTCACTAGATGTAGGACTATTATTAATCTGGGAGACACGATTTTACAATCCGGACTTAAAAATTCCATGATGAGGGATAAAATAATGTTCCCGGGTCGTGTCATATGAAGAAAGGGACATATGGTTTAGGTCAAGGTACTCGCGCATAAAGGAAAAATATTTCTCTCGAAAATTAGGATTGGCTTGCAAACGCTTCTCAAGATTATGGAATCGCCGTAAGGCATTGGTTTTGGAATCACCGAGAGGTGGACAATCATGAAGAAAAGGAAGTCTAACCATGAATCGACCATCGCTTTCACGAGTGGTAGTGGCTTTAAAAAAGGTTTCACACTCTATATCCAAGGGGTTCGCAACTGGAGATTGGGGGGCCTCTTCGATTTTCCAGAATTTTTCAACTATTTGGGACAGCGAGACTTCAGTCATGGGGGGTTCCAAATCAGTAAATCCTCCATAAACAGGACCACACAGGACATAACCAAATATCGTCGAGATAGCAGTAAGGCCATCAGGGGACACAAACAACTCGGACCTTAAAAGGCGACCAATGACGTCAGCTCCAAGAGGTACACTTATAGTACCAGGTTTGTAAAATAAAGGGTCAGCAAGAGGGAGGTGCTTAGTACAGGTAATTACACTTTTAGGTAAGTCTACCTCTGGGAGGGTACCAGCAACAACAACTATTGCACTGGTAGAGATTTCTGGACAGACAGAATTAACTGGCCTAAATGAAAAGGATACAATGCCCGGGGAATTAATCGCTTGAACATTACCTATCCCACGAACAGGAACTGGAGAAGGAATGATAGGTAAGTTCATGTGGTCAACAACAAGCTCAGTAGTAAGAAGGCAGCCCTGAGCACCAGTGTCACATAAGGCACGCGCTTCCACATAATTTCCAGACGAGGTTTTAACATGAATCAAGGCCGTAGGTAAAAGAACGAGAGAATTGCGAGGTAAAGATGTAAAAGCGGGTATGGAAGGGGGGCTATCTAGTCAGAATTGTGGGGCCTCATTGTACTTATGATGAAATGCACGTTCATCCTGGGTTCTTTGACCTAGAGGGACATTGTAAGTACGGTTACCGTTGGGTGCAGGTGGGGATCGCCCGCCCAAACGGGGAGGTGATGCTCTACGGGAACCACGAGGTGGCGGGGTACGAACACGGTGCCATTCACTACGTGGGGGTGACGCACGGTCCGTTAAGTGACTTTGTGGAGATTGCCGCGGTTGGTTAGAAGCTAAGGCTGCGACGTCTCGGTATGAGCGCTCGCGATCGTAATTCACAGGAGAGGAGTCATCATAACACAGTGACGTGTGATGACTGGAACGGCGGCACGTGCGGCAGCGATAATTTCGCGTGCATTGGGATATGGAGTGTTTATCCAAGCATCTATAGCACAGTCGGGCTTCTTTTACAAAAGTAACACGTTGACGTGTAGGAAGGCGAATAAAATCGGGACACTCGCGTAAGTAATGCGAAGTACTATTACAAAGGTGATATTTAGATGTCGTCGCAAAAGTAGCAAAGGCGCAGGAGGTGGGGAACGCGCGTTAGGTTTAGGCAAACGAGGGGAGCTCACAGTAGGGGGGGTAGTAGTGTCAACGACAAAGGCACTACCTACATTGTCGTGGTGCCTACATTCATCCTCAAGAAAGGTAATAAGATGATCAAAAGTAGGGAGGTGATTAGGATTATCGCCATAACGACGTTCAAATCTCGATTTTAACTCTGAAGGCAGTTTAGCAAGGCATAAGTGAACTAATAGGTATGACCAATGTTTAACAGGAAGTTCCAATCTCTCTAAGCATCGATAAGTCGAAAGCAGGGGGTTCAGGAACGACTTACGTAACCCGGAAAGTTTAGGCGTTATAATAGGGAGCATCATTATTTGAGCTATGTGGGTATCCGCTAAAACACGCAGGTTATGGTACCTACGTTTTAGGAGGTCACGGGCCACGGTGTAATTGCCCGCCTTAATCTTGAGGTGTTGTATCAATCGACGAGGTTCATCCGATAAGGCTCCTACTAAATAGTGTAGCTTCAAAGTCGGGGTAAGGCTAGGCTGGTTGTCAACCACGCTATCAAACTGGTCTATAAAACTGATCCAACTATCGGGACGGCCATCAAACTTAGGTATAGGTAGGTCAGGCAATGTACTAGCCGGGCTATCAATAGTCAGAGATTTATTCTCCTTGAAGGGGCTGCTAGTACGGGACGTCTCAAATTGGTGAGGTCGTATTTCGTCTAACTTAATTTTTAAGTCGTCTACTTTGTCCCTTACTACGCGCATCTCGTTCTTAACTTGCATATATTCTTGTTCATAAATCGCAGGATCGAGATTACCTAACAGCTTGGAACAAGCGGCAGAAAACTTATCGCACATAGGTGGCAGGTCGGAAAGACGCGCTCGCATACGATTGGAGGAAAAGGTCTTAAGAACTCGGTGGGAATCATCAACCCAGTCACTAATATAACGGAGTTCACCTATAGCTTCAAGGTATTCAGCTGTATCCGTGTAAAGTACGGCCCTTACGGTCTCGTTGCCGGTTTCGGTATCCGACATTTTATTTACTTTAAATCGCAAGAAACAAGGTAGGTAAATTAAACTCACAAAAGATTCCAATAGGATGCGTAAAGGAACAAATAGTAAGGGACGGCACAGATGCACCGGGTATAGCAAACGTAACTCGTAAACAACTCGCACGCGGTCACGCGGTAATGGCGTGATCAATAGGGAAACAAAGCGCTCGCGCACCTCACTTGCACTCAAAGGGTAGGTGATTAACGCGCTAATCGATTTAATCGACACTTATGTAAAAGGGGTTGTACTCGAATGGTATTACGGAATTTTTGTAAATAGATTAGGTATATGACGAGACGTTTTGTTCAAATTACAAAGGAAAGTAGCAAATAAATAACTCTCAATTAAACGAATTACGTTACTAATAAGGGATCCTAATAAGAAACTACGCTCTGCTACCAAAATGTTTGAGAGTTTAGGCAGTGGATTACACGTGGAGAGCGACAATGATAGGTGGAAAATTCGTAAAGTCAGAGCGCTTATAGCCAGGTACTTGCCACATCAGCTGTCCAGGTTCAGGTATCACTTCACAGGCCACAATCACTCGAAATGTTTGTAAGGAGCTTCACAGGATACACACGCGGCGAAAGCGCTCTGGTCAGTCTTGTACATGTGTCATAGGGAACGTCTCGATGTCGACTCGATCTCCTGGGTTCTCACGGTATGTTTTAAACAAATAAAAATAAGGCAGGTATGCGTGTGAGTGTGCGCGGCGTAGTATCAATAGGGTACACAAACAAATCAAAATATTGTAGTAAACAGACTTCATATCTTACCCTCGCATAACTATTTGTCATTACCTTCAACTTACATTAATTTATAACTTAATAGCTGTGCTCTTGTTGGTGGAGCAATTTGTATGCTCCCTACACGTCATGACATCAGCTTTTTCCTCCAACTGCTGTGTTGTATGTTCTTCTTGACCTTCCTCTTCTTCCTTCTATTTTGCCTTTCAGTATTGTTTTTATAGGTGTGTCATGACTCACATAGAGTATAACTTTAAAACTGGATGCAACTGGTTTTTGTTACGCGAAAGCCATGTAATTTGGAAAAGAGTGTTCGGTGCAATTCTTGCAGTGCAATTTTTAAAGGCGAGGTTTGTTCAAAGCATTACGAGTCCGTTAATACTGTTAGAAAGATAAATGAGACAAACGTAAAGGATTTGTTGGTAGCCTAGACATGTGCCGTATAGCTGGGAAAATCATGCCATAAATCACAATCTCTTTGTCTACGTTTTGCTGCAGAGGTGGCATTTTATTTCAATTCCTAAATCAAATATTAACTTCTAATTCTTGTAAACCTATGTTTAACATTTGTTACACGCTTTGCACGGGAGAGATGTCCGATACTAAGCTTCAAAGTCCTCCTAATACTCGTAGCTTACTGATTAATTTCTTTGCTGTCTTGGATCCCTAACCTACTATTATTTTTAATATAACATATTTTTACCTTTAATAATCCTAACCGAATTACGACTACGGCGGCAAATCTCAACAGAGATTAGCCAAATGCCCGGGAGATATTATAGTGCACAAGTGTGTTCACAATACACATGTGCACTCCCTGTTCTTTTACTCGCAATCCGATATTACTAGTGAGAGATCATAACATCTACTGTAAGCTGGGTAAACATGAGTTGCAGTGGTGAGCCTAGTCTTTTAACTACATGTAACTTGGAGAAGAAGTACTGAGTCTGTTTCTTTTGGGTCTGTTCTAATGACTGAGAGCGAAAATGCAAAACTGGTGGAAAGGAAATGACTGTTCCTTTGCAGTAATTTAGAGGATTCTAAGCGACTTATGCAAAAATTTGCCGGAGGACTAATAGGGCAACAGTTGTGGGTGCAACTGTCTGTTTCTGAGCTTGTTTGGGTTTAGAAGATAAGATTATGGAGTTGTGGACTGGCGTGATTCTGCCTTTGCTTTGGTAAGGCTTTACATAGAAATGACACTGTAAAGTCAGCCTATATAGATCCCACTGCTGGGAAAAGGCCTCGCCTCAACTATGAGGGGGCATGAGCCATACTCCACCACTCGGGCTCAGTAGGGATTGGTGGAGGGTTGTCGGTAAGGCAAGTGGCCAACCTTACTGTCAGATGCTATCAAGCCGCTCTAGAGCCTCTGACTAGGCTTAACGACTAATACCAACAGATATAAGCCGGGACCAACTGCTTCACGTGCCTTCCGAAGCGCGGTGATGCTTGTCATGGACGTCACTTAAATGGACGGAATGGTCACCCATCCAATCACGGCCGCGCCATGGGTTGCTTAACTTTGGTATCACTACCAAAGCGCTGCCGCCGCTGCGCCACAAGTACCTTTGAAATGACACTGTAGAATTGTCGTATTTATGAAAGTACATGTCTATATCACTGACATTGGATTCATGCACTATCAGTGTGTCCATATTATGAAAACTGAAGGAAAGGGTCTCTCGGTTTGCTTTGAAGAGAAATCCTTGAAATTATTTTGTATGAATATTTGCAAAATTATTTACATCGGGTACTTGCGCGTACTTTTCCCAAGTATTGATGAAATCGAACGCCGGCTCACTAGCGCAAGCAGAACAAACACTTTCCATTTCCAAGCATTCGTCGACTGACTAACATCCTCCGTAGATCGGTTGGAAGAGCATTTGCCCGGATAGCGGAGGGTCGTTGATTCAAGTCCCACCGGAGGACACGGTCGATCAATTTTTGTGTGCAAGCAAAATTTACTTTAGAAAGCCTTGACTTTGAGTTACAACCACAGCCTAATATTGTCTGTAAAATCGTTTTAAATTGTAAAATAATAAAAGGCATTTTTACAAATACCAAAATCATTTTGCAATCGCAAATTGTAACTTTCGTGTTTGTATGTGTGTTTTGCTGAATAAATGTATTTTCTTTATTTCTTTCTTTTTAAATCCCATTGAAATATCTTAACGTAAAGTTAATTTTCTACTTCTGCCAGTGATTTCCCTAACCTCCTAAATCCCAAAGTTACTTTACCCAGACATGTAAATTAAAACAACATTTTGCCCAAGAAATCACAAAACAACCCTCGACGTAACAATACTGTGTATGTTTAACACACGTGGGCCTAAAGCGGAGATTATCCCTTTCCCATAAATTAGGCTTGAGCCTTGAAGTGGTGGGACGTGTACCAAAGGGTTAACATGATTGTGGGCTTATAAGGGTTAAGTAATAGAAAATATACAATGAAAACTACTTCTGAAAACTGTTTGATGATAACATTCAGAGAAGACACAGAGGAGTAACGCTAAACTTAAATTCCAAACTAGACTTGGATTTTTTATGTGGTCATGTAAATGAGAATTTATTGTAGATATTCGACAAAAATTTTAGTTTTCAATTAAATTTGACCACATGCTTAAGCCCTTAATCCATACTTAATATTACAAATGCGAAAGTGTGTTTGTCAGTCTGTTACCTCTTGACGCTTAAACCACTGAACCGATTGAGATGAAATTTGGTATGGAGGCAGTTCCAGACCCTGGAAAGGACATAGGCTACATTTTGTCTCGATATAAAAATTATATTTTTATAACTTAAGCAATTATTTTGCGAGTTTTTAAGAAATTAAATCAAATTTCACTTACAAAAATAATAATTAAGTTATAAAAATATAATAAGTTAAGCTGATTTCATCTTAACTGATGGTTAAATATTTGTAAAAATATTTCCATTAGATACATGCGGGTACATTCCCCAAGTATTGATGAAATCGAACGCCGGCTCACTGGCGTAACAAGCACTTGCGAAAATTCGTCGACTGACTAACGTCCTCCATAGCTTAGTTGGTAAGAGCACTCGCCCCGATAGCGAAGGGACGTGGGTTCGAGTCCACCGGATGACACAGTCGATTAATTTTTGTAAGTAAAATTTGATTTAATTTCGATAAAAAAACATAAAGGGGGTGAAATGGGGGATGAAAATTTATATGGAAAATCCAACTCTTGCGGGCGAAGTCGCGGGGAACCACTAGTATTTAAATAAGTAACATGTAAGTAGTTTGAACATGTTTCTGGTTCCCGCGATACAAGCCTCGAGCTTAGTGCCGAAATCTTAGCATACGTATTTTTCTCTGTATGTACCCTTAATGGGTTCTTGCTAAATAATATTTTTTTACCTTTTTTCTTTTTCTTTGTAATATTTGCTTAGAATTCAATAGTCCTATCTGAATTCGGAGGCTTATGAGAAGATATTACATAATACATATTTATGTATATATGGTATTTGGAAACTCAGTTTTATCACGAAGTGATAAAGGGTCAATCTCCAAAACGGTCGCACTCGTGTAATCGCTCTGGCGCTTCTCAGACACCAATACCTAACTTGAATTATGTTATCTCATTTAAATGAATGATGTTCAAATAGTGTACGAGTTATAAATGAAAAACGCAATTAAAACCAACCACCAATATCTAAAAAGCGCCCGAGCGATCACACGAACACGCCCGTTTTGGAGATTGACCCTAAAGCAGTACGATTACTTCTGCTACGACGCGCTACGAAGAATGCTACGGTTTGTGAATGCGCTACGGTGCTACGAAGCTTGCTACGAACTGAGCGTATAAAAGGGTATGTTTATATTTAGGATAGAAGCGGGTGGTTCCAAGTCAGAAAAATAAGAAAATCTTATGGATTTCACACCTAGTGCCAGGGTATAATACGACTTAGCCTTTTCTATACAGAAAAGTCTATTAATTAGGCTTTCATATGTGATTATATCAGATGTAGGATCTGATCTATTAGTAAAATCGTTTTGGGCTTATGTAAATTGCTAATTACCATTTTCGTTAATTATTAATTATCGCTTAATATTTGTTTTTTAGATGCTCATATACACCCGTAGGCCTCGTTATCTTTTCGCCTCTGTTGTCTTTTGTGCAATGTATAGATAACTAGTGGTTCCCCGCGACTTCGCCCGCAAGAGTTGGATCCAAAAAAACTTTCATCCCCGTTTCACCCCCTTAATGTTTTTATATCGCGGCGAAATAGCCTATGTCCTTTCCAGGGTCTCGAACTGTCTCTATACCAAATTTCATCTCAATCGGTCCAAGTGGTTTAAGCGTCAAGAGGTAACAGACAGACAGACCCACTTTCGCATTTACAATATTAGTATGGATATATTTTAATAATACATACTTGCAATAAGCTTGTGTATCTTAGCAGTAAACAAGCCTGTCTTGCTAATAATCTGATTAATCACGTGATCGACGGTATATATTAAGTTTAGAAACTTTAGTCTGCCGGGAATAGTTATACATTATCCCTTCAGTCATGTAGTTAATTATATTATTATGAGGAATACAACCGTTAGCGAATATCTCTGATCATTAGTCAATTAAGTCTTTATGATTATACGAGTGATAGTAATAGTGTTTCTTCACCTAAAAATTACCAGGAAAACTATTCTTCGGCTTTTTTAATTGAATTGAGTTGATGTTATGTAATTTACTCAATCAAATCCGAATCGGTTGCTGTAATTGCCTCACTAAATTAAGGAAAACAATCTAATAATAAAAAAAACAACAATACGCTTACCTAAAAAACAAAACCGTGTCATAAGGCAAGAATGCCGCACCGCCTGCATTTTTTCTGTTTGGGGGGCCTATGGTTGACTGGTAGAGAATGCTTTTAGCATTAAGCCCATTATTTGTACAATAAACTGTGTAAAAAGTTTAAATAAATAGAATAAATAAATGTCGAAATGCTTTCGATAGCTATACTTAGCCTCTGAGCGAGTAACGAGGCAGCTTTTTCATCTTCCAATAATATATTTTATTCAGGAGCAACTGACTTATAGCATATAGCTCAATAAAACTGAGTAATATACGTTTTTAGACGGCCTAAATCGGAAGGTACCTCAATTTCACAGATAAATACAAATAAACTACTGAAACTACGTCGCATTATGTGACTGCTGTCGTCCGGATTCAGATACATGGTAATATAGAGATATTAAATTAACTCACAGTCAATATTAATCGAGGTAATACTTAATCCAAAAGATAAGTGCAGTAGGACCAAATACAACCTAAAAAGGCATGTGTGCAAATAAAATCACTTATGCCTAAGTAAATGATACAAATTTACACGTATCTTTGTGCATATAATCTAGAGTCTTTATATCGCGTTAAGGACTTATGACACCATCCTATTTGTAGCTTCTTAACTACGGCCCTATTTAAGATTCTAACTAGAAAGATAACATCCTAGTTAGGATCCTAACTAGGAAGGTCGCATCCTACTTAGGATCCTGACTAGGAAGGTAGCCGTCGCGCTCACTCGCGCTGAAATGCTGACACTAGCAGGCCTGTGTATCTTCCCGCGTAGGTAGCAAAAACGTACAGTCGACCAAATTGAATCATGACCCACCTTATGGTCATTTTTCTACCGTCATTCTATACAAGTAAGTTGAAATTCGCTTGAACATACATTTCCTAGAAACGAACGTGTCATCATTTTATTAGACACTGACAGTCACTGACAAGGCAATGGTCGCTATCTGTACGAATAAGTTTGTATGAAAATCGGCGAGAACTTCATTTCATGTGGGTAAGGGTTGTAATGCAACACACAAGTAGTTAGGTAGATATTCGGGATTCGGCACGGCCGGGCGCCAAGTCTGTATTGGGAACCAGTTTCTTTTATAAAAGTTCCACTGGAACTTGTCTTTGCCATGATGAAATAAAACAGTATACTTAGTCAAAGAAAATAATATTTATTTTAAGTATATATTTAACAAGTGGCATTAAATTGGTAAAGTGAAAAGTAACCCGATTAGACGACAAATGTCACTTCCCCAATCCAAATACCACAAATTTTCATCTGGGGACCTAGACGGCCATGGAGTGAATGCATCTTCATGCTAGGTAAACCAATTCGAGACAATTCTGGCAGTATGCACTGGACAGTTATCATGAACAAAGGAGACTACTGGCACTTCTTCACGCAAGTAAACTGTTCGCAAAGTCGGTAACATTGATTCTTCCATTAAATTGACATAGTTTATAGCGTTATGACGAGGAGAAATTTGAACAAGTTTTCCGACACTTCCGGCATCCATCCAGGCACACATGTTAGCTGAAATTCAGCTGGGTTGGGCACTACGTGATCCTCTGTGTATCGCGTGTTATCGTAACGCCACGAAGTTAAGCGATCATGTTGAGACGAGCGAAATGATTTCTCGTCTGTAAATATGTTATCCGTAATAGTGTTGCATTTCCGTTCTCTTCCGTTCCGTTCTTGATTCGACGAACGCCATGATTATGTCGTCGTCTGTCTTCGAGGGTACCCTCTTTAGCATGCCGGCTGATCCAGGTTCTGACTGTGTTCAGACTTATTCTTAACTGTTTGTTCTGCCAAATTGGCCATTATAAGATTTGTTTGTAGATATTGACTTAGGTTTTTATAAAATTTCTGACTTACTAGTAGGTATACTTGACATTTGACACACGACGTTTTTTATTTTTTAAATTATAATACATTTTTCTTCGTAGTGAAAAGAGTTTGGATTATGGACTTATTTTAAATTCATATTAAGACTGGTTTATCTAAAACATGTCTAGTGCAGTTATAATAAATGTTAAACTTGCATAAATCTCTGACCCGTTATGACGCATTTTTATTCATATTTAAAACGTACTATGTGCAACATGCATGACAGCGAAGAAAACCTTACTACATTTAAAAATGCAAAGGAATAATCGGCAAAGTGGGTCATGATTCAATTTGCTAGACTGTACCTACGCGCGTCGACCTCTTGGTAAGGGACTAAACAAGTTGGGTCTCGCTAGCCGGCAGCGACACGCTCCCGCGTTTTATTCACCGCCGGTGCGCGACACTAGGTTGCTGGTTGGACGAGCGTGAATAAAGTCCTAGAAAGATGCGCTAGATGGCGTAAGTAGCTTCTTGTGGCAGTCAACCCTATCGCGTTGCGTGATAGTACGTCACTGAATAGGTTTAGTGTATTATGAATCATATTCCAGAGTTATAAGAATGAAATTATCTTGCAATGTATTTTTGTAGGTGTCTACGCGAAAATGTGCTTGAGTCTGAGGCGAACTGAATTACACCATATCGTTGACAACATTGAGTAGATATTTCTTTGAATTTCATTGCAAAGTCATACTTCCGTACGTCGTACTAGAACTTATTCTGTGACACTAGTGACAGCCGCCCCGGCTACAGCCGAAACTACGGATATCGTCTTACAGAGTGAGTCCCTATTCACCTTCCTAGGTAGGACGCGAGCTTCCTAACTAAGAAGGTGAACCTAAATAGTGAACTGCGATTACATCTTCCTATTTCCTAAATAGGATCTACACAAACAAGATGGTGTAATAAGGCCTTTATTGCGTCGCGTTTCATCTGCTAACGGCATGTTGTGAAACTTTTTGGCACTTTTTATACTAATTCGACCTTGCTGATTACGATTCTGACCGATGCCAAGCCATTTTTCACTCCCTTCTTCCCCTTTTCACCATACAAGTGTCCCGACCTGCGGCCTTTTTTTTCGAGATTTTTATCTCATCACTCTTTTCTTAAAAGGAATACAACTAGAATTACAATAAAAGGAATACAACGAAATTAATTGCCAGTCTAGTATGACAACCATTATGTGTACGTAACACTATATTAACTAAGTACTATAATATAGTACTGGTCAAGTAGTCAGCACGCTGGGTACTATCCACGAGGTCCTGGGTTCGAATCCCGGGTCGGGCCGAGAGTGTTTTTCTGTCTTGAAATTACTCAGACACAGCTCCGGAGTCAGGAAGTTGGTGGTGTTAACACCCGCGTGCCTCGGAAAGCACGTTAAGCCGTTGGTCCTGCGCCTGATCTCTCTACGGTCATGTCGGACTGCCGTCTCACCGAATTATGAGAGTGAAGGAACAGAGAGTGCACCTGTGTATTGCGCACACACTTGTGCACTATAATATGTCCCACGCAGTTGGCTAATGTCTGTTCAGATAGGCCGCCGTAGTCAAAATTCGGCTAGGAGGACATTATTTATTATATCGTGATTATTCATTCAATCAATTTGATGCAAATCTATGTTTGATTTTACATTTATATGCGGTCTTTAACGAGTTTTGAAAAACGTGTTAATAATGTTGAATTTATACTTTAAAATAAAACAACAGTCGTAACTTAAAAAAAGTACAGTCAAATTTAGAACCTCGAATTTTGTTAAAGTTGGTTGAAAAAATATTTTTACACCATAAGAAGCCATAAAGTGTTAAGCCGTGCTCAATTCGTCAAAATTAATTCAGACTGAAGTTAGTATACTGGATAATATTCTGTTGTGAGTAATTAGAAAACAAATTAGATATTCGGGGTTATTAGCATGTGCTAATATGAATTTGACACCGAATGCGTAATTAAATCAATCATCATCCCACATAATTAGTGACTGAAAGGACAGGCTTTTCTACTTATGTCTTTTAAATATAAAACATAATTTGAAAAGCCTGTCGCTGTAAGCTGTTTGAAACACATTAAGCGAATAAAAAAATGACCAAGTGCATTATATTCTACAATTTTGTCGGCGTGGCATACCTATACGTTTATCTGTGGAAAATCACAGCTTTCAATAACCAAGCTTGGGGTGGTGAAGGCTCTACCTCCTAGTGGTGGTCCACTCTGGGCAACAACGTCACAAACTCCAAATTGTGATGGCGGCTGAACGATTCGTTCAGGGTAGGCTCCGTTAGGTGCCGCCTAGTAGCTACCACCCTCTGACCGGAGCCTGGCAGCAAGCAGCTTGCTCTGTTCCGTCGGTGAGTGGGTATGCCCGAACCTTCTGGGTGAGCTCTCTCCACCGTCGAATCTATTTACGCTACGTCTGGCTTAGTCTAGAGACAAGAGCAGACATACTCAGATGGACTCGGATGAGCTCTGAAGTTTCCTACGACTACGTGACCCTATGAACGAGGCTATACTAGTATGTGGTAGAACATTGTGTGAGTGTGGTAAGCGAAAGTAGTAAAATCATTTTAGGGCAAAAGACAAACCGATCTATCTAATGTATTTTCCACTTTATAAATTAAATAAGATGAAATATTTCGATTAAGAAGCAGGTATAATAGTAATCGTAGCGACTTGCTGAAATCAAAATCGCTTCGCATTGCTGCAAAGTTCCCAAGAACTTACAAAATTACCAAGCTTGCGAGAAAATTGTCTTATTACATCGTTTATTGCTGGCAGGCTGAACATGTTCGTACAGAAAATTTAATCACGACCTCCAAGTTCCCATGTTTATAATTCCGTGCGAGTTCAGAGTTCGGTAACGAAGCCCCGATCCTTGTAACTGAGAACTTTTCAGAGTCTGCCAATGACGAAGGATTTTCATAACTCCGATTTTATGTCACAAATTGGTATAGTACGCGTTAGGTTGAGTGAGAGGGACATAGCCTCAAGCAGAAATTATACAGGACAAACCAATATAATAATAAAAGTAAATAAATTTTTCAACAAACACCAATGATCTAGCCCCAAATTGAGCGTGAGCTTGTGCTATGGCGACTAGGATAACGGATAGATATACTTATATACGTTTATACATCTATTACTTAGGTACACAAATGCTCGTGCTTATCACACAAACATTTGCCCCATTTGTAATATGGTTGCAACTTTCGTTACCCAATCCAATTTTTTAATTTTGTAGCAAAAGAACATCACTAAGTACGTACTATGGAGCGCGATAAGCGCTATGGAGAGCGGTTAAGAGTGTCGTCGGTTTGTTTCTTAAAATAAATTGTATGGTTTTGTTTTTTTACCAGATATTTTAGGAGTAATTTTAGTAGGAATCATGACCTTAATTTGTTTTTAACTAATTGACCGCCGGTTTATTTCCTTTTGGCTTGTGTATTCCTCATTTATGTCTTATTGTTTTGAAATAAAAACTTTTAAGTGATCAAAATCTTTTGGATTCGCTTAGTTTTAACAGAGCGCTTTCTTGTTCTTTTCTCACACAAATTACCTACTTAACTACACTAGGACACGTAAGTAGTACGTCACAAACAGTTTAATTAGCTCATAACTTTATAATTTACAAAAAAGTTACTTACTTATGAAATAGAGGTACTTAAATATCAATTATTTATTACCATGTCCAATATTTATTCATATTGGCCGCTGTATTAACATTATTACTCATATTTATTTATTATCTAATCGATATGTACATCACGATCGTATAATAAACTATTGAAATATCTTGAACAACTTTTATCTGTATACTCTTAGTAATAAAGATCATTATTTTTTGAACTATACAAACCAAAGTATTTGATATTCCGGCTTCGTTCATCTCCATTCATCAATTGTGCTTGATTTTTGTGCAAATAATTAGATATTGATTGAATATCTTCAGAACAAGATCCTTCGGGTTCAGTTGATTTTTGCTGCTTGTTGAGATGTTTTTATTTGCCTGCGAAATCAATTTAGCATAAATTGAATGATCAATTGTGTAATCCCTCCGGACTTAAAATGCGTTTGAGATACAATATTTGTAAAACTTCAGAAAATCAAAACGCTGAAACGGGTTTCCTCTTGAACTTTTAACATGAATGTATAATAAGTAAATGCTGGAATTATAAGTATCTATAATATACACAGGGTCTCCGGTTTTTGACTAGCGATAATTTAAGGGCCTTTTATTTACCAAATTTAAAAGACATTTTAAATTTAGTACACAATTTTTTTGTTACAATATTTTTTTTAACTTTTTTGGGAATTTTTTTGGGAGAAATTTATTTTTAGGTTTAGTTTTGTAATAGGTTTAAAAAACATTGTAACTTCTTTAAATTTTAAGCAATATTTATAAAAAAAATGTTTTCTTCTCTCTTCGATCTTTATGTCACTTGATAGGCCATAGCGTTACCTATCAAAAGAAACATTTTCCAATAGCATTTAAAAAAAATTATTAAAATGGCTGCCATTTCAAGAGTTTGACCTCCAATATGGTCTTTTGTTTTTGTCGATAACATTTGATGATCTAATAGCCCATAAATTTACGCCAGTCGAAATCCGGACACGCTGTACATCAACTAAGCACCATCATTAAAATTAACAGGAGGGCGGCTAAACAATGGCTTCCTGCAAAATTACCGAAAATTTTCTGTAATTGTAGTAAATAACTACTAACTACAAATAAATCCATACTAATATTATAAATGCGAAAGTGTGTCTGTCTGTTACCTCTTGACGCTTAAGCCACAGAACCGATTGAGATGAAATTTGGTATGGAGACAGTTCGAGACCCTGGAAAGAACATTGGCTATATATCGTCGCGATATAAAAACATTAAGGGGGTGAAATGGGGAATGAAAGTTTATATGGAAAATCTAACTCTACCACTAGTAATATATATAGGTATACCTACTTAGTATCATCATTATAATTAACTGGAGGGCTGCTAAACAATGACTTCCTTTAAAGTAACCGGTAATTTTCTGTAATTGTAGTAAATTACTGCTTATTACAAGTAAAACTTGTTATAGTTTCAGTAAATAATAGTCGCAAAGAAAACAAATCAATAAAATGTATTTAATATAATTACAAATTCTTCCACATCAATCAATTAACGTTCGTATTGAGACTGTATCAGACTGATTGCTCCAAACATTGATGAATTTAGTCTATGCGAACTTCCCCCATTATTTCAGGCCGCATGGCGTTCATTATGCAAAATTTCCGAATCCACTTATGAACACCAACTAAATTTAGTCGATACGGGATTTATAAGATCCGATTAAAAAAACTAGAATGTTTTTTACTATAGTATTTCTATATTTGTTTCTTACGTTTACGCGAATTGTTGAACTCATTAAAACACAATTTTACGGATTACTTCGCGATTTATTTACATTTTATTTAAAACCTGACGTTTCGAACACCTTACAGTCTCCCTGTGACCACGAACGCTGTAAAGCATTCGAAACGTCAGGTTTTAAATAAAATGTAAATAAATCGCGAAACAATCCGTAAAATTGTGTTTTAATATAGTATTTCTACTCGTATTTAAAAAAGGGCGCAAATAGATAGATTCTGACTTTTAAATGCACAACATACGGAGTAAATACTAACACCCTTTAGTAATATCAATAAATTCATAACCATTAAATGCATACATATTTTTTTGGTATGAGTAACTACCGGTAAGCATTAAAATCTACTATTATTGGTAATGGTATTGAATTTAAAAGTTTTTTTTTATTAACTACCTAATCAGTGTAAGTTATTCTCTCGTAGAGTATTTCTTGTTTTACGATCTGTACAGTGTGTCTTCATTATCCTGCCTGCCTCGTTGGTCTAGTTGTCAGCACGCTGGGTACTATCCACGAGGTACCGGGTTCGAATCCCGGGTCGGGCCGAGAGTGTTTGGATTTTTCTGTCTTGAAATTACTCAGACACAGCTCCGGAGTCAGGAAGTTGGTGGTGTTAACACCCCCGTGCCTCGGAAAGCACGTTAAGCCGTTGGTCCTGCGCCGGATCTCTCTACGGTCATGTCGGTCTGCCGTCCCACCGAATTATGAGAGTGAAGGAACAGAGAGTGCACCTGTGTATTGCGCACACACTTGTGCACTATAATATGTCCCGCACAGTTGGCTATTCTCTGTTGAGATAGGCCGCCGCAGTCGAAATCGGCTAGGAGGACATCATCATCATCATTATCCAATTTAAGAGCTAGGCTCTTGTCGGTGGAGTTTATTCCATCCCTGTCTGCTTTCCGCCCTTCTCTTGACCTCCACCTCCTCCTGTGTGTATATTGAGCTTAAAAGAAACGAAAATGCGTACACGGGTAGGATTTGAATCCACAGCCTTTGGCTAAAGGGGGCAACACAACTCAACAAATAACTGTGCATTTCATAAGTAATTTATTATTACGAAAAAAATATCTAGAATTAAAAATTAGCAAATGAAATCACATATTGTAAATCGTCCTTCGTGTATAAATAACTTACTCATATCATCAATCATGGCTTTTCATACCCCCGCCCCTTGACGGAGTTGTCCTGAAATATGACCCTTCAATCTGGAAACTGTTTCTTAACGTTGTCGAAATAAAACCGATTTTACTTCAGCAGGTTAGTTACTATATTAATCGTTCGACAATTTCGTTTCGACTTTGTAAAGCGATTACAACCGCACATTTTACAATTTGGCTGAGTGTATGAATGAACAGCTCACCGTCTTGTTCTTTCAATGGAAAATTTCTTAGCTTATGAAATTGAATTCAATTAAATATGGCATTTATTTTGACACATGAAACATTGTATGAATATGACCAGTTGAGCGTTGGCAGAATAATTCATGAAATAAGATATTGGAACAACTTATGTATTACAACTTATAACATAGTGCATTATAAAATATTGTACTAAGGATTTCTAGTCTAGTGATTTTAGGGTTTTCTGATTCGCACACGGGTAGGATTTGAACCCACGACCTTTGCGATTTTTTGGTTTCTTATTTGTGTTAAGAAAAGTGTGAGTGTTAAAAAATATTTCAAACTATTGATTTTAGGGTGTTAAAAGATCTATCTACCTCCTAAGTGGTCCACCCCGGGAACCGACATGACATCACAAAGTCCAGTTTTTGATGGCGGCGAACGATATTTGAGATGAAGAAAGATTAATTAATAGCCTTAGTAATTTATGTATATACATATGTATGCTTATATCGTGTCTTTTTTTTATTCTTTACCCATTTCCCTTTATTCTGTTAGTTATCACCGCCGACCCAATTTAATCTTGGACTGTCCTCTACCCAAAGGTTGTCTGGAAGAAATTGCTTTCAGCAATAAGACCGCCTAAATTGTGCCATTCTCTATGATTATTTAGCATTCATCTCACTATTACATCTAAATAGCAACTATCATTTACCTGGTTGAAAATTGTTGATGTTATCATATTACGTATACCCTTGTGCGTACGAAAGTCAAGGGCTCTATTTTTGAATCACTTGCGTGCAGATTTCTACTGTTTTTCGTTCGTCATCTATAGCCTGACCAGAAATATATGGGACCTGAATTAAGAGCGCTTCAAATCCTCTATTTAGGACAATACTTTATATAATCATACCAGCGTAGATCGGAAACTGAACATACAAAACTGTATTTTATATGCTTACATTTCTAAGTCTGATAACAGATTTTACGATCCAAGAACATGACAGACTCGCAAATTAAGTAGGTACATGATAATGTCAGTGACTCTTTATAATATTAGCCTTGAAATTCGGACCAAATTTGGATTATTTTTGCTAAACATTGGTTTATCAAATATATAATAAATCATTGTTGCTAAACCACAGTCGGGTAGAAGTAAAATGTCCTAATGTTCTTTTCAATTATATTGGGGGCTTTTTGTTGATAGGGCTTCTTGTCGATAGCAGTTGATGATCTAATAGCCCATAAATTACCGCCAGTCGAAACCTAGACACACTCTATGTTATTCTTTCTTTTATACTTTCTCATTTTAAATATTGTATATGAAATTTATACTAACTATTTCAGTAAAATATCTTAGCAGGGTTGCAATAAAGTAAGGAAAACTATCAAAACAAGTATAAATAATTATTATTTTCAAAATCGCTATTACAATTTTCTTCGTTGCCATCAGTAGCCAATTCTCACCGTTCGCACTATATGACGTACCAATAATTTTGATATGACAACTGAATCGATAATTCATTTAATGAAATTATGTTGATTACATAGAGTTTCTTGTCAAAAATTATTACAGCACATGTTAAACCACTTTTCTTTTACGATAGCGAAAAGTTCTCGGTGTTTTAACACATAAAAATACTCGAAAATTAAATCACGCTTCTACTTTGACACTAATCATTAGGTCAGTTAATGACATAACAATGACGATTTGTGGTTTCTGTTGCCAGTAAAAGAAATTAGTTCCAGTTGTTTTCCGCAAAATGGCGAGATCCCATATATTTTTGGTCAGGCTATAAAACTACGCATCTTTGAATGACTCACACCGCTTCACTAAAAAAATAATGTGTTGAGTTAAAATTATGCCACTACCTACGAGTACGAGTGATTCAAAAATAGAGTCCCTGATCTCGCTCCAGTCAAGTCGGATTTCCGTCTCACTGAACTATGAGAGTGAATGTACAGGGATCCTTTACTCTCATATTAAGTTTGAACATAAGCGTTTGTACCTATTTATAACATGACCTATTTATGGTATTGCGCAGAAACTTGTGTAAACTAATATTATAAAGAGGAAAGATTTGATTGTTTGTTTGTTTGTATTGAATAGGCTTCGAAACTACTGGACCGATTCAAATGACATTTGGTACAGAGATAGTTTGAAACCCTGGGAAAAACATAGGCTTATACATAGGTTTTGTCGCGATATAAAATCATAAGGGGGATGAAATGGGGGACGAAAGGTTGTATGGAAAATCTGACTTTAGCACGGGTGAAGTCACGGGGAACTGCTAATATTCAATAATCTTTTGGAAATTTTCCAATGATTAATACCATGCATAATAAGATCATAAACATCGAACTAGTTCAAAGTGAATGAAAACCAACGCCAAAGGGGCGATCTAAATTGTATTCGCCCGGCTCAGCTACAGTTTCCTGGCTAAATATCACAGATGCCCATCAAGGTGTTGCATTTGATGAGGGTAAAGGCTACACACGGCAGGTAAGAAAGGGCCCTATTGCACAAAGCATACAAGTCTTGTAATACGAGTGTGTAACCATAGTAACGCCAATTTATACTATGGATTAACAGGCTTAGTTTACTCCACAATATAGCTTAAAACTACCAGTAAGTACATGCGTGGATCGACTGGTCGGCGTTTGGTCGTAATGGATGTCACAAGCCGGCCGTAAAGCTTGTAAGATCTACGACTCACGAGCGCGTTTGGCGTCGCGTCGGTCGACCCTGCGCTGTCAGATGAGATGAGGATACGCTAGAGAAAGAGAGGCAAATCTAGGTGCTTTTAGTAGTAGGTCATTAGCGTGCCGCGATCTCAATTTGCCCTTTATTGTGTGTAAACTATTGATTTTAGTGGTTGTGTCTCTACGTGCTTACACTAACTCAGGTGAAGTCACGAGTCCAGCGTCCATGCTTTTTTGATCATTGTCATGTACTAAGTACTTACTCTTTGTACACACTTACTTCTTACACTGTGTATAGTAACTAGCACATCAATCCATTTTTTATTCCAAAAACCCGCCTTACCACTGCAGATGTCACAATGAAATCAAGAAAAACGAATTCCACACTCTCTGTATTCAAATAAAATATGAATTCTTTGTTGGAAGCGGCAGTGTGTAGTGGACAAAGATAACACGGTGCGATGAGATAGTCCGGACTAGCTGTTTGTAAATAACCATTTGTGGTGTTGATTACCAGGCTAATTACCAGGCCTGTGTCTAAACTTCAGTTTACCCTTTAGATCTCAGGTTGTTGCGTCAGCGTCAGGTATACACAGGTACCTACTTATGCTATACCTCGAAATGTATATTTACTAATAAGTTCTTTAATTTTGCTGCCCCACTTCTATACAATAGATTAAATCGTAAGTTAGGCATATATAAACTTAATTACTATAATTGTAAAATAGAATTAGTAAGTTATCTGCGAAGCTTGTCCTATGATGAGACAGAAGATTTGCTCGTAATAATTAAGTAGGTATATTTTATTAAATAGTGGTCGCAATGCATTGTATTTGTTATAAGTATTTAGATATAAGGTTGATGATTGTTTAGCACTAATATAATATTGTATGATCTTTCTAGTCTTAAGCACAGGTTTAACCTAGTTCAGACTAAAATGATTATTTGCCCTTTTGTATTTTAAACTTAAGTTCTTAAGCTGTTTCTTTTTACCTTTATATTATGAATAAATGATTTATTTATTTATTATTATTATTTATTTATTATATACTATGCTATGAGACTCTTTGACCTTGGCCTCCATCTGTAAGTAAGAGTAAAATATTGAGCGAACTTCATTAAAGGCCAGTAGAATACAACATGAAAACAGGCAGAGCTTGATAAAGTTCTACATTTTCAGTATGTTAGGATCCCACATCAGAATCCAGCCGTCCACTGCTGGACGTAGGTTTCCCCCAATTTACGCCACTCATCCCGATCACTAGCCCTTCTCATCCAGCTACCGCCAGCAAACTTAACCAGGTCGTCTGTCCAACAAGTCGCTTGGCGTCCCACGCTACGTCTGCCTGTTCGTGGTCTCCACACTAAGACGCTTCTGCTCCATCGACCATCACTTCTACAGCAAACATGGCTCACCCATTGCCACTTCCCAAAACTTCGCAGATCTTTAATTGTGTGGAGTGCTGCGAGCAGTGTCATCTGATATTACAAAAGATTTACATTACTCTAACTGGTATTAACAATATGCTAAAAATGCAAAACTAGATATTTGTATTGTTAATTTTAAATTGGCATTTGAAATTAATAATGCAAAGTAATTTTAATCAAATGACGACCTCCGTAGCGAAGAGGTTTGCACACCGATTTTCAAGGTGTCTCTGAGGTCCCGGGTTCGATACCCGGTCGGGTCAATATAGAAATTTACATTTTCCATATTTTCTCGGGTCTGGGTGTTGTGACACCATAATTGTTTCAGATTTCGACAAGTGCGTAAGCTACTTACTTTGGGATATGAGCAATTTATGTCATGCTGTCGATTATAGGTATTTATTTATTTATTAATGGGAATTTCTGCTGACATGCACTATCATAAATCACAATCTTCAAGGATCTTTGGCTTTGAAATAAAACTATTAGAGACTCCTTATAATTTTCTACAATGCAAATTGATTGTAAAAAAAAAACAAACAAAAATGATTGACAGATGACAATCCGTCCGATGCCGTCTTGATTTATACAAATATAATAAAATTTCATGTTTTGATGATTACTTTTAATATAGTATTATCATGTGTTAGTTTTTAATTTAAACAATGACAAGAATCCTAACTAATTTAGTTCTGCGTAGAGAGGTCGAAACATTTATAGTTAAGCGCACATTTGCAGCCAAAAAAGAAGAGACGAAAGCTCCCGCTGCCCCAAAGAAAGTTATAGACCCTCGGAGAGTGTTCAGAGTGTATCGATACGGTGGAATCTTATCCAAAGAAAAACCAAAGCTGCAAAGTTTCGAACTCGATGTCAGCAAGTGCGGCAAAATGGTTCTCGACGCCCTAATCAAACTGAAAGATATGGATCCATCGCTTACCTTCAGAAGATCCTGTCGCGAGGGTATCTGCGGCTCCTGTGCAGTCAACCTGCAAGGCATGAACAGGCTTGCTTGCATTACAGAAATACCCAACGACAAAACAATCACCATCTATCCGATACCACACATGTATGTTCTCCGAGACTTAGTGGTCGATATGACGCATTTCTTCAACGGCTACAATAGTATCCGGCCGTATTTGGTTAGGTCTAACGAGATGCCATTCGGAAAATCGCAGTACGCTCAGAGCATCACTGACAATGTCAAGATGAACGGGTTGTACGAGTGTGTTCTTTGCGCTTGCTGTTCAACGTCTTGTCCGAGTTACTGGTGGAATGGAAGAAGGTTCCTGGGCCCAGCTTCGTTGCTGCACGCCTACCGATGGGTCATTGACACAAGAGACGACGATACAGAACAAAGGTTATACGATCTACGCGACGATTTCAAGGCGTTCAGGTGCCATACAATCATGAATTGCAACTTGGTGTGCCCCAAAGGCCTAGAACCAGCATTTGCAATAGCGAAACTTAAAAGACTTATTGTAGGCTTGGATAAGAAACCTAGTCCCGAAATAGATCCTATGAATTTTTCGTCGAGCATCAAGGGTGGGTGTGTGAAGTAGAGTTACTTTTTACTTTGTAGCGTTATAATTTTGTTAATATAGTATTCAACAGGCATATCTCTTTGATTTATCACGATCATTCTATTAGGTATTTCTTTGAACAATTCAAAGCTGTTTTTACCTGAGTAAAATTATCATTAAGTATTTCCTATACTACTACTATAGGTTATATACTATAGGTTGTCTGGAAGAGATCGCTCTTAGCGGTAAGACCGCCTAATTTGTACATCTTTCGTTGCAAATTGTGTTGTTATCACTTTTATGGTGTGCAATAAAGAGTTATTTACCTATCCAGGGTTAGTCCCGCTATGCACCAGTCCCGCTATGCACCACTCATAAAATACCTACTAAAAAGTCCCACTATGCCCGAAACCAAATTTGTGGGCAGTGACGAAGAAAAGTGTTACAGGGTTACATTTGAATACAAAACAACCATTACATTATTCGACATTAAAAGCAATTAAATTTTTGCGCATGCGTACAACTGATTTTGAATTCAATGGAATTATTGATATATGTTTACTCGTTACTTTTATATGTTTAAACGAAAGTAAATTTATTTTGCACACAAATATCACATTGCACATGAATATTGAGAAATTTTCAAAAGTTTTATTTATTTGAACAGTTGATTATTGATATTTTATTTGTGTGATCAATAACTGAAACATTTAAAATAAATATTGGTGATAATTTATATTTTATTTGTGTAATCAGTATTTCAAACATTATAAATAAATGTTTGACTTTGAGAACTGACTCATTTTTTACTAGTTTTCTACTCTCTATTATGTTTCTTCAAGATTTGAACTATCTAAGGAAGAAACACTTTTCTTTCCACATTTACCTTCCATTTTTTAAAGTAGATCAAATAATGTGGTGCAAAGCGGCACTTTTTCGTAGGTATTTTATTAGTGGTGCATAGCGGTACTGGTGCATAGCGGGACTATCCTATCGATACGTTTGGGTAGTTACGTATATATTTTTACCAAATTCCAAAGCTAGCGACGACCTAACATGTGCGTCTAAAAATCCCATTGCTTAATTTTACGAACTTTTACCTTTTTCAATGTACCTACATTTTCATATCAGTTAAGCTGAAAATGCGTTAGCTGAATGCGAGTAGCTGAAATTGTAATAGATTACATAGAGCCGCACGAGCCATCAGTCACTCGCCACGCCTGATAGATAACTATGTAACTAGGTATAGCGCAGGTAAAACGGACAACAAATTTAAAAAAATTAATGGTGTTATTAAAAAAAATTACATGCCAATAATAAGTGGCATATTGACAACCAATATATTCATTAAGTAATTTCAACCATGTTTATATTTTATTATACACATTTTATAAGATTGTTGTTAACAAGACTTTACTAACACTGTTATTTTTTTTAATTTTTAATGACCACGTGTGTTTTAAATAACCTATTATTTTGAAGAAATAGGGTTTCGGAATTAGTCGTGGATAATGCCAAAATTCGTATTTCCAACCATAACCTAACTCTGAGAGACAATGTCGTACTCGTAAAGGTAATTTATAGTATGGTCATGTGAACCAGATTTTTAACTAAAAGGGTTTTCTAAGGTTTCCTAAGGATAAATTAGTAGTGACAGTTGATAAATAAACTAAAAGGGAATCGAACCCGCGTTCCTCGCATACCGGGCGATTGCCTAACCTCTCGGCCACCCTGGCGATGGCGGAGCCTGTCGAAATGTTTAAGTACTTCTTAACGCTGTAATGCCGCGTTGCTTTCATCAATGTTATTGGGATTACACCCTCAGCACTCGAAAGAAATACTATTGCCAGTATTTGAGTGATTCTCCGAGGGCCGGTTTTTGGTGGTCAAACGTTTTTAATTCCCAACCCATTTAATAAACAGCTTCGGAATCAATTTTAAATGATTTTCTGTTTACTCATCTACACGAACATAGTTTTAAACATAAAATTGGGCTTACAGTTATTTTTTAAATAATACTTAACCGCCAAAAACGGGAGCAAAACCGATGTTCTCCGCGCGTCCGCACGACCTCGCGCTCAGTTCAACCACTAATATCTTTATTATTTGTTGTGTTATGTACACATACTATATGTCAAAAAATTGTTAATAATTCAAGATTAATTAATTATAAAAACAATAATGATATCGCTTAAACACAAAGAGTTAGAAAATATTTTGTCGCGGTCACACGATTGTGGTAGATTCGTGAACGCGACATATAAAGCCTCATAGCATCAAAGAGCCTCAACTTTCTGACAAGCTTAATGGCCCTACGGAAACTTTAGTCCCACTACAGCATCATTGAAGGAGAAATGCCTTTCTTACCGCTTTGATACGGAAAATACAGGCACATAAATTTTTTTCTGGCAACCTTTTGAAGAAACCCTTCATGGTAAAATTTTAAAGATAATAGAATGATTTAGATGTAAGTGTTGAATATTCAGTATAAAACCCCGTTTCAATTTCATTGTCCGCTATTTAGTTTTTATATTTATCAAGAAACAACTTGTAAATTTTTGAAAACGTAAAATTTTTGTAACTTTCGTGACATGGTTTTCGTGGACATTTGACCACGAAGGTTATCTTTCACTCCACGTGAGGTTACGAAGGTGTCTTTATGCAATCTTAATTTACTTCTCTATCGGTGTGTAGATGTTTTTAAATATCCGTGTTATCGTTTTCTCCCAAAGGTATTTAAAACGATAGTTTGTGTAGGTAGAAGGATGAGTTTTTCTTGTATTTATCTATTTTAGTCAAATATGGTTGATATGCCTATTTGATTGAACCCTGATGTTCTACTAACTAAATAAATGGTTGGCTTAATCATTTATCGACGTCAATAAGGAAAGTTCTCCATAGAATTCATATACGAATAACTTGATAAAACGCGGCCTTGATTGAATGTGTGCACATATTGAATAAAAAGGATTTGGCATAACACATAAACATAACTTTTATTAATAGCATCACACACACAGTAGGGGCAAAAAAGCTGGAGGGTCTTAGCACTATGCTTGCCCAACAAGTGAGCCTTAAAATTAACTTGGGCCAGACGAATTTTAGTCGAATTCCCGTGTTCAAGTGGCACTCTCTCCTGTATCTATTAGAAACGAAAACTGTGATCTACTGTTTTAGACGACAGAAGTACGTTTACCTGGGACAAGTGATTTAATAAGGTACTCGTAGGTTCACCTTGGCTGGACAAAGTCCGAAAAACTATGCGAGGGCATCATTTTGACCCAAATACTTCAGTGCTTAAAAATGAACGTCTAGAACTAATCCGAAACATGGTCTTTTTCTATGAGCGTAATAAAAAGTTTAAGGACACACAACGAGCTATATGTTTGGTGTTTCTCCACGGGATTGAATTAAAGAGATACGTAGAAGATCTAAGGTAACAGACCGATGTCTAAATGATCTACGAGACTATCCTGTAGATTACCAAGCTCAAGTGGCAGTAAGCAGGGCGCAGTGCAGAAAGGTTCTTGATTGGATTCTATTTTGAAATGAAATGAAATAAAATTTGGTCAAGAGCGTAGCGTAGGGCGTCCACTAGCAAGATTGACGGACGACCCTGCAAAGGTCACATGATCGCACTGGATGCAGGTCGCATGTAACCAGTCTTGTACTGGAGTAGAGAAACTTTACTTTCTATCTACTAATTGTTATTAAAATATTACACATTTTATGCCGTTACTGTCCGATAGCTGGGCATTGGCCTCCCCTAAGTGTGTCCAATTATCTCTATTGTTGTTTTTAGAAAAATCTGCAGCGAAATGAAACATCTAAACAATGAATTGTTTTGAATTAACGTAAAGGCCATAATGACTAGTCAGCGGTCAGCGCATAAGTTGAAACAAGAATCGCTATCTCAGTGTAAATACAATAGCTTTTTGTATCTCATATTAAATTAAGAGGAAACATCTTATAACCCATAAGATAATACAATAATAATTAAGATGGAGGTGCTGCGGTGAGCAGCAAAAGTGATCTGACTCGCTAAATGACGTTACAAGTGAACCAGACTTTTTCAAAGTGGCTCCTGTTGCGAAAAAGATGGTTCAAAGCTAACTGAGATAGATTGGGCATGTATAACAAAGAAATGAAAAATACGCTTAATAAAAATGAGTTAGTTAAAAGAAAGACTTTTTTAGACAATAAAGAAAACTGCTGGCTATATGGTGAAAAATAATTGACAAAGTCATGTTACAAGAACAGGCGACTAAATGAACAAAAGACAAAATGATCTGACCCACAGTTAATAACAGCTAGCAGATATTTTATTATCAGTCATTTGCCTGCTGATACATGAAATTTATTTTATGTTTTAAGTTGTTTTATGTATTAACTCTAGCTATAGTTATCTACTAACAAAACATTTATTTCAACTTCATCGACAAATCGTAAACTTTTACTATATTAAAGGTATAGAGATTTATTTATTAATGCTTTTCACGCTTTTAACTTCAAAAAACTATATTCTTTTTAAAAAACAGGAATAATATAAGTTATTTAGGTTTTATTTGAAATATTTTTATGTAATGAAATAGGACTTCGCTATGAAAAATACGTTTCGTAACTTTCGTGGAATCAGAAATAACATTCGTGGGTACCAAAATTTCAAAATTAAATATCGAAGGGAATAACAAACCGATTTGTTTGATTCCAACAGGATTCATTATAATTTTAGGCCTTCTTTAGTGTAGTATTTTTTTCTTGTTATAAAAACTTTAACTTAAAATCGCCACGAAGGTGACGCGGAGAATGCTTTCCGGAGAATCACTCATTTAACAATCGAAAGATGAAGCTTGCAAATACGATAAATTATAAAATTTCAAGTGCAAAAATATATTTAGATTGCATAGTGAATGCTTATCACTTAAAAACAATAATTTAAACTAAAAGGGTTTTATAAGGTTTCCTAAGGATAGCTTAGCAGAGATAGTTGATAGAAATAACTTTTAATGTAAACTGTTTAGAGCTAGCTTCTCTATTTTTGCTGTGTGATCGACCAAAAAGGCTCAACGCCAATACTCTATTCAATTTGCATTCGCAACTGCGGGGTTCACGCTTATATTGAATTCTGCTGAATGGCCGACTCTCTACTATGTGCTAGGACATTTATTGTATTTAAAGTGGTATCGCAACAAAAAGTCATACAGCGTGGAAAAAATCGATGGGCCTTACAGAGGAACTACCTTAAATCCTTTGTTCGCTCATTTTACTTAAAATTAATAATAAGTCAGCCTATTAGATCCCACTGCTGGGAAAAGGCCTCACCTCAACTATGAGGAGGAACGAGCCATACTTCACCACGCGGGCTCAGTGCGGATTGGTGGAGGGGTGTATGTAAGGCAAGTGACAAACCTTACTGTCAGAAGTTATCAAGCCGCCCTAGGGCCTCTGACTAGGCTTAACGACTAATACCACAGATATTAGCCGGGACCAACTGCTTAACGTGCCTTCCGAAGCACGGAGATGCTTGTCATGGACGTCACTTAAATGGTCGGAATGGTCACCCATCCAATCACGACCGCGCCGTGGGTTGCTTAACTTTTGGTATCACTACCAAAGCGCTGCCGCCACTGCGCCACAAGCACCTCAACTTAAAATTAGCATTCCTTTATTTTAAAAAAAGATACATAGCTGCATGTAAAGATTTCTAAAATTCACTTGCCTCAAAAATTGAAATATGAATCCTCGCTATTTTATTAGAAGAGTCGGTAGGATTAGTTCAGGATAGTCTTGAAAAAAATTGATCGTTAAAATAAAATAAAAATATGTTTTTTAAAAATAGTAAGTGTTATTTTTATCTTTAGCTGGTTTGATTACCGGATTTTTAATAATAAAGGAATGTTTTCTTACAAAAGTATCTACTTTTCCCAAAATATTGATGAAATCAAACGCTTACGATCTCGGTAGCTCAGTTGTGAGAGCATTGACACGGATAGCTGAAGACGATCGATGAAATGATGCACAGTTAAAATATTTACTTTTATTCAGGTAAGTAGTTGGATTTTCCATATAAACTCTCATCCCCAATTTAACCCCCTTAATGTTTTTATATCGCGACAAAATGTAGCCTATGTCCTTTCCAGGATCTCGAACTGTGTCTATACCAAATTTCATCTCAATCGGTTCAGTTGTTTCAGCGTCAAGAGGTAACAGACAGACACACTTTCGCATTTATAATATTAGTATGGATTACAAAGAGGAAAGATTTGATTTTATTTGTATATAATATGTTCCAAAACCACTGGACCGGTTCAAATTAATTTTGGTACAGCGAAAGTTTGAGAAGGACATAGGCTACTGTTTGTCGCAAAATAAAATCAAAGGTTGGTCGTATTTTTTACGACGCGTATGAGATACCAGCGAAAAGAGACGATTTATGTGCTGGTATCCCACTTCTGACACCACTGTTACGGGGTGGGTCAGGAACAGAAAACCTATTTCGTACACCAAACTTGATTTATTATACCCAAAAAGTTACACTTTATAAGCCCGTATTCATAAAAATGAAAAAAAGACGTCGTCAACGAAAGTCCAAACCCAACCAGGCCTGTGTAACTCCCCGCGTAGGTAGCAAAAACGTACCTACACGCGGCGACCCTTTGTAAGGGGCTAAACAAGTTGGGTGTTGCTAGCTGGCAGCGACACGGTCGCGCGTTTTATTCACCGGCCGTGCGCGGCATTAGGTTGCTGGTTAGATGAGCATGAATAAAGTCCTAGAAAGATGCGCTAGATGGCGTAAGTAGCTTCTTGTGGCAGTCAACCCTGTCGCGTTGCGTGATAGTACGTCACTGAATAGGTTTAGTGTATTACGAATCATATTCCAGAGTTATAAGAATGAAATTATGTTGCAATGTATTTCTGTAGGTGTCTACACGAAAATGTGCTTGAGTCTGAGGCGAACTGAATTACACCATATCGTTGACAACATTGAGTAGACATTTCTTTGAATTTCATTGCAGTCATACTTCTGTACGGAGTAACTAGTACTCCGTTCCGTCCGTCCGTAGACAGTTGGGTCACAGAATAAGTACTATGCCCCGTAAAGAAAAAGAAAAGTTGAATTTCTATTAATGTCAATGCAATATGAATGTCTAATCAGCGAATTTATTTTAGCGCTATTGACTAATTTCCGTTAAAACAGTACCACCTATTTTATTGTATTCGGTAAGTGTGGTTGAATTGCACACATGTGGAGACTACTGTATCTATTTTGTCTATTACAAAAGAGGATTTGAGAAAGGGAAAAACCATTGTATAAAGTTAGCATGTTATCGTTTCAAACAAGTGCATACTTAGTTTGTATGTACATATGCTTAGTGCCACGTACGAAGAACATCTCCAGCAAGTCTGTTGTTTTAGTATTGTTTGTAAAAATAGGAAAAACGCTTCTCTCATCTATTTTTCCAAGCAAGATACCTACTAAAAAAAGTCGGGGTATGTTTTTGCTGTTCCTCCTTTGGTAAAGCATTTCTGGTGCTGAAAACTCTTTGTATATTTATGGACAATGCTTTATTTGTATTATATTATACCCATCATAGATATTGCCATTCATTTATTGAGTTGTATGTGGAGTAGCTAGCCAGTATGAACAAAACAGTTGAATGGTGAACAATAAGAACAAATCGTGATCGTAAAAGTTTTAAAGGAAAAAATATTTTATTATTTTTAGCGCATGACAATAGCTTGTTTTAAAAAAAGTTTTTTACTTTAAATATATATATTCCTAAACTACGTAGTAGCGATGGGCGATTGTTCGAATAAAATAATCGAATGAATCGACAATCGACCATTCGAACTATCGAATGACGATTTAGTGATGCATAACCGAATAATAATCGACAATCGAATGATAATCAATACTCGGCCCTTCGATGCATTCGATCGAATTGCCGCGACAGGATAGGCAGAGAACGAATGATTAATCGACGCGACGAATGACGATTCATTCGTTAGTAGTACGGCCTGCGCACCGCGCGCTCCGATATTGCTCGCCGCATAATCGAAGGATAATCGAATGCCTGCGGTTACTTATCGAATACATTCGATTACAGAGACCATTCGAATAATTCGATTAATTTAGTAATAATCGCCCATCGCTACTACGTAGTGTTTCGGTGCTGAAGTATTGGGCCCATACACAAGATGCAATCTATTCTAAAGCAATGTTCGCTATCACTAAAAAAATGTATGAAATTGTCATCGCTATCGAAACATCACGTGACTTTTGCATAAACATTTGATATTTCGTTTGCGATAGCGAAGTTTGCTTATGAAAGATTGCATCTTGTCTAAGGGTCCAGGATACCACAGCACAGATACGCTGCAAATAAATGATTCCGTTTCGGGCGTTTCGAAGAATTTTTCCATTCACTGTGTTTCAATTTCCTTTTTGTGTGCATCCATGTCGTTATTGTTTAGTTTTATCGTTATTCAACTGTTCAATGTTGGGTACAACCATCAATCGCTGTTCATAGCACTCATGTACCTGCCCGCACACACAAACTACTCATTTTCCTTGCATAATAGCCCCTATTACAACCGCATAAGGAACCGCTGTCCAAACCTTGATGTGCTTCCGTACCAGTGTTCCGAATATTGGGTGTCGATGTAAAGTAAATATTGTTGAGAAGGGAGGCCGCCTAAAGTAGGTCAATCTGTAAATGTGTCGTATAGTGTAAATACTTTCACAATACATGTGGATGTTTACCATGCTTAATACATTTTCTGTTAGCATGGAAGATGTGACATATGGATGTAGTAATAATAAGTCCCCTAAACACTTCCTTGTTACAGACATATTCGTCTATATATTAAGTTGAAGAAAAGTTCCTACCGTAAAGTGATTTTAGTGACATAAAAAGCTTTTTGATGTACAGTATTTTAATACAGGAACAAATAAAGATTAAGACGAAAGAATAGCACCATTTCTCAATACAAACGTAGTCCCCTGTTTCCTCCCTGGATGTAGACTAAGATCGAAAAATTTTTTTGCTATAATATCCGCATTTACTACGGCTATGCTCCTATGTTTCGTTTTTTCCCATATTCGAATTAACACAGGAATTATGGGCCTTCAAACACTAAGAAAATTGCCAAATTTCAATCTCAAACTTTAGACGCTCGCCAAATAAAATCTACGCACATTAAGACACGAACTAAAACATAGGAACATAGTCCCATCCTTTTTTTAATTTTTTATGAAAACAATATTATCATTGGTAAAGTTTTCGTCGAGAAAACAGGGGACTACGAAATGCTGTTTTGGTCAGTTTTATGAAGCGAATTTTGGTCTGAGCTGCATTTGTCCCTTTCTTGCTTTAAGAGGAGAGGTTTGGGGGGTAGGTTATGTCATAACAAATACGTATACATATAGTGATGCTTCATAGTCGATAAATATATCGATACGCCATTGTTGGCCTTATCGACATCGATGTATTAAGTTAAATATCGTCTTGGTAATTTGTCTTCGAATGAAGCGACTCATATAATATAGATCGAACTTCACTTGAGAAGTTAGTTTGATCATATATTAGCTTTCTTCACTTTGGCTTTTGAAGGTCTACTACTCCTCAGTGGTGTTTCTAAAGAAAAAAAAACAGGTAGATGTTCCGTTGCTGACTCCTAGAACTACTGTGCACATACATGTGATGTAAGCCCTTACTGAGGACGTAACGTAAGTACATTAATTTCAATTCGATATATTGTAGCCAAGCTGATTTCTGATGTCGGTGGAAGCTAATTATAAGAAATGGATTTTACTAGCGGTTGCCCACGACTTCGTCCGTGGACATGTCGAATTTACCATACAAACTTCCACTCCCATTTTCATCCCCTTAGAGGATGAACTTCCAAAAATACGTCATTCTTTATTTCTAACCAAAAATTTTATCGATTTAGCTCCATAACTGACAGAGTTTGATACAAACTTGCCCCTCCTTTTTACCTCGTTAGCAGATGAATTTCCAAAAAACCTTTCTTTGCTCCCCTAGACCTCTTATGGAACCTTTGATTTGGAGTCTCTAGACCCAGCAGTTTGGGCTGTGGGCTTATATGTCAGTCAGTCACTAAGCTAGTTTTCATTTTTATATACATATTTAGAAGATCACTCACCTTAGTGAGGGCGCGTTGTAATATCCACCAAGACGTTTAATTAATTACATTATCTATTGTATGGTTTTTAAGCACACTGTAGACAATCTGCTTCTGCAGATCACTAAATCGCATAAGAAAAATACCTACTTTCTATAGGAAGGACACACTCATGCCAGCTTCTTAAACCAATTAAGTAAACACATAGTTTCATAATATTGTTTTTTATTGCGCCAACTGCGAACCACTTGTTAGTTTAATATACAATTATCTTCAAAACTAGGGTCAGTTACAAAGAAAGAAAAACAATTTCATTGTTACAACTATGAATGTCGTTACACGAACACATTGAGACAGTAACAACATTCTGGTTAGACTGAGCCCGTCAGCTACGGTAACGAATAAGTCCAAACAGAGCCCTGAATCCGTTGTTATAGGTGCTACACACGCAGCATTATCCTGCACCTGATATGAAATTGTCCGAGGGTATTTTATCCACTTTTGTCGGTTCTTTTCGCCCAAGATCCCTTTAACTGTGGTCGGAGATCCATTCCGTCGTTTTCCTTCCACGCCAACATTTAAAATAATTAGCCTCTTCTCTTGGTGCGATCGTTTCGTGTAAAGCACATGATGTTTGTGCAGGTTGACATATTAGTGTTGGGCATATGAAACAAAAGTATTCATGAATCCTGCATTTTATACGAAAATGATGTTCTTCCGTTTAGCGATCATAAATAAACGACATTTACATCATTTTCTTTAAAAGATAGTGGATTTTAACTTGTTATTGTTGCACAATTAGATAATGTCTTGTTGAAAGGTGTTGTCATTGATGTCAATCAATCTTCATAAGTAAAAAGTTCCGTTATACGTATGAACAAAATTTAATAAAATAAATGATTCTTTAATTTCATGAATAATAAGCTTTTGAAAAATCATTCTTGTTGTTAAAGTAGGCTGTCGTGTCGTGTCTTAATAGTATGTTTGTAAAGATATAAATATTTTATTATTTTTGTAAAATATTAATTTATTTACCTACTCGTAGTATGAGTGAACCGGAAAATGTCATCTGTCACCTCTCCTTCGTATTTTTAGGTATATCTTTGATAAACTATATTAAAGGATATAATCATGAAACTGACAGCCACGGTACATATTTACATTTATTATTTTCTTTTAATTTAATGATGTATGTTCAAGCTCCTACATAAATAGCAACGTATTTATATCCCGTATAATGCCCTGCTATAAAGATATAATAACAGAAATATTGGAATCAAAACATGAATTTTATTCAGTATTGACTCTACCATAACCTGAATTTGCATAACTTTTTCTTCTTTGTTTTTATATTTTTAAGACACTTACCACTAAAAAGAATTGTGTTAAACATAGACTTTATTTTGTATGGCGTGCTGTATCTTCGGTTATAGTTTATCAAAGAGTACATCATGTGTCTTGAAAATACTTTATTTTAGCGAGTTTTGCGCGAGGTCTATTGCGCACACACACTAACTTACGCTACTCACACATGGATAGAATAGTGCGGGGTGCGGGGGCGGTCGCCAAAGCATGCATCGAGACAGCAACATTTTATTCAAAAACCTATTTTTCAAATGTCACTTGGACCGCACATACAGAGTACAACAATCATATAAAAAGCAGTCAGTATTTTTTTTTGATTTCTATTAATTCTAAGCGTGTTAGAAAGATAATTTTTTTTCAAGAAATAGGGTTTCGGAATTATTCGTGGATAGTGCCAATATTCCTATTTCCAACCATAACTTAACGTTGAGTGACTATGTCGTACTCGTAAAGGTAATTTAAAGTATGGTCATGTGAACCAGATTTTTAACTGAAAGGGTTTTCTAAGGTTTCCTAAGAATATATTAGTAGTGATTCACATATGGTGCATAATCAATTACAAAGAAATAAAATCAGAGTTAACAGTGCATTACAAATTATAAAATTAATAAAAAAGTAGACAAGATAATTGCACGCGTAAATAATTTTTTTTCACTGTAAACTGTTTGGAATCTCATTATTCAAAATTAATCTTATTGACATTGATAAATCTGATTTTATCAAAATTATTCTCTTCAAAATGAAATTATGATAATCACCACTAATATTGAAAATACGACGGAATAAAAAAGACGAAGACATCAAAAGGGTCTTATTTGAAATTTAATTAATAAAACTTTAAATAAAAGGCCCTTGAAGAAATGTTTTAGGTAATATCATCGGTGGGAAGTTTTAATAAAAAAAACCTGTAATAGGGGAGTGAAGGTTATGATAGCTAAGCCGTGAAAACTTCACTACTTACGTCCGTGAGGTCTTGAGTTCGATCCTCGGCCTGTACTATTGAGTTTGTACACAATTTAAGTACTTACAGTATTTTTGGGGATGTCGCTTATAGCGATAAGACCGCCTACATTACTGTGTGTGTGTACTGTGGACCTCGCATCAACCTTCTGAAATCTGTAAAAATATCTTAATGATATGGAACTCTATGTGATTAACATAAGGTTGAAATATGTTTGAGGAACTTTGACAGATCAGGGTAGGTTGATTTGGAGCACACTGTACATATATCTATCTGTGTAAACTGCTATACTTTTATTACCTGACTTTACCAAAGTGCGGAAGGAGGGTTATGTTTTTCGAGAGTATGTATGTATAATTGTATGGCACGCCCTACAGCCCAAACAGTTGGAGAATTTTTTAACATATGAGGTGTCGTTGAATTTGTCAAAATTGTGAGAGTGACATAGGCTATGTCTTGTTAAAAATAGCGCCCGAAAATGTAAATAAAGGGGGGAGGGGGATTGATTATTTTCCTTACCATAGCAATATGGGTATCAAATGAAAGCCAGTAAAAATACAATTCAAAAATTTTAATTAATTAATTTTATTTTGCATTCGGGTGTTTTTTTTTTCTGATAAGGCTATCAAAAAAGAGTTCTATCTATCTTTCCATCTATCTATCGTTGCCTAACGGAAGGATAACATCGCGAGAACTTTCCAATTATGGTTGGATGTTGGCTTATGTGTGAAATGGAGGAGGCAATGAATAAACACTACATTGAAATTGCACAAGATAGTTGTTAAAGCAGTGATGGGAAGAAGGCTTAGACTAAAGGAAGATGGGTATGAGTCCTGAAATAATTCTGAAGGTAGAATCACTAACCTCTGGACTTAATATTTAAAGAAACTGTAAAAAAATCATTTTTCTAAAGTCAACGCCTTACGGCCAATTGAGATTCATTTTTTAACACTTCCCAGCCCAGGGTATTTAAACTTATAGGGTAAAATTCCTAATAATCCTAAAATCATGCATCAAGAAGGAACATATTGATGATGATGATGATGTCCTCCTAGCCGATTTCGACTACGGCGGCCTATCTCAACAGAGATTAGCCAACTGCGCACGACATATTATAGTGCACAAGTGTGTGCGCAATACACAGGTGCACTCTCTGTTCCTTCTCTCATAATTCGGTGAGACGGCAGTCCGACATGACCGTAGAGCGATCAGGCGCAGGACCAACGGTTTAACGTGCTTTCCGAGGCACGGGTGTTAACACCACCAACTTCCTGACTCCGGAGCTGTGTCTGAGTAATTTCAAGACAGAAAAACCCAAACACTCTCGGCCCGACCCAGGATTCGAACCCGGGACCTCGTGGATAGTACCCAGCGTGCTGACCACTAGACCAACGAGGCATTCGAGGAAGATATTGACGACCTCCGTGGTCGAGTGGTGTACACACCGGTTTTCATGGTGTCGCCAGCTCTGGGGTCCCGGGTTCGATTCCCGGTCAGGTCAATGTAGAAAAATATTTTTCTATATTGTCTTGGGTCTGGGTGTTTGTGGTACCTTCGTTGTTTCTGATTCCCATAACACAAGTGCTTTAGCTACTTACTTTGGGATCAGAACAATGTATGTGATGTTGTCCACATTTATTTATTATTTATTTATATTACAAATCAAATAAAGGAAAAAATACAAAAATCGTTGATTAAATTGTTGTTTCATCACCAAAAAAATAAATTTTGTGGCATGTACACACGACCGCAAGTTAGACTACCCCACTTTGACCTTGAGACCGCTGCTATTCCCTGCGTAATAAAAGCTGTTTTCGTAGTTCACATGGGTAACCTGACGTGCTGCCGACTGTACATAACTTTGTACAGAAACCTCAGTGCGCAACTCCGACTCGCACTTGCCCGTTTTTTTGTACACGTGTGAAATTGACTACGCAGCTTTTTGAATTTGCTAACACGAAAGCTCAAGTTTAACCAGATTGAGAAAGTTTCTTTTCGATTTCCCTCGCTTCCTCTAATATATTGGTTTATTCACCGTCGCCACGTCGAACTTATCGAACAGATAACCGTTTTATTTATGACTAAAGATATCTTTTCCTTACCTTTATCCTTGTTTTTCTGGAGAGTTATAGATAGACTAGTTTCCCGCGTCTTCGCACGTTCCAAAAGTCAGATTTTTCATACAAACTTTCATCCCCCATTTCACCTTCCTGATGATTTTATTTTGCGACAAACAGTAGCCTATGTCCTTCTCAAACTTTCGCTGTACCAAAATTAATTTGAACCGGTCCAGTGGTTTCGGAACCTATTAAATACAAACAAAATCAAATCTTTCCTCTTTGTAATCCATACTAATATTATAAATGCGAAAGTGTGTCTGTCTGTTACCTCTTGACGCTTAAACAACTGAACCGATTGAGATGAAATTTGGTATAGAGACAGTTCGAGATCCTGGAAAGGACATAGGCTACATTTTGTCGCGATATAAAAACATTAAGGGGGTGAAATTGGGGATGAGAGTTTATATGGAAAATCCAACTCTTGCGGGCGAAGTCGCGGGGAACCACTAGTATTAGTATAAATGGCATCGTTAGTGGGCAACATTTTGAACAAATGACTACGATGCACTACAGAGCTCTACACAGAATTTAAAATAATATAGTAATAATAATGTCCTCCTAGCCGATTTCGACTACGGCGGCCTATCTCAACAGAGATTAGCCAACTGCGCGGGACATATTATAGTGCACAAGTGTGTGCGCAGGGACGGCAGTCCGACATGACCGTAGAGAGATCAGGCGCAGGACCAACGGCTTAACGTGCTTTCCGAAACACGGGGGTGTTACCACCACCAAATTCCTGACTCCGGAGCTGTGTCTGAGTAATTTCAAGTAATGTAGTATAAAACCGCCCAAGTACAACTCTAACTCGCGCACTAAGAGGAACCCTTAAAATCCAGTTCAAACAAGGGGTTTTACGATGTAACCACAAAGCGGTTTTTGGACTTTTTTATTTACTTGTCCTGTTAGACCTTCATCTTGCAAAAAAATTGTGACTGGAGGTCTATGGGAAGTAAGGTTTTGATTCCCCTGCGAAATATAAGAAAATACGGCTAAAATACCCGTGTATTTAGATTGCGTTAACTTAGAACCTTGATTTTTACAGTTTCATAGGACCGCATTAGTGAAAAAGAGAAGAGATTACTTCTTACAAACATACTTAAAACAAATTCTCTTTATAATTTAGTATAGATGCATATTATAAGTATAGATGGATAGAGATGATAGTAAAATTGATATAACCTTATTTTTTCGGAGATTTAGTACCCTCGACGTCTGCTTTTATGCACCTACCCAATAAGTTTCAACATTTCACATCATTCTGTAAAAAATAACAAATTCTAATTTGTTTTCCACTCGAAAAACACCCGCTGAAAATTAATTAAAATAATCCTTAATATTCGAAGCGCGAACCGAGCAATATTGCTGTAGAAAATAGTTTGCAAAAACCTAGAGCAACCACCGTAGCAAGCGAAGCATAAAGCGCTGTTTACGTAATAAATTTCAGCTTTGAACATAATAACATTAGCGTATAATGAAGATTGAAACTTCCAATACAATTTCCACTGGTGACCGTCCACTGGAAAATTAAAAATTATCGAACTAAAGGCATTGCTCGAACAACAGGTTTTGCGTTCCGATTGTGTGGGAGAATTCTATTTTTGACGGCGACAACGAGAAAATGGTTTCAGTTGAGATTGTACGACAGAGGAAATGGATTATATTTTATTTATTTATTTATTATGCATATAACACTATTATATTTTTTTATAAACTGAGTCCTACAAAACTGTTTACACAGTTTGTCTGTAGTATCAAGTGAGTCTCAATTTATATTCTTTACAAATTATATTTAGTTATACTATATATTTAAGGTACTTAAATAATACTTCTTTAATTTACGGTTACATTTAGTCTTATCTTTTTCTTGACGGATGCCTTCCGACAAACTATTAAGGAGGTACGGTAATCGCTTCTTTAAGAATCTGTCTCCAAAGTAATTCTTAACCTTGATACTTCAAATTTACCAAATATTATAGGCTATAAGATATTTAGTGAGATGAGTTTACTTTTTGCGTATACTGATAACAGTGTTTCTCAGAATGTTGACCATGTCTAAATATGCGTTTTTTATTAGGGTTTCCGTACCGAAAGGGTAAAAATGGGACCCTATTACTAAAGTTCCACTGTCTGTCTGTCTGTCTGTCATGCTGTATCTCATTAACCGTGATAAAAACATGGTATTTTTTTATAGATTAGATGAGGCAGGTATTTCTGTTACCGTTATAACAACAAATGCTAAAAATAGAATAAAACAAATATTTAATGTTCCCATATAACTAATATGTTTTTGCTTGATATTAATAACGGCAACAGGCTTGAAATATTTACAGAATATTTAGTTGTATATTGACTTTTGAAATAAATAATTAGTAACAAATTATTAACATAACTGGTCTGCTGTTTGGCATCACAAAATGCCTTCCGAGACCGATTCGTCACCTAATTTACAACTCCCTGGTTAAACCTCAGCTAGAATACTTAATAGAGATTTGGGGCACGGCTACAAAAAAACACCTTGACTCTATTCAAATAGCACAGAACAGGTTATTAAAAATATTATTCTAGATTTATAGGGAGACCAAAATTCTAAATATAAGACAATCGTATAAATACTTCACGTGCATCCTGATCCATAAAAGTTTGAACAATGACATAAATATTAATATTAAATTTACAAAGAAAAAGAATTAAAAAAAAAAATTTGAGAAATGCCAACCATTTGGTCACATACAAATGTAGAACAAATTACGGGAAAAAGACAATTGAATATGAAGGTGTTAAATTGTATAATGTTTAAGAAAACACACTTCTAACCATTATATCACATTTATTGGAAACAGCACACTATTTATTACAACTCCATTTATTAAATTGCCTTAGTATTCACTAAAAATAACGGGTACACTTCCACGAATTATTCAGAGAACTTTTCTAATATTATCAGACTATTAGGATATATCACACACCTATTCCAATAAATAATCACAGCTACTTACAGGTTCGACCGCTCGCGATGAGGCCCCGCCAAAAAGTGACCCGAATTCGCCATCTTGTCGTTCACCCCCGCTCTTACCCCACCGTTACCGCTCGGTGTTGCCAGTGAAATAAATTCGCGTTTCGTTCGAAAATAGGATAATTTAAATAAATAATGACTTTAAATTCAGTAAAAATCAAAATATTTTTGCAAAACCTAACATTCGTCCATCCTGACGTCGTGCATGTCCTCATGCACGAGGTGAGAATGAACTCACCTAACATTGGCCATTCGATTCACTTTACAATATTTACTCATCTTAAAAACATGTATACCTTCCTTAAACATAATCCATCGAAATCCATAAACATAATAATAGTAAGTGAACCCTCCTTCTCACTTGCTATATGACGACTGTGAACCCTTCCTTCTCACAGGACGTCATCACAATTCTCTCTGCAAGACTATTATAACGAAAGTGAACCCTTCCTTCTCACTTATCATTATAATAGGCATCATTACTTCATCCTAAGATTTCAGTGAACCCTTCCTTCTCACCGGTAATCAAAAGATGTCATCAATCATCAATCACATAAGAAACCAGTGAACCCTTCCTTCTCACTAGTCATCAAATATATATCGTACTAATGTAAATATTTCTTATACATTTATTCCAGGTCAAATTCAATCTAGTCAATAATACATTATCATCATAAGCACATAATTCACGTGATTTTACGATACATTACATACGAGTATTATGTACTACTCGTTCTAATTATCTTTTAAAACTATTCTTTCCATAAATTGTTACAACGATTACACTCAGTAGGATACAGTTAGCTATTAGTACAAAAATAATCATTATAAATATGTATAGCACAGGTTGTCAGAGTTACGATGGAATGGAAAATTTACATTGTGTACAACTAAAATTAAGTCAGTAAGTATTGTGTAATGTATATGTATATGTTATCTACAACATTTAGAAAGTATTAACATCTTTTATATTTTATTGATACCATAACATTAGAGGTAGAGTGGTTGACGTCACTTGCCTTCGTTAATTATTTAGCCAGGTTAGAAGTTATTATGTTAATTTAATAGGATTTACAATAGTGCAAATCTAGTTGTTTAAGTCGTCAACTACTCTATTACAATTATTCTGTTTGATCACTACTTTCATCTTCATTATCATCAGATTCGTTAACAGACAAAGCAGCTACATGGACCCATGGTAACATACGATCGACAGCTACGGTGGTGTTACGTTTACTTTTCGAAGAGGTCAACCCAGGTATAGCGGCTATCCGGTACCGATCATTACCTAGCACCGTGGTCACACGATAGGGGCCGATATAGGGCGATAACAATTTTTTGCTCTTACCGTGATTATTAAAGTTGATTCGAGTAATCTTTACGAGATCGCCCTCTTTATATAAACGAGAAGGTCGCCTGTTTTTATCGTATGCTTGTTTTTGTTTCGCTTGCTCTCTATCGATTCTGTCCTTTACGTTTTCTCGAATAGTAGTCAAGTCCGTGTTCTCCCTAGTCTCATTTACTACTTCGTTCATATTAGAGTTCATTTCTGCATTCATACCTACACCGAACATTACTTCAGCCGGGGTTCTCCCTGTCGTTTTGTGGCAGGTGTTATTAATACCCCACTGGACCCTACCTACCCTATCATCCCAATCTTTCTCGTCGTGGTTAAGGTTAAGAGCTTTAAGTGAGTTTAAGATTGTGCGGTTGTAGCGTTCTACTTGTCCATTAGACCTTGGACTAGCAACCGCATTGAGAATATGTTTAATTCCCTTATCAAGGCAGAAACGCTTAAAGGTGTGGGAGGTAAAACTAGTACCTCTATCACTGATTAGACGGTCTGGGTTCCTAAATGTATAGAAAATGTCTTCTAGAACTTTAATAGTGGTCAGCGATTTCGTGTTTCGCACCGGTTTAACAAACACAAACTTCGTAAACGAATCTACGATCACTAAGATGTAAGAGTTCCCACGTTTTGAACGTACAAAAGGACCGAGATGGTCGACGTGCAGCGTGTGGAATGGCATCTCCACCTTCGCTATTGGGTGTAAAAACCCCTCATTCGAGCTAGTTTTCTTAGAGTATGCGCACTCAATGCACGCCTGCACGTACTTTTTCACAAATCTGGACATTTTGGGGAACCAATACGACTTTTTGATGCGGTCTAATGTCTTTTCGACCCCAAAATGTCCGATTTCATCGTGATTAAGACGGCATAGCTGCCATCTCGCCCCTTTTGGTACCACCCATCTCAACTTTTCCCTATCTCCGTCTAAACACCGATAAAGTTTGTTATCTTGAACTACATAATTTTCTTTGATATAGTTTAGCCCTTCCATGTCTATGTTTGACGTTAGTACATCGCGTATACGACGGAGTTCGGAATCTCCTAACTGTAATGTTTGAAGCCAATCGTCGCTACTAATGGTCATAACACTGAGGTATTGATCTGCACTAGGCAAGGTTTCAAAATCTTGGATTGGGTTTCGAGAAAGAGCGTCAACGTGTGCCATTTTAGCCCCGGGGCGATACTCAATGGTACAGTCAAATTCCTGTAGCAAGAGCCACCATCGGGCTATGCGGGGTATTAGATCGCGTTTTGAAAACGTGGAGCGTAAAGCGCTGCAATCGGTAACGATCCTGAATTTCTTCCCAAGCAGATATATTCTGAACTTTTTCAACGAACACACTACTGCGAGCGTCTCGAGTTCAAACGCATGAAAATTCTTCTCCTCTGGAGAGTTTTGCCGGCTGTAGTATGCAATCGGTTGGAAAGGTTCGTTCTCACTAGTACGGATTTAATCTTTTTATCCCCAGGACGTACCCCATCTGCACTTATTTCATACCCGAGATAGAGTATCTTGTTTTGTAGGAAACTACATTTGGACAAGTTTAGCGTTAAGTTTGCCTGCTCGATCAACTTCAAAATCTTTTCTAACCGGTCTAAGCACTCCTCAGCATTCCTACCGTAAATCAATACGTCATCAATGTAAGCAGTCGCTTCTGTGAATCTAGCGGATCCTAACACCTTGTTCATCATCCGTTGAAAAACGGCAGGTGCATTAGCCAACCCGAACGGCATACGGTTGAACTCGTACTGGCCGTCCGGGGTCACGAAAGATGTTAGAGGTTTCGAATCCTCAGCTATTGGCACTTGGTAGTAGCCTGATGCCATATCCAGAGTTATGAAGTAAGCTTGACCCGATAGACGAGAAATCTCATCCTCGATAACTGGCATAGGGTACCGCTCTTTGACAGTTAGTGAATTCAGAAGCCTATAATCGATGCAAAGCCTTTGGCTACCATCCTTTTTGCGAACCAAAATTATTGGGCTTGCGTATTCCGATACGGACTCTCTAACTATCCCAGCCTCCAACATCTCCCCGATCATCTCCCTAACCTGTTCGCGTTCTGCATGTGACAATCTATAGGGCCTATAAGCGACTGGGCGCGTACTGTTAAGTTCTATGTGCATTTCTGCAGCGTTTGTGCAGCCTAACTCCTTCATGCATGTCGCAAAACAATGTTGGTATCTTTTCAATAATTCTAACAAACGCTCCTTGTGGACGTCGTCTACGGCACTACCTATGTGAACCTGCTTCACGTCTAAAGTCTTCGTTTCACCTTGAATCTCTAAAGAAGGTGTGCTAATTCGTTTTACCAGCTGAACTTTGCTACCTCTACCTATCTTGCAACCTTCGCGTAGGAAGCTAAACTCTGTCAACGGAATAATTTCAATAAATGATAAGCCTTGTCTAACCTCACAAATCCCACCACTAACCATGAATTGTTGGGTCGGTTTACCTACTACTCTCCCGTTAAGCAATAAAGATCCATCCATAAGGTCGTCAGTGAAGACTTTTACAGAAGCTGGACCGTAAATAACAATATCAGAAAGGACTTGAACTGAAACGGACATTTCCTCTGTTTGCTCAGGTTGTGGAAAAGGAAGTTCAAGATTAACATCAAAGAATCGTAGGTTATCAACATTTTTGTAAACAACTACGTGAGGTTGTTCCGTGAACGATTGCCCCACTAGTAAAGGACAATCTAAAAGTGAATCGTCTACAACCTGACATTCTACTCGAGCCTTAACACCGTCAATATCTAGGTCTATATCTACTCCGCCATGTGAATGTATAATGCTATTTCCAAAACCTTTGAGAGGTGTAGAAGGCTTATCACAAGTTAAGCCTAATGTCGATGCAGTGGAACGTGTTAAGAGAGTAACCTCACTACCGAAATCGATAAAAGATTTTATCGGAAAGTCGTTCAGCCTACCCTCTTTAATAAACTTCGAGTTAGATTCAGTGGTACTAATACGCATTGTCTTCTGGGCCTGTGTATTATCGGACTTGCCAAGGTTTTCCGACCTATTTGTGTTATTAGCAAAACAACTGTCACTCTTATGTCCAAATCTACGACACTTCACGCACTGAATTATAGGCTTAGGGCACTTCGAGTACGGGTGACCCTTTTCTTTGCAATTAAAACAAAAGATATCATGACTAAAGTTACTATTGATTCGACTGGGTCTAGGAACAGTTTGACTATAGGTATTGTTAGAATCTGATGAAGCTTTCCTTTTACGTTATTACGTTCGAAATAGTTTGGTACCTCTTTATGAGTCATTAGAAACTGTAAAAGTTGCTCAGGATGAGTACAACGCAACGCGTTAGCACTAGACCTAACCGTTTTGTCTGTTAACCCGTGAATGATGCAATCCACCGCACGCTTGCCCTCAATATCACACCGATTCAAAAGAGCGAGTTTCTCATAATAATAATTTTCTAAAGGCTCATTAAACCTACTTTTTCGCTTAAGCATATCTTCTAAGGATTGGCCATAGTTTTGCTCGAATGGAAAAGCGTTAATTAGTTTCTGTTGCCACTCTGACCAAGTGTAAAGTATGGAATTTAAGCTTTCATACCAGGTTTTGGCCAATCCTTGAAGCTTTTGCATAGCAAAATGGATAACGGTTCTTTCATCCCAGCCGTACACAGTGGCACATTCGTTGTCTTTACGGAGCCAAACATCTGTAGTTTGACTTTTTGAGGAGGGGTCGAATTCAGGAAGAATGTTTTTGTGACTAAAGTTACTAGATTGAGCAGGAAGTGGCACTGTGGACGGTTGAGGCTGAGTTTTTATCGAATTAAGAATATCAACGACATCTTTAGTAGTAAAGGTTGGTGTGACTGACCGTCTACGCTGCTGTGGCACCGATGCGATGACCCGGTGCTCCGATGTACTCCCATTTAGCTGTCGCTCCGAGCTGTACACGCAGCGTGTGCTGCGCTGACGACTCCGTCGACGACTCCTTTCACGATATGGCGTCCCATCCTCTTCATGTTCTCTTCGTTCGCGACGGCGACAACGTGACTCCCTTGCTGGCGTCTTGCGTAGCGATTGGCGGTCCCTGCGCAGTTGGTCTTCAAGAGCTCTTAACCGTTCGCGCTCCCGCTCCAATTCTAGTTCGCGTGCCTGCAGGCTTCCATAGCGCCCCTGAGGTCTATCAGGGCCGCGTGAGCGGCTGCGGTCACGACAGCTGCGACTAGATCTGCACGTGCGACTGCGACTTCGCCTCTCGAGGTCCGCTTCACGACGTTCGGGTGTAGTCAGACGTCGTTGTGGTGGAATCTCTTCGTCACGAGGCATGTTTTCTGAAACTCAAAAGCCAAAGCTGTGTACTTGTCCTTCAAAATCCTAATTAAACAATGCTGCGTACAAGTTAAATAAAAATGTCCTGGGATATTTTTATTTTCTAAAGAGGCGTTTATAATTATGCAAATATCTCGAAAACTAGGCGTCGTAGCCTAAAAATAACGAAATTTTTCCCCCCGTAGACCCCACACCTACTCTTGACGCAACCGATTGACTAAGAAAGCTAAGGCTTTGATGGCTTATAGGGTTTTCAAAACCCTTCGATTGAAAAACCTTCTTTGACGACAGTCTAATGAAACGGTTATAAACCAATAGTGAGTACAGTCTCTAACGAGTGGCGTGAATGCCGAAGTGGCCTCTGACACAGTTTAATATTTAAAATTGTTTACTACCCTCACTTGTTAATAATTTAAAACAACATTTTAGAAATGTTCTCTGATCAACGTACAAATGTATAAATCCCTTATAAAAATTTCGTAAAATCACTGTTTATCGAATGTAATGTAAAATATCTGTTTTGAATATTGAAACGATCGCAGAATTCAGAATATTGAACTAACTAGTGTGTTCATCCCACTTCTGAGATTTAAGAAAACACACTTCTAACCATTATATCACATTTATTGGAAACAGCACACTATTTATTACAACTCCATTTATTAAATTGCCTTAGTATTCACTAAAAATAACGGGTACACTTCCACGAATTATTCAGAGAACTTTTCTAATATTATCAGACTATTAGGATATATCACACACCTATTCCAATAAATAATCACAGCTACTTACAGGTTCGACCGCTCGCGATGAGGCCCCGCCAAAAAGTGACCCGAATTCGCCATCTTGTCGTTCACCCCCGCTCTTACCCCACCGTTACCGCTCGGTGTTGCCAGTGAAATAAATTCGCGTTTCGTTCGAAAATAGGATAATTTAAATAAATAATGACTTTAAATTCAGTAAAAATCAAAATATTTTTGCAAAACCTAACAAATGCGTTACCAAATCATATCAAAGAAGCAAAAACAATGAACATCTTTAAAAAACATCTTAAACATTATATTTTAAATGAACAACAAAAATACTAAAATAAATAAAAATATTAATAAATCAAAAATATTAAGTAGCAAAATAAATGTAATCATAACAAACTAAATTATTTTTAATCAAAGTACGCTCATGAATTATCAATGCCGCATCCACGCGCATCCCGCTTCTTACATCAGTAAGATGTAAGTTTTGTTTTGTTTTGTACGTAGCACGTAGGAACTAGTATCGGCCGGCGACGGCCGCCCGTCAACTGTTTATATCTACCCCCTAGTTTAATTATTATTTGTAATACGCTCATAGAAGGCGATTATATTTTGTTATTGTTAAACTGTATTCTCAGTAAGTGAATTTGTAATTCTTATGAGAAAATAAAGATCTTTAACCGTACATAACAATTTTTTTCAATCTTTTTTTAATAATTTACTGGTTCTGGTGGTTCCCCGCGACTTCGCCCGCAAGAGTCGGATTTTCCATATAAACTTTCATCCCCCATTTCAACCCCTTAATGTTTTTATGTCGCGACAAAAAGTAGCCTATGTCCTTTCCAGGTTTAGAACTGTATGTACCATACCAAATTTCATCTCAATCGGTTCAGTGGTTTAGGCGTCAAGAGGTAACAGACAGACAGACAGACACACTTTCGCATTTATAATATTAGTATGGATTAGCAGGTAAAAAACACGATATTTTTTTAAAATTTCGTTTTAATTGTACAATAATACAATGAGGGGCTTGTTCTCTAAATTAATAGATCCGTGGGTTCACCCTTTGTGAGAAAGGTTCAATTAACATCTGTACCTAACTAAAGCCAGTTAAACACACACTAACCCACTTAACTGAAACTATGGAGAACACTATTCGGTAGCGTGGGGAAAATATTAACAGATATATCGATATTTGTCAAAAGTGTTTTGCACACAAAAATTGATCGACCGTGTCATCCGGTGGCACTCGACCCTTCGCTATCTAGGCGAACGCTCCTTCAACTAAGCTACGGAGTACGTCAGTCAGTCGAGGAATTTTTGTAAGTGCGTGTTGCGTCAGAAAGCCGGCGCGGCGTTCGATTTTGTTGCCAGAAAAAATCGTTTCATGTTGATAGGTATAAAAATTGCCTGCTTGTTTCATCCGTTTTTGTCGTACATACCTACCATGTAAAGCCTTTTTCTGTCTTTTATTTATGGCAACGTTTTAAGTAGGTATATAAGACATGGTATTAATTTGTGGTTTAAGTGTGATTTAACAGTTATGTGCAGTAAGACCACTGTATCAGTTAAATTTGAATGTTCTCTAATCATAGCATGAATTGACAACCATTTATTAATATAAGTGTATCTAAACACTAGAAATTCCAATTATTTTTGCGCTTCTGGTCCATTTCTATTCAATGATTGTTAAACCAAGCTGAGATATGATAAGATAATATAAGACCCCGGTCAAATTTTTTGACAAATTTTGTGGTTAGTTTACTATCATAGAACTTCGACTACATATAAGTTTACATAGATCAATAATTGAATCATTTATGCTGTTACGTGGTAAGTAAAAGTTAGTACTCGTAAGTACAGTAAAACTCATCCTTTATAGTGTAAATATCGATAGCATAACTATCGATAATGTCTCTTCTCTACCGTCGCGTAGAGTCAACAAACAAACATGAAAGAGGAAACGATGTTCCTACTGGACCTCATTTAGCGAATAATCGTATGCCTAGTTACTGCGATGGGTCAGTTGTGTCCAACTTGTGTAGCTGAAGTTCGTGAAAGCAGGTGTTCTGGACAATGCCTACCTAAATGTTTTAGAGATGTTAGTATAGTTTTATTGGGTGGTTTTTTTAAGTAGATACTTTCTAGTTTTATAATAATTGAAGACTAGGACTAGGAGGTAATTGCAATAGCTAAATAGTCTTAGTCCGTGTTTTGGATTGCTTAAATTTGAATCAGTGCGTCTATCTAATGGCCATTAAAAATTGATAAAGAAAACATTGGTAAAGTGCTACTAAGAAACAGGTCAGTTTTTGCTTACTTACCTATCACTTAGTTGTGACTTTTTATTTTCATTTAAGGACAAAAATATCGCGACCGAAACATAATAATAACCTAATATATAGCGGCCATAACATTAGGCTACACTTTTGTCGCCAAATCAACCTTTTTTACGTCAGGGAAATGCATACATATACCCTACAGGCTAGGCGTGGGAGCAACTGGGGGCTATATGGGACTCCGAATCCTAAATGAAGCTCGCCTACCCACCTAAAACCTCCTGGCGGTGTCTCTACAGGGCCATTGAGATGGGAACTAGCGGGTTGCGCCTTAAGGGGGTTATTAGACTACGCGGTATTAAGAGAGTCTTACTAAGACTCAGCGAGAGCCCCATCTTGCTCTTTCACAGGGTGAAAGAGCAAGATGGGAGAAAAACGGTCTTAGTAAGACTGTCTGAATATCGCGTTGTCTGATAACCTCCTAAGTCTTTGGCCATAGGCATGCTCCGCAGTCCCAGCTTAGCAGTGGCTATGTTTACGGAAAATCAACCTTGTTACAATTATCTAAGATGTCACAGTCCTTAATTGAGGTGCTTTTGCCCGTACCTTCTTTGTGTATCTTTTATTTGGGCTATCCATCAGACATCGAGTCTCGGGTATTTGAAGATACTACTGAACAATCATTAGTCGAGAAAAACTACGAATATATCAAAAGGTTCGCAAAGACGTTGACCTTTTTCTTGTTTGTGTTTTATGTGGCATAAAACACAATTAGACTTTCGGTTCAATTCATATTTTCATGATTTTCCTGTAACATAATTTACCTACTACGTGCCCTTGCTGAATACGATACCTATGCGCAGTTTAAAATTTAGGCATAGTAATGCTAATTCAGTACCTTCTCCGCAGGCTATGACAAACTGAAAGCAAAGGCCACTTTGGATGGCAATGACCGTATTTTTAAGTCTACCCATCACGCTCGTTCACGCTATTATGCTGGCGCGATTGACAGGGATGGCTACAGTTGAAAATTTGGACATACTTCTCCGAGTAAAGCCCCTAGGCTAGAATTCTACAGCGTCGCTATCGCTAAATGTATGAACTATTATTGAAATATCATCTATGACTTTTGCATACACATACACATAAATTAGGTTTATTTTGACAATTCATTATCATCTCCTAGCGTTATCCCGCTTGTGCACTCGCACGTGAGGGCCCAGGGCAAAGCCCAGGGTCCTCTGACCATGACCCAATCATGTAATTACAGTGTTTATTTTTGACAATTATATATAATTTATATTAAATAAATAATTAATTCATAGTAACAAATCTGCAAAAAGAACAAATATTAAATACAATAGAACGGAGTTTCTCTTTTAGTGTGAATAAGGTTTAACCTATGCTTTAGACTAGAAAGAGTATACATAATTATGTAGCCCTAAAAAATATCAATCTTATTTCTAAATACTTTTTACATTACAAATTAAATTTACAGCGACCACAATTTTATAAAAAATATCTAAATTATTTACGAAAAATTATTCTGTCTCATTATCGGAAAAGCTCCTCAACCTAATTCTGTTTTACAATTATAGTCATCCTCCTAGCGTTATCCCGGTTGTGCTCACGCACGCGAGGGCCCAGGGTCCGCTGACCATGATCCAGGTTGTGGCAGATCAGGTAATTACAGTGGAGCGACTGCCATCTGACCTTCGTGACCCTTTACCAGGGGAACCTGACCAGTTTGGATCATGGTTACACATGCAGTCACCTGAATGTGAAGGTTTCCTCACGATGTTTTCCCTCACCATAAGAGCATCGGGACGTGAAACAACTAATGTAAATAACTCAGAAAAAGTAATTGGTACATGGCGGCACGTGTGGGATCGAACCGGCACCTCCCGCATGAGAGGCAACCCGCTAGCCACTGCGCCACCGACGCTCACACAATTATAGTAATAGAGTTAATTAAAATAAGGTGTAGAGTATGTTTATGACGTATGACTAGTTACACTATATATTTGATTGATTACTTATTAATAAACCAGTATTGTACACGCATCTGAATCTATCATTTCACCTCCCGAGCACCCAACCTTACATGGCGACCCTGCCTTGTTCGGATGTGGATGGCTCCGCGGCGCAGCGGCTCGCGTTACATTCCCGTCGGTCACGCAGTAAATCATCTTAAAAATCTATTAAGTGGTAACCAGTAAATATGGGAAAAACACACAGCAAGCCGAGCAACCCTCAAGAGATTTTTGAGCAACTTGAGAAACACTACGAGTTCCAAAGAAACCACGGCAGATTTGTGGAGTATATGGGACAGATTTCCTGGTACATGTTCGTGGTTATCATCATCGTGGTTGTGGTGTTCATTGCCCTCATCATCAGATACGTAAACAAATGCCTGAACAAGAGGATAGAGAGAAGAGCACGAGCTTACGCCTTCAGACTCAAGAAGATCGAATTATCCGAGGAGCAGCCCCCTGTTTAGTCCCCCCTACCTAATGTGTTGTGTTCAGTGAAGTGCGCGAATGTTATCAAAATAAAGTTAATTCTAAACAAAACTTTTAACTGCTTAAGTGAAAGTACGCGAAAAAATAACTTTGACGTTTAACCGGTGCTGTTTAAATGAACATTATTAGAGACATTAAAATAATTATGTCTTAGTGATTTAATAAGTATTCTCCTATAACCAAGAAATGCAAGCCCAAAAAGGTATGTAACTTAGACACTACGATATTAAGGCGAAGTTATTTTAAATTATTTTTATAATATGTTATGGCCAAATATGTGGAACAATTATATGATGAATTATATAAAATAAGGACTTATCTAATTAAAATAGGCCCTAGTAGACGAGAAGGTAATATTTTAGTGAAAAAATTTGAGGAGGCAAAAGTAATACGGGATAGATATAATTTATTTTTAGATGAAATTAGCCGTGTACGACCATTTAAAGATGTCGAAGAAAATGATTTAATAGATGCATTGTGTACAAAGTTTAAGAACTTGTATAAGGAAATTGTGAATTTGACTCATACTCCTGTTGTTAGTGACACAAGTAATTCATCAAAAATGGAGACGTTTGATCTTAAGGTCGCGTTGAGTTTATTGCCAGTTTTAGACAATAGTGAATCGGTAACGAAGCAGCTTATAGACGGTATAGATTATTATAGCTCCGTCCTTGATACAGCGTCCAAGCCCAAATTGATATCGTTTGTTCTCAAAAATAGACTTTCCCAGTCAGCAAAATTAAGGCTGTTATCAGATTATCCTGATGTAGATTCTTTAATTAATGATTTGAAACGGGTATTATTGCCTAAAAAATCCGCAGTTTCGATACAGAATCAAATGCAACGTGCTAGACAAAATGATATGTCAGTGAATGATTATGGTAAACAACTGTCAGAAATGTTTGTTGACCTCACGATTGCGCAAGCAGACGGTGACAATTCAAAATTTTCAGTTCTTAAGCCTATTAACGAAAAGCAGGCGATAAAACGCTTTGCCGATGGATTGCGTAATCGAAGGTTAAACACCATCATCGCCGCTCGCAATTTTGACAATTTAAAAGATGCTATACAGGCAGCGGTTGATGAAGAACTAGCGGTACCGTCTTATTCAAACGACATTATGACCATGAACCGCACTAATTACAATACCAATTTCAGGAGAGGAAATTCCTACAGGAATCGCAGTTTTCACGGCAGAGGAGGTAGGTTTTACCAGCAGCTAGGCCGTGGCCGTGGCGGTTATGAAGGCTCTGGTGCTTTTCGGTCCGCTGAACGTGGACGCCGCCAAAACACCTATCGGAGAGGAAACCCGGGACAGCGAAACTTTAACAGAGGTAGGTCCAATTATTATCATAATCGCGGTAACGTTGCGTATTCTTCACGCAACGAGAATTTGCAACTTTTAACAGAGACCTCTAGTCCTGTTCAAGAAAAACAAGAACCCGAAAACAAGTTTTTTCGTGAATAACGAGTCAATTTTATCTTGCAATAACAAATCACTTTTAGTACAATTTAGTTTAGATAGTACAAGTAACTCGTTATCATTTTTACTTGACACCGGTGCATCGATCTCGGCCATAAAGAGAGCGCATGTTCCAAATACGGCGAAAATAATTAAGGAGAGGATTATTATAAATGGAATAGGTGGTAGTATTGAAACAATCGGACACGTGTACCTTAAATTGGGAGTGTATAATGAAACGCCCCTGAATCATAAGTTCTATGTATTTGATTCATTACCTTGTACGGCAAACGGTATCTTGGGTGATGACTTTTTTAGAATGTTCTCGGCGCAGATATGTTACGAATCCAATACTTTGTCATTACGAAGTGCAAATAATAATAGTATTTGCTTACCTATTTATAGAAAACATAATAGTTTTATTATACCATCACGTTCAGAGTCAATTCACTACATATCAACTTCATTATCAGAAGATGTGGTAGTTTTGCACGAAAGAATTATGCGAAGGTGTATTTCTGGCAAGTTCCGTTGTTACTCCTATTAATGGGAAAATTCCGATACAAATATTGAATACAACTGAAAAGGACGTCGCCTTAAGCGATATTGTTCCAACCTTGCACAAGTTACGCGATTATGACATATGTGCATTTAGTAAAAACAATGTAGATTCAGACAGAGTAAAGAAAATATTTTCGTTATTGCAGTTAAGGCATTTAAACAAGGAGGAACAGATATCTATTGAGAATTTGTGTGCTAAATTTCCCGATATTTTTTATTTATCTGGTGATAAGTTAACAACTACTAGCGTCTTTAAGCAATCAATTACATTAAAACCTAATTCGGAACCTGTCTACGTAAAACCATATAGGCTTCCCTACTCACAAAAAGGAGAAATTAAAAAACAATTAGATAAAATGCTAAGTGTATGTATAATAGAACCATCTAAAAGCGAGTGGTCAAGTCCAATTTTACTCGTTCCTAAAAAATCTGATAACAACGGTGAGAAAAAGTGGAGATTAGTTGTGGATTATAGAAAATTAAATAATGTCATTCAAAATGATAAATACCCACTGCCTAATATAACTGAGATCATTGATTCTTTATCTGGTTCTGTATACTTCAGTCACCTCGATTTGTATGCAGGTTTTTATCAAGTGAATTTAGACCCCAATAGTAGAAAATACACAGCATTTAATTCAGGACAACATCAGATGACCAGAATGCCTATGGGTCTCAAAACAAGTCCAAGCGCATTTTCTAGGATGATGAATATAGCTATGTCTGGCCTAACTCAAGAAAAATGTCTTATTTATTTGGACGATTTAATAGTCTTCGGAAAAGACCTATATTCACATAATAAAAACCTTTTAGACGTGTTTTCTCGTTTAAGAAAATGTAACTTGAAACTTAACCCTGAAAAATGCGACTTCTTAAAGAAAGAATTACTTTATTTAGGCCATATCGTTTCAGGAAACGGAGTATTACCCGATCCTGAAAAATCTAAAGTTTTAAAAAATTATCCAATTCCTAACAATGTCGATGAAGTGAAGCGCTTTGTGGCTTTCGCCAATTATTACCGAAAGTTTATCCCCAATTTCGCCGAAAAGGCTCACCCCCTTAATAATTTATGTCGCAAAAATGTACCTTTCGAATGGGATCAACTATGTCAACAATCTTTTCAGACCTTAAAAGACAGTCTCATATCACCACCTGTACTTCAGTACCCAGATTTTTCAGAGCAAAACACCTTTGTAGTTCAAACTGACGCATCTGGATATGCGATCGGCGCGGTCTTATCCAACAAAGATGGCAAGCCTGTAGCTTACGCTAGCCGAAGTCTAAATAAGGCAGAGAAACGATATCCCACAATAGAAAAAGAATTGCTCGCAATTGTGTGGGCAGTAAAACACTTTAGACCATATTTGTATGGACGAACGTTTAAAATTCGGACTGACCATAAGCCTCTAATTTATTTATTTAATATGAAGGATCCGGCGAGTAGATTACTTAAATTCCGCCTAATTTTAGAGGAATACGACTTTGATGTAGAGTATGTGAAAGGTTCTGACAACGCAGCTGCAGATGTATTGTCACGAATGGTTATAAGTTTGAATGATTTGAAAGAGATGAATGAGCATATTGTGAATGTTATGACTAGGAAACAGACACGACAATTAGACACGAATCTTCCGGTAAATATGGTACCCACCGACTCTCGGCCTGATCAACCGATGGTCGTGGATACTCATATTAAACCGAAAGAGTCAATGGAATTACGATTTATAACTGAAACTGACTTGAAGAAATTACGAAAGAATAAGGAAATATCGAAAGAAAGTAAAACTTTTAGTTATGTGTTAAATAAAATTCTATATTTATTAATCCAGCTTCTCGATCGCAACTGACGCCAGGCGCATTTGTGAGAGAGCTCGGAGAGTTTTGTAAATCAATGAACGTCGACGAAATATATTTTATAATGAATAATAATAATGATATTTTTGTCAAAAAGCTAGCTAGTGAAATAAAAAGTGATAAAACATGGACCGGTCCTCGACTATGTGTATTGAAAGATATAAAGAGAATAGATAATATAGACGATCGTAGAGTAATACTCAATGATTTTCATCTTTTGCCTACGAGTGGCCACGCAGGCATTAGACGAATGACCAAAACTATAAAAAGATATTATTTTTGGCCCGGTTTAGATACCGATGTTAAAAACTTTATTAAAAATTGTGACAAATGCCAAAAACAAAAGCATTCTGTTCACACAAAAGAACCAATGTCTGTCACTACGACCGCAGGTTCTGCATTTCAGAAAATATTTTTAGATACGGTAGGACCTTTAGAAAAAGATATTAATAATAATAGTTATATACTCACGATACAATGTGAACTTAGTAAGTACGTCGAAGCTTATCCCTTAGTTACTAAAAGTTCATTAGAAATAGCGCAATGTTTTGTAAATAATTTTATACTTAGATACGGCATGCCCCAGGAAGCAGCCACAGACCGAGGAACGGAATTTCTATCCTCAACATTTCAAGAGGTATGTAAGTTATTGCATATAGACCAATTAAACTCCACAGCATACCATCATCAAAGCATCGGAGCGTTGGAAAATTCTCACAAGCATTTAGGCGCTTATCTGAGGATCCAGACTGATAATCACCCAGATGCTTGGAGTAAGTGGTTACCTTATTGGTGCTTTTCTTTTAACACCTCGGTGCATTCCGAAACGCAATTTACGCCGTTCGAATTAGTTTATGGTAAGAAGTGTATATTACCCAGTAACTTGTGTAATCAAACAGTTGACCCGCTATATAATTATGATTCATACCCCGCAGAGTTACGGTATAGAATCCAGACTTCTCAAAAAGAAGCATATAATAATTTAGTTAAAAGCAAATTAAATAGGAAATCTAAGTATGATCAAGTTTTGAATCCCGTTACTTATAAGCCAAACGATATGATACTCGTGAAAAATGAAACCGGCAATAAGCTCGACAGCATTTATTTAGGCCCTTACACTGTTATTAGAGATATATCACCTAATGTTGAAATTATGAAAAATGGTAAATTGGATATTGTACATAAAAATAGAACCAAATTGTATCAGACTTAAATTTAATTTTAAATTACGACATAAATAATAACTTTAAATATTTTCCATACTTTATTTGTTTGTTAAAAACTGTTAAACTTAGCTTAACTTATGTAAAACAAAATAAAATAAACTTATGTAATTTTATTTCATTTTTTCCTTTCGGGGAAGGTGTAGAGTATGTTTATGACGTATGACTAGTTACACTATATATTTGATTGATTACTTATTAATAAACCAGTATTGTACACGCATCTGAATCTATCATTTCACCTCCCGAGCACCCAACCTTACAAAGGTATTGTGTGGTTTAACTAAGCGTATCTATTACCTTCTCGACTTTGGTCTCACCCACAAGTACAATGGACTCTAAGTACTTATTTATTGGTCTAACAACATTTTTCTTATCTCAGTAATTCTTTTCGAAGTTCCCAAGTCGGCTAGATTTTACTTAGGAATGTTCTATTAAGTTTCAGCAATTCAATTACTTAAGCGAAAGCTTAATTACGCGATTGCTAGCCTCTGATATTGGTCTTGTTTGCAACTTGAACAAAGTA